>OY728141.1:1315032164-1317532164 GCA_963277665.1 Viscum album
AATGAGATTAAGTAACCCTACTATTAATTCCCCTTAATGACCTCCACATAGAGGTGAATAATAAATTGAGATGGATAGCCATGTGACTAGTCGTGTGAGGAAATTTTCATTTCTTGGAGACTCGGTATTAATGTAATGATCATGGGGTGAGTCCCCCCCCCAATTTATATGTGATCACCCAGGTGGGTAGACCCTGAAGAGATTAATGGATAGGTTGGGTGTCTGGACCGACCTAGAGTGACTTGGGAAGGGGTGGGATTGAGTCCATCACACTTGTGTGATAATGAGGTAGGATTTCCTATAAGTCTAGTGAGAAAATAATGTGATTAAGCTGAAAATGAGGGAGAATATACCCTTAGTAATAATATCCTTGCAATAATATTACAATAGGTAAAAACAAATATTTGAGAACAATATAGTAGAAATAAATATGCTATAATAAAATTGAGTACATGTCATAAAGATCAAACCAAAAGTCTCTCAATGTGGTCATTCAACCAATGTATGATAACCAATAAAAAATAAAATAAATCATTATAGTAATAGTTTTGAGTCTATCCTAGTATTTTCTATATCCTATAAGCTCCACCTACTAATCTCTTCAACACGGGGCCCTTTCCGTTAGTTGGATCCCTGAATATAAAATATATATGTGCATCGATATTCCCATAAAAGGTGTGATTATAACCTAGTATTGAACCACAAATGAATCTTTAACATGATTTAATAATATATAAAAGTTTATTCTGAGAGAAGAAAGTAAAAACATAAAAGATAATAAAGTGTTGAGTCATCGTGTGCTAACCAAGTAGCCACAAACCCCGAATCTACCTGCTTCAGAACCATGCTGAAAAGAAGGTCTAAAGTTACTATTTCATGTATTAAATAATTAAATTTGATCCTCACATCATATCAAAAAATTAATCAAAATTTATTGTATCTATATTCCACATCTGAGGAGTAATTTCATGCCTTCCTTTAAGGGAAAGTCATGGTGTCCAAATGTTGTCCCAATTCATGGCTCTTGGTTAATCCACATTCACACATGTCAGCCCAATATACGGATTTGGGAAATCTATATTCCAAACATGTAGGACCAATATTTGGATCCGTGGAAAGCCATATTCCACATGTGATATTTAAAGGTAAATTAAAAAACCTTCCAATCACAACGACGACACTACCCCTCTAAAAGATCAAATAGTCAAGTTAGGACAACCTGGTACCTTGAAACCATTAATAGAGGAACCATACATGTATCCATAAGAAATTCATATTATAGAAAGTAATAAGAATATTATAAGAAGAAAGGTCACATGAGCCACACTCACACCCACATGAATATCATAATAATAAAGGTTCTCATGGGCTATGTACACACCCACATGTGACTCGTATCATGAAAGGGTCTCATGGCTACACACAAACACAAAATATCATATCTTATCATATAACTAATATATAAATGTCATAAAATACTAAGTACTTCCCACCTCAAGAGTATTGATTCCAAATACTAAGGATTTCCAATCGGATCAAGTACGCACATTAAAAATTCTTAGAACCATCCGAAATTCATTACATGAGGATTCTAGAATCAAGATTCAAGAAAAATAAAATGATAATGGATTGAATTAAATTTTTCTTACGGAATGAGAATCACTACCACCAATGGATCTAGAATAGAGCTTTGGATGGAGATACAAATGGTAGGTCATAGTTCTGATATGCTTGAGGATCTCAAATGGTTCTACAAACCCTGGTACCAACTTTACCAACTTACACAGAAATTTATTCCTTTACTAAAGTGACACCCATAAGAAAACCCAACCACCCATATTGAAATACAAAGGTCATCTCCATTGATTGGAATATGATTGATTCTTACTCTGAGAAATAACCAACTACTTCTAAATCAACTAGACCAGATAATAGGTCTCTGGAACCACACTCATCCCAATAATAGCAGCCTCACCTACCTTATTCTAACATATAAGTGAACAACATGGTCGACCATAAAGATCCTCAAATGGAGACATATAAATCCCAAACTCATTAATTATAATTTTATGTAAACTATAATAAGGCCAAATGATCATCCCATGCTCCACAAAAATCTAGGATGCATTCCCAAATAATATCCACTAAAATCTAGATTTTCCTCTCTAACTACTCATCGATCAGAGGATGATACATTGTAATCGGCTTCAAGAGCATCCCCATCGCCTTATACAAGTCTTTATAAAATCATGATGTGAAATAAGCATCATGATTAGATATTATTCTCATAGTCATTACCTACAACCACATTGTCTCTCTAACATATAGTTTTCCTAACTCATTTACAGAAGGTGACTCTCAAATCTTCAAGAAATGTTCCAACTTTATCAGCTAATAAGCCACAACGCACACTAAATCTCAAAATATCAGGGTCTTGGGAAACCCCATAACAAAGTACATCATCACCTCATCCCAATTCTATATGTGTATAGGAATATGTTGAAGCAAACCACCTGGTTACAAATGCTCTTCCATAATCCTATAATATGTATGACAATGAGACAAAAAATTGGTGATGTACCTATTCATATGTGGCCACCAGAATCATCATATGATATCATAATAAATCTTTTTTTATACCTGGTATAGTGGCACAAATTGTACATATATAAATACTATATCTTATCAGCATAAATACTCATTAAATATCAATAATATCCAAGATAGAACCATAATGATTTAGTGAATTTGGAAACAAGGATACATAAAAAACTATTATATAAATGATATATATCATTTCCCATTAATTTATTCACAATTATCACCCTCTTAAGACATAACATAATTAAAACCATTCTCCAAAAACTGGGCAAGCAAAAACATAAGAAATGGGAAGATCATATACTTAGTTAAGGTAAACATAATTGTTATCAATAAATGATCATAAGTGAGAATAATATAAATATAAGGGTATGATAGCATGAGATTAATAATATAAAATCATACCAATCAATTCATATATCTTAAAAATGAATCATTACATAAGGTTTCATCAATCAAAATACATAAAAAATATGAGTGTGGAATCATCACTAATCAATATTGAGCCATGATAATAGACCATAATCATAATACATAAGTTTATGGCATACACATAATTATAGAAAATCATTTATTTAGTAAAGTCTCACTTCCAAGACAATCATAGTGGATTTTGATCACTCGCTATTATATAATTTCCATATTCGAGGCTTACTCCAAAGACAATCTTATTGGACAATGTCCCTTAGTAAACTTGCTTCACTCCCCATTATAGTCCTTATTATCACCTGAGATATCCATATTTACCTAATAAATTAGAGGTATGTATAATTTCTATCACACCCATAACATAACTAAAACCATATATATGTGGTCCATAAGATCATAAAACATTCATCATATCATCAAATCATAACCCATGGAAAGGATACATGTCTCATAAAAGTTTAATCATCATAATCATAAAACATAGACAGAAAGAATAAAGATGGTAACATTGGATAATATCCCTTATAAATAATAATAAACATCAATTTATGTTTTTATAGAAAAAATAACTTTAAAATATCACTAGAATATTTATTGAGGAAAATACCCTGTTCATTTGAAATCACTGATTTAGAATCTAAAAAATTACGAAAATATTAAGGAAAACATTTTATTTGAATATAAAAAATGAAAATTATAAAGTAATTTTAAATAAAATAACATTCATTATGGTAGAGAAATTCATTCATATGTTGTTGTTTAAAACAAAAATTCATTCCACATTTTCAGTAAAAAGTCAAAAGTATCTCATTTGGAAAATGATAAGAAAATTATATATAAAAACTATTAAAGAAAGAAAAATATGGGTAAAATTAAATTTAAATAATATTAAAAATATTCTTGAAAAAATTTCAAAGAAAATATGGACATAGAAGAAAATATTCTTAACTGAAGAGAAAAACAAGGTCGGTTGTCCTTAAAAATATTATTCTGGTATCTTGAGTACTTAAAGAGGGTAAAATAAAAGGAAAATGTGTAATATATCTAAATAAAAAGATTATAAGAAAATATATAATATTTTTTATAGATATATTATAAGAACCTGGTTCTTACATTGAGGTACAGTTTTCTTTTATTCTTTTTTCCTTTGAGTTATTGTTGAGAAAATAAGGGAAAACTAGAAAAAGTACTGGAATCATACTACCACATAGGCTGATTCAAGGTTACACGCCATGTAATTCTAAGTACATGTTTTGTAGTTTGGACATGTTTTATGGGAATACATGGTGTGTGGGAATGTCGGCCATAAAAAGAGAAAAAACCAACTCCACGCCATGTACTTATTAGTATACATCGTGTAGTCATGTCGGAAGGTCCTGGAAAGTAAGTGGGTGGAAAACAACCACAAAATGAATAGTAAAATCATGTGCACACTTTCTATATGGTATTACACACCATTTATATGTGTTTTCTCACTTAAAATGGTAAGAATCCCCTCTTTTTGGAAGAACGGATAGAGGGCTTGCCGGGTTGAAGAACAAGCACAACCAGAACTTCAACCTTCTCCCAAATCTTTGTCCGGACTTCAATTCAATCGCCTTCAATTGAGGTTTAACTGTATAGGTAATCTCTCGATTACTCTTGATTCATTCTTCATAATTCCTATTATAGAATAATTTATTAAAGGTTTAATGATTATCTATGTTTCGTAGATCTATACCATTTTAGATAGAATTGGAAGTCAAGGAAGGATGATAAGAGTTATACTACGATGAGGTAGGTGGTATTGTGACAATTGTTTAATCTCAAGTTGTTTATATGTGTTTTTGTGCCAAAAAACCACATTTGGGGTGTAGATAAGTTAATAATCTGACCCATGTTAATGCCTAAAGATGTTTAGGTGATTAATTATATGAATTAAAGCATGCGAGGACCGTTTATTTTGATTAAGGGCCACCCCGCGAGTGCATTTACATTGGATAACCGTTTTTGGGACTTTCTAGCTTAGGATAACCATGGTTATGCCTTTGTTTTCTCTATTATGGTTAATTTGAGATGACTTGGTTAATTAAAAATTTACCAATATGAGTTGTTTCTTGATAACCATGTAATAATGTAATGATTTCATGTGTTGTTTAATATGATGGAATATTGAGATAAAGGATTTCCCATGATTGATTTTTTATTCTTGTGGGCTAGATTTGTTATGACTGCGGGTGAGATTTGTTATACCTACGAGCAAGATTTGTTATGCCTGTGGGAGAGATTTGTTATGCATGCAGGCCAGATTATTTTTCAGGTAGGCGGGATTGGTTGTGCCTATGGATGAGGAAGTGTGTTATGCCTATGGGCGAGGATTTTTTATGCCTGTGGGTGAGGAATTACCTATGGGCAAGATGTTGAATTTATTATTAAATAAAAATGGAAAAATAGACTTGTAGTATTGTTTAAATTTTAGTACTTTCTAGCTACTCCATTCCCTTTTACATTACTACTTCATATACCCACTGATAGATTGGCGCAGTCCTTTGGAGGTTGCTTTCTGGGATTTATTTCTCACACCCTGTTCGGGCCATGTATTTGGTCCCAAATAGACTATATTGTTTTAGGTGTTGATATGGGAAAGGATCATTTTTAGGTAATTGATTGCTACTTAGGAGAACGAGAGCATGAGACCAAGCCAAGGCTTGCGATGCTACTGAGTTTGATTTTTTACCTTACTTTAGTATCGTATTGTACTTGATTGCAATGTATCCGGTTTTTGTTGTTTTCTTAGAACATGTGATATGCTGCGTCATTTTGATATTATATGCCTTTGGGTTAACTTTATCTATCAGTATTCAGTGGTTTACTCCAGTTTCATGTTGTTTACTTCTTCCACTATTTGTTATTATTTATTCCATTATGTTACACTCTGCCAATGAAGGAATAGTTTCCACACTATCACACCCTAGGCCATCACAACTAGTCGGCAGCCTCTGGCATTTGGGAAAATGCGCTTGAGGCCATCTGGTCAACTGGGTACGAGGCACCTATTAGTGGAATCTGGATCTGGGATGTTACAAAGTGGTATCAGATGAGTTAATTTCTAGTTTGCTTTACAATTTGGAAATGATATAGAGGATATATAATTTGATAATTAGTTGTGCCCAGGAGTAGCTACCCCATGTACAGGGAAAATCCAAATTGCCTCAAATTAAATAGTGCTTTTGGATTTTAATCTATTACAATTGACTGCATTTCACCGTTGGGTGGAACACTTGTTTTATGTTGTTATTATTGGGATTATTATGGTTCTATTTTGTTGAAACTCGATGAGATGAGAGTATACCATCTCATTCATCATATAAACACTTGTTAGGATCACATGTCATGCATCATGCCATACTATCTAGGATACATTATATATTACATGCTTTTGTTAAAGATACAATTCTATAGATGCCTATTGTTGTGATAGTTTCTTGATAGATATTCCTTCTACTGTGATAGGTGTACTGGTATGTGATATGATTCAAATTGATTGGATGAAAAACTTTTATCTCTGAGGTGTATGGGCCCTCTTGGATTAGAATTTGGTGGATCATGATTCAGTTTGTGAATATAATTGTGCTATGATATTCTTTTCTTGGGTTCCAAACTTTTATTTTTGGGGAGTATGGGCCCTCACAAATTTGAATTTGTCATCCCACTGGTTGGATTTTCTATAGAATAGAGGTTTTTGGGGAAATCTAGAGATTTTTTCCTAAAAAACCATGTATACACGGAGTGTAGTTTAGCCAAAAATATCATGTGTTATTAATTTTCAAGGAAGAAGGTGTTCAATGTTTATAAGAAGAACATGTCGTGTACCAGTAGTACATGATGTGTAGTATCTGACCGTGTAACGGGATGTGTGAGAGAAAACATGAGCCATGGAATTTGGATTAGAACACATCATGTATTGCTTATACATGTCGTGTAGTCTACCTAAGAAAAACCTGTGTGGACTTGGCCATGTGGGAGTATATGGCCTGGAGGATAGACCTGTGTACACGCTGGGTGCTTGAGAAACAAGCCATGTACTTGGGGTTGATACATGTGAGACCAGTAGTAGAACATGACCATGAAGAGCCTATGGTTACATGCCATGTATTCTTTCTACACATTGTGTATTCCCTTTTTTTCCAAACTTTGAGGGTCTTCTTCTATTTTGTTTTGGAACTTTTTAATGGGAAGCCTTGACAATAATTTTTAACTAAGACATGTTCTTAAACCTTGTAGATTCATTCCAACGCGACAACCATGAGTTTTACGCCAGGAGAGTGGTGATGATCATACTTCATAAATGGTAGGCCATGGGCTACTGATGGATCCTCTAGTTGTGCCAACTGCAGAACCTGCTATTTACCAAACGTATATACAGATGCATAGTTATGTGTAGACTTTGTGAGGTTTATGCCAAACCTTTAGGGAACACCACAGGCTGCCAAATCAATGGAAAAGATGATGCATATATTACTACAGCAGCATCAGACTACGTTTTCTGGGTATGGCGGACCACAATCTATGGAATCATGGATGGAATCAGTTTTGAGTATCTTTGGGCATCTGGAGATTCCTCTTGATTGGAGGATCAATCTCGCGACATCTATGTTCCGTGATTCTACCAAGAGATGGTGGGATTTTATCACTCTGGTAGGGTTTCATCAGGATATGACAAGGGGATAATTTCTAGAAGCCTTCAATGATTATTATTTTTCTGAGCCGTTGAGGGCCGACTGAGCTCGAGAGTTCATACACCAGGAGCCAGACACACTATCCGTTAGATACTATTCTGCCCGGTTTACTGAGCTTCAACAATTCACACTTATTTTAATGGGTGATGACGTGTCAAAATCTAGATGATTCTAGGATGGTCTCATGTTTGACATCCAATCACTGGTGAATGTGTTTAGGTTGAATTTTTTCTCTACTATTATGAATCAAGCATCGATTACCAAGCACAACCTTTGGGAATCTGGGAGTGAGAGCTAGGGAGATTTTACACTGAGATCTGGTACTATCTCAACCGGAAGCAAGAATCATCATTTGGAGTGCCCCATTGATATTGGTGTGTGTCACTTTCTATGGAACCTCTATGTCTTAGAGATGACGGGCTTTGATGTAATTCTCAGAATGTATTGGTTGGTTTCTTTTCGATCCTTTGTTAATTTATATCATCGCAGGGTGAGTTTCACTTCCCCAGAGGGCAGAGAGTTTCTACATAATGGTGAATGGGATATCTAAGCGAGCAGATCTAGACCCAGGCATCGTGGGTTGGGCGGAATGATAGACCAAATTGCGAGCTTATATCTGGATGATCAAGGAACATATCTGGCAGATTTCCCTCTAGTGGTTGATCATTTCAGGGATGTTTTCCCAGATGAATTCTCAGCCTTACCTCCAGATAGAGAGGTGGAGTTCACTATCGATCTAGTTATTGGAGCTGCATCAGTATCTATTCCTCCTTACAGGATGACTATGATGGAGTTGAAAGATCTCAAGTGGCAGTTGGAAGATTTGGAAGTTATGGGTTTTATATGACCCAATACTTCTCCTTGGGGTTCACTTATCCTTTTCACAAAATAGGAAGACGGTACCCTTAGGCTATACATGGACTATCAGAAATTGAACTAGCTGAAGGTTAAAAACTGATATCCCTTACCATGGATAGATCACATGTTTGATCAAATCCTAGGATCTCTTGTGTTCTTGAAGATTGACCTAAGGTCAGGATATCACCAAGTACATGTTTGATTGGCAGACATAACTCATACAACCTTTCATAGCTGGTATGGTCTCTATGAGTACTAGGTTATGCCGTTTGGTCCCACGAACATTCTTGGAGTTTTCATGGAACTGATTAATCGAGTGTTCTGTCCTTACCTTGATTATTTTGTGGTGGTTTTGTGGATGATATCTTGGTGTATTCTCACAATCAAAATGACCATGCCAAAAATCTTGAGATCATTTTGAGTACACAGAGATATAATTATTTATATGCTAATCTTGCATAATTCCACTTCTGGATAGATTAGATTCACTTCTAGGGTCACATCATCTTGGAGACTAGAGTATCAATGGAACCATAAAATTTAAGAGCAGTAGTTACCTAGGAGCAACCAAAGAACTCTTTGGAGGTGAGAAGTTTCTTGGGGCTAGATGGTTACTATAGGTGTTTTATATAGGACGTCTCACGCTTAGCAGTGCCAATGATGGGATTAACTAAGAAAGGTGTGAAGTTTAAGTGGTCAAATTCTTGTGACATAGACTTTCAAGAGTTAAAAGGACATTTGACTTTAGCGCCGATGCTGGTATTTCTAGATACGGGCAGGACTTACACTGTATAATGTGATGAATTAGGTATTGAGTTAGGAGAAGTGCTTATTAAGGGAGATATAGTCTTGATTACAGGTCTCGGCAGTTAAGGACACATGAGAGGAATTACCCGACGCATGATCTCGAGTTGGCTGCGGTTGTTCATGCTTTGCATTGTTGGAGACATTTTTTATTGGGATAATATTTTTTGGGTGTACACAGACCAGAAAAGTCTCAAATAAATCTTTACTCAGTGTGATTTGAATATGAGACAACAAATATGGGTAGAATACCTTTAGTCATTCTATTTTGAGCTTGCCTATATGCTTGGAAAAGGAAATGTAGTGGCTGACGCACTAAGCAGGAGGACTCAGATACAAGTAGTGTAGAAGTCCAGTAGCGAGTGGAAGCTTGTGGCCTTGTTCTCTGAGATGCATTTAGAGGTGTATGATAGTCAGGGACATACTTATCTTTCATGTTTGGTTGTTACCTATACCCTTTTGGATAGAGTAAGGATGAGGCAACTATCAGATTCGGAATGCCCAGTTCTATGGGGGAGTGTGGCAGGTGAGGACCCTCATACTAGATGGACGATAGGGGATGATGAAGTTCTGTGTATCCTTGGACTTGTGTGGGTTCTAGGGGATATACGGGAGGATATGATGTAGTAGTTTCATGCTTTATCTTGGTCAGTGTATCCTACAGTCACCAAGATGTACTGTGACTTACACCATTAGTACTGGTGGATGGGCATGATGCGAGAAGTATCTTGTTTTGTTATGAGGTGTTCTACCCGTCAGCAGGTAAAGGCAGGACATTAGCAGTTGGCTGGACTATTACAGTAGATACCCATTCCTAAGTGAAAGTGGGATGATGTCGCGATAGATTTCATGACAGCGTTACCAATGTCACCTAGAGGTAATGATGATGTGTGGGTTGTAGTTGACAGGATTACGAAGGTCACTCACTTCTTAATGATCAAGAAGACCTTAGGTGTTGTTGAGCTTAGAAAATTGTTTATCTGACAGGTGGTATGACTTCATGGGATTCATCGTTCTATCGTTTCCAATAGTGATTACCACGTTACATTACGTTTCTAGTAGAGTTTTTAGAGGGAACTTGGTACACAGGTTCTTTGGAGCATAGCATACCACCCTCAGACCGATGGTCAATCAGATCATATGATACAGGTTCTAGAGAAAATGTTACATGCAAGTGTCCTAAACATTGGGTGATCTTGCGAGAAGCATATACCTCTCGTTGAGTTCTCTTATAATAATATACTCCAGGATAATATTCAGATGGCACCATATAAGGCTTTATATGAGAGGTCATGCTGATCACCCCTGTGTTGGCTGGAGGCAGGAGAGGCAACTATGCTGGGACCTCATCTTGTCCAGGAGACTACTGAGTAAGTCCACTTGATTTAGAAGAATATGTCTACCGTACAATCTCATCATAAATCTTACATTGATCATCGTAGATGACCTTTGAAGTTTGAGGTCGGGGATCACATTTTCCTACATGTTACACTAAGGTTGGGACACTAGGGGATCATGGGACAAGGTAAGATTTGAATGAGATATGTCGGAATGTTTGAGATTCTAGAGCAAGTCGGGTCAGTTTCCTATCAGTTACAGTTATCTCACAGGTACTGCGCCATACACAATGTCTTCCAGGTTTCTTAGTTATGCTTGTGGGCGATATTGTTGTGCTTGCAGATGGGATTGGTTGTGCCTATGGGTGAGGATGTATTTTATGCCTACGAGCACAAATTTTTTATGCCCGTGGGTGAGGCCCTATTTTTAGGTACTTGAATCCTACTTAGGATTAGGAGAGCATGGGACCAAGTCAAGGATTTCTATGAAAGATGAGTTTCATTTTTTTACTGTAATTTGGTATTGTATTGTACTTGATTGCAGTGTATCCCATTTTCACTGTTTTCTTTGAACATGTGACATGCTGCATAATTTTTATATTATATGCCTTCTGGTTAAATTTATCTTTCAGTATTCTATTGGTTACACTAGTTTCATGTTGTTTATTTCTTCTTCTATTTGTTATTATTTATTCCGTTTTGTTACACACTGCCAATGATGTCATAATTTCCCCACTATCACAGCCTAGACCCTCACTGCTAGTTGGAAACCTCTGGCATTTGGGGAAATGCGCTTCAGTCCATGTGGCTAACCGAGTACGAGGCACCTATTAGTGGCACCCAGAACTAGTATGTTAGAAAGTAGTATCAGAAGAGTTCTTTTCTAGTTTTCTTTAATATTTTGTGATGATATAAATGATAGAGAATTTGGTAATTAGCTATGCCCAAGAGTAGATACCCCATGTACAAGGAAAATCCAAATTTCCTTGAATTAAATTGTGCTTTTGGATTTTGAGCTATTACAATTGATTCGATTTGACCATTGGTTGATGCACTTGTTTTGTGATGTTATTATTGGGATTATTTTGGTTCTATTTTGTTGTAACCCGATGAGATGAGGGTTTTCTATCTCATTCATCATATAGACACTTGTTAGGATCACATGTCATGCATCTTGTCATACCAACAAAAATGCATTAGATACTACATGTTGTTGTGATAGATACCATGCTAGAGATTCTTGTGGTTGTGATAGTGCCTTGATATATATTCCTACTATTGTGATAGGTGTAATGGTACATGATATGGTTCGAATTGAATTGATGCAAAACTTTGATCTCTAAGGTGTATGGGCCCTCTTGGTTCAGAATTTGGTAGATCATGATTCATATTTTTGTATAGAATTGTGATATGATTTTATCTTCTCGGGTTCCAAACTTTGATTTGTGGGGAGTATGGGCCCTCACAGATCAGAATTTGGCATCCCACTAGTAATATTTTCTATAGAATAGGGGTTTTTGGGGGAATATGGATATGGTTTCCTAAATAAATCTATATACACAACATGTAGTTTAGCCTAACATGATGTGTGTTCTTCTAGTTCAAGGAAGAAGGTGTTCCATGTCTTTAAGGAAAACACACCATTTAGTATCTGACTGTGTAACGAGATGTGTGATAGAAAACACAAGCCGTGGAGTTTGGATTAGAACATTCTGTGTATTGCTTATACACGCCGTGTAGTCTACCCCGACAGAAGCTGTGTGGACCTAGCCATATGGGAGTACATATCCAGGAGGATAGACCTGTGTACAAACCATGTACTTAAGGAAAACATCATGTACTTGGGGTTGATACACGCCAGGCTGGCAGTAGAACACAACCATGTAAGAGCCTAAGGGTACACACTGTTTATTCTTTCTACACGCTATGTATTCCCTTTTTTCCAAACTTTGAGGTTCTTCTCCTATTTTTTTTGAAATTTTGAATGGTAATCCTTGACAATAAGTTTGAACTAAGGTATGTTCTTAAACCTTGTAGAGTCATTCCACCACGACAACCACGAGCTGTATGCCAGGAGAGTAGAAATGATCATACTCTAGAAATGGTTTTCCATGGGCTACTGATGAATCCTCTAGTTGTGCCAGCTAAGAAAACAACTATTATACTGGACGTATGTGCAGACACACAGTTCTGTGAAGGCTTTGTGAGGTTCATGCATGCCTTTCAGGTAGCACCACCGGCTTCCACATCAATAGAAAAGCTAACACGTATATTCCAGAAGCAGAATCCGCCTACTTTTTCAGGGGATGGCGGAACACATGCTATGGAATCATGGATGGAATCAGTGCTGACTATCTTTGAGCATCTAGAGATGCCTATTAAGAGGAGGGTCAATCTTGCGACATATATACTATTTGATTCTTCCAAGAGATGGTGGGATGTTATCACTCAGGTAGGGAGGCATCGGGATATGACATGGGGAGACTTTCAAGTGGCCTTATATGATTATTATTTTTCCAAGATGTTGAGGTCCAACTGAGCCCACGAGTTCATACACCTGGAGTAGGGCACAATATTATTTATGGACTATTCTTCCCTGTTTACTGAGCCTCAGCGATTCACACCTATTCTGATGGGTGATGACATGTTGAAAGCTTGACGATTTGAGGATGGTCTCAGATTTGACTTCTGATCACAGGTGAATGTCTTTAGGTTGCCTCATGTCTCTACTATTGTGAATCAGGTGCTGATTACCGAGCAGAAACTATGGGAATTTGGTGGTGATATCCAAGGAGGTTCAACACTGAGATCTATTACTATCTCAACTGGAAGCAAGAAGTGTCGTATGGAGCTTTCTCACAGGGATACAAGTTGTCAGAACCTTTATTCTGGTATCCATGTGAGGTGATACCAGTGTGGCAGAGCTGGACACATGAGGCAATAATTTCTGATGAACTTAGTCAAGTGTCGAGTTTACGACAGGATGGTCCACCTTCAGCGTTACTACCAGACGTTTTCACCAGAAAATAGTGAGAGAAGGTCTTTATTAGCTCCATGTTCAGGAGTGGGGTCAGTAGCTTCTCACCAATCAGGGATTTGGAATACGTTAGTCCATTCAGGTTGAGGAGGTGGTCGTTTTCATGGTATCCATACCCTAGGATCTCAATGACAGTTGAGCAGGTCAGCTTGGGTAGTCAAGGGGTGTCTCAGGGCCATGATATAGGTCAGACTTACATAGTGAAACAGACCCAGAAGGAGCAATATCTCAGACCTTCAACTGTCAGAGGTACTATTCTAGTTGCCACTATTTTATCTTCTGTACTTTTTGATACTGGTATTACACATAGTATTATATATGTAGCTATTGTGAAAATCCTTGGGCTCTGTGTTTATACTACTTCTGATGTTATGACACTAGACACTCCATTATAGATTATAAAGGTAGGTGTGTGTCAGTTTACGGATTTCCCCCTTGATATTGGTGGGTTTCACTTTCTATGGAACCTCTGTGTCTTAGAGATGACAGGCTGTCATGTCATTCTTGTAATGGACTGATTGGCTTATTTTCGAGCCATTATTGATTACTATCACCACAGGGTGAGTTTCACTTCACCAGAGGGGGGATAGTTTCTATATAAGCAGTATTTGGATGTCCAGGCGAGTAGATATGGACCCGAGCGTCATGGGAAGGGAGGAATGACAACCCATATTATGAGCTTATATTTGGATGACCAAGGAACATATCTGGCATATTTTCCTCTATTGGTTGATCATTTCAGGGACGTTTTCCAAAATTACTTCTCAGTCTTACCTCCGGTTAGAGAGGTGGAATTCACTATCGAGCTAGTGTTGGGAGATGCACTGGTATCTATTCCTCCTTAGAAGATGTCTACAGCAAAGTTGAAAGAGATCAAGAGGTGGTTGGAAGATATAGAAGCTTACGGTTTTATCTAACCCAATACTTCACCTTCGGGTTCACCAGTCCTTTTCGTGAAAAAGGCGGATTGTACCCTTAAGTCATGCATGGACTATTGGAAACTGAACCAGTTGACGGTTCAAAAATGATATCCCTTTCCCCAAAAAGATGACCTATTTGACTAACTCTGAGGAGATCAATTGTTCTCAAAGATTGACCTAAGGTAATGATATCACCAGGTACATGTTCAATCATCACACATACCTCGTATATACTTCTATAGCAAGTATGGTCTCTATGAGTACTAGGTTATTCCGTTTGGTCTCACGAACGCACCATAAGTTTTCATGCATTGATGAACCGAGTGTTCCATCCTTACCTAGATTCTTTTGTGGAGGTTTTTTTGGATGATATATTGGTGTATTCTCAAAACTGAAACAACCATGACAAACATATTGAGATTGTTTTGAGTACACTGAGAGAGCATCAGTTATATGCTAAGCTCAAAAAATTATACTTCTAGATAGATCAGATTGACTTCTTGGGTCGCATAATCTGGAAGACTGGAGTATCAGTGGACCCAGAGAAGGTAACTGTAGTAGTTACCTGGGAACATCCCATGAATGTTTTTTAGGTGATAAGTTTCTTTGGGCTAGAAGGTTACTACATGTGTTTTATAAATGACTTATCATGATTAGTAGTGCCGATGACAGGCTTGACTAAGAAAGGTGTGAAGTTTGAGTGGTCAGATTCTTGTGACGTAGCCTTTGAGGAGTTGAAGGGACATTTGACTTGAGTTTCAATACTGGTATTTCCAGACCCAGATAAGAGTTAAATTGTATACTGTGATGCATCAGGTATTGGTTTGGGAGAAATGTTTATGAAGGGAGATCTAGTTGTTGCATATGGGTCTCGGTAGTTGAACACACATAAGAGGAATTACCTTATGCAAGATCTCGAGTTGGTTACAGTTGTTCATGCTTTGAGATGTTGGAGACATTATTTATTGGGAGAACATTTTGTGGTGTAAAAAAACCAAAAAAGTCTCAAATAAATCTTTACTCACCGTGATTTGAATATGAGACAATGAAGATGGGTGGAATACCTTTAGTTATTTGATTTTGAGCTAGCCTATACACTAGGAAATGACAATTCAGTGGTTGATGCACTAAGAAGGAGGACTCAGATACAAGCAGTGAAGGAGGCCAGTGGAGAGTGGAAGCTTATGGACCTATTCTCTGAGATGCAGTTATTGGTTCACGACAGTCAGGGACATACTTATCCTTTATCTCTGGTTGTTACCTATACCCTACTGGACATAGTAAGGATGAGACATCTATCAGATTCTGAAGGACTAGTTCTATGAGGGAGTGTGGTAGGTAAGGATCCTCCTCCTAGATGGACGATAGGCGATGATGAAGTTTGGCGTATCAATGAACGTGTGTGGGTTTCAAGGGATATACATGAGGAGCTGATGTGAGAGTTTCATGCTTCGGCTTAGGCAGTGCATCCCAGAGTCACCAATATGTACTGTGACATACTACGTCAGTACTGGTGGCCAGTAATGAAGCAATAATTAGTTGGTTTTGTTACGAGGTGTTCCACCTATTAGCAGGTGAATACCGAACATCAACAGCCGAATGAACTCTTAAAAAAAACTACCCATTCTTGAGAGGAAGTGGTATGATGTCGAGATGGATTTTGTGATGGGGTTGCCAAGGTCACCTAGAGGCAACTATGCTCCGTGAGTCATAGTTGAGCTAAAAAACATTGTATATCTAGGAGTTGGTATGGCTTAATGGGGTTCCTCGTTCTATCATTTCATATAGAGATGCATGCTTTACATCTTGTTTCTGGTAGAGTTTTCAGAGGGTTTTGGGTACACAGGTGCTTCTAAGCACATCATACCACCCTCAGACCGATGGCCAGTCAGAGTGTATGATACAGGTTTTAGAGGACATGTTGTGTGCATTTGTCCTAGACTTTTGGGGATCTTGAGAGAAGCATATACCTCTGGTTGAGTTCGCCTATAATAATAGATTCCAGGATACTATTTAGATGGTTCCATATGAGGCTTTACATGGGAGGCCACGCCAATCAACCCTGTGTTGGATGAAGGCAGGAGTGGTAGCTATGATGGGACCTCGTCTTGTCCAGGACACTACAGAGTAGGTCCACTTGATTCATAAACAGATGGCTATTGCACATTCTTGTCAGAAATGTTACACTGATTGTCATAGAAGACCTTTGGAGTTTGAGGATGGGGATCAATTTTTCTTATATGCCGCACCAAGGTTGGGACACCAGAGGATCAGGATACAGGGTAAAATTTCACTGAGATATGTCAGACTGTTTGAGATTCAAGATTTAGTCAGGTCAGTTTCCTATCAGTTGCAGTTACCTCAGAGGTACCGGGCCATGCATGATGTCTTCCATGTATCTCAGCTATGCCACTATCATTCAGAACCATCTCACATTTTTCATCATGAGGAGGTTGAGCTTTAGGTAGATGCATCCTTTGAATAGCATCTTATTTTTATATTTTATAGAATCATGAAGGTTCTCTGAGATCAGTCAGTTACTCTCGTACGGGTGCTATGGTAGAATGACCGAGTATAGGATGAGACTTGGGAAAGGGAGGCCGACGTATGTGCTCATTGGTAGGATTTATTCTCAGATATTTATTCACCACCCTTGGAAGGGAACTTTTGGGATGAATTGAATTAAGGGGGGAAGTTTGTAAGAACCAGGTTCTTACTTTGAGGTACAACTTTCTTTTATTCTTTTTTATTTGAGTTGTTTTTTAGAAAACACTGGAAAACCAGACAAGTACTGGAATCATACTGTCACACGGGCTGATTTAGGGTAACACGCTATGTAATTATAAGTACATTTCATTTATTTTGGATATGTATGATGGGAATAGATGGTGTGTGGGCATGTCGTGTAGAAAAAGAGTAAAAAACCAATTACACGCTATGCAATTCTTAGTACCAACTGTGTAGTCATGTCGGCAGGTCTTGGGAAGTAAGTCGGTGGAAAATGGCCACCAAATGAACAGTAAATTGATGAACATGCCGTTTATATGGTATTACACACTGTGTATATGTTTTTTCTCACTTAAAATGGATATAAGCCACTCTTTTAGGTTGAATTGACAAAGGGCACACCGAATTGAAGAATAAGCACCATCGAAACTTCAACCTTATCCCAAATCTTCGTCTAGAAACCAATTCGATCGTTGTCAATTGCATTTGAACCATATCAGTAAGATCCTAATTAATCTTGATCAGTTATTCTCAATTACTATTCTAGAAGAATTTATTTAAGGTTAAATTGTTATCCTTATTTCGTAGATCTATATCATTCTAGCTTGAATTGGAAGTCGAGGCTGGACGAGGAGAGTTATACTACGATGTGGTAGGTGGTATCATGCTAATTGTTTAATGTCATGTTGTTTATATTTTTTTATGAAACATGAACACATTTGGGGTGTAGCTAGGTTGAGACTTTGACCCATTTTAATTCCTAAGGATGTTTAGGTTATTAAGTATATGAATTGAAGCATGCAGGGACTGTTTGTTTTGATTAAAGGCCACCCCACAAGTGTGTTTCCCTTGGATAATCGTTGTTGGGACTTTTGGGCTTAGGATAACCATGGTTATGCCACGGTTTTCCTTATTATGGGTTATTGGAAATGAGGTGGTTAATTAAATGTTTACAAATATGAGTTTCTTCTTGATAAACATGTAATAATGTAAAGATTTCATGTGTTGTTTAATATTTTGGAATACTAGGATAAGGGATTTCCCCTGATTGAATTGTTATGCCTATAGGTGAGATTTGTTATGCCTATGGGAGATATTTGTTATGACTACAGGTGAGGTTTTTTATGCTTGTGGTTGATATTTTTTATGCTTGCGAGCGAGATTTGTTATGCATATGAGTGAGATTGTTGTGCATGCAGGCAGGATTGGTTGTGCCTGTGGGTGAGGATGTGTGTTATGCCTGCAGGTGGGGATTTGTTATGCATGTGGGTGAGGTATTTCTTATGGGAAATATGTTGAATTGATTATTAAATGATAATGGAAAACTAGACTTGTAGGATTGTTTACATTTGAGTACTTTCTAGTTACTCCATTCTTCTGTACACTACTACTTCATATACTCATTGATAGATTGGCACATACTTTTGGTGGTTTCATATTGGGATTTATTTCTCACACCCTATTAGGGCTATGTTTTTTTGGCCCTAATAGACTACATTGCTGCAGGTGTTGATAGGGGAAAGAACCCTTTTTCAGGTACTTGATTGCTTCTTAGGAGCTGGAGAGCATGGGACTATGCCAAGTCTTTTTATGCTGCTGAGTTTCATTTTTTTACCGTACTTTGGTGTTGTATTTTACTTGATTGTAGTGTATCATATTTTCACTATTTTCTTTGAACATGTGACATGCTGCATCATTTTGATATTATATGCCTTCTGGTTAACTTTATCATTCAGTCCTTAGTTGTTTACTTCAGTTTCATGTTGTTTACTACTTCTTCTATTTGTTATTATTTATTCCGTTGTGTTACACTCTACCGATGAGGGCATAACTTCCCCATTATCAAACCATAGGCCCTCGTTTCTAGTCACCAACCTCTGAAATTTTGGGAAATGCACTTGAGGACATGTGGTCAACCGAGTACGGGGAACCTATTAGTGGCATCCAGATCTGGGGCATTAATGATATCATATAATTTCTTTATCTTAAATTTAATCATAAGCAATCCTAATAAAATGAGATTATAACATAGAACTCTTTCCAAAAGTTTGTCTTTCATCACTAGAGCCCTAAAATACTATATAATAGTTTTAAATTTATTAGAATTATATTATAGAACCATAATCACACCTATAATACCATACATAGTTTAATTATAACATCTTATCTCCCATTCATTAATAATATGTCATTATCATCATCATTTTATGTGTTAACAACTTCATTTTTCATATATGTTGTGGTTTTTTGGTTATGGGCCTTGCACTTTGAACATGTTAAATTAATATATATAATGTTACTATGATATAAAAATCATATATATACATTATATAAATAACAATAAATATTCATATAAAGTGGTTATGAAAAATTAATTACATCACTACATGGATACGATAGTCTCTACATACGCACAAGTGATGTTTTTATTTTTTTATGAATGTGATGAAAGATAGGTAAATAATAATTCATAATTAAATAACCATTATTATATTATAATTATCATATATATAAATTAAATATAATATAATAACCAACCAATAAATATGGTTATGTAAAATGAATTACATCGCTATATGGAGGTGGTAGTCCACACGTACACACGAGTGATACATTAATCTACCATTTGACAAAGAAGAGCTTGAAAATTATGGTTAAATCATCATAATAAAATATAATTATATTTATGATACTATATTAATAATGTTTTTATGTATAAAATAATTTTATAGGGTGTATAAGAAGAAATAAAATTAGAAGATCTTGGTTAAGATTTATACCTCTTCTTTGAAATACCTCTTTTATCTTACACCTTAATCCATGAAAGATTGGTCTTAGAAGAATAAAAAAACATATATAATGAAGGAAATTTATATATAAAGGTTTTTTACTAGGTATTTTCAAAGATATAAGGATTATAATATGTGAGTAGTGTAGGAAAAGATTTTCCTTTTTATAAGTGAGGGGACAGACACATGTAGAATTTCTTAAAGGATTTCAACGATATAAGGTCACCATCATGGGAGAGTGGATCCAAATGGACTAGTATTATAAGTTAAGATAATATAATATTTAAATAACTTAAAAAAATAATTTCATAGTTTTTGGGGTTAACCCTTCTCTTATATCTTGGTCTAACGCGTGGTAAACACATTTTAACTTTAACAAAGGGAACAAAGTTTTACTATTTTTACAATTCACTATGACCAAAAATTATGTTGAACCTATTATGTTATATTAATTATATTGATTCCAAATTTTGAATCCATTTTAATAGATTAAATTTGAATAAGTTGAAAATTTAAATTTTAAATCAGCGCACACACCATAACTAAACCTGTTTTGGAGAAATGAATTTTTAATCATAAAACTTATTTTAATTCCATTCCTTACATTGTAAATACAAAAAAAATAATTTAAAAATAATATATTGAATATATAATCTATAAATTTCATTAAAATCATTAATTAATATAAAAAAATTAATTTATTAAGATAAATACACACTGTGGTCCTATAATAGTTTTTGAAAAAATGAGTTTCTAAGCATAAATATGAACTTATATAAAAATCAAGTATAATGATGATTATAATGTAATTTATTAGATTTTATATAAGTAAAGGAGTATTAGTTTACTTTAAGATTAAATTAAAATCATAATGACACTTTGACTTGAAAAGAAATGACAGTTTTGACCAAAAAAAAAATCTATATTTTTCACTATTCACTAATAAATAAATATTTTTTTTAAAATAACCTAAAAATTCACCACTTATAATATTGACATGATGATTTAAAAAATTAAATCAATTTATTCAAATAAAATTTATAGTAAAAGGTATAAATTATTTATAATTTTTGTATGTAAATAATTCAATAAGACATGTTTTTGAAGAAGAAAATGTTTTTAAAGCATAAAATGACTTCAATGAAAATTGAGTACTTATTTGTTATGAATTAATCAACACATTTGAATTATTTATAAACATTATAATTTTTTTTCATAAATTTATTATTATTATATATACTTTTTAATTTAACATCTATATTATAATGGTTAAATATATCATGGTTCATACAAACTCACGATTGCGTGTAAGGAAAGATATCAAATCACTACTATCGATTAGGCCTTTAACAGCACTAAAGGTCATTCTCGAAATAAAAATAGAGCTAAAAATTGGAACATGATTAGAATCCATAAGGTTTTATCAGTTCTAGAAAAGTTAGGAAAAAAGGACACTTTATCAGTGCTTTTAGTAGTGTTAATAGAGGTGAATACTACTGCAGTGTGCTGTTAAAATTACAGAACACTATAGAAGTTAAAAAAACAAGGGAAAATATAGAAGAAAATATCTGAAAAATGTACAGTTTAATTTAAATAAAATTTACAACATAAATAAAATAAAAACACTATATTATAGACATTTAGAACATTGCTTTTTACAATTACATGAGTAATTAAAAATTATCAAAAACATTAAAAAACATCAATGTTTCTATATTTTTGGACCCCAAACCCTAATCAGGCTACTTGATTCCCAAAACATCACCCCATATTAAAAAAAATAATTTACCTATATAAGAAAAAAATTATTATGTTAGTAATACTATAAATAAATAAATTAAACACAATGTGTCAATTTTTAAATAAAACATATACATTGAGTCATACTAGGATCATTGTATATCATATTGAGTTATAGTTGATTCTTAAACATCACATTATTTATGATGTTCTAAAAAGTAGGTGATATTGAATCAGATCTCATATTTGGTGATAAAAACCTAACTATGGATGGGAGGAAATTCAAGAGCACTTTCTTTTTTAGAACAACCCTTTAACTATCACACTATTTCTTGTCTGACTTCAAGATTTATCTCTATGAAAATTAACTAAATAATTATAAGATAAAAATGATAAAGAAATTAATTAAGAACTAGAATATAAAATGATGAGAAAATAATATGATATTGTTTTCTCAGTTTCTGTGATGTGATATGTGTTTCAAACTAAAACGACACTTATATATTGAAAACACACACTTCTACCAATACCAACCACTTCATGTGTTGGATTTACTTGCGTAAAATTTATATATGTCACAAATTAATTATGGATCATTTTCCTAAAGCTTGAAAACAATCTGATCTTATTTTCTAGGTTTTGGATAGTGACATGTGTTTTAAACTAAAATGACACCTTTATATTGAAAACACAAACTTTGAGTCATATCAGTGATATCATGTGTCAGATTGATGTTCGGTCAATTCATACACATAAAAAATGAATTATAGACTATTTTCACAAATTTTAAAAACAATATGAGCTTGTTTACATAGTTTTGGCTAATTTATTGTGTTTTAAACTGAAATGGAGCTTTTTTATTGAAAACATGAAATTCGAATCATATTGACCACATCGTGTTTCAGATTGATATGTGGTTAATTAATACATGTGATAAATGAAATATAAGTTGTTTTCCTAATGTTTGAAAACAATCTGATTGTGTTTTCTTCGTATTATTAATTTGGTGCTTGTTATAAAATAAAACGGAACTTTTGTATTAAAAACATGCACTTAGAATAATATCATCCACATCATGTGCCGGATTGATATGCGGTAAATTCCTATATATAAAAAATAAATTATGGATATTCTTCCAAAAAATTTAAAACAATCTAAGCTCATTTGATCAGTTTAGCTATTTAATGTGTGGTTCAAACAAAAATGACACTTTTATGTTGAAAACACTCATTTAGAGTCATATCGACTACATCATGTGTCAGATTGATGTGAGGTAAAAACCTACATGTAGAAAATAAATTATGAACCATTTTTCTAAATTTTAAAAAAAATATGATTTCATTTTCTTAGTTTTAGCTATTTGATGTATGTTTTAATCTAAAATGGCATATTTATATTAAAAACATGAACAATGAGTCATATCAGTCACACATGTGTCGAATTGATGTGTAGTCCATTATTACACATAAAAAATTAATTTTGGACCATTTTCATAAATTTTGAAAGTAATTTGAGAATGTTTTCTTTATTCTAGATATTTGATACGTCTTTTAAACAAAAATGACACTTTTGTATTGAAAACATGTACTTTGAGTCATACCAATCACATGGGGTGTCAGATTGACGTTTTGTCGATTCCTACTGGTAAAAAATGAATTTTGAACCTTTTTTATAAAGTTTTAAAACAATATTAGATCATTTGATTGGTTTTGACTATGTGATGGGTTTTAAACTAAAATGATAATTTTATATTGAAAACACGCACTTCAGGTCATATCGAACACATTGTGCGTTGGATTTTCATGTGGTTAATTTCTATACATGAAAAATGAATAATGGATCATTTTCCTAATGTTTGAAAATAATCTGATCACATTTTTTTAGTTTTGGATATGTGACATTGTTTTAAACAAAAATTGAACCTTTCTATTGAAAAGATTCCCTTTGGGTCATATCACTCAAATTATGTATTCGATTGATTTGAATCAATTCTTACACATAAAAAATTAATTATGGACTATTTTCATAAAGTTTAAAAATAATACGAGCTCATTTTCTCAGTTTTGGCAATTTGATGTCTGTTTTAAACAAAAAGGACACTTTTGTTTTGAAAACATGCACTTTGAGTTATACTAACCATATCAGGTATTAGATTTACATTTGTTCAATTCACACATTTCATAAATTAATTATGTACAATTTTTCTAAAATTTTAAAATAATCCAAGATCTTTTTTTTGGATATGTGATGTGTTTTAAACAAAAATGACACTTTTATATTAAAATCACATACTTTGTGTTACATTGACCATGCCATGTATCAGATTGATGTGTGGTCAATTACTATATGTGAGGAATGAATTAAGGATCATTTTCCAAAATTTTGAAAACAATACGAGCTCATTTTCTCAGTTTTGGTGATATAACAGGTATTTTAAACTAAAATGGAACCTTCCTATTGAAGACTCAAACATTGATGAAAATATATCACATTATGTTTATAAATTATGTGTTACTGATTTTTGAATGTTATAAATGAATTATGAACCATTTTTCTAAATTTTAAAATTAATCTAGGATCACTTTCTTGGTTTCGGATATTTGATGCATGTTTTAAACTAAAATGACACTTTTGTATTGAAAACACACACTTTGAGTCATAACAACCACATCGAGTCTCATATTGATGTGTTGTCAATTCCTACTACTCATAAAATAATTACGGACCATTTTCCTAATGTTTAAAAATAATCTAACGTCATTTTCTCAGATTTGGAAATGTGATGCATTTTAAACTCAAATGAATATTTTATATTAAAAACACGTATTTTGAGTCATATTGACCACATCATATTTCGAATTATCATGCATTCAATTCATACATGTGAAAAATTAATTATGGATCATTTACTAATGTTTGAGAACAATCCAATCTTGTTTTCTCATTTTTGGTGATGTTTAATTCATTTTAAACTAAAATGGAACCTTTATATTGAAAACATATAATTTGAGTCATATAGATCACATCTTTTCTTGGATTTATGTGCGGTCAATTCATACATGTCAAAAACAAATTATGGAGATTCTTCCAAATGTTTGAAAATAATATGATCTCATTTTATTAGTTTTAGCTATTTTATGGGTGTTTTAAACTAAAATGACACTTTAGTATTCAAAACACATACTTCGAGTCATACCAAACACATCGAATATCATATTGACATGTGGATGATTCCTACACATGAAACATGAAGTATGGATTATTTTTATAAAGTTTGAAAACTATTTGAGCTGATTTTATCATTTTTGGCTATGTGATGTGAATTTTAAAGTAAAATGACACATTTATATTAAAAATTAATACTTAAAGTCATACCGACCACATAATGTGTCAAATTGGTGTGTGGTCAGTTCTAATATGTAAAAAATGAATCATGGATTATTTTTCTAAAGTTTAAAAATAATCTGAGCTATTTTTCTTAGTTTTTTATGTAAAATATGTGTCAAACTAAAATGACACTTTTATATTGAAAACACACACTTTGAGTCATATCAATAACATAATGAGTCAGATTGATGTGTTGTCAGTTCCTATGCATCAAAAATGATTTATGGATCATTATATTAAAATATAAAAAATAATCTATTTTTTCTTGGGTTTGATCATGTGGTGTGTGTTTTGAACTATTGTGTAAATTTAAAAAAATTATCATATAAAAATGATAAGGAAATTAACTAAAAAAGTAGATAAAATGATAAAAAAATTAACTAAATTGGTAGTAGGATGTCACCTCTTCATGATTTCTGTATACATTATAGAACCATGTATTTTACCCATTTGATATTAACAAATTGATTTCCTTTATTATAATTACCCTTGATAAATAGATCAAAAATAATAAATAATCATTATGATACTTATGCTTCACACTTCAAATATATTTATAAGTTTATAGCTCATACTATATCACAAACATAATAGGTAATCACCTAAATGTTATGTCAGAAAACATCATGATACCATGTATATTACCCAATCATCTCTTAAAAAATTACTTCTTCTTTTGTGTTTGAATATTTTTGGAAATATTGGAAGTACTGAGAAAATATATAAGAGAAAATGATTAAGAAATATTTCTAATGAAGTTTTAATTACCTTAAAAAATTACCTACTCAGGGATGCTAGTCTTTTAATGGTATATGATATATTTCATAAATTTTCAAACATAACAACTACAATAATTTTTGTTATCTTACTTCAGAAACTACATAAAAATAGACCAAAATAGGTAAATTATTTTGAAATATGTTTTGATATTTAAATATTTACATATATACCTTAATTTGTTTCCATTTGAAGTAATCCATAAGAATATAATTTTCAATCACTGACCTCATACCATGGTGTAGCCTATATTTACATATCACCCTATCATAGAAAAATTCTTGTTAAAGCACAAACTAAAACATATAATTTTAATTATATATATAAAAAATATTAATTTCAAAACATTATAAATTCAAAATACTCATCATGTGTGGCCGGTTTGATTGAAATCTATAAATTGGATCTAAAAAATAAATATTTGGGATATCCAAATTAATTACAATCAGCATCGAGTGCTTCTTAAAAATCAAAAACAAATAAGTAATGAAAAAAATAAAAATATATTTTATATGATTAAATAACATAATTTTACCCCTGTGTTTTAGAAATAAAATATACTATCATATATTATTTTCTTCTCAAATTATTTATTTAGAAATCATTCTTCTTATCAATTTATTTCCACTCCAAATAAATTTCATCCTTAGAAATGATATAGGGGTTAATGAATCAAAATCATGCTTTATATGTTTTCCCTTCATATAGTAGTATTATAAATTCCTATAGAAAATATGAATAGTTATCTACTTTAATGAAAATATTAGATCAGTTTTTGGATAGACGTATTATGAAAATTTACCTTATGTATTTATTCATAACAGAGACTCCTGGCCATTCAAATAAGAGAATCCCAATTATACTATCAAGACCAACCATTTCTGTAATGGTAGGTGTGGATATTTATTCTTTATATGGAATGTAGGACACATCTCCATCTTTAGATGTGGTGTCTGTATGAAGTTGTAATGATAATATATGTTTTAGTGGAACTAGTGGGGATAAGGTACTCTTAGAATGTTTTTTTTCTTGGTCAATTCACTATATTGTCATTATCTGACCTTCCATTTCCCCATAATTTTATCCGTATGTAATATAATACCTCACCATATAATTTTATCATCAACTATTATAGATTTTTCATTTGAAAATTTTTGTTAATGAAATGCATCATGAATCTTTATTGGATTATATTGTCATGTTACAAAATTTACAATAGCATTATTGACCATTGTAATATCTGGATCATCAAGTGAAATTAGAAAATCATCACTTGGCTCTTGAGCTACTTCAATATCCACTCTCATGTAATCCTTTGGGAGTTATTTCTTGTTAACATGAATCTCATGATATTATACACTATACCCCTCACAACAATTTGATGTGTGGGTGTTGATAGATAAAAATAATATTAAACTTTAACCTGCAGAATTTTAGTTATATAACGTTATCGAAAGTTTTTTTATTCACATTTAAGAGAACTAGTAATTAAAATATTGATTAACTCGGGTAAGGTATGTAGTTGTGGGAAATTACGAGCCTCAAATCTAAGAAGGTTATTTGGTTTTTTATGTGTTGATCATTTTTCCACCACAAGTTCGCTTTGATCCTTTCACATATATTGGTCTTCCAAACTAGACCAGACAATAATATCTTATAATTAATATATTTAGGCCCAAAATACTTTCATCATCTGATTTTTATCTTTTTGAGGTTTTATTTTCTTGATATATGTTTGAGGAGAAACTCCAAAACCTAAACCTCTAATGTGGCCATATTTTTCTGGCCGCTTCAAAGCTACTAAAATTAGTTTTTCCTCTAGTATGGTTGTTGATGATTCTTATGTATAAACCATATAAAAAGTATGAAAATAAATAGATGTTTTTATGTAATATTTTTATAATACATAATTAATTACTATTATGTCAAACTTACTCATGTTTTCTATACTACTTTTGTGTTTTATTCAACTAGTTTACCCTCATTATTTACTTGGTCCTCCTTCCATAGCATATGATGTGGGATGAAAGTGGATTAATATTTTTATTCATCAATATTCATATAAAAATATGATCATTTGTTATTTCATATCACATAAAACCTTTACAATTAATTTAAAATACAAACCATTTTATTATCTAGTGAAACATACCCCATCCTTGTTTTGTGATAAGGGTACATTGGTTTTGATTCACATTGTTTATTTTCAACACTCCTTTGTTGTTTAATAAATTAACAATTTTGAATCAAATTGGATAAAATAAATAATTTCAAATAATATATTATCTACTACAATTTACATTAAAGGATTTATTATCATGATGACTGATGAAATAATTCCATGTTTCCTACTTTATAATGTGTACATAAGTAACTAGTGGGTGGGGATTTACTTTCCCCTTAGTATACCTAAGATGAAACTTGGTAAGAAGAGTCTCAAATCCTCAATGGGATTTTCCAATGGCCATTAAGACATATTTCTTATGAAAATTTTATAAAATAAATAAACTCTACATGGTATAATGAAAATTAAATCAATGTTTTATTATATAAGTTTTAGGTAAAATAGAAAAATTATATCATAAAATTACTTTAATATCTTTCAAAAGGGTTTCATTCATTACAGGCTAGACATGATACCATGAATCTATATCAATGGGCACATTCATTGACATTGTGACCGCAACATAAATAATGAACATTAATATGTTGAGGTCCATAGGTTGGTCGAATTGATTCCAACCAGCCTAAATTTGTATTCCATTGCTTCTTTCCTTGATAATTTTTGTCAACACAATAATTATACATCATTATTGTTTTTCTTCATCAACATGTTGTTGATATCCTAATAATTATGTAGTTTTAGTATCAGCTTCCTATTCTTCCCTAATATTGGTAACACTATCATGTTTTAAAGTCATTTTATGTGTGACTATTCAAAAATTTAATTTATATTATATTAATATAGTGGAGAACACATAATATTATTAGTAAAATCATGGTATAATAAAAAATAATTTAACCTTCTCATTGAAATCTATTTATTTTTTTAAATGTTTAAGGGATTTGACTCCTATATCAATAATCCAAGTCCCCACATTGTGGCCCCCTATAACGTACAAGAAATTTTCTACATTAGGTTCTCAATAAAATTATTATGATCTCCCAATTAAAGGGCCATCCTATTTTGAATTTCATCTCACCCTATAGTTTTTTTGTCTCCAATAAGACAATTGACCAATTCTTGTTTTATAGATTTGAGATATAAAATACCTACACTTATTGTGATTCCATTATGAAGTGCTCATCAATTTCACCTTCCACACTAAAATTTACCCCCATTAATCCCCATTCATTAACTTTCACTACACTCCTATTATTAGCCCATTTGAATTGGAAAATAATCACTAAAAATGTTGTATAATACAACTATTATATCTATTAAATTATACTAAAATATGACATATTAACATAAATTAGATTTTTATACTAGGAACTAGATTTGTACATCACTTACACCACAATAATAACTCTAATTTTTTTCATCGTACTTTGGTTATCATGTTCTTTTATATAGAAAATATAACCATTAATTACAAAACTTGTGTAAGTTATAACATTTTCATTCAGTCCCCTATCTGGTCATTGAAATATTTTGATAATTGACGTCATATTTCATACAAGTCTATATAAATATGATCTTGGAACCATCCTATAAATTACTAATTATGTGTATTAAATATTCATCCTTCAGCCCTTGATGGATTCAAATGTCTAAGAGTTTATTTGTGGGATTCCAGGTATGGATCAACATCTTTACTATTATGTAAAATGTAAATTTGAGATTTATCCTACTCCATGATAGTTATTATAACAACATCTCTTACAGAAATACCGTCACCCATAATGTGTATGTTATAATAATACTTTGGGAGACTAATGATATCAATATGTGATAGTAAATCGTGAATAATTCAATAGTTTCTTCAACAATATATTATTATCCAATACAAACTTTTTTACAAAATTGATTCATGACATTCCCATTCAAAATCTTTATATATAATTCAATGGGGTACATCTATCTATAAGGGATAAGACCGATTGTTGAACCCCTCTAATTAAGAGAACCATCATGTGAAACATTTTATCAAAGAATGATGGTGCGAAGAACATAAATAATTTAAATAATGTGACTGCAACCTTCTAATTCAAGATTTGAAACGTTTATAGGTCTATAAATTTTGTTGTATATAGATATAAAAAGTAATCAAAGTCTGGTTAATGTATGTTGTACATTTTAGGCATAATTAAATATAAAGAGAAATATATTAAAACATGAATCAAAACATGGTAATTTTGTGATTTTAGTATCTATAAATTCAAATTACTCATTGACATAAAATTCTTGATATTTAATTAATACACCTATAGAACTTTTACACCATTAAAGAAAATGAAAAATCGAAATTTTGATTGTCTGGATAGAGTATAGGTTGTTGGTGGAATAAAATACTAACCATTAACCTTCAATGGTGAGAACTCTTCTCTTATCCCCATGTCAACCATGTCCAACATATCATTGATTCCATTTTTGGTTTTCCTTGAACATTTAGTAATATTACAATAACACTATCAATATTTTTTTTCTACATTCCTAACATCAATAAAATTTCTGACATATAAAAAATTCCAGTATAGTAATTCAAAGAAAATTGATCTCTTTTTGAAACCTGATTTACTAAAATTTTTTGAAAATGTTTTACCCAAAAAGTTTCAATATCTTTTACTATATTGAATAGTTGATCACCTGTTAGTAGAGATAGTTTTTTACCATGTTTGGAATTCACATCTAATGATATAATACAAGATCAGTATTTATGTCATCAAGGTAAAAAAAAATTGTTGTCCTAAAAAAACAATATTCAAGGAATTTTTTAACGAAAATGACTGTGTGAATTTTTCCAAAATGGGAATCCACAACATTCATTTATTGTTAAAGGATGAAAAATTTACGTAAGCAAAAAATTAATTTTTCCCAAAACAAAATGGACCTCAATTTTAATTCTTCACTTCTATTAGAATAATACATTGTATCACACATATCCCCTATCAATTTTAGATCATTGATAACTGGATCCAAATAGACATCAATATCATTACTGGTTTGTTTTGGTCCAGATATAAGTAGTGAAAACATATCATATTTTCACTAAGTGCACAACCATGGAGGAAAATTATATTTTATCAAAATAACTAGACAAGTATTATTATTACATATCTGTACACAAAAATGATTTATTCCATTTTTTAAAAATGTAAGATGTAAGTTTCTCAGCTCATTTCCAAATTCAAGATACTCATAATAAATTTTATTCCACTAAGGTGAGTCTGATGGATAATGTAGTTTCCCATCATTAATTCTTGTATCTGCATATCATGTAGATTTTTTTTTTAGTTTCCTGACATCTATATAGTCTTTTAAATAATGGAATTATAAGAAAGTATTGTACATTTTTCGATGGACTTTATTTATCTTTATTGTATCAATTTTCACCACACATAGTTCATTTTATGAGTGATTCATAGTCCTTGTGAATCAAAATGAAATCATTTGTATACGCATGTATATTTTTAGAGATCATGAAAATTGAACATATCATTCATTTGGAATTATATGTTCATCATGGAAGTTCATTTTCTCTTGGAATCATATCATTTAGAATACGAATTAGTTCAATAAAGTTGGTGTTGCTCCACCCGTTTCTAGATTTCAAATTATACAACTTTAATAAAACTTATAATATTTTGTATATAGTACAATATGTATATAATGGTATCTTAGCACAACTATTTAACGTCTCAAACAACTTTGGGAAATCAAATAGGTCATCTTCAATTTCTATGGTCATTTCTTTCATACAATCTCGATCATTATTTACACTAGTATTCGTATCAAAATAGTCATAAATCATAGTATCATCCCAATTAGTGTGAACGTTCAGTTTTTCCCATGTTTAGTCCAACATTTATAGCTATGATCTATATTATGAAAAATAAAATATTCTCCCAAATCTTCCAGAAAACCTTTCTTGAATAAAAACAATATAAAAATAGACAAAGGATTTATCAATTTCAAACATGATAAACTATTTAACTCCATGTCCATACTCTTTTATCATACTAATAGCATACATCCATTTTTTATTAATACTCATACTATTAGGTTCATAAAATATTCATTTTATATAAAAAATAAATAAATGCATATAATATATTCATAATCAAAGGAGAAAGTTATAGATAATTTTAATAAGGGATCCCAACATTTGAATGTTAGAGGTTATGAGTCCTACCAAGTTATCATTTCACAAACGGGTGACATGAAAAGAAACAACCTCGGGTAAACATGTGGCTGTTAGTATGGGTTATTGATTTAATTTTTTGTGGGATGAAAATGTGGTAATAAATATGTTTCTAAACCGAGTTTATTTATTATTGGATGGTGGACTTCCCTTGGAAATTATTTTCCTTTCATATCATTTATTTGTGACTTGGATTTCTAATTTTTTTTAAAATATATTTCTATAGAACATACAAGGCCATGTGATCACCAGAATTTGATACAGGGTTAAGGAGTTTGTAATTTTATGAAATAAATGGGTGAAAATGTTATTGAAGACCGAAGTGAAGTTGGATTCCATGTTACTTTCTTTTTCTATAGATTATTCCAGACCAAGTATTATAATAATACCAACAAATATATTTGTATTATAACCCACTAATGAACCCTAATTAAAAAAATAGTAGATTTAACAATATTAGTCATATTTCTCATGTCCTACAATATCCAAAACCTCTATTAAATTTCATTAAAAACACCATAAATACTTTCTATTAATAAAATTTATAAAAAATTTAGTTATCATGTATTTCATATAATTGAGATGCAAAACATTCTGATTCCACCTCTAAAATTGACATGGATCACAATAAGTTATCTCCCACATCTAGTATTCAAAACCTTCATGTATATATCCCAAAGAGTATACTCGTTGTTAATAAAATCCATACCACATTTATGGTTAGCCAAGACTATAATAAACTTTATAAAATTATTCCCCTATCTTCTAATCTTGTATTTGTCTGAGATAAATGTGTTAAAAATTAGAACTTTTTATGTGTGACACTAAAACCATTCCTAATGGAACACAATAAATAAAAATAAAAATAATATTTTATACATTCCTTAATAAAAATAATTAATGAGTTTTACTTATTCTATCATTTGTTTCTTTATAAAATGTCTTAAATTTCATGGAAATTCAACAATGAAATATTCTATTTTCATAATTTATAACAAAAATCTGTCAAACCCATACCCAATATTCCCATTTAAGCGTATCACACATGGTCTAAACCTGAATTATCATTTATAAATCCATATAACATTTTAACCAATCTATACCCCTCAAACACAATGTAACTAATTTAATATAAGAAACTCCATACTAAATTCAATAAAACCAAAACATTCTAACTCAAAGCTTCATCATACCTCAAAAAAATAATTACCAAAACCAAACACTTTTATAATAATTGAAACCATAACTAAAACCATTTTTATATAACCAAATAAATCACAACCCAATTATAATAACCCAAAATAAAAGGAGTTTTAAATTTTAATATCATAAATTGAAATTTTAAAATAAATCAACTCACCTGAAAAATACATTACACCTAAAATAGGTTAAGAACAATCAAATTTGTTTCTTAAAATATTAGGAAACTCATTTATTTTGAAAAAACCTTTAAAACCAAAGAAACAAAGAAAATTTTAGCATCAAAATCCATAAAGACTTTTTTCTGAATAAAGCTTATCAAACAAGAAATAAAACTACAAATTTAATTTATAAACACTTCACAAATCATTCAAATATCCCATTAGATAAAAATTTATGTATATATAAAAATAATAATTAGATTAATATATTAAAATGATACTTTATTCAATAATAATTAATTTTTATCACATTAAAAATCTAATTTATAATTTAACTCAAGAAATAATCAACTTAAAATCTTTCTATAAAACATTACATTGCCTAATAAGAATCATTTCATAGTGAATTTAAGTAACCTTTGTACTAAAAATTAATAGTTTTAAAAATACCTATACATGGAAATCATAAAATTTTTTATATACATAAAAACTATAAATATAAATTAATAAAACACTTACAAACATTTAAAATAAAAACCATGATAATAAATTAAACATTTAAATTTTAATAGGTTAAAAATGCATTAATAAAACAATTATAAATTAATCATTTTTAAAATAATTCACACATATAAAGAACATTTTAAAATATACCCAAAAACATTTTCTTTATATTTTTTAGGATGTATTTCTTAATTATAAATCATCTATTCTCAAATAAATCCATAAAAAACCATCATCTACAAACTCCAACTCATTTAAACAAAATACCACTAATTTTTTTTAGAAAAACATCACAATGAACCTAACAAAATTATTATAATTAAACCATTCATCATTATAAAAAAAATGAACAAAATTGACTTTTCATTTGAATTCCTATTTTTTAAAACTAAAAAAATATTAAAAATGAAAAATTTCAATATATAGATGTCTAAAAACCAAATTAAATGAAATGAAATCAATTCAATTCCAATTAATTTTTTGGAAATGATACAAGTTATTATCTAGTTAAAGATACTCTAAAAAAAAGTACCCAAAATATCATAAAACAAATAAAATTAGAGAGAACCCATAAAATATCATCTAATTACCTATAACAAGCCCATTAAAACTAATTAACTAAAATATAATTATTAATGATGCTTACAAACTGTGAAATGAAGTATCAAACCCACACTAATTAGTCAACTGAAACCACTCATAAAGGGTGGGGTGGTCGTAGTGCTGGAAGGAGAGTGTGACTCTGAGGATGGTAGTGTTTGGTGCTCACTGTACTAGTGGTAGACCAATTAATATACTCTCTTATAAGGGAGGATCTTGAATGGGTTAGTGTTTTTGGAGTAGGGTGGTGTCATGCAGTGAGATGTCGATATTTAGGGACTAAGAAAATAATTTAGTGAGGGAAATTTCAAGGATCAGGATTAAATAAGAGTATAAATAATCACATACTGTAGCTTTTGAGAAGATCAATTTTTCTAGGAGGATTGAGGAAGAGAGGAAATAGTGACTCGGTTCTATGAGAGCCTGAATAGTGTGAGTGAGGAGGACTCTGTTGGGGTTCTGTTTAAAATATGACAAAGTATTTTATCAACACTTTCAAAAAAATTGATAAAGAGTTGTTTTATCAATGTTAAAATAATAAGTGCTAATAAAACAGATCATTATCTGTGCTTTTTTTGCACTAATAAAGACCTAATTTTTAGAATATAAATAAAATAATTAAATAAAAAATGTATATAATTATAAATACATATTTAAAAAATAAAAAACATGTATTTCGAAATATAATTATATATAAATATATTTATTATTTAAATATATTTATTATAATTTTATTATATATATATATATATTTATTTATAATTATAATTATAAATAAATATTTTTATATAATTTTAAATATATTTATATTTCAAGACCGTGCGAACCATGGGTTTTGGGCCATGTTATTGAAATTTATTGAAATTAAAATAACAACAAATTAAAATAGAGAAAGGGATAAAAATTCTCGTGATAAACACTGCCAAAAAATCAAAGCAATTACTCATCTCTGGGAGCGACCACCACCTTTACTTTTCAAATGGAAGCCCCACTTCCAATTTTTTGGGTTATATCATGTCTTTCCTTCTACTTGAAAATTATATGGTGGGATGAGATCCTTAAGCCGTAGATCATGTTCTCTAGCTGGACCTACGCCCTCTGAGGATACACTCTCAAGGTTGGTCCTTATTACAGTCTCTCTAGCATGAGTGTTAACCAATTATTCATGGAATACCTCCTTTCTATTATATTTATTTAATATATCAATTAGACTCTAGCTATTTTTACAAAAATCTAGTGGATGTGAGGGATGCTACATGCGCATCCCCATGCTTTACTTTTGGGTTTCCAAGGTAGTCTACTCCTCTTCTTCATATACTGGTCCAAACTTCGATGAAAGTCCAAGCGAGAAGGATTTATTATGGGTGTCCATCTAAAATACTTCATCATAAATGAGTACATTCTTTACCATATTACCTTTAGTGACTAGACTATCCACTATTGGCATATAATAACAAATATCCATGGATTTATTTGAGATGGATGCCACTATGTTGATCTTCCCTTTACTTGTAGATATAGGTGATAAAATTACTTATCTGATTTTTACAACATTTCATTATCAAATTCTTAATAACCATTAGAAACATAAACATTTTTAGGTACTAATGTAGTTTTTCTACTCAAACCACTGGTAAATTTAACATTACCTTCTTGCATATGCTCAGTGTCCACTTCAACTGAAATATTTGTCCATGATTTATTTCTAAATGATGACTACTTCTCTCCATATTCACCTACTGGAAAGATAACCTCCTTGATTTCCACATTTCAATCCTCTAGAATCATTAAAGGATCGAAACCAAAGGGTTCTTTATTGACATGAAATACAATATCCTATGGCATTTCATCTTTAGAAGATGGACGAATGGTATCCATCGGGTCTTGAAGGACCATCTTTGTTTGAGGGAATTCATCTCTAAAAAAGGTAGTGTAAACTATAGGGTCTCATTGGAAAGGCCCCTGGTTTTTCCTACATAGAACACTGCATGTTGAAAATAGTATTCTCCCTATATTTATTAAAAAAATGACTTTTAGTGTCACCCCTAGCAGAGTATAATGAACAAAATACATACACTTCCCCAATATGGGCATTAGCAAGAGAAATGTCGGTAGGCCCATCCCCATATGAGGATGTCTTATACATGACCATATTCTTCCTAGGTTTATAGCCAATACCCTATTCTAATGAGCACACTGTATTTGGAACTCCTTCCTGAAGCTGAGAATTTTTAGAGTTATACTTTTTAAAGAGGGATTTTTCTTCATAACCTCGAATAGAGTTGTATTCACAGATAAGAGATCTCCTACAATTCTAAATATCATGCTTGATTAAACTGTACTCCTTGTAAAAATGAGATACTTTGTCATATTAAATACACAGTTCAATCTCATCATCATCTATTGAAAGAGGAACTTTATCTACTAACATAGAGAACAAATCAATTTCCAGTAAGAAATGAACATAATGGACGAATTTGGAAAAGTCGATTTTCTTATCCAATTTTATTAGAATCCTAATTTCTGGTGCAATGTCATATAAAATATTTAGGTTCTAAGGAACCCAATTCAACTCATAATCTCTAACGCACAATTGTACAGAGGTGTTAATCACCTATAGTGGATTGATATTTTGATCTTATTCCCTTATGTGTTGAATCCCTATTTTGAGATTAATCGAACATAAACCCCAATCCCTCACCTTCAGATATTTATAAGAGAAGAGAATGTGATAAAAACCTTGTTCCAAGGATACCGACTTCCAATTCATGAAACCCCATATTGCCAAAAGTCATGCAATCAACTCCCCAAATTTCCACAGTTTTGATCCCTTCGACAAACAAATATGCACAATAATGGAATGTTTAAATATATATATATATATAAATTAATATATAAATATGTATAATTATAAATATAATAAATATATTATTTAATTGAATATATTTATATTTATATTTATAAATAAATATAGTTAAAAATATTTGTATATAATGATATCCATTTATATAATTATATATATTTATTAATATATAAATATAATTATTATTTAAAAATATTTATTATAATGTTATAATTTTTAAATATATATTTATTTATTTATAAATATATTTATAAATATTATATATAATTATATATATTTATACATATACATAGACATACAGAGGATGGATGAGGTCTCTACAGTGATCCTTGGGTGATCATGGATATTAGATTTCTATCAACATCGACCTGGTTCAGATTGCTGGGTTTCTCACGCTACGACGATTCTTCAGATCTCGAAGCGGTGCTGATCTAGTTAAAATTTATCATGTTTTGTTGATCTAGTTTGGATTTCTATGTTTCTCATGCTACAATGGTTCATCGGATCTCGAAGAGGTGCCGATCTAGTTTGAATTGCTGGGTTTTTTCTACTGTGATATTTCATCATATCATGAAGCTACTGGCGAGATGATTTCCTTAAAAGTTGATTTAGATTTTTCTGGTTTAATGCTGGTCACGAGGATCTTCTAGTGATGGGTTGGCAGAAGACTCTATTTTTTGGGTTGGCTCTCTTCCAACGACGATGTTGATCCCTCATTTTCTCGATTCTGTGAGGGTTGGCGGTGAGGATGTCATTCAGAAGGATGATGCTCCTATTAAAACTTTAATTGTTTTATCGATGTAGCGGTAGGGTCTGATTAGTGTTAAAGGGGAGTGAATAGTTATGGGATTGACTGGTGATGGTTTGACAAAGAATCAAGCTTGTGACGACCCGATCACTTTTGATCTGGGTTCCTATTCTTTCTACCTCCTCAAAAAGGATAGTTGCCTTTTCCATTCATCATAAGGGAAGCATCGCCCATGTTAAGGATAACTAGAATGCGGTGTCAAAGATACATGAAAATAGTAAACAATCTATCATCTCTCATATCATTTTTCCTAGGGATCCATTCTGTTGAAAATTTGTGATTCGGTTGACAGATTATCAGTGATTTGGGGATATGGTTTTTGGAGATTTTTTTCTCTGGGATGCGGGTTCTATCATATCATCTCCCCTTATGAGGAGTTTAAGATGTGATCATGGGGGTTTGGTTATGTTTATATTAAGTTTGGATTCCTTCATATTATGAAATGTGATGGGAAATTCAATCCACTAGATGCAGGTAACTCTTCTGCTCAAATATGGGTAAAGTACTATGGTCTTCATTGGATCCTTTTACATCTAAAAATCCTTTGTGATATTTCCATATCAATTGGACTACCTATGAAAATGGATCAGAAAACCAAGACAGCAAGGTTTGGGAATTTTTCCCGCTTTCTGGTTGAGTTTGGTTTGGGATCAACTCTAGTTGATCAAGTTTTTTTGTCAACTAATGATGATGAGAAGGAATTGAAATTTTTTTATGAGAGGATTCCTAAATTTTGTAAGGAGTGTAATATTATTGGGCATGATCTAGTAAATTGAAAAAGATCGATTGTCTATGAGGTTTGTCATACTCACGGTCATGACAAGGATGTTTCAAATGGAGCTAGAAATCAGGTATTTATGATACTTGAAAGATGGAGGATTTGTCTCCAATATTGATGCAGGACATAGTGGTCAATCTGAAGGGTAGCTAGAAACTACTATTAGAAAGTGGATACAAAGGGCATTCAACATTCAGTTGATATCCCTATACAAGGATTTGGTAAACAAAGGATTTTTTCGGACATTGTTTTTGAGGTATCTCATGATAATGATGGGCATACTGCAAGGGTGAACAATGAGAGGGTTACCCTTGACGCAGGTAGTCCTTCAGATATTTCCATCCCTGGTGATCTAGGCATCAGAGAGACGGATATGCACGCAATGTCTGATGAGAATGTGGATGCATCAAATAGTAGGAACAATGAGTTTATGGATGCTTCTGCTCAATCAGAAGTACTGGAGTCTATTGACAGGGAAGTGATTGTCTAGACCATGGATGACATGCATGAGGGAATGATCTTGGGAATGCGGAATGTGGATAATGAAGGTTTTCAAATGTTTCTAAAGAAAACTAGTTTTCTTAAGTCACCTAAAGTTTCTAATCTCAAATCTAATAATTCAAAGAATTCAATTGAGGGTAACAGTTTTGAGGAACTTGTGTCTCTTGATCATGGCGAATGTCATTTTTCTAAAGACATGTTTGATGAAATGGGTGTGCCTAATGTATTGATGCATAAAAAAACTTCGAGGAGAGGCAGGCACCCAAAAAGTCGAGGACAGGGTGGTCGTGATGATTCCAATCGAGGGTATGGGCGAAGCATGTCTTCTAGATCATCTCAGTAAACTGAAGAGTAGGATATGGTTAAGGAATGGTACATTTCACTTCTTAATCAGAGGAATTCACATTCAAAATAAGAGTCTACTGAAGATGTTAATGATTCTGGTCATAACTCTGGTCATGATTTTGGTGATGCTTAAATTTCTATTTTTTCATTTTGGATGTGGCATTTCCTTTCTTCTCTTCATCTTTCATGTACTATTTATTTTTCTTTTATTTTAATAATATGGGTCTTGACCTCGAACCTTCTTGGTGTGTATATATATATATAATTATATATTTATATATTTATTAAAATATAATTATATATAATTTTAAATATAATAAATATATTTATTATAATTTTAAAATTATTTAAATATGTATTTATTCTTTTTTTAATTATAATTATAAATGAATATATATAAAAATCTTTATTTATAATTATAAATATATTTGTTAAATTATATATATTTATATAATTATATATAATTATATATATATATAATTATATATATATATATTAATATATATAATTATATAATTATAAATATAATAAATATAATTATTATTTAAATTTATTTATTATAATTTTATAATTATTTAAACATATATCTATTTATTTATAATTTTATAAATACTTTTTAAAAAATTATATATATTTATAATTTTATAATTAACTATTTAAATTACAAAATTATTAAAAAACTTCCTTTAAATAGATTAATTTTATTAATTTCAAACATATTATAAATGTTAAAACATAATAAAAAAACTGATAAATATTATTCATATAAATTACAAACATATTGAAAATATTACATGTATAGTAAATAAATATTTGTATAAATAATTATTAAAAAATGATTAAATATAAATTTAACATTATTAATGAATATATAATAGTAAATGATTAAATAAATTTAAATAAATTACAAAATATTAGAAAGTGAATTAGTAATATTTACGTGAATTGCATAAAAGTAGAAAATTAAGAAAAATGAGTAAATAGATGGTATTAATTATATAAATAACAAAATTATTAAAAAAGAATCATATTAAATATAAAAAATATTAATAATTAAATTAAAACAAATTAAATTAAATCCAATAAAATTAAACACACACATATATTCAATAAATTAAATTTATATTAAAAATTAATAGATATAAAAAAAATGAATAAATACAGAAAATATTAAAAATGGAGAGTCGTTAAAAATAATAAAGAATATTATATAAATAAATAGACTACTACACAAACATACATGTCCACATGATAGACGTACATATGTACACATACACATCTACACACACATATACATACACACATATACACACATACACATACATACATACAATTATACATGTATTTAAATTTTAAATTATTTTATATTAATATAAATATATTTTTTAAAAAATATATTCATTTATATATTAATCAATTGTTTAAATAAAATAGTAATATATTATATTTATATATGAAATAATAATTTAATTATAAAAAAATATTAAATATAAATAAAATTTTAAAATAAATAAATTTTAGAAAATATTAAACAAATAAAAAGTAAAAAAAATATTAATATATATATATACACATATTAATATATTAAATATTAATATATAACAATATATTTTTATATATATCATTATATATTTTTATATACTAAATAAGAATTTAATTATAAAGAAATTACTAAGTATAAATAAATATCAAAAATGAATATATATATATATATATATATAAATAATATAATATATTCATATATATAAATATGTATTTTTATATGAAATAATTATTTAATTATAAAAAATTTATTAATTCTATTGGACCTCAACCTGAAGGGCCAACCATTTAGATAGCCTAACAGGTAAGGCATGTTGAACCTAGGGTGGGCCAAAGCCCATGGAAATCATAGGGCGATCCAAGGCCCACATAGGCCTCTGTGTGTAGGAACAAGCCCATATAGGTTTTGGTGGAGTGTGTATATAGGATCTCATCCTTGTTGCATGCTTTTAGCATTGAGATGCGGTGAAATCATATATAAATAAGTGGTCAAACCTCCATAATTTAAATGTGGGGCTCGCATGCATGATCGTGAAATTTATTAGAACTAGAAAATGCACTGATAAATTTTGCCTTTTATCATCTCTAAAATGAATGCACTGATAAAGGACTCATTTATCAGTGCTAAAAAAAGCAGTGATAAAAGGAACCATTTATCAAAACGTTTTTTAGGGCTCATAAAGGCAACCTTTATCAGCACTTTTCACTAGCACTGATAAAATATAGTGCTGAATAAACCTAGAATTGTAGTAATGAATACTTTATGTTTATTTCAAAGTAAATACATATAAAATCTTAGGGTGTTACATTCTACCACCCTTAAAAATGAATGTATCCTCAAAAAGTTTATCACTTTGATAAAAAAAATGAGGACATCTATACTTCATAACATCCTCTGGTTTCCATGTAGCTTTCTAAAATTTCTTATTCCTAGAAATAACTTTAACTAGATGCGTAGATTTATTTCATAGAAGTTTATATCTATGATCCAAGATTTCTCCTAGTTTTTCTTCATTTGAATGATCATGCTCCAGTGGTATAATATCTAAGTTCAGTATATACAAATGCTCTGGTATGTACTTTCATAGGATAGATATACAAAACACATCATGAACATGAGAGATGTTTAGTGGGAGTTCCAAGTGATAATAAACCATCCTAATCTGATCAAGAATCTCAAAAGGACCAATAAACCTATGGCATAGTTCTCAACTTTTTCTAAATCTCATAACCTTATTCCATGGGAAAATTTATAGGGAAACCTTCTCACCAACATTGAATTCAAAATCTTACCAAATATCGTAAACATAGCACTTTAGTATACTTTAGCTTCCCTGATGTGGTATTGATTGGATCTAACCTGATATTCCATTTCCTCAGCTATCTCAAGTCCCGATAGCTTTCATTCTCGAACTTCATCTCAATATGCACTACTGGAAAAGGGAGGTTTTCCCAACTCCTATATACCAAAAATTTTCTTAATCGTTGTTATAGAGTACTTTTACCAATGGTGTAAGGAAACCTTTGCTAAAAGCTGGTTAAAATCATCTTTTCCCACCGGTTTTGAAAAACCATTGGGAAAAGAATACTCTATACCAATGGTTTTCTTAAACCATTGATTTAGAGAGGTTTAAATCATTATATACCAACGGTTTTTACAAACCGTTGGTAAAGGATTTCTTTTCCAACAGGTTTTACAAACCGTTTGGAAAGTTTTCCCCCAAATTCACATAAGCTTAGACTCCCCCATTCTGCTTGACTTCAGTACTAAACAGAATGTTGAATTGGGATTTTCTTTCCCCTATGGCCGAAATCCTTCTATATTTAAGATTTATCAATTCTTCACTTGTAATATGTAAGTGATACTGCATATAATATTTTGGTTTTATGTTTTCATTTGGGTGAAGTGGAGAAGCAGGATTCTGTTTACCCTACTGCGGAAATCTTTTGTTCTGATCCATGTTCAAAATTTCTTAGTTTTACACTTATAATTTGTAAGTGATACTTTCCTTTTAATGTTTTTCATCTACTGTTTTGGTTTTCTTTTTTGCTTTGGGTGTGTATAACTCTTGTTTTTGGTTTTATTTGGGTGTGTGTGTTGGGATTTGACAGTGATTCAAATTTGATTCAAAATGAATTATGTGTTAAAATCATCCATAAATTTTCAGTTCATAGAAGGATTGGTATTTCTGGCAATTTTGTGTTAATATCATCCATATTCCACATGATTAACATCATGGTAAGAATATGTGGTGATGTTGTTGAGATCAGAGAGAAAAATCATACACTCCAGATTGTTTATAGTGGCATGGTAAGTCATGAGTGATAATTGGCTTCCTAAGATGACTGTACTAATATAACTTTAGGGTCAATTAAATATGTTTCTCACTTTACATTGTATATTATGTCTCTTTCTTGGCCAATAATCACTTTTATTATGGTGGGGTTCTTTTCATTAGGTATTCTGGCATGTGTATACATCCATAACAATGTTAGATAAGTCACAAGTTTAATTCAATAATCTTGTTATCATTGACATACTTTATTATTGATCTCAATTTTAAAAATAAATGTTATTTATATACTTTATGAAATTAAACCTTTTTATAAGCCATGAAAAACCTATTAGTGTAGAAGCCTAAAATTTATCCACCCATGGGGTGCGCTTGACTTGGGGAACTAATTGGGAAATGAAAGGTATGACCATAGAGGTGCCGAGAATGATTTATTAAACATGAGTGAATGATTTGGGATGCCTATAACACATAATCGGACCTGAGGCACGTTCCTCTATTAAGAATGCCTATAAAGGGGCCTTGAAGTCCTCTTTTACCAATGGTTGTGTGAAACTGTTAGTAAAACTCTTACCTTTACCAATGGTTTGATTGAATGATGAGGCAAGGAACCTTTATTTATGATTGTGGATTTTGAGTTATTGACATGACCCGCACTCTTTCCACCGATGAACCAGATGATTGGGTTGTAGCTCAAGAATATATGTCAAATTTTAGAATTTATTGAACCTCTTGTATGGTACTACATCCTACTAGTTGTAACTATGTTTTTCTTCTTGATATATGACATACATTACCATCATTTGGTTTATGATTATGTTATTAGTTGGTATTACTGATTTGGTTATTTTCATCCATTTCCAATATTTTCCCATTGTTATCCTTCTTCCACTTTTTAACTGATAATATTAAAATTGTGAAACTTAGGTAATGAGGGAATAGTCTCCCCCTGACACAGCAAATGATCTCACTATTAGTCAATAACATTTGGAATTTTGGTAGATGTGCTTGAGGCCATGTGGCCATCTGGGTTCGGGTCACTAATGAGTGGCATCCTGGTTTGGGACGTCACAATTCCTGGATATCCTTTTTATATGTGTTTCTAATCAAATACATACCTATAACTATTGATGGCCCCTCTCCAAAATTAATTGGGACATGATTCAATGAATACACCCTACCAACCTATGATCTATGGCCCCAAACCTAGGATCCTATAATCCATGGTTAAGGTGAAACTTGATGAGGCCATAACTACTTTTGATATGATACTCATTCTACTCCTCATCCTGATCTCCCTGAAGAAGTTAAATTATAAAACTCATGTACTCCCAACAAGACCCTTAAGGATTATGTATTTCTTGATCCACTTCCAATATCTTACTGGGAAATCCTTGAATATAGGCATTATAAATTCTATATCTTATTTTCTTATATACACTATATTTTGTTGTGTTTCTTAATATTATTTTCATATAGATTAATATGTCGGTTATGATTTTATATGAAGTAAACAATTTTCATTTACCTAAATATTTTTTTATTGAACTTCAATATTATTGAATTGCTTTGAAATGACTTATTATAATTTTTTTTACAGAATGGATAGAAGTTGGATGTATTAAACTAATCGAATTTCAACTGATTTTAAAAATAATTTGAACTGCTTTTTAGATTTTTCAGTTGACAAATATTCAGATTTTGGTCGCATACACTGCCCATGTTTTAATTATGTTGGAAGACCTTGGTTGATTCATTAAGCAGTTAGCTATCATATAACCAAATATAGTTTCCAAAAAAACAATTATATGTGGTATCACAATGGAGAGAAAATGGAATCTCAAAATGATGATGATCCAAATGATAGGACTGAATTGGAGAGTTTGATATATGATCAGTTTCCATATATTTGGAATCATGAGAAGGAAAGGATGTTCGGCCAACAAGATTTCGATACAAGAACACATGATGCGTCCAATAAAAATGATGATGTTGATAGGGTGAAAAAATTGAATGATGCTGCGAAGACTCCAATATATCGGCAATGTGGTAAAATGAAAAAGTTGTAATTTTTAATCTGATTCTTTCATGGGAAAACTATGTATGGGATTTCAAATACTACAATCGGTTACATTCTTACCTTCTTGAAGGACTTACTGCCAGATGATGCAGATATTCCCTCAAATCAATATATTTCATGGAAGTTATTTGATGAACATGGATTCTCAAAAAAAAATTCATGCTTGCCCGAATGATTGCAGCTTATTTTGGGAGGAAACTACTGAAAGAAATGATTTTATCAAATGTGGAACCTCCTTATGGAAGACAAAAGATGATGGAATAACATCTTGTGGGCCACAAAAAGTAATGTGGCACTTTCCATTGATCCCCAGATTATAGAACCTTTTCATGTTTGATGAAATATCAGTAAAAATACGATGGCATGACACCGAGAGAAAAAAGAATAATGAAGAGTTGGTTCACCCTGCAGATGGATTTTCATGGCAGAGATTTGATGCTCGATATCCTGAATTTTCAGTCGACGTGTGTAATGTGAGATTGGGTCTTTCATGTGACGGTTTTAATCCTTTTGGGCAGATGCTTACTTCGCACAACACATGGACGGTTTTCATACACATTTATAACCTTCCCCCATGGTTGTGTATGAAAAAGCCTTACACTTTCATGAGTATACTGATATCTGGCCCTTATGATCCCAACAATGATATAGATGTATACATGCAACCTTTAATAAAAGAGCTGAAACTTCTTTGGGATGTGGGTGTGCCCACATATGATGCATGTTCGAAAGACATATTTCAGATGTGTGCTACACTTATGTGGATGATCAATGATTTTCCTGCTTATTCAATGATGTCCGAATAGAGCACAAAAGGAAAATTGTAATGTCCTATTTCTATGAAGAATACTCGATCGAGAAGACTGAAATATCATTGTAGTTTTAGTTTTATGGGACATCGATGATTCTTGCCAATGAACCATCCATATTTAAACAATCGTTGAAGATTTGACAACACCATGGAGATTGAGGATCCACCTCAGCGTATGTCTGGAACTGATGTTCTTAATGAATTGAAATATTTCAGTTATTCATTTGGGAAGAGTGTAATGAAATCTAGAAAGAGTAAAAATGCTTCCAATGATACCTGTTACAATTGGAAGAAGAATAGTATATTCTTTGAGTTTTCGTATTGGTCAAACAACTTGTTACGTCATTGCTTTGACATAATTCACATTGAAAAGAATATATGTGAAATGTTGCTTTGGATTCTTCTAAATGTCAAGGGGAATAGAAAAGATGATTTATGATCTCAGCATGACTTGGTAGATCGGGGGATCATACCAGAGTTGCATTCTGTCTATATCAATGAAAATAAATGGAAAGTTCTATGTGCTTCTTATGTGATGACTCCTGTTGAAAAAACCCAATTTCTGGAAGTGCAAGAGACTATTAAATTTCATGATGGATATTCAATCAATATATCAAAACGGGTCAACAGAAAAGAGTTAAAGTTGAAATCTTTGAAGACTCATGATTATCACATACTTTTGCATGAGTTGATTCCAACAGAAATCCGTCATATCTTGTCCAATAATTTAAGAGTCTCAGTTATTAAGTTGTGCTATTTGTTTAGAGATATTTGTGCTAAGAATTTGTCTAAATCCTTCTTGAAAAAACTGTTGGCAGAGACACCATTAATTTTGTGTGAGTTAGAGAAAATATTAACTCCATCATTTTTTACATGCATGTTGCATCTGACTATCCATCTTCCAACCGAAATACTTCTTGGAGGACCCGTTGCTTTTTGTTGGATGTATCCAACTAAAATAAACATGTACACATTGAAATCATATGTTCAGAACAGGAATTATCCTGAAGGTTCTATTGTGAACGGTTACTTGGATCAAGAATGTATAGACTTATGCTCAATGTATTTGTCAGATCTTACTACAAGAATAAACAAACCAATTAGAAATGAAGAAGAAAAAAATGAGAAAATTGAACCCATTTTTCCATCACTTCCTCAGATAGGAGGAATTCTGGGATCATATACATTGATGACATTAATCCTTGAAGGGCGAGAGATGACACATCATATAGTGTTGTTCAATTGTGATTTTTTCGATGAGTATATCAAGTAAGTAAATTGTACATGTATCTCTTATCTTATCTCTTCTTGTTTTAAATATTTGTTAAACTATTATTATTTTTATCTACAGGGAACATAAAGAATTGATATATAGAAAGAATCATTCTTTATCTTTGAGAAGGAAATAGACTTTTCATAGCAAAGGGTTTTCTTCTTGGTTGAAATTGATGGTAAAAATATTTCTGTAATAACTAAATAAAAATAATATTTAATTATGTTTACTATTTATTTATATTTCAAGTATCGAGTTATTTTGAAGACTCTGTTTCTAAGGAAATAAGAGCTTTGTATTTTGGTCATAATACCACAGTTCGTTCTTGTAAATCACTTGTTATCAATGGATACAAATTTATTATCACTGAACGAACAAGAAACATGAGAACACAACATGATGGTGTTATGCTAACTACCACAACAGACTATTATGCCAGTTCATCAGATAATATGGCTCATTTTGAAAATGTAGCTTATTATGGAGTCATGGAGAAAATAATAATTTTTGATTATTACTCACATGGTCGAGTCACGATGATGAAATGTCAATGGTTTGATTCAATGATGAGGCAAGGAACCTTTATTGATGATTGTAGATTTCGAGTTATTGACATGACTCACACTCTTTCCAATGATGAACCATATGTATTGGCATCAATGGTGAAACAAGTTTTTTATATCAAAGATCATCATCATCCGAAATTTAGTGTAATTATTGAAGTAAATCCCAGTCATGTTTTTGATGATGGTGATGATGAATTTGACACTATCCCTACTTCAATTGGAAGCAATTCGTTTATTACTTATGATGACTACAATAGCTCAATTGACAGAGTTGATTGTGAACCCAAAGTTGTGGTGGGAAATATAGAGAATCATACAATCATGTTCTCATGTACATGTTTCACCTACATCATTGAGAGTGTGTATCCTAATACTTACCTTCAAACCACCATAAATATTCTATTTATCTATGTTTTCTTTATCAGAATGGGTTTTCTATATTTTTTTTAGGTTACACATTAGTTATCTGTTTCTAATTACTTCCATATTTTTTTGCATTGCAGGAAATGACACTGATTAAAGAGATGCGGTGGAAAAAGATAACAGAAAATAATCATCGCATGACATAGATGGGCGTTCCTCCACTCGTTCCTATTGTGAGTATTTTATTTCAAATATATATATTTAAATAACTTATAATATCATGTGTTTACTTTTGTGTTAAACTTCTTTTCAGGATCCACCCCCTAGATGAGAGATATATGACAAGGAGCGTGATATTTCTCCCAGAACAGAGGCTGGTGGTAGGAGGGTTGGTGGTGTCAGAGTTAGACGATCATCTGGTGGTCCTGGTACTGAGGCCAGTGGTACGAGGGATCGTGGTGCGAGAGTTAGATGATATACTGGTCATACTTGATTGGACAATGCCCCTACCACAGACATATCTTCTACGCCCCATTTTAATCCTTGTGTGTTTTTAGGGACACATGGTATATTTAGGCCTCTGATGTTTACACTACCAGTTGGCTAGACATCTATGCCATTATCTTTTGCTTCTGGTTCATTATCTCTGAGCTATTATATTCCACCTTCTTCGACTCCTGCTCTAACACAGTATGTGGATGAGGAGCGTACATGGAGGGACACTCCACCTGTACAGGATATTCCATTAGCTTCTGCAAATCTAGTGACGCCCATTGATTCGACTACCACAGGTATATTTATATAACTCTAACAAATTGTTATACCAAAATTTATTTTTATTATAACTTGTACTGATATTTTTTTTCTTTAATTACAGATTCATATACTGATAGGAGGTTGGGGAGGGCGAGTACTCACTTTCGTCTGGTATGGAACTGCTAGACACAGTTGATGGTTGAATACAAATATGATGGACAGATGATTGATAAATCTGGGCAGGAATGTCGGGGTTTTTTGGCGACACTATCCAAATACTCTGACATCATTTCATTTAGCCCCCTATCTTGGAGAAATCTACCACACGAATTTAAGGATAATGCGTGGCCAAAAATATGGGTAAAAAAGCTTTTGGATTTAATGTAGTATTATTTTGTATTTATATGAATTAATCTATTGGGTGTCAGGTTCGGTTTAACTTCCCTGATGGCGAAGGTGCACAAACAAAACATTTAAAGGTGCTAAGAGAGATTTGGAGAGATTATAAGCATGAGCTATATGTTTTATGGTGTGATTGAGTGGGCACGAATTTGGAGACAGTACCTATTGTGGATGACTGCCCGATAGAGCAATATCGCCAAATGATTACCCATTGGGAGACTACCAAATTTAAGGTATTAATCCCATTTGAGCTATTTAAATAAAAGTTTTCATATTTTTCATTAATATTATCTTATTTATTATTAAAAATTATTTTTTAATCTTCTAAAAAAACAAAAAAAACATTTATTCAAAGTAATACCTCCACACTTTGGGGTGCACTACCATGTCATATCATGAGTGGCAGCTGGTACGATATAGTTGTTTATAATTTTTCTTTAGGACTTTCCTTTTTTTATTATTTCCCACTTAAATTAAGTGATTTATTGAATATTGAATATATGATTATACTTGCACTTTATATTATTTAAATATCATTACAAAAGCACAAATTGAATATTTAAGGACGTCTCCCTCGAGCAAAATTGTTTTGCTCGAGTAGAAGGAAAAAAGATGGAACTGTTGTTAATGAACCAACACAAGAGAAGATTGTAAGTTTTAATTTGTTTATTTCAAAGTTTAATATCTATTTTTAAATTTAATAATCTATTTATTTTTTTAACAGGCTGCTTTAGAGGCCCTTGATGCCCAGGAGCCTGACAATTTAGAGCCACACGATCATTTATATCAGGTTTTGGGAGATGGGCACTCTGGTCGAGTATGCTGCCCACCTGGTAAGAATATAGTCCCGAATAGGTATTGGTCCTCTTTAGGTATCCATTCTAGTACCACCGAGTTGGAACAGGTCAAGGATCAAGTAATACAGTCTGATAAAAGGGTCACAAATTTGGAAGAATAGGTCCAAACAAGGGAGACAGAATTTGTGAAACTGATCAAAGACTTATCTTCATCACTTCTACCAGAGGCCAGTGTGGCTTGTTAGACATATATTTCGTCGATGGGTGAATTATATAATGAACTAGATGGTGGTTCTAGTGGCGGTCGAGAAGATGATGTTCCTAGTGATGATGAGGATACTGAAGAGGATGAGGGCGAGGATGAGGATGAAGAAGAGGGCGAAGATAGGGCCAAGGGAGAGGATGGGGGCGAGGATGAGCATGGGGATGATGAAGAGGATGGTGATGTGGATAGAGATGGTGGTGAGGATGAGGCTAATGATGATAGTGGAGATGGTGATGGTAATCAGGGGCAGATTGATCCATTACATTTTTTAATTCTGTATAACTCTTTATTTTTTAACCTGGTTTTTCACTCTGGTATAGATATTTTTGAATTCAGTATAACTTTTTATTTTTGACAAAATATGGAATCCTAATGATGTTATAATGGTTTATGGGGCTTTTGGGGCTTGTTCGGAGCTTGGAACCCTGGTCGGTGTAGAAAAACACTATGCCTCACGATTAGTAAAAAATTTAATTCCATCCCACAAGGTATCTACCTACCATATAGGGATATATATTAGAAGTAATGTGCATGATTTTCTCTAAACGTGCACCTGGGGATGCACATCATGAACAATGTCTACAGTTTTAGTATAAGATATTATCACTTTTGTTGCACGATTTTCCTAACTGGCATACGAAAAACCGACCAAATGTATTCAGATTGTGTTGATACTTTAGAAAAATGATCCATGAGTCATATGTGACTTGTACGATCCAACCCCGCCTCAATAAAAGGCACAATGTGGCCGATATCACTCAAAGTATCTCACTTTTGTTTAAAATGGACACCCTTTAAGTAAAAACAATTGGCATATGGAAAACTGACCAAACATATTTTCATTATGTTGATACTTTAGGTAAATGATCCATGGTTCATATGTGAGGTGTACGACTCAACCCCTCCTCAATCTAAGGCACAGTGTTCCCGATACCACTCAAAGTGTCTCACTTTTAAATGAAATGGACAACATTTTAAGTGAGAACAACAACTAACATACAGAAAATAGACCAAATGTATTCGGATTCAGTTGATACTTTAGAAAAAAGATACATTGGACATTTTTGATGTGTAGGAGTCAACCCCGGATCAATCCGAGACATAGTGTGGCCGATACTACTCAAACTGTCTCACTTTTATTTGAAATGGACCATATTTTAAGTGAAAACAACAACTAACATACGGAAAAATGATCAAACACATTCTTATTGTGTTGATAATTTAGGAAAATGATACATTGGTTATTTGTGATGGGTACAAGTCAACTCTGCCTCAATCTGAGACACGGTGTGTCCGATATCCCTCAAAGTGTCTCACTTTGATTTGAAATGGACAACATTTTACGTGAAAACAACAACAGACATACGAAAAACAGACCAACTGTATTTGGATTGTGTTGATACTTTAGGAAAACAATCCAATGGTCCTTTGAGACGTTTATAAGAAAACCCCGCCTCAATCCAAGGCATGGTGTGACTGGTATCACTCTAAATGTCTCTCTTTTGTTTAAAATGGACACCATTTTAAGTAAAAACAACTGGCATATGGAAAACTGACCAAACGTATTCATATTTTATTGATACATTAACACAACAATCCATGGGTCATTCTTGAGGTGTATGAGGAGACGAAACATCATTCGGACGTGCGGTTTGTGCGGCACAGCTGAATATATGTTTTTTAGGTGTTTGGCGCGCTTGAAAAGTGCGTGTGGGGTGGTCAAAACCGGCCGAACGACCTCGAAATGCCATGAATTTGGACGACAACAAAAGATGGGTGAATTGTGAAATGGTCAGATAGACCTCATGTCAATCGAAGGTGTCATGTGACCGCAGTGGCCGAAAACGCACTCTGCGTGTCATAAATGGCCAAAGCATTCGTTTAACTGTCAAATGCCTGCCGAACAACATCAGAATGACATTAAATCTCACAAAAACACCCTAATTATTATTCTTGAGGTGTATAATGAGACAACGAATCATTCAGACGCGTGGTTTGCACGACACGACTTAATATGTGTTTTTTAGGTCTTTGGCGCGCTTGAAAAGCATGCGTGGGGTGGTCAAAACTAGCCGAACGACCTCATAATTCCATGAAATCAGTCGAAAATAAATGGTGGGTGAATTTTAAAATGGTCGGCCATACGACATGTCAATCGGAGGTGTTGTGTGACCACGGTGGCCGAAAACACAGTCCACGTGTCGTAAATGGCCAAAACATGCGTTTAACGATCAAATTCATACCAAACGACATCAGAATGACTTGAAATCACACGAAAACACCCTAATTATTATTCATGAGGTGTATGAGGAGACAACACCTCATTTGGACATGCGGTTTTCATGAAACAGCTGAATATGTGTTTTTTAGGTGTTTGGTGCGTTTGAAAAGCGTGCATGGGGTTGTCAAAACTGGGCGAATGACCTCATAATTCCATGAAATCGGACTAAAAAAAATTGTGGGTAAATTTTGAAATGTTCGGCCAGACGACACATCAATCAGAGGTGTCGTGTGACCGCGGTGGCTGAAAACACACTCTGCGTGTCATAAATGGCCAAAACACGTGTTTTACGGTCAAATACATACCCAAAAACATCAGAATGACTTGAAATCACACAAAAACACCCTAATTATTATTTTTGAGGTCTAAGAAAAGACGAAACATCATTTGGATGCGTGGTTTTCACGACACTACTTAATATATGTTTTTTAGGTGTTTGGCGCGCTTGAAAAGCGTTGGTGGGGTGGTCAAAACCAGCCGAACGACCTCAGAATGACATGAAATCGGACGCCAACAAAGGGTGGGTGAATTGTGAAATGGTTGTATAGATGTCACATCAATCGGAGATGTCGTGTGACCGCGGTGGACGAAAACGCAGTCCACGTGTCGTAAATGGCCAAAACATGCGTTTAACGGTCAAATGCATACCGAATGACATCGGAATGACTTGAAATCACATGAAGACACCCTAATTTTTATTTTTGTGGTGTATGAGGTGATTACACGTCATTCGGACACACAGTTTGCAAGGAACGACTGAATATGTGTTTTTTAGGTGTTTGGCGTGCATGAAAAGCATGAATGGGGTGGTCAAAACTGGACGAACGACCTCAGAATTCCATTAAATCAGACAAAAACAAAGGGTGCATGAATTGTAAAATGGTCGGCCAGACGGCACATCAATCAGATGTGTCGTGTGACCGCGGTGGCCGAAAACGAACTCTGTGTGTCGTAAATGGCCAAAACATGTGTTTTACGGTCAAATGCATACCCAACGACATCAGAATGACTTGAAATCACACTAAAACACCCTAATTATTATTCGTGAGGTGTACGAAAAGACAAAACGTCATTTGGATGTTCGGTTTGCGCAACACGACTAAATATGTGTTTTTAGGTGTTTGGCGCGCTTGAAAAGTGTGCGTGGGGTGCACAAAACGAGCTGAACGACCTCAGAATTCCATGAAACTAGAAGAAAAAAAGGGTGGGTAAATTGTAAAATGGTTGGCCAGACGTCATGTCTATCAGAGGTGTCATGTGACCGTGATGGCCGAAAACGCACTCTACGTGTCGTAAATGGCCAAAACAGGCGTTTAACGGTCAAATGCATATCGAATGACATCAAAATGACTTAGAATCATAAAAAAACATATTTTTTATTTTTGATATGTACGAGGAGACAACACATCATTTGGATGTACAATTTTCGCGACATGACTGAATATTTGTTTTTTAGGTGTTTGGCGCGCTTGAAAAGCGTGCGTGGGGTGGTTAAAATCGGCCAAAAAACCTCAGAATTCCATTAAATCTGACGAGAATAAAGGGTGGCTGAATTGTGAAATGGTCGGCCATACTACACGTTAATCGTAGGTGTTGTGTGACCGCGGTGGTCCAAAACGCACTTCGCGTGTCGTAAATGGCCAAAACATACGTTTAACGATCAAATGCATACCGAATGACATCGGAATGACTTTAAATCAAAGGTTGGATGAATTGTAAAATGTTCGGCCAGAAATCACGTCAATCGGAGGGGTCGTGTGACCACGATGGCTGAAAACACAGTCTGCATGTCGTAAATGGACAAAACTTGTGTTTTACTATCAAATACATACCCAACGACATCAGAATGACTTGAAATCACATGAAAACACCCTAATTATTTTTCGTGAGGTCAAATAAAAGATGACACATCGTTCGGATGCGCGGTTTTCGCGGCACGACTGAATATGTGTTTTTTAGGTGTTTGGTGCACTTGAAAAGCATGCGTAAGGTGGTCAAAACCAGCAGAACGACCTCGGAATTCCATGAAATCGGATGACAACAAAGGGTGGGTGAATTGTGAAATTTTTGGCTATATTTCACATCAATTGGAGGTGTTCTGTGACCACGATGGCTGAAAACGCACTCTGTATGTCGTAAATGGCCAAAACATGCGTTTAACAGTCAAAATGCATACTGAACGACATTAGAATGACTTGAAATCACACATAAAAACCCTAATTTTTATTCGTGAGGTGTACTAGGAGACAACATATCATTCAGAAGCGCGGTTTGCCTGACATGACTAAATATGTGTTTTTAGGTGTTTGGCGCGCATGAAAAGCGTGCGTGGGGTGGTCAAAACCAGCCGAACGACCTCGGAATTCCATGAAATCAGACGAAAACAAAGGGTGGATGAATTGTAAAATGTTTGGCCATATGGTACGTCAATCGAAGGTGTCGTGTGATCACGGTGGCCGAAAACTCACTCCGCGTGTCGTAAATGGCCCAAAAATGTGTTTTACAGTCAAATACATACCCAACGACATCAGAATGACTTGAAATCACACGAAAACATTCTAATTATTATTCGTGAGGTCTAAGAAAATACAACATGTCATTAAGATGCACAGTTTGTGTGGCACGACTGAATATGTGTTTTTAGGTGTTTGGCGCGCTTGAAAAGCATGCGTGGTGTGGTAAAAACCAACTGAACGACCTCATAATGCCATGAAATCAGACGACATCAAAGGGTGGGTGAACTGCAAAATGGCCGGTGAGACTTCACATCAATTGGAGGTGTCGTGTGACCGCAATGGCCGAAAATGCACTCTCCGTGTCGTAAATGGACAAAACATGCGTTTAACGGTCAAATGTATACCGAACGACATCAGAATGACTTGAAATCACACAAAAACACCCTACTTTTTATTCGTGAGGTGTACGAGGAGACGAAATGCCATTCAGACACGCGGTTTGCATGGCACGACTGAATATGTGTTTTTAGGTGTTTTGTGCGCATGAAAAGCTTGTGTGGGGTGGTCAAAACCGACCGAACAACCTCGTAATGCCATGAAATCAGACAACAACAAAGGGTGAGTGAATTGTGAAATGTTCGGCTAGACGACACATCAATCATAGGTGTCGTGTGACCGCGGTGGCCGAAAACGCACTCTGCGTGTCGTAAATGGACAAAACATGTGTTTTATGGTCAAATACATACCCAACGACATCAGAATGACTTGAAATCACATGAAAACGCCCTAATTATTATTCTTGCGGTGTATAAAAAGACAAAACATCATTCGAATGTGCAGTTTGCACAACATGACTAAATATGTGTTTTTTAGGTGTTTGGTGCGCTTGAAAAGCGCGTGTGGGGTGGTCAAAACCGGCCGAACGACCTCAAAATGCCATGAAATCGGACAAAAAAAAAGGTTGGGTGAATTGTGAAATGGTCAGGTAGACAACACGTTAATCACAGGTGTCGTGTGACCGCGGTGTCTGAAAACACACTCCGCGTGTCTTAAATGACCAAAACATGCGTTTTATGCTCAAATACATACCGAACGATATCGGAATGACTTGAAATCACACTAAAACACCCTAATTATTATTCTTGAGGTGTACGATAAGATGACACGTCATTCAGATGCGTGTTTAGCATGGCATGGTGGAATATGTGTTTTTTAGGTGTTTGGCGCGCTTGAAAAGCGTGCGTGGGGTGGTCAAAACTGTCCAAACGACCTTGGAATACCATTAAATCGGAGGACAACAAAGAGTGGGTTAATTTTGAAATAGTTGGGTAGACGACATGTCAATCAGAGGTGTCATGTGACCATGGTGGCTGAAAACACACCTCAATCCGAGGCATAGTGTGACTGGTATTACTCAAAGTGTCTCACTTTTGTTTGAAATGGACAACATTTTAAGTGAAAACATCAACTGGAATACAGAAAATCTTCCCAAGGCTACACATAGATTTTTGAAATTAAGGGATAATAAATAAAATATGGTATATTGGTCATATGTTATTAGAAGGAAATATTCACAAGGCATATATTGAAACCCAATGGGTCATAGTATATATAAAAAAACATGAATTATATTAGGAATGTGTCTCGACATCCCATCATGAACATGCACCAACACTCATGTTCTAATTCTCAATCATGGGTCGTTCACTCTATACAATAACATACAACAAATAAATATCATATAGTGATTTCATATGAAACCTATAAACACTCAAGCATTCCATATAAAAAATTGGTCAACAAGGCTACACATAGATTCTTGAAAATAAGTTTCAAAGTCTCATAAAAATACCCCAATGGCAAGGAATACATATGGTGACACCATAGCCCCATTAATCACCTCAATCCCATCCTCAAACAGTGGGTTCTAGGACCAGACCAAAGTCCCTTTGGGAACCCAATGCCAAATACTTAATTGAATATTCATACCCACTACCCAAGATGTGGATTCATCTCACATCACACCTAGGAGAGAAAATTACAATTAGCCACATACCCCCATATTCTAATTGAAAAGTCTATGAAATTTTTTTTGGCTATTCCGGTAACCCATATCATATGTCGATATTGGCCAATTTTTCCCACTAACACATCAAGAACCATTTATACATGGATACATAATCATTAGAGGAATAAAAAAATCCCATGTGCTTCCAATAACTCATCCTAGGTCTAAGCACATGACCACTACCACTGTATATCTTGTGGGTATCATGATCCTTGTCCACTATACCCATGTTTTTCTGTTGGCTCAAAGATACTCAACCCAAGACCATGAATAAACATCCCATGTGCTTCCTATAACATGTAGGTTTTTTCACTTGTGTGTATTGGTGTTGTGGATTGAGTGAGGAATTATTTCTAAATTTTGAATCCACTAATGTGTGTTGGTGTTGAGGTTTGAGTGAGGAATGAATTCTAAATTTGGAATACTCTTATGGGTGTTTTTTCATTTCCTATAACATGTAGGATTTTTTCTCTTATGGGTGTTATTGCATTTGAATTTCTAACTTTCTAAATTTCTAAATTCTGGAATGAATTCTAAATTTTGAATACTTTGGATGGGGATTTTCTATTGGTGTTGTTGCAGGTCTGGAGAGGGGGAGGTGTGTTGCTGTGTCACTGTAGAGCTGTGTTGTTTCATTTTTGGAGAGGGGAGAGGGGCCTACTGATGTGGAGTTGAGAAAATTTATACCAATAGTTTTAAAAACCATTGGTATAGATTATATAATATAACTATACCAACGGTTTTATTATAACAGTTGGTATAGGTTTACACCAATGGTTATAACAAAACCGTTGGTATAGCCTTATGACTTTCCATATCCCCTCTATACCAACGGTTTACAATCCTTGGTATAAGTGTAACACACATATACCAACGGTTTCTCAAACCGTTGGTATATGTTATACTTTAACACACATATGCCAACAGTTTGTAGAAAACCGTTGGTATACATTCTATTTGGACACCTATACCAACGGTTTTCACAGAACCATTGGTATAGGCCTATTTTCACGACTTACTTGGCCACGGTTGAGGAAACCGTTGGTATACTATATACCAACGGTTTCCAGGCCTTTACTAACTGTTTTGAACCATTTGTAATGTGTAAAATTCCAGTAGTTATGTAGGATTTCTACACTTCTTTCCATACAGGGATTCATAAGGAGTCATCTTCATACTCAAGATAATGCTATTGTTGTAATAAAACTTGACTAGAGGAATGTGTTGATCCCAAAAAACCTTGAATTCTAGAAAACTGGATTTCAATATATCCTCCCGAGTTTGAATGGTTCACTCAGACTAACCATCTATTTGGGGATATTATAATGTACTAAAACACAACTTCATATCCAATACATATTGAATATTTTTAATAGAATTAAAGGTAAACCTTGGATCTTAATCATATACAATATAATATGATACTCCATGTAACCTTACCACTTAATTAATAAATATCCTACCAATTTGATTAAAATAGAAATATTTTACAATATAAATAAAGTGTATTGACTTAATAAGTCGATCGACTACAACCCAAATAGAGTTTTCTCCTTTAGATATTTTAGGGAGTCCAATGATGAAATCCATGGTTATGTTTTCTCATTTCCATTCTAGTATGGGTAATGGTTGTAACATCCCCTTAGACTTATATATCTTATCCATAGCTTACTAACAAACAAATCCCCAAGATACATACTCCAAAATATCTCCCTGTATGTTGTCCCACCATAAAGACTCTTTTAGATATCTAGACGTCTTCATAATTTCAAGATTAATAGATAATGATGATTTATGAGATTAATCCAATAGTTCCTTCTTCAATTATAGTATTTATAAAAAATATACATGGTTCTTGAACCTTATCATTCCATTATAATCAAGGTTGAACTCCAGAACATTTCTCAAATTATTTTGTAGCTCCATATCCTCCTTATGCACCTCTTTAATCTTTACATGGATATATGGTTGAACACTCATTTGATTAAGATAATATTTATCCCCATCCTTTAAGATTTCATGGACCGTAACATCCAGTTACCTACCTTTAGGTAATTGCCTTCTCTTTACTGATTTTTCCCTTTAATTAAGTATGTCTAAGGACTCTCGAGGATGGAGAACATTTATTAAGGAAAGTGCAATAAAGTTTAGGGATGTATGATTGTTTGAATTGATAGAGTCTAGGTGTAATCATCTAATGTATTTGTGGGGTTATCCCTAATTTTAGATAATTCCTAAAGTGGTTTGGGTTTTCTTATAAGAATCTATAATTTTTTATAGTTTGAAGGAGAAATACACAGCATGCAATGGGAGTATATGACGTGTAATTTCTATAGGGAAATTGTTGGGAACCCAGTAGACTGTGTGAAGTGAGTACGTGCCATGAACATTTTATACATCGTGTAATGTTAAAAAATGGATTTTTAATAAAAAAGTTATCGATTTTTCAGCATATCTAGATATCGTGGATTAAATGATGTGTAAATGGGTTAAAAGCTATGTATGTGCCATGAAAAGGGTTTCTAGGGAGCTGTATGAGTGATATGTTTATTCATTCAACATGTAGACTCCTTAATCTCGACCTAGAGATCCTCTCTAAATATTTTAAAGACCTATAACCCTTCCAGGTAATTTCATTTGGTGATTGATCATTATGGAAGTTGTGGTGCATTTCTATAGGTGAGTAATCCTTTCAGTTTCTTCACTACCTTAGATCGTGGTAGCATTGTTGTGTTGTTTTATTATATTTGTTGATCTGTGATGGTGATTACTTTGATTAATTTCTAGATCCATTGTGAGATCTTGTTATGGGGGTTGATTCTATTTTGGTTCTAGTGTAGAGGGTGTGTGTTCTTGAGGTATGAATTGTTTCTACTTCCTCGTTGAATGTTTTGTTAAATTTCATTAATTAAGAGATGTGTTGATTGATTATAGGGCATCTGTTGTCATTTATTTGTTCTTTATGTTGATGGATCCCATTGTGGGTGTGTGTGACCTGAGTTTAGAGGTATACGGTTCCATCTCTAGCAAGTGTTGGGGAACAATTTTTTTTCCATTTGATAAATTGTTTTATTAAATTAAATGGCATGATTGGATGATTTTATTTCAATGTGTAGAAATGGGTTTTTGATAAAAGATGGGTTTCCTTGGTTTTGGAAAATGAAATGGGTTTTTAAAGCATTGTGAAATGGTTTTATGAAAGGGTTTTCAAAGAATGGTTTGAATGAAATGGTTTGATGAAATGGTTTGGAAAGTAGAGCACATGGTAAGCCTTGGGTAAATAGGTGGAAGGTGTAGTAATATGAATCATCCATTTTCAGGGGTTTACTCATGGGGATTTCTATTTCTCCCTAGGTTTATAGTTTTAAGGAATTGTTATTATTGTTTTGGGTTCACTTTATAGGGTGTTTCTATTCTCTTTGGACTCGATGTATATTTATAAAGGCTTTATGCACACACGATGGTTTATGTTAAGTATGAGTGTACTAAATATCCTAACCTAGTGTGATCCTTGGGGTGATGTTACCTATCATTTTGGAAGATTTGGTCTATTTTTATTTTATTATTTTTGTAGTAATACCATGGTTTTTGTATTATGTTTTATACATGATTTGGTTTGACATGATATATCAATTTTTGATATTTTTATTTGAAATACTTTGAAAATTATTTGCCTATTTTATTTGGAGATGTAGAAAAGGGGTAAATTAAATTGTTCTTCCATGATTTTGATAGAAAACTATTAAATTGTATATCACACCTTGTGTTATTTATAGTAGAGTATACTAGTATTATTGTTCAAAGACTTGATATGTAACACCTGGGTGGGACCCTACCGAGCATGTTAGCACACACACCCTACAAACCCCTTTGGAGATGCATAGACCTAGTTATGTCTTTCTAAGTAGGAAAAGGAAAGGTGTCGCATTGAGGTGGTGATATTTTATATCAATTGGGTTTGGGTAACTAGAAAATGAGATGGTGGGAGTTTTCCCAAGCTATCACATGAATATTGTTGGAGATGTTTTTTGGATTTGACATCCTTTACAATTAGACTTCCTCTTGGAGAGTGTTTTTATTACATTTTAGTTGTTTGATTTTGTTGTTTTAATTTTTTTATGACATATATATATTCATTTTTTCATGTTATCACTTTCTATACATGTTTATATATGTTATGTTGTCTACTTAAATTTGGGTGAAATCACACCCTCTGTTTTTTTATTTCCAGTTGCTAGTTGTCGGGCCATAAGGATTGGGAACTCCCTTAGAGTACATATAAATTCGGGTCAGGTACCATTTTTAGTGTCATTTGTATCAGGTTCATCAAAAAATGGAATCAAATGGGATTTTCCTCAATACTCCTTATCTGTGGATGTTTTTTAGATATGAGATAGGATTTTTGGGAATTGAGAGGTATATTGTAGTGAGTGTCTGGCCATCTCTTACCCTGATGAGACTCAATTTACCATGGTATGTTGGGATGTGTGTCGCCTATTTTGGGTTCTTTACCATAATCTCAGTTTTTATTATGTTTTATCTAGTTTGAACTAATATTATTCTCATTTATTTTGTTTCTGTGTGCAATAGTATGCCTCTGAGACGTGTTTTGAGAGTTCCTCAGGAGGGTACATCTGATTCCCCTCAATGGAATCCACCTATGAATCATAATTTTATAGAATATATTATAATGGAAGTTCATTTTGTATATTAGAATGTACCTCAAACTTAGAACTCAGTTGTTGAGGTACATCCGAGAGTAGTAGGGGAAAGGGAATAATTACGTGAGTTCTTGCATGACAATCTACCGTAATTTAAAGGTACGAATAAACCATAAGAGGTGGAGGAATGGATATACAAGATTGATCATATTTTTTAATTCCAAGATACACCTGATATTATCAAAGTGAAATGGGTGGCATTGAGATTAGAGGGTCCCAATAAGTGATGTTGGGATTCCATGGTACAAGTGGATAGGAACATGATCTTGGACTGGAAGGGTTTCATGACTCTCTTCTTCAGGTAGTTTTTTCAAGAGTTACTAATGACAGATAAGTTTCTGGGGTTACTCTATTTGTAGTAAGGATATTATTTGGTGTTGGTTTATACTAATTGGTTTGAGGAGCTAGTTCATTTTCTACCAGATGTTGTAAAGAATTACAATCTAAATGCTCAAAAGTACCATTAAGGTTTGCGACCGAATATTAGATAGAATGTATTTATGATGAATTTTTTTGACCTATGAAGACATGATATATAGATATATTATTAAAAATAGGAATATATAAGTCAAGGTTTCATATTATTCCTCATATCTTCCACCTGGTGGAAGCTTCTGTGTCACACTGGGGAAAAGAGAAAGTGGTGTGATCATCACAGGGGTAGTGGAGGAGGTACTCGAGAGCAGGCCTCTTCGGAACCTCTAGTTGTAGCTAGTGGTGCGCCTCTAACTTTATATCATTGTGTAATGGTTGGGAACACATGGAATTATTTTCCTTCACCTACAAATATGTGTAATTGTTGTAGATTTTTTTTTCATCTGAAGCATTTTTTTGAGCTATGTTTACACCTTGATATGGTGAGGGATCATAGACTTCAAAGGCTTCTATGACATAGTAATATTCTTTAAATAAATTAGGGATTCAACCATAAGTCTTATCATTGAATCACCTTCGTGTATAAGATTATTTTCTGGAAGAGGTAGATGTGGGTCTAATAACGGTGAGAGCTACCATCTTTATAGTATCTTCAGTAGCAATTTCTTTATTTGATACTATCTCTTCCCAATAATGTATATATGGAACATTTTTGATATTTTAATCCTTATAATTGATCTCATATCCTTTTTACAGAGTTATAAATACCTATTGGGGAGAGAAAAGAGCAGGAGTTTCTATAGAGACCCTACTTTTCTTACATGATTATTACATCATTTTAAAGATAAACAACATAAAAGCATTACACAACGAGGACCCAAAGGTTTAGTGTCTTGAGAAAATTAGGAACATATATAAATTTTTTAAAATAAAACATAAAAATTTATTTAATTACTTATTTTCTAGATTCTTATTGTCTTTTGTGTTCTCCTTATTATAAGTAATCACCTGAGGATATACATCAAAAAAAAGGGTGATCTAAAATCACCGTAAGAGTATGAATAAGAGACATGATACACGAGTGAGAATAATAATAATCATAATAATATAATCAAATTATCATAATTATAATCATGAGAGGAAAAATAGATAAAGGAATGGAATGTTTCAATTCATAAAAATGAAACATCATGTCTTAGTGGTCAAATACAACACATAGTTGTGAACAAAGCTAGCATTATGTTCATGCATATTTCACTTTACCTCATGAGATTAATCACATTAACAAATGAATTATAGCACTGCATAATTCCAGGCATGCCCATCACATCATAACATTTACAAGCACTATATAATTTTGGGTGCACCCATCACATCATAACATTTATATTATCATGCATGCCATATAGAATGTATATCAATATTGGAAATAATAAAACCCATGGAAAGGAATGGGTTTATTTTCATAAATCATACATTCATGAATAAAATTTTGGGTTCCCAATATAAAAAGAGAATAAGAAACTTGGTATCAATCTTGATTGGAGAATAAACAATCTCATGAGAAGAAAAAGATGTGATTTTTTAAGACAAGTTCCTTTGAAAAAAACATTGATTTTTTCATAAAACTAGATTGGAAGCATGAATATCCTAGAAAATAAAAGGTAATGAAAAATTAATTATATTTATAGAAAAATAAAGGAAAATTCATACTGAAAATAGAGTGGAAGAGAGAAAAACCAAAGAAAGAGAGTTGGGTTCGAGAATTCCCCTTACCATATGTCTAAATGCTTTCTTCAATTTAATATCATCAATAATAAATTTAAATTCATTAATTTACAAAACAAAACCATTTAATACATTAATTAGATTCATAATATTCTTATAAAGTTCATTTATGGGATTTTTGATAAGTTATGGAGTTTAATTTCATCGTTTGGAAGTGTAGGTTTTCTTGGTTTTCATTATTTGTTCACTTGTGTATATGAATGGAAGTTTGTGTAAAATGAGAATAAATATCTAGAATCGTTATTATATATTAGTAATTAACTTTAAGAAGTTTAAAAAATCTTATAAATAATTTTATTATATGGTATGAGGATGAATCTTAGATAAAAATTAATGCTAATCATTTTAGATTAATTTTGGCAGTTTTCAATCACAACGAACTCATTTTTTTTTCATTTAGTATTATGTATATATGTTGGCTATATAATATAAAAATGCTTATAACATAAATTTTACAATATTTTTTTTACCATTATAATGGTTTTATTACCAGACTTGAAGCCGATGATGGAAAATGAAAACATGTCGTCCTTGAATGCAATAAAACAACACATCATGGACGATATTTCCATATTTAGAATAAAACAGAGAGGTGAATGGGTTTAATGATGGATAATTACATTATAATAATAAAATTACATTATATGTATGGTACTATATTAATCATTATATTTTTATAATGGGTGGCGATGAGATACTAAGAAAAGAAAAGAACTTGAAATGAAATTAAAAGAAAAGAAAGCGGATTTTACCTCTTGAACCTTCCCCTTAAGGACCTCTTCAGGGGGATTGGTTTTGGAATTTTTTTAATATCAAAGGCCTATGGTCATGGGGTAGGTAATTGGGATTATATTTTAGCATAATTTGAACAAGTATCAATCTAGGGAGGTGTGTGGAGAATAGGTGGTGAGGGGTGGTATTTATTATGGAGGGGAGTGGTGTTTTCTCATTATTTTAATCATTAATTTATTATTTTCGATCAATAATATGAATAGTTTTATAATTATCACTAAATATATTAAAATAATGATTGATATTTTGAGATATTGGGCTTACATCATCCATACATCATCCATGACTCCATAATTCATGTATTTAGTTTTTATCGTAAATTATTGTATTTTACAATTCACCAAATATCCAAGAATTTTTGAAAAAGACCAAAAATTAACCCAAACCATTTTTAAAAATTTATAATTTAAAAATAAACTCTATTTTATGAAAATAATTTTCTAAATATGAGAAATGTAATTTTTTATTAAAATCATCATTTACAAGGAAAATATCGATTTTAAAACTATCACTGATTTTATAATACATTGAAAAATTAAGAAAGTTCTCATAAAATTATCTTATTATCATTATAAAAAAATATTTATTTATGAATACATTTTATTTTATATTATTAAATTAATCATAAAGTTGTAATTAAATATTTATGACTTACAAAAATTCCAACACTTCATTAATTTTTTTTAAAACATTTATTTTGTTATATTGTGATATAATTATAACATTTTTCCTTTATAAGATGCATGGATTTTATTTATACTTTCATGGGTGAGGTGACTATTCATTTGGCTCATTTACTATTCATAAGGGTCATATTAATATTCCTAATATCAAGTGATTATTTTATCGGTATAGGTTCCTTAACTTCTTGAAATACTTCTTATTTAATTTACACTTCATTTATAATGTTTTTATTGTGTTATCAATGTGATTTTTTGTGGTTTTTACTATATGAAATAATTAAAATAAGGGAATTTACATTAATAAAATTTTGGGTCATTACATTCTTCACCCGTTACAAAATTTTACCCTCTAAATTTCATTTTACATAAACAAGTGAGGGTATTTCTCCCTCATCACTCCTTTCAGTTACCATGTTGGCTTCTCGTACTTATGGTTTTTCCATAGTACATTGACTAGGTGGGTAGTCTTTCTATATAGAACTTTATCTATACGTTCCAAGATCTTCATTGGATTCTCCTTTTAAGAAAGTTCACTTTCCAACTATTCCACCTCTGGATTCAGTATATGTGAAGGATCTGGTATGTACTTCCTCCAAAGGGATACATGGAATACATCGTGTGCTTGATACATGGTACGTGGAGGTGCTAGTCAATAGTCCGCATCTTCTACATGATCAAGAATATCTAAGGGGATTATGTACCTAGGACTCAACTATCCTTTCATAAAAAATATCATGATCCTCCTCTATGGGATATGAAGAGGAATACCATGTATTTAGCCTTAAACTCAAGGTCTTATCAACGGTGGTCTATAAAACACTTCTGTCGAATTTGGGCTGCCTGGACATGATTCAAAACTATTTTCACCTTATCCAACATTTCTTATACCATTTTAGTTTCTAGAGTCTTATGTTCACAAACTTCAACCTATCATGCCAGTGTTATGCATCTTTCCCCATAAAGGCCTTTATATAGATCCATTTCGAATCTCGAGTGGAAACTGTTGTTGTAAGAGAATTCAACTAGAGGCATATGTTAGTCCCATATTACTTTGAAGTCTATATAAAATGATCTCAACTTGTATTCCAATGTCTAAATAGTCTACTTATATTGGTCCTCAGATTGAGGATGATAATCCATAGTGATGTCCAACTCAGTTTTTAGAGCATATTGAATACATTTCTAGAACTTAGAGGTGAACCTAGGATCTAGATCAGATACAATCAATAGTGTTACTCCATTTATCATTACCACTTCTATAATGTATATTCATGCAAGTTTATTTAGTTAGAGGCCCTCTATAATTGTGAAAAAGCGATTTGTCTTTGTATGATGATCCATAATAATCCATATAGTAGTGTTTCCTACTGATGTCTTTAAAAATATAGTGATAAAGTCCATGGTAAATTTTTACCGTTTCCATGTTGGTATAGGTAATTGGTTCATCAACCCCTTAGATGTTTTTCTTTCATCCTTCACTTGCTAACATACTTGTAATTTTGATGTATAATCAGTGATCTCCTTCTTTATATTGTCCCACCAATAGTTCTCTCGAAGATCTCGATACATCTTTATTCTACTAGGGTGAATAGAAATGGTTGATCTATGTGCATCATTCAGAATCTACATATTTATATTTTTATTATATGATACATATAATAATGATCAAAATCTTGCAAATCCTTGCTCGTCAATTTAAAACTCTTAGGATTTCCCCTTTCTCATAGCTTCCACCTTCTTCTGAATTTCTTCATCATTTCTTTGAGCATCCTTTATTTTTTTCATAAGGGGTGGTTGAGAATTAATTTGAGAAATGATTGATGATTTTCCTTCCTTAATGGATCCCATGTACATCCTTTTAAAATCTAAGAAGTTTTTCTTTTTCTTAATTCTCATCATTGATAACTTTGTAGGATCTTTTATACTTATGGCATCCACCACTTTATTCGCTTTTCTAGGATGCTAGTGGATTGAGAAGTCACAATCCTTGAGTAGCACAAACAATCTTCACTAGCACATACTAATATTCTTCTATGTGAATTTATATTTGAGTCTCTATTAATCAATACAAATTTCACACTTCTCAACATAAAGATAATACCGCCATATTTTAAATGCAAAGATCATAGATGCCAACTCCAAATCACGTGTGGGATAGTTTTTCCCATGAATTTTTAACTTCCTTGAGGCATAGTCTATCAACTTATCATTTTTAATCATTACACATCCTAATACCTTCTTTGAATCATTTCTATAAACCATAAAGATTTTTCAACTTTTTGGAAGTGTGAGTAATAACATAGTGATAAGCCTTCTTTTTAACTCTTTGAAGTTGTCTTCACATTCTCTGGTCTAGAAAAAAATTTCTCCCTTTCGAGTCATCTTGGTTAGTGAGTTTGAAAATCATGATAATTTCTTCACAAATCACAAGTAATACCTAGATAGACCAAGGAAATTATGAATCTCTAGTACATATGTTTTCCGGGGCCACTCTTTGATTTCCTTTATCTTGGAAGAGTCCACAGATATTTCGTTACTAGTGATAACATTCCCAAAGAATGATACTTCTTCCATACGAAACTAACTTTTACTATACTTTACATTAAGTTTCTCCATTCATAAAGTCTTTATCATGGTATTAAAATGCTAATTAGGTTCCTCCTTTCTCTTGGTGTATATCATAATATCATCGATAAAGACTGCCGAAAATTTGTCAAAGTAATCTCTAAAGACTCTATTCATTAATTCCATAAATATTTATGGATAATTATTGATTACAAAGGGAATATATATGAAATAATAGTGTCCATAACTCATTAAAAAGTCAGTCCTAGGAATATCTTCCTTCCTCTCCTTTAATTGGTGATAACCCAATTTAAGGTCCACCTTAGGGAAATAATTGTCTTAATCTAACAATTTATCTATATGTGGAAGGGGATACTGGTTCTTTATCATGATTTTATTGAGATCATGATAATCAATGAAGCGGTTCATCAATCCATCCTTATTCTTGATGAAGATGAATGGGGAACCCCATGGTGAAGCACTCAGTTGTATAAAACACATTTACAGATTTTCTTGTAACTGCTTCATCAGTTCCTCCAACATAATAGTGGATATTCTATAAGGTTTCTTTAACATAGGTAGAGATCCAAGTTCAATTGAGAACTCAACCTCTCAATCAGGAGGAAGACCGGGTAATTCTTTGAGGAACACATCAATGTAGTCTCTCACAATGGGTATCTCTTCGATCACGATTCTCTCCTTTGACTTAATCATTTGAGCTGGATATAATTACTCATAAGGTAATAATATCCTAACTTGAGATGATTACTCTGAAGGAGATTCATCCTCCTCTATACACTTCTAATAAATTGGATGATGCTTTAGGATGTGAAGAGTGGTCTCCCTTTCCCAATAGTTGATGTTGGATTTGAATAAAAATATCCAATCCATGACCAAAATAGCATCAAACTCTACCAAACGAAGTAAGACCATATTTTCTAGGAGGTTCAGTCCATAAAAATCAACCAGGGAGGAGTTATATACTTTTTATGCACCAATTTCCGAATTTTTTGTTCTCAAATATCAATTAGCCTCCTTATTTTCATGTGGTTTTTGTATAGTTATACTAGACTTTTATGATATGAAATAATGCGGAGAACCAGAATGAAATAGTACGTTCGATATTCTTGAATAAATATCCAGTGTACCTATAACCACATCATTGTCAGGATACACCTCAGTAGTAGTGATGGCATAATATTTCCCTTTCTACTTTATCGTTGATGGTTATTGATGTTGATTACACTTAAGGACTTGAATTTTAGTGCACTAGCAAGCATAGTGACCTTGTTCCCTACAGTTGAATCATTGAACTGTATGTGGCACTCTCATTTCCTCCACAACATTGTCTTAATTCCTCATTTATTTTCAACATTCATGATACTTGTTTCATTCTCTCCCACACTTATATCATTTCCCCATCAATTTGAGGCAGTTCCCATGATGCTTCTTCACACATTTTGACTTGTGGGTGGTTTAGATTTATTTCTACCTTTCTTATAATATCCACCAGCTTGAAACTCCAGCATTCATTTCATATCACCATATCCATGGGACTATTCTACAAACTTTATCTCTACTTTTAGATCATATCAAACAAATTCTTCATAACTCCCAAAGTCTCAAATTTCTAGGTCCTTTAGAAGGTGTGGTTTTAAAAAACTAAATAATATATAAATTTTACTATCATTTTTTATAACAAAACCCAATGCATACCCTACAAGCCTTGTGAAATTTGTTTCGTAGGCCATAACATATTCGCCTTCCTTTTTATTCAAATTTATGAATTCCCTATCCATATTTGTATAAATATTATGATGGAAATACTCATTAAGAAACATTATCTTAATGTCTTCCCACTTTATCTATTAAATTTCATCCTTTGAATTGGTGTTATTAATTAATGACCCCCATTGATTAGGATCTCCATCTAGATAATAAATGTCTAGAGTCACCTTCTCCATATCATAATAGTGAATAACAAAAAAATATATTCTCCATTAAGTTGACCCACTATTCCACTATGAGTGGATCAGAAGATCCAATAAATATCAGTGGTTGTTGTTGCATAAAAGACTCAATATCTTGTTTCTCCCTCTTAGGTTAAGGAGGTTGTTCCACATTATTTAGGTTATTTTTCATTGCCTGAGATATATAGTTAAGAATCTTCATGAAATTTTGAACTCTACCTCTCGAGGTATTGGGGATGAAATTTGGGAAATCGATGCATTGTACCACACATGGGTTTTGGATTGGTTTATTATGGTTCCCACAATTTTCTAAAGTAGAGAAGGTTAGAAAAAAATATAAGTCAACTAGTAATGAATAAATAATTTATTCCTTTGTGAAATTAAGTCTAAAGGAATATCTTATGGGATCCCTATGTTTATAATTTTCTAAAATAAAGAATCTTTGGTTATTTCTTATACATAGTCTCATACTTAGGGTTTTCCCTAAGGTTTTAAAATCCTAATTCCCAAATTAACTAAACTATGCTCTGATAAGAACTATAGAGACCCTATGTTTCATGATTATTTCATCATTTTAAAGATAAACAAGATAAAAGTGTTAAACAACCAGGATCCAAAGGTTTAGTGTCTCAGGAAAATTAGGACCATACATAACAATTAGAAAATAAAGCATATACATTTATTTAACTCATTATTCTTTATCTTCTTATTGTCCCATGTGTTCTCATGAGTACAAGTAATCACTTGAGGATATACATCAAAGAAAAGGGTGACCTAAAAGACCAGTAAGAGGATGAATAAGAGACATGAAACATGGGTGATCATAATCATCATCATGAAAATATAAGTAGAGGGTCATAATAATAATCAAGAGAAGAAACATTAGATAAAGGCATGGAATGTGGCAAAGCATAAAAATGAAACATCATGTCTTAGTAGTTAAACGCCACACATAGTTGTGAACAAAACTAGCATCATGTTCATAAATATTTCACATTAACACATAAGATTAATCACATTACACAACAAATTAGAGAGATACATAATTCTAGGAATACCCATCACATCATAACATTTACATGCGCAATATAATTCTAGGTGCACCCATCATATCCTAACATTTACAATATCATGTATGCCACATAGAACGTATATCAATATTGGAAATAATATAACCCATGGAATGAAATGGGTTTCATTTCATAAAGCATAAATTTATGAATAATCATTCAGGTCCATGATATAAAAAAAGGAATAAGATGCTTGGTATCAATCTTGATTGAAGAAGAAACAATATCATGAGAAGTAAAAGATGTGTTTTTTTAAAGAGTTCTTTTGAAAAAATATTTTCATTTATCATAAAACAATATTGGAAGTATGTAAATACCATAAAACAAAAGGGAAGGAAAAGGTAATGATATTTATAGAAAAATAAAGGAACATCCATACAGAAAATGGAGTGAAAGAGAGAAACCCCAAATAAAGAGAGTTGGGTTCGAGAATTCCCCTTACCTAATGTCTGAATGCTTTAATCCCTTTAATATCCTAGATAATAAAATTAGAATCATTAATTTAAAAATATATACCCTTTTATAATTTTTTTTTTCATTATAGTTTTATTAAGTTCATTTAGGGTCTTTTTTATGAGTTATAGAGTTTAATTTCATCGTTCGGGAGTGTTTGTTTTCTTAGTTTTGGTGATTAGTTTACTTGTATACATGAATGGAAGTTTGTGTAAAATGGGAATAAATATATAGAATTGTTATTATATGTTATTAATTAACTTTAATAATTTAATATGTTCTTATAAATCATGTTTTTATTAGGTATGAGGATAAATCATTATATACAACTTAATTCAAATCATTTTAGGTTAATTTTGGCGGTTTTTGATCATAGTGAAATCATTTTGTTCTATCATTTAGTATTATTTGTATATGATATTTATAGAATATAAAAAGGGTTATAAAATAAATTTTAAATTCTATTTCAACCATTATAATTGTTTTATGACCATCCTTGAATCCAGTGATGGAAAATGAAACATTTTATCCTTGAAGGCAATAAAACAACACCTCATGGATGACGTTCCTATTTTTAGAATAAAAGGGATATAAGAAGGGGTTTGATGATGAATTATTCCATTAGAATAATAAAATTATAGTATATTTATGGTATTGGAGTTTTCATTCCATTTTTATGCAGGGATATGAGGATATAATAAGAAAATAAAATAACTTGAAAAGAAATTTAAAAAAAGGAAAGAGGATTTTACCTCTTGAATCCTTGTACTTGAGAACCTCTTTAAGAGGATTGGTTTTGGTCTTTTGTTGAGACCAAAGGCCTATGTTCATGGGGGAGGTTATTCGGAATATATTTTATCATAATTTAGACAAGGCTCAAATCTTGAGAGGTGTGTGGAGAAGAGGTGGTGATGGGTGGTATTTATAGTGGAGAAGAGGGGTGTTTTCACATTATTTTAATCTTTAATTTGTTATTTTAACTCCAAACTATGAATAGTTTGATCATTATCACTAAATATATTAAAATAAATAAGGATATTTTTATATTTTTGGCTTACATTGGCCATATTTCATTTAGGACTCCATAATTTGTTTATTTAGCTTTTAACATAAATTATTGTATTTTACTATTCACTAAAAATTCAAGTATTTTAGAAAAATCCCAAAATATCATCCTAATAATTTTTTTATGTGTAAAATTCAAAAATAAACTCCATTTTATGAAAATAGTTTCTTAAATATTATAAATTTAATTTTTAATTAAAATCGTCATTTACTTGGAAAATGCTGATTTTAAAATTATAACTGATTTTATAATACTTTGAAAAATTAAGCAAGGTCTCATAAAATTATATTATAATAATAAAGAAAAAAATATTAATATATGAATAATTTTTTTGAAAATAGTTTTTCATTTAAATTATTAAATTAATCATAAAATTATAATTAAATATTTAAGACTTAAAAAAATACTAACACTTAATTAATAATTTTTAAAAAATTTATTTACTTATACTATGATATAATTATTTCATTTTTTTATTTTATTAGATGAAAAAAAAATATTTTTACTTTCATGGGAGTGGTTACTATTCATTTGGTAGGTTTACTATTTATAAGGGTCATATTACTAAACCTAAGGTCAAGATACAATTTCATCAGTATAGGTTCCTTAACTTGTTGAATTAATTATTATTTAATTCATTCATAATTTATAATGTTTTTATTATTTTCTAAATTATATTTTATGTGGTTTATACTATATAAAATAATTATAATAAGGAATTTCCATTGATAGAATTTTGGTTCTTTACAGTTTCTATGTCCTTCTGGTAGGTCATCAATAGCTGATGCATGGTTAGTTTATGATTTTCTCATTCTTAATATGGATCTATTTGAAATCATCATAGGAATGGATTTTCTTATTGCTCATCATACTTTGGTTAATTTTTACCACCATCTTTTATCATTTCTTGTGGATTATAGAAGATTACATGTATTTTAGGGAGAGTAGGATCCAAAGTCTGGTTGTGCAGGACCTTCCCACCTAGAGCTCAAGAGTTTGTTCTCTATTTTAGAAGTTTTTCTTGATGATGTTCCTTTTGTTTTCATTCTTCCCACTATTGTGAATTATTTTCCTAATGTTTTCCTAGAAAATTTCTTTGGTCTTCCTCCTGATAGAGAGGTAGATTTTAAAATTGACTTGGTTCTGGATACACAACCATTTTTGATACCTTCAAATCATATGGTTCCAGCAGAGCCGAGAGATCTCAAGATTTAGTTGGATGATATTATGGAGAAGAGTTTTGATAGCCCAAGTTTTTTTCCTTAGGAATCCCTAGTTCCATTTTTCAAGAAGACAGATGGTTCACTTCGATTGTGTGTGGACTATCTAAAGTTAAACCAGAGTAATGATTAAGAATAAGTATCATTTGCCTCACGTGGATGGTTTTTTTGATCAGTTAAAGGGGAAAAAGTTTTTTTTGAAGATTGATAATCATTTAGGTCATCATCAGCTCAGAATTTAGGAGTTCGATATAATAAAGATAGATTTTAGGAGTAGATGTGTCCATTTTGAAAATCTCATGATTCCATTTGGTTTGAAAAATGCTCATACAATTTTTATATATATAATGAATTATATATTCCATTAATATCTTGACACATTTTTGGTAGTGTTCACAGATTATATTTTGATTTATTTGACATAAAATCGTGAGTATGAGAACCATTTGGGTTTGGTGCTGCAAGTCCCGAGGAGTCACTATTTGTATAATAATCCCACAAAATGCAATTTATGGATCCAATAAGTGAGGTTGTTTCGGAATATGATTTCTGATCATAGATTATTAGTTGATCCTAAGAAGGTGAAGGAATTATTTTCATGGGAAGAACTATAGAACACCTTTGATATTTGAAGTCTCTTTGGTATTTCTGGATATTATTGATGGTTCATCAAGGATTTATCAAATTTGGAATCACCTTTTACTTCTCTTACCATAAAATGGGTAAAATTTGTAAGGTACACAAAGTGGAAATCTTATTTTGATGATCTGAAATGAATAATGAAATCAGATCCTATTTTGATCTTTCCTAAGCCCGATAAGGGGTGTATGGTTTCCTATGATAATTCTAGCGCTATATTAGGTTGTGTTCTCATGCAAGATGATCATTTGATATATTATATATCACATCAGCTTCAACTGCATGAGAATAATTACTCCACGCATGATTTAGATATTTTTTAGCTATTCATCCACTTAAGTGTTGGCAACACTGTCTTTTTGTAGAGAGGTTCACAATATTTTCGGACCATAAGAGTTTGAGATATTTATTTTATCAAAAAGACTTGAATCTAAGATAAATATTATAGGTGGAATACCTTCTAATGTTTTACTTTGATATTTCTCACACTCTGGGGAAGGGGAATGTCATTGTAAATTCTCTTAGTAGGAATGTTCTATCACAATCTATTCATGAATCAAAGGAAGAATATAACCTTGTAGGGCTTCTTGCTCAATTACATATGGATGCTCAGGAGGATTTTTCAGGTATTGTTCTAACTAGTGTTCATTTATCATCATATCACCTTTATTATATTCTGTAGATTCAATGGGATGATTTTAAGTTCATGGCAATTTGAGAAACCCTATTTAGCGAGGAGACTATGTTGGGTTGGTCACTCTCTTTAGATGGTATTATTTATTTTGGTGATCTCTTTTTTATCCCAGCATCAGTTTGGAGATTTTATTTTCATTATTTTCATAGTTCTTCGTGTTTTGTTCATCTGGGCACTATGAAAATGTATTATAACATGAGACATCAATTCTATTATATGGGTATGACGCATGATATTTCTAATTGTGTGTCTCATTATTATACCTACCAACAGATAAAGAAAGATCTTATGAAACCATTGGGTTTGTTCCAACCTCTTCTAGTTACAGTTTGGAAATAGGATGAGGTATCCATGGATTTTTTTGTTGGATTAACATGGACTCCCTAAGGAAGAAATTCTATCTGGGTGGTTGTTGATCAATTAAATTTTTTAGATCATTTCATTCAGATCAAAGACACCACTAAAGTTGAAGATATGGTTAAGGTGTATGTACAGGAGATCAAGAGGTTATATGGGGTTCCATTATCCATTATTTCATATAGGGATCCTATGTTTACTTTGATGTTTTGGAGGAGTATATAAAAGTTAATGGGGACTCATGTCAAATTCAGTACAACTAATCATCCATAAACAAACAGTCAAAGGGACTGTGCTATTTAAATCCTAAAGGATATGATCCATTCCTATGTCTTAAATTTTGTTGGATCATGGGACAGTCATCTAGGACTATTTGAGTTTAATTATAAAAACATTATCAGTTTTTAATCAGAATGAAACCTTTTGAGGCATTTTATAGTCACTCATGCAGATAACCTCTTTGTCAGTCATAGGTGGGAGAATCTTCTTTGGTTGGACCAATTTTATTTCAGAGGAAATATATAAGGATTCAAGATTTATGTCAATGTATGATTACCATTAAAAGTTGATAGAAATATTATGTTGATAAACGACTTCATCCTTTGGAGTTTTTTGTAGGTGATTGGGTTTACTTGAAGTTTTCTCCTCAGTTGGGCCATCGTCGTCTTGGAAAATAGAGAAATTTTTCTCCAAGATATGTTGGACTATCTGAGTTCATTTAGTATTATGGGAAGGATTCTTATCGGTTTTAATTTATGGTTCATTTGATGGGAATTCTTAATGTTTTTCATATATTTCATCTCAGGAAATATCATCTTAATCCTTCCCACATTCTGATTTGGGGAGAGATTGAGTTAAGGTCAAATGTGTCTTTTTTGGAGGAGCTAGTAGAGATCATATACTCTCAAGTTAATGTCTTGTATGGGAAGTCGATTCTATTTTTAAGAGAGTTTTGGTGGCATGGATTCGATTCTAATGAGACTTTGGAGTGCATGCCATTGATGAGGGAGTAGTGGCCTCACCTCTTTACTAGAATTTATTCTTCCACATGACTTATCGGGGATAGAAATTCTTATAGTAGGGATTTTGTAATGTCTTGTTACCCACCTTCAAAAAATTCCTTTATCATTACTTATTTTCCTCTTTAATTTGGTGTGCCTTAAGACTCTTGAGGATAGAGAACATTTGATGAGTAAAATGACCTAAATTTTAGAGATGTATTTTTTTGAATTAATGGAGTCTGGGCATAAAAGTGTTATGTAATTATGGGGTTCTCCCTAAGTTCGGATAATAACTGAGGTGGTTTTGTTATTTATATAAAAATATTTACTTCTTGTAGTCTAAAGGAGAAATGCACGCCATGTAATGGGAGTACACAAAATCTAATTTCTATAGGGTAGATGGAATGAACCTAGTACACAACATAAAGTGAGTACATATTGTATATAGATTATACAATATGTGATGTTAAAAATCGACTTCTTAGAAAAAATGAGCTGATTTTTTTCAATGTATCAGGGAATTGTGGATTACACGACATGTAAATGGGCCACATTCCATGAAATTTTTGAAGACAGGTCTATTAAGACACCGTACGAGTGATATGTTTATTTATTCAACATTTATCCTCCTTTATCTTAGACAAGAGATCCTATGTTGTGATTTTGGATACCACTAACCCTTCTAGATCTTTTTGTTTATCAATTGATCATTATTGCAATTACGGTGCATTTCTTAGTGTGATTAATCCTTTCATATTCTTCATTGAGTTTGATGATAGTAGTGCCATTACAATGCATTATTGAATCTATTGATCTATGTTAGTGATTCCTTTGATTCCTTTCCAGATCTATTGTGAGATCTTGTTCTTAGGGCCGATTTCTTGTTCGTTGTGGTGAGGTGAGTGTGTTTTCTTTAGGTATGTGTTATTTCCTCTTCTTTACCAACCCTTTTTATAAATTTAATAAAGTTTGAGATGGGTATATTTATTCTTGGAACTCCATTTTCATTTTTGTGTTCTTCCTATTAGTGTTTTTCATTACAGGGATGTGCGACCCAAGTTTTAAGGTAGGTGGTTCTATCTCTAGCCTAGGTTGGTGAACTGTATTTCTTCTATATGATAAGTTTTTCTATTAAATAAAATGTAATTATTAAATGATTTTATTCATGTGTGTGGAAATGGGTCTTTGATAAAATATGTTTTCCCATAGTTTTGGAAAATGAAATGGGCTTTCAAAGCATTGTGAAATGGTTTTATGAAAGTTTATTCAAAGAATGGTGTGAATGAAATGGTTTAATGAAATGGTTTGGAAAAAATAGCGCATGGTAAGCCTTGGTTACTTAGGTGGAAGGTGTAGTGATAATCCTTATCCACTGTCATTGGGTTTTCTCATGGGGATTTTCTATGCTCCTTGGGCCTGTTGTTCTAGGGACTTGTTAGAACTGTTGGTGGGGTTCACTTTCTGGGGTGTTCCTATTCTTTTTAGACTTTATGCATATGTCTATAGAATTTATGTGCGTGTCATTTTCTATGTTAGGTATGAGTTTCCAAGATATACTTACCTTGTATGATCATTGGCATGATGTTATTTATGATTTTGGACGATTTGGCCCATTTTTCCTTATACATAATTGGTTTTAATACCATGGTTTTGATATGATATGTGATGCATGCTTCAGTTTGACTTGATATATTTGTTTTGATATATTTATATGAAATAATTTGAAACTAATATACCTATTTTATTTGGAGATGTGGAAATGGGTAAATTAAATTTTTTTCCATACTTCTGATAGAAAACTGTTAAACTGTATATCATGCCTTATTTTATTTAAATTAGAACATGCTTGGATTATTTTTTAGAGACTTAATATGGAACACTAGGGTGAGACCCTACTAATCCTATTAGCTCACACCCTAAACTCCCCTTCAGTGCTGGATAGACCTAGTTATATCTTTGGATGTAGGGAAAAGATATGCACAATAGTGAGGTGGTGAGGTTTTCTATCAGTTAGGTTTGGGTAGATAGGTGGTGAGATGGTGGGATTTTCCACACGCTATCACATGGACACTGTTAAAGTAGTTGTTTGGATTTGTTATCCTTTTTAGTTGGACTTGTCTCTTGGATATTGTTATGCTATTGTCTAATTTATTTTCTTATATTTTTTTCTTTCTATTATGATATATATATATATATTCATGTTTTCTTCTATTTTATCTTTTTATACATGTTTATACATGTCATTTTTTCTGATTCAGGTTGGGATAAATTGTTCCCTATGTTTGTTGTTGATGATTGGGTGTGAGTCACTAGCCAATAAGGATTAGAAACACCCTTTGGGTGTGTGTAAATTTTGTTTGGGTACCATTTTGAGTGGGTATTTGGGTTAGGTTTATCACAAGTTCCATTGTTTTCAAATCTATAAATATTGGATATTTTTTATCCTCATAATAGATAACATAAAATGATCCTTTCAACTCAACACATCATCTAATTTGTTTTCCTTACTAGGGTTTCAATTTATTGATCATTCATAGTATTTAATCAACTAAAACCATATTCTTTAGAACATATTCAATTATTTTTATATGAACATATACATTAAACTTTTATAATCAATATATATGTCACCCCTTTCTCTATAAAGATAATGCCTCCATACCTATAATTAAAAGATCACCACTGCTAAATCTATATAATTAGTTGGGTAATTTTTCTCATGAACCTTTAATTATAATTAGGTATAAGATATCACCATATCATTTTAAATAATAAAACACCCCAACCCCTTTCTTGACACATCACTATAAATCACAAACCATTTTACACAATAGGGTTGTGTGAGAACAAGTGCACTAAACAACCTTCTCTTCAGTTTGTTAAACTTTTCTTTAAATTAATCAGTTCAAATGAAATTAACTCCCTTTCCATTTAACATTGTGATTATATTAGATAGTTGTGAAGGATCCTTCAAAAAACACTAATAATATCAAGCCAATCCAAGAAAACTATGAATCTCAGTCATTGTGGTTGGTTTGGGACAATGTCTAATCACATCTATATTTGATGGATCTACCAATATACCCTATCTTGAGATTATATAACCCAAAATAAAAATTTATGTGGTCAAAATTCACACATGAAAAATTTTACATACATATTCTCCTTCATTAGCTTCTTCAGTACAACCCTTAAGTGATAACCATTCTCTTTATTTCTCTTAGAATATATAATAATATCATCTATAATGACTACAACAAACTAATCAAGGTAATATCTAAATAATCTATTCATTAAATCCAAGAATATGGTTGAGGAATTAGTATAACCAAATAGAATAATTGTAAATTAATAATGTCTATACCTTGAATGCAAGGTTGTCTTGTGTATTTCTTCACTTTTTAACCTCAACTGATGGTATCTATATTGAAGATAAATATTATAAAAATATTTAAATCCTCATAATTGATCAAACAAATCATCAATATGGGGAAAATGATAATTATTCTTGATTGTTATCTTATAAATTTTATGATAATAAATGCACTGTCACATTGATCAATCATTCCTTTTAATAAAAGGTATAGGTTCCCCCTATGGTGGCACACTTGGATGAATGAATCCCTTGTCAAGATGGTCCCAATGTTTCTTATTTTATTATAACAACTCAAATGGTGTTATTCTATATGGATTCCTAAAATAGGTGTAGTATCAGGAATGAGTTATATAGAAAATTAAACTTCATGAATTATAAGAATAATAGGTAACTATTTCAGAAAGACATCAAAAAACTCTTTTTCAATTGTAATACCTTTGATGTTGATTTTATCTCCAACCATTAGAGATAAATACCCCCATTGAATAGAAATAAAGATCTATGAAATGGGTTTAATTTCAATTTGAATCTCGTATTTATCCTCTCAGTAATATAAAATTATAGTTTAGTTCGGAATATAAAATGTTACTTCCTTTACTTGACAATTGATATGGGCTTTATATAAATAAATTTATTCCATGCCCAGAATCACATAAAATTTAACTATAGGAAGAAGAAAAACATTTTTAGGGAGAACATTCCCAAAAACCTCAATTAGGGAAGATTCATAGACTTGATACGCAGTCATCATACTATTTGGTATTTTTATTCTTATTTCAATGTCTAATTATTGAGTGGAAATTTTATACCTTTGTAAAATTATTCATATATAAAAAATTGGGTAGAACTAGAATCAAATCATACATTAGTAGTAGTAGATTGGTGGGTAAGTGTACATTTCAGCACTTTGTTATCACACCCAACATCAAAAATATTGATCTTATGAGATTTAAATTTGTGTCTGGGAATAACAGGTTATTAACATCAATCATATTCATTATAACACACTAAGATTTTATGATAAATTTCAATTTAAATAAAATTTAATTCTTTGATAGCTTTCTTTACAAAGAACATTGATTTTAAAAGAACCCCGATATAAATATTATTATTTAAACACAATCATTATAACCTTGCTATTAAAATTTGAGGTATGAATAGGAATAATCATATTATGAAAAATATTTATAAAGTTTTTATATAATTCAAATTCATTGATAAATAAGTACTCAAATTTTAGTACTTATTTTATGATTTAAAAATATTATTTCTTTAAAAATGGTTTTCATTACATTTTGTGCACGGATATAATTTTTCATTTATGCCACTTTTTGAAATTTTATCTTATAAAAAGGGTATAATTTTTATTTTTATCATTTTAGTATTATATTAAGGTGAATGTGTTAGGATTTTTCTAAAAAAATATTTTTCAGTGAATTGTGAAAATAGTAATTTTTGTAAAAATGTCATTTAATTTCATTGAAAATGTATCATAATGATTTTAATTTGATCATAAATTAATATAATACACATTTATTAAGAAATAATATAATTAATTACATAGGAATTATCTTTATATTTTCTTTTTTATAAGTTCATTTTTGGGATTAAAATCTTTTTTTCCTAAAAAAAAATTTTCGCTGCATTTTACACATTTATATTAAAATAAATTTCTGCCACTTTTAAAAATTGAATCTTGTAAAATTAGTTACATATTTGGAATCATAATAATTAATATAATCTAATTGTTTTATCTTAATATTTGGTCATTATGAATAGTAACAATGGAAAATATTTTTTACGCCGATAAAAAAGGTAAACTGGGTTAAAATTATGGGTTAAAGCTTTAAAATATCTCCTTCACTTTCTTTAATCCTATTAGATGAGTTGTGTTCGGAAAAACTTATTTTTAATGATTTAAATAATTTATTTTAAAATATTATTTTTAAATTGGTAACCCAGGCTTGAATTTTGTGAAAAAAGTTATATTTTATTCAAATTAAAAACTATTTTGGGGTACTTTAATTTAATGGAATGGTTGGAAGGTGAAATTAGGTTTTGTGTTCCTCCAAAAGTCTAAAAACCTTCATTGTTTTATTATTTAACATAAAAAATTTGTGGAAACAAATTTATTACTTTTTTTCGAGGTTAAATGATTTTTAATCTTAAAATTGGGTAATTTATTAAAAACTATTTTTTATAAATTTTGTGTTGTTAAATTAAAAGTAATTTCTACCACATATAGGAATTGAAACTGATAAAATGGATTCCAATATTTTAATCATCATGTCAAATAATTTTATAAGGACCCTTTTAATTTTGGTCATATAATTTTTTTATCATACTATGAATGTTAATTTATCATAGTTATGGTTAAAATAGATTTAAAATGGTTTAACTAGAAGATAAGTATTAAAATGTGTCCAACACTTTCCCAAATGTGCTCATTTGGGTTTATTTCAACCCCATCATGTATTATCCTCTAATTTGGGGTTCCTTTTGTTGTACTATTATTGTTTTTTCAATAAATCCCATGAGCTTTATGTTTTTATGATCTAAAAATCCCTCTATATGTTTCTAATTATTCTATTTCTTAGTGTTTTTAATTGGTTTTAATATTATTTAAGTCAATTCTACTATAATTTTCAATTTTGTTAAATCTTTCTAAAATTTCCCTACGTCCAGACAATTGGATATGTGAGGTCCTTGCAAATATAGATATTTCACATTGTTAAGGAATTAGCTATGTCAATCAGATCTGTGAAAAAAATCACCAATGTAAATAACCTACATCACAAAATCATATATTTCAAAATTTTATATGACATTAAATCACCAATTTGAGAAATTTCTACATTGATAAGATAGTTATGTGAATCAGATATATGGAGAAATCAGTTACATGATTTGGATCTGTGGTATATTTGGATATGTGGAACCAATCAACTGCATGATACATTTGGCTCTTAAAATTTTAGCTACAATATCAAAAGGGCTACGTAATTTTGCAATTTGGTAAATTAACCTATATAAAGAATGGATACATGGATCAATTTATCTAATTTTTTTTGAATACATGGATTTAGGCTATGTGGTGAGCTAGAATCATCTATTTCATTCTATAACTTAGGTATTTGTTACCACTGGATTACTTTATAAAAACACTAATGCTACCTTGAAAGAATTAAAAAACATAATACCTCTTTATGGTAAAATCGATTTTAAAAAGTTTGTAAGTACTGAGAGAAGAAAATAGTAAAGTGTATTTTATTTCTATGTGATTTTTCTAGGTTAATTTTCAAAAAAAAAAGATATTTAATGTTTTACCTTGGGGTAATATTTTGTTTAATATCATTTTGTTAAATATAAAGTGATAAGATATACAATAGTATTGAAATGAGAGAAACAATATATAAGTAATAAGAATGTCACTCTCAACTATTTTTTCTCTCTCTCTTGAAACATGTTATGATGCATCTCTATGCTAAGAAGAACAAGAATCATGTTTTTTATTTGTGTTATTTCAGGATTAATATTGCTATTTTTTGAAGACTCTCCCTGAGATATACTTCATTATTATTCTCTAACTTAGATAAATGTTATCTTATGTCAGTTGAATCTTGAAAACATGTGCATCATTTATTAATATCTCACTATTCTTCTTTATTACTAGAAGTTAGAACTACTTGTACTGATTGTTGAAGGAAATTGTTTTTTAAATCCTTATAGGGACAGAGAAAAAAATATCCCATATTTGTATCAATTGATGACTAATTTTACTCAGTCAGGTAGTCCCATGGAAAAGGATTGGTACTAGTGAACTCACCAAGCTCTAGGAGTTAAGTGTTTGTGGAGTGGACTGGGGGATATTTTTTTCCTTAACCACTATAAATATTATATATTCTATATTTTCTAACTATTGTTATTTTCTTCATTCTCTTAAGATAAAAAAATTTCAAAATCAAACATACTTTAAAAGAGGGTGCTTTGACTGAAAAAAATTTTAAGAACTCAATTACCCCCACCCTCTTGAGCCTTTGTGCAATTTTTCTTAGACCAAAAAATAGTTTCAAAGGTTATGAAATTTGAGTCATCAACTCTAAAAGGTTGAATTATTAACAATCATATTCAAATGGATGTTATGACTGTAAATAGATAAGGAATGTTTATGGTTATATCACCGTATTTTAATATATAAAATTATCATTATTAGAAGGAATAAATGATTATTTACTTAAAATAACCTTGATTTAAATATTTACATGATAGTCATTAAGCAATACACAATTCTGGAAATGGATCCATAAAAATGGGATGCTTTTGCAGAAGGAGAGAATGCTATAAAATTCAAATATATGAATGTTATTTTATGTGGAATCAGTCTGTATGATTTTAATAATGTTTATAAATCTTCTCAAACACATGATATGTTGAAAACTATATCATTGTATTATTAATATATTGATAATGTGAGTTTACTTAGGTAATACTTTAAATTTTAATTTCGACACATTTGGAATAATTGATGGAGAAAGCATAATTTTGATGAATGGAACGTTAAAATAAATTGTGAATAATGTTTATTTCTATAGGGGCACCAATTCCCAAATATGATCAAGCAGTAAAAGTTCTTATATTTCATCCATCAATGGAATAAAATTTTAGTTGTCATTGTGCAATCCACTGACATAAGATTTCAAAATAAAATATTTCATTGGAACACTCATGGTGTATGAGATAGAAATAGATGCTAAATCTAGTGAGAATAGGTTGCTTAAAATGTAAAACACTAATTTAAATGTTTTTATTTTAAATAATGATAAGAAGGTAAAAGGTATACAAATTACAAAATCATATGATAAAGATACTTCAAACAAACATGATTTTGATAGTGATCTTTCTCAATATTCCAATAATTTTAAAAAATATAATATAAGATAAGGGGATTCAATAAATCCTTTAAAAAGAACAAAAATTATGATGGAAGTTCAAAATATGTTGGGTACTATGAGTGTAAGAATCTTGGACATATCAAACTAGATTTTCCACAACCTCAAGACAAAAATAAATAAAATGAGAAACATAAATGTAAATCATACTTTAAGAAAAATAGTAAAATATCTATGATGACCACATGGGGTGCTTTTGAAGATTATATTGATGACATATCTTTTGAATTAGAAGATTAAATCTCAAATAAAAAATCCTTCTTGTAATTTATGTCATAATCTAATGAGGTATATTCATTTTACTCTTTTGAGCATGATTCTGAATCTGAATCTGAAAATCTTTCTTTTAAAGAACTGAATGAATATTATAACATTACAGAAAATAAATATGAATTATTGAAAAATAAAAATCAAACCCTGAAAGAAATATTATTTTTTATAAGTGAAAATTATTACATAAACAAGAAAATCCTAGAATTGAAATCTAAACTAGAAAAAAAATGTATACTTGTGTTAAACAAGGCAATAAAATTTAAATTTTACAAAAATAAGTTTACGAAATTAAAGATACAAATACTATTTTTGTCAAATGGGGAAATTTTCAAAATCAAATCCTTGGTGAAAATAAAATCCATAAATATAAGTTTGGAGTAGGAAAAAATTTGACAAACCAAAGCTATACAAAAAATATTTTCTTCCTAGTTTAAATAAAAAAACATATATAAAGTTATTTTTTTCATTGTGGGTAACCTAGAAATTATTATAATGGTTTTAGTCTAAGAAACCCTCAATTTTTTGGTGTTAAGAATGCTTTTTTTCAAGAAATTTTTCAAAATTATGTGCTGGAATTTCTAGAAAACATAAGCATATATTCATTCTCGAATCATTGGTTACTAAAATTTCGTTACCTAATATGATATAAATACCAAAATATTTTATTATTTGATTATTTTAGGGAAACAATTTTAGGGTAATCAATGAAAAATAGTATATAGAAAGTGTATACTCAAAGAATATTATTATATATTTCTAAAAATTTTATTCTTTACCTAAAATTAATAGAGGTTATGTCACATTTGGTGACAATGAAAAGAAAAAAATTATCAGAGTTGAATCATTTGGAAATCCAAGCTTGGTTCTTGTCAAAAAAAAATATTTTTATATAATGATTGAAACAAAGCATTATAAGTGTTTTTCAACATTTTGATGAAGTTTTCTTTTTATATTTTTCAATTAATTCCAATTATTTTTTTAAATATAAACTTCACAAGATTAAAGAACCTAGAAATAATAATTTCTATACTTTGGATCTTAAATATTTGTGTAGAAAAAAATGAACTATTAAAATATTGTAATAAATGAATATTTTATTTGTATAGAGGACTTAGAAATTGTAACGTTTACTCTTTGAGAAAAATTTCTAAAAAAACTTTAATTTTAGATTTAACTCAACTTAAATTGAATAAATAAAATTTATATGATGCGTACTAAATGGGTAATAAACACAAGTCCTCTTTTAAATCTATTAAATATATTTCTATATCTGGGCCTCTATAATTTATTTATATATATTTTATTGGACCATATAGAGTAGAAATCATAAGATCAAAATCTGTTTTATGTTTTATTTAATAATTTTTATCAATATAATGTGTTTTATTTTTGAGTATTAAAAGGAATTTTTTTTGGTATTTATATGTTTCTATTAACTGGTTCAAAAATATAAATATGTCAAAATAATTTCTTGGAGAAGTAACTATGGGTGGATTTTAAAACCATGAGTTCAATTCTTATTTTTTTTAAAATGGTATCAAACATATTTTTTATGACCCCAGGACACCTCAAGAGAATGGTTTTGTTGAAAGGAAAAATAAAACCTTGCATAGAATTTCTAGGACTATATTATGTGAATATATCATGCTCACTCACTTTTGGGTTGAAGCCATAAATATAGTATATTATTTCAATAGTAAAGTTATAATTATTCCTATTTTGAGAAAACATTATATGAGCTATGAAAAAATAAAAAACCAAAATTTAGAAACATTAATTTGTTTAGATGGAAATTTTATATTTTGAACACCACGAAAAATCTTGGTAAATTATATCTAAAGGATAATAAAGGGATATTTCTTAGTAATTATACTACTTTTAAGTCTAATAATTTTTTCAACAAAAGCTAAAATATTATTTAAGAATCAACTCATATGAAATTTATGAAAGTGACCGATTTGATCATAAATGACTCAAGTTGATGATTTAAGTGATTCTTTTGAAAACATGATACTTGGTCCTCTCTTAGAAAATTTAAATGGTGATTATTTTAAACATGTTTTAGAAGAATCCAATATAAAAAGAATTGATATAAGTGAACCTAAAAGTTTATTTTCTAGATGGCTTAGAACCCTAAAAACCCATCCCTTAGATACTATAATGGGAATCTTATATTATGGAATTAGAAGTAGTGTAAGAGACATTATATAATTCACTCCCCTTTTATCCCAACTTAATCATAAAGCCTTATAAGAAGCATTAGATGATGAAAGTTGGGGTTTATCTATACAATAAGAGTTTAACTAGTTCAAAGGGAATAAGGTATGAGAATTAGTTGATAGACCCTATGATTACCTTATTCTAGGAACAAAGTGGGTTTTAAAAAAAAATAGTATGATCATGGTGTGATCACTTATAATTAAGTTATATTAATGGCTAATGTGTACAACCAAGAGGAAGGAACCAACTATAAAGACACATTTTCCATCATGGGTAGATTAAAATCCATTATAATTCTTCTTGTATATGCATCTCATATAAATGTTAAACTATAATATATTGAAAATAAATCTACATTTTAAAAAACTCTTTTGGAGGAAGTTTATGTTGAACAATGTCCTAGTTTTTAATATTCTCAATTCCAAATTTTGTTTTCCTAATTAATAAAACACTTTAGAGTCTTAAATAATCACATTGAGCTTGGTATGAGTGATTAAGTTATTTTATTTTATCAAATAGCTTGTCCATAGAAGTAGAAGATCCTACTATTTTAATGAAAAAATAATCTTTAGATACATTTTTAGTTTAAATATATGTTGATGATGTGCTTTTTTGGTTTTACAAATAAAAAATTGTGCATTGGATTTTCAAAACTCATGAAAAAAGAATTTGAAATGGGTGTTATGGGTGAGTTAAATTTTTTTATTTATTTTAAAATATATCAAAAATACTTTGGGAATGTATTTAATCAAATAAAATATATACTTGAATTTCTTAAGAGATTTAGACTAGAAAATGGTAAAATTAATGAAAATATTTTGAGTTATAAATAATAAATTGATTTGGATAAAGGAGGGAAACCAGTTAAAAATAATTTTTATAGAGTAATAATTAGAATTCTACTATATTTGACTCTTGGTGGACTATAAATTATTTTTTTCTGAATATATGCTATATTACAATAAAAACCCAAGGAAAATGTTTTAAAAAATGACAAAATAATTTTAATTTATTTAAAAAGAACAATTTACATTTCCTTAATTTTTTCAAAAACCTGTGAATTTAATTTAAATTTATATTCCAATTATATATTTGGTGGGTGTAGACTAGATAGAAAGAGTACCTTAGGAACTTATCACTTTCTATGTAAATATATGTTATCTTGGTCTAGTAAGAAACATCACATAGTTTCATTATGTGCTGCTAAAGTAGAATACATTATTTTTAATAGTTATTGTAAACAAGTTTTTTTATTAAACACACCATGATGAATTTTGGATTCAATTTTAATAAAATTTCAGTAAAATGTGAAAATACTAGTGTTATTAACATTTTCAAAAATAAAATAAATCATACAAGAACAAAATATATAGATATGAGGCATTATTTATTGATGTATTAAGCTTAAAAAAGTGATATATCTTGAATTTATCTCTACTCAGAATCAATTCACTAATATTTTTACTAATACTCTTGATTGTGAGCATTTTGATTTTATTAAGTGACAATTAGGGTTATTTAGATTTAAAATTTTTAACTTATTTTATTTCCCTTTATTGTAATTATATGATTTTTTCATTTATTTTTATTTTAGTTATATTTTATTGAATTATTAATTTAATCTTATTTAATTTATTTTTAATTTTTTACATTTATTTGTGGTCTAATTTAATTTTTAAAATTAATTGTATTTCCTTTTTAAAAATAAAAAAATTGTTTTGTTGAATTTTCTATGTAAATATGGAACCATTCCTCTCAAACCATTCATCAATGTCCTTTCTCTTGAAAAACTGAATGGTCACCTCTTCTGTCTTTTAACCTTTAACTGAACTTTCATCTATGGGGAATTCTATGTGAGGAGATGATAGAGATTTAGGACCGTTGAAGAAATCCATGGTTTGCAGTGCGTTGTACCGGGTGCTTTTAGGAAAAGTCGAGGATATATAATGGTTTAAAGGAATGAATATTCTCATAAAGAAGGTATTTAAATTATAGGGATGAGAGTTTGTTTTTGATGAAAATAAATTTGGTTTGTTGTTTAAATAGGGGTGAATGAGTTATTGATTAATGTTGAGTTTTGGTTATGAGAAATAGATGATGTGATTTCTATGAGTTTAAATAGAAAATCTCAGTTATTTTCTTCTATAGATATGGAAGACATAATGTGAAATCCTTTTTAAGGTGAGCATAGTTTTATTTAGACCCTTTTTGGAACAAGAATAGTTGGACCATTTGACATCTTTAAGATACTATTTGGGTTATCTTATTTTGAGATGAAATCAGTAAAGGATTTACAAGTTAAGTGGATAGATCTCCATAAATTCATTCAAAATGGAATTTATCAAAGGGGTGGAGAAATGGTAAGGTATTATTTTAATACATGTATCTCTTATATGTCTTAATCAATAATGTGAAGTTGGATCTGGAAAGGTACATGATAAGGCTCATGCAGCAGTTCTGCAAGGGAAAGGGGAAGGTCAATTAATTCTTCAACGGAAGGAGTATTTCTTTAGTCTTGAAGTAAAATGAATTAGACCTAAATGAAGGTAATGTAATAAAATTACAAAAGATAAATACATTTTCTACAGTTCTTATGATGACTTTTGGATATAACAGGGATGTTGCCACAAACCCTTTGAGACTAGTTAGATAGGAGAGTGATGCCCATGTGGTTACACCAGCTTCTACACCAACGTAGGGTGAGTATTCCAATAACTCACCTCCTAGGGATGAAAAACCTACCAAGGAAGTAGAGGAGAAATTTGTAGAGAGATCTTAGCCTACTGTGTTAGAATTCAGACTGATAGTAGAAGTTGGATTGGGTTCGGAAGTTGTGTTTATTAGTTTTGTTGAGTTGGTTCATCCAGAGATGCATGATGTTGAAATAGTTGTTGGAGTTTATGTGGAATGTTTGATTGATACTATACCTAGTGTGTCTTCTTGTAACAACCCCGAATCAGGATAGACTAAATTAGTACCATGTGTCGGGTCACCATTTGACCTCAAGCACGCCTCCCTGCACACCATAGGTTGCTGACTAGCAGAGAGGGTCCAATGAATCATGTGGGGAGACTATGCCCTCTTTATGAGAGTAATCCACAACAGATAACATACGAAATAAGGGAAAAAATAAACACTCCATTTGAAACATTCATTACTATCCATTTCCAAACAAGGTACAAACCACAACCAAATGGTAAATATTCCATGTAATGCTAATAGTGCTAAAGGTGAAGAAAACCCGAAATAAGAAAAACAACTAAATCCCAAAAAATAGGTCCTGACTCTAAGTTTAGATCCTCATCCATGAACATCCCAATCCTAACAACTCTCCCTAGAATAAGTCCCTTGACTTTTTCTTGACATGCAACCATGAAATCTACTCGGGTACCCAATGGCAGCTCAAGAAAGGTGTGAGTAAAAATTAATAGTTCCTATCTATAAAATATCCATTCTAAATAGATAGTACATGCAAGCAAGAAATAAATTACAATGTAAACCAAAAGAAAACTTGGGTTCCCTTAATTAACAATATTCACTTAAACCATTTCCATCATTATTTCCATTTTCATCACTTATATCGTCTTCATTACTAAATCTATTTCCATCACATATTTCATGGTTTAGGAATTTACATCATTTACACAACGGCCTAAGCAGTTCAATTTTCTTTCATAAGGTAATAAGTTGATTTCCCTATCTCACTAGGGATAAACATTTTATAAAAAATACATCACACTTACCTTGGAGCCTTGGTCCAATTAGTCCCATCAAATTCATCCATTAGGGGCATAGAGCATTGGTCCCCTTCCCTAACCCATGCATAATGGGGCGGGGTTTAGAGCCTTAGTCAAACCCGACTAGTGGGCATATACCTCACAACTACCAAGCCATGTGCACATGCTTATTTATCTATTGACCATATATACCATATCACAAACCATACATATTCAATACATGTAATAATCAAAATTCATTTTCATTTTCATATAACATAATATCTAGTCATAACTCATTAACACATTTACCATTTATATAGCTTTGCCAATTTAAACCATTTACCTTTTCACACCTTAACCAATTTATCATATTCAATAATTCCCATACATTAACCCATTTAACTCATTCATCAATTTACATACATTATCCCATTTATCACATTCATCAATTCATATTCCTTAATCTATTTACGCATTTCCATTAAAAATTCATGATCCATTTGACACATTCACATTAATCCATTTAACCCTTTTTCACATCATGCCAAAAAATCACTTATGCAATTTTCAACAACTAGACACAACTACCATTGGTGCCTCTTATGGTTTAAAATAACATTTCAACATATTTATCATGGGCTCTATTTTAACACTAACCAACCCTATGCTTAACATTACAATTTTCCATGTTTGCAAATGTTGGTGCACCCCATGGGAGGACCAAATCTTGTCTAATCTATCTCAATACGTCCAATAGGGATAATGAGGTGTCTAAATCATTATTTATCCAACCATTTTACCAAATCTTACTAAATGAATCAAATTCATGTCAAGATGGAAATGATATCACAACCACACATGCAAAAATCTACAACAAAACTATGGGATATAACATATAGACCACCTACCTCGAATATATAGACGAACACTCACTCAACCTTAGCCTTAGATCCGGATTCAAACACCCTTCGGGGTCCCAAGCTAGAATCCACAAGAAAAAAAAGTGGGATTTAGTTCTTCAGAAGAAGAAGAACAAATCTACAAGCCTTAATATAGAAAAGAGAAGAAAGGGGTGACTTGGACTTACTTGGAGCTTTGATATGTACCCAAAAACACTCCAAATGGCCTAGAATTGAAGGATATATTCCCTTGGTAATCTTTGGTCAAAATGGTTCATCTCTAGGGTTGATAAAGGAGAAATGGGGAAAGAAATCGGGTGAGATATTTAAAATCCGGAGGGGGGGGGGGAATAGTAATTTTTTACTTTTTAATGAGGTGTATGGTTTGGATGCATGGTTTTCCAAAACATGTGCCAACTTTTCATAATGACTTTATCCACGGTTACATGGTTTGTCCTCACCCCTTTCACAGTTTTCACTAATTGTGCATCAACTGTGCAACATGTAAAGGATGCCCCGTTTTCCCTTTCTATTGCATGTCGAACCCCTATAACCCTCTGAGATTCCATATACACCCAGTAAACATCACATTAACCAAATTTAAGGTATTTAAAACTAAATTTAAATGTGAACATACCTCCATGAAATCCAGGATCTTACTACCTCCCCCACCTTATAACGGTTTATCCTTGATCTGCACTCCCAAGAATCACTGAATTTTTGAAGAAAAGAGATTGGGACACTGGGACCGTATACCCAACTCTCTCTACCAAGTTTCTTCTTGAACATTACCATGATTCCATAATTATTGAACCAAAGAAACCACCTTTGCCTATAAGACTTTCTACCTATAATCCAAAATAAGAATCAGATGCTCCTCAAAGGACACATTAGCCTCAATCTCAACATCCTCAACATCAAACACTTGAGAGGGATTAGGGTGATACTGCTGAAGCTGTGACACATGAAAAACATCATGCATGCCACTATACCATTATCGAAGATCCAATCGGTAATCCACTAGTCCGATCCTCTACACAATCTCAAATGGAACCACATGTTTGGGTGATAACATACCCTATTTCTAAATCTGATGGTGACCCAACCTTGGTGACACCCAAAGAAACACATGATCACCCATAATAAACTTAAAAGGTCGACAACACTGATCCGTATACAAATTCCTCCTCCACCGAGCTATTACAATACATTTCTAAACCAACTAAACTTGTTCCAATGTATCCTCCAAGAGACTCAATCCTAACTACTCTAATTCTCTAGCTTTCATTCAACACAACAAAGATCTATATGGTCTACCACAGAGTTCCCTAAATGGTTCCATCTGAATTGTAGCCTGATAACTATTGTTATATGAAAACTCAACAAGAAAAATGTACATTTCCCACGATCCATCAAAATCTAGGACATGATCCCTCAACATGTCCTATTGTACATGAATGGTACTCTTTGACTATCCTTCTGTCTATGGATGAAAGATCATACTCAAACACACATGGGTACCAATATCCTTCTATAACACTTTCCATAATTGAAATGTAAAACACATATCTCAATCAGAAACTATAGTCTATGGTGCCCCATGAAACCATACTATCTCTCGAACATACAACTCACCAAGTTGGTTAATGGTGAAAATTTCCTTAATTGACAATAAATTTTCTACCTTAGTCAACTGATCTACAACTACCAAGATCAAATCATTCTTATGAAGCATCCTTAGAGTACTTTACAAAAAATCCATCATCACGTCATCCCATTTCCATTATGGAATGGAAAATGGCTGCAACAAAACAACCAGACACTGATGTTCAACCTTCACCTATTTACAAGTAAGGCATCGTTCCATGAAATTGGGAACTTATTTATTCATCCCTGGTCACCTAAACTGCTTATAAAGATCACGATACATATTGGTAAAACCAGAATACACTGCCCACTTTTATACATGAAACTCATGATTCAAATATTCTCACACACACATTGGAATAATGATATGTCAATGAACATGGAAGAACCCATCCTCCCCAATATTCCAAACAAAGGTTGACCCCACCTTAAGGTTTTCCTTCAAGGCCAAACATTATAAATCCTCACATTATTTCTCCCTGATCAAGCTCAAAAGTGTGGACTCAACTACCAATTATGAAAGGTTCATCTTCCCATGATCATATTGAATCTTAAAATTCATCTCAGAAAACAATGCTATCATCTTCCATATTGAAATTGATTCCTGAACCACCCAATTTTGATTCTTTCGATACAAATCATTGGTGACACTATTCCATTTACATGGTGTGTAAACTAACTCAAACTCGAAGTACTATATATAATAAAACCATCTTTGCTATTGATAATTCAAAAAATTTTGGGATAAGATATACTTAATACTTTTATGATTGCTATACACTGAGAACCATTCCCCCAACAAGTAATGTTTCCAACATTTTAAGGCATGAACTACCATGGACGATTCAAGATCATGAGTGGGGTAATTTCTTTCATGAGTCCCCAATTTCCATGACCCATATTTTATAACCCGGTCATACCTCATTAACACTACACCATGATCAACATTATACGCATAAAAAACAGGTTATATCTCATACCTGGATCAAGTAAGATCAGAATTGGTGTGGTTGTCAACAAACTCTTTAATTCCTGAATGTAATTATCACATTCCTCATACCACTCAAACTTAACGCCCTTCTTGTTCATAACCAAAAGGGGTGCTACCAAAAAAGAAAATTATTTAATGAACCTTCAGTAATAGCAATCCAAACCTAGAAAACACCAAATATCAGAAACATTCTTGGGATACTCCCAAAATACAATTGTTTTCACTTTCTTTGGATCCACTAACATACCCTCCTCATAGATGATGTGACCCAAGAAATGAAACCTATCAATCCAAAAATGACATTTGTATATCTTGGAATATATCCTATTCTCTCTTAGTGTGCTCAAGGCTATATCAATATGTTTGGAATGATCACCATGAGTGTTACAGTGCACCAAGATGTCATCAATAATTACAAATACAAACTTATCTAGGTAAGGGTGAAAGATTCGATTCATTAGGGTCATAACAACAACTGGTGCATTGGTCAACCCAAATAGCATCACAAAAAAACCTATACAACCCATACCCACTCCTAAATGTAGTTCCTGGTATATCAAAAGGTCTCACCCCTATTGACGATACTGTGATCTCAAATAAATCTTGGAGAACACTGATACACCTCTCAGTTAGACATGAAGATCTTTAATTCGAGGGATATGGTATTAGTTCTTAAATTTCATCTGATTCACCTTCATATAATCAACACTTAAATGCAATGACCCCTCATATTTCTTTGAAAACAACACTGGATATCCCCAAGGTAACATTCTCAGTTGAATGAGCCCCTAGTTCTCCAGTTCCTCCAATTGAGTTTTGAGCTCCTAGAGTTATGTCGATGTCATTTTATATGGTGGAATAGAAACCGGTTCTACTCCCAATAGTAACTCTATCGTGAAATTAACATCCCTCTCAAGTGGAAGACCTATGAAATCCTTAAGAAACACATCCTAGAGTTGATCCACTATATGAAGAAAAAATATATTCTTTACTCCCCCATCATCATGCATAAGACTAGCCACTTAGGTTGTGAGTTCACCCATATACTGACAAAATAGTCTTGCATGGCCTGCTTGGATGTCCCATTCACCACACTAGACATAAATGTATCCCTCAAGAGATGTGGAAATTACCTTATGATTGTAACTGTCAATATGGGATTGGTATAACACTATCTAGTCAATACCAAAAACCAGATCAAAACCTAACATTACAAGAAATAATAAATCCCATAGGAAATAGTATCCAACAACCTTGAGAGAACACCCCTTACACTTCCTAATGTCCTATTTTATCACACCTAATGATGTATTAATCTACATCACGCAACAAAAATGTTCCAAAACTAGACCCAACACAACCACAAACAGAGCAGGAACAAAATAATGTGAGGCACCTATTTCAAAAAAAAACACTAGAGATCATGGAAGCTGTAAGGATCGTACCATGAACAATTGATGGTCTATACTTACTTCCTCTAGGTGTATATTGTACCAAATTAAGATTACTTTTCCCTCTACCCTAGGGCTCATCCTGAGTTCCTAGTATTTCATTTCTCTACAGATATGGACACTTCTACCCTCGAGTACCACGTCCACCACCTCTACCGGTATGTCCAGTTGAACTCCAATTTCCTACCTGATAAGGGGTAACTGATACCCTACCCGCACTCAAAATCAGCCTCAATCCTCCATTTTTTCCAGTTATTGAGTGTTCCTGCACAACCTCTTCACATTCCCCAATCTGCTGCATGCTCGGCACCCAACTGGTGGTTGGGGGAACTGACCACACATGTGCAACGACCTTCCATACTAATAGAAAAATATGTGGTCACCACCTTGAGAGGTTGATCCTATGATCTGTCTATTATAGACACTTCCACCATGGAAAAAACTCCAAAAATGGTGATTCCTTCTCTCATAGGTTGTGCCACTGGTCCATCCAACTAGAACCACAAACCCACTACCAGAAGCCTACTTTATGTTCCCTTCCAATATAAGGTCCCAATAAACAAATTATTTAAACCAATTTAATTTAAATATATTCACCTTAGACTTAATATCTTGTCTAATCATGTCCTGTAAACATCTTTCTATCATGGCCTCACCCCTACCAATGCTGCAACAAAGTGTTTCAAGTCCATGAAATGGACTACATAATATATCACTAACATCTCTCCCAAGGTAAACCTCATAAATTTGGTATCCTATTCTAGTATCAAGGTCTTTGGATAGAAATTATCAAGAAACTTTTCCTAAAAACTTTTCCAAAACATACGATCAACCTACCAATTATGAACTATAATATCCCACTAGCACTTTCCTGGCCCCCACAACATGTATGTTGCCAACTTGACTCTCTTTTTCATTGGATCCTCCAAGTGATCAAGAATCATCTTGATAGTCTCTATCCATAGCTTGGAATCCACAGGTCCACCCTCTCTAGAAAATGTTAGAGGGTGCTGAAGCTAATTTTTTTTAGTCTAATCAAACATAGTTGGCATGACTCGCCCAAGGTATCATTCCATCATTTGTACAAAACGAGAAAAGTTCTCAAGGAACTACTCCTCCACACTATCCCCCTAAACCACTGGTATCTTCTACCCCAGTTTTGGAGGAGCATTCTCAATGAAGTATTATTTTCACACAACCATTAAATTTCATCATTGTGGAACTTATTCCTAATGCCAAACACAAGTCTTAGAACACATAACCTAATTCTTCCACCATTTTCATAAAACAAGTCTCTCCACTAGCTGTAAAATACCATTACACATACATTATCCCAACATGTATCATCACACTTATAACACTAACCTAAACCATCCCTACTATAGGGAATGGGTAACATGGGATTAACCAACTTACATAGTCACAAGTTTTTTATTAAATACCTTTTTAAAATCACTCCACACTCACAATGTAAATATTTCTTTCTTGAAATATTTCCCAGTTCACAACTTCTTACAAACAAAATTTTAACTCATTTAAAACCCTTTATTAAACACAATTCCTTAACTATTATTTAACATTATATCATTATCCATTTACATTATCTTTATTAGATGTCATTTTCTTCAAATTTTCAAGAAATGAAAGTTCATTCTAACCTTCATGTCCCACACACACCCATCCCATGTGTGCCTATCGTAATGAATGACAATTATATTTCTAGGTGCTTAAAATTATGAATGAATGCACATTATCATGCCATCTTATCCATGAGAGAAATATCATAAAATATTCACGTCATAGAATAAGTGTATCACCCAATGGTGAAATATTATTCAACGATTACAACGCATATCAAGAACAACAATTCCCATACTACGTACTTGGGTTTTCCCTCATACATTGGTTAGATACTCTCAAGAATGATATCATTACCAAGACTTGACACATACTAATCTCCCATATACCACTAAAAAATAGTAAAATATGGAAAACAAATCCTCTAATAAAACTTTGTATCATCCACGAACCAGAAGCCACTAAACTAGTGCCCCATTTCAAGTCACCACATGACCTCAAGCACGCCTCCCCATATACCAAAGGTTTCCGGTCAGTATCAAGGATCTAATAGATCATGTGGGGAGACTATACAATATTTACTAGAGTAAACCACATCAGATAACATATGAAATAATGGAAATAATAAACAATAAATGAGAAACATTCATTAGTAAATATTTCCCAAATAGTGTACAAACCACAACCAAATGGTAAATATTCCTTATTAGGATAACAATGCCAAAGTTGAAGAAACCCCAAAATAAGACATATAATTGAATCCTAAAAACGGGTCCTAACTCTATGTATGGATCCTTGTACATGCACATCACAATACCAACTCAAGTCCCAAGCATAGGGAACATGCCCTTATCCAAACCTACAACCCCGAAATCTGCTTGGTTACCCAATGGCGGCCAAAGCAGGGTGTGAGTACAACTCAGTAGGCCACCACTAATAGTGTCTAAAAATATATGGTGTAAATAGATAGTGCATAAAAGTATGAAATAAATGAAAAGCTAAACCAAAATACAAATTTGGTACCATTAGTTAACAATACCCACTTTAACAATTTCCACAATTATTTTAATTTTCATCACTTATACCATCTTCATTAATAAATCCATTTCCATCACATTTTCCATGGGTTAGGAATTTACATCACTTACAAAATGGTCTAAGTCGGTCAATTTTCTTGCATAAGGTAATAAGTAAAGTTGCCTATATCACTAGGGATAATCATTTCACAAACAAATACATCACACTTACCTTGGAACCTCGGTCTAGTTAGTCTCATAAAATATATTTTTCAGGGTCATAGAGCCTCGTTCCTCTCTCTAACTCATTAATTATAGAGTGGAGTTTAGAGCCTTAGTCTAACCCAATTTCTGGTCATAGATCCTCAAGTCCAATACCACACAACTACCAAGACATGGACACATGTTTATTTATCCATTGAACATATATACCATATCACAAACCATTTATATTCAATACACGTAACAATCACAATTCGTAATCATTTATATATAAAACAATATCAATCCATAATGCATTAACACACTTAACATTTATATATATTATCCCATTTAACCCATTTCCCTTTTCATACCTTTACCCATTTATTATATTCAACAATTCCCATAAATTAACCCATTTAACCCATTCCTCAATTTATATACATTATCCCATTTATCACATTCATCAATTCATAAGCCTTAATCCATTTAAAAATTTCTATTACAAATTCATAATCCATTTGAAATATTCACACTAATCTATTTAACCTTTTTTCACATCATGACAAACAATCTCTTCTACCATTTTCAACAACTAGACACAACTATCATTAGTGCCTCTTATGGTTTAAACTAACATGTCAAAACATTTATCATGGGATCTATTTCAACACAAACCAACCATGTGCTTAACAATACAATTTCCCATTTTCGGGAATGTTGGTGCACCCCATGGGTGGCCCTAATCCAGTATAATCAATCTCAATTCATCCCATGAGGATCATGAGGGGTATAAATCATCATTTAGACAACTATTTTATCATGTATTACTAAATCCATCAAATTCATGTTAAGAGGGAAACAATATCACAACCACACATTCAAAAATCTACAAAATAACTATGGGATATAACTTTTAGACCATATACCTCAAATCCATAAATGATCACTCTCTAAAACATAGCCTTAGATCTGGATTCAAGAACCCTTTGGAGACCCAACCTAGAATACTCTATAAAAATATTTTTTAGGGTTTTGGAAGAACAATAACAAATCTATAAGACCTAATTCATGAAAGAGATGCAAGGGGTGAATTAGACATACCCAAAGCTTTGATCCACACCCAAAGAAACTCCAAATGGACTAGAAAAGAAGGAGATACTTCCTTGGGAAGCTTGGGTTCAAATGGTTCATCAGTAGGGTTGATAGAGGAGAAATTAGGGAAGAAATTGGGTGAGATACTTAAAATACTGAGGGGGAATGATAATTTATCACTTTTTAATGAGTTGCACGGTTTGGCCACATAGTTTTCCAAATCGTCCATCACCCTCTATCCAAGAGGGAGTCACATGGTTACCTAATAATTCCACGTAGTTTGAGAAAAAATTCACCAACCATTTGGAATGCCTTTGTCTAAGGTTTCACGGTTTGGCCTCACCCCTTTCATAGTTTACACTATCCACGTATCAACTGTGAAAAATGCACAGGATGGATCGTTTTCCATTTTTTTCACATCCCGAACCCCTGAAACCCCTGAGCTTCCTCATAAACCCTATAAACATTCCATTAACAAAAAATTAATGTATTTCAACCAAAATTTAAAAGATGAAATAGCATCATGAGGTCCTAGATCTTACACTGCTACTGAAGTTAGAGTGGAATCTGGGGCTAAGTATACAATGGTAGATCCACTCCATAGATCACCTTATTATAATAGAGATAGAAGTGGGAATGTGATTATTGAGTATTCTGATCATTTACATACCCCCTAATTCATTCCATATCCTCCACATGTGCATAAGAAATAATGTTTTGTAAGAAAAAGTTCTGATGCATTAGATGTTAAAAAACACATGCATAATTTTTCATCAGTAGTGATGACTGAGTTTTATAATCTCTAAGAAGATTATAATGAGTTAAACAAAGAGATAATATATTCAAAGAATTATATTACATATTTTAAGTAAATATAAATGTCTATATCTGACTTTTATATGTTGGTTGGGATGATGGATACCCCGAACAAATTGATCAAGAATCTCCAACTGGTGAAACCAATTTCTTTTGGTATAAATATTGAGGATTATTTCGCTATGAGACCCCAGATAAGTGATTTGAAAAGTTTGTGTTCCACCAATTATGAAGTAAATGAGTTTGGAGTTCTTATGTAATAATAAAGAGATATGATTTATAACCTAAAAGTTGTCAAATCAGACATTTTTTAGGTTGTCCTTGATGAAATTTATAACTTCAAATTAGATGTCAAGGAGAAATTGCTTGCTTTGAAGATTATGCTGGTGAGTCAATTTGAGTTCATTAAGATATTTCATCCAAGTTTCCCTATTACTTCATAACCTTTAAGGGATCCAGATTTCCATACATAGTTTGAACAACTCTCTGCATATCTAAATTTAGCTTCTTCTTAGATATAGTTTGTGCATTGTGACATGTTCAGTATAGTTCTTATAAAATATTTCAGGAAGGATATTTTGGTTAAGTTTGAGGAAACCAAAATATATATACGAATAGAATGACTTGGAATTACTGTTTCCTTAAATTAGAGAACTATATTTCTTAGGGAATCTATTCCCATAATTAATTATCTTTCAAATAAGACATTGTTAGTGACCAAGGATGTTCAATGGATGATTACATATTCCCTTAGGAAAGTTAGTGGAAACCATAAAAATAGTTCAAAAATTATAGAAAATATCTATGAATTTATATTAATTCTTTACATAGACTCTTATAAATATTATTCTTGTTCTTTTGAGTCTAAATAATCCCTTATTGTACCAGCTGTGAAAATGGAAAAGAGATTACTACATATAGACTAATCAAATTAATCTATCATGTGCCAGCTCTTTCAAATGCTCTAGTTTCTCAAGAACCCACTAGAAATTTCCTTGATTTTACTCAAATTATTATAGAGAATCTATATAATATGGATCATATGTTAACTTCAATGGATGGAAGGTTGGTCAGACTATAATTTTCCATAGATAGGATCAAAACCAAGTTATTTGCAAAACCCATTGCATCTCAATCCAGTCCTAAACTGTCGACTATGTTTAGTGATTCTCAAATATTTTCCACTATATATATTGGAGGTTTTAATGGGTTTCTGAAAAATGGTCTCTCTTCAATTTCTCATATTCATCAATGGGATTTTATGTCCATTTTGGACATCTATAAATCAGACATCATCAAGTGGATAGATATGTGTATTGATGTAATTTAATCTCTTTAAGGTATAAGATTCATTGGGCCATAAATTCATGATAACTACAAGGGTTTTAGAAAGATATTATACATATTAATTAATCTAATTAGTATCTATCGGTGATAAAAATCCAAATTTACCACTACTGTTACTACTACTGAACCTACTGGAATATAAACTACATCTTTATCACTTGTAAATAAGATGAGCTTTATCAATTCTAGTTCTAATAATTTTATAATTTATTTAATTAACCTTGAAAATCTATCAATTATTCCTACCAAGACACCTAGATATAGATCTAATTATAGAGATGAATAAGGTTATGTCATGGAACATGGAAGATTAGTCCTACCTCTGATGGTTTACACTCTTACTACCTCTTTATTATCTTCATCTAATAAGAAACCTCCACCATAACCTTTATATGAATTTTAAATCATTAATAAGACAGTTTCAACTATCTGATGTACTATATATGTGTTTTTTTATGTTGGGTATTTGTATTATTTTAAATGTTTTAATGTTTAATATAATTTCTATTTTTCTATTTCTTTTTGTATGAATTAATTGTTTTAATTTAAATTTTTTTATCTACTTAAATATTTTTCTTATTATAATTGTTAAATTTTAGTCATTCCTTATTCAAATTCAGTTTCAACAATATATTTTAACTTTTAATAACTCAATGTGCTATAATAAATGTGTTTTTCTACTCTTTACCCTTCTATTATAATTTTACAAAAGGGGGAGAATAAGGATAAAAGTGGATACAAAGGAATAAATTAAAGTTTCCCAAAGCATTGTATATTATATATTTTTTCAAAAAAATTATTTAAACCTTTTAAAATTTCATTTTTAACATTTTATGGGTTTTTTATCATAAACAATTGTGATATTTTTTGGACTAGTGATGTTGTTCTAAGATATCGCATGTGATTTATGTTTTGATGATCTTGAAAAACCTTTATATGTTTCTAATGATTCTATTTTTAAGTGTTTTTATCAGGTTTTAATTTCATTATAGCCAATTCTTCTATAATTTTAAATGTTTGTAAATTTTGATAAAAAATTCTTATGTTTTTAAAATCAGCAATGTGAATACTTTAGATTTGTGGATATTTTCCTATAATGAGTCATCAGTTAATTCATTATATTACGTGATGGAATCACATACAAAAATCACCTATATCACATAATCGGCTATATGAAAATCAGTAACATCACTGAATCACCTACATGAAAAATGGAAACATTGATAAAACATCTACATGAATTGGTTAGGTGGAAAATCAGTTACGTGATTTAGATTTATAGAATATTTGGCTATGTGGTTCCAATCAGCAACACAATTCAATCAACTTTGAAAATTTTGGCTAAGTGATAAAAAAGACTACATAATTTGGATATGTGATAAATTCTCATGTGTGAAGAATGGCTACATGGATAAATTCAACAATGTGAATTCTAATACATCAATTTTAGCTATGTGCTGATCCATAATTAGCTATGTCATTCTATAACTATGTTATTTATTACTATTGGAGTATTTTAGGTAAAAATTAATGTTTCCATTAAGGATTTTAACAAAATATTACCTCTTTATGGTAAAATAAATTTCAAAAAGGTTTCAAGTAATGAGAAAATAAAATATCATAGATTATTTTATTGCTCAGTGCTTTTTTGAGGTAATTTTTATAAAAAAGGTAAACTACAGTTTTTACTTGAGGTAATACTTTATTGGATATCATATTGTGCAATAGTAAGTGAGAATATATATAGTAGTATTTGAGTGATAGCAATAATATAGAAGTAATTATAATAGTACTCTTAACTTTTGTCTCTCTCTCTCTCAATGATTTTTATGATACTTATCTACGATAAAAATAAGAATAAGAAAAATCAAGTTCTCTAAAACTAAGATTTCATGATTAATATTGTTGTGTTTTGAAGACTATCCTCAAGATATACTTCATTATTATTCTCTCTCTTAGATAAATATTCTCCTCTGTTAGTTACATCATGAAATTTTATTCTACATTTTTTAATCTCTCATTATTATTTCTTATTTCTATAAGTGATAACTCTTTATAATAAGTGTTCAATGTTGTTATTTTTGTATTAACTTATAGAAGTCTGAAAAAAGCTCGTAAATTTTTACCAAGTGATGTCTACTAGAACTTAGTCATAAAATCCTTAGGAAAAGGATTAGTACTAGTGAAATCACTAATTTTTAGGATTGGAGCTTTTGTGGAGTGGAGTAGGTAATATTTATTCCCTAAACCACTATAAATATTCGGTGGTGAATCATTTTGTTAATTTTTTTATTTCTATTTCTCGCTCATGGTAAGAAAAGAGGAGAATCTATCATACATTAAAAGATTGTGGTTTTAAGTGATGAAATGTTTAAGAACTAAATTCACCCACCCACCCCCACCCACCTCTTGATTAATTGTGTTTTTATTATATAACCAACCCCTTTTTACACTTTTCATGATTATGGTATTTATATTATTTAATATTCTATGTAATTCTAAGTGTCTCATTTTCCACCCTTAAAAAAGGATACCCAATATAATCTATTCTACACACTTCATGAGACTTTTAAATTATCCAATCTACACCATAATACCTTTCTAGATTCCTTCCCCATGTCGTGAATCTATTTTCTTTGCAAAATACCATCCTTTCAAGGATTAATGCGTCATCTAAAAGAGGTTTCTCAACAAAGGGGTATAACTCTTAACCAAATACTTTCAATTTTATTACTTATTCTACCTCATCTAAATAGATGGTATCCATTATAAAATTATGAATTCATTATATTTAATATAATTAATTTTTATTATAAGTATTTAATATCAATTTTTCACCTACTTTGTATCCTATAGGAAAATAAATCATCGCTCGTTTGTATGTGATGACTATCGCCTCCACGAAACGATGTGTTTATTATTTCATTTCCATTTAAAATTAATAGTTCTTATGATATATTTAAGGTTTTTATTTTTTATTTAAGATAGAAATATGGGTTTTTATTGATAAAATATTATTTTATATTTTTCCCCTTCTTTTCATTAAAAATGTAATCATCATTCATGCGTATATATAGATTACGGTCTCTTTGAATGGTGTAAATAAATTTTTTTATCTACAAATATTATATATTATTATAAATATCAATATAATTAATAAATAGGATATTTATATCATTATTAACATTCTTAGGATTATTTAACCATGATAAAATTATAAGTATTGGAACTACCAAACCAAAACATTCTTTAAAAACGAAGAAATTATCACCCAAAAAAATTATTTAAAAAAATAATAATTAATAAATGGGTGATAAGATGTTATAACAAAATCATATATAGAATTATATACAAGATTATGGTTTTTAATTAATTTATGATAAATATATATTTATTAAACAATAATTTCTATCATGTTTCAAGGAAGATTAGACTTGAGGTAAGTGGTTTATGTTTCAATCTCATTTTAATTGGGATTGTTTATTCTTGAATTTCCATTGAGGAAATTATATGGTACTTATAAGTTAAAACCCTATAATTTTTCATATTCACTGATTATTAATGTAATTTTAAAGTAGTAGTACCATTTTTTTTCTCTTTGTTACTTAAAATGATTAAGAAAATGTTTTTAATAAAAATATACTTTATTTCCTCTTTATTCGGAAATATGTTTCCTCTTTATTCAGAAATATTTTCCCTCTATGTCTATTTTTTATTAAAAATATTTTCATGATTTTTTTTATTATTATAATATTATTTTTTAGGTTCATTTTTACCAATGTTTTAATTTCTATAAAAAAATTCACATTAATATTTTTTTTTCATTTTTCAAATGAGGTACTTTTAATTTTTTTACCAAAAATGTGAAAAGAATTTGTGTTTTAATCTACTTGGAATGAACACAATTTCACACTATCATGACCACTCAAAGATTAAAATATTAATTAAAAAAAATCATAATTATTTTCAAATAAAAACTTTTCCAGACTATTTTATAAATATTTTTATTTTAAATAATTTATTTCAAAATGAAAAAGGATTTTTCTTTAAGAAATATTCCTGTGATCTTTTTAAGTAATTTTTTATCCACGGTAACATAATTTGATGTTATATATTTATTAATAGGGATATGATCTTCTAATACCACCATTATTATTTTTCTATGACTATGATTATGAAATGTTTATGAAGCCCACTTTCTTTCCACGAGTTATGATATGATGATATGATGAATGTTTTATGATATTTTGGTTTTCATTATATGACAGTTAGGCTTGGAATTATATAGATCTCTAATGAATTATGTAGAGCCTTATGTCTTATGACATAATTATATGAAATTATTTTATTTTATTTATCCATTATGGGAAATATGTACACATATATGATTCACAATGGGAAATAGGTGGTGATGCCAGATCCACTATGATACGAGAAATTGGTGGTGATTATTGATCCATTATGATATAGGAAATATGCGTTGATTCCTAGTACACTATGATATCATGGTTTCAATAGTTAATAATTACATATGATATGGTTTCTATGACTATCTTGGTTCTACTCTTATGACAGGTTTCTATTCTTATGATTCGAACTTTTGATTCATGATTAAATTACGATGATTTATCACTCTTATGATTAATTTTTTTCAAATGATAAAGTTTCATTCAATGAATCATGATTATGATCTATGATATATTGTGTATGAAATCTATAAGCTATGATCATGATGTTATACCATTATTTTTATCTTTTTTTCTTATGATCGTCGATTTTTATCTCCCATTTTTACGCTTACTGGGTCTCTAAGCTCTCCCTTTCTTATGTTTATTTTACCTAGTTTATGAATAATGGTTTTATTTTGGGTATGTCAAGAAGGGTAAAAAATTAGAAGAACATTATGAGATACGATGAATAATATACCCAAATAATATCTTTATCTATTTATTTTACAAAGACACTAAGCCTTTATAGTTATGGAATTGATCATAATGTTATGTATTTAATATTCATCTAAAATGATGTAATATTTATGCAAGAAAAGTTTGTGTCACTATAGTTGGTATCAGAGTAGTATTTAGTTAATATTTGGGGATTAGGTTATAGAAACTTTAGTGAAAACCCTGGGGATAATTATAATTATAGGATAACATTCTAAAGTTTTTATAAGGTAGAGATTATGTGGTTTTCTAGGAAATACATCTTTAACTAGATATTAAAAGTGGAATTAGTTTTGGTATAGATCCATCTAGGGGTAATAACCCCCAAAAAGGTTGGTTGAGTATTAATTTTCCATCATTCTAGTGCATGTTGAATGGGGCCTTTCACATGGTTTCACACTCTCGGGTGATAATTCATATTTTATTTATGAACTGTCATGAAGGATTTGAATATATATATATAACCTAGTTTATACTAAATGTGTAATAAATTCAAAATAAAAAGTCATGATTGAGATAACCTGTGAATTATTTTCCATGATTATATTATAGATCACTCTAACTATTGTAGATTTATGCTAGTAATTTTCTTTTTGGTTTAATTTAATGGTTGTAAATAAAAGGAATCATGTTAACAATGATTGTGATATAAAATGAAATGATTTTCCTCCAAGCCAATAGAATGTTATGGGACTTGGAATTCAAGATATTATTGTTATAATCACAAAACTTCCTCAATCCATGAATCATGTTGATATTTTAAACAATCAAACGAGGGAACAATCTACTATTAAGTCATTCATGAGGATATATCCACCTTATTTAAGTGGGTATTATAATCCACTAGTGGCTAAGTGATTGATCTAAACCACTAAGAAAATATTTCCTATTCTCTAATGCTTAAAACAGGAAAAAGTTGCCCTAAGAATTTATCATTTGGATGGCGAATCATACCGATGGTAAAATATTATTAAGAATATGAGGTAATAGTAAGAAATTAACTAATCGGAATGGGATGAGTCTAAGAGGATATTTTTTAGTAAGTATGTCCCTCGTATTCTATATAAAAATGGAGAAGGAATTCCTTAAGTATAAGAATAAGGATGATCAATCCATTAGTACTTATAATGATAATTTTAAAATACATTCAAAGCATGCTTCTGGTTTAATCATCATCCTAGAAAGAAAAACTGATTGATTATTTAGTGTCTTAAAACCAAGACACTGAAAGGAATTAGCTTTAAGATATATTGGTAGCTGTGAATAAATTGTTTGATGTTCACTCAAGGTATAAATATAAATTGTATATTCCCTTCATTCCCATGGTTTTAATAAGAAAAGAGATATGGAGTCTCATGAAAACTCAAATAAATCACACGGTGGAAAGAAATATCAATCAACTTCATGCTAGAAATGTTGGAAGAAACATCAAAGAAATTTATTGAATGGTACTAGGGGTTATTTAAATGTGGAAATCCTATTCATAAAGACCGTGAATATCAAAAGGTGATGTATAGTTCGGTTAATACAATTTAGGAAAAGAATATACCAACTAATGTTCCACTGACACTCCAATACTTCAAATTCAAGGAGTATGGGTATTACGCCCACCAGTGCATGAATCTCAATTTTTTATGATGATCAGTATCAATTTCCTATTAAAGAAGAATATAAATTTGAATATAATGAGATCATGACTGTTGGAGTGGGTTATGGGAATGAAATGGTAAAAGGTATACTTATCATCCACTCTATAATAGCTAATATCTTATTTTATTTTTCCTATACCCACTCATTTATATCTAAGGAATTTTCTAAGGGTATCATATTACCACCTCAATGTTTATATATTGAGTTAGTAATGAAAATAGTTGATGGTATGATGATCAAATCTCAAGTTTATAGTTTCTCTCCAATTAATGTTTTTGGGAATGTGCTTCCTATAAATATTTTGATTCTTTATACAGTTTAATTTTATGTGACTATAGGTATGGATTTGATTTCTTTATATAGATCCTATATCAATTTTTAGGAAGGAAAGTCACATTTAATGTTTCAAATGAACCTTTTAATGTTTATTAGTGAAAGTATGAATAATAACTTACAATGGAAATTACTTATATCTTGTGGTTGTTAATTTTTATCCATGAAGGTAATTTTTATTAGATGATTGCGAAGAAACTCAATATTGAGGATATTCCTAATAAAAAAAATTTGTTAATATTTTTATATATTAGTTTCCTAATCTTTCTCCAAATCGTAAAATTGAGTTTTCAATAGAATGCATACCTAGTTCTATGCATATTTCAAAGACTCCATATATAATTTTTCTGATTTAGTTCTAAGAATTAAAGAATCGACTCTTATAGAATCTTGATAAGGGATTCAAATTCCTTAGTGCATCACCATTGGGTGAACCTATTCTTTTTATTAAGAAGAAAGATGTTTTAATGTATTTTTTCATTGAATATTGGGAACTTAACAAGATTACTATTCATAATAAGTATCCTCTACCCCATATTAATGATTTGTTTAATCAATTAATGGTAGATCAAAACTTCTACAAGATTGACCTTCATTATGAATATCATCAATTGATGGTTAAGGAGGATATACCAAAGACATGCTTCTAAATGAGGTATGGGAATTATGATTTTATAGTGACACCATTAAGACTTAATAATTCTCTTATTTTATTCATGGATTTAATGATTATAATATTTATAGATTATATTGATCAATGTTTGGTAGTATTTATAGATGATATTATTATATATTCAAATATAAAGTAAGAGTATGAATATCATTTGAGAATTGTGTTGAAAACAATGAGGATGGATATGTTTTAAGCTAAATTTACCAAGTTTGAATTTTGGTTTTAGAAAGTTTCATTATTATGCCACATAATCTCAAGTGTGTGTATATCAGTAGATCCTTCAAAAAAGAATGTTATTGAGGAATGGCCTAGAAAAACCACAGTGGATGAAGTTTTCAGTTTTCTTGTGTTATCTAGATACTATCAATGATTTTTAAGAGATTCCAAATGACTATCTAATTCACTTACCAAGTTGACTTGTAAGGGTATTTATGTTCTTATGGATAGATTAATGTGAATAGAATATTAAGGAGATGGACAGAAGGTTTTCCAGGGAACCTATTCTTATACTAGCCTATAGGGGAAAAGGGTTTTTGATCAATTTTTGGGAAAAAATATCTCAAGGTACCATTGACTCGTTTTCGAGGTGATTGTTCTTGTTGACAAAGCAGGCCTCCATGTTGTGTTTATTGACAAAGCAGACAATGATGTACATTTTTTGGAAAAATGGGGTTTTCATGGTTATTTTTTAGGTTCAAGAGATTTTATTGGCTATCCATATTTGACAGAAGAATCTCAACAAAAAAAATGGATGATCTGGAGGCTATACAAAAAAAACAGATACAAGGTGGCAAAGGGTGGTTCACAAAAAATTAAAGTGGTGCAAGAAAAAGAAAGTGGATCATGAAATAGTGAAGGTAATTTTTTCTTATAAGAGGTTTTTTAATATCAGAAGCTCAGAAATTGGCAAAGGCATGAGGTGCATGAAATATTAGAATGGTGCATGAAAAACAGTGTTGTGCAAAAGATGTGTTTTTTGCCGTCGAAGAGAATTATGTGCCCAAGGAGGGTTTTTAACAAAGGGTTGATTTTGACTATATATATGAGGTTTCCCCCCTTATGCAAAGTATCTCAAGAGTTAGTGAAGATCCAAGCTTTGGTGCATGTGAAAAATATGCATAGGAAGTTGCACGAAAATTTGGTGATGCGCGGAAAAATTGGTGTTGCGCGTAAAAGTTTACATTGTGCGTAAAATGAAGGTTGTGCAGAATTGTTGTGGTTTCACGAAAAGTGGAGTTGGGATTGTGCATAAAAAGAGATATTTTGTGCGCAAGGCAAGGTAATTATGTACAAGGAACAATAAGGGTTGTGCATAAAATTTGTGGTTTCCCAGTTCAATTCTATGGAAAAGTGATATTCATTTGTGGGTGAAAGTTGTACTTTAGTAGATAATCTATCAATATTTAAGGATGCACAATTCATATGAGATAATGATGAGACCTATACGTCTATAAACTTGGAGTCGATATTTTGAAGAAGTAGTTAGAACACTTTAGTTGAGAGAGCAGTGAGCTTTCATATTGTGAGTGGTTGTAAACCAAGAGTGACAGTGAGTCCGCTCCAAACATTGTAAATAGCAGTGCACTTTTAGTGGATTTGGTACGTCATCACATCATTGGTGTATTCTCATTGGACATAACCTAGTGAGGGTAAACCAAGTAAAAATTGTTGTTTCCTATGAATGATATAATTTCTGTTTATACTTTTCTACTGGAAAGAGAGAGAATAGATTTTTTTCTTAACCGTGAAACAAGATCAATATGGGAAGTTGTTTAAATATTTCATACCCTAATTCACCCCCCTCTCAAGGTATCTAACCTAGTTAACCTAAAATATATAGTAATTCATAATACAAGTTATTAGGATGTTTCCTCATGCGTAATAATATGGTGATATCATATTCTTCACACCAATTGAAAATACATGAGAAAAATTACTCGACTCATGATTTTAAGTTGGTAGTGGTAATTTTTGCATTGAAGATGTGGAGGAATTATCTTTATAGTGGAAGGTGACAAATATATATAGATAATAAAATATTAAAGTGAATATTCAAATATAAAGAGTTTAATATACTCCATAGAATATGGTTGTAATTGATTAAATATTATGACAACTCAATAAGTTACCCCCTGGGAAAGTGAACAAGGTAGTTGATGCTCTAATTTATAAATACCATACTAGTTTGTCAATGATGAGGATTAAAATAGATCTAATAATTATAGATTTTTAGAATATAGAACTTCAAATCCTAAGGAAAGAGGAAAAATACTATCTTTATCATATTAATTTTCAACTATCTATCCATGTGAAGATTAAAAGGTAGAGTGGGAGGATTTGAAACTGCAAAATAAGGTGAGAAGTATTCCCAATTTCAACCATGATTTTGATGAAATGATAAGGTTTAAGAACCACGTTTGTGTATCATTAATACCACATCTGAAGAAGGGTTTATTGAATAAAGCACATAGTTCATTACTAATTATTCATCCTTAATGTACCTATATTTATTGAGATCTGAAATAATGTTTCTAGTAAGAAAATATAAAAAGGAAAATTATAGAGTACGTATCGTGATGCCATGTATGTCAGAAATTTAAGGTCGATATATAAATTTCTAAGGGGATTTTACAACCATTAACCATAATGGAATCGAAATAGGAAACCATTACCATGTATTTCATTATTAGACTCCCCAAAAAAATAAAGGTAAATATGATATTTGGTTTGTAGTCAAACAAGTTATTAAATCATAAAATTTCATTACAATTAGAGATGATTTATCTATTGATCATCTTTCTAGATTATACATTAATGAAGTGGTAATGTTCCACAGATTTCTTAATTCTATTATATATTATCATGATATAAGGTTTACCTCAAAGATCTAGAAAAGTATTAAGTGGGATCTTGATACATAGTTGAGTTTTAGTAATTTTATCATCCTAAAAAATATGTTCAATTTGGGAGGACCATTCAAACTCTAGAATACATGTTGAAATCTTTTTATATATAATTCAAATTTATTTGGGATCAACACCTTCATTTAGTGTAATTTTATTACAACAATAGCTTTCCCATGATCATTCAGTTGGATCCTTATAAAGACTTATATGGTAAGAAGTGCATAATGCCAATATGTTGGGATAATGTTGGAGAAAGAAAATAAGGTTAGCATCATTCATCATCACCTAAGGGTAGCTCAAATTCTATAGAAAATTTATGTTGACAATCGTCGGTGGGATCTAGAGTTAAATTTTTTTATAAGGTATTTCAATGAATATCTCGTTGTAATAATGTTGTGTGATTTATAAATAAGGAAAATTTGGGACCTATATATATCATTCCCTTAAATATTCTTATTCATATCAGGTGCTTATCTTTTGGAACTTCCATCAAATATCTCTCAAGTTTAGGAAGTGTTCCATGTATCTCTCCTAAAGAAGTTCATGCCTTATAATAAAAATGTAATGAACTCAGAGGTTGTAACAATGGATTCTTATATGTATAATAACTGGTGGAGATTATGTATCATATATAGAAAGTTCTATGAAACGGTACCACTAAACAGGTCAATTGTTTTAGTGAAACCATTAATTATAGGAATCTATGTGGGAACCCGAGGATGTAATGAGGTACAAGTATCCTAAGTTGTTTGTATTAGAGTGATGAAATCGTTAGGGTAAAATTATTCTGAGGTATAATTTAACACATTTATATTTTATTATATATTTATCTTTAAATAAATTTTATTTCTTTGATATCTTTCTTTACATGCAATGCCGAGTATAAATGAACAATGACATAAATATTATTATTTAAATGTTACCATTATATCCTTGTCGTTTCAATTGGATGTTTTAACAAGAATAACCAAATTATAAAAAATGTGTATAAAGTTTTTTATATAATTTAAATTCATTGATAAATAAGTACACAATTTTCAATAAAGTCATTTTATCCGTCAAAAACATGTTTTCTTTAAAAATGGGTTTTATTAAATCTTGTTTGAATATATTATAATTAATTTATAAAAATTATAAAAAATATATTTTTTAAAAAATAATTTTATTTTTAAAATCATCATATCAATATTATTTTAAGGTGAATTTTTGAAATTTTTGTAAAAAAATTATTTTTCCATGGATAGTGAAAAATTGTGATTTTTTTAAAACTATTATTTATTTTCATTGAAAAAGACCCATAATGCTTTAAATTTTAACATAAATTAAAATAAAACTATTTTATTTAGAAATAATATAACTAATTACATGTTAATCAACATTATACTTGTTTTGGTATAAGTTCATTTTTTTTGCTTAAAAACGGTTTTTCCAAAACAACTGTTTTCATTACATTTTACACATTTATATTAATATGTAATTATGCCAATTATAAATGAAAAATATGATAAAATTAATTCTATATTTTTAAAATCAGTTTAATATAATTTAACTAGTTAAAGTTAATTTTTTGTCATTATAAATTGTTACTACGGTAAAGATTTTTCACCTCAGAAAAATAAGCAAAACTAGGTTAAAACTATGGGTTAAATCTTCAAATCTATCTAACGCTTCACTTATTCCTATTTTATTAGTGTTTTTAGACCAAATATAAGTTTAATTAGTTTAATAATGTATTTAAAAACATAATTTTTAAATATAAAACCCACTATTTACTTTTTTGAAGATAAGTTATATTTTATTAAAATTAAAAACTATTTTTGGGTATTTTAATTTAATGGAATAGTTGGAAGATTTAATTCAATTTTGGATTTTTCTAAAATTATAAATAAAATTAAAGTTTTTATTATTTAAATAAAATATTTCATGGAAACCAATTTATTACTTTATTTCATGGTTAGATATTTTTTACTCATAAAATCGGGTATTTTCCTAAAAACTATTTTTTATGTATTTTGTGTTATTATATTAAAAATAATTTATGCCACCTATAGAAACTGAAAATGAAAAAGGGGTTAAAAATTAAAAAATAATTTCTAATTGTTTTTATAATTCCCCTTTTATTTTTGGCCAAATAATTATATTATCATAGTAAAAAAGGTAAGTTGTCATGGTTAAGGTTAAAATAGTTTTAAAATAGTTTAACTATGAGATAAGGCTTCAAAAATATCCAAAACATACAAAATTGGGATTATTTGAGTTTATTTAGATATTATCACATCTTATCCTCAAATTTATTGTTTCATGGTTCCACTTTACATGATTGGGATGTTTATAATATTTAATTTTTATGTAATTCCAATTGTGTATGTTCTCTCCCTAATAAAAGGATACCACCTCTCCTCTCTTCTCGACACCTAATGAGCCTTTTAGATCAGAAAGTAAATACCCAAACACCTTCCTATATTATTTACACATGTACTATATCTTTTTTTATATCCAAATACCATCCTTTCAAGGCTTAATGTGTAATCCAAAAGAGGTTTCTCAATAAAGAGGAATAACTTTCAACCAAGTACTTTCAATTTTATTACCTCTTATACCTACTACAAATATATGATATACATTATAAAATAACTAATTAAGTATATTAAATATACTTAATTGTTATTATAAGTATGGAACAACCATTATCCACTTCTTTTCTATCCTAAGGAAAACAAAAACATAGCTTGTGCATACGTGTGGACTACCACCTCCACGAAGAAATGTGTTTCATTTTTCATCACCATTTCGCATTAATAGTTATTATAATGTATTTAATTTTTATATATGATATTTATGATATAATTATAGTTTTTTAATGATAAAATATTATTTATATCAATTTCATTGTTTTCTTAAGAAAATGAAAATAGTGTTCATGTGTACGTATTGCTTACTGTCTCTATGAACGATGGAAATAATTTTTCTATCTCTAAAGTTTATGTATGATTATAAACATGTATATAATTAATATTTAATATATTTATATTACTATTAATATTATGTATATGATGGATCCATGATCAAATTACAAGAATAAGAGCTTCTAAACCGAAACATGCTTGAAAAACGAAGCAGTAATCACACAAAAAAGTGATTTCAATAAAAACAATTAACAAACATGAGATAAGATGTTATAATTAAATCATATACTTTATAATATATATGAATGTGGTTTTTTAATACATTTATGATAAATATAAACTTATTATATAATATATTTCAATACATATTAGACAAGATAAGACTTTTGGTAAGGGATTTATGTTTCAATCTCATTTTAATTGTGTTTATTTATGCTTGAATTTACATTGAGGAAATTATATAATCATTTTATGATAAACCCATTTAAATTTTCTTATATTATTGTTATTATTTTAATTTCCAAGTAATATTTTCAATTTCTTCTCTTTGGTATAATGAGGAATTTTTTATAATAAAAACAGACTTTATTTCTTCTTTGGTCAGAAATATTTTTCTTCCATGTCTATGTTTTCTTTAAATGTTTTTCAAGGATGTTTTTACCATTATATTATGATTTTTTGAAGTAATTGTTACCTATTTGTTACATTATATAAAAAAATCATAGGAATACTTTTTTCATTTCATGAACAATTTAGCGAGGACTTTTTACCAAAAATGTGAAAGGAATTTTTGTTTTAGCATACTTAGAATAAACAGAATTTCATACCATTATGACCATTATTTTATTTTAGGTTTAATTTAAAATTTTCCAAGGTTATATTCAAATTAAAAAAATTCCATGATACTTTATAGCTATTTTGTATTTTAAATAAGTTATTTTAAAATTAAAAAGGTGTTTTCTTTAATAAATATTCCAGTGATCTTTTAAAAGAATTTTTCATCCATGATAACATCCTTAGATGTTACATATACTTTATTGTATGCATGATCATGTGGTGCCACACTTATTATTTCTCTGTAAATTTTATGAATATGATGATGAAATGTTTATGAAACCCATTTACTTTTAGCAGGTTACAATATGATGATATGATGAATATTTTTTGAACATTTGGCATAGATATGTATAGTTTACATTATGTTATGGGTGGGAATGGAATTATATATCCCTCCATTTACATAGAAAAATAATAATATATCATGATATAATTATGGTAAATTAGTTTATGCACTTGATCCACTATGGGAAATAGGTAGGGATGCTTGATCCACTATGAAAAACATGTAGTGATGTCTGATTCATTATAATATGGGAAATTGGCGGTGATGCCTAATATTTTATGATATGGGAAACAAGTGTTGATTCTAGATCCACTATTATATGATGGTCTTGGTAGTTAAACGTGACATATTATATGGTTTCTATTGATATGATTGTGTCACACGCTTATCAAATGTTTTTATGCTTATGATTTGAACTCATGGTTTATAATTGAATTATAAAGATTTATCACTCTTATGATTCATAGCTTTTCAAATGATAATGTTTTATACCATGAATCATGATCATAATCTATGATATGTTGTTTATAAACTCTATAAGTTATTATCATGATCTCATACACTTGTTTTTATTTTATTATTTCATATTATCATCGATTGATATCTCTCATGTTTATCATTACTAAGAATCTGATATCACCCTTTATTATGTTTCATTACCCTATATTATGTAGAAACATTTGAAGTAGGGTATGTAAATAATGGTACAAATTGTGAAAAACCTTATTAGAGATGATAAATAATGTAAATAAATAATATGTTTATATATCTAGTATCTAAAGAAACTAAACCTTTATAGTTATAGAATGGATTTTAATGTTGTATATTGAATATTAATCTAAAATAATGTAATATTTATGTATGAAAAGTTTAACCCACTATATTCATTAACCCTAAGATTTGAGAACTAGTTAGCATAATGTTCATACTACTTCTAATTATATAATTAGAGTTTTTATGGTTAATTATATGGACATTTCTATCCATTTGAATCACTAACTAACTTCTTACCATTTCTTTGGCATTCAATTGCCGGATGGACTTCTTCTCCACACAAAAAATATTTACCAGACCACTTAAAATAATTCCGTTTATGCTTCCCTCCACACTTCTAGCATAAATAAAAAATTATATTCTTCCCTCCATAGTTTTTTATAGAAATTTCATTTGAATACCAGCTTTCTTTTCTTATCAAAACCTTGAGATTGATGGGTGACTCCAATATCCATTTCCACCTTTATAATACATATAATGATTTCTTCATAGATACTAAAATATGTTTTGGATAATTCTCATTAGGGACTTGGTTTTAAACCACCAAATAATAAATCAATCGTAATTTATAGTTTAATAAAAATACCAAAAGTATACCTCATAAGTCTTATAAAATCTACCTCATGTGTACCAATAGATTTATCATCCTTATACTTAAGCTTAATTAATTTTTTATCTATCTTTATATGAATAATACAAGGAAATAACTTATTAGAAAATATGCTATTAAACTTATCCCACTCTATAGATTCCATTTATTCATGTTGCCTCATTTTATTTATAATATACCACTATTTATATTCTTTATCTTTTAAATTATAAACTTATAAGATTACCTTTTCAAGTTACTAGCACTGGAGAATAAGAAATATATTTTTGGTGGTTCCAATCCATTTCTCAATAATTAGTGGATTGGAAGAACCACTAAAAGAAGGTGATAACTACCTCATGAAGGACCCAATTTCACATTATTCCCTTATTTTCTCATTTGGAAGATCAGCATGATTCATGGATTTATAAAGTTGTGTAATCATAGTAGAAATATATTTCATTCTAAATCCCTTAAAATTTGGTTAATCGGGCGGACAATCATCGAATTGTCTACAACATTCAGCATTAACATGGTTACTTCTGGTTCCTACCATTGAATGAAACCAAAAAATATAGTATGATCAATAAAAATCATAATCATAAATCATATAATCTTGAAAATAATTTATAGGTAGGTCAAAACTTTATACATTATTTTTAATCTCTGACACCTTAGGTATAACCCAGAATATTCATGGTCATTATATATTTAAATCCTTCATAATAGTTTATAAAGAAAATGTGTGTTAAACTAAGCATATCCCCTCGGACTGTTAAACTAGGTGAGTAGTAAGGACCATTCATCATGCAATATAATGATAGATGAGATATAATCAACCAACTCTTTTTGAGGTTATTACCCCTAGATGAATATGTGCCAAAACCATGTCCACTTGTAATATCCATATATGGATTTATTTCTAGGAAAACAACACCCATTTATTTACCATAACATAAGATTTATCCTATTCTTATGTTAATACTAAGGGTTGTCACTAAATTTTCCTCATCCTAGATTCCAAAAGTAACTAAACCATTCTTTGATACCAATTATAGTGTCCCATAGTTTACATACATAAATACTACATCTTATTAGAAGAAATTTTCATTACATATTAATATATTACATTCTCACATTGAAAAGGTTTAGTTTATTTGGAAACATGGATACATAAAAAATGGTTAAATAAATTATATACATTATTTCCCATTATGTTCCTCCAAAAAACAACCCTTCTTAGATATATCATACTTTAAACAATTCTCCATAACCTAGGGAAGAGAAACATAATAAAGGGTGATCTTAGATACTTAATAATGGTAAATATAAGAGATATCAATCAATGAACATAAGTGAGAATAAGATAAGCATTAGGGTATGAGAACATGAGATTAAAAATTGAAAATAATACCCATAAATTCAAAGATCATAATCACAAAACATGATATAAATTTTTATCAATCAGAATACTAAGAAAAATGAGTGTGGAATCTTCAACAATCAATCATGATCCATAAGAACATATCATAAGAATAAGACATAAGTTTATGAAATAAACATAATTATATAAAATAACTTACTTATTCAAGGATCACTTCTAAGACTATCATAGTGGATTTGGTTCACTTCTCATTCTATCATTTCCGTAGTCAATGTTCACTCCCAAAATTATCTTATTGGAAAAAGTTACTAAAATAGATTAAATTCCCATTATAGCACTTAATATCTCAGGATATATCTATATTTACCAAATGAATTATATTTATATATAATTATAGGCCCATCCATCATATAATGTTAAAACAATATATACATGTGTGCCATAAGATTGTAAAACATTCATCATATCATCAAATCGTAACTTGTGGATAGGATATGGGTTTCACAAACATTTAATCATCATCATAATAAACCATCAAAAGAAAGAATAAATATGGTAATATTGGATCATGTCCCCAATAAATCTTAATGAACATCAAAGTATGATGTTATAGATAAAAATAACTTCAAAATATCATTAGAACATTTCTTGAGGAAAATACACTTTTCATTAGAATTCATTTATTGAGAATCTAAAGTTTTCCTAAAATACTAAGGAAATAATTTTATTTAAAAAGAAAAAAGGAAACCAAGAAAAGGAATATTTAAATAAAATATTATTCATGACAGTGTGGAAAGTCATTCATGTAGTGTACCTTAAAAGAATAATTCCTTATATATTTTTTCTAAAATGTCAAAAGTTCCATATTTAGAAAAAAATAAGAAAATTATTTTTAAAACTTAGTAAATAAAGTAAAATATAGTTAAAATTAACCTCAAATAATATTTTTATATTAGTAAAAACATTATTGAAAACATTTTAAATAAAACATTTAAATGTAAGAAATTATTCTCAACTGAAGAGAGAAATAAGGTCGATTTTCTTTAAAAACATTCCTTTAGTCTCTTGAGTTCTTAAAGAGATGAAAATGAAATTAAAATATGTAATATATATAAATAACCATAGGATAAGAAAATAAAAAATATTTTACAGGGATATATCATATAATTTCTACATCATAAATTTAATCATAAACAATCCCATTAAAAAAGAGATTGTAACGTAAAACCATTACCTCAAGTTTTTCTTGCTTCATATGAACTCAAACCTATTGTATAAATAAATTTAAATTTATTATATTTCTATAATAGAATTCTAATAATACCTAAAATTACATAAATGGTTTACTTATAACATCTTATCACCCATTCATTAATAATCCTTCATTATCATTATCATTTTGGGAGTTAACTACTTCGTTTTTCATGTATTTTTGGTTCGGTGTTTATTGTCCTTTAACTTCTATCATGGTTCATCAGTATATAAAATATTAATCATGATATAAATATCATATATATTCATTATATACATAATTATTAACATTCATATAAATAAGTGATTAAAAATGAATTACATCACTAGGTGGAGACAGTAGTCTATAAATACACATGAGTGATGTTACCATTTTTTAATAGATAGAACAAAATAAAGATAAATAATATTTCACCTTTACAAAACCATTATTGTATTATAAATATAATATATATACTTTAAATCAAGCATAATAACCAACCAAGAAATATAGGGATGGAAAATGAAATATATCGATATGTGGAGGAGGTGGCCCACACATATGTACGAGTGATACTTTAATCTCCCATTTGATAGATAAAAGGCGGTAAATGGTTGTGAAATTAACATAATAATAACTCAATGTATTGATTATACTAGATTAATCATTTTTATGGATAAAAACATTAGAGGAAGTATAATAGAAAATACAATTGTAATATAGAATGTTTTTAGATTAAGGATTTTCTAAGATATAAGGCTCAAAAGGTTTGAATAATGGAGGATAAGAGGTTCCCTTAGGACGTACATGGAATTTATTAAAAGATTTCAATGATATAAGATCACATTCATGGGAAAGTGGCACCAAATTGAAAATTATTTTAAATTGTTATAATATAAGGTTGAAATATCTTCAACTAATAATAATTTTATAGGTGTGTGTGGCAATCCTACTCTTATCTCTTAGTATAATCCCCCCTCCCCCCAGATAAAGCCGATTTAACCTTAATCGTGGTAATAATGTTTTACTGTTTCTACCATTAAAAATGATCCAAAATTAAATTAAACATATTGAATTATATTAATTATGATTATTTAAAATATGTAATCCATTTTAAAATATTCAATTTCTGTAATTGGTAGAATTAAATTTTAAATAATCACACAAATAAGAATGAAAACCTGTTTTTGAAAAATGAATCTTTAATCATAAAACTTAATTAAGATTCATTTTTTTCCATATAAAAATCATCAAATGAATGTTAAAAATTATTTTGGATATATAATATATAAATTTCATTAAAACCATTGATAATTTGATATTAAATTAATCTATTTAGATAAAAACACATTGTGGATATAAAAATAGTTTTTAGAAAAATGTTTTTTAACCCCAAAACTAAACTTATCCCCTAATAAATTATACTGGAGATTCCTATGTAATTAAATAGATTATTTATAATTAAAAGTTTATTGGGTTAATTTAATATAAAATTAAAAACATAATAGTACTTTTACTTAAAAAGAAATGATAGTTTTCATAAAAATTGTTATTTTTCATTATTCACTGAAAAATAAATCTTTTTAGAAAAATCCTAAAAATTTACCCTAAGATAATATAGACATGATAATTTAAAGAATGATATTAATTTTATAAAAAAATTATAAAAATTATAAAAATTATTTTTAATGCTTTTGTTCAAAAATTGTGATAAAACCCAATTTTGAAGAAAATATATTTTTGAAGCAAAAATTGACTTTAGTGAAAATTGAGTGCATATTTATTATGAATAAATATGTACATTTGAATTATTTAAAACCTTTATACATATTTTTTGTAAAATATTTATTACTATTCATACCTACCAATTTTACTGCTATGTAATAGTGGTTAACTATATCAAGGTTCATATAGACTCAGGGTTGTGTGTAAGGAAATATATTGAAAAATTCATGTTTATTTCTAGGAAAATAAATATAAAATATTAAGGTGTTACATAGGGTGCACTACCTACTATGAAAAATGATATTACCTTGTCATATTTTCCCTCATGGAAGTATGAACTACAACTCTTACATAAAAATATATCATGTCATCCCTATCTAAAGATCATCCTAGATATGGGTAATTCACTAAAAACTATTCACACATCTCTAAGAACTAGAAATCCAAATGTTGGATAACTTTCACCCAGTACACCAAGGAAGTCGTGATAACAATGGGGGACATGTCATCACCCCTTGATCCATAGATACACCCATGAAACATTCAACAATAAATCACGTCAATCTTCATTCTTCTTCTCAAGGCTACTCTCCAAGCTCCTATATCATTCTATTTAGAGTATCTATAACAAAATTGTACATTCTAGGATCATAAACCATATAAAATTCAAAATTTTAAAGATAATAAACCCAAAACATATTCCAAATATTCATATCCCACTAAGATAAGATATACCACAAGATATTGTGGTTCATATAGATAAAAAATATCACATCGAAGTGATAATGTCACCAACATTTATAAGTAATGAATCATTGATGATAACTCTAGACCATGAGTAGATTAATTCCACTGAAGGGTTCATAGTTGACGAGACCCATAAGAAACTACTTAATATCTGTGAATCAAAAAAAAACTCCCAAACCAACACACGAGGCATCATAGTAAATATCATATCTAATCCCAAACCTGAGAAAGATCAAAAATAGTGTTGATAATAATATCCTATTCATCTCTAGGAAGTTCTCTTAAAACATATTTTTCTACTTAAACTTCACCCCTTTTTATTAATCCCAATAATAGGTGCTTCCAAATGGTATAATTCCTAAATAAACTATCAGTAGTATCCATACAAACCTAGGAAACTCCAGATCTATAACATGTTACTTAGACATTCCCAAGGCATCACTGCTTCTACCTTGTTTGAATAAACTACGATTCCCACCTTTGAAATCACATACCTATGGAAGCATGCATATTTAATCCAATAGTGACACTTTGAAATATTAGTATAAAACTAGGGATCTTGAAGTTTAATCAACATGATCTTAAGGTGTCTCGCATGAATATCTAGGGTTTGGTATTATATTAGGATATCATCAACATATACAATGATTAAGGAGAAATATATTTATGGAAAAACTTGTTCATAAGATACATGAACACCACTAAAGAATTATTCAAATAGAATGTCATGAAAAAATACTCATAAAATTCATAGATACTCAAAAAAAATTTCTTAGGTATATCCTCTTCACTAACCCAAAATTGGTGGCAGCCTGATCGCAAGTCTGCTATAGAGAACCATTAAGGTCCCCTCGACTGATTAAAAAATCATAGATCATTGGAAATATGTATATGTTTTTAAATATGACCTTGTTTAGCTTATTTTAGTCCACTAATAGCCAAATGTTCCCATCCACCTTCTTAAAAAATAAAACTAGAGCACCCCAAGGAGAACCTATTAGTCTGATAAAGTCTTTCACCTCTAAATTATCAAGTTTCACCTTGAGTTCATTAAACTTAGTAAGTTCTTTATAATGTAGAGAGATTTATATGGGTTGTTATATTGGCATGATGTTGATCTCAAAATAAATCCCTCTATCAAGAGTCATTCCTGAGATGTAATCTGGGAAGGCTTCCTAGAAATAGTCCACTAATAGAGGAAAGGATGAGGTAGCTATTACCTGATATTCTGCAAGAACGATGCTCACCACATAAATTGTAATGGATCCAAAATGGATAAGTTCTTATCCCACTCTTCCTACTCCTAAATCACATTCTTTAGTCAAGGCATGTTTTTCTACTTAAGAGAGGTAAAGTTTACTAATATATGGTAGCAATCAATGTGAGCTTGGTTACTAGTAAACTGGTCTATAACAAGAGTCACATAAAATCTAGTCATCTATAAGATCATGAAATCACAAAAATATATATAACTAAAAACTATTATTGGACACTCTGTACATCTCTAAAGATATTGTATCTTCCTCCCCAAGGGTGTATCATTATAAATAAATCTTTATGATAACTTAACCGGTAAGTCTAACACTCTAAGAACTTGATTGGATATAAAAGATGAGGATCATATTTCAAAAGAAATCAGTAGAGATCGTAGTGGTAATTAAAACCATAATTTTAATGGATAAAGATCCCTATCCACCATCAACTGGAACCTGTTCCAATGTATAAACCTTTTTATATTAGATCCATATCCATTCCCCTGGGGATAATGACTCACCTAGGTCATATAATTCTATAGTGTCTAAACCTATTATCGAGGTCCCCTAGACACTCCATGTCCTAATATCACTAATCCCAACCATGATGGATTTTCAAATAAGTTCAAAAATTTCACATCTTACTGCATCAATGGAACTCTCTAAGATAATTGGGGGAAAATGAGATGATTCTATTTCTGTACACAATTATAATGCCTAGAAAAAGGCCATTCCACAGAGGGGGATACATGAACTCTTCTTTACTGTGGTTATTTTTTGATTACATGGTACATCTACTCTATTTATTTTTATTACTCTCAGAAGAGGCTCCCACTTCTTTATAGGTAATCCCACTAAAAATAGTAATACAACTAGTTGTCTTATCGTACTCTAGACCTATATCAACAGTAAGTTCCTTTCTAATCACTTCAGAGTATATCGTCAGGTTATAATTCCTAACTTGGTGTCTCAGTTCAACTTGAAGGTCAATCTCAAACTTTTGACCAATCTATACCTCATTCCAAACCAAAAGAGGAGATCAACAAATAAACTCTATAAAAAGAAGCTGAATGAGAATCTATTGACACCATTACCTATTAAAGCTCCATACACCCCTGATCATGGTTAAGATTAAGCATATTAGGGAAAACTCATCAAATAAGAGGCCTTTGAAGGTCCTATAAGTCAAACCCTCGTTCCTCCCAGCCTAGTTCATGGAACTCCACTAGCTTCTTGTGGTACTATTCAACATGAAGGTATCTAACTTAACATGTTGATTCTTTAGAGTCTTTACTATAATAAATATTCCCCTGATGATGTCAATCAAATCCTCAAAATCCCGGGGTCCTCTTGTACCCTAGAAAGATGGTGGATGCTGAAGTTGTAAATTCAGAGTATAATTGACCATCATAATGAGAGATACTTTGCCTTGAATAGGCACTATATGAAATAATCCATGTTGAAGAGGTTCTAATACCTAAACCACTAGAGTGATTATTTGATCATTTCTTAGTTGTAACCTTCTACGTATCAAGAGGCACTATAAGATATACCTCCCATGCTGGAGAATCATGACCCAATTATTAAGGTTATCTTATAAAACAATGTTATAGAGGCATTATCAGAAATTCCAAATAAACTCTTATAAAATCCTATAACATCTCACTTAGGGTAATTACTCAAGAAATCTACAGGTACATACAAGGGATTTATACTAGAATACCTATCCTAAGTGGCTACCCACACCCATAAGATATAACACCCTTAATAATACTCAAGGACTAACATAAGTCTCAAGTACCTAAGCATTGGTTGAAATCATATATACATACAAAACATTGCATGATCGATTCAATTAATTAAAATTCTAGTACATATATACCATAGAAGCATATATCACATATTACCAATGTTATTTAATTAATTTAATTACTTTGTGTGACAAGAAATCATACGCATGACATGTAAACATAAGTGTCTATCCATGATACATGAATTTACCCACATCCCATAAATTATAACAGCACAACAGTACTCAAGATCAATGAAAAAAAGGTAATTCCATAATCAGTGATAGAAATAACATCACCAGTAACTTGGGGGTTCATTACAGAAGTGTTTTACAAGAAATTACAGTACTCCCCTACCTGAGTTCCACACATATTATATCATTTATATCTTTACCCAAACACAGTCAATAAGAAATAAAGGAAACCTCTGCCATTTCCACTTTTTTTATTTAATAATCCCATATGGGCCAAGCCTAATCACCAAGATCGACCACTGCTTATGGTTTGTGGGCCCATATATCATCCACTAAATGGCCAAAGGATATATATTGTCCAATCCCTACAAGGATTTAATCTCACCACCCCCATAACTTGAACTTATGAACTAAAAAGACACACAGTCCCACATAATTATCATAACAAGCATGGGTATCATGGTCCATCTACATGCCCACATCCGACTAATATCACGAAAGGGTCTCATGGATACACACACATGCACAAGAATGTCATAGCATATACTTAATATATAAATGATATATAATTCTAAGTACATATTACCTTAAGATTATATATTCCAAATGATAATACTTGTTACCCAAATCAATCTCACACACCAATAATTCCTCGAACCATCCCAATTCATCATATAACGATTCTAGAATCATGATCTAAGAAGAAGAACATGGTAATGAATTGAATTCAATCACTTCCACCAATGGATCTAGAATCAATCAAGGGATTATGATAATTATTTGGATCTTATTAGTTATTTATCACTAAATTAAAAATTCCTTATTATAAAATAATAGGATTCCTAGATATATCCATGACATGTCAAATCTATAATTCCTTCCAATAAGAGGAGAGGAGATCTAGAATTAACATGAATAATAGAGGAAGAATGACATATTACCTTGAATCGTCATGGTCTAAATCCATTATATCTACATAATTGGAGTTTTTAGTGAGATAAATCATGAAGAATAGACACTGAAGTCCCCGAGGTTTGAGATTCATAGGAATAAGAGGAAGAATGAAGGGTTGTGTGGAGGCTTTAAGTTAAAATCCCAATTTTATGTTTAATTAATTTTTTATCAATTGTTTTGTCACATGGTATACAAAAATATATTCCAACTATGCAAGGATCACTACCTATTCAATTCACACACATGGTTTGGCCACATGTTTTTGTAAACCATGAACTAAAATTTTTTTCCCTCTATTCTGAGTTATATAGTGTCCTAGGGGATGTTGTGTGGTTAAATCTAACTGTGTACCAAATGTTCAAGGTTAGCTACCTCTTCAAGGCACCCACATGGTTTGTACACATGGTTTATTAAACCATGCAGCAATTGTATTCCATCTACTCGCACTCTCTGATAAGCTATGTAGTTTCTTGAGAAGAACCGCAAGGTTTATCCCCAACAAATGTCAAAATACACACCCCCTTAAAAGATCACCCCCAAATCATCCATAAGTTACCCAACACTTCACCCAAGAAAATAATAACTCAAAACACTTATAAAAGGGATTAAATCAATTCATAATGTACCTAATTTTTTTTTCCATTATAATCTACCCCTCTATGTAATTCTCATCCTTGAGAAGTGTCTCTAGGGATCCTGCCTAAAAAACCTAGGCCATTAATCCCAAACATCATATTCTATCTCCCAAGTCTCCTCATGGATGCGACTATTTTTTCATAAAATTTGAACAAGGGGAATAGTATACCCTTGCATAACCTTCTTTCTTTGGTCCATGATCTAGATCAGATGTTCCATGAATGATTCATCAAGTTTCAACTCAACATCCTCATTGTTGATCACATGTTCAAGATCAAGATCATAACTATGAAGCTAAGACACATGTAACATGTTATTCATACCTTTGATACCACTTTTTAATTCCCCTACCAAATCACTGAGGCTAGTTGGTGTGTTATATGACCTCACACGTGTCTCCCTATATAGAAGAGAATGTTGAAAATGATAAGGGTTTAAATGGTTTCATGAAAATACTATAGCCTTGGTAACAATAGTCATGAACTAGTATTACAATAAGTAATAAAATATCCTAGAAAAATATATCATAAATAAATATGCTATAATAAAATGGTATAAAGGTTATAAAAGACAAAACAAAAGACTCCCAAGGTGGTAAGTCAAACAATGTATGATAATAAAGAAAAAATAAACTAAAGCATAGTAGTAATAATATAGATACTATCTGAGTATTTCCTTTATCCTCTAAACTCAACCTCCTGAGCTCCCTAATGTAGGGCCCTTTCCTTTACCTGGATTCCTAACAATGAAATTTGTATGTGTGTCCATATGTCCATGAAGGGTGTGAGTATAACCTATTAGGACCCAAAAATGTATCATTAACAAAATTTCACAATATATAAAATTTTATTCTAGGAAAAGAAGTTACAAACATAAAAAAATCAAGTTTGTAGACATCATGTGCTAACCAAGTTTCCAAAAACCTTGGCTCTACCTACTTAGAAACTATGCCAGAAGGAAGGTCAAAAGTAATCATTGCAAGACTTAAATAATTACTTATGATACTCACAATAAATTTAAAAATTTATCTAACTGTCATTTATCCACATCCCACCTATAAGGAAAAATTCCATGACTATCAATAAGGGAAAGTGTTGGTGTCTGCATGTCAACCCAATTCACAAATCTAGGGAAATCAACATTCACACATGTTGACCCAATATCCAACTCTAGGGAAATACAAATTCCATAGAAACCCCTGACTTTTTTCACATAACATTACATGATTTTATGAATAATTATGCAATGGAATACAAGCCAAGGATCGTGAAGTCTAGTGTCTTTGAAGAAAAGATACATAAAACTGAAAACATAAAACATTTATTTATTTAATATTCATATTGAGCCCCTAAATTCCATTGTTCTCATACATCATCATAGGATAACCTAGGAATAACATGAAAAAGGGGTGATCTAAAAATCCCAGTAAGGTAATAAGCATTAGAATAAAGCATTAGCACATTGGTTAAGAAGCATGACATAATGATATAAAAAGGCACATAACGTAATTGAACATATGGAGCCATAAAATGTGTAACTTGGGATCATATAAACATGGAATAATATTAATGTGGAAGCAACATAAAACATGAATTTATCATGATTCAAGGCTCATTGCACTTAGAGGAGCACAAGTCAAGGTTAACCACCAAGACCGTTGCACATGGTAGCACAAGTCAAGGCTAACCGCCAAGAACGTTACACATAATGACTCATGAGACTCAACATTACACAATACATTAGATAACTATTTGGGAACACACATCTTAATATGCTTATTATTATTATTTAAACATAATTAATCATACATAATCAATCGTATATAAACACTGGGAACCCATGGAAAGAAATAGGTATCATAATGATGTCATAAAGCATAATTTAATGGGAATATCATACAAGTTTCCAGGAAAGAAAGTAATTAGAACATATATGGAAATTCATAAGAGAAAATAGGCATATATCATGGTAAGTGATTTCAAATAGAACTGATAACATGTAAAAAGATCATTTAATAAATTTTAGCATTAAAATACTTTAGTGCGGTTTTAAGGAAAATGTTAAAATTAATTTAAAATCAAAAAGGGAATAATATTTTATATAAAACCATAAGTGAAACAAGAATGTTTTCATAGTATAAATACTGATTTTATGAAAACATTTTTGGATTAAAATAGATGGTAGAGTGTACATGAAATTGGGTAAAAATTTGGGAAGTTCCCTCAAAACGGGTTTGCTTATCGGGAAGAATTGAGGAGAAAATCACTTAAAATCATGTATATCCCAAAAAAAAGAATAATTAATGGATATTTATACATGAGTTTGGAAATATAAATATAAATTAGAATATTTAAATAAATATAATATATTATTTCATTTGGTTAAAAATAGAGTAAGAATAACCTGGAGGAATAAGGGAGGTTTGGGTAGAATCTCTTACCTTAAGTCTGGTGGTGTTATCCACTTGATATTAATGAACTAAATAATAAAATTAGGTTCATTAATTAATAATTAAAGAACCTATTTACATTTAATTGATTTATTATAAACTTTTTGAGTTCATTCATAACCGTTTTTATTGGTTATGAGGTTAAATTTCATAGTTTGGATCTGTTTGTTTCATGATCGGTTTACTTATATACATGAATGGATAATCATGTAAAATGAAGATGGTTTTCCAAAATTGGAGTTATATTATTGAAAATATAGAAGGTTACATGGTTTTAAATTTCATTTGGTTACTTCTATTGAATATGATTCATTATATAAAACTTTAGTGATAACCTTTTGGGTTAATTAGTGATTTTTTATCACAACAAATACATTTTGTTTTATAAATAAAAATCATGTGTAGAAAAAGATTGTAGAAAAATAGATGATAAACAATACATATATTAAATTATGGTTCAACCATAAGAATAGTTTCATGACCAGAATTGAATATGGTAATGGAAATTGAAAACATATCATCCTTGAATGTGGAAAATTAACACATCTCAGATAGTGTTTTTACTACTAGTATAAAAGAAGGGTAAATGAGAGATGATAAAAAATGATACCATTATCAAAATAAAATTCTATTATAGGTAAATTAATGGAGTTTTCATAACATTTGTATGTGGAGAGGTAAATATAGAAAAGAAAACAAACGAACTTGAAAAGAAAGTAAAATAATTGAAAAGAGGAATTTACCTCTTGAATTAATCATCCTTGAGAGCCTGTTAATGGTATACAATTAGGTATTTTGAAGAGACCAAGGGATTTTGGACGTGTTTTAGGAGCTTGGGGAGATATTTGAGTAGAATTTAGGAATGTAACAAGGATTTAGTGGAGTGAAGAGAAAAGAAAAGTGTCGGTGGTTTTTATAGTGGAGGGGAGGAAGGTTTTCTTAATATTTAAATCGTTAGTTTATTATTTTTTCATAAGACAAGATATAGTGATGACACCATGAATAAAAATAGAAATATGTGCATGTGATCTAGAACCAATGGGTCTTAAATCAGCATAACATCACCCATGACACAATAATTAATGTGTTTAGCTTATTTTGTAAATTATCGCATTTCACTATTCATCAAAAATTCATGTATTTCAGAAAAATCTAAAAAATTCACCCTAACCATTTTTGAACATGTAAAATACAAAAATAAAATCCATTTTTCAGAAATAATTTTCTAAATATTATTAATTTGATTTTTAATTAAAATCGTAATTTACTTGAAAAATATTGATTTTAAAACTATAACTTATTTTATATTACTTTCAAAAAATACATAAGGTCTTATAAAATTATCTTAAAAGAAAAAGACATAAAATTGTTAATTTATGAACATATTTTAGGAAAATAATTTTTTTAAATAAATTATTTAATTGTAATTAATTATTTATGACATACAACAATACAAATACTTTTACTATGGTCATATTATCACTTATAAGATGCCTAAATTTTATTTATATATTCAAGGGTGAGATTACAATTCATTTGGATGATTTACTATTCATAAGGGTAGGTTACTATTAATAAGGGTATGTTACCATTCATAAGGGTAGATTAATACTTACCAGAAATTAATTTTGTTCCATCAGACCCCAAAAAACACCTTGTACGTAACTATGTATGTTATATTTTCTAAATTTAAAACACAGAAGTGGAAAAATTATGTTTAATTGTTATGTAGTATTTAGTATCATGATATTTCATTGTGCTTCATTATGTGATTATACTATAAGGAATAATTATAAGAATGAAATTCCATTGAATAAACTTTGGGTCGTTACATTCTTCCCCCCTTATGAAATTTCTCCCTCAAATTTTCATTTTACATTCTATTCCATAAACAGGTGCTGGTACTTTTCCTTTATTACCTCCTCTGGTTCCCATATTGCCTCTTCATACTTATGGTTCCACCATAGTACTTTGACTAGGGGATTAGTCTTTTTATGTAGAAATTTTTCCTTACGATCCAAGATCTTCACTAGATTTTCCTCATAAGAAAAACCATTCTCCAACTATACCACCTCTAAAGTCAGTACATGTGAAGGATCTAGTATGTAATTTCTTAAGAGGGATACATGGAAGTCATCATGCACTTTAGAAATGGTAGGTGGAAGTGCTAGTCAATAGGCCACAGCTCTAACACAATCAAGGATCTCGAAGGGGTTTATATACCTAGGACTTAGTTTTCCTTTATCCCCAAACCTCATTAACTTCTTCCATGGACATATGTGAAGAAATACCATGTCTCTAACATTGCACTCAAGGTTGCATCAATGATTTTATGAATAAATCTTTTGCTGACTTTAGGCTTCCTTGATGTTCTACTGAATGTTTTTCACCATCTCCACCATTTCAGGTCCTAACAGCTTACGCTCACCGACTTCATCCCAACATACCAGGGTTCTTCACCTTTTCCCATAAAGGGCTGCATATGGTGCCATTAAGATGATTGAGTGGAAACTACTATTATAGGACAATTTATCTAGTGGAATATGATGGTATCATGCTTCTTTGAAGTCCATATAACATGATATCAACATATCTTCAAGTGTTTGATATTTTTCTTAGATTAGCCATCAATTTGAGGGTGATAGAACATACATAAGTTTAGTTCAGTGCTTAGAGCATGTTGGAGACTTTTCCAAAACTTAGAGGTGAATCTCGAATCTCTATCAGATAAAGTATATAGTGGTACTCCATGCATAATTATCACCTTTTAGATATATATATAAATATGTGAAATTTGGTCCAATGAGAAGTCCTCTTGAATTGTGATAAAGTGATCTGTCTTTGTAAGATGATCCACAATGACCCATATTTCACTGTTTCCTCAAGATGTCCTTGGAATTCTTGTGAAAAACTCAATGGTGATGTTCTCCCACTTCCATGATGGTATTCATAATGGTTTCATCATCCCCTTAGACTTCTATCTTTCAGCCTTCACTTATTGACACATCAGGCACTTTGATGTATACTCAGTAATCTCCTTCTTCATATTTTCCCACCAAAAGTTATCTTGGAGATCTCGATACATCTTTGTGCTCCTTTGGTGAATATAGAATATTGAGCTATGTATTCTATTCAAAAGATACTTCTTTATCTTGGGATATTATTTTACACAAAATCATGACCGAAATCTTACAACTCTTTCCTCATCAATCATGAACTCAGAGGATTTCCCATTTCTAATAGCTTCCACCATTTTCTAAATTTCCACATCTTTTCATTGAAAATCCTCTATTTTCTCCAAGAGGGATGGTTAATAAATCATTTGAGAAAGGATTGATGATATTCTTCCCTTAATGATTCACATGTTCATACTCTAAAAATCTAAGAATATTGGATCCTTTTCAATTATCATCATTGATAAAGATGCAGAATCCTTTCTACTTAGAGCATATGACACCTTATTCGCCTTACCAAGATGGTAGTGGATTGTGTACTTATAATCCTTGAGGAGATCTAACCATCTCCACTATCACATATTAAGCTCCTTCTACATGAATATATATTTGAGACTCTTCTGATCAGTATATATCTCATACTTCTCCTAAAAGAGAGAATGATTCCATATTTTTTACACAAAGATCACAACTGCCAACTCCAAATCATGTGTAGGATAGTTTTGCTCATGGATTTTCAGATTCCTTGAGGCATAGTCTATCACTTTATTATTTTTCATCAGCACATAATCTAAGCCTTTCTTTGAATCATCACTATACACCACAAAGAGTTCTCCACTTTTTGGGAGTGTGAGTGTTGTCATAGTGATAAGCCACCTTTTGATCTCCTTAAAGCAGTATTCATATTCTTGAGTCCAAAAAAACTTCACCTCCTTCTACTTCAGCTTGGTCATTGGGTTTGAAAATAATGAAAAGTTCTCCACAAATTGTCAGTAATACCTAGTTAGACCAAGGAATCTATGGATCTCCGTTACAGATGTTGGCCTGGGCCACTCTTTAATTGGATTTTTCTTGGAAGGGTCTATAGATATCTCTTTATTGGTGATAACATGCCCCAAAAATGATAATTAATCCATCCATAACTCAAATTTTATTGTAATTTTCATGTAGTTTATCCCTTCATAAGGTCTTTAGCACAGTATTCAAATTCTCCTCATGTTCTTCCTTGCTCTTGGAGTATATCAGAATATCATCAATAAAGACTACCAAAATATTTTCTAGGTAATATCTAAAGACTCTATTCATTAAATACATGAAAATTTATGGAGCATTAGTGAGTTTGAAGGGAATCACTATGAATTCATAGTGTCCATACCTTGTTCAAAAGGTAGTCTAGGGAATATCTTCCATCGTCACCTTTAATTGGTGATATCCCTGCTGAATGTCCACCTTAGAGAAACAACTGGACCCACAAAGATGATCGAACAAATCATTTATCTATGGCAGGGGATACTTGTTATTTATTGTGATTTTATAGAGATCGTGATAATCAATGTAGAGGTGCATTGATCCATCCTTCATGTTGACGATGAGGACTAGAACACCCCATGGTGAAGCACTCGGGCGTATAAAACCCTTATCCAGATTTTCATGTAACTGCTTCTTCATATCTTCCAGCTCTAGAGTGTCCATTTTATAAGGTTTATTTAAAATAGGAAGATATCCAAGAATAATTTCAATTGAGAACTCAACCTCTCGATCATGAAGAAGACCAGACAACTCTTTATGTAATACATCAGTGTAATCCCTCATGATGGGTATATCTTCAAGAATTATCATCTTCTTCATCTCAACCATTTGAGCTAGACATGATTTATCATAAGGAAGTAATATCCACACTTGAGAAAATGATTCTAAATGAGATTCATCTTCCACCTTAAACTTCTAAAGACTTTTAGGATGCTTTGAGATGTGAAGAGTGATCTCTCTTTCCTAATAGTTGATGTTGGATTTGTATAAAGATATCCAATCCATGCCCAAGATAACATTGAACTCCACTAAAGGAATTATGGTGAGATTTGTATGCTGTTTCAATACAAAAAATTTAACTAGGGTGGAGTTATATACTTTGGACATAATAATTTTCCCATTCGTTGTTCTCACAGATAACTTAACCTCTAAATTTTTGAGGTGGTGTTTGAATAGTTATACTAAACATGAAATATATGAAAGAATGTGTAGAACCAGAATCTGATAGTACATTCACTGTTCTTGAATGAATAACTAGTGTATCTATCACAACATCATTGTCCAGATCCACCTCAGTAGTAGTTATAACATAAACTCTTCCCCGTTTTCTTGGAGGTTATTGTCGATTTCATCTAACAAACCTTGGGTTAAGGAAATTGTTCCTATAATCCCCATGCTCCTTGTAGTTGTAACACTGTACCACTGGCTGGGAGTTTATCTATACCTTCCTTTCTTATTCCACATTAGTGGGATTCTTCATATCCCTTCAGAATTTTTAAGCCAGATGTCCCATTCTTCTACATTTGAAGACATTCAGAGTTCCATGTAGATAGTTCCCAGGATCCTTCTTCCCACAATTTTGATATGTGGGATATTAAATATTCTTTCCATAAAGGGATTTATTTTTTGAACCAACCATATTAGACTACATTTTAGTACATTCATGACTTTAGTGGCCTCCAAAAGCTGTTGCTAAAGGTCTATAACAGTCGCTTAATGGCCGTCAATCGGTGGCTGCTTTTGGCCCATCGATGTTGCTATCAGCGATCGCCATTTGGCGGACGCTGTAGGAAAGCTGAAATGGGCTACTGCGGCTGCCGAATGGCGGCCACTAAAGGCGGTGATGGAAACACTTATAGCGGCCACCGAATGGAGGTCACTATATGTTGTCCCTATAACGGCCGCCAAATGGCGGCCGCTATAGGTTTTTAATTTTTTTTTTAAAATATCAATTAGACAATAAAATATACCCAAATAAATCTCATCAGTCATCATCCAAGCACCACACCCTTCATAAAATATAATTGCATAACAAAATTTAATAACAAAATTAGAACCAAATAAAACCTATAAACAAATAATTGAAACAAATTAACATATTTCAAACCAAACTTACTGTAACAGATCGAAAGTATTTGATTTTCAAAATATATTCATAATTTTGATTACCGTTTTAAAATTTTTAAATCATTAATTATATGGTTCTAATTAGATTGTTGCCTTGTCGTTTCAGGTCAATCGAATGTCGTCCGTTGCGAATTTGACCGTTAAACGCCCGTTTTGGCCGTTTATGACACCAGAACAACGTTCTCGATCACCGCGGGCACACAAAACTTCCGATTGACGTTCTTTCTACTCGGCCACTTCACAATTAACTCACCCGTTGTTTTTGTTTTATTTCATGCCATTCTTACTTTGTTCGTCCCGTTTAGACCCCCCACGCACATTTATGAAGCGCGCACAACACTTAAAAAATGCATATTGAGCCGTACTGCGCAAACCGCACGTCCGATTGATGTGTCGTATCCTTGTACATATCAAGAATACTAATTTGATTGTTTCCCTTTGATTTCAGGTCAATCCAATGTTGTCCTCTATGAATTTGACAGTTAAACGCCCATTTTGGCCATTTATGACACCAGAACTGCATTCTCGGTCACCGCAGGCACAAGGTACCTACGGTTGACATGCCACCTACTCGAACACTTCACAATTCACTCACCCCTTTTTGTCGTTGGATTTCAGGACATTCCTATTTTTTTATGCTTGTTTGGAACCCCCCACGCACGTTTATGAAGTGCGCCCAACACTTAAAAAACACATATTGAGTCGTACCGCGCAAACTGCACATTCGATTGATGTGTCGTCTCCTCGTACACGTCACGAATAATAATTGGTTATTTCTATGTGATTTCAGGACAATCCGATGTCATTCACTATAAATTTGACCATTAAATGCCTGTTTGGTCCGTTTATGACACCAGAACTACGTTCTCGGTCACCGCGGGCACACGACACCTCCAATTGACATGTCGTCTTCTCGACCACTTTTTAATTCACTCACCCGTTGTTTTCAACTGATTTCTGGCCATTCTGAATTCGTTATGCCTGTTTGGACCCCCCATGCGCGTTTATGAAGCGCGCCCAACACTTAAAAAACAAATATTGAGCCGTACCGTGAAAACCACACGTCTGATTGATGTTATGTATCCTCGTACACATCAAGAATAATAATTTTATTGTTTCCCTGTGATTTCAGGTCAATCAGCTATCATCCGCTATGAATTTGACCATTAAATGCCCGTTTTGGCTGTTTATGACACCAGAATAGTGTTCTCGGTCACCGCGGGCACACGGAACCTCCTATTGATTTGTCGTCTACTCGACCACATCAAAATTCATTCACCCATTGTTTTTGTATGATTTCAGGCCATTCCGACTTCGTTCTGACCATTTGGACCCACCCACGCGTGTTTATGAAGCGCGCCCAACACTTAAAAAATGCATATTGAGTCGTACCGCACAAACCGCACGTCTGATTGGCGTGTCATTTCCTCGTACATGTCACGAATAATAATTATATTTTTTCCCTGTGATTTTAGGTCAATCCAATGTCGTCCAAAATGAATTTGACTGTTAAACGCCCGTTTTGGCCGTTTATGACACCAGAACTGCGTTCTCAGTCACCGCGGGCACACGACACCTCCGATTGAAATACCTTCTTCATGACCAATTCACAATTTACTCACCTGTTGTTGTCATATTATTTAAGGCTATTATGGCTTCATTCTTCCCATTTGGGCCCCCATGCGCGTTTATGAAGCGCGCCCAACACTTAAAAAACATATATTGAGTCGTATCGCACAAACCACATGTCCAATTGATGTGACATCTATGGGTACACGTCACAAATAATAATTAGATTGTTGCCCTGTGATTTCAGGTCAATCCGATGTTGTCTGCTATGAATTTGACCGTTAAACGCCCATTTTGGCCGTTTATGACACCGGAACTGCGTTCTCAGTCATCGCGGGCACACGGAATCTTTGATTGATGTGATGTATACGCGACCACTTTAAAATTTACTCACCTGTTCTTGTAGTCTGATTTCATGCCATTCTGACTTCGTTCGGCTAGTTTGGACCCCCCCCACATGCGTTTATGAAGCGTGCCCCAGACTTAAAAAACACATACTGAGTCGTACCACGCATACCACATGTCTGATTGACATGACGTCTACGCGTACACATCAAGAATAATAATTATATTTTTTCCCTATTGTTTCAGGTCAATCGAATGTCATCCTCTATGAATTTGATCGTTAAACGCCCGTTTTGGCCGTTTATGACAGCAGAACTGCGTTCCCGGTCACCGCGGGCACACGGTACCTCCGATTGACGTGCCTTCTACACCACCACTTCACAATTCACTCACATGTTTTCTTTGTGCGATTTAAGGTCATTATGACTTCGTTCTGCCCGTTTGGACCCGCACGCGCGTTTATGAAACGCACACAACACTTAAAAAACGCATATTGAGCTGTACCGCGCAAACCGAACGTCCGATTGACGTGTCATATCATTGTAAACGTCACGAATAATAATTCTATTGTTTCCCTATGATTTCAGGTCAATTTGATATCTTACACTATGAATTTGACCGTTAAACGCCCGTTTTGGCCGTTTATGACACCAGAACTGCGTTCTCGGTCACCGCGGGCACACGGCACCTCCGATTGACGTTCCGTCTACTCGAACACTTCAAAATTCACTCACCCACTGTTTTAGTCTGATTTCATTCCATTAAATCTTCATTCTTCCCATTTGGACCCCCCCCCCACGTGCGTTTATGAAGCGCGATCAACACTTAAAAAAATGCATATTGAGCCGTACCATGCAAACCGAACGTATGATTGACGTGTCGTCTTCGCGTACACATCACGAATAATAATTATATTGTTTCCCTACGATTTCAAGTTAATCTGATGTGGTCCACTCTGAATTTGACCATTAAATGCCCGTTTTGGCCATTTTTGACACCAGAACTGTGTTCTCGATCACCGCGGGCACACAGATCCTCCGATTGACGTGCCGTCTACACGACCAATTCACAATTCACTCACCCGTTGTTGTTTTTGTGTTATTTGAGTCCATTCCAACTTCATTCATCCTGTTTTCACCCCCACGCACATTTATGATGCGCCCCCAACACTTAAAAAACACATATTGAGTCGTACCGTGCAAATCGCACGTCCGATTGACGTTCCATCTGCACGTACATGTCACGAATAATAATTTGATTGTTTTCCTGTGATTTCAGGTCAATCTGATGTTGTCCGCTAAGAATTTGACCGTTAAACGCCCGTTTTGGCCGTTTATGACACCAGAACTGCGTTCTCAGTCACCGCAGGCACACGACACCTTTGATTGACATGTCATCTACTTGACCACTTCACAATTCACTCACCCATTGTTGTCATCGGATTTTAGGCATTTCCGACTTCGTTCTTCCCGTTTGGAACCCCACATGCGCATTTATGAAGCACACCCAACACATAAAAAATGAATATTGAGTCGTACCACGCAAACCGCATGTCTGATTGATGTGTTGTCTACGCGTACACGTCAAAAATAATAATTAGATTGTTTACCTAAGATTTCATGTCAATCTGATGTCGTCCGCTAGGAATTTGACCGTTAAACGCCTGTTTTGGCCGTTTATGACACCAGAACTGCGTTCTCAGTCACCGTGGGCACACGACACCTCTGATTGACGTGTCGTCTGCATAAACAATTCACAATTCACTCACCCGTTTTTTTCGTCTGATTTTAGGCCATTCCAACTTAGTTCTGCCCATTTGGACCCCCCACGCACATTTATGATGCGCCCCCAACACTTAAAAAATTCATATTGAGCCGTACTACAAAAACTACACGTCCGATTGACGTTCCGTCTATACGTACACATCAGGAATAATAATTTGATTGTTTCCCTGCAATTTCAGGTCAATCCGATGTCGTCTACTATGAATTTTACCATTAAATGCCCGTTTTGGCCATTTGTGACACCGGAACTGCGTTCTCTGTCACTGCGGGCACACAACACCTCCAATTGATATGTCGTCTGCTCGAACACTTCAAAATTCACTCACCCAATCCTTTTCGTTTGATTTCAGTCCATTCTAACTTTGTTCTGCCTATTTGGTCCTCCCACACGCGTTTTTGAAGCGCTCCCGACACTTAAAAACACATATTGAGTCATACCACAGAAACCTCACATCCTATTGACGTTCTGTCTATGCGTACATGTCACAAATAATAATTGTATTGTTGACCTATGATTTCAGGTCAATCTGATGTCGTCTACTATGAATTTGACCATTAAATGCATGTTTTGGCCCTTTAAGACACCAGAACTGCGTTCTCGGTCACTGCGGGCACACGACACCTCCGATTGACATTTAGTTTGATCGAAAACTTCAAAAATAACTCACCCGTTGTTTTCATCTGATTTCATGACATTCAGACTTCGTTCGGCCAATTTTTATACCCCCATGCGCGTTTATGAAGCGCGCCCAACACTTAAAAAACACATATTGAGCCGTACCGCACAAATCGCACATCCGATTGACATATTTTCTATGAGAACACTTCAACGTTTACTCAAATATTGTTGTCCTATGATTTCAGGCCATTCCAACATCGTTCTGCCCGTTTGGACCCCCCCCCCCCCCCCCCACGTGTGTTTATGAAGCACATCCGACACCTAAAAGACACATATTGAGCCATACCGCGCAAACTGCACATCCGATTGATGTTCCATCTCCTCGTACACGTCATGAATAATAATTATATTGTTAACCTATGATTTCAGGTCAATCCAATGTTTTCCACTTTGAATTTGACCATCAAACACCCGTTTTGTCCGTTTATGACACCAGAACTACATTCTGGGTCACCACGGGCACACGACACCTCCGATTGACGTGTTGTCTACGTGACAAATTCAGAATTCACTCACCCATTGTGGTCATCTAATTTCAGGTCATTCCGACTTCTTCCTACTCGTTTGGACCCCCCACGCACGTTTATGAAGCATGCCCAACACTTAAAATAACGCATATTGAGCCGTACCGCACAAATCACACGTCTGATTGACATGCCGTCTGTGCGACCAATTCACAATTCACTCACCCTAGAAAGCTACATATATAGAAAGAAGTATTGGGATTCTCCCAAGAAACAAATGACCAAAGTTTCTCTCCAACCACTGATACACCTTCCTCAGAGATTATTTGACCCAATAACTATACCTAATCAAAAAATGACATATATATAGATTGGTGTATAGTCTATGCTTTATAAGTGTATTCTAGATGATGTCAAGATATTGGGTATGATCATCATAACTCTTGGAGTGCACGAAGATGTCATCCAAAAATACTAAAACAAAGTAATCTAGGTAAAAATGGAAGATTCCATTCATCAAGGATATAAAAACTTCTAGAGAATTCATCAACACAATTGAAATTACCTCATGCATGGGGTTCATTCTCATCTGGATCACCAATATCACTGCGATGTCCACCAACAATATTTGGAGCCTACAATATATATCAATATTATGTATCTTAAACATATCAATAAAATTCAATCTGAGTATGGTTTGTTTTATTGTTTACTTGTGGTGCCACTTGTTGTGTCGCCATTTCATCGATACGTGATGACATCTGTGATAACCTCTCCTCATACTCTGCACGTAACTGCTAGAACTGTGCATCAAAATTGGGCAGCATATCCCACATGGAAGTATCTATCTCAGTCTATGTGGGCATCCCTGACTCTCTGCATGAACCCATCACATCTTCTCTAACAACTGCACGTCGTGGGACACCGCCGATAGAAGTCCAAGAATAACCATGACCGTCACGCCCCATGACACGGTGAAATATTTCATCTCTACGCATAGTACTACGATGTTGCTCCTCTAGAAACTTTTCTAACTGATTGTCAAACTGAGCCTGTAGCATATAATGAATCAATGAACAAATATAAATAATTTATATAAAATAAAAATACATTTATTAGTAAATAATTTCCTTACTATATCACTGGAAACATCGGGATCACCCGCCCTACGAGTCATCACCCATATTGACATCCGATCGATCGGGTCACCACATTTTTGTAACTATAATAAAGAGACTCACTATTTTATACTACAATATTTTTAAAATATGAATGAATAGTGAATTCTAAACTTACATCATGTCTGAGCTGTGACACATGTCGAGTGCCAAGTCTGGAAGGCGTGCCCTGCATCGCCCGATTATGTGAATGACGAGAAGACTCGGTCTACATTAAACGTATTTACTTAATAGAGATTTTAAAAATTAATAATTTGTAGATTAAAAGTATTAAATTGTACCATTGCCACATCACTTGACCAAAACGCAACAAAATCCTACCACTGTGCAGGAAGAATGCCCGAAGGGACTCACTGTAGAATGTCTGGCACACCCACAAATGGTGTCCAGTGATCTCTCTTCACCCTTGACTTGTAATCCTTCCATAATTTTCGGCGTTTGGACATACATACAGCCCAAAACTCATCTGTAAAGGATGTAAAATTATCCTGTTAAAAAAATTTGTCACTAGATGGGACAATAATAATAACAATATCATGAAAAATTAAACATTTAATTTACCTAAACCTCCCTCCATAATTTGTCCATCATATCCTGGGGGAAAGAACTCCATTCATGAGTTGTTAGAGGGAATCTGTGTGAGTCTCGTATCATATGCCAAAACTGACGACTCAATACAGTTGCACCTTCCCAACTAGATTAAATGTGTCATCAAATAACACATCCAATCAGGCTCCAGAGTTCCAGGATCGAACCCCTCTACCAGGACCCCTGTGTCTGCTAGAAGATGCACTAGATCCCGATAAAAATAAATTCATAATTTAATTACAATATAAATTAATGATTAGAAATAGTTACGGAAATAAACACAGAAAATTACAGTCAATTAATTTAGAAAAATAAAAACATACATACCGACAACATCAGGTGAACCACTGTGACCACCCTGTGACATACCTACATTAAAAGAAATTATAGTAAAATCAAGAAATTTTTATACATATATAACTCATAAATATTTTTACAAAAAATAACTGGGGATATAATTATAATTTTTATTAATCATGCAAGTCTATCGTATCTTCTTCAACTATCTATCTGGCCTATTTTATATCTTCATCTTTTACAACTACTGTTGTTTGGTCGAGTGATTGATTAGGAAATGTGACAACCTCAGGTTCCTCTTGGTCAATCAGAAAAACCCCTCTTCTAGACATTTTCACCACAACTTTCCAATCAGAATCAATGTCGATAAAGTAAACCTGTTCTGCCTGTGATGTCAGTATAAAGGGCTCATTTCTTACTCGGTCATCTTTATATAGAATATTGTTAAAGTTTACTAATGTAAATTTGAAGTTATAAAATTTCGTTCTACGAACCGGATCAACCCAATCACACCTTAACAATATGTGTTTTAATCAATGACCATAAATAACCTCAATAATATCTGTCAACAATCCATAATAATAACCCGCACCAACAAAAGAACAACCACCACCACTATTTTGTGTGGCTCGGTTCATGTCAACATCGCTAATATGAAAATTGGAATCTGGTAGCATCCAAAGACTTGTAGTGACGAGCTGTAATAAATGGACCATCAGCTAGTCGGTTAAGTTATTTTCTCACATGCTGGGTTAAATCACGTAACTTTTGAATATCAAAATTTCTAATATATAGTTTAATGGATAAAGGATTGTGAAAATACAACTAAGTTGCACTATAAAAATATAAATCATTTATATGTACATGAGTCTTGAACCACTCATGAAATTTGTTGAAATGATGTTTTTGGATTTGATAGTCAGTTTCATGGGGCCTTCCATGTTTCAACTCAGCAATATGCATCCTAAATCACAACACAATATATGGTAAGAAATAAAATAAATATAGAAACAAAATACACATCAAATATGAAACTTACTATATAAATGGCATAACTAATGGAGTGTTGAACAACACATATCGATGAGATGGAACCCACTCGTCGTTCCGCATATCAAATGTTATTCCTTCTCCAATTGGACCCTCGTCATTCTAGGATGGTTTATCTATCTTTGTTTCAACCTCATTAATATATGAAGCACATAAATTAGTACACTCATCCATTAAATATCCCTTTGCAATTTAGGCTTTTGGATGAGCTTTTTTGCGCACATACCATTTCAATGTATTTAAGTATCTTTCTATTGGATAAATCCACCTAAATTGCATGGGACCACCTATAATGACTTCAATAGTTAAATACATGGTCAAGTGAACCATGAAATCAAAAAAAGACGGTGGAAATAGTTTTTCTAGGTGACACAGTGATAGTAAAATCTTATCCTGCAGCTTTTTCAAATCACTCATTCAATGATTCCTAGAACAGAGCTGTCTGAAAAAATTAGAAACTCCAATCAACGGCTCAACAACCTGGGTAGGTAAGCAATCAAGAATTTCTATAGCAATTAACTGGTGAAGCAGAATATGATTATCATGACTTTTCAAACCCTTTAATGTCATGCTATTCATATTCACATGCTTCAAAATATTAGAGCAATAACCATCTGGCACCTTAACGGTCTTCAAAATTGATAGAAATGTTTGTTTCTCTTTTTTACTCATTGTGTACTATGAAGCAGGCATGTATTCCCAATTACCTTCACCCAGCTGTAAATGTAGAAGTTTTCTCAATTCCATTTCTTGCAAATCATGTTGAGCATTAGCACTGTCCTTTTATTGCCCCTTGATGCCTAAAATGGTGCACAATATATTATCACATACATTTTTTTCAATGTGAATCACATGCAAATTATGTCTTAAAATATTATATTTACAATAAGGAAATTCAAAAAAAATACTCTGTTTCTTCCAATTATGACTTCGCTGTCTATTTTCAGCAGGAATAGAAGGCAATGCAGGAACCAATAAATCTTGAAAATCATACATTGTACGGATGTTTTCTTGAACATGTTGTACACAAATTTCAACCCCAGACAGTATTTGTGGTGATGGGTCATACTCTATATTCCCATCAAATGATACACGATCTATTCTAAACCTGTGAAATGGAGGAAGAAATCATATGTGACCAAGATATGCCCACTTTCTACAGTGCTTAAGCCATATAGATTTCTTACTCTTATTACAACAAGGGCAAGAAAATTCTCTTTTTTTACTCCAATCTGATAAGTTAGCATACGCTGGGAAATCATTAATTGTCCATAACAAAGCAGCCTGAAGTCTAAAAATTTAATTAGCTACTGAGTCAAAAGTCATTACACCATCGGCCCAAAATTCTTGTAGCTCATCAATCAAAGGTTGCATATAAACATCGATTTTATCGCCAGGTTCTCTTGGTCCATCAATTAGAATTGACAGTAACAAAAAAGGTTTCTTCATACATACCCATGGGGAATGTTGTATGAATCCAACACCACTGATCACGTACTACGTGTCACACCAATCATGGGCCTAAATGGGTTAAAACCATATACTACCAAACCCAGTCTAATCTTACGATCATATTGGGAAAATTCTGGGTGTCTCTGATCAGACTCTTTCCATGCCAAAGAATCTACCAGGTGAATTAATTTATCAACCTCTTTCTTTCTCTCTGAATTCCAAGCCATCAATTTTTCAATTTTAGTGGACAAGAAGAATCTCTTCAGTCTCGGTTTCAGTGGGAAATAATTCATTTGTTTAGCGGCAACTTTTTTCCCTTTGATTCAAGACTCTCCCAAGAAGAATCTGACTACCTTGATTAATCTCATTGGTCTTCTACCTGGATGTATAGAAAATAGTACAAATATTTAATTTCCCATTCTCTTTTCTAAATAACATAAAATTATTGTGACATGCATCAGTTGTATCATATGTAAAACCAAGATCATCGGTCAACTTGCGAGCTTGATAGAATGACTCCGTAATCTTCTCTCCAGCAGGGAGTACCTTCTTCAAAAATACCAACAACATGTCGAATGAGGTGTCTGACCACTGGTTCAAGGCCTTCAGGTGTTACAATTCAATGATGAATGACAATTTACTAAATTTAGTGCATTCCGGATATAATTTAGTACGTGAATCATCAAGAATTTAAAATAATTTCAATGCTTCTCCATCTGCAGAAGAACAGGGATTACTCAATCCAAAGTCTTCATTAATGACATTATTGTCTTCAGGTTGAAACTGACGCATCATATCATTGAGAATTAGGTTTATCGGATCACCTGTTTTGGAATCAACATTAATATGAATACTTTTTGAGCGATGAAATGAAACAGAATCTTCTCCATGATGTGTCCATGTCTTATAGTTTTTCAAAAACCCATTCAAAAACAAATGTTCTCTAACACTATCTCGTTTGAAGAGATATCTATTTTCACATTTTCTGCAGGGACAACTAATCATATCGCTTGGAAATCTGTTGGTGAAATCCATAAACCGCTTAATCCCCTCATAATATTCAGTTGAAAACATATCTTGCATATCAATCCAGATTCTATCCATATCTGTATTTAATAGAAATCCAAAGTGAAATATCTTATTTAAATTCAAAAAAAAACACATATCATTTTAAAATTTAAAAACCAAATTTGAAGGATAAAAAACATTAACTACAGAGGACTCGACCGTGGGTAACAGTACGTGAATCGATTGTGGATCCATGACGGTGCAATGACTTGATGACAGGGGTTCGATGGCTAGACTCGAAAGGGGTGGAACCATTGGACGAAGCGTGGGAGGGTTCTACATGGTTGGGTACAATGTACTGGGAGGGTCCAACGGAAGCAGGGGGACTTGCTTGATGGATGCAGTGGGGACGGGAGGGGACAATGGTGGAGAGACTGTCAAAAGGTGCAGCACGGAGGCAGGGGTGAGGGTTGCCGGGTCGTGGGGTTGTTGAGGTCGCGGGGGGCACAATGCGGAGGCAATGCGGTGGGGGTCGCCGGGGTTGTGGGTGGTGCATCATGTAGGCAAGGGGGTGGGGGTCTCCGGGGGTAAGGGTCACCGGCTATCGGGGTCTTCGGGGGTTTCCGGGGTCACCGAGAATCGCCTGGGGTCGGTGGTCGTCGGGGTTCGGGGTCATCAGAGGTCGGGGGTCGGGTCGGGGTCGCCGGGGGTCGGGGAGGGGTCGCTGGGGGTCGGGGTCGCTGAGGGTCGGGGTCGGGGTCGCCGGGGGTTGCGGTTGTGGGGTTGGGGAGGGGTGGGTCGCAGGGTCGGGGAGCGGAAAAGGGGGTCGAGGGGTCGGGGAGGAGAAAATTAGGTTTTTGCTATGTTAAAATGCAGCGGCCGCCATTTGGCGGCCCATGTTGATAGTATTAGTGGCCACCAAATGGTAGCCTCTATAATTCCCCCGCCTCGAAAGCTAAAAATTCTAGTAGTGAATTACACTTTTTTTTCACAAGGTCTATGAGACCAATGGGAGTCTCTGATCTCTATTTCAACCATGAGGAAAAAACGGAAAATATTCTCAAAATTGTTAAAGTCTCAAATAACCAATGCCTTTCATATACTCAGCTTTAGTCCACTAAAGAAGAAATACACCTTTCCTTTAGTGTTCATGAGAAAGCTGGAGGCGTATCTTGTAATCCTTTTGAAGTTTGCTTTATACTCCCTGATGGACTCATCTTCTTTCTTCTTGAGTCTAAGGAACTCTCTTTCCATCTCGTGGTAAAGGGTTTGGGGAAAATATTTATTGAAAAACATTTTCTTAAATTCCTCCCAATCCATGGAATCAATTTTCTCTTGGGAATTTGTATTCTTGATTATTTGCCACCACTGATCAGCTTCCCTGTCAAAATTATAGACCACCAATACAACTTTATCTTCTTCTGAGAACTGGAGGACAAAGAATATCTTTTCGATGTATTTAATATACTATTTCGTGAGGATGGAATCAGAAGATCCACTAAACATGGGAGACATTTTCTAAATAAAGGATTCAAAAGAATCTTTCTCTTTCCCTGGAGAAGGAATATGTTCCACATGATTCAAGTTATTATTTATAACTTGATCCAACTGAGCATGCATTATCATAATGTTTTGAGCACCCGTTCCCATTATATTTGGCATATAATTAGGAAAATTTTCACATTCCATATCACATTGATTGTTGTCATTTTTTATTCTATTTCCCACCACTATTTAAGAAAAATAACATACAATTAGGGGGCTTGAATACTTAGCCATTAAGCATAAAAAGGGAACTTTGAACATAAAAGGACAAACTTTTAAGGATAAGTATATCCTAACTTGTGATTCCCTAGGTTTAAATCTATGTTATCCATGATCTGTTTCCTATGTTATATTCTTATGGTCTTTTTTTGTTCCCTTCATAATGGTTCGTACTAAGCTCATGAATTTACAAAAGCATATCCCCCAGGAGTGTCAAACCAAGAGTGCAGCAATGCCCATTATTGTGCGCCAGTTCTTATTCGAGTCCAGTTCAAAAACACGTTTTTGGGTTTTACCCCTAGATACATATGTGCTAGAACCACCTCTAACTATTTTTATCCAAACAAGGATGTATTTTCTTGATAAACCACTTACTCTATACATACCAAAATCTATGGATATTTTATTATAATTAGACTAATCCATAAGGTTATTACTAAAGTTCTCTATTACTAGTCTTTAAAAATAACTAGACCATCATCTGATACCAACTATGGATACCCTATCCATTTTCACATAACATTACATGATTTTATGCATAATTATACATCAGAATACAAGCCAAGGATCGTTAAGTCTAGTATCTTTGAAGACTGGGTACATAATACTAAAAACATAAAACATTTATTTATTTAATATTTATATTGAGCTCGTATCTTCCATTGTGCTCATACATAGGTATAGGATAACCTAGGGTTAATATGAAGAAAGGGGTGAGATAAAAACCCCAGTAATGGAATAAGCATAAAAATAAATCTTTATCTCATTGGTTAGGAAGCATGACGTAAATATATAAAAAAGTCACATAACGTAATTGATCATATGGAACTATAACATGTACAAGTTGGGATTGTATAAACATGGAATCATAGAAACGTGGAAGTAACATAAAACACAAATTTAGAATGATTCAATGCTCTTTTCACTTATAGGAGCACAAGTTATGGTTAAACACCATGATGTTTGCACATGGTTGTACAAGTTAAGGCTAACCACAAAGACCGTTGCACATGGTAGCACAAGTCAAGGCTAACCGCCAAGACCGTTGCACATAACGTCTCATAAGACTCAACTATACCCAATGCATTGGAGAAATATCTAGTCACACACATATTAACTTGCTCATGAATATTCTTTTTACATAATGAATTATACATAATCAATTATATTTAAACATAGGGAAACCCAAGGAAAGAAATGGGTATCATAATCCTGTCACAAAGCATAATTTAATTATCATATCATACAAGTGTCCAAGAAATAAAGGAATTAGAACAAAGATGGAAATTCATAAGTTAAAATATTCATATATCATGGTAATTGATTTCTATCAGAAGTTATAACATGTAAAAAGAGTATTTAAAAAAATTTAGCATTAAAACACTTTATTGGGGTTTAAGAAAAATAATAAAGAGCATTTAAAATAGAAAAGGTAAAAAAATTTATATAAAACAAAAATATAAACAAGAATATTTTCATAGTATAATGACTAGTTTTATAAAAATAATGGTGGCTTAAAATAGATGGTATATTTCACTTGAAATTGGGTAAAAATTCGGGAAGTTCCCCCAAAATGGGTTTGCTTATCAAGAAGTATTGAGGAGGGAATCAATTAAAAGCATGAATATCCCAAAAATAGAATGATTAATGGATCGTGATAAAGGAGTTTGGACATATAAAAAGAAATTATAATATGTACATAAACAAAATATATGATTTTATTTGGTTAAAAAGAGAGTAATAATAACCCGAAGGAATAATGGAGGTTCGAGTAGAATCCCTTACCTTAAGTCTGATGGTGTTCTCTACCTGATATTATTTACCTGAATAATCAAATTAGGTTCATTAATTTATAATTATAGAACCTATTTTATATTTAATTGATTTATTATAACCTTTTTGAGTTCATTCATAACCTTTTTGATTGGTTATGAGGTTCAATTTCATTGTTCGGGTCTGTTTGTTTCATGATCAGTTTACTTATATACATGAATGGATAATCATGAAAAATGAAGATGGTTTTCCAGAATTGGAGTTTTATTATTGAAAATAAATAAGTTTATATGGTTTTAAATTTCATTTGGTTACTTGAAGTGAATATGATTCATTATATAAAACTTTAGTGATAACCTTTGGGGTTAATTGTTGGTTTTCTATCACAATGAACACATTTTGTTTTATAAATCAAAACCATGTGTAAAAAAAGATTCTAGAACCATATATGAGACATAATAAATATATTTTGATCTGGTTCAACTTTAATAGTGGTTTCATGACCAGATTTTAAGATGGTAATTGAAATTTAAACCCATCATCCTTGAATGTAATAAGATAACACATCTCAGATGATGTTTTTACTACTGGTATAAAAGAAGGCTAAAGGAGAGATGATAAAAAATTATTCCATTATCATAAAAAAAATCTATTAAATGTATGGTATTGGAGTTTTCATAATATTTTGATGAGCATAGGTAAGGATAGAAAAGAAAACAAATGAACTTGAAAATAATGTAAAAGAGTTGAAAAGATGAATTTACCTCTTGAATTAATCTTACTTGAGAGCCTCTTAATGGGATAGGATTTGGTATTTTGACGAGACCAAGGGTTGATAGAAATGGGGGAAGATATTGGGGAGATATTTGAGTAGAATTTAGGCAAGGAACAAGGTTTGAGAGGAGTTAAGGGAAGAGGGGAGTGTGGGTGGATTTTATAGTGGAGAGGAGGAGGTTTTTCTTAATATTTAAATCATTAGTTTATTATTTTTTTATAAGACAAGAAATAGTGATGAATTCATGACCAAATATAGTAATATGTTAATTTTAGTTCTAAAATATGGTTATTAAATCAGAATAATATCACCCAAGACCCAATAATTAATGTATTTAGCGTGTTTTGTAAATTATCGCATTTCTCTGTTCATCAAAAATTCAAGTATTTCAGAAAAATCCCAAAAATTCTCCCTAAACATTTTTTAATTTGTATAATACAAAAATGAAATAAATTCTCCGAAAATAATTTTCTAAATATGATTAAATTTATTTTTAATTAAACTAATAATTTACTTGAAAAATACAGATTTTCAAACTATAATTGATTTTATAATGCTTTAAAAAATTACATAAGGTCTTATAAAATTATCTTTAAACTATAAGACACAAGAATTTTAATTTATGAACACATTTAAGGAAAATACATTTTTTTTAAATTAATTAATTAGTTTTAATTAATTATTTATGACATACAAAAAATCCAATACTTTTATTATGGTAATATTATCTCTTATATGTTGCCTAAATATTATTTATACATTCAATGGTGAGGTTAATATTCTTATATAGGATTTACTATTCATAAGTGTAAGTTAATATTCATAAAGGTAGGTTACTATTCACAAAAAATTGTGTTTGTTCCATAAAACCCCAAAAAAAAACCCTGACGGCAACCATGTATATCAGATTTTCGAAATTCAAAACAAAAAAATAGAAAAATTATGTTTAATGGTTACATAGTATTTAGTTTCATGATATTTAATTGTGTTTCCTAATATGATTATACTATAAGGTATAATTATAAGAAGAGAATTTCATTGATTAAAATTTGGGTCGTTACACAATCTACTCATGGTCCCCCAATATACAGCTTCAACATGTCATCTTTGAAAGTGAAATCACAACCTCCAATCATAATTTTGAACTCCCCCTATAAGGGGATAACTAGTTGAGTTAGACAGTATTGGCACCTTGAAACCAATCACAGAGAAACCATGAATTCCCCAATACACAATCCATAATATAGAAAATAATAATAATATAAAAATCAAGGAGTCATGGGACATACATTCACCCACGTGTATATCATAATAAGCAAGGGTCTCACAGGTCAAGCACACACCCACACGTGACTCATATTTTTCAAGGTTCTAATGAATACACACACGTAAACAAGCATATCATAGCATGAAATTAATATATTAATGATTTCAAATGGTAAAAAATTATTACCTCAATAGTATCAATGCTTGATGCCAAGAATTTACACCTAAATCAAGCTCATACACCAATAAATCCTAGAATCATTACCACTTCATTATATAAGGATTCTAGAATTAAGATCCAATAATAAGAACACAATAATAGATTGAATTTTATTAGGATTACCCAAAAATAACCACCTCTGAAAATAGATCTAGAATTGATCATGGAAAGATAAAAATTATCAAAATATGGTTTCTAATTTATTTATAAATCAAGAATAAATTATTATATCATAATATAATTCATATATATAACCATGGTGTCCTAGATATTTGATTTCTTCCTAGAATAGAATAGGGGATCTAAAAGAAATGTGAATAATGGAGGAATAATGAACTCTTACCTATAATACTCAAAGGGAAAAATACTATTGATCCATGTAATTGGATTTTTTAAGGAGAGGAATCACTAAAAATACATTGTAGTCCATGTGCTTGAGAGCCCTAGGCACAAGAGAAAGAACGAATGGTTTCCGGGGGGTTTGAAGTTAAAATTAAAAAATCATATAATTAATTTTCCATGCATATTTTGGTCACATGGTTTATAAAAATATTCTCCAACCATGTGAGGCTCGCTACCTCTTTAGAGAACCTATATAGTTTTTATAAAGGTTTGGTAAACCATGCACCAGCTGTGATTTTCCACTACTCCAAGTTACAATTTTTCCTGTGGGGATTTCATATGGTTAGATCTAACTATGCACCAACTATGCGAGAATCACTACCTATTCAGTGAAACTACATGGTTTAGATGCATTGTTTAATAAACCTTTCACCAACCATGAACTATATATTTTCTGTATCTAACAAGCCACATGGTTTCCTAAGAATAACCACACAGTTTTTCCTAATTTTTTCTCAAACTATGCACCACCATAAAATGTAACACCAGAGTTTCTATGAATTCTTAATTTTTTAATAAATAAAAATTATTTTATTTATTTCATTTAATGATATAAAAAGTTAGTCCTTATTTATATAAAACACTTAGTTAATCTTGCACTACATGCAACACCAATTTAAGCTTGTGGTACATGAAACACTGAGTTTAAATGAAATGTAAAATATTATTAATATATTATTATCACCTTGTAATTGAAATAGAGTGTATGAATATGATTAAATATATTATAAAAATATGGTTTATTCATGTTTATAAAATGAATTATTTTGTAACAAATTAATTATATATGAAGGTAAGAACTATTTGAAAAAACGAAATTTATTTTCTAAAAAACTATTTTTCTATGCACAAACACATTTTATATCAATAAATTAAACAAATAACTTTTGATGAATAATTTTAATTAAATTTATATATTATATATTCAATCAACTATTTAAAATTCATTTTATTTGTTTTCTTGGAAATATATAAGAATAAATCCAATTTTTCACATAAAAAGATGTATTTTTCTAAAAGATAGTTTTACTGCCTTTTAATGGTGCACTTATTATTAATCTAATTTTACACTTTTTTATAAATTCAATTTTAAAAAATAAAATTAATTTTATAAATCAGAACAAAAAAAAATATCTTAGGATGAATTTTTAGTATTTTTCTAAGAACTTTCATTTTTTGATAAATAATGAAGAATACTGAGTTTTAAATTTAAACTGCCTTCTTTAATTTATTTATAATGTTAAAATATATTTTAAATTGGTTTTAAAGTATAATTATTTCAATTATACATATATTAAACCAATTTAGGTCATTATAATAAGTTTTATATTAAAATTAGATATAAACACTTTGTAAACTTCTGAACATTTTCACTTTAAAAACTCGCTTTCTCATCATGTCTATGAGATTAATTTTAAATTAAATTATGCCACTTATATCAATTTAATTTGTTTAAATGTGTTCTATATTTTTAATTATAATATTTTATAATTTATAATAAGGGAAATTTAATTTTTTAACAAACTTATTATTTAAAACATTTAAAATTAATTAGAGTGATTAATGTGAAAACTAGTTAACTAAGTGGTAAAACTTAGAATAGAAGGTGTAATAATGACCCAAAATATATCCAACCCCAATTTTACAGACATATTTAGACCCTTTTACCTTTTTATTTAATTTTATTAGTTTTTGGGACACTGTTCAGTGAAAATTACCCATATAATAAGTTAAGTAAAGAAAAAGGCAAAAAAAGTTCATTTCTTCCTTTTAAATTATATAAAGATTTGGAATAGGAAAAACTATATAAGTTAGGTTATAAATAGTATTTCAGAATATAAATGAGTTTATTTTATCATTATAATTGATTTTAAATTTTTAGAGGTGATATAATAACATTAAATGCTTAAGAAACACCAACGAGTGAATTATTTAGTTAATCATTAAATAAATCAAATGATAGTAAAAACATTAAAAGTGAAATAATTTGAATTTATTATGATGTTAAATTATTTTTTGTAGATTAATATATCATTATATAAAGTTTTTAACATGATTTATTGGATTTAAATTATTTTCATGGCTTTTTAAATATAAATTAAATTAAATATGTCGAAATTGACATAAATGTCATTTTATAATAAATTCAATTTTATTAATTGATTTAAAATTACTAAAAACATATATTTGGTAAATTTATTTTTAAATATTAAAAAATATCAACTATGGTCCATTAATGGACCAATTTCTATATTATAAATACTATATTGACCTTTAAATAGAAAAAACTTAGTTATCACGGTTATGGTTAAGGCGGTGTTTTGCGAGTTACATGTGGTTGTGTTAAAGTTAATTTACAAGAAAAATAGTATTTATAATTTATAAATTGGTTATAATATTTATAATCATTTATTCCAAATTATATAATAATTGTCACTATAACTTAGGTTTAGAGAATAAATTACATAAGTTCTAAAATTAGTTACCCTAATGAAAAATAAAAATTGTAAAATAAGTACAATTAAGAGTTACGGAAAAAATTGTTTAAAAATATGTATGAATGTGTTTTGGAGGTTTTTATATACCATATCATCACTAAATCCTTTTATTATCAGTTTTGGATCAACTGGATGTAAGATTGACTTCCCAATAGTGAATACTTTTGAGTATTTATAAGAATGTCACTCCTCCTCAACTATAAAAGGGAACTCACTCTCCCCCATTATCCAAACCTCTAAAGCCATTTAGATCATCAAATCAATAACAAAATAACTTTTCACATTCCCTCCTTTAATCTTATTAGCCTTAATTTTTATATAAATCCAACGTGAAAACCAAAATGAGATACCCAAAGAAGAGGTAACGTTCATCAATGAATATTTTGTTTTATTTCTTCCAAAAAACCCTTAAATTGTTTTTATATCCTGATTATATAGTAAAATAATTATATTAAATATAATGATATTTTTTATGTTAAGGTTATGACCTAAAATCACACACACATCCATCAAATGGGCTACAAAATCATCATTTGTGTGTATGGCAGACTACAACCTCACGAGTCGATGTTGTTTGTTTTTACATTAACGCCTTTCAAGGTTTGGAATAATTATGGACATATTTTTTATATATTATATATATGATATTTATTATTTATTTATGTTTCTATAATTATTATATAACACCAACCATCATGCTTTCCATTTTTCAGGAATATGATAACATCGTTCGTGTGTATGGTGAACTACCGCCTCCCGAAGCAATGTGATTCATTAAATATTTACATGGAATGTATTAATGATATGATTAATATAAATATTTGATATATATAACATAAAACTTTTACTAGAATTATAATATATATATATTTATATTTATATATCATTTACTTTCATTTCTTTTAACATGATAAGAAAAAGGAAATAAAATTCAGGCATACATACGAACTACCATCTCCGTGAACGGTGTATTTAATATCCTATCACAAAAATTTATGTATTAATATAAATACATATATACTGAATATATATGATATTAATATCTTTTTTATCATTATGGAGATGATTAAATCATGATCTATGTAATAGGACCAATAATAACAAGTCAAAACATGTATGAAAAACAAAGTGGTTATTACCAAAAACATAACTTTAACATAGAATTTTTAATAAATGAGAAATATAAAGTCATAAGTAAATCATAAATGGTATTATATATATTAATTGGTTTTTAATAGATTTATAATAAACTTATGTTTATTATGAAGGAGTTTTTAACAAGTTTGACAAGAGTCGATACTTATAGTAAGGGATTTAAATCTCACTTTTTACTTTTGTGAGACACATACTATATTCACTGCCTATTTATTCTATGTGGTGTATATACTTCCCAAGAATGTAATTTATGATTATTACACTTAAATATTTTTGGTATTTACACATCTATTTGAAGATCACTCTTTTATGGGGTTACATTTTCAAAAATACCAAAGTGGTATGATAATTTTGTCTCAATTTTTCTTCTTTGAAACACATCTTATGTTATGCACATATATTATTTTACGTGGTGTATATAATATGAATTTAACATGTTATATCATGAATATAATTATTTTCATGAAATTTTAAGCTCCATGTAATGTTATTCTTTCATGGTTATTTTTATTCAAAGTTACCAACATGGTAAGAGTATATTGCAATAATCTCATCGTTTATCGGGATTGTTTTTGAATATACTTCCATTGGTGAAATATTATAATAAATCTATGAATAATGATCATGAATTTTATTTAACTCTATTTATTCATGATATATTCATTTAATGGTACTATTTTTCCACTCATTGGTCCTTAATATAATTAAGAATATGTTTTTCAGAAAATCCAACTTTATTTCTCTTTTGTTAGAAAAATATTATCTCCCAAAACCATGTTTTATAAAAATATTTTCAAAAGAGTTATACTATTTTCCATTGATTTTTGAAAGAAATTTTTAACCATGTTTTACCTTTTCAAAAAATTATTTTAAAAGGAAGCTTCTTTTCATTTTCCGATCAAGGATCTTTTGACTTCTACCAATAATGTGAAAGGAATGTTCTGTTTTTACATATACGCCATGTACAGAATTCTCCTCCATCATTCGTTAAAGATTCCTTTATAAATTTTAAAGAATATTTTCAGAAAAATATTTTCTTAAATATTTTGGAAATATTTTTATATTAAATTTATTTTTTAATATATTAATTTTTAAAATGTTTTAAGTTTTAAAAAGTGTTTTAACTAGTTTTAAAAGATTCATTTATAAGTGCTAAAGGTTTTTTTCAAAGAAAAAGGTTTTTAAAATTTTTTTTATTTAAAAAATAATTTTTCAAAGAGGAAAGGATATTTTCTTCAAGAAATGTTTTAAATAATTTTTAAATTTTACTTCATAATTTTTCAAGTGGGTTTCAAATAAAATGATTTTGAAAATGTTTTATGACTTAAAAAATGATTTTCAAAGAAAGGCTATTTTCTATAATAAATTCTCTAAGTGATATTTCAAAATAATTATTCATATAAGATGGAATACATTGATATAGTTTATTCTTTACTGGGGATATGATCCAAGGACACCATTCTTACTTTGAATTTTTTATGTTTAAGATGAATTTTTTTATGAAACATGTTTCTCTTCCATAGGTTATACCATGATAAAATTCTTATGAAACCTGCTTCATTTTATGGGTTATTCTATGAATAAATGATTAGAAACTAGTATATTTTACATAGTTTATTATATGATGAAATTTTTATGGTACCCATTCCATTTCATTTGTTATAATATGATGTTTATGAATCCCATCTTTTTTTACGGGTCATGATATGATGAATTTTTTATTATCTTATGGAACATGTATGTATGATTTTATTATGTGAAGGTTGATACATATATCTCCCTCCAATTCAATGGGTAAAAATTTATATCTCATGAGATATATATGGTTGGAATGGGAAGTGAACCTAGTTTGGTAAGGGAATGTTTTTGATAAGATGGTCTTGGGAGTGAACCTTGACAACTAAGATGGTCTTGGGAGTGAACCTTGGATACTAAGATAGTTTGGGGAGTGAACTCATTCCACTAAGATATCCTTGGAAGTAAGCCTCAAATACTATGGAAATCGTTTCATATTTTTATGTGTCTACCAAAATTCCATGTCTTATTCCTATTTTATGATCACATGGATTATGCTCTTGACTTTTTTATGATTTATGTATTATGATCTTCCAATATTTATTCCATTAATTTTGTGTATGATATTTAATATATAGGGTGTGGTCTTAAAATGTTATGTTAATGTTATCATAACCTAATGTTCATGTTATGATTATGTATCCCTTACTGGGCTTCTGGGATCACCCTTTATTATGTTTCCTTTCCTCGGGTTATTATGAAAGGTTTTAAGTAGGAGTATTAAAGGGGAAGATCATTGTGGGAAACATTTAAGATCTTTTCCTAGACTAGAATATTGTGTTCCAAGTTTCAAAGACACTAAAATATTGGGGTCCTTATTAATGTGTTTTTGTAATGCAATTAATATACATTTAAAAAATATGTAATATCCATGTATGTTAAACTTGGATCTCAATATAAATGCTCTTAAAATCCCAAAAAATAACACAGAAGTTACCGAATATTTCACCCAAGAAAATCATCACTCAAAAACACTTAGATAAAGGCCAAAAGAAATTAATAGAATACCTGAAAAGTTTGGTTCATTATATGGGGTGTCTTAGATATGATGAGACCTAGGTTGCCTTGGTGGTTACCCTAGTGATATGTTGACCCTAGTGAGGGTGAATGTGGGAAATGGGTAGAGATGGTTGTGGATTCCACCTTTGAACCCCAATCTATGATGATCCAAATATGACAATAGTGACCATGATAGGTCATACACATGAGAGGTTGACCTCTATTGTGTGGGATGAGTTCATGTATAAGGTTGACCTCATCAAAAACATGATGCATGGGATGATTCAGGTGGGACACACCTCCCACTATGATGTATTGAGGTACATTGGGTTACTTATAAGTTCTCCTTGGATAAAACCTTTATACCTAATAACATTTTGGAATGCCTTAGATATTCTCTTTGTATATGTTATCTTATTAGTTTGGAATGACATGGACACGCTCCTTGGATTTGGGTATATTATCAGTTTGGAATTCCATGGACATGATCCTTATATCTATATTTGATGTTGAATTGGATTACCTTATACTTGATCCTTAGAATTGGGGATATGGGATGTTACCCTCTTAGTTGTTCTTGAGGCTCAATTTGAATTTCCTAGGACATGATCCTAGGAATAAGGGATTGATAAATATGTTACTAGATTTCATAGGACATTCTCCTTAGAATTTGGTATTGTCCTAATATATATTGGAATGGTTACATGACATACTCAGAGACACTCCATCACTAGATGAAGCAGGTTTGGTTAAATCCTAGGTTTCACATTAAAACTTGAGGATTGATTGTGGTTACTTATTTATGCTTCTATAGTTTATTTATTATTCAGTTGAGCATATTTCATGAACATAAACTATAGTTAATGGTTATATATAGAATCATATTGTTATTACCTTAATTATTTTTAATCACACCCTAATTAGGTGAAAATAACACTTTAGTATTCGTGTAGGCATCCTTGATCATAGCTTCAGGTTGGGAGGTGGCACAGGGTAGTTCTATTGACAAGGATAATTCAGACGGGGTTAGTGACCTATATATGATGAGGATCAAGGATGGTATTAGATCCTCTAGTGTATTTTATTTCATTTTTTTTATCATTTATATGTGATCATCCTAGTGGGTGATCGGTTGTTGTGTATTAGCATAAATGTGAGCCTATATGACTATTTTCATTCACACTTAGTTATTATTTGTGATTATGTTTATTACTTATAAATACTATAATGGTGTAGTATCCAAACGGTACTACCCTATATTTCTAAAATTAATTGGGACCCTATTTCTTACAATGAGGTATGCGTGAGGTTCTAGTAGCTTCACTGGTCTAGGAAATTTTGGGTGAATCCAGGTTGTGGACATTACACATCATGACCATTAAACATGTAATTAATTAAATCATTCACTCTGAAGCTAGAAATTTATCAAAATATTTCACATAACTTGGATATAAATCATGAAAGCAATTTTTTAAATTAAAATATAGTGAAAATGATAAATAAATATAGCCTAAATCATAGGACACATTATCAATTTCCCATGGTAACACAAGGCACATCGCTAAGTGTAGACCATGCACTTCTTCTCACTATACTTATTATGTTCTAACAATCATATCATCTATCAACCATGGAATACAAAAATAAAATATTTAAACTAGTATATAATCCCAATTTTTAATAAACCAACCAAATATATCCTATCCTGATACACGAGTTGGCTTGTCATAAGTCCTAATGTATATTCGTAATCTCCATAGGTTGGAACGAGTTCCAAAAGAATGAAACCAATAAGGTGGGAATGATTTTTCCCTATTTGCACTAAAAAAATAATTTGAACTGAAATTATGGTATCAAACAACCATATATTTTACTAATAACAACTATAAATAGTGTATTTTAAAAATTAAATTCATCTAAACAAGCCATACCATCCAATTCATAATACAAGTAAATAATGAAAAACAAACCATGGATATAATATAACTCAAGTATATGAAGTGAATAAAAAACACCATATATATACAATAACAGTGAGTCACATATATACACTAATCAAAAATGAAACAAAAATATGAAACTAAATATATGGATAGTCAAGAAGACCAAGTAAATAATCCCAAACAATCAAAAACCAAGACAAAAATATATCCCATATCTATGAGTTGTGTGAAATTATATAACATTTCACCTCCTCCAAGAACTTTACATCACTACAACATAATATCAGATAAAATTTAAGGCTTCACAGTACCTATGTCTTGTAAAAAATTATCTACATATACAAAAACAATTTTATGTAGGGAGTGGGTATAAATCTAGTAGGAAACCTCCAAGATATTTTATGCACTCCAGCTAAAATAATAAATACAATGTGATAATTTTTAAAATATAGGAAAGGAAACACATAACATTTTATAACATTAAATAATTTAAATAAAGATAAAGAGTTATAATTAAAATAAACTTTTATAATTTGAAAACTTTTCAATCTAATAAAAAATAACTATAAATTAATTATACCATTTTAAAATAAGTCTTAAATAAAAAAACTCCCATCATGGGAAAATTGATTCTTTTGATGAAACACATAATAGTGATAAAATGAACAATTCACTAGTAGTGATGCAATACTACCCACTCTCCCATGATTTATTCATAACTTGAGGCACCCACCTGGTCTTCATAAACTCAGCCTAACCTATGAGGTATTTATATATAAGTGTCCCTCTATGTCCTACTCTCCCACTAGATTTCAAAATAAATAGAACATCATGATAATTTAATTAAAATACCACATCTCACCTCCATAACTACCATTATAAAAATAACCCCAATTCCATGATAAAACATTAATTTATAAGAAAAATGTTGATAAAATCACATGTGCCTAAAACAATAACCTAAATAAAGTCAAATGATATGAAAACCTAATAATTTTTTTTATCATAAGTTAATTAGGTATTTAAAATTAGTACGTAGCTTTAAACACTTACCAAAATATATAAAAATTACTTTAAAATCAATTAACCATTACTAAAGTCCATTAAAGACATAATCAACCTTTAATTATTTTATTATTCCAATTTAGTATATAAAACACGAATGGGTAGTTTGTAATATCACACACACACATGAATAGATAATTGAAATCAAAACAAATGCCATTGAAATCAAACATATACATTTAGTTTCCCTGTCATGACCCCCTCCCCTCAAAGTGTTCCCCTCCTAGGACACCAACGGGATAAGAGAGATAGTGACACCCGGGTCCTACCACCAGTAGGCCTCGGGTTGTCGACTAACACCAAGGGTATGGTAAACACAGAAATGGGAGACATTACCCTCTAAGAAAACACATGTGAAATAGAGTTATAGGATAGACACCAACCAACTCCTTCTCAGACTACAATATAAAAAAAACCCAAATACACAAATGTAATGTCATGAAAGAATGAATAAAACTGAAAGTGAAACTAAATTTACTAAAATAAAGTAAAGATGGCAGTGACCATAAATCCTAAACAGCTCCTAATAAAACCCAATATACTAGTAACCAGTCTGATCTCCAACCTGCTCCAACTAACCTAAAAACAGTTTATATATATGTAGGGTGATTATAACATTATACTCAGTATGATTCTTCCCATAGCCTCTTATGAAAAAGGTAAAGAAAGCATACTAAAGCATAGTGAACAACAAGTCAAACTAACTAATCACCTAAATAGGTATACTAAGTTCCTAGCCTCACTATGGATACTCACACCAAGTATCGCATACAAGATTATATAATATAATAAAGAATATCAAGGGTACCCCACTACTACTTCCCCAATGGTTTTCCGCTCTTCACCAACATCACACGTCCTAAGCATCTCTCTCCAAAAAGGCTAGCTCACAGACACATGGGTGAAGCATCACAACATTCACCTCATGTATCACACCACCACTTCCATGTAAAAAAAAGTAACCTAGTAGTTTCCCGAATCCACCATAACCCATATAATGTTCATCATACATCAGGTATTATACCTCAAGCCATCACATCCCATACTCCGAGTTAGGATCCTCAACCCATCATAGCCTATACACGTTATACCTATAGTTGTCTGTAGGAAACTATTTCTAGAATAAATTTGTGTGAAATAATCACGATCCATCACAACCCTCTATACACATATATTGGGAAAACTAACCTTTGTGTATACCATTATAAGTAACTACCATGATAAGAGATAGGGTCCAAGGGGGGTAGTCATTCATCCATCCTCCCACTAGGATGTTGGGGAACCCCCCTCCCCCCCCCCATTAGGGCTCAGAATCCCTAGGGTGTTAGTTTCCCTAACCGATAGGGTGAAGTAGCATATAGAAACACAAAAAGTATAAGATATAGTATACCTCACAACCACACTATGTACATATCCTAGTCTCAGACTCAACCGCATATAACGTCTCTTGGACTCTTGGATGCCACTACTAAGACCAGATATCCTATAACCACACAACCATTTAAAGAGCTATATTAAGTCTTTTATTCCTTTTCATCAGTTTGACTTTATGTAAATTAATTATTTAAAAATTAATTAACCATTAATATTTTCCACATTACATTACATTAGCATCATAACAAATTTTCATGCCCTCCAGGAAAAAGCAAACCAAGTCCATGGCTTCTTAGAATTACAAACTCAACATTGCATCCCATCAAGCCCCAAACCCATCGGTTAAAAATTTATTTATTTATTAACATCATTAATTTCCATATTACTAGGTGTTTTGGGAAAGCATTATATGATACCAAAAATAAGGGGCTCAACACAGTGAGTAGGTGAACTAACCATCGATTCTTCACCACCTATAGAAAAATAATAGACTCATCCAACCATGAGAATATGAACACGAAAAGCGTATGGAATACCCCACATATCTTCATCTCTATTGGAAGGAGAGTAACCAAAACCATATACCTCAATTAGCGGGGAATTAAAATTAGATAAAAAACAACATGGTCATTGTCAAAGTAACTGATTCAAACTAGCATTCAACTTTCATAACAACGGGTAAGCCTAGCTTCAACCCATTCTATCATCTTTGGTGTCCTCCCCAACACCACATGTGTATCCCGATACATCTTTCCACTCTAAGATTCAACTACTGCCTCAACAAATGGGCCTCCCCTCCCCTCATACCACAACATCCCACTAGGCTTAGATATCCCAAGCTCACAACGCATTTGAGCCTACCTACCCTACATACCACAACATCACTCTAGGATCAGCCATCCCAGGCTCACATCACATCACAACCAGTAGGAAATAAATATAGAAACTGGGCTATTGTCCATAAAACAAGGCATCCAACCTTAAAAAACAGTGATCTCTCATGGTTCCAACGTACAAGGCACATGGCCTTTATAAGTAAGTGGGAAACTCAGGCCCTACAAAGGAATCATCTTCTATCACACAATTGGTTCTTATTCCATCTTGAATTAACCGATTCATTATCATAGATTCCAACTATGGGAAACCTAAGTGACAATATATCTCAATATATAACAAATTAACTAAAAAATTAATTTAAAATTCCTTTAATTATTTTATCAACAAGCATCAAAATTCTTCATGTTCATTAACCAATTCAATTAAACATGCATACTTGCATCCATTTGATTACCATCAAATTGAAAAAACAACAAATGGATTCATTAAACATGCCTCTTTAATTTCTTTAGCCAATTAATTATCAGTTAATTCCCACTTTATGTTCTTTACCAATTTCCATCAAGAACAAAATTCTTAAAAAAGAAAGGCATAGATATCACACTATCTATAAAATCAAAAGACAAACTATTATCATAGTGAAAAGCAGCAACACCATTATGTGATTGATACCAATTCTTTAATCTGGTTCAAATAATTATTAGGTCAATTTCAGTGTGATACAAGGGTATAAATAATACTAGCTCTATGATTGAACATAAATAAATAGATGATAAATGAATCCCATTCTTCAAAAGGTTATCCACATTCTTCTCGTGAGAATGGAACAAGTAACAGATCTTTGATCACCCCTCCCGTAAGAACTGCATCCACCCAGGGATTCCATGGCACAACCATACCAACAACAAAAACAAGTAAACCCCCATTAAAAACAATATAGATCATCCTAAACTGCATGACAAGAAGAATAAAGGAAAAAAGAGATCAAACTGGAAGAAACTAGTGGACAATGAAGGAAAAAACACATCTTGGATCAACCCAAGTCACCACAAATCAATGATTGAAGATAAGAATTAATACTTAACAAATGAATCCCCAAAACATTGATGGTGGGTTTTCAAGTTTCCTAGAGTTGAGAGAGATCCATTACATCCATAGGGTTTGACAACCTGAGTGGATGGAAATGATTTAAAATATTCATCATCGGGGAATTACACTATGTGTAATCCCATTTCACATCATGTAATCCTCAGAATCCAGTTTTCTCCAAAAAAATGTGTCACCTATTAACTTTTATTTATTTTTCAAACCCTGATATTTTACACATCGTGAAACCCATATTCATGTCATGTAACCTTATTTCACAATGTGAAATTTCACATGCTTCTAGCATCTAGTAGCCAAACTCCTCCAGAATTATTTTGAGCCTCCTCTAAGAACCACAGTCTTTAGAAACATGAAAAGGTTTGATCCACGTGGATTCTGGACCTTACATCAAATACCTCTCAAATCATTCTCATCCTTGAGAATCCAAAACCAACCCAGAGAAGCAATATAAAAGGGGTTATCCAAATAGTCCACCAAAGAGATATATCTTGAAGCTCTCTCCACCACAGGATCTCAACCACCACACTGGAGGAACAACACAAAACCACACAATAACTACAACCAGATCCTAAACACTCTCCCGGGGGGAGATACCTCTCAAAATAGAGCAATCCACAACATGAAATAAGAGAAATCCATCTCATAACCAGAAAATTTCTACAACCAAAAAATGAATAGTGTTGTAAGAGAAGAGATAAACACCAAAAAACTCAAGGTACTGAGCATGTATTTGCAATTAATGTTCACAGGTACTCTTCTCCAAACCACCATGCTACCACAAGACACGAACCATGGGGATAGAACACCCATGTAACACCTTCTCTTGGTGGTCTTGGATCTCTATAGGTTGCTTCTCAACGATCGCATCATCTTCAATATTGATCTTTCCCTAATCGATGATGTGAGAGTCATCGTGAAGATAAATATGGATCTTTCACATGTAAAAAACATCATCTACCTAGATTATCTATGTGGGAAGTTCTATGCAATACGCCACGACTCGAACATGAGCCAACACCTTAAAAGGCCCAACAAACCGGGGATAAATCTTACTCCCATGACTAAACCTTAACTACACATGGCAGGGAGTCACCTTTAGGAACACATGATCCCTAAATTTAAACTCTACAGGTATCCTCCTATGATCATCATAAGATTTATGAATATCTTGCGCTACTTTCATCCTATCATGATCCACATAAACCATATTTGTTGTGTTATGTATCAGTTCCATCTTGAGAATTGATAACTCTCTAACCCCAGTCCAGCACAATTGGAAACTAAAAGGTCGTCCATACAAGGGTTCAAATGTCACAATGCCAATGGTAGAGTGAAAAACATTGTTGTAAGAAAAATCCATCAAGGTAAAGTGCCTCATCCATGAACCACTAAATCTATGACACAAGAGCGCAACATGGATATAGGATTCTGGATGTTCTGCTCTTTCTGACCACCCATTTGTGAATGAAAAGTAGGGATATGAAATTACTGAGAACCAAAATCATATTGGATACTTCTCCACACCCTGTAGTTAAAATTAGGATCATGATCAGAAATTATTTCCCTTGAGACTCTATGGAGTCTCACCACATCCTCTAGATACTGCCTCAATAAAACTTCTACTAAGCACAACTCCTTGATCTCTATAAAGTGGTCCAATTTCATCAAATGATCCACTACCACCCATTTAGTTTCATTGCCTCCCCGAGCTAGTGGTAAACTGGTAACAAAGTCTGTCGAGATATCATCCCACTTCTACTAAGGAACATTTAATGGTTGGAGAAAACCACAATGAATAAGTTCTCAACCTTTACCTTTAGGAAGAACAAATATCGAGACACAAACCCTAAAACTGCACGCTTCAACCTGGTCCACCAAAAATAACCTCTCAAATCTCGGTAAATCTTTTTCACACCAAGATGTACCACCAAATTCGAACTATGTAACTCTCTAAGAACCATATTACTAATTTCCAAAATAATGAAAAGAATTCTATTGAATAACACACAGTGTCGTTCGTCTACAAACCAACAATCGGGGGTGTTTCCATAAACAACTCAGTCTCTCCAGACCCCCACCTCAAGATCCCCCAAATAGGATTCCTCTACTTACAACACCAAATATGAATGCACCATCATCTAAAAAAGGTAACCTAGACCCCCCAAATTATGCCATATCTAGATGCAATGTCGAAAGTTCTTCCACCACTCTCCATGAATCACATGATTCATGCACTGCATCACTACATGAATTTCTGGCCAATGCATCAGCCAAAACATTCCCCTTTCTAGGTGTATATGAAATCCCAAAGTTGTAATCTTATAAGAACTCTATACATTGATGTTGGAACAAGTTTAATTCACATAGGGAGAAAACATAACTAATTCCCTTATGATCGGTGATGACCAAAAAATGTTCACCTATGAGTTAATGTCTCCACAACTTTAGGGAAAACACTACCACCACCAACCCAAGATCATGGGTGGAATATTTATGATCATGGGGATGTAACTACCAAGACCCATAAGAAATGACCAATCTCTTCTACATCAGAACACATCCCAACCCAAGATATGAAGCATTATAGAAAACCTAAAACTAAAATCCTTATGCAAGAAGACAAAGACCTGGAGCACTAACCAACTTCTCCTCTAGATACTCAAAATCTATTTGGTACTAATCATTCCAAATGAAAACCTTTTCCTTTCTGGTCAATGTTGTTAGAGGAGTCATAACCCACGATAAATTGGCTATGAACCTCATGTAATAGACTGCAAGACCAAGGAAACTTTGCACCACTGCCACAATCTTGGGGGCTTCCCAAGACAAAACCGCTTCTACCTTTGATGGATCCACATATAATCCTTGTTGGGATACAACATGACCCAAGGAACTAAATTCTTGAGATAAAAAATCACACTTTTAAAACATCCAAAACAACTTATAATGATGAAGAACTCCAAAAATAGAACAAAGATGATCTACGTACTCCTCCTCAGACATAGAGTACAGAAGGATTTTATCGATGAAAACCACCATGAACTTATGCAAGAACTCATGGAACACGGTGTTCATTAACCACATGAGCATAGCTGGAGAATTCATCACATCGAGCCGCATCACAACGAACACATAATGCCCACAATGAAAACAAAAAGAATTATTCAAGATATCCTCATCCCTTACATGCATATGATGATATTTTGACCGCAAATCAACCTTTGAGAAACAACTTTCACCCTTAATTTTAATGAATAAATCATCAATATGTGGAAGAGGATAGTAGTTCTTCATTATCAATTGGTTCAAGTAATGATAATTGATACATAGCTGTAAACTGCCATCGACCTTCTTTACGGAAAAAACGGATGCACCCCATGGTGACACACATGGCCAAACAAAACCACACCGTAGTAGACTGTTGATCTATATATGTATCTCTCACAACTCAAAAGGTGACATTATATATAGAGACATTGATATGGGAGACAATCCTGGTTGTAGCTCGATCCCGAACTCGATCTCTCATTGAGGGGGTAATGTTACAACCTCGTCTGTAAAGAGATCTCTTATACGACCTTGTAAATTCCATTTACTAAACTTATGAAGAACATATAATCCACTTGGACATCGAGGATGACAAGCCAGAACACAACTCTGACCCATCTGAGGGTCTCGCTCACTAACAAACACTGCTGGCTCTCCATCAGCATCAAATAACACAACCTACCTCCTGAATCAATCCATGATAGACTACACCAAAAACAACCAATTCATGTATAAGATGATTTAATATGGTTGTATTCATAAACATGGTAAATCTCCCCAAGAGTATTTCTTCACCGGTACTATCTCATAGTCTCTGCATAATTCAAACAAGTCAGGTCAACCTGTAACTCACATAGTCAATCCTAAAGGAATTGGAAGTCTCTCTACCTAAAGTATCCAAGCATGGATAAGGGTAGGTAATATGAAGGAGTGTGTCACTCATGGATTAAAAAAGCATGCACCAAAGTATTAAACAAGAAAAGTTTACCTTGAATGACATTTTGCTTCCCCAGTGGTGGAAATTCTAAAGCATGAAGCTGACCACGACCCACTCCACGTCCTCTCTAACCCTACTAAAGACCACCTTCATAGTTGTGATATATTCTCTGTGGATGGGGAGTATCACGGGGATATCCTATACCTATGACAACTAATCTATATTAATCCCAAACTAGAGAAACATACTACTGGTACCTCGGTTGGAACCCTCTCAATGGAGGAACCTAAAGCAGAACAACTGGTGCATGCTAACTTCTTATAAAGGTCGGTCACTCTCACCGCTGATGATCTCATCTTCCACAAGAAAAACATGAGTATGATCCCTTAGTATATGCAAGAGATCTTCCACCCCCATATAAATGAGACATTGAGGGTTGGGACCTACCCTAGGTTGATCAGAAGATCTTCTATCCTAACAACTTGAAACCCTATACCACAACTCTACTTCAGGATGAATCCTAATGACTCTTATCTCAAGATGATCTAGTTCTAATAACATCCTCTTGATTACCTCTACTTTTTCCAGAACCTTGAGATACATCTTCAAAATAAACGGGGTGACTTGACATTGGATATCTGGATGGAAAGCCTCCTCAAAATGTCTCACCTTATCCTCCTCATATAAAAATAGGTCCGAAGCATATTGAAAAAGGTTCCTAAAATGGATCTCAAACTCTTGTACACTGGAGATCCCCTGATAAAGGGTAAGAAACTCCTAGAGACTTGCCTCTATCATGTTTTAAGAAAGAAACCCAGCTTTAAACAGGTCTTGGAACTCCTCCCATGAGACTGTCGGCTACTCGCGATCTCTGAGAAACAAGAACCACCACTGCCTTGCTACCCTACACTGCATTGTCACAGCCAATGATACCTTGTGCTCCTTCCAATAACGGATCAAACTAAAGAAGATATTAAACTTCTCCAACCATAATTTTGTGACTCCTTCTGAAATGGATCCCTCATACCTTTGCAGAAACTGTCACTGAAGCTCTCGGAGTGTCCTCCTCCAAATGTTGTCTTCATTGATTTCTACTCTACAGTGATCTATTGGTGCAACCTGTTGAACATCTTATGCACAAACCTTATGAGGACATCAACCTGGAGCCATACCTTTAAAAGAATAAATATTTAGAGATCCTAAACTTAAAATATAGAAGATATTAACATTAATTAATTGTTTTGTTTTATTATTTTTAGGTTAACTTGTCCCAAGGTCTACCCATTAAAACACAAGAATAAAGAATAATGGTGAATGATCCTTTCCTATGTATCTACCCAAAAACCATCATCACTTCATTTTTTAGTAGCTATAAGATTAAAGGTATGTGCATCAGATCACAAGAGGAACTAAATACCCATGTCTCGATCAGTCTCCCGTGTTTACAACACTCACTAAACTTAGTTGACATCATTTCCCTACAAAACCATTCAACCTCACTTGTGCCTAACTTCAAACTCCATCTTATCCCTCAACAAACCCTATGATACCACTCTATCATAACCCCCCCAAGTGTACCCCTCTTCGGCCAGCAATGGGAGAAGAGAGATAATAACACCTGAGTCCTACCTCTAATAGGCCCCAGGTTGGTGACTAGTACTAAGGGTATGGTAAACACATATATGGGAGGAATTACCCTATAAGAGAACACAAGTGAAAGAGAGAGATAAGATAGACACCAAACAACTCCTACCCAGACTATAATATAAAAATAAAATCCAAGTACACAAATGTAATTTCATGCAAGAACTACAATAATTGAAAGGGAAACTGGAAGTACCAAAAGAAACTAAAGATGGTAGTGACCAAAAATACCAAACGACTCCTACTAAACCCCAATCTAGTAGTAACCAGATTGATCTCCAAACTTCTCTAACTACCCTAAAAAAAGTTTATATATATGTAGGGTGAGTATAACAGTATACTCAGTAGGATCCTCCCCAAAGCCTCTCATTCAAAAGGTAAATAAATGATTCTAAAGATTAGGGAAAACACCCCCCCGCGGCATAGAATCCCTGGGGTTTCAGTTTCTCTAACCAATAGGGTGGAGTAACATATAGAAACATGTAAAGTATAGGATATAATATTGCTCAAAACCACACTATGGGACTATCATAGTCTCGGACTCAACTGTAGCTAACATCTCTTGGACTCCCATCTTCCACTGCTAAGACCATATCTCCTATAAGAACGCAACCATTAAAGAGATACATTAAGTTGTATTATTCTTTTTCATAAGTTTAACTTTACATTAATTAATTCTTTAACCATTAATCAAACATTAACATTTTCAACATTAGATTACATTAGAATCACAACAAAGTTTCATTCCCTCCATGCATAAGCAAACTGAGTACATGGATTCTCAGAATTACAACCTCAGTATTACATTCCAGGAAGCTCCAACCCCATGGGTTAAACATTTATTAATGTACTAACATAATTACTTTCCATATTACCATGTGGTCTAGGAAAACATTCTAAGCTACCAAACACAAGGGTCTCAATATGGACCATAGGTGAACTACGCTTTGAGTATTTACCACCTATATCAGGAGCATGGAATCATCCAACCATGAGAAGATGAACCTGGAAACCATGTGGAATACACTTTACATATTCACCTTTCTTGGAAGGATAGTAACCAAAATCATCTGCCTCAAGCAATGGGGAATGGAAATTAGGTAAACAAAAATAAGGCCCTTATCCAAGCAACTAATTCAAACAAAAAACCATCTTTCATAATAATGGTTAAGCCCATATTCAACTTGTTCTATCATCTTTGGTGTCATCCCTGACACCAGATGTATATTTCAATTCCTATCACCACTCCATGCATCATCTGTTGCCTCAACAACCAGGCCTCCCCACCCGTCATACCACAACATGCCCTCCAGGATCAGTCATCCTAGGCTCAAATCATATCACAAGTAACAGGAAACAAACATATCAAATGAGATATTAGCCCAAAATTAAGGCATCCGGCCTTCACACACAATGAGCTCTCATAGCTCTTATAGTTCCAAAGCACATGGAACTTGGCCTTTATAAGAAAGTGTAAAACCCAGGCCCCATAAATTCATCATCTTTTATCACACAACCGGTTCTTATTCCATATTGAACTAATTGATTCATTGTCATAGGTTCCAACTATGTGAAACCAAAGCAACAAGTTATCTCAAGCTATCAAGAATTAATTAGAAAAATAAATTAAACATGCCTTTAATTATTTAATAAACATGCATCAACATGCTTTAGGATTATTAACCAATTAAATTAAATTTCCATACTTGTATCAATTTTATTATCATTAAATTTCAACAACAACAACCAGATTCATTAAACATTCCTCTTTAATTCCTTTAGATGATTATTTATCAATTAATTTTGGTTTTACATTATTTGAAAATTTCTATCCATAACAACATACTAAACTAAGGAAGGCATAGCTATCACACTATCTAGAAAATCAAGAGGCAAACCATTATCACGTTACAAAGAAGAAACATCGTTATGCGATCGATACCAATTCTTTAATCTGATTTAAATAATTACTAGATCAATTTCATTATAATCAAAGGGGATAAATCATAATGTCTCTACGATTTCGTGTAAATAAATAGAGAATCGATGAATCGCCTACTTCAAAAAGTCTTTGACATTCTTTGCACGAGGATGAACCGCACAACAGATCTCTCATCACCCCTACCCCAAGAACTGTATCCACCCAAGGACACCATGTCACAATTGCACCAACCAACAACCGAGGAAAACCCCATTTGAAACATGGGAGATCATCCACCATTGCATGGAAAGAAGAATAAGAGGAAAAAGAGATCAAATTGAAAGAAACTTCTCGAAGAAAAAGTAAAAAATAGACCTTGGATCAACCTAGGTCACCATGGATCAAAGATGGAAGTTAGGAATCGATCCTTGGTGAAGAGATCCCAAAAATGATGAAGAGGGGGTCATCGGGTTTCTTAGAGTCAAGAGAGAGCCACTACAACCATAGGTTTTGATAACCTAGGTGGCTGGAAATGTTTTAAAACACACAGTATCTAGTAATTACATGACATGTGATCCCCTTTCACATCGTGTAATCCTCATTATTAGGTTTTTTCTAAAAAACACATCACCGCTTCACTTTTATTTATTTTTCAAACCCTGATATATTACACATTGTAAAACATATATTAACATCATGTTACCTTCTTTCACGATGTGAAATCTCCCCTTATTTTGGAATCTAGCAGCTGAACTCCTCTATACTTCTTCTGATCCTCCTATGAGAACCTCGGTCTTTGAAAACACACAAAGGTTTGACCCCTGGGGATCTAGGTTCTTATATGACCAAAACCTACACTCTTAGGTCTAGTGCTAAAAACACATACTTTACAAAATAATTTTGATACCAAGTGAGATATCCCAAGCTAAATTTTCATATATTATACATTATTTTTATATTTTAAACATTAAATATCACAATAATCACACAATTTCATGAATGGATGGTTTATTGTCTTTGAGGATCAGCTACACAGGAAACTTATTTTATGATAATAGTGAATATTTCACCATAATCAAAATATTCTAGAATCCCTTCAAGAATCCTCATAGGTTATAATCATATTCATAACCTAGTGAAAAGAAACACAAGAATGGGGTGACATAAAATTCTCAGTGAGAGAAAACTTACCAATATGTCATCAAATTTTGGATGATAAGAATATGAGATAAAAGATCATAGAAGAGATATCTTATTAAAAAGAATATTCAATAGTAATATTTGATTATAAGTCAAGATAGAAGGACATGTAATCTCAAATTACCAAACATATACCATAGAATAAGATTTCAAAAAAAAATACCGTAAACATGATCCATAGAGTATAACATAATAATAGGATATATAATGTGGCATTTCATTGAAACATGACAAAATAATGAATTATGGAACAAAAATATGCATAAATAATCATCATATTGTAAGAAAACTAATTATTCAAGGCCTTTTATTTGTGAACAAATCCAAGTATTTACATCCTTTAATTTTTAGAACAAATCCCAGAATGACCACCCTTTAATTTGTGAAAAAATACAATAATTTCCACCCTTCTTATTGTGAACAAATCTAAGAATTTCAACCCATTACATTTTCAACAAATCCAAGCATGTCTACCCTTTAAGTTATCAATGAATCCAATCATGTCCACCCTTTAAATTGTGAAGAAATCCAAGAATGTATATGCTTTATTTAAATATAGAAAAAACATAAGAATAGGTAAACATCACCTTCTTAATACACTCACTCATGCTGATAGAACAAACTTAATCATGTCCATGAATACTTATCTTAGGATTCATAATCATTTTAAGCCACACACTTGCACCCATGTTTGTGAGAAAACTTAATTTCACTTATTTATTTATATCTCATGAGATATAAACTTTTAAAAAATGCATTGAAGGGTGATATAGGACCCCCATACATCAATTAACCATACGTATGTGTCTAATAAGTTGTCAATAGTTTATTATTTCATTAAAACCCATGGAAAATAATTGGTTTCATGTCATTTAAAAGTGGTATTGCATAACATGATATAAAAAGTTAATTGGTTGATACCAAAAATTAAATTACCCAAAATAATTATTTCACAAGGGAATTTAGATAGGGATTCATGAAACATAACTCCAAGGTATATATATCTTTTAGAGATAAATATTAAAATTAATGTCAATCCATAAAAAGATTTTTTAGAAAAAATTTATTAACATTTTTATAAAGATATGAAACTACAAATAACTTTCAAAAATAATTTTCAAGAAGGTAACATTAAAACCCATTTTAGAACCATTTTTAAAAAAATAAAAATAAGGGAGTCCTAAAAAGACAAAAGTTTTTCATAGAAAATGTGGAGAGGAAGATAAAAATAAGAAGTTGAAAGGGAAATCTTTTTAAATATTTTAAAATACCATTATTAAAACTCACATTTTAAAAAGGATAATAAAAATATCATTTGAAAATGGGTAAAGATAAATAAAAATACCATAAGATAAAATAAATTTTTGAGTTTGAAAATAATAAATAATAAATATTTTGGAATGATGAATATGAACATGGAAGAGAAATATTTTTTGAATAGGATGAGAATTATTCTTAACAGTATTATATTTTTATAAATAAATAAATTCATAAATGAATAATAATTTGGTGTGAAAGTTTAAATTACATAAAAAACAAGGAATAAATAAAATATAACACTATAATAGGATATAATCAATCAATCTTATAATAATGGATTTCAAGAATAAAGATTACAACTCAATGAAAGGTAAATGAGTTTATAAAATGCTTTATGACATTGATATCAACTGAATCAAAAGCTAATGAAAGATAGAAATTGAGATGGATTTATAAATCCATTTCATTTCATGATAGTATGATATAAACATACATATGTTATTATATACACCACACAATATAAAACAAGTGGTGAATATATTATATGCCTCAAATAAAGAAAAGTTATATGAAAAAACACTTAAAATTTTTGTAACATTTGATTCAAAATCTCTTGAAAGAGAAAAACTGAAATGAAAATTAAAATAAAATTAATAAATATAGAATGATGATATAATACTTCAAATAGTAAAAAAATACCAGATAGTTTAAAATATTTTCATAATAAAAAACATTCCTCAAAGAATGAAATTTGAGATGAAACTCAAACCTCAACTCGTGATTTCCACAAAAGCGCTTTAAACTCATATATAATAAAAATAACCATATTAATAAACTATTTAAGAAACTTATTAATATATATTACCCTATATAATATTCAATTATAATCATTTATTTTACATTTATTAGTTATTTATAATTTATTTTCATTATTGGATGTTTGTGATTTTGATTGTTTCGTGAATGCTTCAAAATGTTGATGTCAATTCCTATTCATTGATTCTAAGTTAATCATTACTAGATTATCCATGGTACTATAATATATTATTTATATTTTTTTATAAATCTCTAAATCTATTCCATGATAATTTTCTTCAGGATTCTTGAATATGGAATTAGTGGCATGTTTGTTTTAGTAGTTTTTGACAAATAAAAGTTGGTATGTCAATAACACGTTTAATATTAATATAAAACTTCCAAAACAAAAAAAGGACATAATTTAAATAATAATATAATATTTATTCATTAATTATAATATTTTAACTATCCATGTAGAGCGGTGATGACTAAAGAAGTATGTCATTCCACGGAGGTGGTATCCTGCACATACACACGGAAAATGTTTTCATTTTTCATAGAAAACGAGAATGGTAGAAAATGTTTTAACTTTTCATAATAATAAAAATATTATAAATTTAATATTTATTCATTAAATACCATTTTATAACTATATATTTTAGGTGGTTATGAAAAATATATATTTATTTATGGAGGTGGTAGTCCATATATATACACAAATGATGTTCTCATTTTTATAAGGGGAAATGGTATATGAAGGTTATAAAATTAACATAATAAAATTTAAATATATTAAAAATAATTATGGAATTATATTATAATGTGAAAAATGTATTTTTAAGAGAAAATGGAGAACAAAAAATAAGTTAAGAAGTGATTAATACTCATATTATGAGTTTAAACCTTCTCTTGGAGTACCTAGGGGAAATAGAGGGTTTTTATATTTTCCTTGGATAAAGGGTGTAAGAACCCGGTTCTTATTTTTGAGGTACGGGTTTCTTCTTTTCCCTTTTCCTTAATTGTTTTTGAGAAAATAAGGAAAATGGGGGAAAATACTAAATTTTGGGACTACACGCCATGTACTTTTCCACATGCCGTGTACTTTGGCCGTGTGGGATGAGTACACAGGGTGTGTAGCCATGTTGGCGATGAAGGGTGTAAAAACCGACTACACGCCATGTAGTGGGTATTTACACGACGTGTATTAAGTCGGCAGGAAAATAGTAAGGCGGTGGAAGTAGCCGCCAGGTGAGCGGCAGTACACGCCATGTACCCAGGTTTTACACGTCGTGTACTCATGTTGATAGATGAACAGTAACACGCTGGTGAGAAGCTGCCCAAGGAACAGTTAAAAATGAAAATTACATGTCGTGTACTTGAGAAGTACATGCCATGTAGTTTGTTTGTTTTTTTGATTAAAATGGGTAGTATCCTCCCCTGTTTAGAGGGAAGGGTTAGAACCGGAGGAAGGAGTCAGGAGAGGAGGTCGGACCTTCGAGGATCTCCAGATCGAGTGTCGGGAATCCGTTTTCGTCTCTAACGATCTCGTTGGAACTGCACAGGTAAGCCCTCCACTCTCCTTAATCCATTCTTGCCAATTCTTCATCTAAGGGAAGTTATTTGAGTTTGAATGGGGATTTCGTTCACCTCAGATCTACGTCGTTCTTAGACGATTCGAGGATCGTCATTCACGTATACCGTTCAGGGGCGTTTAAGGAAGGTGGCTTGGTGTTTAATTTCCAAATGTTGTGCATTTGTGTGTATTTTTGTCCTATGAACCCATGTTGGGGTGTCGTGTGGCTGAGGCCTTGGATATTTTAAATACCTAAATTTGAATAGGTAATTAAATGTGATAATAGCCTGCTGTTTGGGATCACTCCTTGGATCCAGGACTACCCCGGGTGTACGTTCCTCTGTTTAGACGTTTGGCCAGGATACCTGAGGGTATTCCATGTTTTTTTTTCGCATTAATTTTTCCTTGAGAGGAATTGTGTGTGAATTTATTGTTTATATGTTGGGAATGGCCTGATTACTTGTTTAGCCTGAGGGCAGTGTTTCCTTTAGCTTGAGGGTAGTAGTTATTTCGTCCTGAGGGAAACATCTTCCGTGCCCATGGGCAATAGACTCTGTGCCTGAGGGCGACACTTTGTAAGCCTGAGGGAAATATATATTATTCCTGTTGGCAATTACCTGTGGGTTATGTTTCTAATTACTAGAGGGTAAGGGTTTGCATTTCTAAGGACACTTACTGTTTACGTATAAATTCACTGTGGTGGTTTCCTTATAATGAATGATTAAATGAATAATAAAATGGAAATATAACTGATAAATTTAGTTACTTTGAGTACTGTTTAGTTTATTGCATTTTTAATATTGAACACTGTTTTTACATATTTTCAAATAGTTAGGCACGAGCCTTTGGTGGGTGCCTACTGGGATTTATTTCTCACACCCTATTTGGGTTATGTCTTCGGCCCAAACAGATTACATTACTGCATGTGTGGATAAGGTAAAGGGTCCTTATACAGGTACTTGATTGCTGCTAAGGATTAGGGGATCATGGGACCGGTCTTAGGCTTGCGATGCTACCAGCAATTTTGTTTTGATTTGTTGTACTCTGTATTATACTATATTGTATTGTTTTGTAACGTGTTCTGGCTGTTTTCTTAGAACTTGAGACTTGTTGCATCCTTATCTATATAACGGTTGGTTATCTTTTACAGTAGTCGTTTATTTTAAATGATCATGGTTTATTGTTTCCACTGTTTTTGTATGTTTTATATTGTATTCTGCTGCGCTAAACTTTGACAAATGAGGGCATAGTTCCCCCCTATCTGACATGGTCCCTCGCTGCTAGTCGGAAGCCTCTGGTATTTGTGGAAATGCACTTGAGGTCATGTGACCAACCGGGTTCGGGGCACCTGTTGAGTGGCACTCAGAACTGGGACGTTACAAAGTGGTATCAAAGGGTTTCTTTTCTTTGAATTACTATTTGGAGCCTTAGTCAGGGATAGGATGGGAACAGTAGTTGGTAATAAGTTGTTCCTAGGCATAGCTAACCCAGGTATAGGGAAAATCTTGTCTGCCTCGTTTTTTTGAAATTATTCTGATTTGGAAAATTTTACAGTTGATTTTATTTTCACCATTGGGTGAGGCGCTTGTGATTGTGTTGTTATATTTTATCCATGGGTTCTATTTAGTTGCAACCTGATGAGATGAGGGTATTCCATATCATGCATCATTTAGACACATGCTAGGAATCACATTGCATGCATAGTTCCATGCCACGTAGGTGCATTAGAAATTGTATGTTGTTGTGATAGTTGTTGTGCTAGAAAAGCATGTTGTTGTGATAGTTGTTCTGATAAATACCTGCTATGTGATAGGGTATATTTGTGTGAGCCAGTTGATTGAATGGATGCGAAACTCTGGTTTTTGGGGAGTATGGGCCCTCATTGACCGGAATTTGGTGGATCATTGACTGTTTATCTTTGTATAACACAGACAAGATTCCAAACTTTTATTCACGGGGAGTATGGGCCCTCATAGATTGGAATTTGGAACTAAGGTTTTTTTGTTCAGTATTTTCTGGGTTTCAGAGTAGTATTTGAGCCTTACTATCTGGAAAACCCAAGATACACGACGTGTAGTTCCTCAGACACACGTCATGTGATCTTCTGTTCGGGAAGAAAAGAAAACTTCTTGAGTACATGCTGTGTAGTCTCTTTTCGTGTCATAGACCGCATGAGAGGGGACACAGGAAAGGGAAATTCTTGGGGAAAACACACCGTGTATCAGATGTACACGCCATGTAGTGTTGACCCAGAGTCCACCCGTGTAACTAACAACACAGAAGGAGGAGACCATAAGACATACACGCCGTGTCCACTGTGGAACACGCCATGTAGTCTGACCTGGGATTCGTCCATGTAACTAACAACATGGGTCGGTGTAATCCTTTCGTGTACACGCCGTGTGTATATGGAACACGTCGTGTAGTGAGATCCTTGTGTCCGACCATGTAACTAACAACACGGGTCGGCGGAGCTTGTCCAGTGCACGCCGTGTGCCTGAGGGACACGTTATGTAGTCTTGACCGGTGGAAGACTGTGTGGACTTAGCCATGTGGCTGGGAAGACTGAGTGGTGTACACGCCGTGTACGGGTGTAACACGCTGTGTAGTATCAAGATTAGTAGTCGGCCGTGTCACAAACGACACGGGCAATTGGAAACTTACACCATACACGCCGTGTAGTCAGTATACACGCCGTATAGTTTTGTTCAACGGGAGTTGTGTGGCTTAGCTGTGTAGAAGGACCCGGGCAGGGGAAGAAAAGTCAGGTACACGCTGTGTAGTCAGTATACACTCCGTGTAGTCTTGTTTTTCAAATCATGAAATTACTTCTTCCTCTGATTCCCCTTTTGGTCCCTTCGTTTGTCAGTCTTTGATAAACTTGATCTAAGGTGTGCGATTGACCTTGTAGAGTCATGCCACCGAGACAACCACATGTTGTATGCTAGGAGAGTGTCAACAATTATACTCTAGAGATGGTAGGCCATGGGCTACCAGTGGATCCTCCAGCAGAGCAAGATGCGGCACCAGCCGTTATATCGGACATAGGCATGGAGGCGTAGTTCTGTAAAGGCTTTATGCGGTTCATGCAGACCTTTCAGGAAGCACCACCGGCTGCCACATCTATGGCTGAGCTGACACGTATCTTACAGCAGCAGCATCCGCCTATGTTTTCAAGGGATGGTGGACCACATGCTGTGGTGTCTTGGCTGGGGTCTATGAAGACTATTTTCGAGCATCTTGAGATTCCTACAGGGCAGAGGGTCAAGCTCACGACTTATATATTGCATGATTCTACCAAGAGGTGGTGGGATATTACTATTCAGACAGAGCATCACGGAGACATGGTGTGGGAAGATTTTTAGATAGCCTTCTATGACTTCTTCTTCCCAAAGAAGATGAGAGTATATAGAGCTCAAGAGTTCATGAATCTGCAGCAGGGCGCTATGTCGGTGACAGACTATTCTTCTCGTTTCACAGAGCTTCAGCGTTTTGCACCCGTTCTGGTGGGTGATGAGACGTTGAGGGCTAGACGCTTTGAGGATGGTCATCGTTATGAAATCTGAGCACTGGTGAATGTTTTTAGGGTTCCATTAGTACATTATATTGTGAACCAGGCGCAGATTACAGAGAGGAACCTTCAGGAAGCTAGTGGTGCAGGCCAAGGCAGTTCAGCACGAGTTTAGGGTACTATTTCTACCAATAAAAGGAAGCGACAAATAAATTTCTCTCACGGTGGCAGTACCAGGAAGAAGGATGTTTCAGGTGTTCAATTTAGGTGCTACCAGTGTGGTAAGGAGGGGCACACGAGACCTGAGTGTCCACGAGACCCAGTGGAGTGTCGAGCTTGCATCAAGATTGGTCATCTACATCGCTTTTGAAGGGTGTTTCCACCAGTGGCTACTGAGAGGGATTATGTGCAGACTCCGCATTCTGGAGCAGGACCAGTGGATTCTTACCAATTGGGAAATTGGAATATGTCAAGGCATGTAGGTAGAGATTGAGGTCGTGGTCGTGGTAGCCAGACACTAGGATCTCAGAGGCAGTAAGGCAGGACAGCTCAGGGTAGTCAGGCTGTGTCACAGGGTCGTAGCACTGGGCAGACATATGCAGTTCAACAGACCCAGCAGGAGCAGGATCCCAGATCCTCTACTGTCAGAGGTACTATTATAGTATCTTCTATCTTATCTTCAGTACTTTTTTGATATGGTTTCTACACATAGTTTCATATATGTGCCTGTTGTAGAGAGCCTTGGGCTCTGTGTTTCTTCTTCTTCTTCTTCTGCTATTATGATGCTAGACGCTCCATTGCAAACTAGAACAGCTGGTGTATGTCAGTACAAAGAGTTCCCCCTTGAGGTTGGAGGGTGTCACTTTCTATGGGACCTCTATGTCTTAGAGATGACGAGCTATGATTTCATTCTCGGGATGGACTGGTTGGTTCCCTTCCGAGCCTTTGTAGATTTCTATCGTTGCAATGTGAGTTTCACGTCACCAGAGGGTGGAGAGTTTCTATACAAAGGTGAATGGGATGTTCATGAGATTCAAGCTGGACCAGAGCGTCATGGGTGAGGTGGAGTCATAACCCAAATTGTGAGTTTATATCTGGATGATCATGGGACTTGTTAGACGGATTTCCCCCCAGTGGTTGATCGTTTCAGGGATGTCTTCCCAGACGACTTTTCGAGTCTAATCCAGAGCGCGAGGTGGATTTCTCTATTGATCTTGTGCCAGGAGTAGCACAGGTGTCCATTCCTCCTTATAGGATGTCTACACCTAAGTTACAGGAGGTCAAGAGGCAGTTAGAGGAGTTATAGTCAAAGGGTTTTATCCGACCCAGTACTTCTCCTTGGGGTTCTCTGATCCTTTTTGTGAAGAAGGCAGATGATACCCTCAGACTTTGTGTGGATTATCGGAAGTTGAACCAGTTGAAAGTCAAGAACCGATATCCCTTTCCAAGGATTGATTGTCTTTTTGATCAACTTCGTGGAGCACGAGTGTTCTCGAAGATTGAACTGAGATCAGGATATCATCAGCTACGCGTGAGACCATCGGGAATACCACTTAGAGCCTTTTGGAGCAGATATGGTATGTACGAGTACTTGGTTATGTCGTTCAGACTCACGAACGTGCCAGCAATTTTCATGGCTCTGATGATTCATGTGTTCCATCCGTATCTGGATTATTTTGTGGTAGTATCTGTGGATGATATCTTGGTGACCTCTCACACTCGACATGATCATGCCACCCATCTTGGGATCGTTTTGAGTATACTGAGAGAGAATCATCTATATGCTAAGATCTCAAAGTTCCACTTTTGGATGGACTAGATTCACATCCTGGGTCATATCATCTCAGAGGCAGGACTTTTCGTGGACCCTGAAAAGGTGAGTGTAGTGGTTTCCTAGGATCATCCTAAGAAAGTGTTTGCGATACAGAGTTTCTTAGGGTAGGATGGTTACTACAGACGTTTCATCCAGGACTTCTCCCGCTTAGCAGCACCGTTGACGGGTCTGACTAAGATGGGTGCGAAGTTCATTTGGTCGGAAGCTTGCGAGACAGCCTTTCAGGACATGAAAGGAAGGTTGACATCAACACCAGTCCTAATACTTCCAGAACAAGGAAAGATCTATACAGTTTCATGTGATGCATCAGTTATTGGGTTGGGAGTAGTGTTGATGCAGGGTGATTGAGTTGTTGTGTACGAGTCTCGACAGTTGAGGCCACATGAGAGAAATTAACTGATGCATGATCTTGATTTGGCTGCAGTTGTTCATGTGTTGCACTGTTGGAGACATTATCTCTTGGGAGAGCATTTTGTGGTTTTTACTAACCACAAAAGTCTCAAGTATATCTTTATTCAGTGTGAATTGAATCTGAGACAGAGAAGGTGGGTCTAATACCTTCATTCCTTCGACTTTGAGCTTGCCTATACACCCAGTAAAGGTAATGCAGTAGCTAATGCACTGAGTAAGAGGACTAAGATACAGGCAGTGCAGGAGGCTAGTGGTGAGTGGTAGCTCATGGACTTATTCTCTGAGATGCATTTGGAGGTGCATGATAGTCAGGGGAAAACCTATCTTTCTTTTTAGCTGTGACTTCCACCCTCCTGGACAGAGTGAGGATGAGGCAACTATCTGATTCGGGAGGCCTAGTTTTATGGGAGTCGATGGCAAGTGAGGGCCCTCCTCCTGGATGGACGATACACGATGATGAAATTATGTGTTTCCATGGACGAGTGTGGGTTCTAGGAGATATACGCAAGGAGTTGATGCAGGAGTTCCACAATTTAGTTTGGGAAGTTCATCCCGGGGTTACCAATATGTACCATGACTTGAGAAGTCAGTACTGGTGGCCGGGTATAAAGAGAGATGTAACTGGTTTTGTTGTGAGGTGTTCCACCTGTCAGTAGGTGAAGGCGGTGCATCAGAGGCCAACCAGACTATTATAGCAGTTACCCATTCCGGGGTGGAAATGGGATGATGTCTTGATGGACTTCGTGACTGGTTTGTCGAGGCCACCTTGAGGCAATAATGCCATGTGGGTTGTTGTGGACAGACTCACAAAGGTAGCTCACTTTTTGCTGATCAAGGATACCTTTTGTGTTGATGAGCTCGGAAAGTTTTATATCCGAGAGATCGTACGTCTTCATGGGGTCCCTCGTTATATCATTTCAGATAGGGACACCCATTTTACATCTCATTTCTGGAAGAGTTTTCATAGGGCACTCGGTACACAAGTGCTTCTGAGCATAACTTACCACCCTAAGACCGATGTCCAGTCAGAGCGTATGATATTGGTTCTTGAGGTAAATTTTCATGCATGAATCCTAGACTTTGGGGGATCTTGGGAGAAACATATACCCCTAGTAGATTTTGCCTACAATAACAGTTTTCAGGCAACTATTGAGATGGAACCTTATGAGGCTTTATATGGTAGGTCATGCCGATCACCTTTTTGCTGGTTAGAGGCAGGTGAGGCAGCTTTACTGGGAACACTTCTCGTGAAGGAGACTTCTGAGTAGGTCTAGTTGATTCATAAGTGGATGAATACTGCATAGTCTCGACAGAAATCTTATGTTGATCGCCGTAGACGACCCTTAGAGTTCGTGGTCTGGGATTAGGTTTTCTTGAGTGTTTCTCCGAGGTTGGGACACAGACGGATTAGGAGACAGGGTAAGCTTTCGCCGAGGTATGTGGGGCCGTTTGAGATTCTAATGAGAGTCGGTTTGGTTACCTGTCGGTTACAATTACCACAGAAGTACCGATCCATGCATGACGTCTTCCATGTATCTCAGTTGCGCCGCTATCATTCAGACCCGTCTCACGTCTTTCAGCCCGAGGAGGTTGAGCATGAAGTAGATACATCCTTTTAGGAGCATCTGATTCGTATCATGGATCGTAGAACGAAGGTTCTCCGAGGCCGGTCGGTTTCTCTCGTATGGGTGCTATGGCAGCATGGACGAGTGTTGGATAAAACCTGGGAGCGGAAAACCAACGTACATGCTCGGTGGCCAGAGTTGTTATGAGCTTTCTCTTCTCCAACCTTAGAAGGTAAATTTAGGGATGAATTGTTTTAAGGAGGGAAGTTTGTGAGAACCCAGTTCTTATTTTTGAGGTACGGGTTTCTTCTTTTCTCTTTTCATTAAGGGTTTTTGAGAAAATAAGGAAAATTGGGAAAAATCATAAATTTTAGGACTACACGCCGTGTAATTTTCCACATGCTGTGTACTTTGGCCGTGTGGGATGAGTACACAGGGTGTGTATCCATGTTGGCGATGAATGGTGTAAAAACCAACTACACGCCATGTAGTGGGTATTTACCTGCCGTGTAGTATGTCAGCAGGTAAATAGTAAGGCGGCGGAAGCAGTCGCCAGCTGAGCGGGAGTACAGGCCGTTTACCAAGGTTTTATGCAAAAACCCGAAGATTTTATAAGATACATTCTTTTTAATTTCATTCATATCTTCTATTGTACGACACACCAATATTATCTTGCGCTATACGCAACACTGTATTAGCTTGCAGTATATGCAACACTTTTCTTGGCTCTTGTTACACACAATTTCAAGTTCGTTTGATAGAAGTTATTCTACGCAACATTGAGTGTATATATATATATATATATATATATATTCAATGTATAAATAAAATATGGTTGGATTCTGTTATACGCAACAACAAAGGAGTTGTGCACTACACGCAACCCTGACTTGGCTTGCATTACACGCAATCACGACCTTCCTCGATAGCGTGTATTGTACGCAATACCGGGTTTTACTAAACAACGATATATTATTATAATATTGTTATGAACTAGCCGTTATGAATAGTGTTAAGTAAATTTTGAATTTTATAACATTATTATTCATCTTACACATTTCTAGAACATGGTATAAGAACAAAATAAATTTTTCGGGTAAAATAAGTATTTTTCAAAAAATGTAGTTTTGCCGCCTTTTGATGGCGCACCCACTTTAAATATAGTTTTTGAGATGTTTATATGTTCAATTTGACAAAATATAATTTTTCTTTTGAATCAGGATATAAAAATTTACATTAGATAAAGTTTTGATATTTTTCCGATAACTTTCATATTTTAATGAATAGTAAAAACACGCTATATTTTAATTAAAAACAACTTCTTTCATCGTAATATCTTATGTGGTTAAATTATAATATTTAATGGTTTTAAAGTATAAATAGAATATATTTTTACCATTTAATATAATTTATGTCATTAGCATTGATCTTACCTTGAATTCGTAGGTTAAATCAATTCAATCTTTTGCAATGTTTTAAAGAAAAACGCGTTTTCTTTCGACAATGAGATTAATTTTAATTTAATTTCTGCAACTTTTGTGTATTGAATTTGGAAAAATGGATTCCATATTTGGAATCAGTGGATTCAAATTATGTTAATAAGCTACTTTTTATTTTTGGGAATTATGAATAGTAACTATGGTAAATTTTATTTACCATAGTTAAAGGTAAATCGGGTAATTAAGGGTAAATATAATATTTTAAAATTACCCTAACAAATGTAAAAATCCTATTGGATGAATAAAAGTCGACCCATATCACCTAAGGGTCGTATTAGATTCATTTAATTAAATTTTGTCAATGAAAATAATTTAATTATTATTAAAACCAAAGAATGTGACAACATGTCACTTTCTTAATTCTTATAAGTATAATAATTTTAATTTTGTGATAAACTTAATGAAACTTCGAACATGAATAGTCTCCAGAAAGCTAATACGATTATCTACATCATAGGAATTAATTTAGATTTTTTAGGGATTAAATAATTATCATTAATTATGACACAATAGTGATGTTGAAAATATTTTATTAATTAAAGTATCAAATAAATGGTTTTACAAATATTAAAATAATTATTATATGCACTATTTAATGTTCTCCACTAATTTTCTAGATACATATGACATCTTATTAATCTATTAAAGCTTTTTTTTCGAACATATCCTCTGTATATATTTTTTATTTAAATTCAAATAAATGAATAGTGTCAAAATTGACACTATTGTTATTTTATAAAAATAACAAATTATAAAATTGTCTAAAAATCACAAAAATATTTAAAAATTATAAATTAAATTTTATATGGTCTAAAATGTCATAAAGTGTCAAATTATGGAAAATTCACAACACATATGTAATTATTAATAATAATTTAAAATTTAGAATATTATTACCACAAATAAAATTAAATTGATAAATAAGGATAAATCAAGTTGTAATGTTTAAAATAAATTCCTAACATGTCTAAATTTTATTGGTTGATGAGATTACAACCCTATATCATCTAATCTTTGGATATGAGTCATTTTTGGAAGTTTTGAAGTGGGGTAGATTTATTATAAATTAATATTTTTAATATTTCCAAAGGAGCCCCTCTCCTCCCTTATAAAAGGGCACCTCCTCCCTCTCCTCCTCACACCAATTTGAGCATTCAAGCTCGGCCAACCCCTGCCAAAATCTCTTATCCACTTCCCTAGTATCATCCTAGAGGTCCTGGTCTTCTTAAAAGACCATCCTTAGTTATTTAAGTGGAGGTTAAGAAAAGGCGCGTCAAAAAGAGGTAATATCCATTACCGATCTTTTTCAATTTCTTTCTTCTTCAACTTATTCTTCTTTAGTTGTTTCATGATAAAGTAATAACATAAGTATTTCTTATATACTGATATGTTATTATAAATATGAAACAACTCTAATTAACCTTCTATCCATCCTACGGAAAAAGGAAAACACCGCGCGTGCGTACGTACGGAATACCGTCTCCACGCCGTGGTGTAATCTATTTTCCGCCACCACCTTAATTGAATGGGTATAATGGTGTAATGAGTAACTATATATGATTATTATAAAGTGATATTGATACTGAAATAGTATACATACACTTCAACACAAGTTCACGATCATGAGAATGATATCATCGCTCGTGCGTACGTACGGACTACCGTCTCCACGACGCGATCAGATTCATTCTCCACATTAACCATTCATGAATGATTATAAAGTATATATAATGAATAATAATGAAATATATGACATGTTAAATCTAATGGATTTATGTATATATATATGTATTTTTGTCATCTACTTACTTCCATTCAAGACAATAACGAAAGGAAAACAGCGTTCATGCGTACGTACGGACTACCGTCTCCATGAACGGTGTGTTTCATTTCATTTATCTATATATTATATATATATATACTGAATATATATGATATATAAATAATTTTTTATATTCTAGAAGTAAGTAAATCATGATATAAGTAATAATAATGTCAAGAACAACAAGTCCAAACACCTACGATAAATGAAACGATTTTACCCAAAACGCTTCTTTAACATGGAATTTACAAAACAAACGGGTAATATAAAGTCATAAGTGAACCATATATGATATCATAAAAATGAATATGATTCTGTAATAAGTTAATGACATTATTTAAACCATTATACAGGAGGTTCAGATACGTACAAATCATATCGAACATAAGGTAAGGGAAAATCTCGCAATCCCAATTTTTATCCGAGATTGTTTATACTTCATAATTTACTGGGGAATACTTATCATCCACATCCATGTTTCCTCGATATGTAATATTATTTCCATCCACCTACAATTTTTTAAATCCAATTTTACCCTTCGGTAAGTTTTTAGTAAAATATAATAAAGGAATCTTTTGTCGTTTTTCGTACGAGGTACTTTTTCGACTTTTCCGACAAAAGTACGAGAAGAAATTTTTTTTAACTTATACAGCATGAATGGATTTTTAAAACATTATTTCCAAGAAGCTTCCTTTACAGGTTTTCAAGTTTATTTTTAATCAACTTCTTTTAGTTTAAAATTGTATGACATGTTAAGAAAGGAAAAGTTTTTTTGAAGTAGAAAGGATATTTTCCTCAAGAATGAAGTTCAAGTGTTTTATCAAAATTATTTTCCATCTAAGATAATAAAGGGTTATGTTTTTATCCCTATTATTACATTGATTTGATTATGTTGTGATGGAATTATTTTTATGAATTCCTTTATCGTATATGAATTGTTTTATGAGGTCATGATGTTTAAGATGCCCATTTTTATTACAAGGGTTATGAAATGATGTATGGTTTATGATTTTGTGGCACACATAAGAATGGTATCATTATGAGATGGGTGGGACCTATATCTCCCTCCAATGAATTGGGTAAAGATTTTATATCTCATGAGATAGACATGGCTGGAATGGTAGGTTATACCGGTTCAGTGAAACAGGACTGAAACGAGGGTGACTCGGTTCAGAAAGGGACTTTGTCCACTAACATAGTCTTGGAAATGAGTCTTGACTAATAAGAAATGATTCTATATGATTATGTGTGTATGCCACAAAGTTTCATGTTTTAAGTTATGATTATTGTGATTACATTTCATTGCCATGATTTATCCCATGTTATGAAATTATGATCTCTTTTGCAGGTTAAGATTTCCAAAAGTTATGTGCTTATGTATATGATGTGATTGATATTTCTTTTGTTTACCCTTACGGATCATTTGATCTCACCCTTTTATGTTTTCTTTTTCCCAGGATATAAAGAAAGGTTTTAGGTAAGAAAAAAAAGGAAGATCTTTATGGGAGATGTTGAAGATCTTTCACCATGATTAGATGAGAACATTCCGAGTTTCCAAAGACACTAAACTATCACGGTCCTTGTGTGTGTGTTTTTGTAATGTACTAAGTATTCTGCAAAAGTAATGTAATGTCCATGTAAATCAAGCATCGGGTATCTACATTTTACATGCCGTGTACTCATGTTGATAGATGAACAGTGCCACGCTGGCGAGAAGCCGCCGAAGGAACAGTTAAAAATGAAAAATACACGCCATGTACTTGAGATGTACATGCCGTGTAGTTTTTTTTCGCTTAAAATGGGCAGTAGCCTCACCTGTTCACAGGGAAGGGTTAGAAACGGAGGAAGGAGTTGGGAGAGGAGGTCGGACCTTCGAGGATCTCCAGATCGAGAGTTAGGAATCTGTTTTCACCTCTGATGATCTCGTTGGAGCCGCACGGGTAAGCCCTCCACTCTCCTTAAGCCGTTCTTGCCAATTATTCCTATAAGGGAAGTTATTTAAGTATGAACGGGGATTTATTTCACCTCAGATCTACGTTGTTCTCGGATTATTCGAGGATCTTCATTCGCGTATACCGTTCAGGGGCATTTAAGGTAGGTGGCTTGGTGTTTAATATCCAACTGTTGTGTGTTTCTTTCCACTGTTGTTGTATGTTTTATATTGTATTCCACTGCGCTACACTTTAAAAAATGAGGGCATAGTTTCCCCACTATCAGACCTAGGCCCTCACTACTAGTTGGCAGCCTCTGGTGTTTAGGGAAATGCGCTTGAGGTCATGTGACCAACCGGGTTCAGGGAACCCGTTGAGTGGCACTCGGAACCGGGACGTTACAAAGGGGAAAAAAGTGATATAGAGATCTATCGGAAGTAAAAGGGGTAGAATTTAAAGTGGAATTATTATTTTATAGTATGGTTAAAAGGGGTGGGGTATGTATCCTTTTATAAGTGAAGTGTGTCATTTTTTAATAATATAAAAAGATACATCACTATTCAAAGAAAGTGGCTCTAAAAGTAGAAAATAATGGATAGGGTATGATTTTGGTTCTATTATCATCTAAAACACTCATTTGGATACAAGGTTTGAGTGAATTTGTCCCTTTTCTCCTTAGTTAAAACATTTTACAAAAAAAAAACATTTTCCATGATAACTCTTTTTTTAACCTCAGTAACTTATTTTTATAACTAAAAATAAAATTAATACTATTATATAATTTGGTTGTTGTTATTAAAAATATTAAAACCATTTCATAATATTAAATTTCTAATAGTGATAAAAATTAATTTTAATATAATAAATGTATAATACATAAAAACAATTTTTTATAAAACTATTAATTAGGTTGTAAAATGTTAATACTAGGAATGTTCAGGCACCGAGCATAATCATCCCTAAAACCACAATGTGTTACATCATCCCCCTTAAATAAATTATTTACTTACAATTTTAATTATTTTTATCCAATGAAATATTTTAATATATCCATAAGAAACTCAAGATATATTTTCTACTGATATATAAACCTCACAATCTTAGATACTAGTAGAATTATAATTTCCTAAAAATAGAAATTGTAATGACCCAACCCATCGGGGCCCAATTGGACAGTGGAAGACTAGGCTAACATAACCCCAAGCCCACCTTCATAGGCCATAGACTAGCAAAAATCACTGAAAATGAAAAATTAAAATGGGAGGCCTTTGCCTAAAGTACCTGTATGCATGCACCCAACCATCTCCATATAGTTTTACAGATGGGTAATAATAAAATATAGTAACATATAGAGTAAAAATAATGAAGTCAATAACCTCTAGGAAATACAAAATAGTATGATAACATAACATAAAAGGTAAATGTAAAAATACATGCCCAACCATAAATACTGTCCAAACCTGACAACAATTGGAAAGAAAGAAAGATGAGAGAGCATGGCTCCTAATCTCCAAACCTCGACCACCATATGTGCTAAAATTCACCCAATTATACCTATATGCATCAATGCCACTGTCTAACTATCCATCATTTGTATAAAAAATGACATGTGTGGGAAAATACCATGTAGGTGTGAGTATATACATACCTAATAGGACACCCCAAAATCTGAAGAGGGAGGAATAAAAGACACGATAGAAGTAGTCACATCATCTCAAAAAAGGTATGTCAATTAGTATATGAGACAATAACCATAACAAAAACCCAGATTTGCTAAAAAAGAATCCTAAATGAGAGAGAAATGGGATATATATCTATACATGCCAACTAAGAACAATGAGTCTACCCACATCTTCAAAGGTCTATTTCTGATGCCCAACATCATGCACATCTACAAGAGAAACTATGGGTTGGGGCCTACACACTGACACTTCTATGCACCATAGTCGAGGGGGCCATGAATCATAACCATGCATCCCATATAACCTCACTAGGAAAAGAGTAGATAGGACCACACCCTACAGCTTTTCTCCACATCATAGGGATCCAAAACTCTTGTGGAGGACTTAAATTCCACCAAATCTAGAAGACAGAGGAGTACCACTCTATATGTAGAGAACTCTCACCCTATAGTAGTAAGGGGAAGACTAACCCTAGAAATATAAAGGATATGGGGAACCCAAACCTTGATGATATGGTGTAGTACTAAACAAGATACCACATTTTTAAAGGATATGGAAAACCTAGACCCTAGTATGATAGGGGAGTACTGACCTTGGTAACACATGTGTAAAGGATTTGGGGAACCCACACCCTGATGAGATAGGGCAGTACTCACCCTGGTAACACATGTGTAAAGAATATGGTGAACCCATGACTTGGTGTAATAGGGGAGTACTAACCTCAGTATCATCTATATAAAGGATATGGGGAACGTACTACCTGGTGTGATAAAGGAGTAATGACCCTGATAACACTCTGATGATCCCACCTGATTTCCACCATCATCAAACGTTTCCTGAAGAAGCATCCTTTTTAGAACATAATTCATCATATATCAAAATCCTCTATGAATTCTACCATCTTATTCTATATATAAAAACTTTTAGGATAGGTTACTCATGGTCCAAAATCCAATTCTATGAAAAAGACGGATGATCGCATGAGGCTCATTGTTGGGTCGTCGGGCTAAAACATCAATCCACTAATATTTCATCACAGATGGACATGAATATACAAATAGATCATGTTTTTTCTATCCTCACGGAAAACCACCCATGATATACTATTCAGTTTCTCAAATCAGACACCTGGTGAAAAAAACACATTTCACTATAACACGTATGTACATCGCTTCATGGGCCTGTTCCATGATTCCAAATCAAATATCCATCATTGGTCTTGAAATTTACCACCTCAATACCAATATCATAATGACATAGATATATCACCAATCCGATGTCCCATTAATAAGTTATAACTAAAACAACATTTCATAAAAAAACTAATATTTTTAATTTATATTATTATTAATTTAAAAAAACTTATTCAAAGTTTAAATTGGATCACGCACAAGGCTTCCCCAACCTTATCACATGTATAGTACAAGTTCCCAGGTGTCCTTACCTCTAATGTGGAAACTCTTTCAATTTCCGAGATTATTATTATTAATAAATCATAATAATAACACAACTCACACTACTTCACACACCCAGGGAATTGTGCACCCAATATTCAGACATTATCTCCTCTTCATTATTTGAATTAAAATGATATTATGATTAATAATAATAATAATAACACGTGTTATAATTATTAAAAATAATAATAACTATCAATTATATTATTATTAAAAATAATAATAACAAAAGCCACCCTCAACGGTCATCTAGAAATCAGATTCCGGCCGTTTGTCGGAAAACCGCCCGTATCCATATATAGCAACCACACATCCCTAAATGTGCTTCCCACACACATTTTACTTGATATTATCACCCCTTCAGATATCTAATTCATTGATTACAAACTACATCCTGTTTTTCATCAATCTATCTACAACCCATTGATCCTTGTGTCATTTGTTCTACCGTAATGAATTATAGGTTTTGATCACGCTCAAACTCGCCACGGAAATGTGGAACTAAGGCCCTGTAGGCCAAGAGTGAAGAACACATTGAAAGGATAGGGGAAAACCAATAAAAAAGTAAACCATAATTATCCAAGAATTATTTTCCAATGATTATATAAATGGGGTGATATCAATGGAAATAAGGAGTTTAATAAATTAATTACAGAATAAGGTAGCAGAGCTCATGTGAAAGAATATATAAATCACAGTTCAAAAGAATATAATTAATGCATGATCCATATTTTAATCTAAAGGGTGAAATCCACAATTGGAAAGTCCTAACTCAATTATGGATTGATAGTTTTTAAAGAATGTGTTCGCCAGAAATTAAAAAGACCCATTGTTTTCTCCACATGTCAATCTACCTGGATCTGATTATCATTCGTCACTCAATGTTGATCTGCTAATGAAGAACACTCTCCTCATCCTCTCAGATCTAGAAATGGATATGTGTCTAACCTGTGAAAAATAATTATAAGACTACATTTATATAGGATTTTAATTGTGTCTCTTAATAAAACAAATTCATTATTTATTTATTTATTTATTTATTTTAATTAAACTCACCAGTCAGCAGCTTCCACAACCGGACGTCCGATGTCAATCAACTTTAGGTTGCACCTAGGGTAAACACCTCATTTAAAACTCAATTGTGGTCTCAAGTTTCTTATTTGAGACTCCATTTGGGGGTTATTATACTTTTTAGGGAAACTATGTGGGTCTATGTTTGTGTGATATTAAAATATTTAATATTTTTAAAATATGAATTCAGGGCTCACCGGGGCTGAGAATATCACTTTGTCTCTGCTTATGGATCCAAAAAATATGCCTAGGATTATTCCAAAGTATTACATGGAAGAAATAGAGTCATTACATTATTCCTCCCTTTATGGATTTTCTTCCTTGAAAAGTACAATAAAAACAAAAAGGTGAGGATAGTGAGCCCATATCTAACTCTCCCACTCCGAGGAGCTATCCAGCATGCTCCCATGCTATCTAGTAACACATATCCAGGGGAACCACATTCCCATGATGTGTCTTCCCGAGAAAGTTCACAATCACCAATGAGTACCTTGAAAGGTAGCTCCACACCCCACACCCAGCTCATCTGAGTTAACACTTTGCAATGATTCGTTCACACGTCTCCTCATGTAAAACAAGTGGAAAATGTTAATCATTCAGTATAAATACAATCATAAGGTCAAGTGGTACACAAACTCACTAAACCATAACAGTAACTAGAAAAAGGTCCTATGATTCTTAGAGACAGCCTACTGTCTTGTCCAAATCCTCATGATCCTTAGCATGGTGAGATGTCTCAGAATAGATGATCTCGTCATGAAACTTTTAAGGCTATCAAGAAAAGTCCACAAAGGAATCATAATTATTTTAGGTAGTCCTAATCCATCCTTGGATGAACTACACCCCTTTCACAACCATCACTATCACTAACCATGGGCTTACAATCGCTGACTCCCATTGGATCTGACCAACATAGTGGTGACCTATAAGGTCTCACACACATGTACTAAAATGGTGTTATGCAGGTGGTAGAGTGATAAATACTACAATGCATACTCCAATGATGGTAGAATATCATCCTAGATATGGGCCAAATCTAACATGCAATCCTAAAGCATGTTATCCAAAACCTAAATGGTCCACTCTCCCTAGCCATCTGTTTGGGGTAGAAACATTGTGCTCAATCACAACTGAGTCCAAAAGGCCTCCTACATCATCTCCATAATCATGACATGAAGTGAACATCAAGGTATGAATGATTTTTTATGGAATACTATGAACCCAGACTACCTCTTTCAAGAACAGGAATCCAAAACTCCCCACTAAACTCTAATCTTAGACGGGTAGGGAGTGGGTAATCCTAGTGAGTCAGTATATGCTCACTCAAGTAGCATCGTGACCTCTCTTCAAACATGGAAGCCTCATCATGAGAACTAAAAAAACACAATCCAATTTTCACTTACACCCCAAACCTCAGTCTCCACCTATAGGAAAGTGAGACATTGATAGTTAAACTCAGCAACAAGCTGTAACATCCTTGGCCACCAAACCCAAAGAAAAAGGATTATAGTACAATTACCCTTTTCTTGGTTGTACTACTAAGGGAAAACAACCTCCACAACACCTTTTACCATAGAATTATTGGTTCCACTAACCATCCTTGAGCAAGTATGTCATACTCCCCACCTTTATGGAATCCATTAGGAATATATCTAGTAGATATCTATTCATTCAAAATATCTTAGTTGATATTCCTATGTTGTGACTCCCTGAATTTTTGAATAAGAATAGGGGTAAAAACCATAAATTGGAAGTGCATTGTACCCTCATCTCCCAAAAGGGTCAATTACAAAGAGGTCAACTACTCAATCACCTCGCTAGAAAATAGTGGACAAAAAACCTCACTCTAAGCATCTACTACTGTGGCCATGAACTAGGTGACCCTCAAGCTCATGCTGCATCAACTTATGTAGGTTCCACTATCACTCCCATGTCTGAGAGACATATCACAAGTTTTGGAACTTTGAATAAAGAACTAACTCCATGAGATCTGTCATATGACTAGCACTCCCAGAGCATGTATAAAACTATCATCTGGTGTATCTCTTGCTCCAAATCTAATTTCAAGGACATTAGGGTACCGTCATAGAATAATACCATGAAACAATTCAAGAAAGGTTAAGGATCTGGATAATAAGTATTAATAACTATATTGGGGTGTTCAACATGCTAATGGGTATCACCAAGAACCCAAAGTAACTACAGAATCTCTAGGAATCCATACTCAGTACATCAACCTCTTGATCCAAGATCCTCTAAAAAAACATCATAAGGTAAAACTCTTAGATCCACTTCACCTTTATCCACTGGGTGAAGAGGTCATTGATTCTCAAGGGTGGATACTCCTCCTATATAATAACTTAGATCTGGTGACATCAATCCACACCTGACCTCAAGATCTCATCCCCCTCTTAAGCGAATAATACATGGATTCCAAGGAAAACACATTGGGTCTTATAAATCCCCTTATATACAGACCCCTCCAACCACACATCCTTCTCTCATATTTACATGGGTTCATACGATATGAAAGTGTAGATATCATGTCATCCCTGGTGCAATTCTATGCATAAAAAATTCTCAATGGGGAGGTAAACCCGGAACATCCTCAAGATGGATTCCCTTATACTCTTCCACCTTCATAAGAAACTAGAGGCTCAAAGAATCCACTAATCCAAGGGTATGACCATACAAATGATAAGGAAGTAGCTATAACCTCCTGTGAATGATCTCATCCTACCCTTCTCGGGGACCAAACCTTATAAAAGAAGGAAAACTCCATCCCAAAAAACTGGAAGCACTAATACACTCATTGGTATGAATCATCTGAGTATGGATGGTAAACAACCAAAAAAAACTAAGGAAAATATAATAGGGTCCCACTTTCTCTATGTAAATATTTCATGTGAGGCTCTGTCACCTCATAGAGTCGGGTCCCACCATCGAAAGAAACGTGTGATCTTCAATCCTCTCTATGGGAACCTCCATCACAAGGGTCAAGAAAAGAGGCCCCGAATAGTATTGTTAGGAATCAAATAGGGGCTACATCTATAGAAAATGGATTGTTAATTCACATCAAAACTACCTTCAGGGTATAGAATACATGGGTTTCACATCAAACACACTCGAAGTCTCAGGATCACAATCCTCCACCACTTAAATCCATATTTCCCATTGACTACCTATTCATCTTACTGAGGAATTTCTCTAAAACATTCCCATAAGAACAACCTCAAACATACAAGTCAAGGAACTCATTATCCACACCTCGACATTATCCTCTTTGAGTGGAACTAACTCACCCTCACATTTTTTGAATCACATCACATGAATACATATCAATGGGGGAAATTTCCATCATTATTGAAAGTCCGAATCCACTTCAAACATTACCCGAATAGGGATCTACTGATTCTCAATGTCACCCTAGAGAAGTCTCACCACCAAGACCACTATCAGGAAGGTTCTATCCAAGTAGGAAATTCGTACCATCGGCTCTCTCCAGTACTCCACCACATAAGAAGGGGGAGTATAGATATAATGGCCCATACTTTACATATATATATTACTTCAAAATTGAAGAATATTTATTACATAACACAACAAAACCACACTAGGAACATATAGGTTTAGTGTCTTTAAAAATTGGGAAACATAAAAAATGGGTTTATAAAACATCCACATTGTCACCCTCTTATTTCTTCATAACTAGAATCCTTTTTGAGATACCATACTTAATAACCTTCTTCATGACCTCGGGAAAGGAAACATATGAAAGGGTGATATTAAATGCTCAGTAAGGGTAAACAAGGGAAATATAAATCATAAACATAACATTTGAAAATCTTATCCTATATATAAAAGATCATAATATCATGTCATGGGATAAATCATAAAAGTGAAATGTGTAATTTCCCGACCCGGTTCACCCCTGAACTGGTGGCCAGACCGGTCTCAACATGAACTCAAGCACATTTCCCTGTATTCTAGAGGCTTCCAACTAGTAGAGAGGGTCTAAGGATTGTCAGTGGGGGAGATTATACCCTCTTACCAGAGTTTCACAATAGTATATCATAGTAAATAACAAACAATGGAAATAAATGGTTGAACGTGTCTAATAAGTGATAAAGCAGTGGAAGGAGGATTCTATAAATCTTGTAAAAACAAATGGACAATGCCAATTAAACAGCAGATGCATGCATGACATGCTAATGATATAAAAATGGAAAACAGTGAAAAATATCATTCTTTAAATTCCATTAAATAAATAAAAAAAACAATGACTCAAAGCCCCAAGGGTGGTATCCTCGAGCATCTAGAACTTCCACTCGGTCCCTTGCTCCTATCATCCAAGTTAATGAAAATAGCACAATCCTACAACCAAATAGAATCTACCCGGGTACCCAATGCAATGGCGGCCCGAGTAGGGTGTGATATAACTCTAAGTAGGTCGGGACCACCATTGAATACTCCAAATCTAGACATTTAATAGGTAATTTAAATTGTGTGAAAGCATGCATAAAAAAGTAAGCAGTACAAAGTAACTATATACCCAATCAGCTACTTTGTCTCTCAACTGGTGTCTGAACATGCATTATACATTTGACTTTCATACTAAACAATCATTACATAATCTTTTTTATTTTTCAATTATTAAAACCTCATTAAATTATAAAAGTCTCAAGATTCTTCCTAAGCCTGACATCCCCCGTATAAGTCACTCACCCCAGATGTCTCTAATGTACATCTAAGTAATCAAACGAAAGACCGAATCCAAGTTTGTTATTTGGCTTGGATAACACGCCATAAGTTATTCAATTTAATCTTTCATATACTATGTCTGAGCCCATCCACTACAATAGTGACTCGCTCCTGGGTTCGTCCACTAAAAGTGATTCACCCAATTCATTAGTAATTTTGAACCCTTTCTCATATTCAATTAACAAATCATTATGTCACAACAGTTTTCATTAACCATTAATTTATTTCATGTACGACCAATTGGACCAACAGTCCAATGACAATTAATTGGTGTAGAACATCATGTCTAGCATCCTCGTGAGTAATTGGAGCATCATTCCTTGTCTCACAACCCTTGGGTATTTGGAGCATCAGTCCCTAACCCATAACAGAATATTTGCATGAATGCTGGGTGTAGAACGCCATGTCTAGCACCCTGCGAGTATTTGGAGCTTCAGTCCTTGTCTCACAAACCATTTATCAATCATACGTATATATTTATCATTGGTGTAGAACACCATGTCTAGCACCCCATGATTATTTGGTGCTCTAGTCCTTGTCTCACAACACGTTTATCAATCATACATATATATTTATCATGGGTGTGGAACACCATGTCTAATACCCTAAAACCATCCATTAATTAATTCATAAATTAATTAATCTAATATTTTGATTAATTCAAAAACTAATTAAAAACATAAATAACCCATCAAATAAGTCAACAATTAATTAACCATTCAACATCTCAATAGTAAATAATTAAATAACAATTAATTATTATTAGCAAGCCAACTAAATAATTAACTCAATATTTAATTATCTAAATTCTTTAACAAGTCTAAACCCATCCACTCAAACAATGATTCGTCCATGACTTTAACAATTTACATGCGTGTTATAATCCTCAAAATATGTTTTACAAAGACCAGATATTTTGAAACCATCTCACACAGCATAACATATTTTTAAACAACTCCATCCTAGATAGCTTAAGGCATGTAAAAATAATACGCATCCAAAGGTACCCTTGGCCAACAGTCGTAATAAAAAATCAATTCATAATCTTTATTTAATGCATGAATATTAATTAACTCAACAATTTTTTAATTAATTAAATATTATCTATTTAACAAATAATCAAATAATTAACCTTTTACCATTTAATACATAATAATTAATCCATCCATAAATTATTACGTGTTTCCAATTTATATTCCAAACACGTCAAATATTCAATATTCTCAACATTCAGTAAAAGAAAAATTTTTATTCCAACACATGACTTGAGAATTAATTCTAAAATTAATTAAACTATTACCCATTCTGACCATCCAAATCATTTAACTATTTAATCATATCACTTTAACCAAATTTGCAAAACATGCTTAAAGTCAACACATGTTCAAGTCCTCATTTATCTCATGTGGGGGAATCATTTAATAACATTAAAAGTTTCATGCATCGACATATCCTAATCAAGGAAACTCACATTCTAAATTTATTAAAAGAAGCTATAATTATTAAATAAAGTGTTAAGGATTTGGGACCCTACCTTAGGGTGGTACCATTTTAAATCTGAAGGGCTTTAATAAACTTGGTGGTAACCAGTCCACAACTGGTCCGCTATTGCATGCGTGTGAACCTTATATATATATATACATAGATATATATATATATATACACACGCATGTCATGAAAAAATATAAAGAAAATTCAAAATATTAAACAGGTACTCAGAATCAAAGCAGTAAGGACCAACACACCTCTAATTAGGTACCAGGGACTCATATAAATTATCACACCCTTAATTGAATGATGAGAAATAGTACCATGGTTATATAACCTTACTCGAAACATGATGACAAAGTAAAAATGAACCCATTTTTCTCGCCTTTGTCGGCAGATACCGGAATACAGTCCAAAGGTTCTAGAAGAGCCCCTTGCACATCCCTAGAACCGAAGGAACAAGGAAACACAATAAAACCCAGACCTTAGGGTTTTGGATGAGAAAACAGGGAGAGGGAGGGTCTAAATGGCTTATGTGAATCACAAAACAAATGCAGACATACTCACCTCACTGAGACGGAAAAAATACGAGAAGACACTGGAACAATTCGATCATGTGAAGAGGAGCTGGCGAGGGGGGTGTAGCGCGCCTCAAAGTAGGGGCCTCGTGCATTTTTGTTTTTTCCTCTCGTATAGTGGTGCACCACCCTCATGTTATATCCCCCAATTATCAATTACACCCAAGATAAACTAATAGTATTAATATAATAATAATAACATTTATTATTCTCATTTAATATAATGTTACTTTATTAACTAACCTTTAAATAAATATTTCACAATTAATTCTAAAATACCCCATTAATTATCCAATAAAATTAATAAAATAATAATAATAATATCCTTATTATTATTATGATTAAATATTTCTTTTATTTAAAATTAAATTAAAATACAAAATTTTAAAAACTTAGTAACCGCACAGCTAACCTGCACCATTTGACTAATTGTGCACAACCTGATATCTACATTTAAAATGGTCTAATTAAATTAAACTCAACTCCATATTTAATCCTCATTTAACATTACCATTGAAAATTATCCTTCTTCTATAATGTCTAACTTCTCATTTACACATTATTTAATTAAATTCATTCAGAAAATTTAATTAAATAATCTCCACACTTCATGTTTTTTAATTAATTCTCTCAACACAATTTAATTAATTTTAGAAACTCCAACTCATCATTATTTAATTAACTATCTCAACACAAATTAATTAAAAAACCTCTGTATCATAGCGATTAATTAAATTATTATTGACCTTTAATTTAAATAAATAAAACCCCAAAATAATCCATTATTATTAATAATAATAATAATAATAACAACCACTCATAAAATAATAATAATAATAATTTCATTATTATTATTATTATTCATCCTTTGATAAAACCCAACACCTATTATAAAATAAAAACACTTCTTTATTAATTACGAAAATCTTTATTTAATTAGACATTTCTTTGAGATACCCAAAAGCCTCATTAATTTTACATAACTATTACACCTCATTAAACATCCATTTAAAATCTTTTAACATAAATGTTACACCCCATTTAATTAAAAAAGCTTCTTCATTCATTATTCTCCAAATAAACATTTCATAATTAATTATGAAACTCCCAGTTTATTACAACATCATTAATATGATAAAAACCCAACCTATAACCCCTAAGTTAATTTCCATAATAATAGTAATTTCATAAAAATAAAATAATAATAATCTCATTATTATTATTTTTCAAACATTTGATAAACCCAACACCACTACTTAATAATAGCACTTCATTAAATATGAAACTCTTCATTTTATTAAATGTTTCTTTGAGAAGCTCAAAAGCCACATTAAATTCTCTTAAATGATACACTCCTTTAATATGAAATTAAAATCTCAAAGCATTAAAATAATTTATGACTCTATAATAATAATAATAACATTATTATTATTATCACATTAATCCATTTACTAATAAATGGTCCTTTAATAATTCTGAAACACTTTATTTAATTAAAATGGTTCTTCAATAAACCCAAAATGCATATTAATTTCTTAAACCATAATTTAATTAATTCTTTATCATTCATTTAATTAAACAAACACAATAATATTAATAATAATAACTTCATTATTATTATTATTATTAAAACTATCTTTTAATTAATCACAATCTCTCATATAATCTTATTTAATTTAATTAAATAATTTATTAAATAGGGTAAACTGTACGGGTTGGACCGCAACCGTGCGCTGCCCATGCAGATTCATTAAAGTGGACTTTTTCTGATCCGGTGCTCCTTAGACTCATCAGGACACCTACTAAAAATTATCAGGTAATTATTTAACTCCATAAAGGACACCTTTAGGTGTTCCAACTGTTGGAATAAAATTCTGGAGCTCTGATTAAGAAAAACAACATATCGATAAACCAAAGAAAAATTTGAAAACCTTTTTATTTTAACTTAGTTAAAAAAACAAGAGACTTTACAATACACCCACCATAAAAAATTCTCATCCCCGAGAAGCCTTCAGGAACCACTACTAAAACAACTGACCTACCAAGGTCATTAAGAATATCAGTCAAACTATTATCAGACAACTCTATTCTAAAATCGCGGAATCACCTACTAACACTTTTATCGAAAACAAAGAGACAATACCCACCTTAGGATTTTTTATGATGTCTCAAGAAAAGATCATCCACTCACCAACTTGTGTTTTTAGAACACATTAACGCATTTGTGTGACATTCCTTAAACCATGAACACCATATCAAACATTGATCATAAAAACCCTAGTATAAGCCTATCAGTGTTCCATATCACTCGAGTACTAAGAAGTCCTCCCGAGCAGTGGGAAGAACTTACATTAATGGCCCACAACATTCTAATGGCACTACCTACCACTGTTTATCCCCTTACGAAACAAAAACGTTGACCCTCTCTCTTGGTCATGCAAAACTAAAATCAGAAGGTTCAAAAACCCCTTTTTATTTTTAGGAATGTTAATTAATTAATTTCATCCTTTTAACATTTGAATGAATTTCAACATAAAAAAAAGTACATCTACACGACAAGTCACTTGGTTTTCAAAACAAATCCCTACCAAAAAAAGGCATGTTATCACAAACATAATCTTTATGATACAACATTCAGTGTTATTCAAATATAAACAAAAAATTTAGCAATTAAATTTCATTTACCAAAAAGGCGACCACCAAAGGTCTCATCTATTCAATTTGGGTTCTTCAAAAAGCATCCCAATAATAGTTCATTACAATCAAAACTCATCTGTTTTACATTTGTAACCATTTTCAAACATATTATGGTTGTATAAGGTTCAAACACATGGGTGGCCATCTACCAATCGATAAAAAAACCATACACATTATCGCTGGAATTTCGATCCTATTTATCACAATCAACATTTATTTAACATTTTATCTTTATCACACCTTTCACATATCCAAAACATCTTTGACATGTTATAATAAGAAGTAACACAGCAACATTATATAACACAGAAGCATGGGACAACAACAAAAAATGCTAATAACTGAGGAAGTATGGGATATAATCACTCAAGCATATTAAATCTATCACTGAAACATGCTACCTAGAGAGGCATGTTAAATAAGATCAAAACATGGCATTGCACCCAAGGAACACAATCCAAATTAGCAGGAATCCTACTAATGTAACTACATGGAATGTTATATGCATGACATGTGAATCTCTAAGTGCCTAAGATGATTCATGTATGAAACTTCCTTACCATATCGGGCCAATACAATTATTTTTTTCAAAATTCTCAAAATCAATATACAATGGAAAATACACCCGTCACTCAAGGTGACTTCATATCAATTGTAATCTCTAATAGTACAAACAACAATTCCCATCCCAGGCCACTTGGTTATTTCTCGTGCATGAGGTGATCAGTCCCAAGCATGGATATTAAACCAATAATTGACACATTCCTAGTCTCCTTTCTACCAACCACAAAATAGTAAGATAAAGGAAAAGAAACATCCCTTTGATACCACTTTGTAACATCCCAACCTGGTTCACCCCTGAACTGGTGGCCAGACCGGTCGCCAAATGACCTCAAGCGCGTATCCTCATACACCAGAGGCTGTCGACTAGTACTGAGGGTCTAAGGATAGTCAGGGGGAGACTATAACCTCTTATCATAGTTGCACATTGGTATATTAGAGTAAATAAAAAACAATGGCAATAAATAGAGGAATGTGTCTAATAAATGATAAAGAAGCGGAAGGAGGATTTTATAAATCTTGTACAAACAAATGGCCAATACCAATTATACAACATATGAATGCATGACATGCTAGTGATACAAAAAATGGAAAACAGTGAAAAAATAGCATTCTTTACATTCAATTAAATAAATAAATAATAAATGACTCCAAGCCCTAAGGGTGGTCTCCTTGAGCACCCTGAGATTCCACTCGGTACTTTGCTCCTATCTTCCAAGTTAATGCAAATAGAACAATCCTACAGCCAAATATAATCTAATCAGGTACCCCAATGTAATGGAAACTTGAGTAGAGTGTGAGATATAAATCTCAATAGGTCCGGAACACCAGTGTCTACCCCAAATCGAGACATTTAATAAATAATTTAAACCAAGTGAAAGCACGCATAAATAAAGTAAGTTGTAAAAAGTAACTATATACCCAAGTACCTGCTTCGACCCTCAAATGGTGTCTAAACGTGAATTATACATTTGTCTTTCATACTCAACAATCATTAAATAATCATTTTTATTTTTCAATTATTCATACCTCATTAAATTACGAAAGTCTCGAGATTTGTTCTAAGCCCGACATCCCCCATATAAGTCACTCACCACAGATGTCTCTAAAGTCCATCTAAGTAATCAAAGTAATGACCAAATCCAAGATTGTTCTTTGGCTTGGATAACGCGTCATAAGTTATTCAATTTAATCATTCATATACTATATCTGTGCCCGTCCACTAAAATAGTGATTCGCTCCTTGGTCCGTCCACTAAATGTGATTCACCCAATTCAGTAGTAATTTTGAACCCTTTCTCATATTCAATTAACAAATCATTATGTCACAACAGTATTCATTAAACATTAATTCATTTCATGTATGACCAATTGGACCCATAGTCCAATATCAATTAATGGGTGTATAAAATCATGTCTAGCACCCTCATGAGTATTTGGAGCATCAGTCCTTGTGTCACAACCCTTGGGTATTTGGAGCATCATTCCCTGACCCATAAAAGAATATTTGCATGCATGTTGGGTGTAGAACGCCAAGTCTAGCACCCTGTGAGCATTTGGAGCTTCAGTCCTTGTCTCACAACCCATTTATCAATCATACGTATATAATTATCATTGGTGTAGAACACCATGTCTAGCACCTAGTGAGTATTTGGAGCTTCAATTCTTGTCTCACTACCCATTTATCAATCATACATATATATTTATCATTGGTGTGGAACACCATGTCTAATACCCCAAAACCATCCATTAATTAATTCATAAATTAATTAATCCAATCCATTAATTAATTCAACAACTAATTAACAACATAAATCACCCATCAAATAAGTCAACAATTAATTAACCATTCAACACCTCAGTAGTAAATAATTAATTAACAATTAATTATTCTTATGAAGCCAACTTAATAATTAACTCAACATTTAATTATCCCAATTCTTTAACAAGTCAAAACCCATCCACTCAAATAATGATTTGTCTAGGACTTTAACAATTTACATAAATGTTATAATCCTGAAAACATATTGTACAAAGCCCTGACATTTAGTAGCCATCTCACACAACATATCGTATTTTTAAACAAATACATCCAAGATTGCTTAAGGTATGTAAAAATAATATGCACCAAAAGGAACCTTTGGCCAACAGTTGTAACAAAAAATCAATTCACAATCTTAATTTAATGCATGAAAATTAATTAATTAAACCATTAATTAATTAATTAAATCTTATATATTTAACCAATAATCAATTAATTAAGCATTTACCATTTAACAAGTAATAATTAATACATCAATTAATTATTAACAGTTTCCAATTTATATTTTGAAAAAGTCAAATATTCAATATTCTCAATATTTAGTAAAAGAAAAAATTTTATTCCAACTCATGACTTGATAATTGACACTACAATAAAATAACCTATTACCCATTCTGACCATCCAAATCATTTGACTGTTTAATCATATCACTTTAACCAAATTAGCAAAACATGATTAAAGTCAACACATGTTCAAGTCCTCATTTATCTCTTGTGGGCGGTATCATTTAATAACATCAAAAGTGTCATGCATCGATATATCATAATCAAGAAAACTCACATTATCAATTTATTTAAAGAAGCTATAATTCTTAAGTAAAGTGTTAAGGATTTGGGAACCTACCTCGAGGTGGTACCATTTTAAATCAGAAGCACTTTAATATGCTTGTTGGAAACTAGAACACAACTGTTCCACAATCGCACACGCGTACACCTTTTATATATATATATTCCCACGCGTGTCCTGAAAAAATATAAATAAAATTCAAAATATTAAACAGGTACCCAGATTCAAAGCAGTAAGTACCACTGCACCTCTAACTAGGTACCAGGGACTCCTATAAATTATCACACCCTTAATTGAATGATGTGAAACAATACCACGGTTATATAACCATACTCAAAACATGACGGAAAAGAAAAAAATGAACCCATCTGTCTCTCCTTTGTTGGTAGATGACGGAATACGGTTCAAAGGTTCTAGAGGAGCCGCTTGCACATCCCTATAACCAAAGAAACAGGGAAACACACTAAATCATGAACCATAGGATTTTGGCCAAGAAAATAGGGTGAGGGAGGATCCAAACGGCCGAGGTGAATCATAAAACAAATGCAGATGGACTCAACTCACCGAGATGGACAAGATTTGAGAAGACACAGGGATGATTCGATCATACGAAGAGGAGCCAGCGAGGGGGGTGTAGCGTGAGTCAAAGGAGGGGCCTCGTGTTTTTTTTGTTCCTCCCGTATGGTGGTGCGCCACCCTCATGTTCTATCCCCCAATTATTAATTACACCCAAGATAAACTAATAGTCTTAACGTAATAATAATCACATTTATTATTCTCATTTAATATAATGTTACTTCATTAACTAACCTTTAAATAAATGTTTCACAATTAATTGTAAAAACCCCCATTAATCATCTAATAAAATTAATAAAATAATAATAATTATATCCTTATTATTATTAATATCAAACATTTCTTTTATTTAAAATTAAATAAAAATAAATCATTTTAAAAACAGCGTAACCACACAGCTGACCCACACAATTTGACTAACTGTGCACAACCCGATATCTAAATTTAAAATGGTTTAATTAAATTAAACTAAACTACATATTTAATCCTCATTTAATATTACCATTTAAAATTACCCTTTCTTCGATAATTATCAACTTCTCATTTACACATTATTTAATTAAATTAATTCAAAAAAATTAATTAAATAATTTCCCCACTTCATATTTTTTTAATTAAATTATCTCAATACAATTTCATTAAATTTTAAAACTCCAACTCATCATTATTTAATTAAATATCTCAATACAAATTAATTAAATAAAAATATCTACTTTATAGTGATTAATTAAATTCTTATTATCCTTTAATTTAATTAAATGAAACCCCAAAAAATCCATTATTATTATTATTCAAGATAATAATAACAACCACTCATAAAACCATAATAATAATTATTTCATTATTATTATTATTATTATTCAACATTAGATAAAACCCTACACCTGTTATTAAATAAAAACACTTCTTTATTAATTAAAAAACTCTTTATTTAATTAGACGTTTCTTTGAGATACCCAACAGCCTCATTAATTTCACATAAATATTACACCTCATTAAGCATCCAATTAAAATCTTTTAGCATAAATGTTACAACCCATTTAATTAAAAACGCTTCTTCACTCATTATTATCCTAATAAACATTTCATAATTAATTATGTAACTCCAAGTTTATTACAATATCATTAATATGATAAAAAATCTAACACATAACCACTAATTTAATTTCCATAATAATAATTATTATTACATTCATAAAACTAAAATAAAAATAATCTCATTATTATTATTTTTTTAACTTTTGATAAAACCAACACCACTACTTCATAACAACACTTCATTAAATCTGAAACACTTCATTTTATTAAATGTATCTTTGAGAAGCTCAAAAGCCACATCAAATTCTCATAAATGATACACTCTTTTAACTTGCAATTAAAATCTCAAAGCATTAAAATAATTTATGACACCATAATAATAATAATAATAACATTATTATTATTAGAACATTCCTCCATTTAATAATAAATAGTCCTTTAATAATTCTGAAACTCTTTATTTAATTAAAATGGTTCTTCGATAAACCCAAAATCCACATTAATTTCTGCAAGTGTAATTTAATTTATTATTTATTGTTCATTTAATTAAACAACCATAATGATATTAATAATAATAACTTTATTATTATTATTATTATTATTAAAAATCTCTTTTAATTAATCACAATCTCTCATATAATCTTATTTAATTAAATTAAATAATTTACTAAATAGGGTAAACTGCACGGGTTGGACCGCAACCTTGCGCTGCCCATGCAGATTCATTAAAGTGGAATTTTCCAGATCTGGTGCTCCCGAGATTCATTGGGACACCCGCTTAAAAATATAAGGTAATTACATAATTCCAAAATTGACACATTTAGGTGTTCCAACATTTTGAGTAAAATTCTGGAGATTATATTAAAAAAATGACCTGTTGATAAACCGAAAAAAAATCAAAAGCATTTGTATTTTATCGTAGATAAAAAAACATGGGACTTTACAAAATGTAATACCAATAGAAATAACATAATACATGAAATTTTATGGCATACACACATAATAATATAAAATCAATTAATATTAGTTAAGGCTCATTGTTGAGACCATCATAGTTGACAAAGTCCATTACTAAACCGAGTTCACTCCTCGTTCCAACCCTGTATTACTGAACCAGATTTACTTGTCATTCCAATCATGTCTATCTCATGAGATATAAATATTTAACTAATGAATTGAAGGGATATATTGGTACCACCCATATCATAATGAAACCATTCTTTTGTATTATACAAAAACATAAAAGTACATTCACCGTAGCATAAACCAAGAAATAAAATGGGTTTCGTAAACATCATTCCAACATAATTGATATAAAACAAATAGATTTCAAAAATAAAATTTCATAAAAACCCAATAAAATCATTGTAATAAAAGGGATAGGAATATATCCCTTTTTAAATACTTTCATATTATATAGAAAATAATTTTTAGAAAATGTCTAAAATTAATTCTTGAGGAAAATATCCTTTCTTATTCAAAAACGTTTTCCTTCCTCAAAATATGACATAATCTTAGAAGAAATAATTTTATGTGAAAATAAATTTGTAAAATTATAGGGGATGCTTCGAAGAAATAAGGTGTCATGAAACCATAAAAAACCATTAATGCCGTATAAGCTAAAAAACATTTTCCTCATACTTTTTCCGGAAAAGTCTAAAAGTACCTTAAATCGAATAATGAAAAAAGATTCATTTCATTATATTTAATAAAAAATTACCAAAGGGTAAAATTATCTTTAAAAAAATTATAATAATATAAATAATATTACATAATTATTAAACATGGATTTGGATGATAAATATACACTGGAAAATACTTATGTATAAACAATCTCGGATAAAAATGAGATTTACAATGTTATCCCTTACCTTAGGTCTAGTACCCTTCGTTTGTATCCAAAACATTGGTATAAATATTTATATAATTTCATTTACTTATTCAATAATCATAATCATTTTTATGATATCATATATGATTATATTATCATCCGTTTGTTAGTAACATTTCATTGTCACCCATTATTCGGATATTAACTACATTGTATTCTTATGCAAGATTTGTCAGATAAGTTTGTGTTCCACATCTTAGGTTATATTTAAATCATTTAAATAATGATGTTTGTATAATATATATCATATTTATTCATTCAATTCATGTATATAATCTTCCTTTAATGAATATTATGTAGAATGAATCACATCGCGTTATGGAGATGGTAAGCTGTACGTACGCACGAGCGACGATATCATTCCAATAATTGTTGAATATGATTTAAGTGGATGGTGTATGATATTTGAGAATTATTATAATTTTCTAATAATAATATATAGTTATTATTTACATCATTATACCCATCAATGTAAGGTGGTGGTGAAAACAGATTACACCACGGCGTGGTGACGATAAATCGTACGTATGCACGTGTCATGATTTCATTTTTCATAGGATGGGAAGAAGGTGGAATATGGTTATTTCATGTTTATAGTAACATATCAGTATAATAGTTATACTTTTGTTTTACTTTATAATGAAACAAATAATGAAGAGGAAGTATAAGAAGAAATAACTTTGAAAGAATCGTTAAATGATATTACATCTTCTTCGATGTGCCTCCACTAAATCTTTTCTTAGAGCACTAAAGTTGGTATTGGAAGATGAACAGAACCTATATAATTAAAGTAATAAAGTTTAGAAGGAAAAATTTCAGGGGGTTTCTAATCTTTAAGGCAAAAAAATGAAGTTAAGAGGTGAGGAAGGAGGTGCCCTTTTATAATTGAGGTGAGTGGCACTTTTGGAAACTCTATAAATAATTTATAATACAATAGAACCCTACCCAAAAACCTCCAAAGTGTCCCAATTTAGAAGATTATATGATATAGGGTTGTGATTTCATCAACCAATAAATTTTGGATAACTTAATTTTTCAATTTAAACCATATCATTTTAATTGACACTTAGTTATTCTATTTAATTTTAATGGTGGTAATAACATTCTAAATATATAATGGTTATAAATATTTACTTATATGGTGTTACATTACCATAAATGGATATTTTAAGAAATTTTAGACCTTATATTTATCATTTTGTAATTTTTAAATATTTTTATTATTTTTAAATAATTTAATAAAATGTTATTTTTATAAAATATCAATAGTGTCAATTTCGACACTATTCATTTATTTAACTTTAAATAAAATCCACATAGAAAATAAATTCAAAAAAAATATTTAATACACTCCTAACATGTAATATTCACCTAAAAACTTCATGGAGAACATTAATTTGTTCATATGATATTTATTTTAATATTTTTAAACCCATTTATTTAATATTTCTATTAATAAAATAATTTTTACATTACAATTGGGATATCATTAATGGAAATTATTTAATATATAAAAATTATAAATAAATTTTTATAATGTATTCAATTATTATATATTTCCATATACTATCTATATTAGATATTATCTTCTATTTATCTAAATATTAAAATTAATATACTTATATAAAATGAGATTTTGACATTTTGTCACATTCATTAGTTTTTATTACATTCATGTCATATTCATAGGTAAGTGGCCATAAAGTGATTCCATTTCGAAAAATAGATGATAAGGGTCTAATTTATTCATCCAATAGGATTTTCACATGTTTTTAGGTAATTTTATAATATTATGTTTACCTTTAATTACCTGACTTACCTTTGACCATGGTAATAAAAATAATTACCAAAGTTACTATTCATAATTCCAATTAATAAAGGTAGAATATTAAGATAATTTGAACCTACTAATTCCAAATATGGAATCCATTTTTCAAAATTAAAAACACAAAAGTTGCATTAATTAATTTAAAATTAATCTCATTGTTAAAATGAGAAAACGGGTTTTAAAAACATTGCAAAAGAATGAAATGTTTTTACCTATGCATTCAATTTAAATTAATACTAATGACATAATTTATATTGAATGATAAAATATATTTTATTTCTACTTTAAAACTATTAAATATTATAATTTAACCATATAAATTATCTCAATGAAAAAAATTTGTTTTTAATTAAAATTTAGCGTATTTTACTATTCATCAAAACATGAAAGTTATCGGAAAAATATCAAAAATTTATCCAAAGTAAATATTTATATCCCACTTCAAAATAAAATATTTATTTTGACATATAAAAATTATTGATGTGTAAAAATATTAATTTAAAATGGGTTCTCCATTAAAAGGTGTAAAATTAACCTTTTTAAAAAATAGGTTTTTATACATCAAATAGGCTTTTATTCATAACCTATGACTAAAATATCCATTGGATGAATATTAAAAATATTTTATTAAGTATATAACACATATATATCACATTAATTTCATTACCAGAAGTAATTCACTGAAAAATAATAATATATAATTGATGTATATTTTTCATAAATAATTAATAGCTAAAGAATTCTAAATGAATTTTCATAAGTTAGTTATAATTATTCCCACTGACCTAATGGATAGGCTATAAAGGTAATTTTATACTATGGGCGTATCGTGGTTTGTTTAAACTCACTATTTTTTGCAATGCAAGCTATTGAATAATAAAAAAATTATTTAAAGAAAATATTTCCTAAAAAACATCTGGGTGTTACATTCTACACCCCTTAAACTAAATTTTATCCTTCAAATTCATCACTTGGAAACAAACATATGAGGATACCTCTCCCTCATCATATCCTCAAGTTCACACTTATCTTTTTAAAATTAGTGGTTCCTCCATAAAACTTTAACCAAGTGAGTAGTCTTGTTTCTTATAAATTTTTTCTATGATCTAGAATCTCTATCGGTTATTCTTCATTAGAAATATCTTGATCCATCAGTATGATTTCTGAGCTTAGTACATGTGAAGGATCAGGTATGTACTTTCTCAGGAGAGATACATGGAACACATCATGAACTTGAGAGATATTTAGTGGAAGCACCAATTAGTAAGCATCCTTCCCAAAACAATCCAAAATTTCAAAAGGACGGATATACCTAGCGCTCATCTTTCCCTTCATTCCAAGTATCATTACTCTCTTCCAAGGAGATATTTGTAATAACTCCTTATCACCCAATTCAAACTCTTCGTCTTTTCTTAGGTTTTCAACATAACTTTTTTATCGACTCTAAGATTCTTTTAGGTGTTATTGAATAGATTTGACCTTTTCCACCATTTAATTAACAAGATTAGGGCCTAATAGATTTATTTCCCCAACTTCATCATAGAAAATTGGATTTATACACCTCTTTCCATATATGGATTCATAAGGATCCATCTGAATACTGGAGTAAAGGCCATTGTTTTAAGAAAATCCCACCAGTGGTAGGTGTTGATCCCAACCACCTTTGAAATCCATAGAGCAAGCTCTCAACATGTCTTCTAGATTTTTAATTGTCCTCTCAGATGACCGTCTGTCTGAGGATGATAAGTAGTGTTGAAACATAACTCTATATCTAGAGCATGCTGAAGACTTTTCCAAAACTTCACGGTAAACCATGGATCCCGATTAGATATAATGGAATTTGGTACTCCATGAAATCTTACCACTTCTTTTTACATATATCATGGAAATCTGATCAAGAGATAAATCCTCTCTAATAGTAACGAAGTGTGCCAACTTCGTAAGGCAATCAACTAAAACCCAGATAGCATTATTGCCTTCATATGTTTTGGGATGCCCGATGACAAAGTACATAGTGATGTTTTCCCATTTTCATTATAGTATGGGTAATGGTTGTAACATCCCCTTAGAATTCTATCTCTCAGTATTAACTTTCTGAAAACCAAGCATCGAGAGACATATTCGGTGATATCTCTTTTCATGTCATCCCACCAAAAGTACTCTCTAAGGTCCATGTACATCTTTGTGCTTCTAAGGTGAATAGATAATTAAGAACTACGAGCCTCATCCAATATCTCGTTCTTTAATTATGGTATGGGAGGATTAAAAACCCAGAACTTGAACCTTATTATTCTGTCACAATCAAGATTGAATTCAGGAACATTTCTTACCTTTTTTTGTAACTCTTCATCTTCCTTTTGTGACTCCTTAATCTTTACTTATATAGATAGTTGAACATTCATTCGAGAAATATATGATTTCTTCCTTTCTATTAAAATTTTAAGATCCATCCTTTTCAAATCCATAAATATTGGATCTTTTGTGATCCTCATCATGGATAAGCTAGCATGGTCTTTTTGACTCAAAGCATTTGCCACCTTGTTTGCTTTCCCAGGGTGATAATGTATTGAGTAGTCATAATCTTTAATCAACTCTAACCATCTTCTTTGGTGAATACTCATATCCTTTTGTGTTAAAATATACTTTAAAATTTTATGATCAGTATAAATATCACACCTTTCACCATAAACATAATGCCTTCATATGATAAATTTAATGATTACCACAGTTAACTCCAAATCATGAGTTGGTCAAATTTTCTAATTAATTTTAAACTTCTGTGATGCATAATTGATCACCATATCATTTTTCATGAAAACACATCCCATCCCCTTTCTTGGATTCACCACTATAGATCAAAAACCTAACTCCACTACAAGGCAATGTGAGCACAGGTGTACTGGATAACCTTCTTTTTATCTCTTTGAAATTCTATTCACATTCCTCCATCCAAATGAACTTAACTCCTTTCCAAGTCAACTTGGTGAGGGGATTAGATAAACATGAAAACATTTCACAAAACATTGATAATATACAGCTAAAACAAGAAAAATTCGGATCTTAGTTATCGTTGTCGGTCTCGAACATCTTTCAATAACCTCTGTTTTTTCTAGATCCACATATATCCCCTCTCTTGATATTATGTTACCTAAAAATGAAAATTTATGAAGCCAAAATTTACACTCAGTAAATTTGGCATAAAGCTTCTCCTTTCTCAGGGTCTTTAGTACAATTATCATGTGATCTTCATGTTCTTTCCTTCTCTTTGAATAGACAAGAATATCATCTATAAAGACTACCACAAACTGATCAAGGTAGTCTCAAAAGATTGTATTCATTAGATCCATGAAGATAGAGGGGGAATTAGTAAGACCAAAAGTCATCACTATAAATTCATAGTGTCCATACCTTGTATGAAATTTCATCTTTGTTATACCCTCCTTTTTGACCCTTAATTGATGATATCCTGAACGAAGATCAATCATAGAAAAGTAATGTGCACTGCGTAGTTCGTAAAATAAGTCATAAATTTAGGGAAGATGACATTTGTTCTTGATAGTGATCTTGTTAACTTATCAATAATCAATGTAGAGTCTCATTGATCCATCATTATTCTTAAAAAATAGATCAGGTGCTCTCTAAGTTGATGCACCAGGGTGTATGAATCCCTTATTAAGATTATCTAGGAGTTGCTTCTTCAATTTCTACAACAAAACTGGGGCCATTATATAACATGTCTTTTAAATGGGCATATAACCTGGTATGAGTTTTATTGAAAACTCAACTTCATGATTTAGTGGAAGACCTAGAAATTCCACTATAAAGACATCATCAAAATCCCATAAAATGGGTGTATTCTTAATTATGTGTTTCTCCTTAACTATTTCAGATAAATAACCTTCATTTATTTGAATCAATACCCATAAGATGGAAGGCATTTCTACTAAAAGGTTATATTCATCATATTCGGTTCCCCCCTTTATCCCTTAAAATGGGGTCTTATTATAATAATAATAATAAATTTAAGGCCTTTGGGCCATTGGATGAGGTTATATTCATCCTTTTATCGATAGATGATCATAGATTGAACTAGAATATGAAATTTTAATTTCCTTCTTTGGAAATTGATGTGATATACATATAAAAAAAATCCAATCCATGCCAAGAATCACATTGAATTCCACTATAGTAAGGATCACAAGATTTGTAGGAAAAACTTTCCCATAAACTTCAACCGAATAAGAATTGTAAAATTTTGATGTGACGTTTGGTCCATTAGGATTTGTCATAGCTAATTCAAAATCTAATTTTTGAGATAATACAATGATGCCCTTAGAAAATTATTCATAAATAAAAGAGTGGGTGGATCAATAATCAAATAAAACATTTTATTATTTAGAGTGGATGGTAAGGGTACCTTTCACCAATTCATTATCTTACTCCATGTCGTCGATAGTGATTTCAAGTGACCTCCAATTTCCTTTGGCCATAATAGTTTTTTGACATTGATCATCATCAATAACCCTTATATAATGGAATTGATTGGAATAATTCCCCATTTCCTTGCACTTGTAACATTGAAGTGTAGGGGTTGCATTCTATGTTGCCTTTTCTTTGTTAGCATCACCAGAAATTTTTTCCCATCACTTCGGCATTCAACTTCCCAATGACCTCCATTTCCACACTTAAAACATTTACTAGTCCCTTTAATACAATTCCCTACATGTTTCCTTCCACACTTTTAACATAAGGAAAAACTCATATTCTTTTTAGTGTGGTCTTTATATTTTCCATTGAATTCCATTTTTTTATTCTTATAAAACCCATATGATTGATGGGTTACTCCAATCTCCATATCAACCATGAGAGCACATCGAATAATTTCCTCATAGCTATTGAAGTCCCTTATATCTAATTCCCTTCGGAGACATGGTTTTAAGCCACTAAAGAATCGATAAATTTTACTCTCAGGTTGGAGAATAATTCTAAAAGTGTACCTAGAAAGTCTTGTAAAATTTTATTCGTAGGTACCAATGGATTCATCATCCTTTTTCATAAGTTCAAGGAACTCCTTCTCCATATTTTTTTGAATAATATATGGAAATTACTTATTGAAAAATAAGTTCTTGAACTCATCCCATTCCATGGACTCAATTTCATCTCATTACCTCGTATTCTTGATAAGATTCCACAATTGATAAACTTCACCTTCCAAATGATAGACGACTAAGATGAATTTATCATGTTCAGAACATTGTAGAACTAAAAATAACTTTTCAGTGGTACTGGTCCATTATTCATCCACTAATGGATCAGAGGACCCGTTGAATGAAGGTGGATGTTGTCTCATGAAGGACTCAACAGAATGTTGCTCCCTCCTTTTCTCATTTGGAAGTCCTCCATGATTCATAGCTTGAGGAAGTTGTGTGATCATGGATACAATATTTTTCATTCCACATCCCATAACTTTTGGTTTCTCATGGGTACAATCATTGCATTTCTCGTTGCATTCAGCATTAACTCTGTTCCATCGGGTTCTAGCCATTGACTAAAACCAAGAATCATAGTGCGAGCAACAGTAATCATAACAGGAAAACCCCATAATCAAGAATATATTTTCAATTTAGGACACTTTATGTTTTATCCTAGGTTATTCATGAACATCTCTAAAACACTAGGATGGGATTGTAACTTATAATTAGACATATCCTTAGGGTTCTTACTAAGGTTCTCTCATCCTAATTTCCAAAGGTTAATTATTATTTTTCTATGATACCAACTATAATTTCCCATACTTTACATATAGATATTACATCAACATTGAATAATATTTATTACATAACACAAAAAAACCACGCCAGGACTGTATAGGTTTAGTGTCTTCAAAAACTGGGAAACATAAACAACTTGTTCATAAAACATCCACATTATCTCCCACTTATTTCTTCATAACTAGACTTCTTTTTGACATATCTTACTTAATACTCTTCTTAATTAGCTAGGGAAAAGAAACATATGAAAAGGTGAGATCAAATTCTCAGTAAGGGTAAAAACGGAAATATCAATCATAACATTTGAAAATTTTATCATGCATATAAAAGATCATAATATCATGTCATGGGATAAATCATAAAAGTGAAATGTAATCCCAATAGTCATAAAATAAGACATGAAATTTCATGTCATATTCACATAAGCATAGAAAATCATTTCATATTAGTCAAGGCTCATTGTCGATACCATCATAGTGGACAAAGTCCATTACTCAACTGAGTTCACTCATCGTTCCAGCCCTATATTACTGAACTGGATTTACTTGTCGTTCTAGTCATGTTTATCTAATGAGATATAAATATTTAACCCATGCATTGGAGATAGATATTGGTCCCACCCATCTCATAATGAAACCATTCTTATGTGTTCTACAAAAACATAAACAAATATTCACCATAGCATAACCCATGAAATAAAATGGATTTCTTAAACATCTTTCCATCATAATTGATATAAAACAAATGGATTTCCAAAATATAATTTGACAATAAAACCAATAAAACCATGTTAATAATTGTGATAGGATTATAACCCTTTTTAAAGAGTGTAATCTTATATGTAAAATAATTTTGATAAAACACTTTAAATTAATTACTGAGGAAAATATCCTTTCTTCTTCAAAAATATTTTCCTTCCTCAAAATACCACACAATTTTAGAAGAAATAATTTAATGTGAAAATAAACTTGTGAGATTGTAGGATAAGATTCAAGGAAATAAGGTGTCGTTAATCCATAAAAATCCATTCATTCCATATAATTTAAAAAACAGTATCCTCGTACGTTTTTCAAAAAAAGTCAAAAAGTACCTTAAATCGAATAATGACAAAAGATTCCTTTCATACCATTTGATAAAAATTTACCAAAGGGTAAAATTAAATTTTAAAAAAATTTAGAAGAATATAAATAATATTAGATAATTATGAAACATGGATTTGGGTGATAAATATACCCCAATAAATACTTACGTATAAACAATCTTGGATAAAAATGAGATTTGCAAAGTTTTTCCTCACCTTAGGTCCGACATCCTTTGTATGTATCCAAACCTCCTGTATAATGATTTAAATAATTTTTTTGAATTATTACACAATCATAATAATTTTTATGGTATCGTATATGATTATATTATTATCCATTTGTTAGTAACATTTCATTTTCAATCGTTATTTGGATATTAACTGGTTTTTGTTCTTATGCCTGATTTGTCAGATAAGTTCATGTTCCACTTCTTAGGTTATATTTAAATAGTTTACATAATGATTTTAGTATAATATATATCATATTAATTCATTCAATTCATGTATATAATCTTCCTTTAATGAAGATTATGTAGAACGAATCACATTGCACCATGGAGATGGTAAGTCATATGTACGCACGAGCGACGATATCTTTACCATAATTGTTGAATGGTATTTAATTGGATGGTGTATGATATTTAAAAATTAGTTTCATGTTATAATAATTATATATATTTATTATTTCCATAATTATACCCATCCAATTTATGTGGTGGTGAAAAACATATTACACCACAACATGGAGACGGTAAGTCGTACATACACACTCGTGGTGATTTCGTTTTTCATAGGATGGGTAGAAGGTGGACTATGGTTGTTTCATTTTTATAATAACATATAAGTATATAATTTATACTTATGGTATTACTTTATAATGAAACAACTAATGAATAGTAATTATAAGAAGAAAGAAGTTTGAAAGAATCGGTAAATGATATTACCTCTTCTTCGATGTGCCTCCTCTAAATCTCTTCTTATAGCACTAGAGTTGGTTTTGAAGATGACCAGAACCTATAGAATGAAAATAAGGAAGTTGATAAGAAAAAAGGTCAAGGGTTTATGAGCTTTAAGGCTCAAAATGAAGTGAATAGGTGAGTAATGAGGTGCCCTTTTCTAATTGAGGTGAGGGGCACTTTTGGAAACTCCATAAATAATTTATAATAAAATAAAACCCTACCCAAAAACCTCCAAAGTGTACCAATTTATAATATGAGATGATATAGGGTTGTAATATCATCAACTAATGAATTTTGGATAACTTATTTTTTCAATTTAAACTATATTTTTTAATTGACACTTAGTTATTCTATTTAAGTTTAATTATGGTAATAACAATCTAAATATTTAATCGTTATAAATATTTACTTATATAGTGTTAATTGACCATAAATTTATATTTTATAAAATTTTAGACCTTATAATTATCAATTTTTATTTTTTAAACATTTTTATGATTTTTAAATAATTTAATAAAATGTTATTTTTATAAATATCAATAGTGTCAGTTTTGATACTATTCATTTATTTGTCATTAAATAAAATCCACACAGAAGATAAATTCAAATAAAATATTTAATAAACTCCTAAAATGTCATATTAACATATAAAATTAGTTTATAACATTAATTAGTTCTTATGTTATTTATTTTAATATTTCTAAAACCATTTATTTGATATTTATATTAATAAAATAATTTTTACATAAGTATTGTGTCATCATTAATGGTAGTTATTTAATCTCTAAGAATTATAAATAAATTCCTATTATATAGGTAATTCTTTTATATTTCAAGATAATATCTATAGTTTATATTATCTCTTTGTTATCCATATATTAAAATTAATATTCTTATATAAAATGAGATTGTGACATTTTTGTCACATTCATTAGTTTTTATTACATTCATGTCATATTCATATGTAAGTGGTAATAAAGTGATTCCATTTTGAACAATATATGATAAGGGTAAAATTTAGTCATCCAATAGTATTTTTATAGGTGTTAAGGTAATTTTATAATATTATTTTTACCCTTAATTTCCCGGTTTACCTTTAACCATAGTAATAAAAATAATTTCCAAAGTCACTATTCATAATGCCCAAAAATAAAAGTAGCCTATTAACATAATTTAGACCTAATTATTCCAAATATAGAATCTATTTTTCAAAATTAAAAATACATAAGCATTATGAATTAATTTAAAATTAATCCCATTGTTGAAATGAGAATATGGGTTTTAAAAACATTCCAAAAGATTGAAATGTTTTTACCTATGAATTCAATGTAAAATTAATGATAATGAAATAGATTATATTGAATGATTAAAATATGTTCTATTTATACATTAAAACCATTAAATATTATAATTTAACCATATAAATTATCTTGATGGAAAAATTTGTTTTTAATTAAAATTTAACGTATTTTTATTATTCATCAAAACATGAAAGTTATCAAAAAAATATCAGAAATTTATCCAAAGTATATTTTTATATCCAACATAAAAATAACAAGTTTATTTTTTCATATAAAAATTATTAATGTGTAAAAATCTTAATTTAAAATGGTTTCATCATTCGAAGGTGTAAAATTAACCTTTTTTAAAAAATAGGTTTTTATATATCAAATAGGGTTTTATTCTTACCCTATGACTAAAATATCCATTGTATGAATATAAAAAATATTTTATTAAGTATATAAAACATATATATCACATTAATTTCTTTTCCAAAATTAATTCACTAAAAAATAAAAATATCTAATTGATTGATATTTTTCGTAAATAATTGATAGCCATAGAATTGTCAATGCATTTTCATAAGTTAGTTATAATTATTCCCACTAACCTAATAGTTAGAATATAATGGTAATTTTATACTAAGGGAATGTTGTGGTTCTTTTAAACTCACAATTTCATGCAATGCAAGCTACTGAAGAATAAAAAAATTATTTAAAAAAGTATTTCATAAAAAACATGTGGGTGTTACAATGGCTCACCATGAAATACAGGTTATCTATATTTGTGAAACTTGTGATGCACACTCAACATGGGAACATCATTTATCAATAACTTTAGATCCAATAGATTCTCCACGGAGAATACTAGTCACCAATGTAGCCATATGAATGGTTGGGGTCTGCACAAGCCAAAAAACCCCCACACCTCTACCTCAAGTCAAAACTCCACTTCTTGAGGGTCTATCTCATCATGGATCCTTATCAGTCTTCATAACTCGAACTGGTTTAATGTGTTAATCCTATGCGTACTCTCACTATGTCCTACTAGAGGTATTGACTGCTCAACATGTGGATAGTCTTTTTACTGATCCAAATAAGGATCCATGTGCCACTGAATAGGTGTTATCACCTCTTGGTTCCCTCCTGGAGAAAATAAACTCATGGATAGGTCCCTGAACAAAGGCCTAATCACTCAACCATTCGTCGTGATGACATTGTATTGAAATCTTAGATGGTTGTATTTAAAGAGAAATATCAAAAGGTAACAAGACATACCATTTTCAAAGGGCATATATGGGGAGATGAATCAAGAAGGAAATTAAAAGGAATAAATACTATATGATGCATGTACCAATTTACATTAAACTGATGTCTTGGTATTCCTAGTTGACAAGCAAGTTGTCAGAGTCCATGTGTAAGGATACGCTAGCTTCCACACCACCACTAGGTTCCCTAGCATGAAAGACGCACTCAAGACACTCTGACATCATTTCCCTAACTCCCAAACAATCCTCATAAGGGAACAACTCCAAACATCATCTCAAGGAATAAACTCCTCTAGTTACACTATGTAACGACCAGTCCCACCAGGGCCTGCCTAGATGGTAGAAGACCGAGCTTCCATAACTCCAAGCCCACCTCTATAGGCCATGGGCTAGAGATAAGTGCTGAGAAGGAATAACTAAAATGGGAGGCATTTCCCTAAAGTACCAATATGCATGTACCCAACCATCTCCATATAGTAGTGCAGAAGAATTATAATAAAATATAGTAACATATAGAGTATAAACCATACATTAAATAACCTCTAGGGAATATAAAATAGTATGAAAGCATAATTTTAAATGTAAATGGAAAAATACACACCCAACCAGAAATGATGTCCCCATATGATTGCAACTTGAAGGAATGAAAATTGAGAGATCCTGACTCCTGATCTCTAAGACCCAACCACCATACGTGGTCAAATGTACCCAAGTATCCCTAAGCTCTTCCAATTCCACCATCAACCTATCTTTCATCTACATAAGACACGGCATATACCGGAAAAGCCCATATAGGAGTGAGTATATACATACCCAGTAGGAGGCCTCAAAAATTGAAAAGATAGAAATAGAATACACGATAGGAGTAGTCATCTCATCACAATGAAGGTATGCCCATCAGTATATGAGACAAAAACTATAACAAAAAACCTAGATATTCTCAACAATAATCACAAATAAGGGAGAAACAGGATCTCTATCTCTATAGACAATAAAAGAAAAATGAGTCTACCTTTAACTCTAAAGGTCCATCTTCGATTCCCAACATCATGCACAACCATAATAGAAACTATGGGGAGGGACCCGTACCCCAGCACTACTATGCACCATATTCAAGGGATAAATGACTCCAAACCATGAATATCATGTAACCTCAATAGGAAAAGAGTGTAGGGGTCCACACCCCACAATTATGCACCATATATGAGGGATACACAACTCACATGGAGGACTCGTATGCCACCAAAGTTCTAAGATGGGGGAGTTTTTCTCTATAGGTATAGAACTCGTGCCATGTAGTAGTAAGGGGAGGGTCGAACATACCTAGGTAAATGAAATGGGGAAGTCACACCCTAGTGTGATAGGGGAGTACTGACCTCGGTAACACATTTTTAAAGGATATTGGGAACTCACACCCATGTGGGACAGGGGAGTACTGACCTTGGTAACACCTTTGTAAAGGATATGGGGAACTTTTTCCCTAGTGTAACAGGGTAGTACTGGCCCTGGTAACACATTTGTAAAGGATATGGGGTACCCAAACCCTAGTGTGATAGGGGAATACTAACCCTAGTAACACATTTGTAAAGGATATGTGTAACCTATTCTCTAGTGTGATAGGGGAGTACTGAACTTAGAATCATATATATAAAAGATATGGGGAACCCATGCCCCAGTGTGATAGGGGAGTACTGACCCTGATAACACTCTGATGATCAGACCTAATTTCTACCATCGTCAAACATTACCTAAAGAATCACCACATTAAAAAAAATTCAATTCATATCTCAAAATCCACTATGAAGTAAAACATGGAATTCTACATGAAAAAACACTCAGGATATGATACTCCTAGGACAAAATTTGATTCTGTCCAAAATCACGATGAGTGCATGAGGTTCATCACTGGTTTGTTAGGCAAAAAGATCAATCCACTAATATGTCATTGCAAATATCCATTAATGGATAACCTTATCACACCATTGTGATCCTCATATAAAAACACCTAGTGTAGGCTATTCACTTTCCTAAATCGCACAACCATTGAAAAAAATTCATTTCATCATAACACGTATATACATAGTTCCATAAGCTCGATCCATTATTCTAAGTTAAATTTCCATAATTGGAATTTAATTAAACTCCTTAATACCATGATCTTGATGCCGCATATGGATCACCAATCCAATGTTTCATTAATAAGTTACGATCAAAATAAGATTTCATAACAATAAAAATAATAATAATAATAATAATAATAATTTATAGAATTATTATTTTAAAAAAACTTATTCATAGTATAAATGGGTTCACACATAAGGCTCCCCCAACCTTATCATGCATATAGTACAAGCACATTGGTGGTATCCCTTCCAAAGTGGGACCTCCTTAAATTTATAATGTTATTATTATTATTAAATCATAATAATAACACAACTCATCCCATTTCATATTCTTAGGGAATTCTATACCCAATATTGAGACCTACTCTCTACTTAATTATTTGAATTAAAATGATATTATGATTTATAATAATAATAATGCCACATGTAATAATTATTAAAAATAATAATAACTATTTTGGTTATTATTATTAAAAATAATAATAACACACACTGCCCTCTATGGTCAGTCATAAATTGGATTCCTTCCGTTTTCATCATAAAATCATCCACATCTATCTGTAGTGACTTCATGTCCACAGACGTGCCTCCCACATGTTTTATACTTGATCCCATCTCCCATAAAGATACTGAATCCATAGAGTATCACCCATATCCCATGTCGTTCATTAATTCATCAGTAAATCACCGATATTCTTGTCTTTCATGGTGCCACAATGAATCTGGGGGTTCAATCATGCTCAAACCCGCCCCGACAATGTTGAATCACAGCCCCATGGAACAATGGTGAAGAATATGATGAAAAGAGAGGGTAAAACACAAGAATAAAGTGAACCATCATTGGAAAAAAATTCTTAGAAAACAATTATAAAAACGGGTTGATATCAAGGGCAATAAGGAGTTTAATGGATTAATTACACATCAAGGCAGTAGGGCTCATGTGAAAGAATAAATAAATCATAAATCACAAGTAGACAATTAATACTTACTTGATATTTTAATTAAAAGGAAAAAATACATAATTAAAGAGTCCTACCTTGATTATATATTGATCTTTTTTAAGAAAGAATTCTCCAGTAAAAATAAGACCCACTACATTCACTACATATTGATCCACCTCAATCTGAAAGTCATTTTTCATTCGATGTTGATCCACCAGCAATGAATTCTCTCCTAATCCTCTTGGATTTTTAATGGGTTATGTGACTAACCCTTGTAAAATCATCATAATATGGTATTTGTAGAGTATTTTAATTATTTAATTTAATAAGAAAATATTTATTTTAATTATATGAACCCACCAATGACTACCTCAACCAAACATATGGTGATAACCAATCTTAGGTCACACTTAGGGTAAACCCCATGTTATGAACTCAACTGTGGTCTCAGATTTCCAATCCAAGACTCCATTTGGGATTTATTCTTCTTTTTCAAGAAAACTATGTTTGCATGATATTAATATATTTAATATTTTCAAAATATCAATTCTAGGCTCATCGGGCCTCGGAATCTCCCGCCGTCTCTATGCCTGTCTCCAAAAATATTAGAAGGAATATTCCAAAGTCTTACATGGAAAAACCAAATTCATTACAAATGTTTATTTTGATTCTACTTTATTACAAAAATTTAAACCAATCATGCTTCCTTAGTTTCTTATTGGATTTTCTAGGGATAAACCTTTCAAAACATCATTTTCTTGATCCAATTTTCAACCAAATACTAAAACAAAAATGGTTATGATAAAATAAAAATAAAACTAAATTAAATTATTATATGAATATAAAAACTCAATCATAAGATTTATTCTCCTATGAAACCTTTATTTCAACATATGGTACTTTCACTTAAACTATAATATAATTGGATCTACCAATAAATCCTTTAATTTAAACTAATTTTTCCATGGTTATATTCTTATTAAGTTATATAGAATAACTAGTTATCTATTACATCATCAACTTCAATTTAAATCTTTCATAATGGTTCCTAAAGAGAATATGAATCACTAAATCACATTCCCCAGGAGTGTAAAACCAGATGTGTAGTTAGGCATCTTTGTCGTGCACTATGTGAATATTGAGTTAATACCCAACCAACATTTTAAAGATTATTATCCCTAGGTACATCTATATCTGAACTTGTATCCACTTGTTTGTATCCAAAAAAGGATTTAATTTCAATAAAACCACATACTCAATAATTTACCCAAATTTTAATAGGATCTCTTACATTTAGACTTATACCTAGGGTGTTCACTAATGTTATCTAGTCTTAATCCCCAAAAATAACTAAACTAATGCACAAAAATAATTAAACCCTACTTTGATACCAACTGAGTTTCCCCATACCTACAATCTGAATTCCTATTATAAAAACACATACTCTATAAATTGGATTTGGTACCAAGTGATATATACCAAGCTAAAATTTTATATACTACATTTTATTTTCATAGTTTAAAAATTACATCTCACAATAATTTTATAATACCAATAACAAAATATTTAGTGTGTATGGGGATAAATTACATAAGAAAATTATATTATAATAATTTTGATAGTTTCTAAATAATAGAGACACACTAGACTCCCTTCTAGGCTCCCCATTAGTTATAGTGATCTTCATATCCTAGGGAATGGAAACATAAGAAATGGGTGAGCTTAAACACCCAATAAGGGAAAACTTATAACCATGTCATTAATGATTAGATCATAATAATATGTGATACATTATCCTGGGAGAATTATCTTATTAAAATAAACATGAAGTAAAAAGATTTTTCAATAAGTTAGGATAGGAGGGCATGTAATCTCAAATGATAAAACATATACCATGTCATAAGATTACAGAAATAAAAACAATATACATTATCCATAGCGTAAAACATAAAAATATGATTGAGAAAGTGGAATGTAATTGAAACATATTATAATAATTAATTATGGAACAAACATATGCATAAAGAATCATCATATTGTGAGAAAACAAATAATACTCGCCCATTTAGTTATAAATATATCCAAGTATGTCCACCATTTAAGTTTTGGTAAAAATATAATATTTTCCACTCTTTAAGTTCATATAAAATATTATAATTTCCACCCTTTAAGTTATGAAAAAATACAATAATATCCACCCTTTTAGTTGTAAAAAAATCCTATAATGTCAACCCTTTAAGTGGATAATAAATCCAAGCATTTCAACAATTTAAGTTGTGAAAAAATCCTTGCATTCCCACACTTCATTAGAATATAAAACAAATATAAGTATAGAGAAATATCACCTTCATGAGATTCTCACTCATACCCATTATTAAGAACAAACATAACCATGTTTGTGAATATTTATCTTATGATTCATTACATTCATGAGACACACACATGCACCCATGCTTTTTAAAAAACCTAACTGCACCCGTGTATACATATCTCATGAGATATAAACTTTTAACCAATGAATTAGAGGGTGATATAGGACCCCATCTGTCAATAATCCATACATATGTGTGTAATAAGATATCAATCATTCGTTATTTCATTAAAATCCATGAAAATAAAATGTATTTCATATCATTTCCAAATGGTATCGCGTAACGTGATATCAAAATTAGATCAATTGATTCCAAAAATTAAATCAACCAAAAGTATTATTTCACAATTTAATTTATAGAGTAATTCATGAAACATAAATCCAAGGTATATATACCTTTTTTATATCAATGGGAAAATGGAAGTGAAACCATAAAATGAGTTTTTAGAAAATATTTCTTAACATTGTCATAAGGTGATGAAATTACGAATCATATTCAAATTTCATTTTCAAGAAGGTAACATGAAAACCCATTTTAAAAACCATTTTAAAATATATAAAAATAATGGAGCATCCAAAAATACATAAATTTTTTCTAGAGGAATTGTGCAATGGAAAATGAAAATATTAACTTGAAAGGTAAATACTTTTTAATATTTTAAAACACCTTTATTAAAACCCACATTGTAAAAATGATAATAAAACATTCTTTTGAAAAGAGGTAAATGGAAATAAGAATATCACAAGAGATTATACATTCTAGTATTATCCCCCATGAATTTTCATGGGACATAGTACCTTCTCAAGAAAATGAAAATAACAAATGTTTATTAAAAAAAGATAGAATCAATATAGAAATGGAAACAAATTCTAGAGTCTATATTAAATAAAGAAAAAAATAGTTAGTCTCGCTTATAAGAATTTATAGTGAATAAGAATATTTTTGGACTCTTCATGTGTCAATCATGTTTTAATGATAAAAAATTCTATACATTCTGTAAATCTTGCTAATCCTGTTTAATATATCTAAAATAATGTGTTCAGATGATTAGTTTGTTTATGCCTTAAATAATTATTGTAAGAAAATTTTTTTAAATGAAATTTTATTTTGAATGATTAAGTTTAATTTATTCTATGAATATCACTATTTAATTCTGTATACAGATATCTGGCTAAGTCTGAGAAACCATGATTCTACCACTGGTTATGTTTTTCTGGAAAAGTAACCAAACACCGTGACCAGACACTGTGACCAGACACCGTGACTAGACACCATGACCCAGAGACCATGACCATCCAAACACTATGACCATCCAGAAACCGTGACCATCCAGACACTGTGACCATCCAAACACTGTGACCATCCGGACATTGTGACCATCTAGACACTGTGACCATCTAGACACGATGACCATCCAGACACCGTGACCATCAAGACATTGTGATCATCCATACACCGTGACCATCCAGACACTGTGACAATCCAGACACTGTGACCATTTATACATTGTGATCAAACACTGCATTTGTGCTACCAGTTCCAGATCTCTATAGAGCTATCCCATCATGACTGTCTCACCACTCAAAGGTATAGAAGGAGATGCCATTTCAAGGAGACACTGTTTCATGGAGAAACCGTTTCTAGACAGTATGTGACACCATTTCTCAATCTGTTTTTTCGTTTTTCAATTTAATTTATAATGATTATATTTGAAGCTTTTAAATACACTAATATAATTAATGTTTCTTTGTATACATTTCACCTAATAGTACGAGGTACGAGGTGTATAATTCATGCATCATGTCGGCTCCAATGCATGCATTCTAATAATAAAAAGAACAATGAGGCTTGAAGAAAAAGGTGGTGAAAAACGCAATAGTGGAAAAAATGCAACAGTAGTGACAACAGGAAAACAAGTGTGTGCGCAATAATGAAGAACCATGAGAATTCATGAAATAAGAACTGATAAATGAAACTCGACACTGCTAAAGATCAAATGAAGAATACTCAAATACTAGAGTTGAGAAAATTTTTGCACCATCAACTCCACGAAGAACACGAGATAGATATAGCTGACTTGTGATACTGTGTTTTCTATAAGCGGACTCGGTTTCTACATATGCTTCATCCTAGAAGTCCAACATTACATATACTAACACTCAATGAACTTCTAACCTTATCTCATAATTTCTGCTCTATTGTGTATTATTTTTATCTTTTGAGTAGTGTGTGTGTGTGTCTATATAAAAACACACAGTGTCTCCTACACCAAACTGAAGGATACAAGATATATCTTCTCATACATTTTTTACACTTGTGTATTCCCACAGATAAGTGTGGAAGAGGTCCCTATGTGTCCTGGCTAAGTTCATACCCACAAAGAACTGTCGAAGAGGTCGTGTGACCTGGACAGTCTTGTGTACTATTTTTAACCTTGATCTAGTGTGTGGATCATGTTTATTTATATAAACTGATTGGTGGAAGGTGATCACTAAGTGGAGTGGATTAGGTCTCATCTTGAGACTAAACCACTTTTTTTATATCTTCTATGGTGTCTAATTTATTTTTCTCTATTTTACTTCATAATTCAGAAATCACTAAATTTAATTTGATAGCTAATCTTGGAAATAAGATATAATTCTTTTGCATTATTAGAATAGCCTAAAAAGTAATGTTAATAACTGATATTAAGATTACTGATAATTAATCAATCTTCTGAGAAGTTATTCAAACAGTCAAACTTTCATAACTATATTACTTTGATTAACAAGGTTGTACTTAAATTTATTGGGGAACCGTTTTAATAATACTTTTTTAAACATAAATTTTTATAGATACTCAATTCACCCCCCTCTTGAGTACTCTACTTCGACCAACATTTGGTATGAAATTATTGTTTATTAAGACTCTGTTTTTGACCCTATTCAACTATGATTATAGTTTTACTTTAAAGATATGTAAATTTATATTAATTCTAAATTTATACCTCTTTTAAAGTATTTATTTATTATGGATAATAGATTGGAAGGTGCTGCCACAAACAGACCACCATTCTTTAATGAAACCAATTATGCTCAATGGAAAATTAAAAGGAAAATGCATTTATAAAGTTTGTGTTTTGAAATCTGGTCTTAAATTATAGATGAATATAATATTCCTACTATTGATAGAATCACTTGGGATGAACCTACCAAAACTACCTACAATAACAATTACAAAGTATGAATTATTTATACTGTTCTTTAGGAGATGAGGAATTTAATAGAATCACTGCATGTAAAACCACCCATGAAATTTGGGATACCTTGTCTGTATCACATGAAGTAACTTTTAGTGTGAAATAAATGACACTTAATACTTATACTATTAAATATGATAACCTAAAAATGAAATTTGATGAGCCAATTTCTGACATGTATCTCAGGTCCAAAAAAATTTACAACACAATGATTTCTGTTGGAAGATATGTAACTACCAAAGAACAAATCATGAGGATTATCAGATGCCTATCTGATAGATGGAGAGAAACCATTGCCTCTATTGGAGATTCATGCGACATCAGAAAGATACCTATAAAGGAACTCATTGGAAAATTGATAATGTATGAAGAGGAGCTGAAAGTTGACAAGGAAGAGGATGATGAACCCAACAGAAAATAAATTTTGTTCAAGACCACCACCTCTAAACATAAAGAGAAAGGAAAAGTGGATGTTTCTGTAGAATGTTTCAGTAGTGAAAAATCATCACCTGATACTGATGAGGAGATTGCTCAATTAGCCATAAGGTTTAAGAGATTTTACAAAAATATGAAAATTTTCATAAAGCCTAACTTCAAGGGAAGATATGATCAAAAAGGTAGTTGGAAGAAAGATTAGAAAAGAAGTTAATAGTCTGATGTGATTGCCTTCTATAAATGTAAGTGAAAGGGACATATCAAGGCTGGCTGTCCCAAACTCAAGTATAAAAAGAAATATGAGGACAAAGATAGAAAGTATAAAAAGGTAATGAAAGATTCATGGAGCACATCTGAGGATATTTCAAGTGACTCAAAATCTCCACTTGATGAATTGGCTAACAAATCAAATATGTGTTTTATGATAAACACATTTGAGGTAACATTAAAATCTCATGTACACAATTCTTATTATTCTAGATATGAGAGTGACTCTGAAAATATGTCTAATGAAAAATGTTTGAGTACTGTAATATGTTTTAAGAGACATGCAATGAACTAAAAGATAAATACAAGTCTATAAAGAAATATAATTCTCTCACCTCAACTGTTAAAACTGAACTTAGTGTAAAAAGGGATAAAAATGAACAATTACTCATAGAAAACAATGAAATAAAAATATCTAATAAGCAATTGAAAACGGACCTTGAAAGGTTTACTAATGGTAAAGATACCTTCGTACAAATTGTAGGTAAACATATTTCTCCTAAATATACTATTGGTATTGGCTATCAACCTGGTAAAAGAAATTTTAGAAGAACTAGTTTTGTTTCTAAGTCTAGGATAGACAGATTTACTCCTAGTTTTGGAAATCATTCAGCTAGTTAAAGTTATGATACACTCTCTACTGTTTCAAGCTTTTCTGGACCAAATAGAGTTTATTTTTCAAGTACATTACATAATGCTTATAGGAAACCTATGAGGAAGATATGGGTTCCTAAATCACTAGTCACTAATATTACTGGACCCAAACAAGTATGTCTACCAAAATCTATTTTTATTTGACTATTTTATAGGAAAGTTACGTACAGTGTTTCTGTAAAAGATTTTGGTACTTGGATAGTGGGTGTTCAAGACACATGATAGGTGACTACTCATGCTTCTAGAATTTAATAAAAATTGATGGTGGACATTTCACCTTTAGTGACAATTCCAACGGAAAAATCATTGGCCTTGGACAAATGGGTAACTCTAACTCAGTTTTAATTTCCAAAGTACTTTTCGTTGATGGATTGAAATATAATTTTCTTAGTATTTCACAACTATGTGATGATGGATTTCATGTCAAATTTTTAAATGATGCTTGAAATGTTTTCAATTTTAAAAATGAATTATTTTTTATACACTAAGAAATGAATATGTATATTCTGTTAAATTAAATTATTTAGTCTCTCAAAATGCTTCATGTTTATGTTTGTTTCACAAGGAGTATTGGATTTGTCATAGGAGACTAGGACACTGTAATGTTCACCCTCTTATAAAGTTAACTTTAAAAAGCTTAGTCAAAGACCTACCCAAACTTGAGTGTCCAAATGATAAAGTGTGTAATCCTTTGCAAAAGGGAAAGCAACACAAAATTTCCTTCAAACCAAAGAAATAAGTTTCAACTTCTCAACCTCTTGAATTGGTTCATATGGATTTTTTTGGACCATTTGAAGTATCTAGTTTAAATGGGAAGCACTATGTTTATGTTCTTGTAGATGACTTTTTTAGATATACTTGGACATTATTTTGGGCTCACAAAAGTTAAGTCTTCTCTCATTTTACCAAATATTCCAAAATTGTAGAAAATATTAGTGGACTTAGAATTAAATCTTTAAGAAGTGATCCTAGCCGTGAGTTTGAAAATCAAGAGATTGAATCTTTTTTCTCACAAAATGGCTATACTCATAATTTCTCTACACCTAGTACACCTCAACAGAATGGAGTTGTAGAAATAAAAAATAGAACCCTCCAAGATATTTCTAGAACCATGCTTAGTGAATATGACTTACCTATTTTTTTGGGCGGAAGCTATAAATAAAACATGATATATTATCAATAGAGTGTTGATTATACCTATTCTTAAAATAACTCCATATGAGTTGAAGAACAATAGAAAACCCAGAGTTAACTACTACATTGTTTTTGGTTGCAAAGTCTATATCCTTAATACTAAAAAAATTCAAGATAAATTTGAATTCAAGAGTGATGAAGGAATATTTTTTAGGATATTCAATCTCTATTAAGGCCTATAGAGTGTTTAATAAAAGAAATAAATGTGTGTAAGAATATTTCTGTGTCAAATTTAATGAAACAGATCCACGTGATCCTCAAACCACTCTAAAAAACGTGGAGGATGATCTGAGCATTAATTCAAAATCCTCTAACCATCTTGTAAAGGAATCTGTGAAAACCTCCAGTTTTGGAAGTTCGTTAGATTCAGGTCATAATGAACCTAACCCTGTTGAAGAACCTAAAATCACCAGTCTTTCTTTTTGTAGAGCTGTTATAACTCTTAAGAACCATCCTTTAGATTCTTTTGTAGGAGACATAGATAAAGGAACTCAAACTGGATATTCTCTTAGAAATCAGGTTGAACATCAAGTCTTGTCACAAATTGAACGTAAAAAAATTAATTATGATATTAATGATGAATTTTTGGTGATGGCTATGCAAAAAGAACTTAATCAGTTTGAAAGGAACAATGTTTGGAAACATGTTGATAGACCCAAAGACACTTTCACCATAGGCACTAAATGGGTGTTTAGAAATAAGGTAGATGAAGCTAGTAACATATTTATAAAAAAGGATAGATTGGTTGCACAAGAATATAGTCAATAAGAGGGAATTGACTAGGAGGAAACCTTTACACCTGTATCAAGACTTGAAGCCATCATAATTCTACTTTCTTATGTTTCACATCTGAATTTCAAACTATATCAAATGGATGTCAAAAGTGTATTTATAAATGGTTATATAGTTGAGTATGTCTTTGTTGAGAAACCCCCTGGTTTTACAAATTTTCATTTTCAAAATCATGTTTTTAAATTATCAAAAGCTTTATATGGTCTAAAACAAGCCCAAGAGCTTGGTATGATAGGTTAAGTACTTTTCTTATTTCCAAAGTTTTTACAAAAGGAATTGATGATCCTACCCTTTTTATAAAATTAATTTCCAATGATTTTTTAGTAGTTCAAATATATTTAGATGAAATTATCTTTGGATCTTCAAAAAAAAATTATGTATTGAATTTTCTAAAATGATGCAAAAATAATTTGAAATGTGTCTAATGGGTGAACTGAAATTCTTTCTTGGATTTTAAATCTTTCAAAATAATAATTCTATTATTTTAAATCAAAGCAAATATACTAGATATCTTCTAAAAAGTCTTGGATTGGATAACACTAAAATTAGTGACACTCTAATGAGTACTACTTGTATGTTGGATTTAGATAATGATGGAAAATCAGTTGATCAAACCACTTGTAGAGGAATGATTGGGGGATTACTCTACTTAACTACTTGCTGACCTGACATTATGTTTAGTGTGTATATGTGTGATTATTTTAAAGAAAATCCTATGGAATCTCATTTAAATGCTATTAAAAGAATTTTCAAATACCTAAACCATCTACCCAATCTAGAACTGTTCTATCCTAGAGGAAAATAATTTGAGTTAGTGAGTTATTATGATGCTGACTTCGGTGGTTGTAAGTTAGATAGAAAAATAACCTCTGGAACATGTCACTTTTAGGAAACTCACTAGTATCTTGGTGAAGTAAGAAACAAAACTTTTTTGCATTATCTACTACAGAAGCTGAATACATAGCTGCTGGTAGTTGTTGTGCACAAATTTTGGGATGAAACACACATTAATAGATTATGTATATCAATTCAGACATGTACCTATAAATTGTGGAAATAAAAATGCTATTAACATCTCAAAAAATCAAGTTTCACATTATAGGACAAAACATATCGATGAAAGACATCACTTTTTGAGAGATTATTATCAAAAAGGTGACATCACTTTGGAATTCATTGGAACTGAATATCATCTCACGGAAATATTCACCAAACCATTAAATTATGAAAGTATAGATTACATCATACATTAATTGGGAATGATAAATCTTAAGCAGTAAGTTTACTATTTCACAGTTTATAGTTTCACAAGTCACTATCTTACAGTTCTGTAATTTTACTTTCTTAAGAGTTTATGTTTCATGTTTATGGTCTCATAGTTACTATTTCTTAGTTATTGTCTGGAACTTACTGTCTCAAACAATACAGTCACACAGTTTAGAAATCACAGTATTATAGTGTCACCATGAACGGTTCTTATGGTCTCACCGTGAAATCCAGTTATGGTCTCACTATAAAAACATTTTATTATGTTATGTATTATAAATTGTGTCGCGGAAATTCACTGTTTTATGCTTTTTTACTTTCCCGCTCTTTTGATTTCGCGATTCTTGGTATCCCTAAATGATAAAAACTAAATAAATTTCACTTGTTCTTTACCTAAGATTTTTTCTCTCAAATTGTAACCCCTCTCTCAACCCTTCGGGTTTCTCTCTCTCTCTCTCTCTCTCTCTCGAACCGTCGTTGAATTCCCAAGATTAAATGCCCATCATCATAAACTCTTGATAAGTGCATTTCAAAGAATAAGTTAAAAAATAGAACTGAGGTTAGAGCTCGAATGTCCTCTGAATCTAAATCTAGTGAATAGAATTGTGGTACCCAAAAATGAGATATTCCCTAAGTGGCTTCTATCAAGTAAATCTTTGGTATTGAAAGTAATAACAGAGCAAGGATGGGTGGATTGGTTCAAAAAGGAGGATATTCCTATTTACTTGAATCTAGTTGCACAATTTTATCAGTATGTTCAATTCTCTTTTGACTCAGAAGATGGCTATGTTGTGAGAAGCTGGATCAATGGCTAGAGATTCATGTTTTCTTCGAGGTTATGGTTTGCATGCCTTAGGATACCTCATGAGGGTATTTGTGAGGACTAATAGAGAGGTCCTCTATCTCCAAGTGAGTTCTTTGTTTTGGAAGAATCATTGAGAAGCTTAAATGGAAATGAAACTAAGAGGTGACCCATAGCTTCCAAGCTAGATGGTGAAATGAGAATCTTTTGTAAGTTTGTTTGGAATTTGATTATCCCTAGAAAATGTGATTATGCTATACTCAAGTATCATGATTTATTTTTGATACATCTCATGAATAATGGACATAAGATCAACCTATGAAAACATGTTATACACTACATGTGTGAGTTGATCAAGAAAACCTCCAAGTCAACCTCTATGTTCTATTCAAGGATTATCTTAGCTATGCTTCATGCAAAAGGTTTGGTTGGACCAGACGAAGAATCCATTAAGGACTATGAGTTCTGTCTTTCAAAAGTTATAGTAAAGAGAATGAAAATCAGTTGGAATCCGTGGAGAAAATCATGGGTGGAAGATAATGATAGGTTTTATGAAAATTTCAATATGGTGGAACACTCTTCAAGACATAATGCCATTTATTATCTTGGTTTGAAACCTGATGAAGTTGTTGAGTATTATGAAGAGGAAGAAGAAGAATTATATGTTGCACCTATAGGGAAAAAATGATCTGAAGGAGGAAGATAGTGAATCTTCTACTCAAGTCTAATTTGAGAAGAAAATTCATGTTCTTAACAAAGTTTTTGATATGGAAGAAAAACTTTCCTCCAAAGAAGAATTTGTTTCTAAGGTAAGTGAAAAGAATATTGTATAAGAGATTATAGAAGAAAATAATTCTCTTGTGAAAGAAGCTTCTTATGAGGACCATGTGGAGGAACAAGATGTTCCTAAAGTTATTCCATCTACTAAAGAGAGAATGGAGTAAGCCTTTTAGTTGACTAGAAAAGAAATAGGTGAGGAAATTTGGGATGAAATCATGGAAATAGATCAAGGATATAAATCTCTCACTCCTGAGAAAGATGCACCTATTGAGGGGGAGGAGCCCCCCAATCTATAAATTATTTAAGTCTTTAATCCAATTGATCCAAGATTAGTGAATACATGGTATTAATTCCTTAGTTATTTTGATGTGATTGATACCCAGAAAGTCTCAATTAAATGAATTTATTTTTCAACTATGTTTCATTTGAAATTGGAATCTGGTCCTGAAGCTATCTCTGCCAAAGAACCTGAGCCTGTCTCAGCTTCTATCCTTGAAAATTCACAAGAACCTCCAAACTTGGTATTTAGGATGATCTGAAAGCATTTGGAGCTACCCTATTAGCTAGAGTTGAAAAACTCATGAATACCCAACTGGCTCCTGTAACCATTTTAAGTGAAAGGGATGTTGCCCTTTTATTGGAAAAATCATATGGATATTCAACCCAAGATGCTTCATGAGATTAAAGAATTCAAATTTGAGAACAAACAACTTAGTGATGAAGTAGAAACTCTCAGAGTTATGGTTGAAGATATGCAGAGAGTGACGAACTCAAGACCAGAACCTATTTCTTATCCTATTGAGGATATTATCAGTCAGACTCCATAGGAAGTTTCCTCACTACTTCCACCTAATCTAACTTACTTAGCTGAAAAGGTAGCTGAAAGAAACAAGTAGATTTTTCAAGAGATGCATGAACATGTTATTGGTCTTAACAAGTTGACTGATGAGTATAAGGGATGTATTCAGAAACTTCTAAATCAACTTAAATCCCTTTATTTAGCTGTTAATGTTTCTCGTACCTCTAGACAATCATCTCAACCCTCTTTAGACAGTGATCTGTTCCGAACAGTTTCCAACGAATAAATTCAGGCTGTGCTTAGTGGTTTTGAAAAAGAATCTCTATCTAAAGTTAAAAATAATAGTGACAGAGTTCTTGATTTGGTGCGAATTCATTACAAGATTTCCAAGTATGCTCAACAATAAATTACAAAGAAGGCGGATTTCTAATTCAATCATATCTTTTCTAAGAATGACATGAACAACCATTTCAAGTACCTCACGGAGAATCTAAGAATTCTTCATGTTACTCAAGCATTTAAGACTCAAGTCCAAAAGATCAAAGATTTCACTTCTCTGTTGGATAAGTTTATTGGGAACAAGGATGACTTTGAGAAATCCATGCAGTATGATGGTGAGATAATTTCTAATTTCATGAAACTTTTGAGGCCTTATCTTCATGTACAGAGTATTTCCATTTTCACTCCTACAGCTGCACCCATGAGAACTAGTTTTCCTAACTTCTCATCCCCTTCCCTTTCCTTTACATATACGTCTATCTCTCAGGCTCTGAGTCATATTAGGCATGTTATCCTTGATCAACAGTTGCCTCGATCTTCCACTGCACCTACCTTGGCCCCTTTAATTTTTAAGGACTCCATTTACCTTCTTTGTCTAGTGGTTCATTCCTTTCTTCCACTTCTACCTTTTCTCATATGGCTTCTTCTTCTGATGTCGCTTCCAAGGGAAAAGAGAAGACAAGCCAGTGCTTAAGAATAATGACTACTATCTTTTAATAGGGATGATTTCTGTATTCTTGTTACTTACTACTTGTAATGACACTTTTTATCCATCCAATGCATTATGGACTTTTACTGTCTATTTCTTATTTTACTCTTATTGGTAATCCCAAAAGGGGGAGAAATATGTATTCTATATGCATATCCACATTAAATAAGATACACTTTACCTAAGAATAAATCTCTCACTCACATGATTTGTGATCATCAAAAAGGGGGAGATTTTTGGACTCCTCATTTGTTAATCATGTTTTAATGATAAAAAATCCTATACATTATGTAAAGATTTCTAATACTAATTAATCTATCTAAAATAATGTATACAAAAGAGTAGTTTATTTGTTCCTTAAATAATTATTGTAAACTATTTTGTTTATAATGAAATTCTCTTATGAATGATTAAGTTTAATTCATTCTATAAATATCACTGTTTAAGTTTGTATACAGATATCTGGATAAGTCTGAGAAACCATGAGTCTGCCACTGGTTATGTTTTTCTGGAAAAGGAACTGGACACCGTGACCAGACACCATGACCAGAAACGATGACCATATATTGTGACCAAACACCATGACTCAGACACCATGGCAATCTAGACATTGTGACCATCCAGACATCGTGACCATCCAGACACTATGGCCATTCAGACACCGTGACCATCCAGACTCTGTGACCATCGAGACACCATGACCATCCAGACACTGTGACCATCTAGACACCGTGACCATCCAGACACTGTGACCATCCAGACACCCTGACCATCCAGACACTGTGACCATCTAGACACCATGACCATTTAGACACTGTGATCAAACACCACATATGTGCTACCAGTTTCTGATCTCTATATATTTTTCCCACCATAATTGTCTCACTGATCAAAGGCCAAGAAAGAGACACCATTTCAAGGACACATCGTTTCATGGAGACACCATTTCTAGACAGATTGTGACATCGTTTCTTAATATGTTTTTTCATTTTTTTTCAATTTAATTTCTAAAGGTCATATTTGAAGCTTTTAAATACACTGACATAATTAATGTTTCTTTGTAGACTTGTCACCTGACAGTATGAGGTATGAGGGGCATAATACATAAATCCCATCGGATCCAACACATGCATTCTATGAATAAAAAGAACAATGTGGCCAGAAGAAAAAGGCAGTGACAAACACGATAGTGGAAAAAATGTGATAGTAATGACAACAAAAAATGAAGTGTGTGCACAATAATAAAGAAGCACAAGCATTCATTAAAGTAGAACTGATACATGCAACCCGACACTACTAAAGACCACACGAAGCATACTCGAATCCTAGAGTCGAGAGCATTTTTGCACCATCAACTCCACGAGGAACAAGAGCCAAATCTAGATGACTAGCGAAACTCTGTTTTCCGCAAGAGGACCCAATTACTATATCTTCTTTATACTAGAAGTCCAGAGCTGCATAGACTAACACTCAAAGCACTTCTAACCTTATCTCATCATTTCTACTATGTTTTGTATTATTTTTATCTTTTGAACTGTGTGTGTGTGTGTATGTGTGTCTGTATAAAAACACACACTGTATCCTACATCAAATTGAAGGATACAAGATATCCCTTCTCATTCATATTTTCACACTTGTGTATTCCCATAGATAAGTGTGGAAGAGGTCCTTCTGTGGCCTGAAGAAGTTCATACCCACGAAGAACTGTGAAAGTGGTCATGTGACCTGGATAGTCTTGTGTATTGTTGTTAACCCCAATCCAGGATGTGGATCATGCTTATTTATATAAACTTATTAGTGGTAGGTGATCACCAAGTGGAGTGGATTAGGTTTTTTCTTGAGGCTAAACCACTTATTTTATATATGTTGTGTTGTATAATTTAGTTTTCTCTGTTTTACTACATAATTCAGAAATCACTAAATTTACTTTGATAGTTAATCTTAGAAAGAAGTTATAATTGTTTTTCCTTATTAGAATAGATTCAAAAGTAATTTTAATAACTGATATTAATATTACTGAAAATTAATCAATCTTCTGAGAAGTTATTCAAATAGTCAAACATTCATAAACATATTACTTTGATTAATAGAGATGTACCTAAATTTATTGGGGAACCTTTTTAAGAATACTTTTTAAACAGAAATTTTTATAGATACTCAATTCACCCCCTCTTGAGTACTATACTCCGACCAATAAATATATATTCTAAGAACATAAATATAAATATTATATATACAAATTACTTTGAAGATTTAAAATCTAGGAACATAATATATAATATATAATAATAAATATATGGAAATTCTAAGTATATAAATTCATAGAACATATTATATAATAATAAAAATGTGTAAATGATACATATAAAGTGATTACACAATAAGAATATTGAAAATTAACATGGAAAAAAATTAAGAATAATTTCACTCTATTTTTTAAGTATTTATTTCCTCAATTTGAAATGGGAATACATGAGATCTAGGAAGTTACCTTCTATAAAATTTTCAAATTTAATATCTATATGATTTTTGACAAATCTGAAATTTATGTTATTAGAGGGTGATTATAAATGAGAATTATTCCATAATATCAATCATAATAATTAAATATTAAAGATAAATCTATTAATATATGAATGAATCATTCTCCAAATTATTTATAACATTTGATTATGAAGTTTCAATCCTCCTTTTATAGTAGTGTTTTAAATAATGAAGCATTCTCAAAAAGATTTATAACATTTCAAAAATATTGTGACATTTTAAATGATTTTAAAACATTATAATATGACATATAATGTGGAATGTCATTGAAACATAGAATAGTAAATAAATATTTCACTAACATAAACATTGAGAGTCATCATATTGTGAGAAACCCAATCATGTTCACCCTTTTAGTGGTGAATATATATAAGTATGTTTACCCTTTATGTTTTTGAACAAATCCTTTCGTGTACACCCTTTAAGTTGTGATCGATTCAAACAATTTACACAATTTGAGTTGTGAAAAAATAATTAATTTCCACCCTTTTAGTTGTGAAAAAATCTAATAATTTTTACCATTAAAATTGTGAACAAATCTAAGCATATCTACCCTTTATGTTTTGAAAAAAGCATGTTCACACTTCATAAAAATATGGAAAAAACATAAGAATTGAGAAACATCACCTTCATGAGCCACTCACTCACACCCATGATTTAAAAAAAACATAACCATGGTCATGAATAACTATCTCATGATCCATCACCTTCATGAGCCACACACTTGAACCCACACTTGCAAGAAAACTTAATAGCACCCATATATACATATCTTAGGAGATATAAACTTGTAAATAATGAATTAGAGGATGATATAAGACCACAACCATCAATTATACATATATATTTGTGCCACAAGATATAAATAATTCATCATTTTATTAAAACCCATTAAAAGAAAATTGGGTTCATATCATTTCCAAATTTTATAACATAACATGATATAAAAAGCAGATCAGTTAATACCAAAAATTCAATCTCCCAAAAGGATTATTTCAAAAGGGAATTTATAGGGTTATTGATAAAACATAACTCTAAGGTGTATATATATATATATTAGAGATAAAGTCAAAAATGGAATTGAATCCATAAAAATAGTTTTTAGAAAACATTTCGTATCATTTTAATAAAGAGGTGAAATTAAAATCGCTTAAAAATTTCATTTTCAAGAAGGTAACATCAAAAACTATTTAAAAAAATTAAAATATATCCAAATAATATAGCCTTAAAAATACATAATGGTTTTCTTGAGGAAATGTGGAGTAAAAGATAATGCTGAAAAAAGTACTGATAAAGGCCCCCTATATTAGTACTAAAAAGAAAGCACTAAAAAGGGGTTTTTATCTATTATTTCTTATTAGCATTGATAAAGGAAAACTTTGTTAGAGATTTTTTTAACGTGGATAAAGGGGGGATTAATAAATGCTTTTATTAGTATTGATAAAGTCCATGGAAGATAAAACAAAACCTACAACCCTACAACAGCCCTATAACATAACCAAATGAGAAACATATAATCAAATTGGAATACAAACTATATTTAAATAAAAATATTACATTACACTATCATTTAAATTACAAATTTACAAACAAAATATTTATAATTATGTGAAATTTAAAATTAATCCAAAATATTGCAACTGAATATAAAAAATAAAACTCTTATAGAAGACTTTATCTAATGATCCACCTTCATGCAAAATCATGTCCCTAAAATGAAACCTATTTTTATTTTAGTAATGGAGCATAAAAAATAAATAAATTATAATTTTAAAATCATATAATCGACATATGGAAAATTATATTATTAATTACTTAATATAATAATTATATTATTAGTTATGCTATTAATTATATTATTAATGATTATATTGTAAATTTTATATTAATTATTCATTATTAATTATACTATTACCTAATAATTATATTATGAATTGTTGATTACATTGTTAATTAATAATCTATATAAATCATATTTTTAATTACTGAATATATTAGTCATATTATTGGTTATTAATTATTTTAATTACAACAATAGTTGTTAATAATTCTATCGTTAAACTAAAATGGAATTTTTATATTGAAAATGTGCACTTTTAGTTATACTAAACACATTGTGTGTCATATTGACTCATTGTCTATAAAAACCCATAACTCTATCAATGAAATTTCTCTAATTATGTTTATTTAATATAATATCGATCGCATAAAATCTCTTATAGAACACAATACAAACATCATAAATGGAAAATGAATAAAATATAATGTATTTCTAGAAGTCAAGAAACCTATACTAATGAAATAGTAACTTGACCTTAAGAATAGTGATATGAACCTTATGAATAGTAAACTAGCCAAATGAATAGTAACCTCACCCATTAAAGTATAAATAAAATTTACAAACCTTATAAATGAAAGTATCATATAATTATATCATAGTACAAGTAAATTAATATTTTAAAAATTATGAATTAAGTGTTGGGATTTTTGTAAGTTACAAAAATTTCATTACAATTTTATAATTAATAAAATGATTTAAAATAAAATTTATTTACATAAAATGTATTCATAAATTATCATTCTTTTTGTTTTATAATTTTATGATAATTTTATAAGACCTTAGTTAATTTTTGAAAGTGTTATAAAATCAGTTATAAATTTAAAATCTATATTTTTCGAGTGCATAATGGTTTTAATATAAAATTATCATATTTAATAAATTATTTTCCTAAAATGGAGTTAATTTTTTAATTCTAAATATCAAAATATGGTTAGGTTGAATTTTGGGGATTTTTTGAAAATACTTGAATTTTGGTAAATAGTAAAATATGATAATTTACGATAAATGTTAAATACAAGATTTATGTAGTAATGGATGATGTATGGATGATGTAAGCCCAGAATATCTAACCTTACTTCATTATTTTATTATATTTTATGATAATTCTCCAACTATTCTTAGTCTTGAGCCCAAATAATAAACAAATGATTAAAATATTCAAAAATCACCCCTCTCCTCCACTATAAATACCACCCCTCACCACCACTTATTCTCACACCTATAAGCCTTGAAGCTTATAAAATTTCTACCCAATACTCTCCCCAAGCCTCTTACCCAAATTAAGGATCTCTTTTTCTTACCAAAATACCAAAACCCCTTTCCCTAAGGAGGTTCTCAAGGATGATAATTTAAGAGGTAAATCTTATTCCTTTTTCTTTTAATTTCATTTCAATTTATTTTCTTTTATTATCCTCTCCTCACCTCCTCTGCCCAAATGATCATGATAACTAAAGTATCATCTATATACTATAATTATATCATGTTAATATAATATCCATAATCAATCTCCTTACTCTATCACTCTCTTTTATTTTAAAGCGGAAACCATCACCTGGGAGGTGCTGGTTTACAACCTTCATGGAAGATGAACTTTTCTTCATTAATTTATCCTTAAAATCTGGTCAAGAAATCATTTTTATGGTTGAACAAGATGATAAAATATTTATTATATATTATTTAAGGTTTTTTAACCATTGTATATATATGGTATTAAATAATAGAACAAAACTAGTTCATTGTGATCGAAAAAAGCTAAAATTAATCTAAATGATTATCATTAATGATTCAACCTCATAAAATATACAAAAGATGATATAAATAACCATTTTCACTTATGTATGTTCATTAATAACATTTAATTACAATTATGGATAACTATACTCATTTTAAATGAACTTCATTACTTATAATAAAGTGATCCGATCATGAAATCAAGGAAACAAACACTCTGAAACAACGGAATTCAGTTTTATAACTTATCAAAACAATCATAAATGAACTTAATAAAATTATAATAAACTAAATACATGTCTAATATGTTCTTAATTAAATTATTAATGAGACTAATTTCATATTCCAGGACCTTAAGGTCAATTTTAGAACACATTCGAACATAAGGTAAGGGTTTCTACCCAAACCACCATTTTCTTTAGGGTTGCTCTTTTTATCTATTTACCCAAATGAAATTATTAATTATTAATATTTAATCCTAATAAATTAATTTTTAATTATATATATATATATATTTACCAATCACAATCATTTTTTGTTTTATAGAGAGTTACATGTTTTAAAAGGATCTTTCTCAAGTTCTTCTTGATAAACAAGCCTGATTCAAGGGAACTTCTCGAATGTTTACCTATTTTCAAGTGAACTCTATAATATTTTTTAATCCACCATTGTTTTTATAAAATCACTAATTTTATAATGAAAAAAATATCTTAGTTAACTTTTGGATTTATATAAATATTTTTCGAAAATAACTTTTCTTTGTAAAGTAAAAGAGTATTTCTCTCAAGTATTACTCGATGATTTTATAAGAGTATTTTCATATATTTCAATACTCTTGTTGATTATTATGTTTAATTTTGATTAATATTTATGATATCATATTCTATATTTTATTTAATGTTTTATGATTAGTTTGACTGTGGATGTTCTATTATGATATCATTCACCATATTACTCTGAATGGTTAGTGTTTATGTTTACTAATGGGGGGATGTTATTTACATTTTATATGTTAGATTAAAAATGAAATTATATGTTGATTATATTTCTACCATTTCATATTAGAAATTAATTGTAATTTTTAAGTGTTTTTTGGGTCCATCTCTATCCACTCGATGCATCAATAGGTCTCATGAGGCAAACTAGTTTGGGTATGGGCTAACGTCTTACCCATTTATGTATGATGTTAGCATGATGCCTTGATGGTATGTTTATGATGTCCAACATTATAAATTAACTCATTATGAGATTATTATTTGATATTCCATGCAATTATTCAACTATTATAATATCCGTGGTTAAGTTTCATTCTCTTATGATCACTTATATTGATTTATTTAATTAGTTTTTATTCATGTCATATTATACTCATGTTTTTGTTTTTTTAATAAGTGTTTTTATTTATTCACCTTTCCTTGTGGTTTATTTTTATGATTATGTTGTATTTATAACCATTAATGATAATTTTTCCTCACCCATTTATTATTATTTATTTTTCCCAAGGATGAAAAGAAGTATATTATGAATGACTTTTAGGGATAATCTAGGAGTTGTGGATGTTTCCAAAGGAATTTATATATTGTATTTCCTTTAAAGTTGTAATGTAAGACTAATGTATGTATCTAGTTTTTCAAAACTAATAAACTATTCGGTCCTTCAGGATGCATATTCCTTGTTTATATGCCAATGTAATAAAATAATGCATCGGCTCTGGGAAACTGGGGTAAGGGCCCTTACTGTTAGAATCATATGAAGTTCAGTAGAATCATTGAAAAATAGATTTTGAAAACATAGATTACGGAACATAGCCCTAAGGTAGAATTTGAGTAAAATAATAGAACAACATAATATAATTTTTTAAGGTAGATATTATTTGGACATTCTTAGAAATACATCCTTATCTGGATATTACAAGTGGACGTGGTTCTGGCATAGATGTACCTGGGGGTAATAAATCCCATAAGGTGTCCTAGGCCTGACTAGAGGTAACCTGGTACATTAAAATGGGCCTTACTATGCACCTAATTTGACACTCCCGAAGGATATTCTTAGGATAAGTCACATTTTCCTTACAAACCATTATAAAGGATTTAAAAGTAAATTTGTCCCCAAAGAAACCATGTTTTTTATTATGGGATTAGTTATGCATTAAACTTCAATTGATGTTAAGTGTTTTTCTAGTTTGAGATTAAACATTTTGATTCATAACATAATCTAGTGTATGCTATTATTTAGAAATAGAACCTGGTGAAAGTAATGGAAACTGTATCAACGCATGTACCCTATGTAGGGATTTCCCTCCTATGAAAGATTATGATGTTAGTATTGGATCTTTGAATGGTGCTAAAAAAATTATATATATACTAGGATAGCTGAATCAGGTTATGAACAATAACATTATTCATATGGAACATCCTGATCCAAAAAATGGAAGAGGAGTGTTAGATCTCTTTATGAAACAAAAACCCCCATCATTAAATAGGACTACAAACCCATTTATAGATAAGAAGTGGATAAGTTACTTAGAGAAGATATTTCTCACTTTGGGAAGTAATGAAAGAGAGAATTTTTCCATGGAAGTTTATTGTCTAGCAGTAGATGCGGATCAATAGTGATCACTAATTCAAAACATAAAGGAGGATGAATAAATTACAAAAATCGAATAGATAAATTTTAAGTAAATTTTCCTAGAGAAATATTTTCCTCACAAACAACGAGCAGATATGGAAAAGAAATTCATGAATCTGAGACAATAGAAGGATGATAATGTTTCTATGTATGAAGATAGCTTTACATGGTTAGCAAGGAATTAAATGGACTACATACGTATTCTAAGTAGTAATATTGATCGATTATTTAATAGTTTAAAACAATTACTCTGAAGGGCACTAGTCTCCAAAAATTTCTCATCATATGAAGATATAGACTTTGTTCTATCAAGATCGAAAAATAATTATCTATTTAATATGGCTTAAAATTAAATCAAGAGAAGAAGAGGGATTATGAACAAACTGTGAAATGAAATAAGTAATAGGGGAGGAAGGGAAGATTTGATTTTCCATCTTGTGATAATTGTGGGAAGAAACATCTTGGTAATTACCTAAGGGGTATGGATGTTTGTTCGAAGTGTGGAGAAAAGGCCACTAAGACAATGATTGAAAGGGAAAGAAAGAAGCTATCAATATTCAATGTCATAATTTCAAAGATATGGGACATTATGAAAATTATTGTTCTAAGTTCCAAGGAAACTTTCCTCAAATAAGGATAAGGGAGAATGTCCAAGATTATGTGGTCACAACAGCTGAGGTTGAAGTTACTAATGATGTGGTGGTAGTTAATTTAATAATTTCCTCAAACTTAGCCAATGATTTATTTGATTCTGGATCATCACTTTCTTTTATATCTTACTATTTTTTCTAATAAAATTATACATTTACCTTTTGATTTAATGAAGTATTTTTCAGTCAAAAATATTAAGAGAGGTATCATTGCAATAAAGATGTGGCAATCATCCACTTTATGACACATAAATTTACTTTAGTTTATAACTTTATCATCATATCCATGATTGATTTTGATATAATACTTAGTATGAATTGGATTTCAAATTATGATGTGAAATCTATTATAACAAAAAATGAGTTACAATTTTTGAGAATTATGTAGAGTCCCTTATCTTTTGATCAAAAACCTTTCTCCAGTATCTCTACTAAACAAAATTATTGGGGGGAGAAAATAATATATATGGGTGAGGAAAGTAATATTAAAATTGAGAATTTACCTATTTTGAAATAATACATAGATGTGTTTCCAGAGGATTTATCTAGACATCCTTCAGAGTGTGAAATTAAATTTTATATAAATTTAATTCTTGGTCCAAGGCCTATATCAAAGACTCCTTATAGAATTTCCAAAATGGAATTAGTGGAGCTGATGAAATAATAAGAGGATTTGATAAGTAAGGGGTTTATTCTCCCTAGTTTTTCTCTATGGGGAGATCCTATTATTTTCATTAATAAGAAAGATGGATCTATGGGGTTGTGCATTGACTACAGGGAGATCAATACTACTATGAGAAAGAATAAGTATCATCTTCCTTCCATTGATGATTTATTTGATCAACATCATGAAGCCCAATATTTATTAAAGATTGAACTTTGATCTATATATCATCACTTGTGTGTGATAAAGGAATATATTCTAAAGATATCATTTTTAAATAATAATGGGAATTGTGAGTTTATAGTAATTCCTTTTGGACTAACTAATTCATCCTCTGTTTTCATGGATCTAATGTGTAGATTTTTCAAGAAATTTCTTGATGACTTTGTTGTGGTATTTATTGATGATGTATTAGTATACTATAAAATATATAAATATCTTGATAATCACTTGCACATTGTTCTTAAGACTCTTATAAGAAATGAGTTATATGGTAAGTTTAGCAAGTGTGAATTCTAGCTTCAAACAGTTTCTTTTATGGGCTATATTGCCTCTATAGATGGAATCTGGGTTGATCTTATGAAGAAAAAGATAGTTCCGGAATGGCCTACACCAATGAATATAAATAAGGTATGTAGTTTTATTGGTTTAGCAAGTTACTATCAGCATTTCATTCAGAATTTTTCTTGGTTAGCTAACCCATTAACAAAGATTACACATAAAGGGGTTAAGTTTGTATAAAAAAAGAATGCGAAGAAAGTTTTGAAGAATTGACACGGTGATTAGTGAATGCTTTGATCTTGAATCTACTATCAGAGAATGGTGGATTTGTTATTTATAGTGATGAATCAAAGAAAGGATTTTGTTGTGTCCTTATGGATAATGGTAGCATTATTTTCTATGAATCAAGGAAGTTAAAAACTCATGAAAATAACTATCCAACTCATGATCTTGAGTTAGAAGATATCTTTACTCTGTAGATATAGAGACACTATCTCTATAATGAAATATGTGAGATATATAGGGATCATAAGATTTTTAGATATATATTCTCATAGAAAGAACTCAACATGAGGAAAAGGCAATGGCTCAAGATACACAAGGATTGTGATTGTTTAATACTCTACCACCCAGGGAAGGAAATTAAAGTTAAACATTCTTTGAGTATGAATTATCATGGAGTTCTAAAAAAATGATGATTAAAAAACATCATGTGTGAATCGATATAGAAAATATAGATATGGGAATTATCAAGGAATGTGGAACATCATTACTTTTTCAACTATATTCCCAATCAACTTTATTGTAACAAATTTAAATTTATTAGTGTGATGATGAGAATATTCAAAATAAAATTAAAGCTATGAATTATGGGAAGTTTCTAGACTTCATGTATGAGTATGGATTATGAAATTTGGGGGGAGGCTATATGTTCCCACTATACCCGAGCTAAAACGGGAGTTATTGGATGATGCCCCTAGCTCAAATTTCTCTATACACCCTAGTATCACTAAGATGTATAGAGATCTGAAGGAACATTTCTATTGGGGTAATATGAAGAAAAACAATTAATGATTATGTATTAAGATATTTAGTCTATCAATAGGTGAAGGTAGAAAGACAACATCCTAGAGGTGTCATGAAACCCCACCTATTCCTACATGGAAATGGGATGAAATCACAATGGGTTTTTTCACAGGATTACCAAAAACCCTAAGAAATAATGATTCAATATGAGTGATTTTTGATCAACTTACCAAATCTGCACATTAATTTTCTATAAGGGAGGATTTTTCCATTGGATCACATTACATGAATCTATTTTAATGAAGTTTTAAGTCATCATGGAGCACCTATCTCAATTGTGTCTGATCATGGTCCATGATTTACATCAAAATTCTAGAAAAGTCTCCAAAAATCTTTTCTACTGATCTTTATTTAATTACTACTTATCACCCTAAAACTAATGGGTAGTCAAAAAGAATAACCCAAACTTTATAAGACATGTTAAGATCATGCTCACTTGAATTTCAAGGTATGTTGAGTCATTATTTACCTTTGGTAGATTTTTGTGTACAAAAATAGTTTCTATTCTATTATTCAAATGGAACCATATAAAGTATTATATTGAAATATACTTCACACACAAACTTTTTGTGATGAAGTTGGGGAAAGGAATATTATGAACCTAAGCTTTTGGAGGAAAAAATAGTAAAGGTAAAGATGATAGAAAACCCATATCAAATCAGTTCAAAGTGGTAAAAAGATATATGCTAATAATTGAAGGAATGATTTGGAATTTTAAGTGGGAGATCACATTTTCTTGAAAGTATCTATATGAAAGGGTGTTATAAGATATGTAAAGAAAGGGAAAATTATCCCTAGGTACATTGGTCCTTTTGAAATTATAGAGAGAATTGAAGTTGTGTCTTATCATTTGGTAATGTCTCTTAGCCTTTCTAAGGTACACAATGTGTTCCACATATCCTTGTTAAGGAAGTACATTCCAAACCTAACACATGTACCCACTTTTGAAGTAGTAGAATTGAAACCAGACTTACCTTACTGTGAAGAGCATATCTAGATTCTGGACACTAAATAATAGGTGTTGAGGAAACATATGACTCAGCTAGTAAAGGTAATTTGGAAAAATCATAAAATTGAAGAGGTGAATTGGGATCCTAAGGAGCATATAATGAAGAACTACCCAAATCTTTTTGTGAGGTGACAATCTGGAAATTTCGAGGACAAAATTTCTGTAGGGGGGATAATGTAACAACCCAAAACTCTATCAATGAAATTTTCCTTCTTATGTTTATTTAATATATTATAGATCACATAAAATCCCTTATAGAACACAATAAAAACATCATAAATGTATAATTAAATAAATAAGATGTATTTCTATAATTTAAGGAACCTATACTGATGAAATAGTAACTTTACCTTATAAATAGTGATAGGGACCTTATGAATAGTAAACTGGACAATTGAATAGTTAACATACCCATTAAAGTATAAATAAAATTTTGACACCTTATAAATGAAAGTATCATTTAATTATATCATAGTACAAGTAAATGAATATTTTAAAAATTATTAATTAAGTGTTGGTATTTTTGTAAGTTATAAATTTTTAATTAAAATTTTGTAAATAATAAGATGATTTAAAAGAAAATTTATTTATATAAAATATATTCATAACTTAAATTATTTTTGTATTATGATTTGAGGATAATTTAATGAGACCTTAGTTAATTTTTGAAAGTGTTACAAAATAAGTTATAAATTTAAAATATGTATTTTTTGAGTAAATTATGGTTTTAATTAAAAATTAAAGTTCTAATATTTATAAATTATTTTCATAAAATGGAATTCATTTTTGAATTCTACACATTGAAAAATAGTTAGGGTGATTTTTGGGTTTTTTCTAAAATACTCAAATTTTGGTGAATAGTAAAATATGATACTTTACGATAAATGCTAAATACATGATTTATGGAGTAATTATAATGACCCGGGTATTTATAGAATAATAATTTTAATTAATAATTATGAATAATATATTAATTTTATGTTAAATAGGACTCTTTTTCTGATATCATACTCAAGACACAACAACGGATTTCTCTGAAATCTCACGTTGCACACAATGTTGAGTTATACCGAAAAATAATATAATAATATTATTATTTTAAATTGTAGTTAATGCCTAGTCATTGTATTGGAAATAATTAATCTAACTAACCATATTACTATTAATCATGTTTTCTAAATGATTTTACATTTATCCAATAAAATTTAGAGGCTTAAAATAAGAATGAATCCAATTTTAAGCATAAATACTCTAATATTTTTAAAAGGTAGTTTTACAACCTTTTGTTAGATAACCATTTTTAAATCTAGTTTTTGTCACATTTATATGTTCTACTTGAAAAAATAAACTTCTTCTTTATAATAGAGACACCAAAATTTAGTTTGGGTAAATTTTTGGTGCATTTCTGATAAAGTTCATTTTTTAATAAATAGTGAAAAATACTGCATTTTAAGTCAAAAATGTCTTTTCATCTGATTTATTTATATGGTTAGATTATATTTTTAATTGGTTTTAAATTTTACTTAGATTATTTTTTTACCATTTAATCTAATGGTGTTAATTGTAATTAATTTCACTTTTTAACTAAACACAAACACATGTCAATCGTTTGATAGTTATTATTTCTTAAAAACATGTTTTTTGGTTTTGACAACGAAAATTGATTTTAAATTAATTTCTTCAATTTCAATGTTTTGAATTTGGGAAAATATATTCCATATTTTAAATTAGGAGGTCCAAATTGTGTACATAGGAAACTTTTATATTTAGACATTATGAATAGTAACTTCAATAAATATTTTATTTACCATGGTTAAAGGGTAAATCTGGTAAATTAGGGTAAAAAATAATATTATAATAATATTAAATTACCCTAACACATGTCCTAATCCTATTTTATGAGATATTTCCGACCATGGACATCCTTGTGTCGATTTTTGGACCCCATGGAGCCACTTTTGTGTGAAAATGACATTTAATTATATTTAATTTTAAGTTAAGGGAAATATAACATAAATATATATCTTTTACTAAAACAATTTTTATATGGGGTTATATAAGTGATATTTTTTACTGTAAACTATCATTATAAAACTAAAAATATTTCCTGCATAATGGTATTTTATTTATAATTTTTAGACATCAAATAAATAAATTTATTTATGAAACAATGATAATGTAGTGATTACCATATTAATGAATGTTTTAAATAAATGAAATTATAAAAATTAAAATAAATTTATTTTGAAACTTTTTATTCTATCCACGAATTTTAAGGATGATTATTACTTGTTATATTTTAATTAATGTATTTTTTTTTGAAATAATCAAGTTGTTAAGGATTTTTTAAAAAGGCATGATATGAATAGTATATAAATTGACATAAAGGAGTTTTAAAACAAATAATATTTTATTAAATGATATAATAGTCATGAAAATATAAGATTCAGCCAAATCACATAGATAATGTTTAATATGTCATTAATGAACCACTATAGGTTATATTGGAATTTTATAGTAACTATATAAACCATATAGTATGAATATACAAGAAGACGTGGTAAAAGTTAAATTAGTTAACTAGGAGTTAAATATAGCATCTCACCTTTTTATTACATAAATTTTCATTACATTTTATAAAGAGAGGATCTTTAATGTCTAGTGTCTTGGAAATCAGGGACAATATACATGAAAACAACATAAAAAATTATTCTAATCTACTTATAAGGATTTAACATAGGTTTTTTCTATGTACAATTACAAAATCTCATAACCTAGATACATACATCATAGGAAAGGGTGAGAAGAAGACCTAATAAGAAAAACAAGTGAAACATTTTACATGTGATCTTGAGCGATATCAATAAGAATGTGAGGGGTATCATAAATGAATGATAAAGAGGAATATAATAGTAATAATAACTTGAAACAAAACATGAAAATGTGGATAAAACATTTAATTTATAAATTCATGAACATATCACCAAGGTTCATCCCCAACGCGTCATAAAAAATACCAGGGCTATTTACCAAGGTATCGTGAAACTTTTCATCTATAGAGATTAAATTATTTACCCAATGCATTAAAGAGATATCAGGGAGAACCCTTAATATGTCTTTATTTTCATGTGAGCCACATAGATCGTAGTCAAATATTTCATAAATAACCCAAAAAGAATAAAAGACGTGAGTTTCATTTCAAAATCAGGACATTTTAAAAATGCTTAAAAACTTGATCATTATGTCATTTATAACCCATGGAAAAGGAATGAGGGTTTCATGTATGTCAATTCTAGAATCAAATATATAATTTTTATGTCTTTATGAATACCCTATAAATAAAATATGTTTGGATATTCATATAAATAAAATAATAGAATTTCTTGAGAAAGGAGAGAGAGATTTTGAGATTAAATTTCTGCAGCATAACAACTATATAACATGGTCTTATAAAACATTTAAAAAGAGAGAGGACAAGGTTCTCCCACTAATAAATAACTCATAATACAGTATAGGGACAAAATAAAATTTAAAAAACATCATCGTATGTATTTTTCAATGATATACCACATGAAAAATGAAACTTGAAAGAAAAGAGAAGATGTGATTTCTTTTATGAAAATTCTGTAGCCTAACGGCGTCACTTAAAAATTCAGAAAATCCATTGATGAGATTGGAAAGGGTCTCTCATAAATTGGGAATAAAATAGACATAAATAAGGATATAGAATAACATACCCCAACATAATAATATGTAAACTAGAATACATTACATAAAGGAAGCCATTACTGAAAAGAGGAGGGTGAAAGGTTCCCTTACCTTGAAGAGTAACTACAAAAACATGAAGGTTTGTGACCTTGGGGGGAGTGATTTCACCATAAGAGTACTCCTTGAGAGGTAAAAGGACTAGATCATAGTTGATAATTAATTTTGAATGAAGTGAATGAAGTAATGGGTTGGTATTTATAGAAAAGGTGAGGGAATATTTTATTAATTTCTAATGGATACCTCATCGGTGGTATTTGAAAAACCATAGGCTTGCCCATGGTATTTTCCCATGGTATTAGACATTTGGGAAAAATCATAACATATCTCGCTATTCACAAGTCGACCAAAATTATTACATCATGATTACATCATTAATGATATCATTAAACACACCGAAACTCAAAAATGTAATTTTACTATTCACTGAAAAACAAAACATTTTATAAATATATCATAAATTCACTCTAAACTAATATCGATGATATGAATTTAAAAATTAACTCAATTTTATTAAAATAATTTGCTAAATATTTTTAATTTAATTTTTAAATAAAAACATTATTTATTCCAAAAAAACATTAAATCTATAACTCATTTTGTAACACCTTGAGAAAGTAATCAAGGTACAAAAAAATTATCGTATAACCATAATAAAATAAAGTAAAAATTTATGATTACATTTCATGAAAATAAATTTACATTTTAAATTATTAAATTAATCATAAAATTTAAATTAAAATATTTATGACATAAAAAAATACCAATACTTATAATATGATCATTTTTTCACTTTTAAGTTGTCTAAATTATCTTTATAGATTCATGGGTGAAGTTTTTATTTTTTGGAAAATTTAATATTCATTACTATTCATTACTATTCATAAGGGTTTGTTACTATTCCACAAAATTAAGTTTGTCTTATCAAACTCTAAATATCTTATTGAACGCAACCATGTATATCAGGTTTTCGAAGTTCAAATCACGGAGGTGGAAAAATTATGTTTACTGACTCGATTATAAAAAAAGTGGCCTTTTGTAGAAACTCAATGTTTCATGAATTTTGTATTAAATCTATTTGTAAATTTTTTGGGTGTTACATTATAGCTAAATGATAAGGTTAATTTTATGACCTAAACTTGTCTAAAATCCATTGGATAAGAGGATTTCGACACATAATCATTTGATCTTCGAAATATATCACTTTGGTGTTATTATAATTTGAAAATCAATTAATAAAAAAAAATTATTTCAAGACATTCTTAAAGTGCCCCTCCTCCCTCTTATAAAAGGACACCACCTATAACCCATTACTCACACCTCTCAATCCTCTTGGCTCGTCCAAAATTTTATCCAATAAGCTCCCATTATTCCTCCCTTCCTCCTAGAATCCTTCCCTTAGGCAGATGGAAATTCAAGAAATCCCTTTAGCTCAAATCAAAATAAGTTACCCGATTTGAGGTAACATCTTCTCTCAAGTTCCTTTCCATTATTTTCCCTCTCCACTCCCTATACTTTTATTATTATTTTTTTACATAACAACACTAGTATCCTAAATATACTATGATTTTTTATGAATAGGATTCAAACTACACTTACACACACCTCCGTTTAATGGGTATAAAACATAATGTTTCTGTGGATAGCGAACTGCTGCCTCACGAAATGATGATTGTTCAATATTCTATTACCACCTCTTATGGTGGCCATTATTATGGAACCAAAATTATATATGATATATACACTATTTATTTTATCTCTATGATTATGTAATTATCCTTTAGAATATACCTTTATCTTTTTCATGTTGTATAAATATGATAATTTCATTTGAGGAAGTCTGGACTATCGTCCCCTCAAAGTGATATAAATTGTTCATGCCATAGATGGAATATATAAAGTATTTAATTAATGAACTTATGTAACATATATAAAAAATTATATTATACAGGAATTATAATATACCTATGTATCATTTAGTTTTCATTTCATTAATATGACAAATAAATGAAAGTAGCGTTCATGCGTACGTACGGCTTACAGTCTCCATGAATGGTAAATTTCATTTCTTATCTCCAAATGTTATGGAATATTATAAATAAATATATAATGGATATATATGACATTTAAATCATGAATATTATTCTTGAGATAATGTAATTTTGACCCCTTGGTAAATTTTTAATTATAAAAATATCATTTTTGACTCAAATACCCAATATCGACAAAACAACCGATATTAACATAAATAATTATGTAATTTTTATAATGTGGTAATAAGTGACATAAAGGAATAATAAAATTGAAAAAGGTTTTAAAGCAAGTAGAAATTAACTTAAGATTATTATTCAAGAAAATAAAGAACAAACGAGTCAAGTCAGACACGAGGTAAGGGACTTTGTCTCAATCTCCTTTCATTGAGGCATATTTTGATAATATACACCTCCTTATTTTAAAAAATGTATAATAAACCCCTTTTAATTTTAGTTTCAATCAAAGTAAATCTTTTTTCTACGAAGTGTTTTACAAAATGATAAAAGGAATGTTTTTAACGTATGTGGGGACAAAGGCCTTTTCGCCCCCGTGAGAATTATTTAATATTTGGATTCCTTAACAAGATGTGATGTTTTTAAAATGGAAAATAAATTCCATATACACTTTTTACATATTTTGGTATTGAAAATTTTCTTTTGAAATGGATTGAGTAATTCAATATCTTGAAATGATTTCTTGTGATTGCAAATGAAATTTTATTAGTTAAATTTTAATATTTGAAATATTTTACATGTTATGATTATCTAATGGTATGTGAACATTTGACTGATGTTTACATGATAAAACAATGATGGGTGTTTACATGATAAACAAAATGATGGGTGGTTCCCTGATAAACCAAGGACGGGTGGTTATGTTATAACATCCAATGCATTGGGTATGGAAGTCAGTTGTATGGTTATTCCATTTAGTGATATGTGTGGAAGTTGACCGTATGGTTATTCCATTTCAGTATGTTTATGTTCCAAGTTACCTTTATATGATATATGTTGATTTATATTAGATTTGTGGTAATATTTCAGATACAAAAAGGGTAGGCAATGATCTTATATTCAGTGAAGTGTTTTGCTACTTCTTAAAGGTTAAATGTATTATTTATGATAAAGTATTCATGGTTTACTTATTGTTTTGAAAAACTAATAGTTTTTCTTCTTTATGTATCCTTTAATGAGATTTTTATACTCATCCCAAGTTTTTAAATGCTTGTCATAGGACTTAAAGATGAATATGGTCAAGGATGGGATCAAGGAAAAGTCTTTCTGTTTAAATCATGGAACTAAATGTGTCTCATTTTAAAGAGTTTTTGTTTTATGAAAAAATGGATAGTGAGTATAAGTGTCTACTTGTAATATTATAGTTGTTATGTATAAGTTCTGTCCTAATTATCTAAATATCTAAACCTTAAAATATCCTCAATGTGAATTATTAACTTAATTAAAGATTATGTAATTTTTAAGGTTGGGGCCTTATAGTGGGTATCATAGGTCGGTTTAGATAACTTTAGGAGTAAGGATATTATTTAAAGAATATCTATAAATGATTTTTTACATTATAGTGAAATTAAAATGATATATAATTTGAATATTACCATGTTTGTTTGTCTAATATATGTTTTTTAGAATGGTTTTCTATAGGGGAAATAGGGAAACAGTTATAGGAAGGCATACAGAGGAGAATAACCTTCTGAATGAGCATCCTGAGATGGTCATAATCAGAACTAAATAGTTTGTTTCCGAAATGGTGTAGCTAACTCAGGATATAAAAGGTGGTGGTATCCATGCACAAGATCAACCAAATCAGCCACAGAGGAACATGTCTATAGTAGATAATTTCATGAGGCAACAACCCCCATCTTTCATAGGATCATCTGACCATGTTCAAGATGAAGGGTGGATCAAAGCACTAGAAAAGATTTTCTATGTCATGGGTTACAGAAAATCAAAAGGTTAGTCTTGTTGTTTATCGTTTTAAAGGAGAAGCTGACCAGTGGTGGTTGATGGTTAAAAATATCAGGGATAGTGATGAGATTGATTCTCTTGGTTGGGATAAATTCAAAGGTACATTTCTTGAGAAATATTTTCCTAAGGTGGTTCGACTTAGGATGGAAAAATATTTCTTGGAATTGAGTCAGGAGGATGACTCAGTGGATGATTACAAAGAAAAGTTCACTCGAATGGAAAGGTATGATCCAAATTCCATCTGAGATCTTGATAGTAAGATAAATCAGTTTTACTCAGGATTGAAGACGTGATATTGAAGAGCATTAGCCTCTATTGAATTCAAAAGCTATAAGAAAATTTTTAGATGTGCCGAGAAGGTAGAAATGGAGTTTTCTGATGATCAGGTGTTCCATAAGAGCCAGAAAACAAAGAGTTCTAGTTGTAAGGCAAAGGGAAATTATTCATCAAAAAATCCTGAAGGTAAGAAAATTAAATTTCTATATTGTGAGAAGTATGGTAAAAATAATCGTGGATAATGTTTATCAAAGTCTGGGAAGTGCTTTCCGTGTGGTAAGACTAGTCATATTGCTCATAATTGTAAGGAATATGATTGGGTGGGAAATGAAAAGCCAGCTGTAAGATGTTTTAGTTGCAATGAGTTTGGGACTTTTGCTAATGTTTGTCCAATGTTGATTAGCCAGGGTAAAAATGAGTCAAGTAAAAAGAAAAAGGGTGTGGAGAAATCTTTTGAAACTACTATGGTAGATGTGGGACCATAAAATGAAGTGGTATCAGGTACTTTGTTTATTTTTTTAGATTATTCCAATGTGTTTTTTGATTCAGGGTCTACACATTCTTTCATTTCTTAGAAATTTTCAGGTAAATTTGGAATCCCACCTCAAGAAATGAATCCAGAAATTATGGTAAAAACACTTGTGGGAAATGTTGAAGCAAAAAGAAATTATAATAATCTTCCTATCCTTATTTGTGGAAATAATTTACCTGTAAACCTTGTTGTTTTTCATCTAGTAGAGTTTTATGTTATTTTGGGAATAGATTGGATTTCTATTTACCATGCTAAGATTGACAATATAGTTAGAGAGGTTTCTTTTCAAAAATACTTTCAATTTGTGTACAAGAATGAACCCTTATCTATAATAACATATCTGAAAGCTAAGAAAATGGTTAAAGAAGGAAATGAATGTTACCTTGAACATATTGTTGAAAACAAAGTAACTGTTCAAATTAATGATGTGCTAGTAGTAAATGAGTATCTTGATGTCTTTTCTGATGAGTTTCCTGGTACTATACCTAGTCATGAAGTTTAATTTACTTTTGACATAGTTCTTGATGTTAATCCAATTTGAAAACCCCCTTTTTTAATGGCTCAAACTGAACTTTTAGAGTTAAAGAAACAATTGTAGGAGTTGATAGATAATGGTTTCATCCAACCAAGCACATCACCATAGGGTGCTCCAGTCTTGTTTATTAAAAATAAAGATGGTTCAATTAGACTTTTTATTGATTATAGAGGCTTGAATAATATCACTGTTAAGAACAAGTATCATTTTCCTCATGTCGAAGATTTGTTTGATCAGCTCTAGGGAGCTCAGTATTTTTCGAATATTAACTTGAGGTCAGGGTACCATCAGTTTAAAGTAAAGGAAGTAGACATTCCAAAGACCGCGTTTTGTACTAGATATGGACATTATGAATTTGTAGTTATGCCTTTTAGGTTAACCAATGCACCTGCTGTATTCATGGATCTTATGAATAGAATATTTCGTGAGTTCTTGGATAATTTTTTGGTTGTGTGTATTGATGAAATTTTTGGTATATTCCAAAAGTAAAAAGGGAGATGAAATTTATTTAAGGGTTTTCTTGAAAACCATAAAAGAAAAGAAATTGTATGGGAAATTCCACAAGTGTGAGTTTTGGTACAAAAAATTTCATTCCTTGGTCACATTGTTTCTAAAAATGGCATAAATTTTGATCCTGCTAAAACAAAAGTTGTTAAAGAATGGCCAAGACCCAAAAATATAACTGAGATCTATAGTTTACTTATTTTGGAGGGATATTACCGAAGTGTTTTTGAATAATTTGCATGGTTATCTATCTCACTAACTAAGTTAAATCAAAAAGGTGTTAAGTTCTTTTGGACCAAATAATGTGATGATTGTTTTCAGGAATTGAAAAGAAGATCATTGAATGCTCTAGTTTTGGAATTACCTTCCAGAGATGGTGAATTTTTTATCTACAGTGATGCTTTGTTGAAAGGAATTGGTTGTTTCCTAATGCAGAATGATCAGGTAATTGCTTATGCTTCACGTTAGTTGAAACCTCATGAGTTAAATTACCGTTCACATGATTTGTAATTAGATTCTGTTGTTTTTTCTTTAAAAATTTAGAAGGCATCATTTGTATGGAGTAAAATTTGAAATATATACTAACCAAAAAAGTTTGAAGTGTATATTCACTCAGAAATAATTGAACATGAGACAGAGGAGATGGATTTAATTAATCAAGTATTATAATTGCACGATTAATTACCATGTAGAAAAATAAAATAATGCGGCTAATAATTTGTGTTGAAAAATTAATGCTACATTAACCATGTTACATATTAAACGAGATCCTTTGGTTAATGATTTGATGAATTTTGGCTTGGAAGTTGTTGGTGCAGGAAATTCCTCTGTTTTGTTTTAGGTATCAGTGAAATTATCTCTATCAGATAGAATTAAGAAAGCGCATAAGAAAGACATTGAATTATATAAAAGGGTAGAATTGGTTTAGAAACGTAATTTTCCTGAATTTAACATTGATAATGATTTTATTTTGAGATTTGGGAAGAGATTATGTGTGTCTTGTGATTCACAGTTGAAGAAAGAGTTGTTATGTGAAGCTCATAGTTCTCCGTTTTCAATTCATCCCAGTAGTACTAAGATTTATAGAGATCTTCAAAAGTATTACTGGTGGGATGGAATGAAAAGAGATATTTCTGAATTTACTATGAAGTGTTTGACTTGTCAACAGGTTAAATCAGAGTGGTAGTTACTGAAAGGTATGCTTAATCCTTTACCAGTCCCAAAGTGGAAATGGGAAAATATATCCATGGATTTTTTTGTGGGAGTATCGAAGACATCTTGATGTAATAATGCAATCTAGGTTATTGTTGATTGATTGACTAAATCTACTCATTTCCTTCCTATTCGAGATAATCTGTCTCTAGAACAATTTTCTCGGTTGTATGTTAAAGAGATGGTCAGGTTGCATAGAGTTCGCCTCTATATTGTATCTGATCATGATCCCATGGTCACTTATAACTTTTGGAGGGTCCTTCATAAATCATTGGGTACTGAATTAAATTTTAGTACAGCTTTTCATCCACAATCAGATGTGTAGTCCGAACAAACAATTCAGACATTGAATGATATGATACGTTATTATTCAATAGATTACCATAGAATTTGGGATCAATGTCTTTCTTTGGTTGAGTTATCTTATAATAACATTTTTCATTCCAGTATACAGATGGCACCATTTGAGGTATTATATGGAAATAGGTATTGAACTCCATCTTTTTGGGATGAAGTGGGTGAAAGGAAGTTGATGGTACAAGAATTGGTAAAAGAGATGGCAAAAAAAGTTTAGTGGATTCATAAGCACATGAGAATATCTCAGAGCATGAAGAAAATTTGTGCAGATAGCCGAAGGAAGGATCTTTCTTTTGAGGTAGGTGATCATGCCTTTCTCAAAGTTTCTCCATTCAAAAGTGTGATGCATTTTGGTAAGAATGGATGTTGAGTCCAAGGTTCATTGGACCCTATGAAATCCTAGAGGAAAATGGATCAGTTTCATACAGAGTGGATTTACCTCCAAGTTTATCCTAGGTACAAATTTTTTTCCATGTTTCAATGTTGAGAAAGTATATACCAGATTCATCTCATGTTTTGAGTCCAGAAGTAGTTCAGTTGGAAGAGAATCTTTCTTATAAGGAATAGCGAGTCCAGATTCTTGACCGTATAAAGAAAGTATTGAGAATAAGGTGATTCATCAAGTTAAGGTTTTGTGGAAAACACGCATGATTGAAGAGGAAACATGGGAATCTGAAAATGCTATAAGGGATAAATACCCCCACTTATTTGATAAGTTAATAGAATTGTGGGGACGCAATTCCCAAAAGGGGGGAAGGATGTAATGACCCATGTATTTGTAGAATAATACTTTTGATTAATACTTATGAATAAGGAATTAATTTTATGTTAAATGGGATGATTTCTCCGATACTGTACTCAACACGCAACAACAGATTTCCCCAAAATCTTACGTTTCACACAGTGTTGAATTATATCGAAAAATAATATAATAATATTATTATTTTAAATGGTAGTTAATGCCTAACCGTTGTATTGGAGAGAATGAACAGAACTGACCATATTATGATTAAACATTTTTGTTAAATTATTTTACATTTATCCAATAAAATCTAGAGGCTTAAAATGAGAATTAATCCAATTTTAAGCATAAATACTCTAATATTTTTAAAAGGCAATTTTACCGCCTTTTGATGGAGAACCATTATTAAATACAGTTTTTATTACATTTATATGTTCCATTTGACAAACTAAACTTCTTATTTATAATTGGGACATAAAAAATTACTTTGGGTAAATTTTTGGTGTTTTTATGATGAAGTTCATTTTTTAATGAATAGTGAAAAAATACTACATTTTAAGTTAAAACTGTATTTTCATCTAATTTATTTATATGGTTAGATTATCTTTCTAATTGGTTTTAAAGTCTAATTATATTATGTTTTTACCATTTAATCCAACGTTGGTAATTGGAAGTAATTTTACTTTCTAAATATACATAAACACATGTCAATCGTTTGATAGTTATTATTTCTTAAAAACACGCTTTTTGGTTTTGACAATGGGAATTAATTTTAAATTATTTTTGCAACTTCTGTGTTTCAATTTGGAAAAATGGATTCTATATTTGAAATAAGTAGGTCTAAATTTTTTAAATAGGTAACTTTTATTTTTAGACATTATGAATAGTAACTTCAGTAAATATTTTATTTACTCTAGTTAAAGGGTAAATCTGGTAAATAAGGGTAAAAAATAATATTATAAAAATATTAAATTACCTTGACACATGTCGTAATCCTATTTTATGAGATATTTCCGACCATGGACATCCTTGTGTCGATTTTAGGACCCCATGGAGCCACTTTTGTGTGAAAATGACATTTAATTACTTTTAATTTAAAGTTAAGGAAAATATAACATAAACCTATATATTTTACTAAAACAATTTTTATATAGGGTCATATAAGTGATATTTTTTACTATAAACTGTCATTAGAAAACTAAAAATATTTTAGGCATAATTGTATTTTATTTATAATTTTTATATATCAAATAAATAATTTTATTTATGACACAATGATGATGTAGTGATTTCCTTATTAATGATTGTTTTAAATAAATGAAATTATAAAAATTCAAATAAATTTATTTTTAAACTTTTTATTCCATCCATTAATTTTAAGGATGATTATTACTTATTATATTTTAATTAATGTAGTTTTTTTGAAAGAATCAAGTTGTTAAGTATTTTTTTAAAAGTCATGATATGAATAGTATATAAATTGACATAAAGGAGTTTTTACAACAAATAATATTTTATTAAATGATATAATAGTCATAAAAATATAAGATTTGGCCAAAATGAAATTGATAATGTTTAATATTTCATTAATGAACCACTTGAGTTTATATTGTCAATTTATAGTAACTATATTAACCATATATTATGAATATACAAGAAGACATGGTAAAAGTTAAATTTGTTAACTAAGGGTTAATGCTAAAAGATAGGGTTAATTTTATAAACTAAACTTGTCTAAAACATATTATATGAGAGTATTTACACCAATAATAATATTTTATTTTAAATATATCACTTTGTTGTTATTATAATTCGAAAATCAAATAATAATAAAATAATATTTCAAGACATTCCTAAAGTGACCTTCCTCCCTCTTATAAAAGGACACCACCTCTAACCCATTACTCACACCTCTAAAGCCTGTTGTATCATCCAAAATCTTATCCAATAGTATCATAACATTTCTCCCTTCATCCTATAATCATTCCCTTAGGAAGAAGGCAATTCAAGAAATCTCTTTGGCTCAAATCAAAAGAAGCTACCCGATTTGAGGTAACGTCTTCTCTCAAGTTTCTATCCAATATTTCCCTTCTTCACTCCTTATTATCTTCTTATTATTTTTTTACATAAAAAAACAGTATCATAAATATACTAGTCTGTTTTTATGATAAGTATTCTAACTAAACTTACACACACCTCCATCTAATGGGTATAAAACATACTGTTTCTGTGGACGACGAACTACTGCCTAACGAAATGATGATTATTGAATCTTCTCCTACCACCTATTATAGTGGCCATTATGATGGAAATGAAATTATATATGATATATATGATATTTATATTATCTCTATGATTTTTTAATTATAATTTATAACATACCTTTATTCTTTTCATGTTGTATAAATATGGTAATTTCATTTGAGGATGTGCGGAATACCGCCCCCTCAAAGTGATATGACTCATTCAATCCCTACATGGAACATATAAAGGATGAATTTAATGAAATTTTGTAACATATATAAAAAATTATATTATACATGAATTATAATATACCAATGTATCATTTAGTTTTGATTTCATTAATATGACAAATAAATGAACGTAGTGTTTGTGCGTACGTACGACTTGCCGTCTCCATGAACGGTACATTTCATTTATTATCTACAAATGTTATGGACTATTATAAATAAATATATACTAGATATGATATTTAAATAATGAATACTATTCTGGATATAATGTACTTTTTACCCCGTGGACAATTTGTAATTATAACAAGATCATTTTCAACTCAAATACCCAATATCGACAAAACGACCGATATTAAATTAAATAATTATGTAATTTTTATAATGTGGTAATAAGTGATATAAAAGAAATAATAAAATTAAAAAATGTTCTGAAACAACTAGAAATTAACTTAAGTTTATTATTTAGGAAAATAATTAACGAACAAGTTAATTCAAACACAAGGTAAGGGACTTTGTCTCAATCTCCTTTCATTGAGGCATATTTTGATAATATACACCTCCTTCTTTTACACGGTGTATAATAAACCCCTTTTACTTTTACTTTCATTCAAAGGGTATACTTTTTCTATGAATCATTTTATTAAATGAAGAAATGAATGTTTTTAACATATGCAATGACAACGACCTTTCCGCCTTCGCAAACATTATTTTATATTTGGATTCCATAACAAGTCGTGATGTTTTTAAATGGAAAATAAATAACATATAACCTTTTTTTACATATTTTTTTATTGAAAATGTTCTGTTAAAATGGATTGAGTATTTAAATATCATCAAATTATTTCTTATGATTTCAAATGAAATGTTATTAGTGAAATGTTGATATTTTCAATATTTTACATGTTATGATTATTTAATGGTACTTGGACATTTAAAAGGTGGTTACGTGATAAAATAATTACGGGTGGTTATGTGATAAACCAAATGACGGGTGGTTCTGTGATAAAAGAAGGACATGTGGTTACGTTATAACCCCCAATGCATTGGGTATGGAAGTCGGCCATATAGCTATTCCATTTAGTGATATGTGTGAAAGTATACCGTATGGTTATTCCATATCAGTATGTTTATGTCCTATGTTACCTTTATATGATATATGTTTCTTTTTATGGGATATGTGGTAATCTTTTAGTTACAAAAAGGGTAAGTAATGAGCTTATATTCAGTGAAGTGTTTTCGCTACTTCTTAAAGGTTAAATGTATTACTTTATGATAAAGTATTCATGGTTTACTTATTATTTTAAAAAAATAAAATTTTTCCTTCTTATGTATCCTTTAATGATATTTTTATGCTTATCCCAAGTTTTGAAATACTTTTCAGAGGACTTAAAGATGAATATGTCCAAGGATGGGATCAAGGAAAAGTCATGTTGTATAAATCATGGAACAAAACATGTCTTTTTTTAATGAGTTTTTATTTTATGAAAAAAATGGATAGTGAGTAAAAGTGTCTACTTGTAATATTCTAGATTTTCTGTATAAGTTACGACCTAGTTCTCTAAATCTACAAACTTGAAAAGATCCTCAATGTGAATTATTATCTTAATTCAAGATTATGTAATGTTTAAGGATGGGTCCTTATAGTCATAGATGATGTATGGATGAGATAATCCCAATATCTAAAACCCTTATTAATTATTTTATTATATTTGATGATAATGTTCAAACAATTCATAGTCTTGAGCCAAAATAATAAACAAATGATTAAAATATTCAAAAATCACCCCTCTCATCCACTATAAATATCACCCCTCGCCACCACCTCTCCTCACACCAATAAACCTTGAATATTGTCAAATTTCTACCCAATAATCTCCCCAAACATCTTACCACATTGATGAGATCTCGATCTTACAAAAATACCAAAACCCTTTTCTATAAGGAGGTTCTCAAGGAGGATAATTCAAGAGGTAAATCCTCTTCCTTTTTCTTTTAATTTCATTTCAATTTATTTTCTTTACTTATCCTCTCCTCACCACATCTTTCAAAATAATCATGAGAAATCCAGAATAATATATATAATGGAATTATATCATGTTAATGTAATATACATTATCAATCTTATTTCTCTCTTTTTTATTTTAAAAAGAAAATCATCGACCGGGAGGTGCCGATTTACAACCTTTGTGGATGATGAACTTTCAATCATTAATTTCTCATTCAAGGGTGACCATGAAACCATTTTTATGGTTGAAAATTTTTATAAAATATTTATTATTTCTTATTTAAGGTTATAGAACCATTTTATATATATGGTATAAAATAATAGAACGAAACTAGTTCATTGTGACGAAAAAATGCTAAAATTAAGCTAAATGATTGTCATTATGGATTCACCATCATAAAATATAAAAAAATTATATAAATAACCATTTACAATTATTTATGTTCATTAATAACATTTTATTACAATTCTAGAGAACTATACTCATTTTACATGAACTTTATTACTTATTATCAAGCAAACCAATCATGAAATCAATGAAACAAACACTCCGGAATGATGGAATTCAATATTATAACCTATCAAAAAGGACATAATTGAACTTAATAAAATTATAATAAACTAAATACATGTCTAATAGGTTATTAATTAAATTATTAATGAGTCTAATTTCATATTCTATGACCTTAAGGTTAAGTGAAAAACACATTTTGACATAAGGTAAGGGTTTGTACCCGAACCTCCTTTTTCTTTTGAGTTACTTTTTTTCTCTCTTTACCACAATTAAATTATTAATTATTCTTATTTTATCCTCATAAATTATATTTTAATGTTCTATATATATGTACCAATAATAATAATTATTATTTTTATGGGTATTTACATGTTTTAAAAGGATCTTTCTCATGTTCTTCCTAATAAACAAACCTGATTCAATGGAACTTCTCGAATTCTTACCTATTTTCAAGTGCACTCTATAATCTGTTTTAAGCCACCATTATTTTTCTAAAATCACTCATTTTATTATGAAAAAAATATCTTAGTTAAATTCTGGTCTTATACAAATATTTTTCAAAAATAACTCTTCTTTCCAATGTAAAAGAGTATTTCTCTCAAGTATTACTCGATGATTTTACAATAGTATTTTCATCTCTTTCAACACTCTTACTGATTGTTATGTTTAATTGGGATTAATATTTTATGATATCATATACCATATTTTTTTGAATGTTTTATGCTAGTTTGAATATGGATGTGCTATCTTGATACCATTCACCATATTACACTGAATGGTTAGTGTTTATGTTTACTGATTGGGGAAAATTATTTACATTTCATATGTTAGCTTAAATATGAAAGTATATATTGATTATATTTCTACCCTTTCATATTAGAAATGCATTGTAATTATTAAGTTTTGTGTGGAGATTTCTATATCCACTTGGTGCATCGGTAGGTCTCATGAGACAAACTAGTTTGGGTATTGGCTAACATCTTACCCGTTTATGTATGGTCTTGGCATGAGGCCTTGACGGTATGTTTATGATGTACCACATTATGAATTACTTCATTATGAGATTATTATTTGATATTCCATGTGATTATTAAACAAGTATAATTTCCTTGGTTAATTTTCATTCTCCTATGATCACATATATGACTTTATTTAATCAATTTTTATCACTACCATTTTATGCTCAAGTTTTTGTTTTAATAACAAGTTTTTTTAGTTATTCACCTTGTCTTATGGTTTAATTTTATGATTTCATTGTATTTTTTACCCTTACTAAGAATTTTAGATCACTAATTTCTTTTATTATATTTTTTCACAGGATGTGAAGAAGTATATTATGAATAAATTGCACGGATAATTGAAAAGTTATAGATGCTTCCGAAGGAATTTCTATATAGTATTTCTTTTGAAGTTTTAATGTAAAACTTATGTATGTATTTGGTTTTCCATAACTAGTAAACTATTTAGTCCTATAGGATGTTTCTTCCTTGTTTATATGCTAATGTAATAAAATAAAGCACCACTTTTGGCCAATTGGGGGTGGGTTCCTTACATGGTAAATTCTTACACCATCACAAATTAATTATAGATCATTATCCTAAATTTTAAAAATAATCTAATCATGTTTACTCGATTTTGACAATGTGGTAGAAATTTTAAACTAAAATGACACTTTTATATTGAAAACATAAACATGGAGTCATACTAGCAACATTGTGTGTCAGGTTGATGTGAGGTTGATTCCTATACATCATAAATGAGTTATCAATCATTTTCCAAAAAGTTGAAAATAATCAGATCTTGTTTACTCAGTTTTGACAATGTGATGTGTGTTTTAAACTAAAATGGCACTTTTATATTAGAAACACATATTTTAATTCATACTCGCCAAATCATGTGTCCGATTGATGTGAGGTTGATTCCTATGTGACACAAATGAGTTGTGTATTTTATTTATATATTTTGAAAATAATTCAAGTTTATTTACTGCGTTTTGGCTATGTGACACTTATTCTAAACTAAAATGAAACTTTTACATTGAAAACATGCACTTTTAGTCATACCAGTTACATAGTGTGTTGGATTGATGTGCAGTCAATTCCTAAATGTCAAAAATAAATTATGGATCGTTTTCCAAAATTTCGAAAACAATCCAAACTCATTTTCCCATTTTTGGTTATTTGACACACATTTTAAACTAAAATGACACTTTTATATTAAAAACACACACATAGATTCATACCAATCACACAATGTGTCAAATTGATATGAGGTTAATTATTAAATTCCACAAAATGAATTATTTATCATTTTACTAAAGTTGGAAATCAATCTGAGATCATTTTCTCTGTTTTGGCTATGTGATAATATTTTTAAACTAAAATAACACTTTTATATTGAAGACACACACTTTGAGTAATAATGGTCACATAATATGTCATATTGACATTTGGTTGATCCCTATATGACAAAAATAAATTATGGATCATTATCCTAAATTTTGATAACAATCTAAGCTTGTTTTCTTGGTTTTAGCTATGTGGGGAGTATTTTAAACTAAAATAACACACACATTGTATCATACCAACCACATCATGTGTCTAATTGACATGTAGTCATTTCTTATACATATCGAATGAATTTTGGATTTTTTCATAAAATTTAAAAATAATACAAGCTTATTTAATTATTTTTGTCTCTCTGATGTGTGTTTTAAACTAAAATGAAACTTTTATATTGAAAACATGCACTTTGAGTCATAATGACTACATAATGTTTCATATTGATGTGCAGTAAATTCCTACACATCACAAGTGAATTATATATCATTTTACTAAATTTTGAAAATAATACGAGCGTATTTTCTCAATTTTGGCTATGTGATGCATGTTTTAAACTAAAGTGAAACTTTTATATTGAAAACAAGAACTTTGAGTCATACTGACCACATCATGTGTCATATTGATGTTTGGTAAACTCTTACACATCAAAAATAAATTATAGATCAGTTTTTAAAAGTTTAAAAATAATCCCATCTTTTTTCCTCGGTTTTTGATATGTAAAATGCATTCTAAACTAAAATGAATTTTTTATATTAAAAACACACACTTGGAGTCATAACGAACACATCATGTGTTAGATTAATGCGCGGTCAGTTCCTATAAATCACAAATGAATTATAGATAATTTTCCTAAAGTTTAAAAACAACCCAAACTTATTTTATCTGTTTTGGCTATGTGATATGCGTTTTAAATTAAAATGACACTTTAATATTGAAAACATGTACTTTGAGTTATACTAGTCACACCATGCTTCAGATTGATGTATAGTCAATTCTTAGACATCATAAATAAATCATAGATCATTTTCCTAATGTTTCAAAACAATATGAGCTCATTTTCTCAGTTTTGGATATGTAACACATGTTTCAAAGTAAAATAATACTCTCTGTGAGTCATACTAACTAATTCATGTGTTAGATTGACATGTATATGGTTTATATATCTCTCAAATCAATTTTTTATCGTTTTTACAAAATTTTAAAACAATATAAGCTTTTTGCTCAGTTTTTGCTATGTGACTCGTGTTTTAAACTAAAATGAAACTATTATATTGAAAACTAACACTTTGAGTCATACCAACCACATCGTGTGTAATATTTATGTGAAGTCAATTCCTATATGTCACAAATGAATTATGGATAATTTTACTAAATTTTGAAAACAATATGATCTCATTTTCTTAGTTTTGTCTATGTGACATGCACTTTAAACTAAAATGACACTTTTATACTGAAAACATGAAATTTGAGTCATAATGACCACATCGTGTGTTAGATTGACGTTTTCTTGATTTCTATATGTCATTAATGAATTTTGGATCATTTTACTAAATTTTGAAAATAATCCAAGATCTTTTTCTTAGTTTTTTTTATTTGACATATGTTTTAAACTAAAATGGTACTTTTCTATTAAAACACAAACTTTGATTCATATCAGTCACATCGTATGTCAGATTAATATGAAGTAAATTATTACACATGATAAATTAAAAATAGATCATTGTAATAATTTATTTTAAAAAACAATTTATCTCAATTTCTCAATTTCAGATATATGATACTTGTTTTAAACTAAAATGACACTTTTATATTGAAAACATGTACTTTACACAATACCAGCCACATCTTGTGTCATATTTTCATGTGAGAAATTATGAGATGTCACAAATAAATTATGGATCATTTTCCTAAAGTTTGAAAATAATTTTATCTCATTTACTCGGTTTTGGTTATATGATGTGCATTTTATACTAAAATAACACGCACTTTGAGTCATACTAACCACATCTTGTGTTGGATTAACATGTAGTCTATTCCTATATGTCCCAAACGAATTATGGATCATTATCCAAATTTTTGAAAATAATCTGTTCTTGTTTTATTATTTTAAGATATATGGAATGTTTATTAAAGTGAAATAATACTTTTATATTGAGAACGTGCACATTTAGTCATATCGACCACATTGTTTATCAAATTAACCTGTATTTGATTCTTTCACGTCACAAATGAATTATGGTTGTGTATCATAAAGTTTGAAAACAATTATGAGTATGTTTTCTTGGTTTTGAAAATCTGACATGTGTTTGAAACTAAAATGATGCTTTTATATTTAAAACAAGCACTTTGATTCATATAAGACACATCATGTGTTGGACTGATGTACAGTCAATTCCTACCCACAACAAATGAATTATGGATCATTATACAAAATTTTCAAGAGAATATTATTTTCCCTATAGTAACTTAAGAAAAAATTGAGTTACCCTATTGTAATGACTTGGATTTTCTACAGTTTTTTTTGTTATAAATTAATTGGGAAACTTTTGAGACCTGGCGCTGAGATGGAGTGAGATTTCAAGTCTCAGTATGATGGGAACAATATGATAAAAAAATGTTAAGTTTTTAGTAAATAACTCATGATGTTATTATTTAAAATATAAATGACTTCTAAATGGGTGCTCAGATCATAAATACGAGGGCACCATTACGTTCAGAGAAATTAATTTACCTTAAGAGGGGCCTAACATTGACCGACATGGGTCAACTATGAAATTTAGAATTTGGATGTAACTGTTATTAAAATATTTTAATAAAAATATTTTATTTGATGCATGGAGTTTTTCTTTTTAATGAAACCTTTGTTAGGAATTTAGGATTATCACCATAACCCATGAATTCCATTGAGGTGTGAAAGGAAACTCTCTTGACGACAATCATTGATCGATTGGGGATCGACGACAACACGGACCTCCGTTCTTCATCAATGACTGATCCAAGCACGATGTTGGATGTTTATTCTCTTTGTGATTTCTTTTTTCATTCTTAGATCCAAGGATGAATGCAGAACAACCAATGAACAAGTTGATCCATGGTTCGATCGCTTGCAGGATGGTTGTTATTCTTGTGGGGTTTGAATGGGGATTAGATCTATGTGTTGATTATTTATTCATGACTCTACTAGCATGAACAGATCAAGGCCAACATGATCAAGGAAAAGATCCGTTCATTGGGCATTCATGTGTTTTATCTCTCCCACCTCAATCTATTGTGTTTTATGTACATTCTTCATCTTTGAAACCCCTATGAAAACGATCGCCCATTCCACCCCTGATCCATGGCACAACGTCCTGAGATCAAAATTTTGACCACATGATGGAATAATAGAGGTGAGATGGAAGTGTGGTATGATTCGGACAAGGCGTCGGCTTACGATGACATAAGGTAGACCGCCGATAGGTCAACCAGGAATGGGGGAAGGATGCGGTCGGCAGTGCCGGTCTAGGGGGAGCGTGAGGTGGTGGTAGGCCGCTAGTAGGGCCGCCGATGGTGAATGCAGCAGCAGCCCGACAGGGCCAGGGCCAGGCAGAGCGTGGAGCAAGACGGGACGCCAACAGGGAGGCTGTTGACGGAGGTGGAACGCGGTTCGATGGGGACTGTGTGGGAGCCCACGGCAACGGAGGCCACAGGCGGCGACCAAGGGGCCACGTCAGGAGGTCGCGGTGGCAATAGCAGGATGCGGCTTGAAGCCGCATCGGAGGGAGCTCGTGGTGGGGGTGAGGCTGCAGGACTAGGAGGAGGAGTCAGGTTAGCCGCATGAATTGTGGTAGGAATTGACATTGACCCGAGAGACAAGTCTAGGGCAACCTCCATCTCGTGCCCATAAATCGGCCCGCATGCGGTGTGCCAGACCAGATAAGATGGGCCACTACAGTGGCCTAGTGGGTCGGGTCCAGTAGGCCCAGTGGGCCGAGACCAATTGGTCGATGATGTTCGGGCCAGGCCGAATTGGGTTTGGCCAGGTTGGGTCGGTCGGACCGGATTGGGTCGGGTCCGATGGGTTAGATCGGACCCGGGTCAAACCTTTTCAGAAAAATAGCTGTAACTTTCAAACTGTGTGTCTTTTTGATGAGTTGTTTGCATCATTGGGACACTTGAGATGAAATGGTACTTTTTGAGATACTCGAAGTGAGTCTTTGTGAATTTTTGAATGTGATCTATTAGATTGAGGATTAGTTTCTCCCAGTACAAGTGTTCTATGAGTGGAATCATGCGGTTGGTTGTGACTTGGTGACTATGTGACTTGGTGACTATGTGACTTGGTGACTACATAACTTGGGGGCTACATGACCCATCGACGCTCTGTGAGCCATCGACCCTCAATGTGTCATCAACGCTCCGCGCACCATCGATGCTCTATGCGCCACCAATGCTCTATGCTTCATCAACACTTTGTGGGCCATTGACACTCTGTGCGCCATCCACTACAAGAGAGCAATGTTTTAACTGCGGTTTTTTCATGGCAGTTTTCAAAACCGCAGCTAATTTTTTGATCGAAAAAAATTTAGCGGTGGTTTTGAAAACCGCTGCTGAATGTTTTTAAAATATTTTTTATAAATCTTTTAAAATTTATTCCAAAAAAATTTACAATTTCTTTAGCGGCGGTTTTTTCAAAACCGCCGCGAAATTGAGGGAAAAAATAAACAAAATATATATTTATTGATAAATTAATATTTTTTATTTTTTATTTAAAATAAAATATAGTTTATTATTTATAATTTTAAATATTTATAATATGTAAATTAATAAATATTTATAATTATTAGTTAATAATATTTTTAAACAGAAAACAAATCTTCAATAAGTTGAAGAACATATTTCAGCATCAAATGACCATAACATCTGATCCGAGAGTCCATTTCAGCTCCCCAACCAGTCAAATTGAAGCTTATAAAATGAGATAAAATCTAGTGAGAATTAAATCAGGTGATAATAAAAGGAAAATATATATTCAAATTTCAAAAGTCGAAAATCGAACTCGAACTTCAAATGGCCAAAACTTTTAATCCGAGCGTTCGGTTGGGCTCTATCACATATCAAATTGATGCCTACAATGAGCTCTAGATTTTTTAGATTTTTTACCCACTCCTCAAGTATTTTATCCCTTTTTATTTTGCTAGAAAGGCCCAAAAGTCCACTCAAACAGAGGTTTTAGTTGCAGACCCCGATTTTTTAAAATTCAAATGGTTATAACTTTCAACTAAGGTGTCCATTCAGCCTGTACCATAATCATATCGAATCTCATATGATGATATTCGATTTGGATGGTTGTGGTGCTGAAAACGGAGCTCTAGATCAGATTCTATGGTCATTTTATTGTTTTTAGGGGTTTTAGAGGTTCTTAATGTTTTATTATTTATTTAAATATTTATTTAGGTATTTATTTATTTGTTTGTTATTTATTTATTTATTTAATTAATATATATATATATATATATTTTATTATTTCTCATTTAATTAATTAATATTATTTATTTATCCATTATCTATTATTTATTATTTATTATTTATTATTAACTATTAATTATTAATTATTAATTATTTATTTATCAATTTATTTATTGATAAATTTATTTTTTTTGTTTGTTTATTTATTTATTTATTTATTATTTAGTTATTATGTACACATTAATTATTAATTTATTTTTAATTTATTAATTAATTATTTATTATTAGTTTATTATTCATTTATTATTTATTTATTCATTTATTATTTATTTATATTTTATTCATTATTTATTAATTAATTATGAAATAATTATTAATTATTTATTAAATATTAAATATTAAATATTAAATATTAATTATTAATTATTAATTAAGAATTATTAATTATTAATTATCAATTATTAATTATTAGTATTTATTAATTATTAATTATTAATTATTTATTATTTAATATTTATTTATTCATTTATCGATTTATTTATTTATCTATTTATTTATTTATTTATTTATTTATTATTTATTATTTATTATTTATTATTTATTATTTATTCTTTATCAATTTATTTTTAATTTACTAAATATTAATTTATTATTAGTTTATCATTCATTTATTATTTTTTATTTATTATTTATTTATTTATTCAATATTTATTATTTGTTAATTATTTATTAATTATTTATTAAAAATTTCATGATAATTTATTAATTATTTATAAATTTATAATTTATAATTATTAATTATTAATGATCAATTATTAATTATTAGTTATTATTAATTATTAATTATTAATTATTAATTATTAATTATTAATTATTAAATATTTACTATTTATTTTTTATTATTTTTTATTATTTTTTATTTTTTATTTATTATTTATTATTTATTATTTATTATTTATAATTTATTATTTATTTTTATTTTTATTTTATTTTTATTTATTTATCTATTATATATTATTTTGTTATTTATTTATCATATATTAAATTATTTTTAATTCAATTATAATTTATATATTACTTATCTATTATATATTATATATTATCTATTATCTATTATCTATTATCTATTATTTTTATATATTATATATTATATATTATGTATTATATATTACATATTATATATTATGTATTATATATTATGCATTATATAGCCCGCAGGGCATGGGTGAGTTGGTTCAAGGTGGTGGCGTCCTGACCCCGAGGTTCCGGGTTTGAGTCCTCGCAAGGCAACACACACTATATGCCAGTGATCCTCTCATGGGCCCCTCTATCACGTGTGGAACTGGCCTGAAAGGTCGGGTGCCGTTACACCTGGGCCGGCGACTGGGGGAGTACATAAAGGCGCTCGGTGGTGGGTGACGGCCCACCTATACAGTGTAACCCCTTGGGCCTGAAAACCAGTGTACTTTTTCCCACGGGGCATGTGTGAGTTGGTTCAAGGAAGTGGCATCCAGACCCCGAGTTTCCGGGTTCGAGTCCTCGTAAGGCAACACGCACTATATGCCAGTGATCCTCTCATGGGCCCCTCTATCCCGTGTGGAACTGGCCTGAAAGCTCAGGTGTCGTTACACCAGGGCCTGCGGTAGGGGGAGTACATAAAGGCGCCCGGTGGTGGGTGATGGCCCACCAATACCGTGTAACCCCTTGGGCCTAAAAACCCATTTTACTTTTGCCGGTCGGGGTTGGCTTAGTGGTATCGTGCAAGGTGGCCACTCCCTGGAAACGGAACTGGCGTAGGTTCGAGTCTCGCCACACTCTAATTTAGCTTGGTACGAGAGGCGCACAGGTGGTGAATGGGGCCCAGAATAAGAATTGCATGGCAATCACCAATACCTCGTTACCCACAACTCATTTTTCGCTTCGGCGGTGGCATAGTGGTGTAGGGTTGAGGGCCATAACAATGGTGTTCGGTGAGGTCTGGGGTTCAATTCCTGGGAGCCCGCTCTTGGGGGAATTTCCGCCACCCATGTACCACTAGTCTTGCCGAGTCACCCAGTGTCTCACTGGGTGGGCAGAATAGGCACACTTCACCTGGATAACGTATTTTTGTGACCAACCATCGTTGATCGAGGTGTTACCCCATGGGACACAATGTCATCTCGGCTAACAATGGCTCCTCTTTGGCTGGGGCATCTCCGGATGATCTCTTCGTGGGGAGGGGGGTTCTCGAGTGTGGAGGGTTCGAAAAGGCCACTCTCGGAAATTCCCTTTTCTAATGAATATATTATGTATTAGATATTATGTATTATATATTATATATTATATATTATATAAATTTATTATATATTATGCATTGTATATTATTTTTTATTTAGTATTTAGTATTTATTACTTACAAGTAACTATTTAATATTTACTATTTACTATTTACTATTTTTTATTTACTATTTTTTATTTACCATTTATTTCTATATTATATATATATATATATATATATTTCATTTATATTCAATTTATTAATTAGTAATCTATAATTAGTAACTATTAAATATTAATAATTACTTATTAATTATTAATTATTAATTATTGATCACTAATTAATCATTATTGATTAGTAATTATTGATTAATAATTATTTATTGTGTATCTATTTGTTATGTTTTTTTTGTTTTTCCAATTAATATATATATATATATAAGTATATTAAATTTGATTTATTGACCACATGAAGAGTCTGCTGGAGTGGTAAAGTCTGGAGAATAAGCAAGAGCCAAGGGGTTCAAATCTCACCCATCACAGAATTTCTATATATGGCATGGTCATGTGCATGGACATGGACTTGTGCATGGAGATGGGCATGAGAGTGGTAATAAAAAATAAATTAAAAAAATAAATAAATAAATAAAATTACTTGTGCATGGAGATGAGCATGAGCATGGTAATAATAAATAATATATAATAAATAAATTACAAAAATAAAATAAATAAATAATTAAATACAAATAAATACAAAATTTAAAAATAACTAAATAAATAGTAAATAAAAAATAAAAAAATAAAAAATAAAAAAATAAAATAAAAAATGATTTAGTGACGTTTAAAACCACCGCTAAATCATTCTACGACGGTTTTAAAAATCCGCCGCTAATTATTTCTCAACACACAATTTCGCGACAGTTTTCCAAAACCGCTGCAGAATGATTTAACGGCGGTTCAAACCACCGTTAAATACAAATTTTGACGTAGTGATCGATGCTTCTGGCATCATTGATGCTCCAAGCATCACTGATGATCCAGGCGTCATCAATTCTACATGCACCATTGACCCTCCATGCGCCATTGGCCCTCTGTGCATCATCGACACTCCGGGTGTCATGGAGACTGGGAGATCTGTGGACTACAACTGGAAATCCCTCTCTCTGGGTTTTAGAATTATACCTCTGTGAGCTGACTGTATCGACTATACTTCGTGTATTTCATTTGTGGTATACTTTGTGTATTTCCTTTATGGTATACATTTTGTGTTTTTTAGTGGTATTCCTTTGTGGTTTCAGGGTGACCTGTTGAGTATTGTTTTACTCACCCCTACATGGGAATTGCCCGCACATATCGTGTCTTGTGCAGACGATTGACACTTTGATAGAGTTCTAGGTGGAATTGGACCAGGTGGTTCTTAGAGTGATCAAGCAGACGAGGTGTGCTTCTACGGCTACAGACAGTTGTCTTACACCTACCCTTCAGTAGGGTTTTCTGCAGATGAGTTTCAGGAACTTGTGAATTCACTTTGAAGGACTCTTCTTTTAGGGGGCTTGTATTCTAGCCCTATTTACTTACTAGTTTTCCTACATTCATACTCTATGGTTGGTATCTTGGTTCATGCATTCATTATTTACTTAATGTTTTTACATTTCAATATCTTGGTCTTAGAGATGTGTGTGTGTGTACAGGTACTTAGGAAAATGTCTCCCATTTGTGGGATATGACTACTACGTGCTAGTCACCAGTCCTTGGCCTATCGAAGGTGGGATTGGAGTAGTCACAACATGGGCCCCTCTGGTACATGTCGTGATAGAGTGATATCATAGGAAGTTTGGTTCTACTTAAGGACTGAGAGTCTGTGAGATTGGTTTGGGGCAACAGTGTAGAGTGTTCCGAGTTCGGCTTTCAGGTCAGGGAATCCAGTGTTGGTGCTATGGCCGACGTATCCATAAATCAGGACTCTAAATTCTGCTTTTTGACTTGGTATATGAAAACACTAGTTGCAGGGAAATTAACGGTACATGCATCATATAGGATTTGGGTGTGTCTTTTCATATACTTCTTGAGTCATCTCACCAGGTATACTCTATTAACAATGGTATATCTTGATCTATTTTAGGATGCCTCCATGTAGACAGCCAGCTAGGATTCCAATGTGTGAGCACAAGGATGATCCTCCTAATTATGAGGTGTCGGTACAGGGAACAGTACCAGAGATAGCACCTCTGGGTGGTGTATCAGTGATACCACCACCCGAAGAGCAGTAGTTACTACCAACGCTACTGGTAGAGGATGCATGCTGACTGAGTGTGTTTCATTAGTTCCAATGGTAGTGACCTACCAGGTTTAGGGGTGATCCAAACCCCTAGGTAGCTAAGGACTGGTTAGAGGCAGTTACACATGTCTTCTTCCTTGTGAGGACACCTTCCAACCAGATCGCAGTTGTAGTCACAAGCCTTCTTCAGGGCTTAGCAGTGCGATGGTTGAGCATAGTGATCCAAACACATGACGAGATGACTCTCAGTTGGGAAGGCCCTGAGAACCTCTTCAGAGAGGAGTTATTTTCTGCGACATTACGCTTAGTGCACATACAAGTGCTCTTGCATCTACAGTAGGGCAGTCAGATAGTAGCGGAGTACTCGGTGAGATTTACGGATCTTTCTCACTACTCCACAGATATAGTGAGGGAACCGTTCTTTAGGGCCCAAACCTTTGAGTAGGTACTATGTCAGGAAATCAGTGCATCTATGATATCCCTTTGCATCCCTACATATGTTGGGGTATTGGAGAGATCTCTACTCGTGGAGAGATTTCTATCAGAGTAGACGCCAGTAGTGCGAGCTACCATCATGCACCAGGCAGATGCGTCTTCGACATTTGGTAGTAAATAGTAGACATAGGGACCCAAATGGGTCAAGCACTCTAGGAGATGACCCCAAGACATGGGATCAGTGGCGCGAGGCTCCCAAAGTAGAACGGGTTAGCTGAAGTACAAGTTGTGTTACTCGTGAGGTGATCAAGGACATATAGCTCGAGATTGCCTGACTTGCCATGAATATGATCAGTAGATAGTCGAAGGACTGCCAAGGTAGAGGAGGATTCATGAGGAGGGTGCTCTGTAGGGCAGTGGGCATGGTAGAGGAGTAGGTATAGAAACAGGCGGTGGGAAGAGGCTTGACATACTACTACCACCACCCCCAGGTGGTCCACCACGGGCTCAGGGAGCTGGTGGACAGGGACGAGGCCAGCTTTAAGTGATGGATTCTTAAAACCCGGGTGCTCCATAGATTATTAGAGGTATGATCTATGTCTTTCCCACCCTATTTTTAGTTTTTATAGACATGGGTTCCAGTCACTCTTTTCTCACCACAACCCCTGTTCGAGACTCGGAGATTTTAGTGGAACTATTGACTCGATCCCTATTCTTAGAGACTTCTATGGGGGAGATTCAATGATCACACACTAGTGCCAACAGTGTGTCCTTACATTAGGGGTTTAGAGTTTTGGTTGGGATCTCTTGGTGGTAATGTCGAGGCCTTACAACATCATTCTTGGTATGGATTGGTTATCCGTAGTTCATGCCCAGATTGATTGTTTTAGGTGCAGAGTATGGTGTGTCCATGGATATGGGACCAGGTTTTCTTTTTTTAGTGAAAAGGAAACACATGTAGTACAGGAAAGGCTCATGAATGGAAGGTTGTAGTCGATTACTACTTAGTTTTCTAGCCTCACCCTCGGTATGGTGGACAATAGGAGTCCATAGTTTCCTACGGTGGTGGAAGAGTAAAAGGACGTATTTCCTAAGGATGTCCCTAGATTACCTCCCCACAGGGAATTAGACTTCTACATTTAATTTTACCCTAGTACAATGCAAATATATACACCTGTATATCGGATGGTTCCTATAGAGCTTCAGGAGTTGAGGGTACAACTAGAGGACTTACAGAGGAAGGGCTTCATGAGACCCAGTGTTTCACCCTAGGTGGGCTCAGTTTTGTTTGACAAGAAGGCATATGGTATCTTGAGATTATGTGTGGACTTTCAGTTCCTGAACCAAGTGATCTTGAAGAATAAGTATCCACAACTAAGGATTGAAGACCTTTTTGACTAGCTGAAGGGAGTGAGGTGGCTCTCAATGATAAACCTCAGATATGGCTATCATTAGCTTCGTGTAAGGGATGAGGATGCACCAAAGATAGACTTCATATGTCGGTACAACCACTACAAGTACTTAGTGATTATTTTTGGTGTGACTAATGCCCCGATAGTGTTCATTGAACTCATGAATAGAATCTTCCAGCCTTACTTAGACTAGTTTATAATGGTCTTCATTGATGAAATCCTACTGTACTCAGCATCCAATGAGGATCATGTGATACACTTGAGGATGGTACTGGACGTACTCTGAGGGAACCATCTTTATGGTAATCTCTAAAAGTTTATGTTCTGGATACAGGAGGCCCACTTTCTGGGACATGTCATTTCAGAGGCTGGAGTTATAGTGGATCCAGAAAATATTGAGGTGGTGATTGTTTAGGAGCCACCCAAGTGTGTTACTAAGGTGTGGAGTTTCCTGGGTTTGGTAGGGTACTATTGGAGGTTTGTACCCAACTTCTCCAAATTAGCGTCACCCTATATGGCTTTGATATGGAATGGGAAACCCTTCATGTGGACAGAGAAGTGCCAACATTGATTTTAAGAGATGAGGAATATTTTGTAGAGTGCTCCCATATTGAGATTACCTGAAGAGTGTGTTGGGAATGTAGTTTTGTGTGATGCATCAGGGAATGGGCATGGTTGTGTCCTAATATAGGGGAAAGTGGTGATTTCCTATGGTTCCTGCTAGTTGAAGTAGTATGAATAGAACTACATTACCCATGATCTTGAGCTAGCAGGGGTAGTCTTCACATTGAAGATGTGGAGACACTATATGATGGGATAGCAGTTTATCGTCTACTCTGACCATAAGAGTCTCAAGTATATCTTCTCTTAAAAGGATCTGATTTTGAGACAGAGGCAATGGATAGAGTTCCTCCAGGACTACAACTTTAACATTTTCTATACTTCTAGGAAGGGGAACATGGTGGCAGATTCTCTCAGTAGGAGATATATCTTGTAGTTGTTGAGTGAGGAATCAAAGTAGTTGGTCGTGTTACAGAAATCCTTTATGGATGGAGATGGATCATCCTGCCTCCAGTCAATGGTTGTCACCCCGCTACTCTTATAGTGATTCAGGGGGTCACAACTTGGGTATATCAACTAAGAGACCTGATGTTCTCAATTTTCCATGGGGTATTCACCTGATGGGTATTCGATGGGTAGGGAGCACGTCGTTCACTTCAAAGGGAACATAGTTGTACTAGTGAAGTTGGGGGAGGAGGTTTTTAGGGAGTTTTACACATCCCCTTTAGCGGTATATCTATCTGTGGAGAAGATATACTAGGACCTTCGACATCAGTTTTGGTGGCCGAGTATGAAGAAGGCAGTGGAAAAGTTCGTTTCTCGATGCCTCACTTGTAAACAAGTGAATGCTAAACACCAAGTTCCTGCGGGCTTGACCCGACCACTTGAGGTGGTGGAGTGGAAGTGGGATAGGATATCAATGTACTTCATGATGGGTTTACCACGCACATCCAGGGGGAACGATACCATCTAGGTGATTATTGACTAACTCACCAAGTCATCCTACTTCCTACCAATCCATGAGAAGAGTTCAACTGAGAGCTTGGGATGCCTCTATGTGCAGAAGATAGTTCGGATTCATAGAGTTCCATCAACGATCACCTCAGATCATGATATATGTTTCACATCCTAGTTTTGGAAGGGATTTCAAGAGTCATTTGGGACTCAGTTGTAATTGAGCACAACGTTTCATCCCCAGACAGATGGGAAGATGGAGAGGACCATCTAGGTTCTTGAGGACATGTTACGTGCTTGCATCCTAGACTTTGGTCATAGTTGGTAGGATCACCAACCATTGGTGGAGTTTGCATACAACAATAGGTATCACTCCACCATTGTTATGGAACTATTTGAGGCCTTGTACAGACAACCTTGTAGGTAACTGCAATCATGGATAGACTCATGGGATTTATCACTCATGGTTCCAGAGTTCTTGTGGGCTACCACTGAGAAGGTGCAGATCATCTAGGATTGGATGAGGACTTCACATTGTTGGAAAAAGTTTAATGTTGATAGGATATGGAGGCCCTTTGAGTTCAAGGAGGGATACCATGTGTTCCTTCAAATCTCACCTTGACAAAGATTGTAGAGATTTGGTTAGGGCGGCAAGTTATCTTTAAGATATATCGACCCTTTTTTATATTTTGAGTAGATTTGGAAAGGTAGTGTATTGCCTAGATCTACCCCCACAGTTACACCAGGTGCATGATGTATTCCACATGTCGTAGTTGAGGAGGTACCTGCATGATCCATCACACATCATCGATTGGGGGGAGTTGGATATTGGCCATGGGGGGACTTTTGCGGAGTATCTGGTGGATATTGAGGATCAATAGGAAACGATCCTTCTTGGGCAGTCGATTCCTCTGGTGCATGTTTGGTGGAAACATGGGAATATCTATGAGAGCAGTTGGGAGTGGGAGGCTCAAATTTTTCCTTGGTACTCTCACCTTTTTTTGAGTAACCCTTGTTTTCACTTTTTGGGACGTAAATCCCTAAGGTGGGGAAAATGTAATGACTCGTATTTTCTTCGATTTTATTTTTATAAATTAATTGGTAAAATTCAGAGACCAGGCACTGAGACGGTGTGAGATTTTGAGGCTCGGTATGACCAGAGAAATATGATAAAAAAATTATAATTTTTTAATAAAGTGTACGAGAGGTTTTTATTTAAAATAGAAATAAGTTCTAAATGGGTGATCGAATCAGAAATCTGAGGGTACCGTTGCATTCCGAGCTGTGACTCTACCTTAATTAGGGCCTAACATCGAATGGCGTAGTTCGACTATGAAAGTTAGAATTTGGACGTAACCATCATTAAAATATTTTAATAAAAATATTTATTTGTCATAGTGAAGTTTTTCTATTTAATGAAATCTTTTTTAGAAATTCAGGGTTATCACCATTACCCTAGACTTTTTTTGAGGCATGAAAGGAAACTCTCTCGATGAAAAACATTGGAAGAACGAGGATTAATGACAACATGGCCCTCTATTCTTCATCAATGAATGATCCAACCATGATGTAGGATATTGATTCTATTTGTGATTTTCTTTTCCCTTCTTATATCCAACAATGAACAAGAAATAACCAAAGAATAGGTTGATATATGGTTGGATCACTTGTAGGGTGGGTGTTATGCTTGCAGGGTTTGATTGAGGATTAGATCTATGTGTTGATTTGTTCATGTAACTCTGCTAACATGAACAGATCAAGACTGGCATGAACACGGCCAAGATATGTTTTTGGGTGTTTATGTGCTTTATATCTCCCCCCTCAATCTATTGTGTTCTTTGTACGTTCTTCACCTCTGAACCATCTACACGAATGATCGACCATTACACCCTCAATACATGGTGCAATGATCCGAGATCAAATGTTTGACCCCATGATGGCATAGTGGATGTGAGATGGAAGTGTGGTATAGTTCGGACGAGGTTGTGTCTTATGAAGATTCAAGGAAGACCACAGGCGGGGTGCTCGGCAGTGAGGTCAGGATGCGGCTGGTTGGGTTGGTCTAGGGGGAGCGTGAGACGGTGACAGGCTACCAACAGGGCGGCCAGCGGCAGATGCAGCATTGGAACGACAGGGACTGGGCCAGGTGGAGCGTGGAGTAGGACATGCAGCTAGTAGGGTGGCCGGTGGTAGAGGTAGAATGCGGTCTGGCGGGGACTGTGTGGGAGCCCGCAGCAGGGGAGGTTGCGGGCGGTGGCCGGGGGGTCATGGCAGGAGGTTGTAGTGGTGGTGATAGGATGCGGCTCGTAGCTACGTTGGAGGGAGCCTGTGGCGGCAGTGAGGTCGCAAGACCAAGAAGAGGAGGCAGGCCAGCTACATAAAATATGGAATGACTCCGCATTAACCCAAGAAATGTTGGAGATGTGTGCTTGTGTACAGGTAATTAGGAAAATGCCTCTCATTTTTTGGATATGCCTACTCAGTGCTAGTCACCAGCCCCTTGACTATAAAAGGTGGGCTTGGGGTAGTCACAACATGGGCTGTAACGACCCATTGTTTTATCAATGAAAATTATTTTTTTATAATTATGTCATATAATCACATGAAATCACAACACAATGAACTACTAAGTACCATGTTACCTTTAAAAATAATATTATCACCTCTAGGATTTGAATTTCAAAAATATAATATACACATTTGCGATCAGTAAGATATTTGGAGTCCGATAAGAAAAACTTAATTTTTTTATGAATAGTAACCTACCCTTATGAATAGTAATATGACCATGATGAATAGTAAATCATCCAAAAGAATATAATCCTCACCTATGAATGTATAAATAAAATTCAGGCATCTTATAAGTGATAATATGACCATAGTAAAAGTATTGGTATTTTTATAAGTCATAAATAATTAATTAAAATTAATTAATTAATTTAAAAGAAAATTTATTTTCTTAAAAGGTGTTCATAAATTAAAATTTTTATTTCTTTTGGTTTTAAGATAATTTTATAAGAACTTATGTAATTTTTGAAATCCTTATAAAATCAGGTATAGTTTTAAAATCTATATTTTTCAAGTAAATTATAATTTTAATTAAAAAGTAAATTAATTATATTCAGAAAATTATTTTTGAAAAATAGAGTTTATTTTTGGATTCTACACATCAAAAAATGGTTATAGTGATTTTTTGGGATTTTTCTAAAATACTTGAATTTTTTATGAATAGTAAAATACGATAATTCACAATATATGGTAAAACCTGAATTTCTGCATCATGCTTGAGTCATGGATGATGTAAATGTACATTGTTACGAACTCAAATGAAAATATTAATGTTTTTGGTCACAAGAATCTTTACTATTGCTTGTCTTTTGGAAAAATAATAAACTAATATTAAAATATTAAGAAAACCCTCCCCTCCACTATAAAAACCACCCACACTCCCTGCTTATCTTCACTCATCTCAAGCCTTGTGTCTTCACTAAATTCTACAAAAATATCTCTCCAATATCCTCCCCCACATCCAGTATCCCTTGGTCTCCTGAAAAGACCAAATCCTTTCCCATTAAAAAGCTCTCAAGGAATATTGAATCAAGAGGTAAATTCATCTTTTTTTTCTTTCATTTTCTTTTCAAGTTAATTTGTTTTTTTTCTATCCTTACCTCTACAAATCCAAATTTTATGACAACTAAAATACCTTAAATGTACTGGAATGTTGTTATGATAATGGAATAAGTTATTATCATCTATCCTTTACTCTTCTTTTATACTAGTAGTAAATACACCATCTGAGATGTGTTAATTTACCACATTCAAGAACGATGGGTATTCAATTTCTATTATCATCTTAAATTCTGGACATGAAAATATATTAATGGTTGAACCAGACTATTAAATATGTATTTTATATTATGTGTTGTTTTGGAATCCTTTTTCACACATGATGTAAAATAATAATACAAAATAAGTTAATTATGAGAAAAATCACCAAATTAATTCAAGTGTTTATCATTAATGTTTTATATTATGATTCAACATCACTCTAAGTAACCAAATTAAATTAAAAACCATGTAATCTTATGGATGTTAAATAATAAAATATAACTCCAATTCTATAAAACCATCCCCATTTTACATGATTCTCAATTCATGAAAATAAGTAAATTGATCATTAAAACCAAGGAAGAAAACAGACCCAAACAATAAAATTGAACCTCATAACCAATTAAAATTTTTATAAATGAACTTAAAAATGTTATAAAAAATCTTGTACATATAGAATAGGTTCTGTAATTATTAATTAATGAACCTAATTTTACTATTATGGTCATTAATATATAGTGGAGAACACCATCATACTTAAGGAAAGGAATCCTCTATATTTCACTATTATTCAAGAATATCCTCTATGTTATGCTATTTTGTGTGTAATCCCTAGTGATAGAGTTTTTGGATCTAGGAATGTAACGGAATCCCCAAACATGTGGGTTTTTAAAAAATTTCCACCGACGTTCGATGTGAACTTGTCGACTTCGGCGAAGAGCAGCCCAGTCAAAGTTGAGGATCCCGCGTGAAGGATTTTAAGCATAAAATAAACCGTAAATATACCTAGTTTAAATCTGAAGCCGCACACGACATCTGCTCATAGTTTTCAATCTCTTCATGAAGAATCTGAAGCTGAATTTCTCTAGATTGTCGACATGCACTTCAAGGAATCCACAGGAGCACCATTCATCATAATCCGGGTGCTAGCGTGGAATTGCGACGATGCCTTTGACACTCCAATGATAACTGTATCACTTCACTAGCGACGCCTAAGAGAGAGAGCTCTATCCAAGCTCCTTTTATCAAGATCATCTCTCTCTAGATCACGGGAGAGAGGATATGAGAGAGAAGTTCCATGAATAGTGATTATAAATATCCTCTCCTCTAATATTTATACTCGTTAATTAATTACTCAGAAATGCCAACCCAGCCCCCGAATACTTAACGCACTATCAACGAAATTTTATGACTACTTGTATGAGTCGTAATTATTATTATCACTCAGTTGTAATATATTAAAATATATTATGTGAGAATAATTAAGTCATTAACTCAAATCATCGCTCCCATAAATATTAATTAAACCTTGAATAATTTAATATTCTTCAATTAATATTTTTCATGTATTTACTTAAAACTCATAAATAAATTTGATAAATAAATTCAATACTCATTATTCTAAACTCGAATAAAATGAATTTATTTATTTAATTGGTGATCGTTTAACTTTGGACAAATCCCGAACCCCTGTAGTGAGGCCCACTATGTCCACAAATCCTATTCGACTGAATAGGGCAGATTCTTGAATACACTATTTTGTGTGACCCTCTATGCCCTTATTTCAAAAGTAGTGAATAGTATTCACAGTCCAAGATTTGGATCTAGAAACCCATAATGGACCCTAAAGAAATAAGGATTTTCCCAGTAGCGACAACAAACCTACAAACATGCACTCTATAATATAATATCTTTGTATGTAATATCTCATAATGCAGGACACACTCACGTGTCATCACCCTTTTTCTTGCTTTATTATTTTTTGATGTAAATGGATGGATTTACCCTTGACTTCCATGACCATGGTCTTATAAAGGTACTGCCATCCATATCAACATGGCCTGAGATATAATACATCCATAACTTGGAAGAGAAAAATTTATTCTTGACCATTCAAATAATATCATGCCACTAATGACGCACCCAACACAAACTAACTCACTACGACTTCATTGTCGTGGTTTTCATCTTGCATCAAAATGTGCAATCAAATGACATACATTGGTAATGATCTCATGTCAGGAGACAATTACACATGATCGTAAATAGGAACTTCCAATGACACCTGAAACCTATGGAGTTCCTATAGGCGGGTCAGTCCTCATGATCTCACTACTAGAGATCACCAAGTGTGAACTTCATGAGAATAAGTCTCAATGCTTATGAGCCCCCAACACCTGATAGTCAAACATCTACTGTGTCCAGTCAGTAAGATGTATCTAGACCATAGAACATAAATTTAATATTAATGTCATAGTATCTAGAGGTTCTCATTATAGCATGGGAACTGATATAACCTTTCAATATGACAATTAACCTTTAGACATTACCATTTCAATAGTGGATGCAGAAAAGTATACAGTATAATGGTAAGATGAAATCATGTATAACTAACTGTATACATGATATGGTAATCTATAATATTGAATAGTTGGGTCCAGGGCACCCACTATTTCAACACTCCCACTTGCACTAGAGCCAACTTGCAAACCAAACTTTTTAGCTACTCACATGATAATCATCATGTTTCTACTGAGTAATGGCTTTAGCTACTAGGACCACCATGGTTCCTCCACATGTCTATTCTTCTATTACGACCTTATCTCATTGAGTAAAACTTCTCAAGAGATGGTATCCTGAGTATATACCTTTTTTTTCACTTTCATAACTTGACATCATGGATATTAAGAATATCATAATCTAAATTATGATAATATTTATCTCACCAGGTGCGATTACAAGAACTTGAACAAATCATTGCATTTAACTGCTTCTTATATATCTTAGAAGCTGCAATGTACTCAGTCTTGTAGGTATGGACACCACTGGCTAATATGAGCTTGACTCGGTCGTCGTCTTTATCCTAACTGCAATACTAGATCACATTGATCTATGGAAGACTAGTTCATATTCCCAAAAACTAGTATCATTTCTTCTCCACTTACCAGGTACATATCTTTTTTACTTTCTGATGTACGATTAGATATTTCTAACTGCATCTCTTGCAGTGCTCCTTGATATAACTGAGATTTTCCTTTTATAAAATATAGCTTGGAAATATTGATTCTTGTACATATCATGGCATATGTGATTGATCCATCGCTCCAACGTATGGATTTCAACTGACTATATTTATCTCTTCCCATGTCACAGACTGATCAACATGGAGATATTATGCCCTGTGACATAGGCAACAATTCATCTCTTGAATTGTTCCAACATGTATTTTTTTTCAATACAATGTCACTATATGTACAATTGACTAAGACCAAGAAACCTCTAGATCTACCTCAGTAGATCTTCTTCCCTAGAACGTAGGTTGCTACTTTAAGTCAATCTATGGAGAATAAATTTTATTTTGGTCTTAACTAACTATGAGACCAATGTCTATTTTCCATATGTTATCGAATATATTTCTTATTAGAAAACCTTAGTGCTCACACTATCCTCTGGTAGACACATGGAAAACAATTGTTTTAAATGTATATTATATGATCATGTTTCTTACTTTAATCCTAAACCGGATTTCAGTAACATTCAAACTTTATTAGCATTTTGTGACGTGACCATCCTTTTCTGGTTCCGTCGTATAGACACCAACCAAGATTGGTGGTCATGAAATCCATTGATAAATAATCTGATCATAGATATTAGCTATGATAAGTAAAATTCTAACAGATTTAGGCATAACGACTTGGTGAAACCAATCGAGCCTTATTGGTACTACACTTTTACCATCCATGTATCAATTCAGTTGAATACCCACCACAGTATTCATAATAATAAGCCCCTTTTCACTTTGATACATGGAATCCATTAATTGAATTTTAGTTGGTCTTATCAATTTTAGCTAATTTCCATATACTGCTTACTTGTAGAAAATATTATTCACATTGAATAATATATCACCGACTGCAGTGAATCAAAAACCATCCCCATGGTTTTATCCTTCCTACGCAGTATGTGTCTTTGGAACATATTCTGTTCCACATGCACTTGTTGAAATAGTTCCTATGCCAACTATTTTATGCATATTGAGCATTGACTAAAAACAAGTCAATATAGCTCCCACTATCTCTAATAGATATGTGCTCCCTTATATATAAGTGTATTCTATTACTTGAATACCTACTCTTCTATCTTAGGGATTTATGTAACATCCTAAGAAATCGTTAGGATAAGTACCGTAGATGAACAATGTGTTTATCTTGATGCAAGTTTGTTTATGTCCTAACAAACTCTTTGCATCCAAGCAGATGTTCATATGAAATAATGGATTTACATCATACTATGACTCATATGATATCCATTTTTCATTATAGTTCGCATATGGTTGTGGGATATCATTTTTATTTGCAAATAATTTCATGAAATATAATGGAAGTTTTTGCTAGTTCCAACATTGATATTACTTACATCAATACATTGATGTATAAAATTTATGTTTAGGAATTAATGCACACTACATTTTGTTGATCAATGTTGATATGCAAGACTTCATCATCAATCATCCTCATTAACATCAACATCATGATGTTGATAAGGTAATGTGCATTTAGGAATTGCTCCACGCTACATTATCATGATTGATGAATGCTTGGTCAAGATATTCTTCTGTATCCCAACCCAAAGCAACTCATATCTCATGACCATGCATATACTTCACTTTGTTATTCATTAATTACATAAAGGTATCTTATTAAGTATATATACCTCTAAATTATACTTTTAATAGTTTACTCTTACTAGTTGAAATATTTCCAAATGCTTTGTGACATACCTTTATTTATAAAGGCTCCTTTGTCCAAACTAATGACATTGATAATACCAAAAGTATTTAGCTATATCGAGCCTAAATAACATACTTGGTATATTGATGACGTTAACTTTTAGTATTACTTGACAAAGAATTATCTTGTCACAACTAGGTATAAGTCTTACATTTATATTCAACATTAATTACATATGATTCATGTATTACTGAACTAGAGATTGAGTTTACCAAAAACAACATTCATTCGAGAACCTGATAGAATGTATCCTTGCGTCCAAGGACACATGATATTAATGTTTGTGGTTATACTCAATAATAGTTCAACACGAATCTTTCACTTGGTAAATTAAGAAGATGTGTACTTCTCACCACTGGCCTAGGTATCACCCTTTCACATCCACTTGGAGAATACACCTGAGTTCTAGTAATGTTTCTATACTTACTTGCTTATTTTATTTAAATAAACATTTATAAAAATCATATAGTATTAAATACCCAAGTATTAAATGGAAACATTACATTGATGAATATGCCTGATGTAGAAGCGGAAACTTGCTTCTTTAAATCAGTTTATTGCTTTTAAACTTCTATAGTATTATTTTATAATATGAAATAAAAATAACCATTGTTAATACCTCATTAATTGAAGGACTTCACGAATGTGTCATTGGTATTAAATGACTTTGACCTTTAGACATTGTCTTTCAATTTATCCACCATAAGAATTAAAGCTTATTTGTCTTTTATTCTTATTATCTTGTCGAATATTATCTAAATTGGTAATGAAGTGTTTACTCAATACTTGTTAATTTTGTAACATAAAATGAGACTTGAGTAATGTGGTGAAAATGATATTTAAATATCATGATCAATCTTTCAATTTAAACATGCTAGTGTAAACTTCACCTTATTCATATCATTGCTTTTCTTTCTCCTTGAAAACTTCTCAAAGATGAGACTTTATGTTATATCATCTATGTCCTAGTGTAGAGATCGCAACTGACACCAGATGTTGATGAAAGCATAATGATATAACTATCATATTCTTTGTACATTAGTCTCCTGTAAGAAATTTTTACTCTCGCTTCATGAGGTAGTTTAACAGTGTTGGGGACACTGACACCTTGAGTTTCCTATATCACAGTACTATGCGCACGCGCCTATACTATTCGTGGATACTCATGTCAGTGTGGACATTTACTTTGTCCAATTTTTATCACAGTCTAAACTTGTGGTAGAACTTTCCATTTTTCTACAAAAATGAATTTTAGCAGATGAGTACCTTTTATCTGGATTACCATTTAGACATTTTTGATTAATTACTTAAATCATTTTAATGTCTCCCACTATTTTATCGGATTCTAGGAACCCTATGTGCTAGAATCATAATACTCTGTCACTTGAGTATTCTAGTGGTAAGGATCCCAGAACCACCCCTCATAGTCTACAAGCTATGGGTAAGCCACTACTTGGAGAGTTCTAGGTAGGATTTTGGCTGGCTGACCGCTTTAACTTGTGGTTCCTCGATCTGTTGAGTAAAGTCCCAGCTTCTTAAAATCAGAACTTGATTTTCTCAAAGCTTGCCTCTAAAATTTCAACAATCTAGCTATGGCTATTTCTTGGCTGCAATTTTAGTTAAGTTAGCCCATCATTATTATAAGGGTTCCCCACTAGTAAGAGGCAGCCTCAGCTATGGCATGATCGGCACCTCAAACAGCTGGGTTTGTCCAAACTTGAATGACGAAAGGTGGTTATGACTTAATATATATTTTGAGGGTTTTATTATTTTAAATTTTGATGAATGAAATCATTTTATATTTTTATAAGCATGTACTATGTGATTGCACTCACAGCTGACTGTGCAAGAAATAGAAATTTCATCGCGTCACATGTTCATTTTATCTTGCATGATTGTTTATTATTATACTATGTGATTGCGCAATAAATTACACATGCACAAAAATAATAAACAATGAAAAAATAAAATGAACACCTGATCATGATCTGGTTCAAATGGTTGATCCATTGAGTGAATAACGAACCAACCGCAACCCTAGGGGTAAGTACCTTTAGTTGTGTGGCTTGCAATTTGAAAAGAAACGTCTTCTCATCCAATATAACCAACTTCTATCTGGTGTGTCACCGTCACATGGCGTGAAGTGCGTCATATTTCATCTCGTCATTATACAATATTACTCGCACGCAGGCGAGGGGGTCTCGGGGTAAAAACGTACAACTCTGAGAATGGGCACGTAGGCCCTTATAAATATAACGACTCTAAGACGACATGCATATCGCCTTTTTATTTAATTAAACTAAATATTACAAAAACATTGCAATAAATAAATAATTAAATAAATGATAAAAAACACACCAAACATACATTGGTCAGTCTCAGCTCATGATCCGACATATGCGCAGTAAGCTCGCGTATATTTAATAAATGCAGAATAAAATTAAACTTTCATTAAATTAAACATGAGGGCATTAATTTTATTGAATTAAAATCTCACTCTAATTTTAATTCAATATTAATACGTTGTTCGGTCCCATTTAATTAATTTAATTTTAAAACTAAAATTAAATTAATTAACTAATTTAATTTATCACCAAATAAATTAATTACACCACATTAATTTTACTAAACACAATTAATATTTAATTAATATAATTATCAACTGAAATTAAATTATTTATTTTAATTAATTTTGATTAAATTAAATCACCTAGGGCTATTTAACTTCGGGAAGGGCCTGTGCGGGTCGGGGCAAACCTGCATAGGCATAGTCAGGGTAATAAAAACCCAGTGCAGGGGCATTCTAGGATGGGCATGTCTGCCTAAGTCTGTTCTGGGCTAGGCAGACCCACCCGGGTCTGTTTCAGGACATAGCAGGTTACCTGCCCGCTGGGTGGACCGGGCGGCGGCCGGAACAGGGTAGTTTCATGGTGAATTGGGCTGGTCCAAGGTTGAAGCGACTGGTGGGTATCTGGGAGGCGTGGGAGGAGGGACTCCGCTTGTGTGTGGGATAACTCCTGGTCCTCTTACAGCGGGTCTCTGTGAAGGAGATTAGTGGGCTGCCTGGTGCGGTGCACCACGGCTCTCCAGGAAACCCATCGGACAGAGGCCAGGAGGCAGCGCAGGGCTGGTCGACTTGGACGGGGCGCAGAGGGTGGAGGTGGTGCACTTGTGTGGAAGGCTACATGGAGGAGGCGGTCAGCCATGTGCCTTTTCCAGAAGAGGGAGCCGCTACAGCTGGGTCCGCGCCGGTGACTGCGGGAGATGCGCTGCTGCTGCATGTCTGTGGGGGGTGCTCAAGCAGGGAGGCCGAGCACGTGGGGTGCTGGTTGCCTTAGCCTGTGGTATGTTGGGTGCAGGTGGCTCCGGCCTTGGCGGGAGAAGAGAAATTGTCACAACCCTTCCTCAGGGACCGTTCTGTGACTACCCTAAGTCCGCCTTCCATAGGCTAGAGGCTGACGACTAGCACCAAAGGTGTAATCACGATAAAATGGGAAGGCATTTCCTTTTAACCTGTAACACACACAATATGAACACAAGTAGAAGAGGAAAAAAGTACTAAAATAGAGAAGTAAGGTGCGCTGAAAGTATGTGGGCCAGTATACAAACCCAACTGAACAACAAGTACAAGTAAAAAGGGAAAATAGCTCCCGGATCATCCACCGGGGAATCCGACATGAAGGGTAGGTACAGAACTCGAACAACTCGTCCATGCGGTACGTCCCATCTTGTCCAGCTGCGAGCAGCCTCCATCCATCACCCTCAGCCTCGATCACTGGTGTCCGTCATCTGCCTAGAACACAACAAGGTGCGGGCAAAGCCCGTGCAGGGGTGAGTATAACAATACTCAGTAGGGGACCCCGAGACCCCCAAAGGTCTTCCAGAATCCACAAAGGATAAACCACAGAATAAAGATACAATCACAAAGTATCACCAACCCTAATTAGGTATATGTCCATAAATATACCTAAGTTACTAGTCATAGTCTGGCTCTAACTCTTGTGCCCAATCACAACCCAGTCCACAAAGGAAGTAAGGTCAATCATATCGATGATAATGGTTAAAAGACATGACTCAGCTCACACAGGTATACATATTTCGTAGAGTGATGGAGATGATGAGTTGTAGTAACTTATTCATCTAAGCTGTCGGACCCACATAGGATACAGGACCGGCTAAGTTGTCGGACCCACATAAGATACAGGACCAACTATTCAGTCAGACCCACACTGTATACAGGAACAGAAGTCAGAACAGTCAGACCGACGGAGGATCCTTGTACAGTAGTCATCGCTGTTGAACCCATGGAGGATTTCAGTTCAGTAGTCATCGTTGTCGAACCCAAAGAGGATTCTGATTCAGTATCCATCGCTGTTGAACCCACAGAGCATTCTGGTACAGCAGTCGTCGCAGCCAGCTCTAGGGTTCCCTCACACAGCACGCTCGATTTCGGGAGGGTCTGCTCCTCGATCAAAGTTTCAATATATCAACTATCATAAAATCCTCAGTTGAGGAATCCCGTAGTTTCGTATCATCATAAGGAACCCGACGCGACAGACGGTGCGTCAATCGGACGCCCGATCTGAGAGTTATTGGCATTTCTGTTCGAGGGGCCCGGTTGGATTTATGCTCGATCCAAACCCATCCATCTTCCAAATTTGACCAAAAATCACTTAGAGTATCAAAAAAGGACCACCTCGTCGTGAGGGTCCCAATGCCGTAGAGGGCGCATCGATCGGACACGCGGTCTAGGAGATATTCATATTTAAGTGAAGTCGGGCTCGGCCTGTCAAGGCCAGTGGGATTGCGGGTCGGCCCGACCCGGATCGACGGGTCCGACCCGGCTAGGGGGTCAGCCCGGCCTGGTGGGGCATGGGCCACCTGCGGACCCGGCCCGTGCTGAGGGCCGGTCCGGTACACCCGGCGGCGCCAAGCGGCGCTGCCTCTGGTCGGCCGGTTCTGCCCGGCGCACGCGGCCCGCACAACAGGCCGTGGTTCTTCCCATGAGGCGCCTGCGGGCGCCGCAGTCCTCCATCCCGGCCAGCTGTAGCCGGCTGGTTTTCCTAGACGAGCGGCCCGCGGTTGTGGGACACAGTCTCCTCCCCACGATGCCTGCGGGCGACACAGTTTTCCAGTCCAGCCGGCAGGCGGCCAGACGGTTCTTCCAGCCGAGCGGCCCGCGGATGCGGGCCGCAGTTTCCCTCCATGTGTCCAGCGCGATGGCGTCGGTCCACCACCGCTGCGGCCCATCCTGTCTACGGCCTTCGACTTCAGAGCGCGGCGCGATGGCGCCGATTCTCTTCATCCATCGCGGCCCTCCCAGACGAGGTTCCTCTTTCGTCCGTTGCGGTCCTCCTGGCCGTGGTTATTCTCCCGCGTGGTGCGACGGCACCGCGCCCTTTTGGTTCCGCCTCCGACGCCATCAAATGGAAACAAAAAAGGGGAGGGTCGGGCCGTGTTCGTGTGGTACGAACCCTCCCCGTCATATGATATCATTTGATTTTTCCTAAGCAGAATTTTGTACGATGAAGAATGAAGTTGTAATCTCATATTAATACAAAAACTCCCTTACCTCGCAACTGGAGATCGCTTGACAGTGTTGCGGGAAGACGACGTCGTTCCATTGATGTCGGAAGAGGAAGATAGGTACTCTCCATTGGCAGACGGGTGTTCGAAGGTGACGATGTCGAAGATGACGCCGGCGTTCCTCGTGGGAATCACTTCCCTTTCCTTGACTTGGTTGAAGAAGGAAGAAGACGATGTTGATTACCAGTGGAAGAAGCATGCTTCACATTCTTCATAGACAGGATGAAGTTCTCCAAAGGTTTTCCAGGCTCCACCAAAAGAATTCTCAACCAAAATAATAGAGGAAGTCTCTATTTTTTTTTATAGCACCACAACACATAAGTTTTGCTTAATTAAATGTGGCAACTCATTTAATTAAATGGGGTGGAAAGGCTTCAAAAAGATTTGAATTAAATTGAATTAATTCTATTCATTAATGGTGGAGAGTTGGCAAGAATTAAACCATGGAAGTTTAAAGGTTTCACCACTTATGGTGAGTTACAAGGGTTTTAGCTCATGTGGGTCCCACCATAGATATCCTCCCAAGGGAGGTTAGAGTGTGGTGGACCCCACCACTAACCTCCACTTGGAGGTTTTAACCACCAATCAAATAAAAAATGTGTCACACATGTTTTTATTTAATTTATTCAGAAACCCCAAAAATTAACTTCCACTCTCGATGAAACGCAACTGCGGTAAAGGTCTCCTTAAGAGAATACTGGCACTGTGAGTTCATCGGTGTCCTCAGATTTCAATTCTGAGCACCGTTTCAAAAGATATAAAAACCCTCACGTACGTTTACGGAACTTACCGGAACAAAACTTCAGAACTTGATTTCGGGCACACCAGGCCTTAGAATCAAGCGCCGTCAGAATCTAAGGACTCGTAATATTCCCATGTATTTAAGAAAAAAATTTCCATAGGATTTCCAAGTTTTTACATTCTCCCCACCTCAGGGATTTACATCCCCGTAAGCTACATCACACACTAAGAGAACAAATGGGGGTACTAAGCATGCATCTGAGCCTCCTGCTCCCATGTGCTCTCCTGGAGGTTTCCGTGCTACTAATGAATGCGAACTAGAGGAATCGATCGTCCACCCAGGACCCGCTCCTGTCGATCCTCAATCTCTACAGGAACCTCCGAGAATGTCGCCCCGTCATCGATGTTTAGCTCCCCATGGTCGATGATGTGAGACAGGTCATGCACGTATCTCCTCAACTGAGATACGTGGAAGACGTTGTGCACCCGGTGCAACTGAGGTGAATGAGCCAAGCAGTAAGCCAACTTGCCTACCCTGCCGAGAAACTGAAAAGGTCCGATGAAAAGCGGAGATAACTTGCTGCCTCGGCCAAATCTCAGTAGACCTCGTCAAGGTGAGACCCAGAAGAAGACGTGGTCACCATCCTCAAACTCTAGTGGTCTTCGTCTCCTATCAGCATAGGACTTTTTGTCTACACTGTGCAGTCTTCATCTGCTTCCAGATGATCTGCACCTTCTCTGTCGTAGCGTGTACCATCTCTGGTCCTACAAGTGCTAACTCCCCTGGGTCAGTCCAACAAAGTGGTGATCTGCAAGGTCAGTCATACAGTGCCTCGTAAGGTGTCATTCCGATGGTGGAGTGGTAGCTATTATTGTGCGAAAACTCCACTAGGGGTAAGTGATCCTCCCAACTGTGACCAAAGTCAAGGACACATGCACGAAGCATTTCCTCGAGAGTCTAAATGGTCCTCTCGGTCTGACCATCCGTCTGAGGATGGGAGGCGGTGCTCCAGCGAAGCTGCATCCCAAAAGCCTCCTGCAACCCCTTCCATAGCCGGGAAGTGAAACGAGCATCCTGATAGAAGACGATCGTCAATGGAACACCATGAAGCCGTACGATCTCTTGTATGTAGAGGCATCCCAAGATCTCTACCGAGCCCTACTCTCTGATCGATAGGAAGTGGGCCGACTTGGTGAGTCGGTTGACAATCCCCCAGATAGAGTGGTTTCCTCTGGATGTACATGGATGTGCCATCACGAAATAAATGGATATCTCAACCCACTTCCACTCTGGGACCTCTAAGGGCCGAACCAAGCCTGATGGAACCTGGTGCTCCACCTTCACTTGCTGACAAATGAGGCATCGTGAGATAAACTTTGCTACTGCCTTCTTCATACCCGACCACCAGTTATGTCGTTTGAGGTCTTGATACATCTTCATCACTCCAGGATGTACCGCTAGAAGGTAAGTGTGGAACTCCCTCAACACCTACTCTTGTAGTGAAACTGGTACCATGGTACACCCTCTGAAGAGGATGACGTGCTCCCCACCTTCAGAAAACCCACCAGGTGTCTGCCCTGAGGATATATGAGCTCGTTGAGTCTCACAGTCAACGTCCCCATACTGTGCCTCTCTGACTCACGGAAGAAGTGGAGGAGTGACTGTGAGAGACTATAGAACGGTTGTTCCATCTCTATCCATAAATTATATCTGCAACGCGGCCAACTGCTTTGTTGCATCTCCTTGCATCTGAATTCCTGATCTCCTGCTAAGAGCATCTGCTACAATGTTCCCCTTTCTAGGAGTATAGATTATCTCAAAGTCATAATGTTGGAGGAACTTGAGCCATCATCACTGTCTCTGGTTCAGGTCCTTCTGCAAGAAGATATACCAGATACTCTGGTGGTCAGAGTGGACTATAAAACACTCGCCCATCAGATAGTGCTACCACATCTTCAAGGCGAAGACCACTACTGCTAACTCCAGGTCATGGGTAGCATAGTTCTTCTCGTGCAGTCTCAACATCTGTGAACCATACACGATCACTGCTTGCTCCTGCCTCAGGACACACCCGAGTCTGGTCCCTGAGGCATCACAGTAAACTACATACCCTACGCCCTACTCCGGTAGCCTTAAGATGGGTGCGCTGGTCAACCTATGCCTCATCTCCTGAAAGCTCTGCTGGCATCTATCTGACCACACGAAGTGTTTCCCCTTCTTCGTCAATGCTGAAAGCAGTGCTACAACTCTGGAGAAGTCTGGCACAAATCTCCGATAGTACCCAGCCAGCCCCAGAAAACTCCGCACCTTCGTCACACTCCTGGGTGGCTCCCATGAAAGTACTACCTCGATCTTCACTGGAACCACTGCAACTCTAGCCTCTGAGATGACGTGTCCCAGAAAGTGAACCTCTCAAATTCTGAACTGTCACTTCGAGAGTTTTCCATATAGCTGGTGCTCTCGGAGTGTAACCAGTACTACCCGAAAATGGTAGGCGTTCTCCTCCTCAATAGTCGAGTAAATCAGTATGTCGTCGATGAATACTACGAAAAAGCGATCGAGGTATGGCTAGAAGATCCTGTTCATGAGACTCATGAACACTGCTGGAGCATTAGTTACACCTAAAGGCATAACCAAGAACTCTTAGTTTCCATACCGACACCTGAAGGTTGTCTTCTACACATCCTCGTCTCAAACTCTGAGATGGTGATAGCCTGTCATGAGGTCTATCTTCGAGAACCATCGTGCTCCCTTGAGCAGATCAAAGAGGCTGTCAATCCTCAGAAGTGGGTACTTGTTATTCACGGTCACCTGATTCAAGTGACGGTAGTCGACACACATTCGCAAGCTCTCATCCACCTTCTTGGCGAACAAAATCGGAGATGCCCAGGGTGAAACACTAGGTCGGATAAATCCCTTCCCCTACAAGTCCTCCAGCTGTACCTGCAGCTCACGAAGCTCGGTGGGAGCCATACGATATGCTGGAGGAGATATCGGTGCTATCCTAGGGTACAGGTCAATGTAGAAGTCTACCTCTCTATGAGAAGGTAGTCCTGGAAGGTCTTCAGGGAAAACATCCGTGTACTGATCCACCACAACAGGAAATCTCGGACTCTGCACATCAACCGCTCCAAGGATGAGACTAGCCAACTAATGTGTGATAAGCTGCCCCCTCCTCTGCATAAGTCTATCCTATGCTGCAAAGGATCCCTTCTCGCCAGTAAAGGTGAACCTGGTCCAATCCGTGTGGATACACCACACTTTGCACCTAATATAGTCAATCTGAGCATGAACTATGGATAACCAGTCCATACCCAAGATGACGTCGTAAGGCCTCGACGCCTTTACAAGAAGATCCTTGCGGATGATCTCACCTCCTAGAGTAAGCTCACACTACCGGCACCAGTGCGTAATCGTCGAGTCTGCTCCTGTAAGAGTCTCTATCCATAAGGATCGAGCCAACGGCTCCGTCGGAATCTCTGAGCATTATATGAGGGTAGTGGAAATAAAAGAAAGACTTTCACCTATGTCTATAAGTACTACAGAAAAGGTGGATTAGACACAGATAGTACCTCGAATCATCTCAGGTGCGCCATGGTTGTAGGTCTCGACTGCCTAGAGTTGAGCCCGCCTCTGTCCGCCAGCTCCCTGTGGTCGGGGTGGACCTCATGGTGGTGGTGGTGGTAGAGACTCGAAACGTCGTCCACCACTCGCTGCTCGGCTAGCTCCTCTACGACGTCCGCCTACTCCCAGCGGACCACCACGGTTGAACCTCTACCTTTGCCTGGGAGGTCCCTCTACTGTCTTCTGCTCATATGCATGGCGGGTCGGGCAGTCACGAGCCATGTGGCCCTGCCCGCTGCATGCATAGCACTGTCTTCTCTTCATATAGCTGGCTCTGTCTCGTGTGCCCCGCACAACCGAACCTGTATCCTGGGGTCTCCCACCTGATGTCCTGGTCTGGTTAGACCTCTGCGTCATCTATCTACTGTTGGCTGTAGAAGACTCCGCTACATGTCACCCTGTGGTGGGTCTCGCCGCTGCTGACTGCTCAACGAGAAAACTCTCCACTAAAAGGGCTCGCTCCAGCACCCCCTCCTGTGTCGGGATGCTGAGGGGAATCATCGAAGCCCTGATCTCATGCATGATCCCCTGCTCGAAGGTTTGGGCCCTGAAGAATGGGTCCCACACCATATCTACGGAGTAGCATGAGAGGTCGGTGAACCTCACAGAGTACTGAGGTACTGTCATGCTGCCCTGCTGTAGATGAAGTAACTTCTGAATCCACACCGCATGAAGGGTGGCTGGAAAAAACTCTGAGCAAAAGAGACTCTCGAAGTCTGTCCAGAGTAATGATGCCTCGCCATGCACCTGGAGTATCAGGCTCCACCATCTGCCTAATGCTACATGTAGGAGACTCACGACAAGGATCACCATGAGGTCGGCTGGTGTTCCTACCAATTTAAAAACTCTCACGACAGCCTCCTTCCAATCCTGAGCTGCCTATGGGTCCGTCTCTCCCCGGAACCTTGGCGGCCTCTGGTGATGGAATTCGTGAAACGCACTCAGGCGGCGTGCACTCTCTACTGCTAGAGCTGGTGGTATCTGTGGCCCGGCGGGTATTGGTACCACCGATACCTCCGCTGTGATGGGGCCATCCACCGAGGCCTCGTCGCTCGGTGGGCTACCATCTCATACGAAACTCAGAACCCTAGCTGGCTGCCTTCATGGAGCCATCCTGAAAAGAAATAGGTGCTCCATGGTTAAAACAGTATACCTGGTGAGCTGACACAAAGTAATCATGAAGAAAACTTTTTCAAAGGAAACACACACACAATGAGTGTTTTCGTGCACTATGTTTGAGATCAGAAGTCAGAGTCCTAGTGTATGGATACGTTGGCCGCCGCACCAACACCGGTTTTCTTAAACTGATAACCACACCCAAAACACTTAACACTATTGTCGTTAAAAGAATTAGAGTCCAAGTTCTCCGGTAGAACCGACTCCTATGATATTAATTTATCACGACCCATCCTCGGGGCCCGTTCCGTGGCTACCCCAAGCGTGTCTTCCATAGGCCAGGGGCCGACGACTAGCACCAAAGGCGTAATCCCGATAAAAAGGGAAGGCATTGTATTTTATCCTGTAACACACACACAGTCTGAACACAAGAAAAAGAGGAAACAAGTACTAAAATAGATAATTATGGTGTGTTGAAAGTAAGTGGGCCAGTATACAAACCCAAATGAACAACAAGTACAAGTAAAAAGGGAAAATAGCTCATGGATCATCCACCGGGGAATCCTACCTGAAGGGTAGGTACATAATATGAACAACTCGTACCTACGGTACGTGCTGTCTAGTCCAGCTCCGAGCAGCCTCCGTCCATCACACTCAGCCACGATCACTGTTGTCCATCGTCTGCACAGAAAACAACAAGGTGCTGGCGAAGCCCATGCAGGGGTGAGTATAATAATACTCAATAGGGGATGCCGAGACCCACGATGGTCTCCCAGAATCCAAAAAGGATAAACCACAGAATAAAGATAAAATCATGAAGTATCAACCAACCCTACTTAGGTATATGCCCATACATATACCTAAGTTACCAGTCATAGTCCGGCTCCAACTCTCGTTCCCAATCACAACCCAGTCCAAAAAGGAAGTAAGGTCAATCACATAGATGATAATGGTTGAAAGACATAAATCAGCTCACACAGGTATACATCTTTTGTAGAGTGATAGAGATGATCAGTTGTAGTCACTAATTCATATAAGCTGTCGGATTCACATAGAATACAGGACTAGCTAAGCTGTCAAGACAACACAGGATACAAGACCAGCTATTCTATCGGACCCACACATGGTACAGGAACGGAAGTCAGAACTCTCGGACCCACGGAGGATCCCGGTACAGTAGTCATCGCGGTCGAACCCACGAAGGATTCCGGTTCAGTAGTAATCGTTGTCGAACCCACATAGGATTCCGGTTCAGTAGTCATTGTTTTAGAACCCACAAAGGATTCCGGTAAAGTAGTCGTCGTAGCCAGCTCTAGGGTTCCTGCACACAAAACGCTCGATTCAGAGAGGGTCCACTCCTCGAGCAATGTGTCAATACATCAGCTATAACTAAGTAATGATTTTATGTATCTCTTAGTTCTGTCTCATCATCAGGAACCCAATGTGACAGACGACGCGTCAATCACACGCCCGGTTTGAGAGTTATTTGCATTTCTGTTCCTAGGGCCCAGTTGGGTTTACTCTCGATCCAAACCCAGACGTTTTCCAAATATGTCCAAAAATCACTTAGAGTATTGCAAATGGACTGACTCATTATGTGGGTACCAATGTCGTAGACGGCGCATCGATCGGACGTGCGGTCTAGGAGATATTCGTATTTAAGCGAAGTCAGGCCCGACCCGTCAAGACAAGTGGGCTAGCGGGTCAGCCCAGCCCAGTGGGGTGTGGCCCACCTGCAAACCCGGCCCACACTTTGTGCCAGTCCGGTTCGCCCAGCGGTGCCAAGCGGTGCCGCCTCCTCCCCTGCCCGGCCAGCCATAGCCGGCCAGTTCTACCTGGCGCACGCGACCGACACAGTGGGGCGCGGTTCTTCCCCCGCTGTGCCTGTGGGCACCGCGGTCCTCCAGCTGGGCCGGCCGTATCCGGCCGGTTTACCCAGAAGAGTGGCCCACGGTTGCGGGCCATGGTCTCCCCCGCACGGCGCCTGCGGGCGTCGCGGTTTTCCAGCCCGGCCAGTTGGGAGTTGGTATATTCTTCCAGCCGAGAGGCTCGCAGATGCAGGCCGCGGTTTCCCTCCACAAAGCCAGCACGACGGCGCCGGTCCACCACCGTCACGGCCCGGCCTGGCCGTTGCCTTCGCCTCCACAGCGCGGTGCGACGGCGCCACGCCTCTTCATCCTCCACGGTCCTCCCGAACGCGGTTCCACTTTCGTTCGTCACGGTCCTCCTGGCCACGGTTATTCTCCGGCACGGTGTGACGACACCACGCCCTTTTGGATCTACCTCCGACATCATCAAATGGAAACAAAAAAGGGGAGGGTCAGGCCATGTTCGTGCAGTCCGAACCCTCCTCGTCATATGATATCATTTTGTTTTTCCTAACTAGAATTTTGTACGATGAAGAACGATGGTGTAATCTCATATTAATTCAAAAATTCCCATACCTCGCAACTAGAGATCGCTTGACGGTGTCGTAGGAAGATGACATCGTTCTGTTGACATCAGTAGAGGAAGAGAGGTACTCGTCATTGGCGGACGGGCATTCGAAGGTGACGAAGTCGAAGACGACTTCAGAGTTACTCATGGGTGTCGCTTCCCTTTCCTTGCCTTGGTTGAAGAAGGAAGAAGACGACGTTGATTATTGGTGGCAGAATTGTTCTTCGCGGAGAGGATGAAGTTCTCCAAAGGTTTTCCAGGCTCCACCAAAAGAATTCTCAACCAAAATAATAGAGGAAGTCTCTATTATTTTTATTTCACAACAACACATAAGTTTTTCTTAATTAAATAAGGCAACTCAATTAATTAAATGTGGTGGAAAGGGTTGAAACAGATTTGAATTAAATTGAATTAATTCTCTTCATTAATGGTGGAGAGTTGGCAAGAATTAAAAAATGGAAGTATAAAGGATTCACCACTTATGATGAGTTACAAGGGTTTTAGCTCATGTGGGTCCCACCATAGATATCCTCCCAAGGAAGGTTAGGGTGTGGTGGGCCCCACCACTAACCTCCACTTGGAGGTTTTAACCACCAATCAAATAAAAAATGTGTCACACATGTTTTTATTTAATTTATTTAGAAACCCCAAAAATTAACATCCACTCTCGATGAAACGCAACTGTGGTAAAGGTCTCTTTAAGCAAATACTGGCACCGCGAGTTCATTGGTGTTCTCGGATTTCAATTCCTAGTACCGGTTAAAAAGATATAAAAACTTTCATGTACGTTTAATGAACGTACCCGAACAAAACATCAGAACTTGATTTCGGGCACACCGGGCCTCGGAATCAAGCGCTGTCAGAAACTGCGGACTCGTAAAATTCATATGTATTTAAGAAACAAATTTCCACAGGATTTTCAGGTCTTTACAGAAAAGCCTCTGGCTGGTGCGGCTTGCCTCCGCAGGGGAGTGGAGTTGGTTCCTACACCTAGGTGTAATGGCTAGTGTGGGGAGAAGTCGCGCAAGGGGAGGGGGCCTCATTGGCCTTGGTTTGGTGTGGCTATTTCCGCGGGCATGGAAGGTGGAGGGGCCGCCGTACTGGTGAAGGGAGACCCGACAACCCTTTTTTTGTTTTTTCTTGACTTGATTTCTCTTTTTTTTAACTCTTTAGGCTTTTTTTCATGTCTTCTTGCCCCCACCCATTTTTTTATTTTTAACATCAAAGACTTGAAAAGCAAGTCCCTCCCCTCCCCCTTTTCTATGCGTTTTTTCTCTAGCATAATTGAATAGGCTTTAGGAAAAATAATAATATTAATTTAATAATAATATTATTATTATGTAATTAATATTATTATCAAAATAAAATTATTATTATTATTATAATAAAACCAAATAATTTTATTATTATATTAATAATTCAATTAATTTTATGAAATCAATATCAAACAAAAATTGATTTTCCGGTGAGTATTTCGGTCGTAGGATTTCTGGTCGAAATATGAAACATCACCAGAAATCATTCTTGAATCCGAATTCGAAACATCGGATGACTGCAGACTAGCCATTAGATGTTCGATTTGGATTTCGTATGCGGTGTTCGGACCGTATCGATGCCCTCTTTATATTATAATGAAAATTAAAATTTTCATGGCTAAAAATCGACATGTGCTCCCACTGATACAACTTTTTGGATACAGGCGTGCAGCGAAAGCCCCAAAAGGTGGTGTTTTAAAAAAATTCCACCGACGTTCGATGCGAACTTGTTGACTTCGGCGAAGAGAAGCCCGGTCAAAGCCAAGGATCCCGCTTGAAGGATTTTAAGCACAAAATAAACCATAAAAATACCTGGTTTAAATCTGAAGTTGCACATGAAGTCTACTCATTGTTAGTGATCGTTGCTCGAACAATCTGAAGTTGAATTCATCTAGATCTTCCACGTTCTCTTCAAGGAATCCGCGGGAGAGTCGTTCGTCGTAATCCGGGTGCTAGCGTGGAATTACTATGACGCCTTCGACGCTCCAACGATCACCGCATCGCTTCACTAGTGATGCCTGAGAGAGAGAGCTCGATCCGAGCTCCTTGGATCCATATCATCTCACTCTAGATCATGGGAGAGAGGACAGGAGAGAGAAGTGCCATGAATAGTGATTAGAAATATCCTCTCCTCTAATATATATTGTGGTTAATTAATTATCCGAAAATGCCAACCCGACCCCCGAACACTTAACGCACTATCAATGAAATTTTATGACTACTTGTCTAAGTCATAATTTTTATTATCACTCACTTGTAATATATTAAAATATATTATGTGATAATAATTAAATCATTAACTCGACTCGTCGCTCCCATTAATATTAATTGAACCTTGAATAATATAATATTCGTCAATTAATATTTTTCAAGTATTTACTTAAAACTCATAAATACATTTAATAAATAAATTCAATACTCATTATTCTAAACTCGAATAATATGAATTTATTTATTTCATTGGTGATCGTTTAACTTTGGACAAATTATGGACCCCTGTGGCGAGGCCCACTATGTCCAAAAATCCTATTCGACTGAATAGGGCAGATTCTTGAATACGCTATTGTGTGTGACCCTCTAGGACCTTATTTTGAAAGTAGTGAATAGTATTCACAGACCAAGTGCTAGATCTAGAAACCCCTCATGACCCCTAAAGAAATAAGGATTTTCATAGCAGCAACAACCAACCTACGAACACACACTGTGTAATATAATCTCTTTGTCTGTAATATCTCATAAAGCAGTACGCACTCACGTGTCATCACCCTTTTTCTATATGTTGTTTAAATCTACCTAATTAATTTATAAATACCCTTTCATCATGCTCTTTTGGGTATATACATGTTTTTAAGTGATTCCCTCCTCAATGCTTCCCGATAAGCAAACCTCTTTTAAGGGAACTTTCAGAATTCCTACCCATCATCATGTACACAATATTATTTGTTTTTAAGCCACCATTTTTTTTATAAAATCATTATTTTTATTTTTAAAACATTATTGGTTCACTTCTGGTTTTTTTAAAAGATTATTCCCTTTTCTATTTTAAAATCTCTTTAGCATTTCCTTAAAACCCTACTAAAATGTTCTAATGCTAATATTTCTTAAATACTCTTCTTACATGTTGTTACTTATTTTTGACATAAATAACCATGATTTATGACTATTTTACCTTATTAATGTCCATTTATGTTCTAATTCTTTTCATTCATGGTCACTTTTATGATACACCCATTCCTTAAGCATTATAACATGATTGTGGTACCCAATTCTTTCCATGGGTAACCCTTATATTTATATGAGATTGATTATATATGATTCTTTATGTGGAAAACATATTCATAAAAATTTGAGATGGGTGTACACAAATATTTCTCTAATGCATTGGGTAAAGTTGAGTCTCATGAGATGTTATGTGTGACGGTCTTGGCGGTTAGATCTGGCTTCTGCTACCATGTGTGACAGTCTTGGCGGTTAGCCTTGGCTTGTGCTACCATGTGCAACAGTATTGGAAGTTAGCCTTAACTTTTTATAAAGTCCTATTTTATGTTTATTTCACATTATTACAACTCTGTGTTTATATGATTCCATATTTATATGTAATGATTCCATATGTCACATGCCTTTTTATATCATCATGGCATGCCTTCTATCTCATGTGCTAATGCTTTGTTCTAATGGTTATTCACTTACTGGGATATTTAGCTAATCCCTTTTTTCATGTGTTCGCCATGGTACCCTTTGCAGATGTTTGAGCACAAGAGAAGTTAGAATCTAAATTTAGAGACTAAATAAAGGAATGTTTTATTTAGTTCCATGTTTTTAGTTTTATGTACCTAGTATTCCAAGACACTAGACTTCACGATACTTGTCTTGTACTCTAATGTATAATTATGCTTAAAATCATGTAATGTTATGTGTAAAAGCATATGGTCTCTATATGGTCCCCTATGGGATGGGTCGTGACACTGTAGTAATTTAAGAAAAATCGATTTACCATCTAGTAACTTAAGAAAATTTTGTGTTACCCTTCAGTAACTTAAGAAATATTCAAGTCACCCTTCAGTAACTTAATAAATCATCAAGTTATCCTTCTGTAACTTAGGAAAATTTCAATTTACCATTAATTAACTTCATAAATATTCATTTTATCCTTCAGTGACTTAAAAAATATTGATGTTACCCTACAGTAACTAAAGAAATATTTAATTTACCCTTTATTGAATTAAGAAAATTTCGAGTTTCCCTTCAGTAACGTAAGATATATTCAGGTTACCCATGAGTAACGTAAGAAATCTTCAAGTAACCCTTCACCAAATTAATGAATCTTCAAGTTATCCTTAAATAACTTAATAAATTTTCAATTTACCCTTAAGTAACTTAAGAAATCTTTATGTTACCCTTTTGTAACTTTATAAATATTTGAGTTATCCTTCATTCTAGTCACATAAAGTGTCAGATTGACATGCAATCAATTTCTACACATAAAAAATTAATTATGGATTATTTTCATAAAGTTTCAAGATAATATGAGGTTTTTAGTTGTTTTTGGATATGTGAAATCAATTTTAGAGTAAAATGATACTTTTAATGTGAAAACATGAACTTTGAGTTATACCAGACATATTGTGTGTCATATTGAAATTTAATCAATTCCTACACATCACACATAAATTATAGACCATTTTACTAATGTTTCAAAATAATCTGAGATTGTTTTCTTGGTTTTGATAATGCGATGCTTGTTTTAAAATAAAATGAAACTTTTATATTGAAAACATGAAATTTGAGTCATAACAAATATATCGTGTGTTAGATTGATGTCTGGTCAATTACTACACATAATAAATAAATTATGTATTGGTGTTATAAATTTTGAAAATAATATATTCTTTTTTTCTCTATTTTGTCTTTGTGATATGTGTTTTAAACTAAAATGACACTTTTAATGTGAAAACATGTAATTTGAGTCATACCAACCACATCATGTGTCATATTTATGTGAGGCTAATTTCTATATTTCCAAAATTAATTATGGATCATTTTTTTAAAATTTTAAAATAATCCAAACTTATTTTCTTAGTTTTGGATTTGTTATGCATGTTTTGATCTAAAATGACACATTTAATGTGAAAACACACACTTTACATCATACACGCCACATAATGTGTCAGATTGATTTGAATTCAATTTCTACATGCCAAAAATAAATTATAATTGTTTTTGCTAAATTATCAAGATAATATGATCTCGTTTACTTAGTTTTTTTATGTGTTGAATTTTTTAAGCTAAAATGACACTTTTAATGTGAAAAAATGCATTTTGAGTCATAATGAACACATTGTATATCAAATTTAAACACAGTCAATTCCTACATGTCACAAATTAATTATGGATCATTTTCCTAAATTTTTAATATAATATAAGCTTGTTTACTTGGTTTTGAAAATGTGACATGCATTTTAAACTAAAATTAAACTTTTATAAAGAAAACATGCACTTGGAGTCATACCAGCCACATGTTATGATGGATTTATGTTTGGTCAATTTCTACACTTTAATAATGAATTATGGTCATTTTCATAAATTTTAAAAATAATCTAGGCTCATTTTCTCATTTTTGACAATGAGGCACTTGTTTTAAACTAAATTACCTTATAGAGGTCAATAAAATTCTATACATTTTAAACATAAAACCCTAGTTCATCTTACTTCACAGTTAATTTCTAATTTTTACTTTGAGCATTGGGTCAAGATATGGGTGAGGAATCTTAATTCGTATATACAGTTTATTTTATTTTCATGTATTTGGTTGAATTTAACATGAATGTAAATGAATTAATCTTTCTTCTTCATCATGGAGTTGGAAGTGATTATAACAGGGCCTAGACTTTTTTCTACAAACTCATTAAAAGAGAGAAAGGAACAAAATGAAAATGATAATGATAGAAGCATGGAAGTACCTTCCCTACTATTTGGAAATTTGTCTTTAGATTTTTAGGTAGAAAGATCCTTGAACCATTTCCCTCTCCCCATTATATCAAATATTTCCTTTAATTCTAATCTCTCATGAGAATGGGAAACTTTGGACATGTTACTAGCTCTACTAGAATTTGTAGAGTGTAACCCTCTATGATACTTATCCTTGAGAAATAGATCAAATATTTCTTCCTTTATAGGTTCACGACAAAATTATTTTTCAATTTATACCTACTCATCTTCACCCATAAAGGATGGAAATTAGTGAATGATTGAAATGAAATTCATTTTCAATTGGGGAATGAGAATATACCTTTTATAAGATTTTAAAAATTAAACTAAAAATGGTAAGATTGAAGTAATCTCATGAGATGTAGGTTTAGTAATTGTATCAGAAAGGTTGAATTAAATTTGGACTATATTTTTAGATATAGGTGTATTTGAATGTATCTTAAATGATTTCCCATCAATTTGTGGCTTGTTATCAAGATTCTTTTGTTGTTTCTCCTAGATGAAAAACCCCAAATAAAAAATTTCATACTATTGTCATCAGGTGGAGGAACAACGTATGGGGGAGGATCATCAACACTATATACTCACTCAAAAGGGGTTTAAAATCAATGGTGGGGTTCAAATTACTTTGGAATGATGGGAGGATAAAATATAAAAAATGTTTAGATAATAATTGAATATGTAACATTCACTACTAGAAAATTGCCTTATACTGACAATTTTAAACAATTAGCATAGTCCATAGAACCATTGGTATGGGATATTACAATGTTTCTATGATCCTTGGGGTCATTAGTCATTAGTATATTACTACACCAATGGTTTTCATTGAAACTGTTGGTATAGACCATGAGGTATTTTAAATACCAATGATTTAGAGTAAAAATTTGGTATAGATGTATACCAATGGTTCATCTAAACCATTGGAATAGTTTGATCTCCCTGGAAAAAACTACAAGCCCATCTAGCAGCTCTAAAAAATAAATACCACAAAAATTTAACAAAATACCAATCACTGTACACATTCCCTGTAAAGACCCCAACCCTAGTAGCTGAGAGTTGATGCCTTACTTTGTTACCTTGGTACTAAGTACAAGCGATCACATCCTAAAGGAATGAATAGTTTAGTAGATTTAGACAAATTGATACAAATATAAGTATTACATTACAAATTTAAATGTAATAAAACATAGTAACTCCATTGGAAACACCCCTATTCTCCTAGATTATCCCTACATGTCAATCATAATATACATCTTGGAATCCTAGGGAAAAATAAAACATAAGAAATGGGCTATATGAGATACTAATTAAGGGTAAGAATATAGTGGAAGCTATCATAAATAAACATAAATAATACCGAAATTTGAATAAATAAAAACACATTCCATTAAAATAAAATCGTGAGAAAAATATGGCAAGAATAAAAGCTGCTTAAATAATTCCATATAAGTAATCACAAGAGAATGAAATTTAACCATGGATATTCTACTAGTAAAATAATAACATGGATTATTAATAACTAATCTCATAATGATGGAATTCGTAATTCATGACATCATAATCAAATCATCAAGTCTTCATCTAAGAAACCATACATAATTGGGTAAAACATCAGCTAATTCCCAAACTAGTTTGCCTCCTGAGACCTACTGATGCATCGAGGGGATATAGTGGGCTATGCCCATCACTTACTAAGTCCAATTCATTACTAATATAAAAGGGTTGAGACATAATAAACATATAAATTCATATGAAACTAGTATACGAAATGTTAATAACTTCTCCAAACAATAAACATAGTCATAAACCATCCAATTTAATACAATTAATGGTATCAAAATAGCACATTCACAGTCTAATTGATCATAAAAAATTATATAATATATGGTTGACAGTATCATAAGAGATCAAACTTAATTGATACTTGAAAATAGTATTGTGAAATTTTAAAGGATTTCTCAATACATTAAGGAATCATGAAATTGTAAAAAATTTCTCATTTCGAATAAGTTTTAAAAAATATTGCTTTTAAATTTTCAAAAAAACATTTAAAAGAGTGGTTTTAAAAGAAAGTTTGAGCATTGACCAAATGAGTCGATTATGTGTATTAGATGTAAATACAAATAAAATAATTTTAAATATAATATAATATAATAAAAAATAATTTCACATATAATAATATCACGACATAATCAATGGATTATAAATTTAACCCAAATAATGTAAATTTGGTTATGAATTCCCTTATCAATTTGTAATCAATTAAACTGTATGCCTCATGAAATTAATGATCATAAAATGAAACATTTAATTACATGGAGATAATTATATTCATTATATTATAGATTAAATTTAATTATTTACACCACACACAAGAAATAAGGGTTGAATAAGGAATATATCTCACAAAAGTAAAAGTGAGATAAGAAACTCTTACCTTATGTATGAAAGAGTTTTGTACTTGTACTTAATGTCTTGGATTATCAAATTAAATTAATTAATTAATTAATTCAGAGAATATTAAACATATATTTTATTTATTAAAATTTTATTAAGTTCATTTATGGCCATTTCGATGAGTTATAATGATTAATTTTGTTGTTCTGGGAGCATTTGTTTCATGGTTTTATGGTCTGTTCCCTTGAGTATAAATATGGTAGTTCATTAAAATGGAAATAAATTATCCAAAAGTAAAATTATTTAGTATTAGTGAACTTAAACAATTTTAAATGGTCTCATATATAATTTTTTATATGGTATGAGTATTATTCATTAGATAAAATGTTGGTGAAAATGTCTTAATTTATTTTGGTGGTTTTTACGACCATCACAAACTTGTGTCATTTAATTTAATATTATATTCATAAATTGGTTAAAAAACATTATATAAATTATAATATGTATATTAAAATCTTATTTAACTATAATAATTGTGTTATGACCAGCCTTTAAGGTGGTATTGGAAAATGAAAACTCATCGTTCATGAAGGCGGTGAATCGACACATCGCAGGCGATAATTTCATTTTTAAAATAAAAAATGATAGGAGAAGGGATTTTATGATAGATAATCCATTATCATAATTAAATTATATTATATATATGATATTGGAGTTACTATGCCAATTTTTATAGGATAGGTGAGGAGAGGATATGAAAATAAATGAAATTAAAAGGAAAATAATGAGGATTTTACCTCTTGAATATTGTCTCCTTGGGAACCTTATTAAGACAGTTGAATTTGACATTTTGTTAATACAAATAGATCTTGGACATTGATAAGAGTCTTGGGAATATAATTGGGTATAATTTAGACAATATTCAATGCTTAGAAGGTGTGAGAAGAAGTGGTGGTGAAGGGTGGTATTTTTAGGGGAGAAGAGGGTGTTTGTTGATTATTTTATTCATTTATTAATTATTTTGGATCAAGAGTTTAAATATGATGATTCTCATGACTAAGTATAGTAACTAGTACATGTGAGTTTCAAATAATAGGATCTTACATCCTCAATGACTCAAAAATTTATGCATTTAGCTTATAATGTTAAATACCATAAATTGTCGTATTTCACTATTCATAAAAAATCAACTATTTTAGAAAAATACTAAAAATTCACCTTAATAGTTTTTATAGATTTAGATTTAAAAAATAGACTCTATTTTTTAATATAATTTTCTAAATATGAGAAAATTAATTTTTAAATAAAATCACCATTTATTCAAAAAATATAGATTTTATATAACTCATTTACAACACTTTGAAAAATTAATTGTGGTCTCATAAAAATATCTTATAATTATAATGAAACAAAATATTAATCTATAAATCTATTTTATCAAAATAGATTTACTTTTAAGTCATTATATTAAATTATAAAATTTAAAATAATCATTTACGTTTCATAAAAATATCAACACTTAATTTATTATTTTTTAAAACATTTATTTACTTATTCCATGATATACATATATCATATTGAATTTATGAGATAAATAAATTTTATTTATACTTTCATAGGTGATGTCATTATTCTAATGGCTAAATTACTATTCCTAATGGTTATATTACTATTCCAATGGTCATGTTAATATTTAATAGTATATCATGGTTTTAAACTTGGTGATACATGCAACATAAGCTATCGAAGATGTTAGATTTAAAAGAGGCATACCATAAAATCTTGTGGTGTTTCATTCTCCCCTCATTAAAAATATTTTTCCTAGAAATTTCAAAAATGTCACCTCATAAAATATTTATGTAGTTCTTCATCATAATTCCCTATTGTTCCCATGTCGTCTCTTCTATTTTATGATTTTTCCAAATTACCTTTACCAGTAGAGTAATCTGATTTATTAATAATTTCTCTTTGGTGTTAAGAATCTCAATATTATCTTTGCAGTAAGACAAATTGGGTTCCAGTTCTATTTCTTCCAAAGTGAGTACATGTGTTGGTTCTGGAATGTACTTCCTTAATAAAGAGATATGGAACAGATCGTGTACTTTAGAAATCCTAGGTGGCATCTCCAAACAATAAGCCAGAGCTCTAATTCTTTCCAGAATTTCAAATGGTATGATGTGCATGGGGCTTAGAATCCCTTTCACTCCAAACCATATGACACCCTTCTATTGATATACCTTCAAGAAAACATGATCTCCCATTGAAACTCCAAATATTTCCTCCAGTTATCAGCATAGCTCATTTTCCTACTTTGAGCTACTTTGATATGGGTTTGAATAGTATTTACCTTGGTTATTATTTCTTACAAAATGTCTAGGCCTATAAGTTTTCTTTCACCAAATTCATCCCAACAAGTTGGTGTGTGACATATCTATCCATATAACGCTTCATACGGTGCCATTAAAATACTTGAATGGAAACTATTATTATATGAAAATTATACCAAAGGTAAATACTAATCCCAAATAACTTGAAAGTAAAGTGAGTAGGACATCAACATGTATTTTAATGTTTGGATCATGTTTTCTGACTACCCATTAGTTTGTGGGTGATAAACAGTGCTCAAATGAATCTCGGTATCAAGAGCCTTCTGAATAATTTTCCATAATTGCAATGTAAATCATAGATCATGATCATACAATATTGGAATAGGTGCACCATGATGTTTTATAACTTCATTAATATAAGTTCGTTCAAGGAAATCTAGTATAAAATCTTCCATTATAGTGAGGAAATGTGCAGATTTGTTAAGTGAATCAATAATTACCCATATTGCATCATTATTTATTGGATTCTTTCGTAATAAAGTGATAAAATTCAGAGTAATGTCATCCCATTTCTATGTAGGAATAGGTAGGGTTTTCATGACTCCTTTAGGATGTTGCCTTTCAACCTTAACCTATTGAAAAACTAAAAATCTTGATACATAATCATTAATTTCCTACTTCATATTATCCCACCAAAAAATTTCCTTCAAATATCTATACATCTTAGTGCCACCATGGTGTAGAGAGAAATTTGAGCTATGAGCATCATTTAATAAGTCTATTTTCAGCTATAATATAGATGGAATATAAATTCTCTTGCCAAATTTAATAATTTCATCTTTATATAAAAAGTTTACCAATTTCTCATCATTCAAAACTTTAATTTTCTTTTGAAAACCCTCTTCATCAAACTGAGAACTTTTTATCTTTTCCAATAAAGATGGTTTGTAAACCATTTAAAAAAGTAGTGATGTTTTACCTTCCTTGATAGTTCATATATTCATCTTTACTAGATCCATGTACATAGGATCCCTATAAATCCTCATTTTTTTCATAACTCTATGATCTTTATTACTCAGTGCATATGCTACCTTATTTTTTTTCCCTAGGTGGCAATGTACTGATCAATCATAATCCTTGATTAGCTTGATTCATTTCCTTTGCCTCATGCTGAGTTCTATCTATGATAATATATATTTCAAAACTCTTGTGATCTGTATATATCTCACATATTTCACCATAGAGATAGTGTCTCCATATCTTTAGAGAAAAGATTACGGCAGTGAACTCAAGATCATGAGTTGGATATTTTTGTTCATGATTTTTTAACTGCCTTGACGTATATGAAATAATTATATCATTCTTTATAAGGATACAACCAAGTCCTTTCTTCGATGCATTACTATAAATTAAAAATCCTCCATTTCATGATGATAGATTCAATATCATAGAATTCACTAATCTCCTATTAAATTCTTCAAATCAATCATTACATTCCTTTTTCCAAATAAACTTAACCCCTTTACAAGTAATCTTGGTTAACGGATTAGATAATCAGGTAAAATTCTGAATTAAATGCTGATTGTAACCTGATAAACCAATGAAACTATGTACCTCAGTTTTGTTTGACGGTATAGGAAATTCATGAACTACATTTTTTTTCAAAAGATCAATTAATATTCTATCCTTAGAGAATATATCTATGAAAAGAAACTATTTAAATTAAGAATTCTCACTTTCTAAACTTCCCATATAACTATTTTCTTCTAAGAGTCTCTAGAACAATCTATAAGTGGTTCTCATACTCCTAATAGATTTTGGAGAACACAAAGATATCATTAATAAATATCACAACAAAATTATCAAGATATTCCTTGAAGGAATATATTCTAATGGAAAAATTTTGAATAAGGAATGGACATTATGAGTTTATAGTAATCCCATTTGAACTGACTAATTCACCCTCTATTTTTATTGATCTAATGAATAGAGTATTGAAGGAATATATTCCAAAGGCAACATCTAGAGTCAAATAGAGATTTATCTAAATTTTAGGAGATGATTAAAGTAACTACCACTATATCATTAGAAACATTAACCTCAGCTGTTGTGACTGCATAGGAATAGCCTTGTTCCCTTGGCCTTTTCTGGGGAAGGTTTCCTTAACATCTAGAACAATCATGTGAATAATGTATCATCTCCTTATAGCTAAAGTATTTCACATTGTTGAATTATTTATTTCCCTTGCAATCATGGATCTGGGGTATTTTTCTCCATAGTTGTAACAAACTCCCATTCTAAATAGGCATTCTCCATGATGTTTCTTTCCACATTTATTACAATTTGGAAATTATATTCCTCACTTCTTCTCTTTTTCCATATTTCCTTTTCTATAGTACTTAACAACCATATTATTATCTTGCTTCCCTTCAAATCCATATGGCATGGAAAATTATTTCTTCATCTTGATGGAACATGATACTATATCTTCGTATGATGAGAATTTTGGGATATTAGTTCCCATCATAGAATTGTATTAATATCATCAAATAAATGGTTAATCTTTCTCTTTGTTTTATTTATTTAGTATGTGGAATTACTTGATAACCTTGTAAAGTTGTATTCATACTTAGCAATGTTTTCATCCTCTTTCTGTCTCAGACACAAGAATTGTCTCTCCATATCTGCTCATTGTTCATGAGGGAAATATTTTTCCAAGAAAATTTACTTAAAATCCTTCCATTTCATATTTTAAATTTCTTCCTCCCCTTTGTTTTTTAAATTAATGACCACCATTTATTTGTATCTATTAAAAGATAATTATTTCCATGATAACATTCTCCCTTTCATTATTTTTCAAAGTGAGAAATATCTTTTCTAAGGAACATATCCATTCATTAGCTATAAATGGGTTTGTAGTCTCATTGAACGATGAAGGTTTTTGTTTCATGAATTAGTCTAAAATTGTTACACTGCATTGTGGACCGGGTTATTCCATGTGAGTAAGGTTATTGCGCATAACCTAAGTCAGTTGTCCCAGTATAACTGTAAGTTGTTCAGCTCTAGTTGCGGCTCTAGCTTCAACATCATTATCTTTTATAGGAGGTAAATCCCTATATATAATACATTCATTGATATGTTTCTATTTCTTCTACTATAAACCATTTATAAACAATGACATATACTAGATTAGATTATGAAATTTTAAAACTAGTGAAACACTTAAAAAAGTATCTATAACTAATATCAAAATCATAATCTTGGATACCTTGGGAATATTATAAAATCCATTTATAGGTTATATTTCCCTAATATATATTTTCCTTAATCTAGTTTCCAAATTTTCTTCTAAACTTGCTCTGATACCAACTGTAAAGACCCTGACCCCAATAGTCCAGAGTCGGTGTCTTGCTTTATTACATTAGTACTAAGTACAAGAAATTGAATCCCAAAGGACTAAATAGTTTAGTAACTTTAGAAAACTAGATAAAAACATAAGTATTTCATTACAACTTCAAATGAAATACAATATAGTAACCTATAGGAAACACCCCTATTCACCCAGATTATCCATGCATATCAATCATAACATACATCTTGGAATCCTAGGGAAAAAATAAAACATAAGAAAAGAGTGAACTCAGATGACCAGTAAGGGTAAGAATATAGTATAAGCTATCATACATAAACATAAATAATAAGAAAATGTGGATAACTAAAAACACATGCCATTAAAACACAATTTTGAGCATAATATGGTAGGAAAAAAAGCTGATCAAATAATGTCATATAAATAATCACATGATAATAAAACTTAAAAATGGATATTATACTAGTCGAATAATCTCATTTATTATCAATAAATAATATCATAATTAGGGAATTCATAATATGAGACATCATAAACATACCTTCAAGGCTTAGGCCAAGACACCATACATAATTGGGTAAGACATCGGCCAATACTCAAACTAGTTTGTCTCATGAGACCTACCGATGCATCAAGGGGGTATAGCGGACCATGACCATCACTTACTAAGTCTAATTCATTCCTTATATTAAAGGTATGAAACATAATAAAAATATACATTCATATTGAAACTAGCATACGAAATTTTAATAACTTCCCTAATCAATAAACATAATCATAAACTATCTAGTGTAATATGATGAATGGTGTTAAAATAGCACATCCACAATCAAAATAATCATAAACAATTCAATAAAATATGGTAGATGGTATCATAAGAGATAAAACTAAATTAATCATAATATCTAAAAAAATGGTTTTTTACATAGATGAAAATAATCTAATAAAACTGTTGAGAATTTCTTGACAGAAATACTACTTTACTTTGAAATCATTTATTATTAAAAAAATGTGCAATTATAAAAGAAAAAAAATTCTTTGAAAATAACCTTATAAACATATATAGGATTTCTAAATGCATTAATTCATCATGAATGTGGTAAAATCTTCTCATTTTGTATAAGTTTTTAAAAAAACATTCCTTTTAAATTTTGAAAATGAAACATTTAAAATGGTATTTTTAAAAGAAAGTGTGATCATTAACCAAATGAATCTATTATGTTATCAGATAAAAATTCACATAAAATAAGTGTAAGTAAAAAAAAGATAATAAAAATTCATTTCACACATAATAATAGCATGAAATAATCAATGGAGTAGATATTTAACCAAAAAATGTAAATTTGGTTAAGAATTATCATATCATTTTGTAATCAATCGAACTGTATGCCCCATAAAATTAATGGTAAAAAAATGAAACATTTAATGAAATAAATATAATGAGACTCATTATATGACATATTAAAGGTAATTATTTATAACACACACAATAAATAAGGGTTGAATAAGGAATATATCTCACAAGAGTAAAACTGACACGAGAAACTCTTATCGTATGTTCGAAAGCGTTATGCACTTATACATAATGTCTTGGATAATCAAATTAGATTCATTAATTAATTAATTGAGAACATATTAAACATATATTTTATTTATTATAATTTTATTAAGTTCTTTTATAGCCTTTTTTATGAGTTATAATGTTTCATTTCATTGTTTCGGGAGTGTTCGTTTCATAGTTTTATGGTTGGTTCCCTTGAGTATAAATATGGGAGTTCTTTTCAAATGAGAATAACTTATCTAAAAGTGATGTTATTTATTTATTACTGAACTTTCATAAGGTTAAATGGTATCAGATATCATTTTATTATATAGTATTAGGATGATTTATTAGATAAAATGTTGATGAAAATTTCTGGATTTATTTTGGTGGTTTTTAGGACCATCACGAACTTGTGTCTTTTTATTTAATATTATGTTTGTATATTGGTTTTATAACATGATATAACTTATAATATACATATTAAAATATGATTTACCATAATAATGGTTTCATTACCATCCATGAAGATGGTAATGGAAAATAAAAACTCGTCATCCATGAAGGCGGTGAATCGACCCATCACGGATGATGTTTTCATTTTAAAAATAAAAATGAGAGGAGAAGGGATTTGATGATGGATAATACATTATCATAATAAAATTATAGTATATATATATATATTATATTATAGTTATCATTCCACTTTAGAAATGGGTGGTGAGGATAGGATAATAAAATAAATGAAATTAAAAGAGAAAGAAGGAGGATTTAAAGTCTCCAATATCATCTCCTTGGGAACCTCCTTAAAACACTTTGATTTGGTCTTTTGGTAAGTAAAAAATACTTTTATATGGGGAAGAGGCTTGTTAAGGGAATTGGGTAGAATTTAGACAATATTAAAAACTTATAATGTGTGAGGAGAAGGGGTGGTGAAGGGTGGTATTTATAGGGGAGGAGATGGGTGTTTTTTTTATTTTATTCATTTATTTATTATTCTGCCTCAGGACTGTCAATAGTGTTGATTATTGTGACTAAGTACAGTAAATAATGCATTTTATTTCAAAATAATAGGTTCTTAAATCAATAATTACTCAAAAAAATCATGCATTTAACTTATAATGTTAAATACCGTAAATTATCATATTTCACTGTTCATAAAAAATTCAACTATTTTAGAAATATCTCAAAAATTCACCCTAACCATTTTTTGACATATATATTTCAATAATGTACTCCATTTTATGAATATAATTTTCTAAATATTTTAAATTTAATTTTTAAATAAAATCATCATTTATTAAAAAAATACCGATTTTAATTTTATAGCTAATTTTACAACACTTTGAAAAATTACTTATGGACCCATAAAATTGTTTTATAGTTATAATACAACAAAATATTAATTTATGAATCTATTTTATGGAAATAAATTTTATTTTAAATAATTATGTTAATGATAAAATTGTAAATAAACATTTACGTTTGAAAAAAATACCAATTCTTTATTTATCATTTTTTTAATATTTATTTACATAGTCTATAATGTAAATATATCATATTTCATTTATGAGATACCTAAATTTTATTTATACTTTTATAGGTGAGGTTATTATTCTAATGTCTATATTACTATTCCTAATGGTTAGATTACTATTACAACAGTTATGTTAATATTTAATAGTATATCATGTTTTTAAACTCGATGTTGCGTGCAACATAAGCTATCGAAGATTCTATATTTAAAAGAGACGTACCATAAAATATTGAGTTGTTACATTTCACGAAACATGGATATTGTATATTTAGAATTTAACCAACTGATAACTATATCAATAGTTTTCAAAGAATTCACAATACTATAACATACATATATAATCCACATAATCAATTAATTTTAGTTATTAAAAACCATCAACACAATTTCATCATTACTATCAACTCAAAAATAGAGGGGATAAATATGTTCCTCATCACTACCACTATCATCATTATCAACACTCACATCAAAACCATCCTCATCGGCATCCTCATCATCTTCTTCTTCATCATCACTAGGAGTTTTCATCGCATCATCTTCTACTAGGACTGTAATTTTCATCACCTAGTGCATCATATAAAGAGCGCATTATTGAAATAAATGAATTAAAAATCATAACAGCCTCTTGTGGAAGTGGTGGATGTAAATTTTTCATAGATTTTAGGAACTACTTGGTAACCATTTTACCTCTTTCATGCTCATATATATACTTTTTATCCTTAACTACTTTTATATGATCATTTTGCAACTCAATGTTGCGAGAACATTGAGAGGTGCTTTGTAAGGTCTAATACCTAGTGTGGGCGATGCTCTTCTCAAATTGACATTAGATTCTCCCCTAGTTCTCTTCACCTTATACTTCACCCAAATAATCATTTGACTCAAAGTTTTCATCTTCTTTCTCATTGAGTTCCCCCAAGGCACATTGTTAAAAATATAAATAATTTATTTAATTGTGAATTAGGTATCAAAATTTTATATAACAATAATAACACTTACAATATTTTCTTATGTTTGTTTATTAATATTAATTCCATATTTTTTCCTCCTACTCAAGCAAAATGGTTTTTCTTGAGGAACATGAACTTCAATGTTTAGTGTTTTTTATTGCAAATGACTTTTATTACTATATGACTATATTATTCAATAATATGAAATTTTTAAAAAAATAACTCATTCTAACCAATATTGGGATAATCAAAACAAAAACAAATAAATTAAATTTCAATGAAAAATCATTACTTTAATCAAGGTACATTCATATTAGTTTTGTTAAATTTTTTATTGATTCAGGTTATATTTTATCAATAATTTAGTTTTAATCATTTTCATTCATTTTTTATTACTATGACTAGGTTTGATTTAGTTTGGTTTAAGGAAACGTTTGTTAGGATGATTTCACACTTTTATATCCAAATGAATTAGGTATGGTAAAAATATAATTGATTTGGTTCAATATAGGTCATTTCATGTTTCTTTGTTTCATATCATATCAATTCAATTAACTTCAATTTGATTTGGTTTTATTTTTTTTGGTTTATATTTTTCAGTTTGGTTCACTTCCATTAAATTCAATTCAATTTTATTGGAATCAATTTCATTTAGTTCCGTCCTAATTGAGTTGTATTTTAATAGTTTTTGTGGTTTGAGTTAGTTATTTTGCATCTAATTTCATCTTGTTTGGTATTTTTTAGATCTATTCAATGTGTTTTTCATGACTTATTCTTAGTATGATTTGGTTCATTTGCCTTTTTTATTCATGATAATTCAATTCAACTAATTTTAAATTATTTTATTTTTAATTTATATAGTTTACATTATTTCACTTTCATTCAATTCAGGAAAATATAGTTTTAGTCAGTTTGATTCTTTTTTGTAGGATAGATTTTTTCAGATTGGATCGATATGGTTTAGTTATGTTTGGGTCATGTCAATTTGTTCCATTGGGATTAAGTGGGTAGTATTATACTAGGAAAATTTCCGTAGATTTATTTATCTCTGATTTGGTTCTATTACATTTAAATTGATTATTCTCTATTTAGTTTTGTTCAATATTATTTTGGTCTATTTTTTTGGTCTGGTCCAATTCATTTTAGGTGGTTTTTATTGGATAGGATTGGTTTAATTTTGATTATATAGGGTTTATTTAGTTTGTTTTTTATTGATTATATTTGGTTTTAGTGGGTATTATTCTATTATGAATAATATGTTTTAGTTGGTTATGTAATTTTTTATTCTATTCTATTTTATTTGATTAACTTATATTTAGTTCATTTAAATAAATATTTGGTTTTGTTTAGTTGTGTTAGTACCTAGTAAAACTCAATTAGTCATAAAATGTACATGGCATATCTCATGCTCATAAATTGTAGTGTGCATGTACATCATAGAACCCTTGTTAATTTTGTTTTTTTCTAATGAATCATGAAAAAAATCAATAAAAATAAAAAGAATTAAAATTTTAATACAAACCATTAAAGTTGAAGAATACCTTAAACTCATTACTCTTATAATAAATGATTATTTATTGGTATTGTGTTGTTAGACAATCGTTGAATATGGGTACACCCTCTAACTCAGTGATGACACTACTCTTCCAACTGACATATAGCTCAAGTTTATATGATTTCCAAAATTCCCCATGTTCTATAAACTGCTTCACCTTAAAAACTTAACCATCAGGAAAGTTAAATTGAAGTTGCGATGAACATGTTAATTCATATAAATAAAATAATAATATAGATTTAAATTTAACAAATTTTCTTACCCATATCTCTTACCATTCATTCTACTTAATTTGATTACTGATATGCCTCTATGAAACTGGTTTAACTATAATGATATCATTATACTTAGCTAACATCGCTATGGAGCTTCTACATTGTCTAATGTTTTTACCTATCATTTTTATATCTTCATTATAATCTACTATGATTTTTTTGATGATTTTGGGTTTCATGCATATGGGTATGTCCACATAACCTTTTATAAGATCCTACTGAATAAGATAAAATAAAAAAATTATAATTAATAAACATTAAAACCAAAAAAATTAATGTGATATAATTTAACACGCTTATAAACATAAACCTAATTGAGGATGATCATTAGGCTCTGATAGACCTATGAGCTATTTTGGATTAGTATCCTATGAATGATGTGCCTATTCCAATGCATGGTCTGGTTCATCTATATGCTATGTAGTAGCAGTTGAAGGAGAAAAATCAATAGGTCCTAGATGGATAAGAGTAACAAATAGAGGTGGGTTAGATATGGTAGGATATAGATAGAAGGGTTGAGGATATATCGTAGGTATGGAAATTTTATATAAGAAGTAGAGATTAAATAACATGATGATGGAAGCATGAGTGTGAACATCCCTAGAGGCTCAAGTGGGGGAGGACAAAGTGTGGTTTATGGAATTTCTACCGGTTGGTCTAGGTGTGAATGGGTATGATGGGTGCTATCTCTTATAGCACCCCTGGTCGATTGAAAATGTATTTGGCCCCTAGTAGTAAGTTGGGTATAGATCAATTGTGGTTCAAATAAATGTCCCTAAAATAAATTTGATAAATAATAAGAACATGACATAAAAATTAATGTAGAAGAAAAATATTACAATTATTATACTCACTAAGGGAACTATAGGAGGAATCCCTAGGTTGTGAAGTCATCGACCATTATCAAACAATATCTTCCTCCAAATTTATTCAATATATTTCATAATTCACAAAAGAATTAAATGTAAATTTTTTAAAAATAGTATTTAAATATCATGAATACAAATGATAATTCAAACAAAACATTAACAATATCATAACATCATATTGTATAAAACTGGTTTAAAATGGTTTTTAGAACCCAATTTATTGCTTTTTTGAATAATTGTTTTTAACTAGTTTTAAAATAATATTTTAAAAATGTTTGTTTAAGAACATGTTTTAGAAAATTTAATTTAAAAAAATGTTATACATGTTTTTAAAAATAGTTTTAAACTTGGTTTCCTGAATTGAAATAAATCTAATTAAATGGAACGAAGACGAACAAAACTAAACCAAACATACCATCCCAAACTGAAACCAAATTAAAGTAATTACAATAGTACCAACCTAAAAACACCACATCAATATAAACTAAATTAAATGCAACATGTATGGTTTCTTCTATATATTACCCACCACTACTTCAAGTTCAACATCAATTCTGACAATTTGAAAATTTGAGTTATCAAATTAAATATTTTTTTCAACACCAATGGGGTAATTAATGGTGTCAATTTCATACCTACCATCATAAAAAATATGTCTTGGGATTACTTAAATAATGACACCATTATCAGGTCTCAGATGATCTTTCACATAAAACACATGTTCTTCCCATTAATGCCAAAATATATGATTCATCAGTAGCTAGAAAGTGAGTCATGTCAATAACTCTAAATCAACAGTCATCAATAAATGTACTATGTCTCATCATTGAATTAATCCATTTTCATTTCATTATAGTGACTCAACCATGATACTAGTAATCCAATAATAGTATTTTCTCAACAACTCCATATAAAGACTCATTTTTATATCGAGTCCTACTATATGATGTATCAACATAATGGCTCGTTGTATCAATTAACACAAATCCATCATATTGTGTTCTAATGTTCAATACTCGATCAATTATAAAAAATTTGTACCCATTGATTATTAAAAAAATTCATTCACAAACCAAATAATTGAGACCAAAATCCAATGCTCTTAATTCTTGAGATATAGAGTCAACAGGTAAGATGAATACCTGAATATATATGAATAATAAAATTAAATGAATATTTATAATTTAAGATGATTAAAGTAATGGTCATACCTTTGATTTCAATCAAGCGGGAAACTCTTTTCTATGAAAAGTCTATATTCTTATCAAAGGAGAATAATGATGAAATCTACTTATAATTTATTTATTTTACATACATAAAATGATAATAAAAGTTTAAGGTATATGTAAAATTACTTATTATGAGATAACATATACATATTCAAATTAATTACTTGATATAATCACAGAATAAACCATTGTTAAATAAGATTGTGATATGTGTCATATTTCCCTCTTAAAGGATTAATGTTGTCAATGTATATGACCTAGGATTAATCCTATTTGGGGAAGATATGGAAATATGGGATTAATTTTCCCATATTACTCATCTTCATTTCTCATTAGCTAGTTATTTCTTGTTATCAGATCAGACAAATACTTTGAACAAAAATCCATATATTCTTCAGCCAAATAATCTCTCAAAATGTAACCTTCATGATGATTCTTATTCCAAAAATAATACTTAATTGTGCACATATTTATTTCAGTAGGATACATCTACCTAAAATCAACAGATACCCCAATAAGTGTATCAGTTGTAAGATTTATTGTTAGATGCAGTATGCAAGTGAAATAGTGGAGGAAAAAATTTATAACCCACAGAAAATTAATGGTGTCCCTTCCTATATTTTTATCCAGATATACTTAGATAACCTTTTAGTAAAAAGGTTTCTATAAAAAAGGCACAATTGAATCACTGTCACCCTTACATTATTAGATAGTAAATCATAGATTTCTATTGTAATCAATTCGTAAATAATGATGTGATAATCATGAGTTTTTAGGGATTTTAGTTTAAAATTTATTTTGTTGAATTGTTTATATATTTTCTGTGAATATCCATTAAGAATTTTGATATTATATGATACTTCTAGAAATTAATTTTCTCTAAATATGTCATCACAATGAAGTACAAGGAACTTTCCATTTATTTTCACTAATACACATAGGATGAAGTTCTAGTATAATACCCCAATCCAATAAGTCATTCGGAGATCACAAGTCATATTTGATATTCCCCTTGATGTTTAGAAGAATTGAAATCATCATTTCATATATATTTTTATCAATTTTCATTACATCTAAACAATGATGTTACAAACTGGTGGACTAATATATCAACTCAAAAATGATACTTTTCTTCTTCCAATTGAAAGTTGGTTCAGTTCCAAAATTCTTCCACTTTTTAGATTTCATATAAGCTTTACCTAAAGAAAAAAATTACATATTTTAATTCATTAAGAACATCAATTCCTTGCATACATTTAGGTTGTTTTTCAGTCTTAGTAATATTATCAATCCTCTAGTGATTCTTCATGTATGGATGATCTATTGGTAAGAATCATGAATTCCCCAAACTATAATGATATTTAAGTCTTGTAGATCATGTATTATTCATAAAATTATGATAAGATATTTTTCCCTTTATACATCAACCATAAATCATTGCATAATAAGGGAAATAATTTATAGTCTACAGAAGCATAACATGCATATGAAATATATTTTTCTAAGAAACATCTAATGTGCACACGCCCACATCCCAAAGATGCTTCAACTCTTTTAACAATGGTTTCAAGTAGAAATATATATAATTGATAGGAACATAAGGTTGAGATATTTTTATACTCAGGAAACTGAATGGTTTTTTCATACACATCCATAGAGGAAGATTATAAATATGAATAAAAACATATCACATACTGTGAGAAGTAAGTATCTAACCAAATGGATTAAAAACATCACATGATTGACCCAACCTAACATTATACACATCATTTGAAAAATCATGATGTTGTACATCAAATTTATGTCATGCTAATTCATCTGTAGGATGAACCAACTCATTATTTTATTTAATTCTCTCAACATCATTCCACCATATATTTTTTGATATTTTAGAAGACATGTATATATTTTGAAGCCTGAGATTCAATGAAAAGTGCCACATGACTTTATGTGGAACATGAGATGGTTTTTCATCTATATTTGAATTCCATTTATATATAAAAATTATTTACAGTTATTTAGTCCTGTTGTTTCCTCCTAGAATAAGTTGTAATATTTTAGGCAAGCATGAATTTTATTAGAATAAAATCCAATATGGTTAATTAACTTCCATACCATATAATGATTTGAGATAATATCTTCATTATCGGAAACTAAGTCCTTCACAGAGGTAATAATATAATCAATGGACGTATTAGAAATTACATACATGGTTTCTCCAGGACATAGTCACATTAAAAAATCTATTTTTTTTTCATTTTATTGCATTCCTAATATACAAGATTCATAACATCATCCATTAATTTTTTTCACCCTCTCAACACCATCATTTTCATTATTTTCTTCATGTGTATTGATAACATTATCTTCTTACATTGGTATACTATATTTATCATGATGATGTGAAAATGGAAACCAATAAAATATAAAATTCTCCATTTCACTCCTTTTATTTCGTTCATAACCAATAAAATATTTTCTCATCCCTCCATTGTGATACTAAACATAATATTTTATTTGAAATACAAATTTTTTATATGGTATATAAATTCTTCCGAAGATAACCAATGTCTTACACCACAATTATAACATATAAAATGTATAAGACCTCAATCTGAATAATTTTTAAATGAAAAATCTAAAAAAAATCCAAATTCTTTTAAAACTTGGTTGAGATCTGATCAATATGGTACATCCAACTTCTATTCATTATGTTATAGGTAAAAATGTTATATTAATATCGACATAGTAAATAATAATTATAAAATTCATTCAAACTGATATTTTTTTGAATACATGGAATAGGAAATAGCTAGTATATATTATTAGATAAGGTAGATCAAGTGAGTGACTATTAAACGGACTTTTATTCATTATAAAAATGAATATTCAAACATTTCACATCATATTAAATTGAAATTAGATATACTTAAATTTGTATAATTAAAATATTAAAATAAAAAATTTAAATGGACAATTTCATAACCCCTTAATACATTCACAAAATAAAAAAGTACTAGAATGATTAATTAAAGAATTACCTAATATATATGAAACAAAATAATATATTTATATTAAATCCATGTGTGTTTAAGACCTAAATCATTTCTCCCCACATGTCTAACCTAGATATTTTCTCCTCACGTATGCAATTATGTAACAATGTACCACCCAACATGAAAACTATTATCTTTGATACATATGTTTTTATCAAGGAAACATTCATAATACCATCAAGACATAATTTACTAATCACATGTCTACATAACATTTACAATAAGATAATATAAACACCAATTTTAATATGAATGTCATCAAAGTATACTAGTAGTTATCCCAACAAATAATCATAGAAATGACATATGTTATAATAGATGCATACAAGTAATGAGTCAAACAAAGTATAAGGCATGGAATGGGAAATAACTATTACATAATCCAATTAAATACATGTCTTTATGAAACAATTATTCTTAAATAAGTTCCTTATTTTTAATATAATATGACTCCAATTAAATACATATGTTTTTATCATGGAAAACCTTTACTCAAGAATAAAAATAATGTATCACCCAACATCAAAACTCATTTATTTGAATCATATGTTTTATTAGGGAACCATTCATAATAGTATCAAGACATGATTTAGTATCACATGTTTGTAGATCATTTCCTATATGATATTCCAAATACCAATTTTAATATGAAATTAATCATACCATACTAGAAGCGATCCAAAAAAATAATAATACATGAAATATAATATAATCTATTCATAGTAGTAACAAACCAAACAAAGTATAAGAAATGGAATAAGAAACAACTAATACATACTATTATATTGAAATTAATTATGTAGAAATTCTGATCATTAAATTGTGAAAATAAAATAATAAAATCAATAATTTCATAACCCCAATAAATTAACAAAACAAACAAATTACTACAATAATTAATTACATAATTAGTTAATATATATTAAAAAAAACATTGGATTTCTGGAAAATTAGAAAATAACTAAATTAAAAAAAACATATATATCTAATACAATCACATTTTTTATGCAATACTATAACAAAAATAATCTAAATGAACCTTATTTCAACAAATTAGGAAGAATTGTGACCTAAAAGGATATCAGTTATGTTTTCATATGTAGACAAAAATAAAAAATTATACTTGGAAAAGAGATGATGGATTTTGATCTTTCCAATTTAATGTTTAATAAGAAGAGAATCAAAAAATTAATGAATGAGGGGAGATCTCTGAGGGATAAGAGAGGGTATTTCACCACTCTAGGTAAGGAGGATTAGGAATCATGGGTGAGGATGGGAGGAGGGAAGGTCATGCCTCTTATTTGTAATCCTTATACCAATAGTTTTTTAAAAAAATGTTGGTATAAGATGCTCTATACCCATGGATTTTACAAACCTTTGGTGTAGACTGATGGTTATGACTCTATACCAATGGTTCTAAAAAACTATTGGTATAGAGGTGTGGGAATAGCCTCAAATTATAGTAGTGATTAGAATAAAAATATAACTAACTGATTTCCAATATGGCATGGATTTTATTTTAGGAAAAATAATATTTAAGCATTACGATATTAATGTTTCACATCCCAAATATATCTCTAAGGTCACAGTCTTTATTATATGACAGATATAATAGGTAATCACCTTAACTTGATATTGAAAAATATTCTAACACCGTATACTCTCTCCACTCATCTCTAAACAAATTTACTTCTTATTTTGAGTAATTATACTATTGGTAGTCCTAGTAGAATTGAAAAATATAAATAAACAAATGATTACCAAATATTTAAAATGAAATTTTAATTACCTTCAGAAATTACCTGTTTGGAGATTTTAGTTTTTTGATGGTATATAATATCCTTCATAAATTTTCAAACATAATATCCACAATTGTTGTTGTTATTTAGTTTTAGACACTTTAGAAACATTGAGTAAAATAAGTAATTTTTTTTGAAATATGTTTTGATAATTAAATATTACTATATATACTGTAATCAATCTCTATTTGAATAAATCCATCGGATTTTGTGTTCATCCACTGACCTCATACCATGATTTATCCAAAATTTATAGATAATTATGTCATAACAAAATTTTTGTTAAAACAAAAACTAAAATGTATAATTAAAAGTTTATTTGTAAACTTTTGATTGTGGTGCATTATAAATTCACAATGGAAATCATGTGTGATCGATTTGTTGGAAATTTATGCTTTGGATCTAAAAAATAAACATTCGGGTATCCAAATATATTTTGATTAGCATCTAGTGCTTACTAAAAAAATAAATACAAATAAATAATGAAAAAATGTATTTTATATGATAAGATTGTGGAGTTTTAACCTTGCATTGTAGTCATCAAGATTAGTTGGTCATGTGTTATTTTCTTTTCAAATTCCATTATTTGGTCATCTTTTTTCTTTTCAATTTCTTTCAATTCCATAGAAACTTTTTCTGTAGAAATGATAGAGGGGTTAATGATTCCAAATATTTCTTTGTGTAGTTTTCACTTTAAATTATAGTAACATATACACTTGTAAAAAATATGAATAGTTATTAATTTTAATGAACATGTTAGATCATTTTTTGGACAAAAATAATAAGAAAATTTACTTCATATATGTATTCACAACTGAGAATCTCATCCATTAAAACTTGATAATCTCATTTATACTCTCGAAACCAACCATGTTCATAATTTCCTCTCCAAATATTTCTTGTTCATATTAAATATAGGAAATATTTTCATCTTTTAGTGTTGCATCTGGATGAACTTGTAATGTTAATATATGGGATATTGGAACTGGTGGGGTGAAGGTACTCTTGGAAGGTCCTTTTGAATTCTTGGTTGATCCACTGGATTTTCATGATTCGACCTTTCTTCCCCCCTTTATTTTTTCCATTTGTAATACCATACATCATTTAAAACCTTTTATCATCAACTGTTGACGGTTTTCATTTGAAAAAAATAGTTAAAGACATACCTCGTGTGTCTTTATAAGATTAAATGGTCATTATATGAAAGTTCCAATAGCATTATTGATCGTGGTAACATCCAGATCATCATGAAAAATTTTCAACTTGACACTCGGCTCGAGAGCTACATCAATCCTCACTCTCACATGATCTTTTGGGAGTTTTTTATCATATATCATGTATCCTATGATATTGTACATCATACCCCTCACAGTAAGGAAATTTGTGGGTTTCAATAGATATAAATCAAATAAAATTTTACCCTACAAAATTTTAGTAATATAATGTTATCAGAAGTTATTTGATTCATATTTATGTGAAAGAGTTATGAAAAAAATGATTACCTTTGGTAATAAAAATGGTTGAGGGGAATGTATCATGTGGATCTTTATTTACTGATCATTGTTCCACTACTAGTTCTCTTTGATCCTTTCATGTATATTGTTATTCCAAACCAAACCATGCAATAATATCTTTTAAAGAATCTATCTATGTCTACATGACTTTCATCATCTCAATTCTTTTATATGTGTGTCATATCAATTTTCTAGCGTTTTTCTAACATCCATATAGCCATTTAAACCTTGGAATGATAATAAATAACCATACAACTTTTGAAAGAATTAATTCATCTTTCTTCTATCGATTTATGCCACACTTAGGAAACTTTATGAGTGATTAATAGTTCTTGTGAAACAATATAAAATCATTTGGACTAGAATGTATTTTTATGAGATCATGCCCATTGAACATAGAATTCTCTTATAATTATATGTTCATAAAGGAAGTATATTTTATTATGGTATCATATCATTCAGGAGACTAAGTAGTTCTATAAAAATGGTGTTGGTTTATCTGCTATCGGATTTCAGATTATATAACTTCAATATACATGAAAAAGTTGTATATTTAGTACAACATGTATGCAATGATTTCTTTGCACATATATTTAACTTCTCAAACAACTTTGGACAATCACGAAGGTCATCTTCAATTATCATTGTCATTTCTTCCATACAATCATCATCATCATTTACACTAGTATTTGTATCAAATGGTCCATAAATGGTTGTATCATCCCAGTCTATGTATACATTTTGTTTTTCCTCTGATTTAGTCCAACATTTATAGCTTTGATCTATTCTGTGACAAATAAAATGTTCTTTCAAATATTCTAGATGAATTGTCCACGAATAAAAAAACCTAAACACAAAAAAAGGATTTGAGAAGGGTTGTATGTATGCTCCATTGAAAACTTCATGAAATTTTTAACTCAATCCTCATACTCCTTTTCCATACGATTAACATCCATCCATTTTCAATTTACACCCATCAAGGTTCAATAATATTCATTTTGTACAAAATATAAATACATACACATAAGGCATGGATATAATGTATATATAAATTGATATGTAAACAAAGTATCAGAATTTGAGTGTATGCATGCTTTATTTTGGGAATGTTTACATAGCGTGAACATGTTTATGGTCACTACTCTAAATTTAGTTCTTACTTTCCTCAAAAGATAAATTCTCCCCTTTTCAACCCTATGTAGCTCTTTCGTTTGTTTTTTATTTTTCAAAACCCACTAGTTCCATACTCAATTTCCAATAAAAATCACCATTTTGAATTACATCATAAATCAGTTTTCAAAAAATCATATTTTATTCATTTTGAAACAATTAATGTTTTATGTGACAAAGAACTCAATTAGAAACCTCCTTGAGAGATGACTAAAGACAATTATATTGCATTCTCATGTAAAAAATATTTTGAGTATAGAAACCCTATAGAAATCATATTAATAATATGAAGATACCGTGTGAAGAAATCACATGTTAATAATATGTATATAGATATGTGTGTGTGTGTCTACTAGGTAACATGTTAATAATGTAGTCATTTAACACTTTAATACCATGTGAAGAAATCAAAATCAATTGAATGTGTAATACAGATATGAGAGAAAATAATATGGAGAGTTGGCTAATTGATTTTCATGCATACTCAATTATTAGAATATAACTGGCCTATATCGATTTTTATGAACTATACATAAACTTGTTATCAGAACGAACCGATCCTGACCCAAAATACACAGTCTTTCCAAAACCACTAGCCACATATACACCAAATATATATATGTATGTGTGTACATATATAATGATATATATATATATATTCATATATAATAATTCTTTTATTTCATATGCACATGTGTGTGCCCATATATATTTTATACATGGTTGGTCTGGGGGTGGGGGTACAAAGGAAAGAAAATCGGCAGACGCGGAGGTTCAAAACCAGGACATCCTCCTCAACTCACCACCACAGGTACAATAGGGGAATAACCACAAAACTGCACCCCATGGGGAAAAAGTACACTAGGGTTTTTAGGCCCAAGGGGGTTACAAGGTATAGGTGGGCCATCACCCACCACCAAACGTCTTTATGTACATTCCCAGCTACGGGCCGAAGTGTAACGACACCATGGGATTTTAGGCCAGTTCCGCATGGGGTAAAGGGGCCCACGAGAGGTTATAATGGCATATAGTGTTTGTTGCCTTGTGAGGACTCGAACCCAGAACCTCGGGGTCAGGACACCACCACTAGTAACCAACTCACCCATGCCCCGTGAGCAAAAGTACACTGGGTTTTTAGGCCCAAGGGGGTTACAAGGTATAGGTGGATTGTCACCCACCATCAAGTGCCTTTATGTACTTCCACAACCCTAGGCCCAAATGTAACGACACCATGGTCTTTTAGGCTAGTTTTTCATAGGGTAGAGGTCCCCATGAGAGGTTATAATGGTATATAGTGTGTGTTGCCTTGCGAGGACTCAGACCCGAAACCTCGAGGTCAAGATGCCACCAACAGTAACCAAATCACTTGTGCCCTACGGGCAAAACTACACTGGGTTTTTTAGGACCAAGAGGGTTTTAAGGTATAGGTGGGTCGTCACCCACCACCAAGCATATTTATATACTTCCCCACCTGCAGGCCCAAATGTAACGACACCATGGGCTTTCAGGTCAGTTATACATGGGGTAGAGGGGCCCACGAGTGGTTATAATGGCATATAGTGTGTGTTTCCTTGAGAGGACTCGAACCCGGAGCCTCGGGGTCAGGACGCCACTGCCAGTAAGCAACTCACCCGTGCCCTGTGGGCAAAAGTACACTGGGTTTTTTAGGCCCATGTAGGGGTGTCCATGGGTCGGGTTGGGTTGGGTTGAAGCCTATTTTGGACCCGACACAAGAAAAATAGGCCAGGTCGGGTTGGGTCGGGTCAAAGATGTTTTTGGATTCAGACCCGACCCGAACCAACCAGTCTCAAATTGGGTTGGGTAGGTTCGGGTTGATCGGGTTAAGGAAAAAAATCGTTTGGTATTTTTTTACGATCCCAACCTGCAGGTTGACCGAGTTACGACAAAAAAAATGTTCAGTTATTTTTTTGGCTATCGCCCCGTGGTTTGATCGGGTTACGTATTCCTCTGCTTCATCTTCGTTTCCACACTAGGGAATGTCTGCGTCCCCCACCCTGTAATAAATCGGCCAAAAAAAACGTCAGTCTGTAACTCGATGGTGTGATGTGATTAGCTTTCCTGCAAGTAGTTATCAAAGTTTTTGGAGGTTCATGGCGAGGCCAGGAGGGTGATGAGAATGGGGTAGTGCCTGAAACTGATAGATTTGGCACCACACACAGTCTCGATGGAGATGGATGTAGTGGAAAAGGTAGGGGGTACATGCAGGTGCGGCGCGGTGGATACACTGGACTGGTGAGGGTGAAGGAGATGTTCAATGATCATTTTCTTAGTCGATCCTCCACTATCGGATCTTCGAATCATTAAAAAAAATTTATCTTCCTTTGGTTTTTTGCTTGTTCTTTAGTTTTCTTAGGAAAATCGAATGAAATCCAATTATCTTAATGTTTTTGTTTGTTGACCGGGCATTTTTTTTCCACTGATTTCACATGTCTCGATTCCTTTGAATTTATTTTATGTTTGTCTTAGTAATGTCATGTAAGATTCAATCATCTATGAGATTAATAGAGTATTAATGTAATGGTGGGTGATGGAATGGACTCAATGGATGGTGTAGGAAAGGAGAAAGATAGCGGCATGGGGTGAGGGTGAGGGGGCATTGGGTTGAGAGGCAGGGGAGAGGGTGAAGTCTAAAGAGGTGACTCATAGTAGTCGGGTTGGGTCAATTTTTTCCCAACCCATGACCCAACCCAACCTGACCCAACCCGTGGTATAAATTTTTTAACCCGACCCTACCCGATCCGACCCGATCGGGTCAAGTCAGGTTGGTCGGGTTGGGTCGGGTCGGGTCTGGACGCCCCTGGGCCCAAGGGGGTTACAAGGTATTGGTGGGTCATCACCCACCACCAAGCGCCTTTAAAACGTATATTGGGTTTTTATGGCCCGAGGGGGTTACAAGGTACAGGTGGGCCATCACCCACCACTAAACATCTTTATGTACTCCCCCAGTCGCAGGCCCAAGTGTAACGACACCATGGGCTCCAGGCCAGTTTTGCACGGGGTAGAGGGGGACACGAGAGGTTATAATGGCATATAGTGTGTGTTGCCTTGCGAGGAATCGAACCCAGAACCTTGGGGGCAGAATGGAATCACCAGTAACCAACTCAGTCGTGCCCCGAAGGCCAAAAGTACACTGGGTTTTTTAGGCCCAAGAGGATTACAAGGTATTGGTGTGTCATCACCCACCACCAAGTGCCTTTATGTACTTCCCCACCCGTAGGCCTATGTGTAATGGCACCATGGGATTTCAGGCAAGTTCTGCATGGGGTAGAGGGGCCCACGAGAAGTTATAATGGCATATAGTGCATGTTGCCTTGCGAGGACTCGAACTCGGAACCTCGTATTCAAGGCACCACTGCCAGTAACCAACTCACTCGTGCCCCGCAGGAAAAAGTACGCTAGGTTTTCAGGCCCAATGGGGTTATAAGGTATATGTGGGTCGTCAACCACCACCAAGTTCCTTTATGTACTTCCCCAACCACAGGCCCAAGTGTAAAGACATCATGGGCTTTCAGGCCAGCTTCGCACGGGGTAGAGGGACCCACGAGAGGTTATAATGGTATATAGTGTGCATTGCCTCAAAGTACACTGGGTTTTTTAGGCCCACGGGGGTTACAAGGTATAGGTGGGCCGTCACCCACCACCAAGCACATTTATGTATTTCTCCAACCGTAGGAAAAAGTTTAACAACACCATGGGTTTCAGGCTAGTTTCGCGCAGAGTAGAGGGGCCCATGAGTGGTTATGATGGCATATAGTGTGTGTTTCCTTTTGAGAACTTGAACCTGGAACCTTGGGGATAGGACGCCACCGCCAGTTACCAACTCACTCATTCCCTGCGAGCAAAAGTACACTGGGTTTTTAGGCCCAATGAGGTTACAAGGTATAGGTGAAAAAAAGTACACTGGGTTTTTAGGCCGAATGGGGTTACAAGGTATGGGTGGGCCGTCACCCACCACAAAGCGCCTTTATGTACTTCCCAAGCCGCAAGCCCAATTATAACGACATCATGGGATTTCATTACAGTTCGGAACGGGGTAGAGGGTCCAACGAGAGGTTAAAATGGTATATAGTGTGTGTTGTCTTACGAGGACTCGAACCCGGAACCTTGGGGTCAGGACACCGCCACCAGTAACCAACTCACCTGTGCCCCGTAGGCAAAAGTACACTGGGTTTTTAGGCCCAAGGGTATAGGTGAGTCATCAGCCACCAAAAATCGTCTTTATGTACTCCCCACCCACAGGCCCAAGTGTAATGACACCATGGGATTTTAGGACAATTCCGCACGGGGAAGAGGGGCCCACGAGATGTTATAATGGAATATAGTATCAAAAAATTAAATCAAAATATAAATAAAGTACATACATGTGATTTCATTATGACAAATTTTTCTTGTAAATATTCAATAAAAAATTAACTTCATAATTGCATTGTCATTATCATATATTTTTTTCCATGAGTGACTATAAACATTCATAGGAAACTCTATCAATAATATGTTAAGATCTGTTAAACTTGAAAAATTAAAAGCACCCAAACATTGAGTATTTAAACCCTTTGGAAATAGAAAATGGTGGTTGTATGGTACAAGGACAAGCCACTACGGTAAGACAAGGGGAATGGGGATAATATGGTACACGTACATGAAAAGAAGAACTAAAAAGGGTGGAATAATTAACGATCAACTAAAATGAGTAGAAAAAAATCACAAACTTTGGGTTTTTAAAGTGTCGATTTGTCTAATGAGTATGAGGGGGAGTGACGACAAAGGTTTAGTTCCGCAAGTCCTTGTACGGCGTGAGCGATGGGGTTCTATTTTATGGTTGTATTTAAAAGATCAAAAGGTTTTATCACTGCTTTCCCAAAAGCACTGATAAATATAGGTTTTATCAGCACTAAAATAGAAATCACCGATAAAACTCATCTTTATCAGTGCTCAGTGTTTTCTATTTTAGCACTGATAAAACTTATATTTATCAACGTTTATTGGAAATTGATGATAAAAACTACATAAAATAAATTTAAAAAAATATTAAACGAATATATTTTAAAAATGAATTTGTTATGAAAAAAGTAAAAATTAATTAACATTATTAGTGAATAAAATAATCTTAAATGCATGAATAATATTAATTAGTGAAATTTAATAAATAAAAATGAATAGGATTCAAAAACATTAAAAAATGAATAAGTTTTATTAATTATATAAATTATTAAAAAGAATAATGAATATATATTAATAAATGAAGATGAATACATATTAAATATATAAATTTCAGCTAGATTATAAACATTAAATGTTAATGAATAAATATGTATAAATAAATATTAAAAATGAATAAATTACAAGAATACTAAACGAATAAATATTAAAAATGAATAAATTATAAAGAAAAGTAAAAAGTAATTAACATTATTAGTGAATAAATAATGCTAAATAATAATAAATGAATGAATGTTTAAAAGAGTGAAATTTAAAAGGTAAAAAATCAATAGATTGTAAAAATATTTTAAAAAAGAATAAGTGTTATTCATTTTCTAAGTAGGGAATCCCCATATGTGACATTTTTGAACCCTTCACACCAGGAAACCCCCTTCCAAGTATCACTTAGAGGAGAGCCCCAATAGGGAAGGAGTCATTTCCAATCGAGATGACATAGTGTCTCGGAGGTTGATGACCCAATTAGCGATGGTTCAACACAATAATTCGTCACCACGAGAGGGTTGTACCCCATTTCACCCAACCAGTCAGAAACCAGGTGACTCGCCATGATGACTAGATCTTGGGGAAAGGAGAAATTTTCCTCATTAAATGATAATGAATAAATATGTATAAACAAAGAAAAATTGAAAATGAATAAATTACAAAAATATTGAAAAATTTATTTAGATTATTAACGAATATATAATATTAAAAATGAATAAATGTGAAAAAATAGTAGAGTAATAAATAATATATATTTTATAAAAATATAAAAATAAATAAAATTTACCGATTAAAAACATAATCTATATTTTAAAATATTATTTTGATAAATAAAATTATAACATGAATATTAAAATTTGAATAAATTACATAAATGTTATGTGAGTGTGTTTCTATATAAAATTGAATTAATTACGTATGTGTGTGTGAAATTAATGTAACACAAGTTTGATATATGTTAATTGAAAAAACAAATGATGTTTTATGAAAATTTTATTACTCAATGCTAACTAGTCCATATTTTTAATTGATATTAATTTTTAATTATAAACCGTTTCCCCCTAAACATATTATTTATTTAATATAAATATATATTTTGTTTTATATAAAACATGTTTAAGGAAGTATTATATATATTGATATATATATATATGAATATATTTCTATATTAAAAATATTAAATATATTAACGAATAATTATGTATAAAAAACATTAAAAATGAATAAATTAAAAAAATATAAAATGAATAAATTGTTAAAAAAGTAAAAAAACACTTAACTTTATTAATGAATAAATAATTTTAAATGAATGAATGTTAAAATTGAGTGAAATTTAATTAAAAGATGAATAGATTGCAAAAATATTTAAAAAATCAATATGAGTTGTTAATTATATATTTTTTTAGAAAATAAAAATGAATATATGTGAAAATGAAAATGATTACATATATTAATTATTTAAATTACAAATGCATTGAAATAGTAAATGTTAATCAATAAAAATAAATAAATATTAAATATAAATAAAATAACAAGAAAAATTAAACAAATCAAAATAAAAAATGAATAAAATAAGAAAATATTAAAAAAATTAATAAAAAAATAAATAAAAAATGAATAGAAAATAAACCATTATAAAATGGATTAGTCTCGATTACTAGGTCGATGTCAAAGCTTATAAAACGGCGTGACCAGCAGCCTGCAGTTTTAGACAATCAAGAAATTTAATTAGGCATTCATATGACTTATTAAAGTTCAAAAAAATCGGATGCCATAATGATAGTGACGTAAATCACATCATTTCAAGTGCTGAACTTCCCGATATAAATAATATTATAATCAATCTATATAATTATTTAAATTTTTTATTTCAAATATAGTTAAAATATAAATTAAAATTAGAATTAAAATTATTGCTAATTGTACTTAGAATTTTGAATGTAAAATACCATGATGATAAATTTCTAAAAATACTAACTTATACATAAAAATATAATCACTATATGTATAAAATATGACATTATAATTACTAACTTTAACTGTAAAAATAGATACAGTATAAAATAATTATTATAAATACAGTAAAATTTAAAACATAATTAAAAACTAAATTAAATTATACTGGGAATGTGGAGAAGCATGATTTTATCACGGTAATAATTGACCAGTTATAATTGCCATATAATTATATAGCTTAATATGTAATCCATGAATAATAACATAATTAACTTAAATAATTATAAATTTATATAATAATAATATATAATTTTTAAACAATGGTATTACAATTTAAAATATAAAATTATTAAAAATACAGTGAATTAACTAGGTATAATAATAAAAATAATTATAAATTTAAATTAAATTAAAAGCATAATAATAGTAATAATTATGAAAACAAATTATAATTATAATTATACCTTACTATTAAAATTATAAATTAGTTCTCTATTCCTTGTAATTTCCTCAATTCCATGGATCATGGGACAAAACCAAAAGTCCACCCCATTGGTTGGAATGGAATTATTTGAACAAAAATTAATTTTATACCAAACAACTCATTTCTAATTTTACAAGACAATAATAGACTAAAAAGATGAAAACAAAATACGACCGTTGGATCACACAATATGGCTCAATCCTAGCTATCCAACTTTTTTAGTGTAAATTCAATAGGGAATGTTGGGCAAGAACAACACTACTGCAAAACAAGTAACAACCCGACTTTTTATCATCACTAAAAAAACGCTGATAAAAGTATTATTTATGAACGCTATAAATTATAAATATTATTAAATAGTATTTATTATATATATATATATATGTAAAATGAATAAAATTATTTAATTAAACAAAAAAAATGATTAAATTAAGAAAAATATTAAACATTTTATTGATGAAATAATTATTGATAAAAATAAATAAATTTGATATGCATATATGTAGATCTAAATTTTAATACCTATTATATATTAAATATAGATATATAAAATGAATAGATTGTAATAATTATGTAAACAAAAATGAATAAATTGTAATAACTAAACAAAAAAAATTAAAAATGAACAAATTAAAAAATTATTAAAAATTTTATAAATGAAACAATTATTAATAAAAATGAATAAGTTTAATATATATATAAATATATATATTATAAAAAGTAATAAATAATATATATTAAATATAAATATAAAAAATTAATAAAATGTAATAATTAAAAACGAGTCAATGTCATATTCCTTTTTAATGTATTTTATACATAATTATTCATTAATAAATTTAATATAGAAAAATATTTCTCTATATTTCTCAATATATATATATATCAATCTATATAATATTTCCTAAAATATCATTTATATAATAAAATATATTTATACCTGCATTAAATAAGTCATATATTTAGTGAAAATGAATAAAAATTAAAATTATTTAAAAATGATGACTAATTGCATCGAACAATGGACATAATTGAATGTCGTTTGATTTTTCAATTTAACATATATCAAACGTGTGTTACATTGATTTCACACAAACATATACATAATTAATGTAATTTTATATACAACACACACACACACAAATATTTATGCAATTAATGAAATCTTATATAGAAACATATACACATAATATATTATGTTTTGAATTGGTAAATTTTATTTATTTATTTTTAATATTATTACAATTAGGAATTATTTATTCATTTTTAATATTTTTTATTTTTTTTGGAATTTAATCATTTTCTAACACACACACACAAACTATGTTTTAAGATTTTAAATATGTATTCATGTTTATTTAAATATATATCTATTGGGGCTCGGAGCCCAGCGCCGCAGCAGAAGTCGTCGTTGCAGAAAACACACAAGAGGAGAAGATTTTACCCGAATGAATTTTATCACCTGAAGGCATTTTACATCACCCGAAGGAATTTTACACATATTCACCCGAAGGATTTCAACACCACACCAGAAGGCATTTTTACAATGCAACACCGACACCCATGAACATACCATTTTGATTGTACCGCCGATCATCACAACCGAGAGAGGCCGCTTGATCTCTGCAACCAAGAGGACTTTCTATACATGGCACCATCATCATTGTTGTCTTCAATCATCGCCGCCGACACACCATCGTTGTCGTGATCACCACCTTTGTTTCACATCGGTTACCGAAAACGCGACAACCCCTTCACCGCTCTCTCTTGGTGGCTGCATCTTTGTCATCCCACGTTCCAAAATATGATGTTGCATCCTCTTATATAGACATCATGTCCATATTTCAATTAATGTGGTCAACATTGATAATTCTATCATTATTTCGTCAATTAATATTGGGAATAACTCTTAATCAATGTCAGGAGAAAATTCTCCATTAATGTTGAGAAATTCCCTCCATTAATATTTTCTCCATCCTCATTATTTAAATTTTAAATCAATAAATCCCAATAATCTCCACCTTGATTTCAATTTAAAATACTTCACATTCATCTCCATTATCTGGGCCAATTTTATCGCCAACTCCACCAAGCTCTGAATGTCAAAAAATTGATGGAACACACCGCATGACACAAGCAGCCAAGAAGACTTTCGATATTCCAGCAACACTGCTGATACCACCATCATTTTCCGATGACATCTGAGTCCTTTATAAGCTACTCAACCAGATGATTTTCACCATGTTCTGAAACCGAGCACTTCAACCAATCCCTCTGATACCACTATTGGGGCTTGGATCCCAGCGCCGCAACGGAAGTCTTCATTGCAGAAAACACACAAGAGGAGAAGATTTCACCCGAAAGAATTTTATCACCCAAAGACATTTTACATCACCTGAAGGAATTTTACACATACTCACCTGAAGGATTTCCACACCACACCCAAAGGAATTTTTACAACGCAACACCGACACCCACTGTAGAGATACAAAGCTTGACGTACATGGATATTACATTACTTTTGTGGAATACTTAATACATAACAAAAACTAACACTTAAGGACCGTAATAATTTAGTGTCTTTGGAAACTTCGAACATAATCTTCTAATCATGGTAAAAGATCATCAATATATCCCATAAAGATCTTCCCCTTTTGTTTTCTTACCTAAAACCTTTCTTTATATCCTGGGGAAAAGAAAAAATATAAAGGGTGACCTCAAATGCTCATTAAGGGTAAGAATAATGAAAATAAAACAACCGTATACATTTTAACTTAAAGACATGACCATAATGTTTAAACATGAAAATATTGAGCAATGAGATAAAACATGGAAGTAAATAAGGCGTAGATCATAATGGAACATCAACCATGATAAAATATCATGGGAATAAAACTTGTAATTGTGGAAAAACATTAAGCACATGATATGATTTCCATAGTAGCTAAGGCATTGCTGTCAAGACCATCTTAGTGGACAAAGTCCCTTATTGAACCGAGTTTACTTGTCGTTCCAGCCCTGTATTACTGAACCAGATTTACTTTTCATTTCAGCCATGTATATCTCATGAGATATAAATCTTTATCCAATTCATTGGAGGGAGATATAGGTCCCACCCATATCATAATGAAATCATTCTTTTGTGTTCCACAAAATCATAAATCATAAATCATAGCATAACCCATGTAATAGAATGGGATTCATAAACATCATGCCATCATAACATAATCCATATAAAAAAATGGATATCATTCCATCATAAGAAGAATCAAACCATGTAAATAATGGAGACATTATACATGGAACATAAACATATTAAATAATGTCATTTTATATGGAAAATAGTTTTGATAAAACACTTGAAATTAATTATTGAGGAAAATATACTTTCTTCTTAAAAATCATTTTCTTTTCGCAAAATGCCATGAAATTTTAGAATAAAATGGTTTTGGTGAAAGTAATCATGAAATCTTGTAGAGGAAGCTTCATGAAAATTAGGCGTTACGAAACCGTAAAAATCCGTTCACGCCGTATAAGTTAAAAATAACATTCTCCTTGTACTTTTGTCGGAAAAGTAAAAAAGTACCTCGTAACGTAAATAAAAGAAATACTACTTACATACCACATGGTAAAAGCCAAAAATGGGTAAAAGGCCATTAAAAATACATGAAAAAATGTTTATAAAACAGGGACATGGAGGATAACAAAAACCCCAGTAAATACTTACGAATAAACAATATCGGATAAGAGCGAGATTGAAATAGTTATCCCTTACAAAGATCTTTTTGTAAATAAAATAGATCACTTATGTGTATTCACTATAAGGTCACATAAAGAAAGTATAAATACATGATAATATATAAAAATTCATTTCTCACATAATCAAATAACGACATAAACAAGACAGAGAAGATCAACCCAAAGAACGGAAATTGGGTTAAGAAGTTCCCTTACCTCGTGTCCGACTTGACTCGATCGTTCTTTAATCTCCTGAATAATAAACCAATTTTAATTTATACATGCTTAAGAAACTTTTTCAAATTTATTATTCCATTTATATCACTTATTACCATGTTATAAACATTATGTAACCATTTAAGTTAATAATGTTCTTTTTCTTGATATTTGGTACTTGAGTCAAAAATGGACTTCTTATAATTACATGTTCTTCATGTGGTCAAAAGTTCATTATATCCAGAATTATATTAATGATTTATATATCATATATATCATATACATCCATCATATACATGTATTTATAATTTTTCATAACATATGGAGGTAAGAAATGAAATGCACCATTCATGGAGACAGTAAGCCGTACGTACACATGAACGCTACTTTCATTTCTATTTTTTATTTTCATGGAATTAAAACATAATGATAAATAGGTATATTATAATTTCAATATAATATCATATACAATATCATTAACTACATCCTTTATACATCCCACATAAGGCATTAACGAATCACATCACTTTGAGGGGGCGGTAGTCCGCACTTCCTCAAATGAGATTATCGTATTTACCGAATATGGAAACCATAAAGGCTTGATATAATTGGTAAGTAAAAAAGAATAAGGAAATAATAATCATAATATATATCATATATAAATATAGTGTCATCATAATGGCCACCATGAGAGGCGGTAGGAGAAAATCGAACAATCATCATTTTGTGAGGCGTTAGTTTTCCATCCACAAAAACATTATGTTCTTCATCCATTATATGGAGGCGTGTGTAAGTGTAGTTTGAATACTTCTCATAAAAACATCCTTGTATATTTAGGATAATGGTTTTTTTACAAAATAAAGGATTTAAAAGATTTTAGGGGTTGGAGAAGTAGAATAAAAGAAAACAATTTAAGAGAAACCATTACCTTTAATTTGGGTAACTTCCTTTGGTTTGAACCAAAAGGACTTCTTGGAGTGCCTTCTGCCTAAGGTAAGGCTTCTAGGGGGAGGATAGGGATGTAGGGAGCTTAATTGGGCAGATTTGGGACGAGAAAAATGGCTTGAGAGGTGTGAGGAATTGGATAGAAATGGTCTCCTTTTGTAAGCGAGAGGAGGGGCTCTTTAGGAAAGAGTGAAAATATTATTTTATAATATAATGATATTTGGTTTCTAATGGTCCAAAAATAATTATTGTCAAAGATACGATGACTCATGGTCGAGATATAATCATCCAATTAGAATATGACATGTTTTGGATAATATTGTAATCATTATAATCTTATTTATTTAAATCATTTATTAATGAGGTAAATAATACATCATTATTGTGTCATAAATAATTTAATTTATTTTATGTCTAAAAAATATAAAAAAATACGAACATTTATGAAATCTTTTTAGTTTTCCAATGAATATTTATAGTCAAAAAGATAATTTATATATCCCCTTATAAAAATTAATTACTAGTTTTTTTGTTAATGCCAATTTTGTCTTTAAATTAAATTAATTGATCTAATGTGTCATTGTCTTTTATAAGTGGCTCCATGGGGTACCAGAATCGACCCAAGGATGTCCATGGTCGGCCATTACTCATAAAATAAGGTTTGGACAAGTGTTAAGGTAATTTTGAATTATTATAATATTCTTTTAACCTTGAATTACCCTATTTACATTTAACCGTGGTAAATAAAAGTAAAAAGTTATTATTAACCAAAAATTATTTTTATCTAATTGAACAAAATTTTACTCCTTGATATTAACTATGTCTCTCATATTTTCGAAATTCAACTCACAGAAGCAGTAAAAATTACGTTTTATGAACAATTGCAAAAGCTCCTAGGAGGTGGGTAAAAGATGGTGAAAAGTTCAATACAATTTTTATAAATCTAAAATTATTATAAAACTACTCCAATGGATTTAATTGAACTTATATAAGTATTATGTATCTATTTTTACCTAAAATAAATTTAAATCAAATAAATTATTATTTAAATAAAAATTCGGTTTTAACCAAAAACTCAGTGTATTCACTATTCATCAAAAATTGAAGTTTTTCAGAAAAATACAAAAAATTCAGACTAACCTATATTTGATATTCTGAATTCAAAATTGATGTCTATTTTTCAAAATTCAAAACATAGAAGTGTAATTAATTAATTTTAAAATTAATTCCCGTTATCAAAACAAATAGCGTGTTTTTAAGAAACAATAACTATCAATAGATTGATACTTGTTTATGTCAAATTTCAAAGAGAAATTAATTCCAATGACCAACATTGGATTAAATGGTAAAAATATATTATAATTACACTTTAAAAACAATTAAAAATATAATCTAACCATATAAATTATTGCGATGAAAAAAAGTTGTTTTTAATTAAAATATACCATGTTTTTACTATTCATTAAAATATGAAAGTTATCAGAATAATATGAAAATTTTATTTTAAGTAAATTTTTATATCCTGATTCCAAAGAAGAATTTTATTTTGTCAAATTAAACTTATAGACATGTCAAAAACAAGATTTAAAATGGGTGCACCATCAAAAGGCGGTAAAACTGTATTTTTTGAAAAATACTTATTTTATCCGAAAAACTGATTTTGTTTTCATAACTCACTCTAGAAAATGTGTAAAATGAATTATAATGTCATAAAATTCAAAATTTAGTTAATACTATTAATAATGGCTAGATTATTATATTATAATAATATAATGTTGTTTAGTGAAACCCGGTATTGCGTACTACACACGCTATCGTGGAAGGTCGCGATTGCGTGTAATGCAAGCCAAGTCAGGGTTTCGTGTTGTGAAAGACTCCTTTCTTGTTTCGTTATAACAGAATCCAACCATTTTTTATTTATACATTTAATATATATATATATATATATGTACACTCAATGTTTCATAGAATGACTATTATCAAAAAAACATGAAATTGTGTGTAAAAGAATCTAAGAATAGTGTGGCGTATACTGAAAGCTAATACGGTATTGCGTATAGCACAAGATAATCTTGGTGTGGCATAAAACACCTGACATCAAATAAATTAAAAATAATACTTATCATAAAATCTCGGGGTGTTACACCCATGAACATACCATTTTGATTGTACCGCTGATCATCACAACCGGGACACACCGCTTGATATCCGCAACCAAGAGGACTTTTGATACATGGCACCGTCATCATTGTCATCTTCAATCATCGCCGCCGACACACCGTCGTTGTCGTGATGACCACCTTTTTTTCACACCGATTACTGAAAGCGGTGCAACCCCTTCACCGCTCTCTCTTGGTGGCTACATCTTTGCTAGCCCACATTCCAAAATATGATGCTGCATCCTCTTATGTAACGCCCCGACCCCAGTTACCTAGAGTCGGTGCATTGTTACATAACATTGGAATGGTCACAAGAAAGATCAAATCTCAAAAGACCGATTAGTTTTGTAGCCTTGTAAACACTAGATATATTCATAAAGTTTTACATTACATCATAAAAATGAAAACTACAATAACATAGTCTCCATATTCTACACTCTTATCCCCTCATACAATCCCTGCAGGTCATTCATAATTTACTTCTTCACATCCTGGGAAAAATAAAACAAAGAAAAGGGGTGAGCTCAAATGCCCAGTAGGGATAACAATATAGCGGAAACTTTCATAAATAAGAATAAACATTTAAGGCAATGTATAACTAAAAATAATCCATTTAAACTTTAACTTCAACATAGTATGGAAAAAATAAAATGTAATAATGCCATTTACTTATTCACATATATATTCTACTAATCGAATAATCACATGCAATATCAATAACCACTTTCATAATGATGGAAATCATAATGCCAGAATATCATAACCACATAGCCAAGGCCTCGTGCCAAGCCTACAAATAAGATTTTTCCAAGGCCTTGTCCCAAGACACTAGTTTATCTCATGAGACCTACCGATGCATCGAGGAGCTATAGCGGGCTCCACCCGTCACATATTAAGTCCAATGCATTCCCATATGAAAAGGTTTAAACATAACATAAACATTCGTAATAAAACTAGCATACGAAATGTAAATACTTCATCCATAAACCATGAATGGTATAAAAATAACACATCCACAGTCAAACATATCACAAAACCTTCAATAATATAGAAGATTTGTATCATAATAAATCAACTTCAAATAAGCGTAAGATCCATAAAAGGATGTTGACATAGATGAAATCAAAACTCTTTGAGAGAAATATCCTTTTTTTGAAATCATTTAATAGCCACATAATTATAAAATAAAACATTTACTTTGAAAATTTTCTTATAAGTTTGTAAGGGATGCTTCGAAGATTTTATAACGGTGGAAAATAGTCACACCCTACGTATAAGTTAAAAAAAACAATCTTACCTTAATTTTGTCGAAAAGGTTAAAAAGCACCTTGTTTGGAAAACGACAGAAAGATTCCTTTTTAAACTTATTATAAAAAGTCAAACAAGGGTATAAATGACTTTAACCCATATTCTGTAAAATAGTAAGAATGTTTTGAAATACATTTTTAAGAAACATGGATGTGGATGATAAAGAAATCTCAGTAGATTATTACGTATAAACAACCTCGGGTAATGAAGAGATTGCGAAATAAACTCATACCTTGTACTTTTCCTTGGTTTAGGGTAGGTTAAACTTCTGTATAATGGTGAAATAATTTTTATTAAATTATACAAGATTCATATACATTAATATGGTATCATATATGATCTTTTAACATTGATTTGTTAATAATATCTTAGTATTATCGTTGTTTCGGGTGTTAACTTACTCGTTTTCTTTTATATGTTTTGTTATGTAAGATGTGTTTTTCATGGATAGGTTTTATATTAATCATACCGAGAATGATATCAAGTCTTTAGATACTATTATTAATCATCAATTAAGAATTAGACTTGAATGGATACGATGGAAAATGAATCTCATCGCGTTCGTGGAGATGGTAGTCCATACGTACGCACGAGCGATAATACCATTCTTTTGATATTAAAATAATATATAATTGGATGGTATATAATATATAAAGAATCACTATCATGTTATATTTATTATTTACATGAATTAAACATCATTATTATACCCATCCAAATAATAATTTATTGAATAACAATTACACCACGACGTGGAGAAGGTAAGCCGTACGTACGCACGTATGGTGACATGTTATTCAAAGGATGGATAGAATAATGAATATGGTTGTACCATTTTTATAATAACATCACAGTATATATAAGATACTAGAGTTATTATTTTAGAATGGTAATAACACAGAATGAAGAAGTGGAAGAAGAAAGGAACTTGAATAATGGTGGTGAAATCATTACTTCTTCTTCGGGTTCTTCCTTTTGATTTGATCAAAAGGGACCCTTAAGTTGGATATATGACTAAAGTAAGGCCTCTAGGATGAAGTGAGGGAATTTGATAGAGTATTTTGGAAGATTGTGGCCGAGACAAATGGCTTTGAAGGTTTCAATTAATGAGAAGGGGGAGTGCCCTTTTATAAGAGGGGTGAGGGGCACCTTTGGAAAAGCTAGAAATATTATTTTATAATAAATTAATATTTGGTTTCTAATGGATCCAAATTAGATTATTTAATGTTTAAGGTGGGGTGGGTTTAAAACAACTCAACCAATATAATTTAGATAGGTTTGGGTCATTATATTAACCTTATCTTTTAGTTTTAACTCTTAGTTAATTAGTTTGACCGTTACCATGTCACTTAGTATTTTTATATTATATAGTTAATAAAAATACTATATACCTCCAAGAGACCCCCCAAGTGGTCCATTAATGATACAACTATCATGATATAAGTCTCTTGGCTGAACATTAGATTTTTAGGAATTTAATATCAATTAATAATATAATATTTTTTTAAAAACTCTTTTATGTCAATTAAGACACTATTGGGAAAATTGATTTTTGTGAAAATCATAACAGAATGATTACTTCCAAGAAAGTTAATTATATAATTACTAACATGTCATATTAACCTAGAAAATTAGTTTAATTCATAAAATGTCTCAAATTATATTTATTTGGGTATTTATAACATCAATTATTTTAATTTTTTACTATTATGGTAATTACTACGTCATCATTGTGTCATAAATAAATTAAATTATTTAATGTCTAAAATTTATAAATAAAAAATAATTATGTAGGAAATATTTTTATATTTCTAATGAATATTTATAATCGAATTTATCTTACGTGTAACCCTATATTAAAAATGTTTTAGTAAATAAACTTTGATTTTAACTCTTTTAACTCTTCTTTGAATTAAATAATAATAAATGTCATAATCTAATCCAAGTGGACCTAAATGATAATATTTAATTCCTAAGGTTGTTTTTGGTAGAATTAAGTTTATCCAATAGAATTAGGACATGTGTTAGGGTAATATTAATATCATTTTTACCCTTAATTACCCTATTTACTTTTAACCGTGGTAAATAAAAGTAAAAAGATACTATTCACCAAAAATTATTTTCATCTCATTGAACCACATTTTACTCCTTGATATTAACCGTGTCTCTCGGATTTTTGAAATTCCACTCACAGAAGCAGTAAAATTATGTTTTATGAAAAATTCAGTTTTTTTAACTACCACTTAGTGGTTTCACTATTCATCAAAAAATGAAGTTTTTCAGAAAAATACCAAAAATTCACCCTAAGCTAATTTCGATATTCCGAATCCAAAAAATGAAGTCCATTAAGAAAAATAAAATTTATAAATTTCAAAAAGTGGGTATTCCTATTCATAACGGATAGTTTGATTGGTTGTGGTGTGTTAGAACTCGATGTTGCGTACAACACACGCTATTGCATTATTCAAAGAGAAGCATACCGTAGAAGCTTGGGATGTTACATTCTCCGCTCCTTCAAATAATTTCGTCCTCGAAATTTCTAGAATACTACCGCATGAAAAGAATCAGGTGGTTCTTCATCATATGTTCCTCGGGTTCCCACGTTTCCTCTTCCATCTTATAGTTTCTCCACAATACTTTTACCAGTCGAGTCGTCCGGTTTCTCAGTACTTGTTCTCTCGTATCAAGAATCTTGACCGGCTCTTTGCAATAAGACAGATCGGGTTCCAGTTCTAATTACTCATAGGTGAGAACATGCATTGGGTCAGGCATGTATTTCCTCAACAGAGATACGTAGAACTCATCGTGAACATTGGAGAGACTTGGAGGCATTGCCAATCGGTAAGCTACAACCCCAATTCGTTCTAAAATTTTGAAAGGTTCGATGTACCTGGGACTCAATTTACCTTTCTTACCAAAACATATGACTCCCTTCCATGGAGATACCTTCAGGAAAACATGATCACCGACTTGAAATTCCAAATCCTTCCTTCGATTATCGGCATAGCTCTTCTGCCTACTTTGGGCTACTTTGATATGGTTTTGGATTGCATTCACCTTTTACATCGTTTCCTCCACCAGTTCTGGGCCTACAAGTTTTTTTTTTCACCAACGTCATCCCAACAGGTTAGTGTGCGACATCTCTTTTTGTATAACGCTTTATATGGTGCCATCTGAATACTCGAATAGAAGCTATTGTTGTAGGAAAATTCTACCGGAGGTAAATATTGATCCCACATACCCAGAAAGTCAAGTGAGCAGGATCTCAACATATCTTCTAAGGTTTGAATAGTTAGTTCTGATTGTCCATCTGTTTGAGGGTGGTAGGAAGTGCTCAAATGAAGTTCAGTATCCAAGGATTTCTGAAGACTTTTCCAGAATCTTGAAGTAAAACAGGGATCACGATCAGAAACAATCGATAGGGGTACTCCATGAAGTCTCATAACCTCATTAATATACAGTCTTGCTAGTCGTTGAAGTGGTAAATCTTCCCTTATAGGAAGAAAATGTGATGACTTAGTAAGACGATCAACAATGACCCATATTGCATCGTTCCTTCTAGGAGTCTTTGGTAGCCCCATGACAAAGTCCATCGTAATATTGTCCCATTTCCACTCTGGTATGGGAAGAGGTTGCATGACTTGTCCAGGCTGTTGCCTTCCAGCTTTCACTTGTTGAAAAACCATACATCTTGACACAAAATCAGCAATCTCCCTCTTAATGTTGTCCCACCAAAAATGTTCCTTCAAATCTCTATACATTTTGGAGCTCCTAGGGTGTATAGAGAAATTGGAACTATGAGCATCATCCAACAATTCCCTTTTTAGATCAGGTATATTGGGAACACAAAGTCTTTTCCCAAATTTCAAAATTCCATCTTCATACACAAAGTCTCTCAATCTCCCATCATTCACAGCTTTAATATTCTTTTGAAATTCTTCATCATCGGTCTGAGAACTCTCAATCTTTTCTAGTAAAGATGGTTTGGAAACCATTTGAAAAATCATTGATGTTTCACATTCCCTCGTTATTCCCATGTCCATTTTCACTAGGTCCATGAAAATTGGATCCCTTTCAATTCTCATATTTTTCAAAACTCCATGATCTTTTCTGCTCAAAGCATCTGCCACCTTGTTTGCTTTCCCCAGGTGGTAGTGTATCGTACAATCATAATCCTTGAGTAATTCAAGCCATCTCCTTTTCCTCATGTTGAGTTCTTTTTGTGAGAAAATATACTTCAAACTCTTGTGATCAGTATAAATCTCACATTTTTCACCATCGAGGTAGTGCCTCCATATCTTCAAAGCAAAGATTACAACTGCTAACTCGAGATCAGGAGTAGGATAGTTTTGTTCATGAATTTTCAAATGTCCTGATGCATAGCCAATAACCCTATCATTCTGCATAAGGATACAACCAAGTCCTTTCTTCGATGCATCACTATAAATAACGAAGCCATCATTCCCCGATGGTAGAGTCAATATAGGATCATTGACTAATCTTCTCTTCAGTTCTACGAAAAATTCTTCACACTCTTTTTTCCAAACAAATTTAACCCCTTTACGTGTGAGATTTGTTAATGGGTTTTCCAATCGGGCAAAATTCCGGACGAAACGTCGATAATAACTTGCAAAACCAATAAAAATACGTACCTCAGTTATACTCATAGGTGATGGACATTCTTAGATTGCCTTGGTCATAGAAGGATCAATAGAGATTCCATCTTTAGAGACAATATGGCCAAGAAAAGAAATCTCTTGAAGATAGAATTCACACATGCTAAACTTCCCATATAATTCATGGATTCTCAGAGTCTTCAGGATAATGCGCAAGTGATTTTCATGATCTTCGTATATTTTGGATTATACCAAGATATCATCAATAAATACCACCAAAAATTCATCGAGATATTCCTTGAAAACTCTATTCATAAAATCCATCAATATAGAGGGTGCATTAGTCAATCCAAAAGGCATTACTGTAAACTTGTAATGCCCGTACCTGGTTTGAAATGTTGTCTTCGGAATGTCTTCCTTCTTCACACACAACTGATGGTATCCAGATCGAAGGTAAATCTTTGAAAAGTATTGATCTCCATGCAGTTGGTCAAATAAATCATCAATGCGAGGTAGGGGATACTTATTCTTTATTGTTATAGCATTGATCTCCTTGTAGTCGATACATAACCTCATAGATCCAACTTTCTTTATAACGAAAAGAACAGGGGATCCCCATGGAGAAACACTAGGGAAAAATAAATCCCTTATTACTCAATTCCTCTAGTTGTTTCTTTAGTTCAACTAATTTTACAATGGCCATTATATAAGGGGTCTTCGATATAGGCCTTGATCCAGGAATTAAATCAATGGAAAACTCAACTTCTCGTTCTGGAGGATATCCAGGTAAATCTTCCGGAAACACCTCTACATATTCTTTCACAACTGGTACATCCTCTATTTGAACACTCCTTTCCTCACCCATAGTCATTTCAATCTCTTCCTCCCCAATAATTGAATTTAGTTGAGCTACTGGGGGTAAATCTTGATAAGAATTAGGTGGTGACAATTCTGCTCTAAAGATAAGGTGTTCCTTATCATCATCATAAAAAATCGTAACCTCATTCTTCTTACAATAAATCTTCACATCATGGTCTGAATGAAAATCCATACCGAGGATTATATCAAACTCAATCATAGGTATGACGATGAGATCAGCGGATAAAGAACATTTATGTTCTCTAATGGGGACTGATTCACAAAACTTTGTTGCAATGATACTTCCCTTAGGAGTTTTAACTGACAACTCCCTTGTTAAATCAAATTGGAAATATCTAATTTTCTTAGAAAACTGGGACGATATGAAACAATGCGATGATCTAGAATCAAATAATGCATTTTCTAAACTTGAGGAAACCATTAAATTACCTACCACCATGTCTTTCAGAGCTTTTACCTCAGCAGTAGTGATATCATATGATTGGCCTTGGTCCCTTGGACTTTTCTGAGGTAAGTTCCCCTGATTCTTAGGAAATTCATTTGCATAATGTCCCATCTCCCTGCAATAGTAGCATTGGACATCAGTAGCTTCCTTCTTCCCCTTGAAATCACGAGCTTGGTGGCCTTTTTCACCACACTTGTAACAGACTCCCGTTCCTTTTAAGCAAGTACCGGGGTGTTTCTTCCCACATTTACTGTAGGATGGATATTCAACTTTTCCCTTCTTCCCTTTATTTCAATTCCCAGATTGATCAGCAGATCTCTTCTTCTCTTGATTTTCTTTAAAGTCATATGACTTAGAGAATTATTTCTTTGTCTTGATAGCACATGAGACAATGTCTTCATATGACGAGAAGGATTGTGAGACTAATGCTCGACGGAGAAATGGTTTTAACCCATCAATGAAACGATCAATCTTACTTCTTGGGTAATGTATATAATCTCTATCATACATTTCTAACCTTGTAAAGTTAGCCTCATACTTTGCGACATTCTCATCCTCCTTTTGTCTCAGACTCAGAAAATGCCTTTCCATATCTGCTCGATGGTCACGAGGAAAGTATTTTTATAAAAATATATCTTTGAACGCCCTCCATTACATATTTGATACTTCATCATCTTCCTTCGTGTTTTGAATCAATGACCACCATTGATCAGCATCTCCAGTAAGGCGGTAAACTGCAATGATAACTTTTTCCCTTTCACTACTTCCCAAAGCCTGAAATATGTTATCTGGGGAATTTATCCATTACTCAGCTACTAAGGGATTTGTACTCCCATTGAACGTTGGTGTTTGTTGCCTCATGAAGTGATCTAAAATTGATCCTCCACTATGCGGATCATGGTGCTCCATACAGGTAAGGTTATTATTAATAACCTAAGTGAGTTGTCCCAGTATGGTGATTAGCAGATCGGCACCAGTTGCATCACCAGCTCCACTATAACTATCTTGAGTAGGAGGGAAATCCCTACATGGAGTGCGTGCATTGATACAGTTTCTATTTCTTCCACTAGGAGCCATTTCTAAATAATGGCATAAACTAGATCAGTTTATGAATCAAAATACATAATTCTATACATATAAAACACTTAACATGAATTGAACTATTTATGGATATAATCCATAATTATAAAAAAAAATTCTTTGAGGAATTATATACTCATAAACCCTTCATAATGATTTTTAAAGAAAATGAGAGTTATCCTAAGCATATACCTCGGGAGTGTCATAACCAAGAGTGCAGCAAGGCCCGTTGTCGTGCACCAGTTCCCATTCGAGTCTATATCAAAGCAGTGTTTTTGGGGTTTACCCCTAGGTACATTTGTGCTAGAGCCTCCTCTACCTTCTCGTATCCAGACATGGATGTATTGTTCGGAAAAATCACAAAATCTCTACAAAACCAAAATTCTAGGAAGTTCTTCTATACTAATCCTCAAAGTCCATCTTAAATCTATGTTCTCTAATCAGAGTTTATCTAAATCTAGCTTCCAAGGTTTGTACTAAACTTCCTTTGATACCAACTTTAACACCCCGACCCTAGTTACCTAGAGTCGGTGCATTGTTACATAACATTGGCATGATCACAAGAAAGATCAAATCTCGAAAGACCGATTAGTTTAGTAGCCGTGGAAACACTTGATATATTCATAAAGATTTACATTACATCAAAAAAATGAACACTACAACAACATAGTCTCGATAGTCTACACTCTTATCCCCTCATACTATCCCTGCAGGCCATTCATAATTTATTTCTTCACATCCTAGGAAAAATACAACATAGAAAAGGGGTGAGCTCAAATGCCCAGTAAAGATAACAATATAGCTGAAGCTTTCATAAATAAGAATAAACATTTAAGGCAATGTATAACTAAAACAAAATCCTTTTAAACTTTAACTTCAACATGGTATGGAAAAAATAAAATGAAATAATTCCATTTACTTATTCACATGGATATTCTACTAATCGAATAATCACATGCAATATCAATAACCACTTTCATAATGATGGAATGCATAATGCCAGACTATCATAACCACATAGCCAAGGCCTCGTGCCAAGCCTACAAATAAGATTTTGTCAAGGCCTTTTTCCAAGACACTAGTTTGTCTCATGAGACCTACCGATGCATCGAGGAGCTATAACGGGCTCCACCCGTCACATATTAAGTCCAATGCATTCCCATATGAAAAGGTTAAAACATAATATAAACATTCGTAATAAAAATAGCATACGAAATGTAAATACTTCATCTATAAACCATGAATGGTATAAAAATAACACATCCACAGTCAAACATATCACAAAACCTTCCATAATATAGAAGTTTTGTATCATAATAAATCAACATCTAATAAGCATAAAATCCATAAAAGGATGTTGACATAGATGAAATCAAAACTCTTTGAGAGAAATATCCTTTTTTTGAAATCATTTAAAAGTCACATAATTATAAAATAAAACATTTAATTTGAAAATTTTCTTATAAGCTTGTAAGGGAAGCTTCGAATATTTTATAACGGTGGAAAAAAGCCACACCCGCCGTATAAGTTAAAAAAACTTTCTTACCTTAATTTTGTCGAAAAGGTTAAAAAGCGCCTTGTTTGGAAAACGACAGAAAGATTCCTTTATAAAATTCTTATAAAATGTCAAACAAGGGTATAAATGACTTTAACCCATATTGTGTAAAATATTAAGAATGTTTTGAAATACATTTTTACGAAACATGGATGTGGATGATAAAGTAATTCTAGTAGATTATTATGTATAAACAACCTCGGGTAATTAAGAGATTGCGAAATAAACCCTTACCTTGTAATTTTCCTTTGTTGAGGGTAGGTTAACCTCCTATATAATGGTGAAATAACTGTTATTAAATTATACAAGAATCATATACACTAATATGATATCATATATGATCTTTTAACATTGATTTGTTAATAATATAATAGTATTATCATTGTTTCGGGTGTTAAATTGCTCGTTTTATTTTATATGTTTTGTTACATAAGCCGTGTTTGTTAGGGATAGGTTGTATCTTAATCATATCCATAATGATATAAAGTCCTTATATACTATTATTAATCATCAAATTAGAATTATACTTGAATGGATACGATGGAGAATGAATCTCATCGCGTTCCTTTAGACGGTAGTCCGTACGTACGCACGAGCGACAATATAATTCTTTTGATATTAAAATAATATATAATTGGATGGTATATCATATATACCAAATCATTATCATGTTATATTTATTATTTACATGAATTACACAACATTATTATACCGATCCAAATAATAATTTGTTGAATAACAATTACACCACGAAGTAGAGACGATAAGCCGTACGTACGCACGTATGGTGACATTTTATTAAAAGGATGGATAGAATAATGAATATGGTTGTACCATATATATAATAACATCAAATTATATATAAGATACTGGAGTTATTATTTTAGAATGGTAATAACAAAGAAATAAGATGTGGAAGAAGAAAGGAACTTGAAAAATGGTGGTGAAATCATTACCTCTTCTTTGGGGTTTTCCTTTTGATTTGATCAAAAGGGATCCTTAAGTTGGATTTATGACTAAATGAAGGCCTCTATGATGAATTGAGGGAAGTTTAGAGAGTATTTGGGCAGAGTTTGGTAGATCCAAATGGATTTGAAGGTGTGAATTAATGAGAAGGGGGAGTGCCCTTTTATAAGAGGGGTGAGGGGAACCTTTGGAAAAGCTAGAAATATTATGTTATAATAAATTCAGATCGGTTTCTAATGACTCCAAAGTGGATCACTTAAAGGTTAAGGTGGGGATGGGTCGAAAAACACTCAACCAATAGAATTTAGACATGTTTGGGTCATTATATTAACCATATCTTTTAGTTTTAACTCTTAGTTAAATAGTTTGACACTTACCATGTCACTTTGTATTTTTATATTATATAGTTATTAAACATACTATATAACTCCAAGAGACCCCAAAGTGGTACATTAATGATACACCTATCATGATATAAGTCTTTTTTCTGAACCTTAGATTTTTATAAATTTAATATCAATTAATAATATAATATTTGTTTTAAAAACTCTTTTATGTCAATTTTGACACTATTTAGAAAATTGATTTTTCTGAAAATCATAACAGAATGATTACTTCTAAAAAAGTTAATTAAATTATTCCTGACATGTCATATTAACCTAGAAAATTAGTTTAATTCATAAAAAGTGTCAAATTATATTTATTTGGGTATTTATAACATCAATTATTTTAATTTTTCACTATTATGGTAATTACTGCATCATCATTGTGTCATAAATAAATTATATTATTTAATGTCTAAAAATTATAAATAAAATATAATTATGTAGAAAATATTTTTAGCTTTCTAATGAATAATTGTAATCGAATTTATCTTATGTGTACCCCTATATGAAAAATGTTTTAGTAAATAAACTTTCATTTTAACTCTTTTAACTCTTCTTTGAATTAAATAATAATAAATGTCCTAATCTAATCCAAGTGGACCTAAATGATAGTATTTTATTCCTAAGGTTGTTTTTGGTCGAATTAAGCTTATCCAATTGAATTAAGACATGTGTTAGGGTAATATTAATATCATTTTTACCCTTAATTACTCTATTTACTTTTAACCGTGGTAAATAAAAGTAAAAAGTTACTATTCACAAAAAATTATTTTCATCTTATTGAACCACATTTTACTCCTTGATATTAACCGTGTCTCTCAGATTTTTGAAATTCCACTCACAGAAGCGGTAAAATTATGTTTTATGAAAAATTCAGTTTTTTTAACCACCACTTAGTGGTTTCACTATTCATCAAAAAATGAAGTTTTTCAGAAAAATACCAAAAATTCACCCTAGGATAATTTTGATATTCCGAATCCAAAAATGAAGTCCATTTTGAAAAATAAAATTTATAAATTTTGAAAAGTGGGTATTACTATTCATAACAGCTAGTTTGATTGGTTGTGGTGTGTTAGAACTCGATGTTGCGTACAATACACGCTATTGCATTATTCAAAGAGAAGCGTACCGTAGAACCTTGGGGTGTTACATCTTATATAGACATCATGTCCATATTTCCATTAATGCGGTCAACATTCATAATTCCATCATTATTCCATCAATTAATATTGGGAATAACTCTTCATTAATGTCAGGAGAAAATCCTCCATTAATGTTGAGAAATTCCCTCCATCAATATTTTCTCTATCCTCATTATTTAAATTCTAAATCAATAAATCCCAACAACATCCAATTTTTTTAATATTTTATATTTAATTAATAAAACTTATACATTTTTTCAATATTTTTAAAGTGTACTCATTTTTAATTATTCAATTTTACTCATTTTTAACATGCATGCATTTAAGATTATATATTAATTAAGGATGTTAAAAATATATTTGTAAATAAATATATTTATAAATGTATATTTACTATATTTATAAATTTATATATTTATAATTATAAATAAATAAATTTTATTTTTTAAAATTATTTATATAAATATAAATAAATAATTATATATATTTAAATTATTATAAAATTATAATAAATTTATTAAAATAATGAATATATTTACTATATTTATATTAACATTAATATTAATATTAATATTAATATTAATATATATTTATTAAATATATATAATTATATAAATATATATAATTATATAAATATATAAATATTGTTATTTTTAAAAGTATTTACATAATTATAAATAAATAATTATATATTTAAATAATTATAAAATTATAATAAATATATTTAAATAATGAATATATTTAATATATTTATATTTATATATATTTTTTAAATATATATAATTATATAATTATATTTATAAATATAAATGAATAATTATAAATATATTTAAAAATATATTTATTTATAAATATATTTATAAATGTATATAATTATAAATAAACAATGATAAATTGATTTACAAATATATTTATTTATAAATATATTTATAAATGTATATTTACTATATTTATAAAATTATATATTTATAAAATTATATATTTATAATTATAAATAAAATATATATATATTTTAAAAGTATTTATATAATTATAATTAATTATATATTTAAATAATTATAAAATTATAATATATATTTATATATATTCACAATTTTTTTATTGATAAATATAATTATAAATCCTTTATCAGCGCTTATCGCTGATAAAGATGTTTTTTATCAGTGCTTATTAATTTACCGCTGATAAAATGTATCTTTATTAGTGTTTTTTTAAAGCACTAGTAAAGATCTCCCCAATCTATTTAAAAGAATCCTAACCGCGACTGATTCAATCATGATTCTCAAGCTTTCGTGGAACTCCCCTGTTGTCGGCGCTCCTCCTATACGTTCATTCGGACGAATCCAGGTTAGGATGCAAGGTATGTTATTTTCTCCTCCTCACTCATTGATTGCTTGTTTGAGTTCCACGTAATATTGCTTGTGCGCTACTTTCCTTAATTCTTCAACACCCGCTTGCTGATTTCTTCCACTCGATTTAACTCAATATAGATCTCCTTTACACCCTATATCACATGACTAGTGTAGAAGATATCTCTTATAACTTCCTCCATGTTGATTCACCTAAAGTGTTAGGGATGTGATAGCCTTATTTGTTTACCAATGGTGTTGTTATAGATTGGAACCCTTAGGTTATTGATTCTATTGGTATACGTTTATTATTGTCACACCCTAGGATCCAGTGAGATTCCCGTGATGTTTTTTCATTTGATGAAATTAGCATAGAGATCCCCGCTACACACATTGTTTTCATCCCATTTTACATTTCATGGACATGCTCCAACAATTTATTTTTGTTTACTATTATTACAAATCATTAACATAATGAGTCTCATTTGATCTACATGCCATCATTAATTTATGGTTGTGTTTACCTTTTAAAAAAATGTGTTTTAAGAAATGTTTTGAATGAATAAAATTCATTTTGATTTATTTTCATAAGCTCTCAAGTCCAATTTTTTAATAGCTTATAGTGTTTTCACTTTTAAATATATGATTCCATCAATTAGTTTGTGAAAATTGGATTTTGAAAGGATGATTTTAAATGATTTTTTATCAACATGAGTATAAATTTATTGATCATAATCATGGTTGTATTCTATTTTCCAAAAAGGTTTTACCTTGGAATTTCGAAAAGAGATAATTATATGATATTTTATTCCTTTATACTTTCCTTTTCAGAAACATTTTTTTTAAAATAGCATTCAGACTATTTTTTTGTGAAATGTTTTATAAATGAAATTTAATTGACTATTTGGTAAATCTCACTAGGCCTATTTATCTCACACCCCCCACACACCCATATGGGAATATATAGCTTTTATGTTTTCATATGTGTTCTGAGGTTATGATCAAAATTTGGATTTCATTCATGTAGTCTATTTATGGAAATTTTGGTAAAGGTAAGTGACCATGGGTCACATGGAGATGTTAGAGTTGTGACTTAATTGTTGGTTTATTTTAGAGCATTCTTTTATTGGAAAATTTGTAAATCTTATCTATTTGAATTTTATTTTCCTTTATAAATAGATATGATTATGTATTACTCTAATGTTTTATATAATAAGTGAGTTTTTAGTTATTTTTCTTATGAATCCTTTGTTCTGATTATTTATTTTTAACTATTTAGTTTATATCCATGGATGTCCAATGTATGTACACAGCATTATGGATACCCAAAAATGTTTACAATGCTTGTTTACTTTTATTAAAGGGTGAAATCAATCCTAATTTTATATAGATTGATACCATGGTCCTTTCCCTGAGCTCCTGGAAATTGGGAGCACTCTTCAGTTCTTGTGGAGGAACGATTCAGGTGATTTGGAAGGTGAGCATAACATGTTCCTTATAAAATGGTATCAAATAAATCTTTTATTTTAAGAGTCTTATTGTATGGAGCTAGGACTTCAAAACTCGTGAGGTATGATATGTGTAGGTTATTGATCACCATCTTTCATGATAAGAAATGAGTTTCCATGAGAAATAATGATTAAGTTTTTCATTTGATTCTATTTTGATTATCTTTTTATAGATTTTGAGACGAGGTGATAAAATTTTTATCCCCATTGAGTTGAATAAGATATTTTAGTGGTTTCTTGAGTTTTTGGGTAATTGTGGAAGAAAAATTAGAGTAAAACCATTGCCTTCTTGGCCTGGGAACAATGCATTACCCATGTGTATGGTATTGAGAACTCTTCAAGGGATGTTACACGGTTGGCACATGATTCTACAAACCATGCGACCAAATCATGCATAGATCTAGTGTAAATGATGATGGTATGGATCAAAAATGGATGCATGATAATCGTATGACAAAATAGTATGAAGATGGAGTTAAAGACTTCATCAAGTTTGCAATAGAGCATGCATACAAACCTTCTCAAATCCTTTGTCCATGTTTATTTCATTTTTATTCAAGAAAAATCAGTTTGAAAGATTTGAAAAACATTTTAATTGTCATAGAATAGATTAGAGCTATAAATTTTGGACTAAACATGAGAAAACACTGAACGTGAACACCGATTGGGATAATACTGTGGTTTATGGATCATTTGATATGAATACTAGTGTAAATGATGATGGAGATCACATGGAAGAAATGAAAATACAAATTTAATATGACCTTCATGATTGTCCAAAGTCATTTGAGATGTTAAATAGCCATGATAATAGACCATTTCATACCAGTTATACTAATTACACAACATTGTCATATGTATTATAGTTGTATAATTTGAAAGCTAGCAGTGGATGGAGCGACACCAGCTTTACAAAACTACTTGGTCTCCTAAATGATATGCTACTGAAGAAAATGAACTTCCATGTCGAACATATAATGCTAAACATATTCTACGTTGAATGGGATGATCTCTAAAAAAAATACATGCTTGTCTAAATGATTTCATATTGTTTCTCAAGGACCACATATCACTCATAAAATTTCAAAAGTGTGGCATGAATTGATACAATAAAAATTAGTCAATTCCTTTAAAAGCTATATGGAACTTTCCTATGATTACATGGTTTAGAAGGCTATATGTATGTTAGAGAAACCATGATACAATTGATATGACACGCATATAAAAGAATTAATGATGGGAACCTACATCATCCATCAGATTCTATTCAGTGAAAGAAAATTGATTATGAGTATCCTAAATTTGGAAATGAGATGAGAAAATTTCATCTTGCATTATCTATAGATGGAATAAATCCTTTTGGTATACAGAGTAGTACTCATAGTAAATGGCTCGTCATGTTGGTAAATTAAAACTTCCCTCCATGGTTATGCATGAAGTACAAATAAATTATGTTGTCTCTGCTTATATCTGTACCAAAGAAACACAGTAATGATATTGATTTCTATTTGGATCTATTGATGTAAGATATGAAATTGATGTGGGATATATGTGTTACAATTTATGATGCTCATATAATTCAAGAATTCACATTAAGGGTCATGTTGTATGGGATGATAAATTACTTTCCTGCTTATGGAAATTTTTCAGACTATAACATTAAAGGAGTGTTGGGGTATCCCATTTGTGAAGAATTCACACACTTAGTTTTGGTTGAAACATTCCTTGAAGACTGTGTTTTTAGGACATCATAAATTTCTACCTCGATGATATAAATACTGATCTTGGACAACATCATTCGATGGGAATACCGAACAAGGTGCATCACCATCTCCACTAATGGTTGATCAATTATTCAATAAAGTAAATGACATTGACACTATTTTTGGTAAACCATTTTTGAAAAACCTTATGAAATCAGGTTTGAAAAATAGATCAATTTTCATTGAATTACCATATTGGAATTGTTTGTACATAAGATATTTTCTTGATGTCATGCATGTAGAAAAAATGTACTTGATAGTGTTATTAACACATTACTAAATGTGCCTGTAAAAACAAAATATGACATCAATGTTAGGCTAGATATGATTTACATTGGTATAAGGGAAGAGTTGGCACCAGTGAAGGGTAAAGGGATGACTTTTCTTCCTATATCTTCTTATACTCTATCTAGATAGAAAAAATTTCAATTTTTCATTTTTTTTAATGGTGTAAAGGTTTTAGAAGGGTATTCATCAAATATCAAGAATGTCGTGTCAATGAATAATTTGAAGCTATAGGGACTAAAATCACACAAGTGTCATGTTTTGATGTAAGATTTGATGCATGTTGCTTTACGTTGTATTCTACCTGAAAATGTTTGACATACATTAACTAGACTCTGCTTCTTTTTTAAATCCATATGCAGTAAAATTATAAACCTGGTAAAACTTCTAATCAAGAATAATGAGGTTGTAGTTATATTATGTGAATTAGAGATGTTATTCCCACCAAAATTATTTGATATAATGATCCACTTGATAGTTCACTTAGTTAGAGAGGTTGAACCATGTGGTCCTATCATTACAGATGGTTATACCCCATTGAATGGTATTTGAATATTTTGAAAGGTTATGTTAAGAATTGAATTCATCCAGAAGGTTGTATTGTAGAATGATATATTGCAAAAGAAGCTATTGAATTCTATACAAATTACTGATCATATGTTGATAACATCTGCTTCCCAAAGTATTGTCATAGTTAACACCTTATGGGTAAAGGGATTTATAGAAGAGATGTTTTTACAATTACCATCACAGAGCGGGAGAAAGCTCACCTTTACATTTTACATAGTAGTGAATATGTTGATCCTTTCATTGAATCCAACAAATATATTCTTAGAGATTTTAATCCATAAAGGGATGAAGGATGGATATTCAATACACATAATCAACAATTTATAGGATGGTTCCAATATCAAATTTATATGGAGTTATCTAAAAAAAATCAATTATCGAACGACTTTCATGGCTAGCCAGGGGACCAAATGAAAATGTTATATCTTACACTGGTTTTTTAATCAATGGTTATACATTCTATACAAAAGAACACAATGAATTTATTATGATGAAAAAAAGTGGATTTATGCTTGTGGTGGAAGCGATGGACATATCTGGTTCCAAGGATAAAAATCCAATTTAGGTGAATATATCATATTTTGGAATTATCAAACATATATATGAGTTAGATTATACAACATTTTAAGTTCATATTTTCTATTGCAAATGGGTTAACAATAGGAGTGCAGTGAAATTTGATGAAATGGGCTTTGTGAAGGTGAATTTTAGTGTGTAAGAGGAAAAGGATGAGCCGTTTATAATGGCATCACAAATAGTGCATGCATTTTATGTCTCAGATCCAAAAAACAATAATTTTTCAATTGTCTTTCTATTAAATAAAACAACTATTGGGTCACATGAAAATTTAATTGAGGATGGCCCTTTCATTGGGTGATCACAATAATTTCATGTAAGTCCCAATGTATACAATTTATCATGTTTTAGAGGGGACCGAAAAGAGGGTATTTGAATTCTAGATAGAGGATTCAAATCCATTAAACCTTTAAAAAAGAAAGATATTTAAATGATATGGTTAAAGTGTTTTTAATATAGTATTATTTTCTACATTATATTATATGTTCTATACTATTTTAACATAATCTAAATTAAATGTTTGACTACTCATGCTGAAAATGTCTTTTGTACATGATGATGTTACCAATCATAGGGAAGAAAAAACTATTGAGGCTGAAATTTTAGAATCATCAGGGGATCAGAAAAATGTTTCTGAAAAAAAAGAATGACATAACATCACAATATTGAATAAAGTTATCAGGGAAAGAAGTAAGGGTATAAAATTTGAAGTTGGATGGAATAAACACGACTAACTTGTTAAACCCAACAAGTTAATGTTCATTAGTTATATTGGGGTCACAATGAGGATGAATGTGACAATTAATATATATTCATGGTGTCATGTACAAACTATAACTAAGGAAACCCTTTGGGAAGATATAAAGGTAATTCGATGATATACTTATCTATTTTACTGAAAAATTATATAATAAAATGTTGATTTAATTTTTATTATTCCTTGCAGAGTTCATTTATTTTAGAAGATTTCAATAATAAATTTTTTCTTAATGCCCACTAGAAAATCCCATAGAGGATTCCAGAATCTTATTACCAAGTTACATCTTAGGGATGCTGAGGGAAATGTAAATCCCTACCCAACAGTTAGTTATACACACATTATAAAGTAGGAAACATAGAATGCTTTCATCAGTTTTCATGGTGAGAAATTATTTCACGTGAATTATATTTGATAATATATTATTTGAAATTATTTATTTTATCTAATTTGATTCAAAATTGTAAATTTATGGAACATAAAAAGAGTGAAAAAAATAAATAACATGCATCAAAACCAATGTACCCCTATTACAAAGCAAGGATGGGGTACACTTCACTAGAGAAATTTTTTTTATGTATTTTAAATCAATAATTAAAGATTTATGTGACATAAAACAACATATGTTACTTTTTTATATGTATATTGATGAATCAAAATCAAAATCCACTTCCATCCCATGTCATGTGCTATGGAAAGAGGCTCGTGTAAATAAAGAGGGTAAACTAGTTGACGAAAATACAAAAGCGGTATGGGAAACATGTGTATATATGAAATAATAGGAATTATTTATGATTTATAATAGTATTAAATAAAAATATATATTTATTTTCATATGTGTTTTATATAATTTAGACATAAGAATCAGTAATGACTGTATCGAAAGAAAAACTACTTTTGGTATTTTTAAAGCGACCAGAACAATAATATCGCGTTAGGGGAGTAGGTTTTGGAGTGTCTCCTCGAACATATTTTGAGAGGATAAACCCGCAAGAGGATACATATAATATTATAAAAGTATTTTAGGCACAAATATATTATTTTCAATATATTATTGTCTGATCTGGTTTGGTAGACCAATATATGAGAAATGATCAAATTGAATCGGTGGTGGAACAAAGATCCACACATGAATAACCAAATGACCGTGCTAGTTTTAAGGCAAGTCATTCCCCTCAACTTCATAACTTACCTGAGGTAATCAATTTTTTATTAACCTTTATCCTAAATGTGAATCAAAAAAAATTCAATAACTTTATATTACTAAGATTTTGTAGGGTGAAGTTGTATATGATTTTTATCTATCAATATCCACACACCATCTTGTTTCAAGGGGTACAATGTATAATATCCTAGGTGATAATATACAAAATAATGAACTCCCAAAAGATCACATGAGAGTAAGGATCGGGGTATATCAATATCTAACTATTGAGTTTCCTATTCCACTTGATGATCTAGATATTACAATGGTCAATGATGATATTGGAAATTTCATAGCATGCCCATCTAATCTTATAAAGATATATATAGTATGTATTTAACAAAATTTTTCTCATGAAAAACCTATGACCTTTGATGAAAAGAGGTTTGAAGTGAGGTATGATATTACATAAGGATAAATTGATGGGGAAAGAAAAGGTCAGATCAAGACAATCTAGTGAATCGACCAAGAAATCAAAAGGACATTTCAGGAGTACCTTCTCCCTGCCAGTTCTAGAGAAACATTAATTATCCTTACAATATCATACAAAGACCACATTTAAATATGAAAATATATATTAAATTATATATGATGAATAAATATTTGAAAATTTCATTATAGATGTAGTTAGTCTTAAGAGTATAAATTAGATTCTCAAGTTTGAATGTCTAGGATTCTCAGTTGTGAATACATATATAAGGTACATTTTCATAATACATCTACCAAAATAGTGATCTAATATGTTCATTAAAGTTAATTATTATTCATATTTTATAGATAAATTTATATTACTACTATATAAAGGGAAAACCATGTGAAACATGATTTGGATTCATTAATCCTAGTATCATTTCTACGTAAGAAACTTATTTGGAGAAGAATGAAATTAATAAGAAGAAAGATGAGATATACAATGAGTTTGAGAAAAAATAACAGATGACATACTCTTTTTTATGCCTATAATGCAGGGGTAAAACTCTACAATCTAATCACGTAAAATATATATATTTTTTCATTAATTATTTTTTATGAAATATTGGATGCTGATCGTAGTCAATATGGATACCCCAAATATTTATATTTTGGATCCAATGCATGGATATCTAATGAAACAACCATACATGATGTGTATTGTGAATTTGTAATACAAAAAAATAAATATTTTATAGATTAACTCTGAATTATATATTTCAGTCTATGTTTTAACATGAATTTTGTTATGATAGGGATGTCACTAAGTATAGGCTAAATCAGGGTATGGAGTCGGTGACTAAATAACAAAAATCTTATTGATTACTTCAAATGGAAACAGATTAAGGTATATATAAAAACATTTAACTATCAAAAACATATTTCAAAATAATTTACTTATTTTGGTCAATTTTTCTGCAGTATTCGAAGTAAGATAATGGAAACGATTGTGGATATTATGTTTAAAAATTTATGAGAGATATTAAAACCATGAAAAGACATGTATCCCTAAATAGATAATTTCCAAAGGTAATTACAACTTTATTAAAAATATTTATTAATAATTTTTTTGTCATTATTTTATCAATACTACCATGATTTATGAAAACCTTCATACTCAAAAGAATAATTAAATTTGTTTAGAAATGAGTGGGAAATGTAGATGGTGCCAAAATGTTTGCTGATAATAAATTTAGGTGACTACATTCTATGCTTGTGATCTAGTACCATATATGACCTTGGAAATATATTTAGGGTGTGAATAATTATTAACAAAATTCTTATATATTATTTTTGATCTGTTTCTCAAGGAGAAGTATAATGGAGGAAATCAGTTTGTTTAGAAACAAGAAGAAAACATGGTGTCAAGATGTATACATGCATCATGAAGAGATGACTTCATACTACTTATATAATTAATTTAATTATCATTTTATCTACTTTTTTAAGTTAATTTCCTTATCATTTTATCTACTCTTTTTAGTTAATTTCATTATAATTTTTAGAATAAAATTAGATTAATTCCTTCTCTAGGGTTCTATTGTAACGCCCCGACCCTCGTTACCCAGAGTCGGTGCATTATTACATAACAGTGGCATGATCACAAGAAAGATCAAATCTCTAATGACCGATTGGTTTAGTAGCCTTGGAAACACTAGATATATTCATAAGTTTTACATTACATCATAAAGTAAAAAACTACTACGACAACATAATGTCTCCATAGTCCACACTATTATCCCCTCATAATATCCCTGCAGGTCATTCATAACTTACTTCTTCACATCCTGAGAAAAATAAAACATAGAAAAGGGGTGAGCTCAAATTCCCAGTAAGGATAACAATATACCGGAACATTCAAAAATAAGCATAAACATTTAAGGCAATGCATTACTAAAACAAAAGCCTTTTAAACTTGAACTTCAATATAGTATGGCAAAAGTAAAATGAAATAATGCCATTTACTTATTCACATGGATATTCTAATAATCGAATAATCACATGCAATATCAATAACCACTTTCATAATGTCGGAATGCATAATTCTGAACTTTAATTTCTTTGTCAAGGCGTCGTCCCAAGACCTAGGGGCTAACTGTAACCGGAACCCAACCCGGAGTGCCTCTAATAACCGGACACCAACCCGGAGTGCCTCTAATAACCGGACATCAACCCGGAGTTCCTCTAATAACCATAGACCAAACCGGAGTTCCTCTAATAACCGGAGAGCAAACCGGAGGGCTTACTTTTACCGGTCCCCAACCCGGAACATACTTATCTAACAAATTCATCTGAATGAAAGGTTGAAATATAACATAAACATTCAGATTACAAATAACTTATGAAATGTCAATACTCAAAACAAAAACCATGAGTTATATAAGAATAACTTATCCACATTAAAAAATATCACAAAACCTTCAATAAAATATGGATGTTTTGTATCATAATAAATCAACTTCAAATAAGCTTAAAATATATCAAAGGATATTGACATAGATGAAATAAAGACTATTTTAGAAAAATATCTCTTTCTATTTTCAAATAATTTAAGAGTCTTATATTTATGAAATAAAACATTTTTTTTGAAAATATTCTTATTATCTTGTAAGGGAAGCTTCGACGATTTTATAACGGCGGAAAATAGCCACACCCACCGTATAAGTTAGAAAAAACATTCTTACCTTAATTTTGTCGAAAAGGTTAAAAAGAACCTTGTTTGGAAAATGACGGAAAGATTCCTTTATAAACCTCTTATAAAAAGTCATACAAGGGTATAAATGAATTTAACCCATATTCTAGTAAATATAAAAAATGTTTTGAAATTCATTTTTAAGAAACATGGATGTGGATGATAAAGAGATCCCAGTAGATTATTATGTATAAACAACCTCGAATAATGAAGAGATTGAGAAATAACCCTTACCAATTTGGTAACTTATGAAACATACAACCCATGAAAGAGGTATCATACAATGAATATGTAAATACACATAAATTAGAGTGTATTACACAAAGAATATAATTATGGGCAGTACATACACCACACAAAAGGTGATGGTGGCAATATGGCATGAATCTCACGGGAATAAGGAGTGATATGAAAACCCCTTACCTTGTACTTTTCCTTGGTTGGGGTAGGTTAACCTCATATATAATGGTGAAATAATTGTTATTAAATTATACAAGAATCATATACATTAATATGATATCATATATGATCTTTTAATATTGATTTGATAATAATATCTCAGTATTATCATTGTTTTGGGTGTTAACTTACTTGTTTTATTTTATATGTTTTGTTACGTAAGCCATGTTTGTAATGGATAGGTTGTAAATTATTCATATCCAGAATGATATAAAGTTCTTAAAAATCATTTTTAAATCATAAAATGATAATTATACTTGAATGGATACGATGGAGAATGAATCTCATCGCATTCGTGGAGACGGTAGTCCGTACGTACGCACGAGCGACAATATCATTCTTTTGAAATAATATATAAATGGTTGTTATATCATATATACAGAATCATTAACATGTTATATTTATTATTTACATGAGTTACATATCATTATTATACCCATCCAAATAATAATATATTGAATAACAATTACACCACGACGTGGAGACGGTAAGCCGTACGTACGCACGTATGGTGACATGTTATTCAAAGGGTGGATAGAATACTGAATATAGTTGTACCATATTTATAATAAAATCACATTATATAAATGATACTGGAGTTATTATTTTAGAATGGTAATAACAAAGGAAGAAGAAGTGGAAGAAGAAAGGAACTTGGAAAAGGGTGCTGAAATCATTACCTCTTCATCGGGTTCTTCCTTTTGATTTGATCAAAAGGGCTCCTTAGGTTGGCTTTCTGTTCAAACTAAGGCCTCTAGGTTGTAGTGAGGGAAGTTGGGAGAGTATTGGGGCAGAGTTTTTCCGAACCAAAAGGTTTTGAAGGTGTGAATAAATGAGAAGGAGGAGTGCCCTTTTATAAGAGGGGTGAGGGGCACCTTTGGAAAAGCTAGAAATATTAGTTTATAATAATTCATATTCGGTTTCTAATGGCTCCAAAGTTGATTATTCAAATGTTAATTTGGGTATGGGTCGATAAAAACTCAACCAATATAATTTAGACAGGTTTGGGTACTTATATTAACCTTATCATTAAGTATTAACTCTAAGTTAATTAGTTTCACTTTTACAATGTCTCTTTGTATTTTTAAATAATATGATTAATAAACATACTATATACATCAAAAAGACCCCCAAGTGGTCCATTAATGATGAACCTATCATGATATAAGTCTCTTGGCCGAACCTTAGATTTTTAGGAATTTAATATCAATTAATAATATAATATTTGTTTTAAGAACTCTTTTATGTCAATTTTGACACTATTCAATAGTTGATTTTTGTGAAACTCATAACAGATTTATTACTTCGAAAAAATTCAATTAAATCAATCCTAATATATCATATTATCCTATACAATTAGTTTAATTCATTAAAAGTTTCATATTATATTTATTTTGGTATTTATAAAATCAATTATTTTAATTTTTCACTATTATAGTAATTAATTTATCATCATTGTGTCATATATAAAATAAATTATTTAATGTCTAAAAATTATAAATAAAATATCATTATGTATGAAATATTTTTATCTTTCTAATGAATATTTATAATCTAACATCCAACATATATAACCCTATGTAAAAAAAATTTTTCTAAAAGATATATGCTTGTATCATTTTTGTATTCATTTTAACTTAATTAAAATAAAGTGTCCCTATCACCTACAAGTGGCACCATGGGGTCCCAAAATCTACCCAAAGATGCCTATGGTCGAACATGTATCAACCAATAAGGCTATGACACGTTTTAGGGTAATTTAGTATTATTATAATATTATTTTTTAACCCTTTTTTACCGGATTTACCCTTAACCATGGTAAATAAAATATTTACCGCAGTAATTATTCAAAATGTCTAAAAATAAAAGTTACCTATTTACACAATTTGAACATCCTGATTCCAAAAATGGAATCCATTTTTCTAAATTTAAAACACATAAGTGGCAGAAATTAATTTAAAATTAATTCCCGCTGTCAAAACAAAAAGCGTGTTTTTAAGAGATAATAACTATCAAAAGATTGACACTTATTTATGTTCGGTTTAATTGTAAAATTATGTCTAATGACCAAAATTATATTAAATGGTAAGAATATATTCTAAATATACTTTAAAACCACTCAAATTCATAATTTATCACTATTAATTATTTTGATTAAAAAAGTTGTTTTTAATTAAAATTTAGTAATTTTCACTATTCATCAAAATATGAAAGTTATCCGAAAAGTACCAAAATTTCACCTTAGGCTAAATTCGATACTCCGAATCCAAAAATGAAGTCCATTTTGAGAGATTAAATTTCTAAAATTTTAAATGGTAGATATTACTATTCATAACGTCTAGTTTGATTGGTTGTGGTGTGTTAGAACTCGAAGTTGTGTACAACACATGCTACTGTATTATTCAAAGGAAAGCGTACCGTGGAAGCTTGGGATGTTTCATTTTAAATTTTTTGATTTCCCCCATTTAGTCAAAAAGTTTAAAATATTGTATTTAAAAAGGTTTCACTATTAAAAGTCCATAAAAGTGCAATACTGAAAATGAATCTGTTCTTGCATTATGTCTAAGAAACTCATAATATGGATTCTAAAATTATAAGGATTATATAAAGTTTAAAATTTAGTTAATACTATTCATAACCTCTTTTTAATAGCTTTTTTTTTGGTAAGTCATGGTGTGATTGAACTCGGTGTTGCGTGTAGTGCAAGTTATTGAATTATTTTGAAGAAATAACACACTATGAAATCTTGGGGTGTTACATTCTCCCCTCCTTCAATAAATTGCGTCCTCGCAATTTGAAATTGTTCTTAGAAAATAAAAGGTTGAAAATCGAAAATATCTTTGTGGGAAAACCTACATCGGAAATTGGCTTACTAAAATTTAGTCTTAATATTAGGAAAAGAGAAATGAAAGGGTCACCACCAAATTATGATCTCGATTAGGAGAACATTGGTGGTAATTAGAGACATATAATTGGAGGAAAAAAGTAAATATTTATAGGTAGTGATTGAGGTCATCAATCACAAACAAGTGTAAAATTGAGGTCCTTAAATTCATCAATCTATGATGATTTGAAATACCATCGGTTCAACAAAACATAGGGTATTGGGATAACAAATTTTTGACGTTTCAAAATATCTTTGTTGAAATCCCACATCGAAAAATGAATTAATGAGGCCTCTATTTAAAATAAAGAGTGGAAAGTATGATGATTACCGAAAATAACACATACTAGGGTTCCATGTTGGAAAATATGGATATGGAAGAGAAATCTAACCATCAATTATCTGATGGAGAGTGGTAGAGAACATGGCTATGAAAAGGCCAACAATCCCAAAGCCATAAATTAGTGATGATTTAAGGTACCATCTAGGACAACATTTTTGTTCTAAGTTCCTTTTCTTAATGTTGAGGAATTTATTTATGAGATTGGATAAAATCATAAAGAGATATACTTACTTTATAATTAGCATTTTATCCATTAATAAATTTCTACCACAAACTCATCTTTCACTCTAAAAGATAATAGAACGTAAAAAAATTTCTATTTATACTATTTATACAGGGTTCTAAAATAAATGAATTTATAATTCATCTACCAGATCTTTTAAAAAAAACTACATTATGGAATCCAGGACATCTCGTGGGCTAGTGGTAGGTGATACACCCTTGTCACCCTTCGGTTGCGGGTTCAAGTCTCGCAGCCTTTCTGGACGCGACGGGTTGCCGCCCGACCTCCGGGTTGTCCTTTTACGGCAATCCAAAATAATCCAAACTAGAACTATCCAAAATACTTCTGTCCAAACTCATAGTCCAACATTTATAAGGAAGGAAAACATAATGTAGATCCTTTTTACCCCTTAATAGCATATGAATACCTTCATCATGTATTCTTTTAATACACTGAAACATCCTGAATTACCATATTCCTTATTGATTACATTCATGCTCCCTTATTCCATATAGAATGCTGGATATACTTCATCAATCCAAAAATGTTTTAAACCCCAACAATGATGGAATATAAAAATCATTAATCAATTCCAAGGTAGTCACGAATATCCAATATAATTTATCCAAAACAATCATGTATTTTTCCAAAATCACTACCTCAGTATCAGAACTATATTATGGTTTATCATTCTCTCAACCATATATTTTCCAAAAATGTATCCTTCTATTGAGTCACTTTTCTTTGTTCCACACAATCTCATGTCCTTAATGAAATAGTATTGCAGTACAATCCTTATATACTCCATAATTATTATAACAAGTACATTGTTGATACAACACTCAATTTACATAATCAACATAAGAACTCTAATCATTCCTCTTCATCTGTGGTAGTATCATAACTTGATTATTATCCAATAGCATCATTTGAGGCATAGTCTGATGACTGGGACATAGGTTCGCGTAGTGTCCAAACTCCTTGCAAATGAAGCATTGTACATTTGAAACCATTTTCTTACCCTTGTAGTCACGTACTTTGTGCCCTTTTCCTCCACACTTATAACAAACTCCCATTCCTTTCAGGAAAGTTCCAGGGTGTTTCTTTCCACAGTTGTCACATATGGGAAAATTCTTCTTTTCCATCTTCCCTTTATCCATCTTTCTCTCTTCCATCCTTTTCTTCTCTTGCTTCCCTTCAAAGACATAGGACTCAGTAAAATCTTTACTTATCTTATCAACACATGATATTATTTCTTCATATGATGATAATACATGAGAGACTATTTCTCTTGTAAATTCTGGCTTAAGACCATAAAATATATGATCCTTCTTTCTCTTTGTATCATGTGCATTGCTAGAGCTCTCATTCCTTCTACTGGGCGCCATTTCTAAACAATGGCATACATTAGATTAGTTTATGAATAACAATACCTAATCCCAAACTTGTAAAACACATAACATAAATTAAATAGTTTATGGATATAATCCATAATCATAAAAATGTCTCCTTTGAGGAAGTATATACTCATAAACCCTTCATAATGATTTGTAAAGAAAATGAGAGTTATCCTAAGCATATCCCCCAGGAGTGTCGTAACCAAGAGTGCAGCAAGGCCCGTTGTCGTGCACCAGTTCCCGTTCGAGTCTAGCTTAAAGCGGTGTTTTTGGGTTTTACCCCTAGGTACATCTGTGCCAGAGCCGCCTCTACCTGCTCGTATGCAGACATGGATGTATTGCTCGGAAAACTCACAAAATCTCTACAATACCAAAATTCTAGGAAGTTCTTCTATACTAATCCTCAAAATTCATCTTAGATCTATGTGCTATAATCAGAGTTTATCTAAATCTAGCTTCCAAGGTTTGTACTAAACTTCCTCTGATACCAACTATAACGCCTCGACCCTAGTTACCCAGAGTCGGTGCATTATTACATAACATTGGCATGATCACAAGAAAGATCAAATCTCGAATGACCGATTGGTTTATTAGCCTTGGAAACACTAGATATATTCATAAGTTTTACATTACATCATAAAGTGAAAAACTACTATGACAATATAATGTCTCCATAGTCCACACTATTATCCCCTCATAATATCCCTGCAGGTCATACATAACTTACTTCTTCACGTCCTGGGAAAAATAAAACATAGAAAAGGGGTGAGCTCAAATGCCCAGTAAGGATAACAATATAGCGGAACATTCAAAAATAATCATAAACATTTAAGGCAATGCATTACTAAAACAAAAGCCTTTTAAACTTGAACTTCAACATAGTATGGAAAAAGTAAAATGAAATAATTCCATTTACTTATTCACATAGATATTCTACTAATCAAATAATCACATGCAATATCAATAACCACTTTCATAATGTCGGAATGCATAATGCTGAACTTTAATTTCTTTGTCAAGGCCTCGTCCCAAGACCTAGGGGCTAACTGTAACCGGAACCCAACCCGGAGTGCCTCTAATAACCGGACACCAACCCGGAGTGCCTCTAATAACCAGACACCAACCCGGAGTTCCTCTAATAACTGGAGACCAAACCGGAGTTCCTCTAATAACCGGAGACCAAACCGGAGGGCTTACTTTTACCGGTCCCCAACCTGGAACATACTTGTCTAACACATTCATCTGAATGAAAGGGAGAAATATAACATAAACATTAGGATTACAAATAACTTATGAAATGTCAATACTCAAAACAAAAACCATGAGTAACATAAGAATAACTTATCCATAGTCAAATTTATCACAAAACCTTCAATAAAATATGGATGTTTTGTATCATAATAAATCAACTTCAAATAAGCTTAAAATCCATCAAAGGATGTTGACATAGATGAAATAAAGACTATTTTAGAAAAATATCTCTTTCTATTTTGAAATCATTTAAGAGTCTTATATTTATGAAATAAAACATTTTTTTTGAAAATATTCTTATTATCTTGTAAGGTAAGCTTCGGCGATTTTATAATGGCGGAAAATAGCCACACCCGCCGTATAAGTTAAAAAAACATTCTTACCTTAATTTTGTCGAAAAGGTTAAAAAGCACCTTGTTTGGAAAACGACGGAAAGATTCCTTTATAAACCTCTTATAAAAAGTCAAACAAGGGTATAAATGACTTTAACCCATATTCTAGTAAATAGTAAAAATGTTTTGAAATTCATTTTTAAGAAACATGGATGTGGATGATAAAGAGATCCCAGTAGATTATTACGTATAAATAACCTCGATTAATGAAGAGATTGCGAAATAACCCTTACCAATTTGGCAACTTATGAAACATACAACCCATGAAAGAGGTATCATATAATGAATATGTAAATACACATAAATTAGAGTGTATTACACAAAGAATATAATTATGGGCAGTACATACACCACACAAAAGGTGATGGTGGCAATATGGCATGAATCTCATGGGAATAAGGAGTGAGATGAAAACCCCTTACCTTGTAATTTTCCTTGGTTGGGGTAGGTTAACCTCCTGTATAATGGTGAAATAATTGTTATTAAATTATAAATGAATCATATACATTAATATGATATCATATATGATCTTTTAATATTGATTTGATAATAATATCTTAGTATTATCATTGTTTCGGGTGTTAACTTACTTGTTTTATTTTATATGTTTTGTTATGTAAGCCATGTTTGTAATGGATAGGTTGTATATTATTCATATCCAGAATTATATCAAGTCCTTAAACATCATTTTTAAATCATCAAATGATAATTATACTTGAATAGATACGATGGAGAATGAATCTCATCGCATTCGTGGAGACGGTAGTCCGTACGTACGCACGAGCGACAATATCATTCTTTTGAAATAATATTTAAATGGTTGTTATATAATATATACAGAATAATTAACATGTTATATTTATTATTTACATGAGTTAAATATCATTATTATACCCATCCAAATAATAATATATTGAATAACAATTACACCACGACGTGGAGACGGTAAGCCGTACGTACGCACGTATGGTGACATGTTATTCAAAGGGTGGATAGAATACTGAATATGTTTGTACCATATTTATAATAAAATCACAGTATATATATGATACTGGAGTTATTATTTTATAATGGTAATAACAAAGGAAGAAGAAGCGGAAGAAGAAAGGAACTTGGAAAAGGGTGGTGAAATCATTACCTCTTCTTCGGGTTATTCCTTTTGATTTGATCAAAAGGGCTCCTTAGGTTGGCTTTATGTTCAAACTAATGCCTCTAGGTTGTAGTGAGGGATTTTGGGAGAGTGTTTGGGAAGAGTTTTGCCGAACCAAAAGGTTTAGAAGGTGTGAAGAAATGAGAAGGGAGAGTGCCCTTTTATAAGAGGGGTGAGGGGCACCTTTGGAAAAGCTAGAAATATTAGTTTATAATAATTCATATTCGGTTTCTAATGGCTCAAAAGTTTATTATTTAAATTTTAAGGTGGGGATGGGTCGAAAACAACTCATCCAATAGAATTTAGACAGGTTTTGGTACTTATATTAACCTTATCTTTAAGTATTAACTCTAAGTTAATTAGTTTCACTTTTACAATGTCTCTTTGTATTTTTATATAATATGGTTAATAAACATACTATATACATCCAAAATACCCTCAAGTGGTCCCTTAATGATGAAACTATCATGATATAAGTCTCTTGGCCGAACCTTATATTTTTAGGAATTTAATATCAATTAATAATATAATATTTGTTTTAAGAACTCTTTTATGTCAATTTTGACACTATTCAATAGTTGATTTTTTTGAAACTCATAACAGATTTATTACTTCGAAAAAAGTCAATTAAATCAATCCTAATATATCATATTATCCTAGAAAATTAGTTTAATTCATTAAAAGTTTCATATTATATTTATTTTGGTATTTATAATATCAATTATTTTAATTTTTCACTATTATAGTAATTAATTCATCATCATTGTGTCATATATAAATTAAATTATTTAATGTCTAAAAATTATAAATAAAAAATAATTATTTAGGAAATCTTTTTTTCTTTCTAATGAATATTTATAATCTAATATCCAACATATATAACCCTAGGTAAAAATTGTTTTTCTAAAAGATATATGCTTGTGTCATTTTTGTATTCATTTTAACTTAATTAAAATAAAGTGTCCCTATCACCTACAAGTGGCACCATGGGGTCCCAAAATCGACCCAAATATGCCTATGGTCGAACATGTATCAACCAATAATTCTAGGACACGTTTTAGGGTAATTTAGTATTATTATAATATTATTTTTTAACCCTTATTTACCGGATTTAACCTTAACCATGATAAATAAAATATTTACCGCAATAATTATTCAAAATGTCTAAAAATAAAAGTTACCTATTTACACAATTTGAACATCCCGATTTCAAATATGGAATCCATTTTTCTAAATTCAAAACACATAAGTGGCAGAAATTAATTTAAAATTAATTCCCGCTATCAAAACAAAAAGCGTGTTTTTAAGAGATAATAACTGTCAAAAGATTGACACTTGTTTATATTCGGTTTAATTGTAAAATTATGTCCAATTACCAAAATTATATTAAATGGTAAAAATATATTCTAAATATACTTTAAAACCACTCAAATTCATAATTTATCACTATTAATTATTTTGATTAAAAAAGTTGTTTTTAATTTAAATTTAGTAATTTTTACTATTCATGAAAATATGAAAGTTATCTGAAAAGTACCAAAATTTCACCTTAGGATAAATTTGATACTCCGGATCCAAAAATGAAGTCCATTTTGAGAGATAAAATTTCTAAAATTTTAAATGGTAGGTATTACTATTCATAACAGCTAGTTTGATTGGTTGTGGTGTGTTAGAACTCGAAGTTGCGTACAACACACGCTACTGTATTATTTAAAGGAAAGCGTACCATGGAAGCTTGGGATGTTTCATTTTAAATTTTTTTATGTCCCCCATTTAGTCAAAAAGTTTAAAATATTGTATTTAAAAAGGATTCACTATTACAAGTTGATTAAAGTGAAATACTGAAAATGAATCTGTTCTTGCATTATGTCTCAGAAACTCATAATATGGATTCTAAAATTATAAAAATTATATAAAGTTTAAAATTTAGTTAATACTATTCATAACCTCTTTTGAATGGCTTTTTTTTGGTAAGTCATGGTGTGATTGAACTCGGTGTTGCTTGTAGTGAAAGTTATTGAATTATTTTGAAGAAATAACACACTATGAAATCTTGGGGTGTTACATCTATCATGGGTGGTAGTAAATGATGTGATAAAAAATAACATAGTGGTTTCACTTTGATGGGGGGTTGAATTATTTGGTTTATTTGATCATCAATTAGATGCATGATATAGTATAAAAAATGTTTGTGAAGTCCATACAAGTAACACATAAAGTTTACATTAGTGAAATGGATTATCTAAAATTTATTCTTTTGAATGCACATGATATGAAATTAAATCACGCCACCGTTATATCACATAGAATCTAACAATCATTACATGAGTAGAGGTGTTTAACCTATCCTTATTATGCAAATAGATACTTGTTCATTGGACCACCATTAAAAAATGTATCCATTTGGTCATCACTAATATGGATGTGTGCATTCATTATGTGAAATGATCCATGTTCACAATCTCATTAATAAGAAAATCATCATCATTATCAATAAAAAATACACGAGAATAAGGATATTAACATTTTGATGAAAAATAATGATGTTGTTATGTTAGATTTTATCATTACACTGAATATTGAAAATGATATACTAATCTATAGAACAATCCATGAAGACTTAATGGATGCTCAAGATTTTAGTGTCATTTGGATGCTATAAAGGGATATACTGATGTTTAATACTGTCATAAGGGGTAAAAAATTTATAATAGAGTTTAGTGTCTTCTGAAAATACATAATGAGCCACACTAAAGTTTTTTCTATCAAAGATGGTAAATGGTTTATCATGGATTTTGTACTATCTATGATGGTGAAAGGGAAAAATGTATTTTATTATGTTCCATAAAACTGAAATGTAAATATTTATTTTAGTTAAATAAATGAATGCTAATTGGATTACACTAAGGTTAAAGTTTTATAGGAATAAATTAATGGATACACTAATGTTTAGTATAATCTAGGAATATATAACGTGTTATGCTAGTTTTTTGTAGCAAATAAGAAGGAAAATGTTTATATATGACTTTTACACCTACCCAAAAGGATAAAAGTTTAATGGGTTTATAATACGTGAATGTTATGTTATTTTAAAGTGGTTAAATATATCATGTTGTTGGGATTGATCTTCTAACATATCTCATATGTATCCACAGTGGGTGAATAAAAAATGTTATAGTTCAGAATCATATTTTAAAAAATGAGATTGATAATGAATTGTTTCATATTTATGTTTAATTTATTTATTTATAGTATCAATATCACAAGAAAGTCTTTTCTTATACATGTGGATTCGTTTTCTCTAGTTGGGTTAGTTTTTTCGAAGCTGCTCGTGCTCATGAGAGATTTTACTTCGAGGATACAATTGAGATAATGATAGTAAGGAAATGGTTAAATAATGTATACAACCATCATGAAAAGGTGAATTAATAATAATTATTTAATTAATTTTAACGTCCTGGATCTAGGTGTCTCCTAAAGATGCCCCGAACCTGGTTCGTCACATAACCTCAAGCGCATTTCCCCAAATGTGTGAGGCTGCTGACTAGAAGCAAGGGCCAAGGTGTGGTATTGGGGAAACTATGCCCCCATTGGAAGAGTATACATAGTGGAAAAAATAGTAAACAATAGCGAAATCAGTAATACCATACAATAAAAGTAAAAAAAATAAGTCTATTAGTAATAAAACAATTGGAGCACATATAAAAATGATGCCTGTCACATGTGTCTAGAAAAGCATACAAACGAGTCACAATGCTAGAAATACAATACAGAAACCTAATTATAGAAAAGTAAGTAAACTTCAACAACATCGCAAGCCTCAGATTGGTCCCATGCTCTCCAGCTCCCATCAAAATAAAGTATGTGATGAAGAAGGGTGATTTCCCTTATCTATACCTACAACCATATAGTCTGTTTGGGTAAAAAAACATGACCCAAATAGGGTGTGAGATGAATCCTAGTAGGAAACCACTACAAGATTTGTGCCTAACTGTAAGTGAATATATATAGTAGGTAATATTCATAAATGAATCAATAAACTATAAAGTACTCAAAATCAAACATTCCTATAGTTTTCAATTACATTCATTATCATTTATTATTCAATTTGTTGAATCATTTAAACCATGAGATCTATCCAAATCTCTATATCCCCAGTGTAATAGTAAAAAAATAGATGTCTTAGAATACCATCTAAATAATCATGTAAGACCGAGTCCAAGCATGTGCTTTGGCTTGGAAGACTCATCACAATCATTCAATCACTAAAAAAGTCCCTTTGGGGATGTTCTCACAGTCTAATTCACACTAGTCTAACATAAAAACAATTCATTTAAAAATAAACCTCTAGGTTGCTCTCTTAGTCTAAACCATTTGGTCTTACATAACACTAATCATTTAAAATGACCACCGGGGAAAGCTCTCTGAGTCTAAACCCCTTGGTCTAATATCTATCAAACAATTATAAATAAACACCTGGGCAAGCTATCACAGTCTAAACCCATGGGTCGACGACCACCTGGCAGCTCTCACGGTCAATATCCCTGGGTCTCATAATATTAATACATGCATAAAAGACCCTACCTCAGGAATCTCTCACATCCATATCCCCCTTGGTCAAACTTCCACAATCCATATCACAAGAATTTCATATAATCGGTCAAACTCTATCCTAATCAAACAAGGCATGGAAAACAAGGTACCTAACCTTTTGCATAATCGACAACCCATTTTTAACCAAACAACCATAGAAGGTATTAAACAGGGTTAAACTCCAATCAAGCAATACTCAAAACGTGGGTATGGTGCACTTTAAGCATATATAATTCACATATGAACAATGAAAGGAACAAACCACCTACCTTGGTGTTGTACAATCAATACATTTGAACGTCGACCCTTGAATCGGCCTAGACCGACATAGATCTACAAAAATGTAAAAGATGCCCAGCCTTGAATAACTAATGAGAGAGGAATAATTAGGAAGGGAATATCTAGGGGTTTTGAGAACTCACTAGTGGGATTCCAACCCACACAACAATGTCTCAACTGGAGGTTAGATAGAGAATTGGGAGGGGTTCAAAGTTCTTCGGTTGTTATTTTGCTATCATATACGAACCAAGTGGAGAAGAAGACGTTTCCAAGGATGAGATGAAAACCCGCTTTGATTTATCAAATAAAAAGAAAACTATACAGCGTGTTCATTAATGGTACATGACATGTAGTAGCCTTAACCAGCCCCCACCTTATGCGGTCTGTCAGGTCACCACAAGGCCATGTACTCGGCCATTACATGACCAACACACGGATGTATGCGGTACCCAGGTACATGGTGTGTACTCATAAGTACACGACGTGTACTTATAAAATTACCATTTCTTAATTTTTCCTAAAAAACAACCCGAATTCAATATCCATACCTCAATGAAGATCCGGGTTCTTAAAAACTTCCCCCCTTAAATCAAATTGTCCCTAAATTTCCCTTCCATGGGTGGTGAAGAAGAATCTATGAACAACTCCAACCACTACGATCGTACAACATCCTCCATCTCCCAAGTCTCATTCTATACTTTACCATGTATCCATAACACTTGTACCAGAGGAACATTCCGGCAGCGGAGAACCTTCGTGATGCGATCCACAATCTGAATAGGGTGCTTCTCAAAGGATGCATCCACCCTCAACTCAACCTCCTTGGGTTAAAAAACATGAGACATGTCTAAAAAGTAATGATGTAACTGAGAAACATGAAAGGCTTCATGCATATCCCTGTACCTCTGAGGTAACTTCAACCGATAGGAAACCGGCCCAACTCTCTCCAAAACCTCAAACAACCTGACGTATCTCGATGAAAGCTTCCCCTATCTCCTAATCCTCTTGTGTCCCAACCTCGATGTGAAATGTAAGAAAACTTGAACTCAAGACTTGAACTACAGAGGTCATCTCAGTTGATCAACATAAGATTTATGGTGAGATTCTACAATATACATCCTCTTTCGAATCAAGTCCACCAACTTAGTGGTCTCCTAGATAACACGGAGTCCCAATATAGCTACCTCTCCTGCCTCCAGCCAACATAGTGGTGATCAGAATGGCCCACCATACAAATCCTCATAAGGATCCATCTGAATCGTTTCCTGAAAAATTTTATTGTAGGCAAACTCCACCAGGGGTATGTGTCTCTCCCAAGATCCCCTAAAATCCAGGATTCATGCTAGAAGCATGTTCTCCAAATCCTGAATCATGCACTCGGACTGGCCATCTATTTTTGGATGGTAATCTATACTCAGAAGTACATGTGTAACTAAATCTCTCTGTAGTCCTTGCTAGATACAATAAGTAAACTGAGCATCCCTATCTAAAACAATATAGTGAATAACTCCATGAAAAATTATGATCTCTCGAATGTATTACTTTTTAAGCTCATCAACACCGAATGTTTCCTTGATTAAAAGGATATGTGCGACCTTTGTGAGCCTGTTGATTACAACCCAAACATCATCATTCCTTCGAGGCAACCTTGGTAAACCCATCATGAAATCCATTGCGACATCATTCCACTTTTACTCGGGAATAGGTAACTCCTGTAAAATTCCTACTGGTCATTGATGCTCCACATTCACCTTCTAATAGGTAAAACACCTCATAATAAAACTATCTACATCCTTCCTCATTCCTGGCCACCAATACTAACGATATAGATCTCGATACATCTTGGTGACACCGGGATTAACTGACCATATAGAAGCGTGAAAGTCTCGCATCTACTCCTCACATATGTATTTTGACACCCATACGCATCCATGAAAATGAAAAACACATCCTTGCCTATAGTCCTCCCAGGAGTATTGTCCTCGCTTGACACACTCTCCCATAAAACTAGGCCTTTAGAATCTGATAGCTACCTCATTCTCACTCAATCTAGAAGAGTAGAGGTAACATCTATTGAAGAAAGAAACCTATTCCCCCATCTTTCGTTCACATCTAAATGCATCTCAGAGAATAGAGCCATAAGATTCCACTCACTACAATCCTCTTGAACTACTTGTATCTTAGTAATCCTACTCAATGCATCATCCATTGAGTTGTATAGGAAACATCCAAACAAGTCACAATGCTGGAAATACAATAAAAAAACCAAAGTAAATAAAAGTAAGTAAAATCCAACAGCATCTCAAACCTCAACTTGGTCCCATTCTCTCCGTCTCCTACCGCAATCAAGCACCAGATGAAGAAGGGCGTTGCCTTTATCTATACCTGCAACCATATAGACTGTTTGGGTCAAAAAACATGACCCAAACAAGGCATGTGATGGATAATTGTAGTAAACCACCAAAATATTAATGTCTAACTATCAATGAATATATATAGTAGGTAATATGAAGAAATGAAACAATAAAATAGGAAGTACTCAAAAGTAAAAATTCCTACAGTTTTCAATTACATTTATTTTCATTTATTAATCATTTTTTGAATCATGTAAATCTGGTGATCTAGCCGAAGGCCTGTATCCCCAGTGTAATAGTAACAAAATAGATGTCTTATAATACCATATAAACAATAAAGTATGACCGAGTCCAAACTTGTGCTTTGGCTTGGCTGACTCATCACAATCATTCAATCACTCAAAAACAACCCTTTAGGAATGTTCTCATTGTCTAATCCCCCTAGTCTAACATAACAACAATTCATTTGAAAATGACCCTTTTGGTTGCTCTCCCAGTTTAACCCCTTTGGTCTTACATAGCACTAATCATTTACAATAACCACCTAGGAAATCTCTCACGGTATAAACCCCTTGGTCTAGTATCTATCAAACAATTATAAACAACCACCCGGGAAAGCTCTCACAGTGTAAACCCCTTGGTCGATGACCACCTGACAACTCTCATGGTCAATACCCCTCGGTCTCATAATAGTAATACATGCATAAAATATCCTACCTCGGGAATCTCTCATAGTAATACCCCCCTCGTTCAAACTTCCACAATGCATATCAAAAGTATTTCATATAATCAGTCAAACTCCATCCCAATCAAAAAAGGAATGGAAAATAAGGTACCAAACCTTTCCCATAAGCAACAACCCCTTTTCAATCAAACAACCATAGCAGGTATTAAACAAGGTTAAAATCCAACCAAAAAATTCCCCAAACGTGGGTATGATGCACTTTAAACATATATAATCCAAAGATGAACAATGAAAGGAACAAACCACCTACCTTGATGCTATAAGATCAATACTCTTGAATGTCGAACCTTGAATCGGACTAGATCATCATAGATCTACAAATAGGTGAAAAACACCAAAATTTGAATATCTCACGAGAGAGGAATAATCAGGAAGCGGATATCTAGGGGTTTTGAGAACTCACTTGTGGGATTCCAAGGCACCCAATAGTGTCTTAATCAGAGGTAGAACAGAGAATCAGGAGGGGTTTGAAGTTCTTCAACCACTCAGTCACTCTCCAATATGAACTAAGTAGAGAATAAGACAATTTTTAGGATGAGACGTGACCCCACTTCGACTTATAAAATAAAAAGAAAACTACATGGAATGTTCATTAAAGGTACACGTTGTATATTAGCCTTAACCGACCACCACCTTAAGTGGTCTGTCAGGTCACCACACGACCATGTAATTGGTCGTTACATGGCTAGTAAGCGACTATACCAAGTACCTGGGAACATGGTGTGTACTCATAAGTACATGGTGTGTACTTAGAAAATTCCCATTTCTTCTTTTTTCCTAAAAAATAACCTGAATTCAACATCCATACCTGAATGAAGATCTGGGTTCTTACAAAATCCCCCCTTAAAGAAATTTGTCCCCAAATGTCCCTTCCAAGGGTGGTGAAGAGGAATCTATGAACAACTCCAACCACTGTGATCGTATGTCGGCCTCCCTCTCACAAGTCTCATCCTTTACTCGCCCGTGCTGCCATAACACTCATACCAGAGGAACATACCGGATGGGGAGAATCTTCGTTTTGTGATCCACAATCTGAATAGGGTTCTCCTAGAAGAATGCATCCACCTACAACTCAACCTACTAGGGTTGAAAAACATGAGACGGGTCTAAAAAGTATTGTTTTAACTGAGAATCATGAAAGACATCATGCATAGCCTGTTACCTATGAGGTAATTAAAACTGATAGGAAAACAGCCTAACTCTCTCTAAAACCTCAAACGATACAACATATATCAGTGAAAGCTTCCCCTATCTCTTAATACTCTTGTGTACCAACCTCTATGTTACATGTAAGAAGACATGATCTCCAACCTCGAACTCCAGAGGTCATCTCCGCCGATTATCATAAGATTTCTGGTGAGATTGTGCAATAGACACCCTCTTTCAAATCAACTCTATCTACTCAATGGTCTCCTGGGCAAGATAAGGTCCCAGTAAAACTGCCTCTTCAGCCTCCAGCCAACGTAGGAGTGATCAACATGGCCTACCATACAAAGTCTCATAAGGTTCCATCTGAATCATTACCTGAAAACTGTTGTTGTAGGAAAACTACACCTGGGGAATGTGTCTCTCCCAAGAGCCCCCAAAATACTGGATTCATGCTCAAATCACATCCTCCAAAACATGAATCGTGCACTCAGACTGACCATCTTTTTAGGGATGCTAAGCTATACTCAGAATTACCTGTGTACCTAAATCCCTCTATAGTCCCTGCTAGATATGAGAAGTAAAATGAACATCCCTATCTGAAGCAATAGAGTGATGAAATCCATGAAAAAGTATTATCTCTTTGATGTATAACATTATAAGATCATCAAAACCGACGGTTTCCTTGATCGACAGGAAATGTGAGACCATTTTGAGCCTATCAACAACAACCCAAACTGCATCATTCCCATAAGGAATCCTCGTTAAAACCATCACAAAATCCCTCGAGACATCATTCCACTTCCATTCGGGAATAAGTAAATACTGTAAAAGCCCTTCTGGTTGTTAATGCTCTGCCTTCACTTGCTAATAGGTGGAGCACCTCATAACAAAACCAGCTACATACCTCCTCATTCTTGGTCACCAATACTGATGATGTAGATCTTAATACATCTTGGTGACACCAGGATTAATAGCCCATACATAGGTATGGAAATATCGCATCAAATTCTCACATATGTATGCTGACACCCATACACGTCATTGAAAATGAAAAACCTCATCCTTGCCTATAGTCCACCTAGGAGTAGGGTCCTCTCCTGACACACTCTCTCGTAGGACTAGGCATTCAGAATTTGATAGATGCCTCATTCACACATGATCCAGAAGAGTAGAGGTAATAACTATAGAAAAAAGAAACATTTTCCCCTGTCTTTCATGAATCACCAAATACATCTTAGAGAACAAAGCCATAAGCTTCCACACACTACTGGCCTCCTGAAATTTCTGTATCTGAGTCCTCCTACCCAACGCATCAGCCACTAAGTTGTCTAGGAAAGTATCCAAACAAGTCACCATGATGAAAATACAATACAGAAACCAAATCACAAAAAAATTAAGTAAAATACAATAGCATCACAAGCCTCATATTGGTCCCATGCTATCTCGCTCCTACCACAATCAAGTACATGATGAAGAAGGGAACTTTACCTTATCTATACCTGCAACCATATAGGCTTCTTTGGGTCCAAAAACATGACCCAAAAAAGGTGTGAGATGAATCCCAGTAGGAAACCACCAAAAGATCTATGCCTAACTATTAGTGAATATATATAGTAGGTAATATGCTGGAATGAAGAAATAAACTAGTAATTACTCAAAAGTAAACATTCCTACAATTTTCAATTACATTAATTTTCATTTATTATTCAATTTGTTGAATCATGTAAACCTTGGGATCTAACCGAAGCTCGGTATCCCCAATATAATAGTAATAAAAAAAATGTCTCATAAGACCATCTAAACAATCAAGTAAGACTATGTCCAAGATTGTGATTTGTCTTGGAAGACTCATCAAAATCAATCAATCACTCAAAAAATGACCCTTTAGGAAAGTTATCATAGTCTAATCCCCCCTGGTATAACATAACAAAAAGTCATTTAAGAACGAACGTATGGGTTGCTCTCCCAGTCTAATTCTTTTGGTATTATATAGCACTAATCATTTACAATGATCATCTTGGAAATCTATCATGGTCTATACCCCTTAGTCTAATATCTATCAAACAATTATAAACAACCACTTGGGCAAGCTCTCACAGTCTAAACCCCTGGGTCGAAGACCACTTGGAATCTCTCAAGGTCAATACCCCTGGGTCTCATAACAATAATACATGCATAAAATACCCTACCTCAGGAATCTCTCACATTCATACCCCCTTTTTCAAACTTCCACAATGAACATCACACACATTTCATATAATTAGTCAAACTCTATCCTAACCAAACAAGGAATGAAAAACATGGTACCTAACCTTTTGCATAAGCAACAACCCATTTTCAATCAAAAAACCATTGCAGGTATTAAACAGGATTAAAATCCAATCAAACAATAACCAAAACGTGGGTATGCTACACTTTAAGAATATATAATCCACAGATGATGAATGAAAGGCACAAACCACCTACCTTGATGTTGTACGATCAATACTCTTGAATGTTGACCCTTGAATCGACCTAGATCGGCGTAGATCTACAAAAAGTTGTAAAATTACTAACCTTAAATAACTCATGGGAGAGGAATAACCAGGAAGAGAATCTCTAGGGGTTTTTAGAACTCACTGGTGGGATTCCAACGCACTTGAAGATGTCTCAATCGATGTTCGAATTGAGAATCGGAAGGGGTTCGAAGTTTTTTGGCCATTCTGTCACTCTCCTGTATGAACCAAGCAGATAAGAATATGTTTCTGAGGATGAGACGTGACCCTGATCTGATTTATCACATAAAAAGAAAACTACACAGTGTTTTCATTAAAGGTACACACTGTGTAGTAGCCTTAACCACCCCCACCTTAAGCTATATATTTGGTCTCCATGCGGCCATGTACTCGACCATAACTTGATTAGTACGCGACTATGCGTGGTACCTAGCTACACTTTGTGTACTCATAAGTACACGGTGTGTACTTAGAAAATTCCCATTTCATCCTTTTTCTTAAAGAAAACCTAAATTCATGATCCATACCTGAATGAAGATCCATGTTTTTACAAACTCCCCCCTTAAAGAAATGTATCCCCAAACTTCCCTTCCAAGGGTGGTGAAGAAGAATATGAAAACAACTCCGGCCACTATGATCGTATGTCAGAATCCCTCTCTAAAGTCTCATCTTATACTCGTCCATGCTGCCATAACACCCATATCAGAGGAACATACCGACTATGGAGAACCTTCATGCTGTGATCCACAATCCGAATAGGGTGCTCCTTGAAGGATGAATCCGCCTCCAACTCAACCTCCATAGGTTAAAAAACATGAGATGGGTCTGAAAAGTAACGTTGTAACTGAGAAACATTAAAGACATTGTGCATATCCTGGTACCTCTGAGGTAACTATAACCGATAGGTAATTGGCCTAACTCTCTCCAAAATCTCAAATGGACCGACGTATTTTGGTGAAAGCTTTCCCTATCTCTTAATACTCTTGTGTCCCAACCTCGACGTGACAGGTAAAAAAAACCAGATCTCTGACCTCAAACTCCAGAGGTCATTTCCATCGATCAACAAAAGATTTATGGAGATATTATGCAGTATCCATCCTCCTCCGAATCAACTCCACATTCTCAATGGTCTCCTGGACAAGACGAGGTCCCAACATAGATTCCCCTCTTACCTCTAGCCAATATAGGGGTGACCAACATGGACTACTATACAAAGCCTCATAATGTGCCATATTAATCGTTTCCTAAAAACTATTATTGTAGGAACACTCCACCAGGGGTATGTGTCTCTCCCAAGAGCCCTCGAAATCCAGGACGCATTCTTGAAGCATGTCCACCAAAACCTGAATTGTGCACTCAGTTTGTCCATCTATTTGGGGATGGTAAGTTGTACTTAGAAGCACCTGTGTATTAAATCCCTATGTAGTGCCTTCCAAATACGAGAAGTAAACTGGGCATCCCTGTTAGAAACAATAGAGTACGGAACTCTATACAAAATTATGATATCTAGGATGTATAAATTTCCAAGCTCATCAACACTGATGGTTTCCTTGATCAAAAATAAATGGGTGACCTTTGTGAGCCTGTCTATAACAACCCAAACTTTATCATTCCCTTGAGGAAACCTCGGTAAACCCGTCACGAAATCCATCGAGACATCATTCCACTTCCACTCAGAAATATGTAACTAATTTAAAAGACCTGTTGGTCATTGATTCTCCTCCTTCACCTGATAATAGGTGGAACACCTCATACAAAACCATATACATCCCTCCTCATGCCAGGACACCAATACTGATGACCTATATCTCAATTCATCTTGGTGACACTAAGATTAACTTATCGTACAGACGCATGAAAATCCTGCATTAACTCCTCATGTATGTCTGATGACACCCATACGCATCTATGAAAACAAAAAACCTCATCCTCACCTACGGTTCACCCAGGAGTAGGGTCCTCACCTAACACACTCTTCTGTATGACTAGGACTTCATAATCTGATAGCTACCTTATTCGCACTCGATCCATAATATTAGAGGTAAAAACTATAGAATAAATAAACATCTTAACCTTTCTATCATGCATCTTCAAATGAAACTTAGAGAATAGATCCATACACTGACACTCACTACTGGCCTCTTGAACTGCTTATATCTAAGCCCTCTTTCTCAACATATCAGCCACTGGGTTGTCTAGGAAAGCATCCAAAAAAGTCACAATTCTGTAAATACAATAAAAAAACCAAAGTACATAAGTAAGTAAACTCCAACAGCATCACAAGACTCATTTTGGTCCCATTCTCTCTAGATACTACCGCAATCAAGTACCTGATGAAGAAGGGTGCTTTCCATTATCTATACCTGCAACCATATAGTCTGTTTGGGTCCAAAAACATGACCCAAATAGGGTGTGAGATTAATACTAGTAGGAAACCACCAAAATATTTGTGCCTAAATGTTAGTGAATATATATATTAGGTAATATCCAGAAATAAAGCAATAAACTATGAAATAATCAAAATTAAACATTCTTACAGTTTTTAATTACATTCATTTTCATTTATTATTCAATTTATTGAATCATGTAAACCTTGGGATCTAGCCAAAGATTTGTATCCCCAGTGTAGTAGTAATAAAATAGATGTCTCATAAGATCATCTAAAAAGTCAAGTAAGACAGAGTCCAAGATTTTTCTTTGGCTTGGCAGACTTGTCACAATCATTAAATCACTCAAAAATTACCCTTTATTAAAGTTCTCACAGTCTAACCCCCCTTGTTCTAACATAACAACAATTCATTTAATAATGAATTTCTGGGTTGCTCTCCTGGTCTAACCCATTTGTTCTTACAAAACATTAATCATTTACAATGACCACCTAGGAAATCTCTCGTGATCTAAATCCCTTGGTCTAATATATATCAAACAATTATAAACAACCACCAAGGAAAGCTTTCACAGTATAAACCCCTGGTTCAATGAACACCTGGCAGATCTCAAGGTCAATGCCCTTGGGTATCATAATAGTAATACATGCATAAAAGACCCTACCTTAGGAAGCTCTCACAGTCATATCACACTTGGTTAAACTTCTAAAATGGATATCATAAGAATTTCATATAATCAGTCAAGCTCCATCCTAATCAAACAAGGCATGTAAAACAAGGTACCTAACCTCTCGCATAAGAAGCAACCCCTTTTCAATCAAACAACTATATCAGGTATTAAACAGGGTTAAAATCCAATCATGAAATACCCAAAAAGTGGGTATGATTCACTTTAAGCATATATAATCCACAGACGAACAATGAAAGGTGTAAACCACCTACCTTGATGTTGTATGATCAATAATCTTGAACGTCGACCCTTGAATCGGCATAGATCTATGTAGATCTACAAAAAGGTGAAAAAAATACCATCCTTGAATAACTCATAAGAGAGTAAGAATCAAGAATAGAATCTCTAAGGGTTTTGAGAACTCACTGGTGGGACTCCAATGCACCTGAATGTGTCTCAATCAGAAGTCGAATGGAGAATCTGGAGGGATTCGATGTTCTTCGACCGATCTATCGCTCTCCGGTAGGGACCAAGTGGAGAAGAATTCATTTCTGAGGATGAGACGTAACCCCACTATGATTTATCAAATAAAAAGAAAACTACATGGTGTGTTCATTAAATGTACATGCCATGTAGTATCCTTAACTGGCCCCCACCTTAAGTGGTCTGCCAGGTCACCACACAGCCATGTACTCGGCTGTTATACAGACAATATGTGACTGTATGTAGTACTCGAGTACACAATGTGTACTCATAAGTACACCAAGCGTACTTAGAAAATTCCTATTTCTTAATTTTCCCTAAAAAACAACCTGAATTCAAGATCCATACCTAAATGAAGATCTGAGTTCATACATTAATCATGTAATCATTTTATCTACTATTTGTAAGATAATATCCTTATAATTTTTATCTAATACTTACTTATTTTTTTTCACACGTCTTTTGAGAAGTTATATTTTTCTTTCAACTATCTAAAACAATCCAGAAAATAAAGAACATGTTCCTTTATGATGGAATATAAAACCCTATGCTCCATGAAATGTAAAGTGTTTGAGGCAGCATGAGGTTTCCACTTCCATCAGAATGGAACATGTTCTCTCTTTTCTAGCATTTTGTAGATAATTGAAAGATAAACACATATCACATACTCAATTAGACACACCTAAATCTAATACACATTGCGCTCGGTATAACATAGACTGTATGCTTTTAGTTTATAATTTACATTTTAATTCAAAACACACACAACATACTCAAAACTGACTAAACACATTAATAATATTTTGATACTTTAGGAAAACAATCCATAAGCCATTTGTGACATGTGGGAATCATTTTCACCTCAATTTGATTCATGGTGTGGCTGGTATGACTCCAAGTGTGTATTTTTATTTAAAATTGACATTAATTTTAGTAAAAATGAAAAGTGACATAGTCAAAACTGATCAAACTAATTTTTATTTTTTTGATACTTTAAGAAAATGATCCATAATTCATTTGTGAAATGTTGGAACCATCTTCACCTGAATCTGATACAAGGTGTTCCCAATATGACTTAAAGTATCCATTATGAGTTTAAAATTGAAATTTTAGTTCAAAACATGTGTCACTCACTGGAAACCAAGAAAACATGATCAGATTGTATTGATAATTTAGGAAAATTATTTATAAGTTTTTTTATGATTTTTAGGAATCAGTCTCACATCAAATCGATACACAGTGTTCCAGTATGACTCAATGTGAATGATTCTAGTTTAAAATTACTTTGTAGTAAAAAAAACAAGTGGAATACTCAAAATTGAGAAAACACCTTTGGATTATTTTGAGACTTTAAGATAACAATCTATAAGTCATTTTTGGTATATAAGAAATATCCTTACCTCAATACGATGAATTGTGTGATTGGCATGACTCTAAATGTGTCTTTTTATTTAGAATTGACATTAATTTTAGTAAAAAATACAACTAAAATAATCAAAAAGAAGAAAAATCATTCAGACTATTTTTATACTTTTGGAAAATGATCCATAAGTCATTTTTGATGTTTATTAATTAGACACAACTCAATCCAATACACGATGTCCCTGGAATGACTAAAAGTGTCTGTTATCAATTTAAAATTGATATTTTAGTTCAAAAAGTGTCACGCACTAAAAAAATTATAAAACAAACACAAATTGTCTTGATAATTTAGTACAACAATTCATAATTCATTTTTGATGTATAAGAATCAATCACACATCAAACTGACACATGATGTGACCGATATGACTCAAAGTTTGTGTTTCCAGTTTAAAATTACATTTTAGTAAAAAACACAAGTGGCATACTCAAAACTGAGAAAAAAAATAATATTATTTTTATATTTTAGTAAAATTATTCATAAGTCATTTTTGATGTGTAGGAATCAATCTTACCTCAATCTGACACATGATGTGACTAGTATGACTCAAACTGTATCTTTTTATTTAAAATTGACATTAATTTTAGTAAAGAAAACAAATGACATACTCAAAATTGAGAAAAATCATTCATTTTTTTATACTATAGGAAAATGATCCATAGGTTATTTTTCAAGTATAAGAATCAGCCTCACCTCAATCCGATCAATACTATAGATATTCCATTTAACAACACACAAAAAAGGCTTTTAAGAGTGCTAAAAAAGCTTTGTTCATATCAACACTGTTAGTGTGTGTGTGTGTGTGTGTGTTTTGGGGGGTGGGGTCCACTTTATCAATTCCAAAAAATAACTGATAAAGGGGGTCCTTTATTAGAATTAAAAAAATCATTGATAAAGGCCACCCTTTATATGTTCTAGAAATAGCGCTGATAATGGACCCACCTGCTACAGTGCACTATTTGTATAATATCACACTACACTAACCCCAACCTGTAACCTGTACAAAAAATATAAAACTTAATTGAAATAAATTTTACATCATGAATAAAAAAACACTACTATATTCATTATAAAAAATGTTTTTTATAATTACATTTACAATTACTATCCACAAACATTTAAAAACATTAATATTTCATCGTATTTGGCACCTATGAACCCCTCTAAAAAAGGTCCTCCCATGGTATCCATTACTGAAAAAATCACCTCAACCCAAGGAAAAGAATCCACCTATATAAGAAAAAAAATCTTATATTAGTAATATTTTAAAGAAATAAATTATACATTAAAATGAAATAATACAATAAAAAATGTCAACTTTAAATAAAAATACACACTTTGAGTTATACCGGTCACACCATGAATTGTATTAATGTGTGGTTGATTCCAACATGTCACAAATGAGGTATGGATAATTAGTCTAAAGTATCAAAACAATTTTAATGCATTTTCTCAATTTTCAGTAAGCCAATTGTTCTTTTTAATGAAATTAATCTCAATTTTAAATAAAGAAACACATAGAGTTATATCGATCACACCATTCATGGGACTGAGGTATAAAGGATCACTATAGTAAAAAATTACTTTTGGATCATTTTACTAAAGTATAAAAACAATCAGAATGCATTTGGTCAGTTTTCAATATGTCACTTATGTATTTTTACTAAAATGTCATTTCAAACTGGAAACATGCACTTTGGTTCATACTAGTCACATCGTGTGTCAGTTTGACATGAGACTACTTCCTACATGTCAAAAATTACTTATTAATTTATTTAATAAATTATCAAGACAATTAGAGTTCATTTTCTTGGTTTTTTAATGAGTGTTATGTTTTGAACAAAAATGTCAATTTTAAACTGATAACTAGAACTTTGAGTCATACTGGTCACACTATTCATCGGATTGAGATACAATTTATTCCTACACATCAATAATGACTTATAGATCATTTTCCTAAATTATGAAAACAATAAAAATGCATTTTCTCAGTTTTGAGTAGGTCATTTGTCCTTTTTACTAAAATTGAGGCCAATTTTAATTAAAAAGATGCACTTGGAGTCATATTGGTCACACCATGAATTATATTTCAATGAGTCTAATTACTACACATATTAAATGACTTATGAACTATTTCTATTAAGTATCAAAACAATATGAATGTGTTTTATCAGTTTTGAGTTGGTTATTTTCCCTTTTTACTAAAATTGATGTCAATTTTAAATAAAAAGAAACATTTGGATTCATATCGGTCACACCGTACATAGGATTGAGATGAGGCTTATTATTACATGTTTCAAATTATGTATGGATCATTTCCCTAAAGTATCAAAATAATTTGAATGACTTTTGAGTAGGTTAGTTTTCCTATTTACTAAACTTTATGTCAAGTTTCAATAAAAAGATGCATTTGGAGTCATACCAGTCACACCATGTGTCATATTGAAGTGATACTGATTCATACACGTCCCAAATGACTCATGGATCATTTTACTTAAGTATAAAAACAATCCAAAATTTTTTTCTCAGTTTTTAGTACATCACTTGTTCCTTTTGCTAAAATAAATTTCAATTTAAAATAAAAAGACACACTTGGAGTCATATTGGTCACACCATGCATCATATTGAGGTATGGTTGATTCATACACATCAAAAATGGATTATTTATTATTTTCTTGAAGTATAAAAACAATTTGAATGCATTTTCTTAGTTTCAAGTAGTTCAATTTTTCTTTTAACTAAAATTGATGTCAATTTTAAATAAAAAGACGCACATGGAGTCATACTAGTCAAACCATGCATCAAATTAAGGTGAATCTGATTCCTAAATGTGTAACACCCCAAGATTCCATTGTACGCTTCTCTTTGAATAATAGATCAGCGTGTGTTGTACGCAACCTCGAGTTCTAACACACCGCGACCGATCAAAGTAGCAGTTATGAATAGTAATACCCACTTTTTGAAATTTTATAAATTTTATTATTCAAATTGGAATTCATTTTTTCATTTGGAATATCGAAATTATCCTAAGTTTAATTTTTTGTTTTTTTTTCTGAGAACTTCCAATTTTTATGAATAGTGTAAAAATAATAAACTTTAATTAAAAACAACATTCTTAATCGAAATAATTTATAGTGATAAATTATATTATTTAGTGGTTTTAAATTATAATTAGAATATATTTTTACCATTTTATCCAATTTTGTTCATTATAATTAATTTCACTTTGAAATTGGACATAAACAATTGTCAACCTTTTGATAGATATTGTTTCTTAAAAACACGCTAATTGTTTTGACAACGGGAATAGATTTTAAATTAATTACTACAATTTTTGTGTTTGGAATTTGGTAAAATGGATTCCATATTTGGAATAATAAGGTCCAAAATATGTAATTAAGACACTTTTGTTTTTTGACATTATGAATAGTAATGACGGTAATTATCTTTAATTATCGTGATTAATTAGTAATCGGGTAGTTAAGAGTAATAAAATAATATCACAATAATAACAAATGACTCCAACATGTGTCCTAATTCTACTGGTTGTGTCATGGACGACCATGGGATGCCTTGTTCCAATCATTGGGACCCCATGGAATCACTTTTGGGTGATAGTGACATTTTATTATATTATTTTTTAAAGGGAAAGTATAACCAAAGTATGTATCACCCAAGTAAAACAATTTTAGTTTTGTCTCTGTAACTGATTTATTAGATTATAAATATTCATTGGAAATATAAAAATATTTCCTACATCATCAATTTTTTTAATAATTTTTAGACATTAAATAAATTAAATTTTTTATGACACCATGATGATGCAGTGATTACCTCATTAATTAATGATTTACATAAAATGAAAATATAATGTAAAATTTAAGACTTAAACTTGTCAAAAACCTATTGTATGAGTATATTTCTAACCCTTATCACCTTATCCTATAAATTTATAATTTTGCGACCTTTAAAATATGAAACTCGTTATATAATAATGTAACATTTCATGACTTTCCAAGAGTGCCCCTCCTCTCCTCTTATTAAAGGCCCCCACCTCTACCACCTTATTCACACCTCTAAAGCCATTGTCTTGGAAACCCTATGCCCAAATACTCTCTCAAAGTTCCTCTATTACTCATAGAACCCTCACTTTGGGCTGAAGTCTTCCCAAGGAAGCCTTTGGCTCAAATCAAAAAAAGTTACCCGATTTTAAGGTAATGTCTTCTCTTATGTTTTTTTGTTTTATTTTACTTCTCCAAACCCTTAAACTATTTTCATTCATTTATTTTGAAACAAAACCAGTATCTTAAATATATTAGGATGTTTTTATGAGAAATATTTGATTTACACTTACACACACCTTCTTTTAATGGTTAAAGAACATATTGTTTCTGTGGGTGGCGAATTACTGCCTCACGAAACGATGATTGTTCAATATTTTTTTAACACCTTTCATGGTGGCCATTAATATGACACTATATTTATATATGATATATATTATGTTTATTCTTTCATTAGGATTCTGTATTTTTCATTTATGTCATACCTTTATGATTTCTATTATGGGTAAACGCAATAATTTAATTTTAGGAAGTGCGGACTACCGCCCCCTCAAAGTGATTTGAATCATTAATGTCATATGTGAGACGTATAAAGGATGGAGTAAATGATATTATATATAATATTATACTAGAATTATAATATACCTTTATATCCTTAAGATTTTATTCCATTAAATATGAAATAGAAATGAATGCAGCGTTCATTCGTACGTGCGTCTTACCGTCTCCATGAACGGTGCATTTCATTTATTACCTCTAAATGTTATGTAATATTATAAATTCATGTATATACTAGATATATATGATATATATGATATCTACATCATGAATATAATTCTTAGATAATGGATATTTTACCGCATAAACAACTTGTAATTATAAGATGTTTATTTTTGACTCAAGTACCAAGGATCGACAAAATGGCTGTTATTAAATTAAATGATGTTCATAACATGATAGTAAGTGATGTAAAAGGAATAATAAAGTTGAAAAAGTTTCTTAATAAAGTATATATTAACTCTAGTTTATTATTCAAGAGATTAAAGAATGATTGAGTCAAGTCGGACGCGAGGTAAGGGACTTCGTCTCAATCTCCTTTCAATGAGGCATATTTTGTTTGATACACACCTTTATTTTATACGGTGTATAAACACATTTGACTTTTACTTTTATTCAAAAGGAATATTTTTATAAGAATTATTTTTAATAAACAACAAATTTAATGTTTTGTCTTACTTATGCGGCGACAATGACTTCTCTGTCGTCGTGACCATTATTTTAGTTTCGGCTTCCTCTACAAGCTTTAACTTTTTTTTAAATGATAAATAAATACCATGTTTTACTTTTATTTTATTTCGGTATTGAAAATGGTTTTATTATATCAATGTGTTTTATTGATATCTTCTGATTTAAATGTGGAAATGTTATGTTTCATTTATGCATGTTTTATGTGATACAATTATGTTATGGTTTATGATATGTTTAAACCTTTTCATATAAGGAATGAATTGGACTTAATAAGTGATGGGTGGAGCCCGCTATAGCTCCTCGATGCATCGGTAGGTCTCATGAGACAACCTAGTGTCTTGGCACAAGGCCTTGAAAAAATCATATTTGTAGTCTTGGCACATGGCCTTGACTATGTGGTTATGATAGTCTGGCATTATGCATTCCAACATTATGAAAGTGGTTATTGATATTTCATGTGATTATTAGACTAGTAGAATATCAATGTGAATAAGTAAATGGAATTATTTCATTTTATTTTTTCCATATTATGATGAGGTTCAAGTTTAAAAAGACTTTTTTTAGTTATACATTTCCATAAATGTTTATTTATATTTTTTAAATTTTCCACTATATTGTTATCCTTACTAAGCATCTGAGCTCCACCCCTTCTATGTTTTTTTTCCCAGGATGTGAAGAAATATTTTATGACTGACCTGAAGGGATAGTCTGAAGGGGATATGAGCATGGACTATGGATACCATGTTATTGTAGTGTTTCACTTTATTATGTAATGTAACATTTATGAATGTATCTAGTGTTTCCAAGGCTACTAAACTAATCAGTCTTTCGAGACTTGATCTTTTGTGATCATGCCAATGTTATGTAATAATGCACCGAATCTGGGTAACTGGGGTCGGGGCGTTACATTTGGTATCAGAGGCAGTTTAGTACTATCCTTGGAAGACAGATTTAGATAAACTCTGATTAGATAACATAGCCCTAAGATAGAATTTTAGGATTAATATAGAAGAACTTCCTAGAATTTTGGTATTATAGAGATTTTTTGAGTTTTCCGAGAAATACATCCCTGTCTGGATACGAGTAGGTAGAGGCAGCTCTGGCACAGATGTAACTAGGGGTAAAACCCGAAAACACGCTTTAAGCTAGACTCGAACGAGAACTGGTGCATGACAATGGTCCTTGATGCACTCTTGGTTACGACACTCCTGGGGGATATGATTAGGATAATTCTCATTTTATTTACAAACCATTATAAAGGGTTTATGAGTATATATACTTCCTCATAAAAAATATTTTTATGATTATGGATTATATCCATAAACTGTTCAATTTATGTTAAGCGTTTTGCAAGTTTGTTATTATGTATTTAGATTCATAAACTAATCTAGTTTATGACATTGTTTAGAAATGGTTCCTAGTGGAAGGAATGGAAACTGTATCAATGCACACACTCCATGTAGTGATTTCCCTCCTTCTCAAGATAATTATAGTGGAGCTGGTGATACAACTAGTGCTGATCAGCTTATCACCATACTGGGTCAACTCACCCAGGTTATAAATAATAACCTTACTCATATGGAGCACCCTGATCTGCAATGTGGAGGATCAATGTTAGACCGCTTCATGAGGCAACAACCACCAACATTCAATGGGAGTACAAATCCCTTAGTAGTTGAGAAATTGATAAATTCCTTAGATAAAATATTCCATGCCTTGGGGAGTAGTGAAAGGGAAAAGGTTATCATGGAAGTTTACCGCCTCACTGGAGAAGCTGATCAATGGTGGTCATTGATTCAAAATACAAAGGAAGATGAAGAAGTATCAAGTATGGAATGGAGAGAGTTCAAGGTGCTTTTCTTTGAAAAATACTTTTCTTGTGACCGTCGAGAAGATATGGAAAGATAATTTCTGAGTCTGAGACAAAAGGAGGATGAGAATGTCGCAAAATATGAGGCTAACATTACAAGGTTAGCGAGGCATGCAACAGATTATATACATAACCCAAGAAGTAAGATTGATCATTTCTTTGATAGGTTAAAACTGTTTCTCTATCGATCCTTAGTCTCACAATCTTTCTCATCGTACGAATATATTGTCTCTTGTGCTATCAAGACATAAAAGGAATTCTCTAAATCTTATGAAAATAAAGTAAAGTAAGAGAAGAAGAGAACGGTGGAACAAGAGATAGATAAAGGGAAAAAGGGAAACAAGGATTTTCCATTATGCGATAATTGTGGGAAGAATCACCCCAACACTTGCCTAAAAGGAATGAGAGTTTGTTATAAATATGGGGAAAAAGGTCACCAGACTCGTGATTGAATGGGAAATAAAGAGTCTATCAATGTTGAATGCTTCAATTGTAGGGAAATGGGGCATTATGCAAATGAATTTCCTAAGCGTCAAGGAAACTTACCTTAGAAAAGGCCAAGGGATCAAGGACAATATTATGCTGTTACTACAGTTGAAGTGGAATAATTAATGTATTGGTGCTTTTGGACTCAAGGATTATATTCTGATTATAAGAATAATGTGATATATATAAGGATTGTACTGCAGTACTTGTTGTTTTCATTGAGGTTTTAATATGATGAAGGTAATCATATTTTAGTATGTTACAATAAGATAAACTTTACTTTGTTTGGGTAATCTGATGTTACAATTGATTTTGGAATTTAGAGACCTTTTAGAGAAAGTCTGGACAGAGGTATTTTGGATAACTATAAAGGTTGGAATGGATTAAGTTGAACTTTGGATAGTATTGTTTAAGGTTAAAAAATTTCTGAAGATCATTTTAGGAATATTATAAAACTATTGTTTTAGGAAAAGGACAACCTGCAGGTTGGGGGATAACCCGTCGCATTGGACAAAGTTCTAGGAATCGAACTCACAACCATAGTGCGACAAGCCTTTATTACCTACCACTAGCCTACAGGAAGTCCCTGGTTATTAAAAAATAGTTTTCCTAATCTAAATGGTATGTGTTAATATTTTTAACCTTGTACGATTAGGATAAATATATTGTTTTTTAGTTCTATTATATTTTTGAGTGAAAGATGAGTTTGTGGTAGAAATTAGCCGAAGGTTGAAACTCTACTAGTCATGTATATATATATGCATCCTTATCTCTTATTCTATGAATAAATTAATTCTTAAACTTTAGGAAAGGGATATTAAAACAAAAAAATGTGTTATCCTAATAACTTAGGTTTTGTTGAACTGATGATATTTTAAATCAACATAGATTGAAGGCTTTGAGGCCCTCAATTATACACTTGTTTATGATTGATGACCTCAATCACTCCCTACAAATATTTACGTTTTTCCTCCAATTATATGTCATTAATTTTCACCAATGTTCTCCTAATTGATATCATAATTTGGTGGTGACTTTTTCATTTCCCTTTCCCTCTTATTAAGGCTAAATTTTATTAAGCTTGTTTCTGATGTGGGTTTTCCACAAAGATATTTTCTATTATCAACGATTTATTTTCAAAGAAAATTTTCAAATTGAGAGGATGAAATTTATTGAAGGAGAAGATAATGTAACACCCCAAACTTCCATGGTACGCTTCTCTTTAAATAATAGAGTAGCGTGTGTTGTATGCAACCTCGAGTTCTAACACACCGCGACTAATCAAAGTAGCCGTTATGAATAGTAATACCCACTTATTGAAATTTTATAAATTTTATTATTAAAATTGGGCTTCATTTTTGGATTCGGAATATCAAAATTATCCTAAGTTTAATTTTTCATTTTTTTCTAAGAACTTCCAATTTTTTATGAAGTGTAAAAATACTAAACTTTAATTAAAAACAACTTTTTTAATCACAATAATTTATAGTGATAAATTATATTATTTAGTGGTTTTAAAGTATAATTATAATATATTTTTACCATTTTATCCAATGGCGGTCATTTGAATTAATTTCACTTTGAAATTGGACATAAACAATTGTCAACCTTTTGATAGATATTGTTTCTTAAAAACACGCAATTTGTTTTGACTGCGGGAATTCTTTTTAAATTAATTACTACAATTTATGTGTTTGGAATTTGGTAAAATAGATTCCATATTTGGAATCAGAAGTTCCAAATTATGTAATTAAGACACTTTTGTTTTTTTACATTATGAATATTAATGATGGTAATTATCTTTAATTATCGTGATTAATTAGTAAACGGGTAGTTAAGAGTAATAAAAGAAGATAATAATAATAACAAATTACCCCAACATGTGTCCTAATTCTACTGGTTGTGTCATGGACGACCATGGGATGCCTTGTTCCAAACTTTGGGACCCCATGGAATCACTTTTGGATGATAGTGACATTTTATTATATTATTTTTTAAAGGGAAAGTATAACCAATGTATGTATCACCCGAGTAAAACAATTTTATTTTTGTCTGTGTAAATGATATATTAGACTATAAATAGTAATTGGAAATCTAAAAATATTTCCCACATCATGATATTTTTTTATAATTTTTAGACATTAAATAAATTAAATTTTTTATGACACCATGATGATGCAGCAATTACCTCATTAATTAACGATTTAAATAAAATGAAAATATAATGTAAAATCTAAGATATAAACTTGTCAAAAACCTATTGGATGAGTATATTTCGAACCCTTATCACCTTATCCTCTAAATATATAATTTTGGGACCTTTAAAATCTGAAACTCATTATATAATAATGTAACATTTCATGACTTTCCAAAAGTGCCCCTCCTCTCTTCTTATAAAAGGCCCCCACCTCTACCACCTTATTCACATCTCTCAAGCCATTGTCTTGGCCAAACTCTGTCCAAATACTATCTCAACTTCTCTCTGTTACTACCAGAACCCTCACTTTGGGAATAAGTCTTCCCAAGGAAGCCTTTGGCTCAAATCAAAAAGAGTTACCCGATTTTAAGTTAATGTTTTCTCTTATGTTCTTTTGTTTTATTTTGATTATCCAAACCCTTAAACTCATTTTACTCCTTTATTTTGTAAAAAAACCAGTATCTTAAATATACTATGATGTTTTTATGATAAGTATTTGATTTACACTTACACACACCTTTGTCTAATCGTTAAAGAACATACTGTTTCTATGGGTGGCGAATTACTGCCTCACGAAACGATGATTGTTCAATATTTTTTTAACACCTTTCATGGTGGCCATTAAGATGTCACTATATTTATATATGATATTTATTATTTTTATTCTTTCTTTATTCTTCTGTATTCTTCATTTATGGCATACCTTTATGATTTCCATTATGGGTAAACACGATAATTTCATTTTAGGAATTGCGGACTAGCTCCCCCTCAAAGTGATTTGAATCGTTAATGCCATATATGGGACGTATAAAAGATGGAGTAAATGATATTATATATGATATTATACTGGAATTATAATATACCTTTATATCATTATAATTTCATTCCATTAAATACGAAATAGAAATGAAAGTAGTGTTCATGCGTACGTACGACTTACCGTCTCCAGGAACGGTGCATTTCATTTCTTACCTCTAAATGTTATGTAATATTATAAATACATGTACATACTAGATATATATATATGATATATATGATATCTACATCATGAATATAATTATGGAGATAATGGATATTTTACCGCATAAACAACTTTTAATTATAAGAAGTTTATTTTTGACTCAAGTACCAAGGATCAACAAAACGACCGTTATTAAATTAAATGATGTTCATAACATGGTAGTAAGTGATATAAAAGGAATAATGAACATGAAAAAGGTTCTTAAGCAAGTAGATATTAACTCTAGTTCATTATTCAAGATATTAAGGAACGATTGAGTCAAGTCGGACATGAGGTAAGGGACTTCGTCTCAATCTCCTTTCATTGAGACATATTTTGTTTTATACACAACATTCTTTTATATGGTGTATAAAAACCTTTTACTTTTACTTTTATTCAAAAGAAATCTTTTTATACGAAACATTTTTACTAAACTACAAAAGGAATGTTTTGTCTTACATATGCGGTGACAACGACTTCTCTGCCGTCCTGACCATTATTTGAGTTTCGGCTTCCTCTACAAGCCTTAACTTTTTTAAAAAAATGAAAAATAAATACCATGTTTTACTTTTATTTTATTTTGGTATTGAAAATGGTTTTATTATATCGATGTTTTGTATTGATATCTTGTGATTGAAATGTGTAAAATGTTATGTTTCCATTATGCATGTTTTATGTGATACGATTATGTTATGGTTTATGATAAGTTTAAACCATTTCATATAAAGAATGCATTGGACTTAATAAGTGATGGGTGGAGCCCGCTATAGCTCCTCGATGCATCGGTAGGACTCATCAGACAAACTAGTGTCTTGGAACAGGGCCTTGACCAAATATTATTTGTAGTCTTGGCACAAGGCATTGACTATGTGGTTATGATAGTCTGGCATTATGCATTCCAACATTATGAAAGTGGTTATTGAAATTGAATGTGATTATTCGACTAGTAGAATATCCATGTGAATAAGTAAATGGAATTATTTCATTTTATTTTTTCCATATTATGCTGAAGTTCATGTTTAAAAGGCTTTTGATTTTTTTATACATTGCCTTAAATGTTTATGTTTATTTATGAAAGTTTCCGCTATATTGTTATCCTTACTGAGCATCTGAGCTCACCCATCTCTATGTTTTATTTTTTCCAGGATGTGAAGAAATATTTTATGACTGACCTGCAGGGATAGTCTGAAGTGGATATGAGCATAGACTTTGGAGACCATGTTATTATATTGTTTCACTTTATGATGTAATGTGACATTTATGAATGTATCTAGTGTTTCAAGGCTACTAAAATAATCTGTCTTTCAAGACTTGATCTTTTGTGATCATGCCAATGTTATGTAATAATGCACCGACTCTGGGTAATTGGGGTTGGGGCATTAAAAAATGTATCAAATGACATATGTAATGTTTCCTTAAAGTATAAAAACAATCCATATGTTTTTTCTCAGTTTTATGTAGGCCAATTGTCCTTTTTACTAAAATTTATGTCATTTTTAAATAAAAAGACGCACTTGGAATCATATTTGTCACACCATGTATAAAATTGACATGTGAGTGATTACTACACATACCAAATGACTCATGGATCATTTTACTAAAGTATAAAAACAATATTATTTATTTTCTTGGTTTTTAGTACATCACTTGTTCCTCTTGCTAAAATTAATGTCTATTTAAAATAAAAAGATACACTTGGAGTCATATCAGTAAAACTGTGTGTTGGATTGAGGGGATTATGATTTCTATACATCAAAAATGATGTATGGATATTTTTACTAAAGCATCGAAATAATCCGAATTCATTTTCTTGGTTTTTGAGTTGGTCAACTATCCTTTTTACTAAAATTGATGTCAATTTTAAATAAAAAGACACACTTGGAGTCATAGTGGTTTCACCATGCATATGATTGAGGTGTGATTGATTTTTGCACATCCCGAATGTCTCATGGAACATTTTATTAAAGTATCCAAACAATATGATGGCTTTTTCTTGGTTTTCAGTATGTCACTTGTTCCTTCTGATAAAGTTAATGGCTATTTAAAATAAAAAGGCACACTTGGAGTTATATTGGTCATACCATGTAATGTATTGAGGCGATGATGAATAATAAATGTAAAAAATGACATATATATAGTTTTAATAATGTATCAAAACAATATGAATGTATATTATTGGTTTTGTGTAGGTTAGTTGTCCTTTTTACTAAAATTGATGTCAATTTTAAATAAAAAAGAAGAACTTTGAGTCATACTGATCACACCATGTGTCAAATTGAGGTGAGACTAATTCCTACACATACCAAATGACTAATACATAATTTTACTAAAGAAACAAAACAATTCAAATGCATTTTATCTTTTTTTAATACATCACTTGTTCCCTTTGTTAAAATTAATGCCAATTTAAAATAAAAAGACACACTTGGAGTCATATCAGTCACAAAATGCATCAGATTAATGTTTTATTAATTCCTAAACATCACAAATGACAATTAAATCATTTTCCTAAAGTATAAAAATAATAAGAATTCATTTTATTAGTTTTTATAAGGTTATTTTTCTTTTTTACTAAAATTGTTATCAGTTTTAAATAAAAAGATGCACTTCGAGTCATACTGGTTACACCATGTGTCATATTGAGGTGATAATAATTCATAAACATCTAAAATGACTTATAAATCATTTATATAAAGTATCAAAATAATCTGAATGATTTTTCTCAGTTTTTAGTAGGCCAGCTGTCCTTTTTACAATGGGAACAAGAGATTCTTCTACTCTTATGGTTTAAAAAAAAGAAAGGTTTTTTGAATAATAACATGAAATCAATATGCAATGTTAGTAGGTTGACAAAGAAAATCAATGGTAATGATGGTAACATTGGAAGAAAATAAAATGTTAACTCTTCTATGGCTTGTTGTAGATAGTTGAAAGCAAAGTATGACTTCTAAAAAGATATGCGAAAACTACTAAATAAGTATTATATTAAAATTATAGGGAAAATAAATTAAAAATAATATATAAAATTATGAAAAAATTAATTAAATAAGTAGTAGGAATTAATATTTTCATGATGTTTTTACATATTCTTAAACCATTTCCTTATTTTCATTATCTCAGTCGTATCCTCAAAGTCGAATCTCTTATAAGCATGAGAAGCTTCGAACAAACTACCCCAAATAGAACAAATGAATCTACCTGTATAAGAAAAAAATTATTATGTGATCAACACTAAAAAGAAATAAATTAAACATAAATATGAAACAATTCATTACGTCTTTGGAATTCACATATTCATGTTATTTTTGTACATTTTGTGACCAGGTATACTACCCATTAATTTTCGAGAAAATATATATCATCTTGTGAATATGATTATTTTCAATATTCATAGTAATACTAGAAAAATATAAATACACAAAGGATTAATACATATTTTAAATGAAATAGTAATTATCTTCAAAAATACATCTTTAGTGATGCCAATTTGTTAATGGAATGTGATCTCTCTCATAAATTTACAAACATAATAACCATAATATTTTTTTTGTTTTGGAAATTTCATAAACATTGAGAAAAATAATAATTATTTTCTGATATGTGTTTGGATAGTGAAATATTATAATATATACCCTGATACTTATCCAGTTGTAGAACTTTTCAGTGTCCTTGTGCGCAATGCTCATTCTCATGCCATGATTTTAATGATATTTATACATCTCCCTATCACAATTGAATCCAAATTAAAATATATTATAAATTATATAACTTGTAGTTTAGTTATAAAACATTTTATGTAGTGTTTACAAATTAAAAAAACTCCATCATGTGTAGTTGGTTTGTTGGGTACCCATGCAGTGAATATAAGAAATAAATATTTGGAGTATCTAAATTGATTGTAATGAGCATCTAATGTTTCCAAAAAAAAGTAATAAGTAATGAATGAAATGAAAACTTATTTAATATAATTATATTTTAGAGTTTTACCCCAGCATCATTATTATTAAAAAGAGTCTATAATCTATAAGTTTTCTTTCAAATGATTTGGCCAGGTCTGCCACTATTTAATCCATTTTTATAGATTCTATTTTTTTTGTTTTGTAGAGGTAGCATGGGGAATAACGAGTCTGATTTTTTTTCATGGGTAAATCCCTTCAATTGGTATTGATATATACACCTAAAAAAATATGAAATGTATTTAGTCATAATTAACATAGTATATCATCTTTTGAAAAATTAATTCACGAAAACATACCTTAGGTATTCATTTAAAATTGAGGATCCTAGCCATTCATAGTTGAGGATTTCATTTACATTCTAAAAATAAATTTAGTGAATACCTTCCTCTCCATACATTTTTTATTCAAAATCAACTATGTGTCTACTAGAATTTTTTAACTTTGAATCTGCATGAACCTTAAATGTTAGTAAATGTGGATATCAAATGAGTGGGGTAAAGGTGCTTTCGGAAGATCTTTTTGATCATTTGGTTAATCTTTTAGATGGTTTTGAGTTGAAATTTCATCTCACCCCCTTCAATTTGTCTGTATATAATAACATACCTTCGTTTAAAACTTTTTTTCATTATTTGTTAAAGGGTTAGAATAAAAAATAAAATAGAAATGAATAAATCCTTATCAAAATGTGTTTTTACAAGATATAAAGGCCATGAAATGAATGTTCCAACATCTTGGACAACCTTATGAATATATTTATCATCAATTAGAATAGATATCTCAGTTCTGGGCTCATGAGCTATGCTAATCGCCACTATCACATGACTTGTTTGAAGTGGTGTGTTGTGTAGAATTTTTTATTGTATATTGAACACCATAGACCTTGCTATAAGGTGATGAGTGGGTGTAAATATATATAAATCATAGTCATTTTCACCCTGTGGAATATTAGTATAATGTATCAGTGTCTGTATGATTTATATTTCACAGAAAAAATTATTATTATATTTATTACCTTAACTAAGAAATCTCTTTGAGGGGAATGGATCCCCTCAAAGTTGGTGGGGGGGATCTTCACATAATGGTTTTCTTGAGTTGTTTCTGCTCTTTGATTCCCCCCATAACAGTTGATAGCAACTCAGTCTACCAACAAAATTGTTCCTCAAGGGTAGCTAATCTTGCTTTCATCTATATCATTTATTTATATTTATCCTCTTGTTGTTTTTTCTCAAAATATGTTCAAGGTTTCACCCCAAAACCTGCACCTATGATGCAGCCATTCTGTTTTTGCCACTTCAAGGCCACCAATAGTAGGTGTTCATCTGGTACAGGTGTTGATGATTCCTATGACTATATCAGATATAGAATATAGGAAAATAAGTGATCATTGTTATGTAATATAAATTTAAAGAAAAACAAATGTTTAATATTTCATGCTTACACATGGTTCCCACACTTTTTTTTTGTTTTTTATCTATTAGTATCCCATCATTATTAATACATGCCTCTTTCTATAGCACATGGCATGTGATGGAAGTGGTTTTTGGTTTGGATTTATCAATCTATATATAAATAAAGAAACATAATTATGCTATTGTTTCATGTCACATAAAAGTATTATCTTAGATTTAAAATACATAACAATTTTTTTAAGTAATTTTTACCCAATCCTTGCTTTACAGTAGGGTTACATTGGTTTTTCTACTTTTTCCTTATTTTTAGCACTCATTTTCTATTTCATAAATAAAAAATTCTCAATCAAAGTGATGAATACACATATTTTCAAATAATGTATTAACAGAAACAATGTAACTGAAAAGACACATCCTCACGACATATAGTAAACAAATTCCACATTTATTGGGTTATCATATGTGCATACATAAGTGTTTGGTGTAGGTTTATTTTTCGTTCAACATCATTAAGATGAAATCTCATTAGAATTTTGAAAAATCCTTTGTGAATCCTTCCAATAAGAATTAATACATATTTCTTGTGGGAGTCATCTACTATAAATTCACTATGCATGGGGCAATGAAGATTAAGTCAATTTTTCATTATTTTATTTTTTTGTAAAATAAAGAAATGATATCATAATTTTACTGTAATATCTTCCAACATCAGTGTCTTAAGCATAATAATAACATGATTCCATGAATTTAAATCAATCGACATGAATTTTTGAGTGATGAGTCCAATGTAACTACTGAAGGTAGACTTGTTGGGGTTAACATACTGGCCCAACACATTCCATATGACCATGAATTTGATAAATTTTCTTTTTACCTTAATGATTTTTTCTAACACCATCAAACTACGGTGCTCTTGTTTTTTCTACATCACTAGCCCTTTGTCGCCTACCATTTCCTTAGATTCAATATCATCAATATATTATTCCTATGTAGTGGTAGCATCCGCATGTGCAGAAGGTCATTGTACCTCTGAAATGGTAGTAGTAACTGGTTGAGATACCTATTGTTCCTTTGGAATGGTAGTATAAACATGTATAGAAGGTCTTTGTTCCTATGCACTGGGAGAAACAACAGCTTATGAGACCTGTTGTTCCCCAGGATTGGGAGCACCACCATGTGAAAAAGTCATTATCTATGGAAGTGATTTAACATTTAATTTATATTTCATAAATGAATCATGAAATAGATAATATCATGATGTAACAAAATGTATATTACAGAAAAGTATAACCTAATTATTGAACTCTATTTTTTTAATGTTCAAGGGATTTAGCCCCTATATCGAGCATCCAAATACCTTCATTATGTTCTCCTATCACAAAAAAACCTGATCTATATTGGGACCACTATGAAATTATTGTGATGTCCCATTGAAAGGTTCATCCTCAGTTGAATTTTCATATGATCCTTCGATTTTTTGTTTGATAATATAATAATTGACCACTTTCAATTTTTTGGATCTAGAATTTAAAATATTTGTACTACTTATGATTCCATTATAAACAATTCTTCTTTGTACCCATCCTAATTTAAATCCACTTTCACAAATCTCAAATCATCTATTTTAATAGCACTCCTATTATCAACCCACATTCATTGAAAAATCATCACTTGGAATGTCATATAATCCGAATCCCATATTTTTTTGATAATGAAAAAGTATGACATATTTAGATATATTAGATTTCTGTCCTTAGTACCAGAAACATGCATCGCTTCAGCCAAGAGTGTAACTCCACTATTATTCATGGTATTTTCTTCATCATGTTCATTTATATAGAATGTATAATTATTAATTATATAACCATTCTAAGATAATACATACACACTTGGTTCTCTAGATAGCCATCAAAGTCATTCTGAAATTGAATCCATATTTTCATCTGAATCCTTAAAAATTTGGCCTGAAACCATCCTATAAACCATTGATCATATGTATTTGATAGCCATATTTCATACCTTAATAGATTTAAAAGCCTAATAATTTCTTTATGGGTTTCATAATACGGGGAAACCTACAGAATGTTATGAAAAATTTAAAGGTGGGCCTACTCCTGATTTGTAATATTGATTGTGAAAATATCCCTTCCAGAAATTCCTTCACCAATAAGCCACCCAATGCGACGAGATTTTAGTAGATCAATTATTTCCACACCATACAAGTATTTAATATATAATTCAATAGCTTCCTCAACAATATATCACTTCATAATACAACCCTTTGACTAACTTCAATTTTTGAAATACCCTTTCAAAATCTTCATATACCATTAAATGGGGTACATCCATCTATAGTGTATAGGACCACATTATTGAATCTCTCTCACTAAGAATACCATCAAATTAACCATCATATCAAATAATGCTGGCAGGAATAACATTTCCACTTAAAATAATTTGATGTAAATTTCTCTTTACATAGTTGGAAATTTCACTAGGTCAATAACTTTACTGCATATAGCTTTGAAAAATAAACAGATCTTTGTTAATGTATGAAAAATATTACTGAGAAAAATGTCATGTAAAGCTACATGAATTATATCTTGTATCAAAACATAGAATTCATGTGATTTTAGACCCTCAAACTTTAAATCAGTCATTAACATGATATTATTGATATTCATTGAATACCCCTATGGAAAATTTATGTCATTAAAGAAGTTAAAAAATTGATATCTCTCTTCCCCGGTAAGAGTGTAAGTAGTTGGAGGATGACAAGTTTATTTTTGACCCTTCACTAGTGCCAAATATTCTTTTATTCCCATTTAAACAATGTCCAACCCATCCTTAATTAAATACTTTTTTTTGATGGGTGAATTTAGAAATGTGTCAATGAAACTATCACATACATTTTTTTCAACATGCATAACATCCAAAAAATGTCTGATTTAAAGACAATTCCAGTATGGTAATTAAAAAAAACTGATATATTTTCCAATCAGTTTTTATAAGGTTTTTCGAAAATGGTTAACCAAAAATAGTTACCACATATTTTAATTTCTAAAAAATTTGATCACTTGTTAGTTTACATAGTATTGTAAGTTATTATAAACTTCTATAGAATGATGTCAACCAAGATCGATACTTATACCATTAGGGTAGAAATATACGATGTCCTAGAAACACAGTCTTTGATGAATGTTTTAACCAAATTGATTGTGTACCTTGTTTACAAACAAGACACCCTTGAGTTCCTTTAATGTTATATCCTGAAAAAAATTTATAAGAAAGAAATTAATTTATCATTCCATACAACATGGATATCAATGTGAAATCTTCATTTCTGTAAGCATCATACAATATAACACATGAATCCCATAATAATTTCAAATCCTTGATTAATGATTCCAAATAAACATTAGTATCATTACATGATTGTTTTGGTCTTGATATAAGCATAGATAACATGATGTATGTTCATTTAATGGATAACCATGGTGGAAATTTATAATTTACCAACATAACCAACCATGTACCATGAGTTCTACTTTGAAAACCAAAAGGATTCACTCTATCTATAGATAATGAAAGACAAAGGTTTCACAGCTCGTTTCCAAATTCATGATACTCAGGATCAAGTCTATTCCACTGAGGAGAGTCTTTCAAGTGATATAGTTTCCAATATTTATTTTTTGTATATGTGTGACACAGCAATTGACCTGTAGTATGCTCACTTCCATATAGGTTCCTAAGCCTTGGAATGATTGGAAAGTATAATACAACTTTCATAGGACTAGATTCATCTTTCTTATATTGAGAAGCACTACACTTTGGTTATTCTTTAAGTGATTTTTGGTACTTGAAAAATATTATATAGGCATCTGGGAAGGCGTGTATTTTTTCAGAGATCATACCCATCGAGTGTAACATTCTTTTGGAATCAAATGTTCGGCTAAGCAGAGTATAATCTTTTGTGATCATATCATTCAAGAGAGAAATTAGTTCAAAAAAACTGGCATCACTCCATCCATTATCTACTTTCAAATTATATACTTTCAATAAGGCTGACAATGTTATATATTTAGTGCAATGAGCATATAATGGAATATTGTCATAACTCTTTAACTTCTCAAACAATTTTGGGCAATCACAATGTTCATATTCAATTGTCCTTTTCATTTCCTCAATATAATCTTCACCATCATTCACATATGTAATCTCATACTTGATACAATCTTCTTCATTATCCACACTTTTAATTATATCAAATGGTCTATAAAACGCAGTTATATCCCATCCACTAGACACATTATCTTTTTCCCTATGTTTATTACACCATTTATAACTTTGATCAATTTTGTGAGAGATCAAATGTTCTTCCAACTCCTATGGACTAATTAGTCTTGAATAAATATATCATAAACAAGGACAAAGGATTTGAGAAGGGTTATATGCATTATCTTTTGAAAACATGAACTCTTTAACCCCATATTCATACTATTTTTTCATATGATTGGAATCCATCCATAAAAAAATAAATACACAAAAGATGTTCAATTGAAGACAGATATACGAAATTTCTTAAAAGAAAATGGAAAGATTAAAAAATGGTTTATCATTCCACATGATCAAAAACAAAAACCTATCGAATTAAATTTATAAATATAATTATTGAATGTAATAATTGAAAAAATATATATTATTTGAAAACCATTTTCATAATAGAAAATAAAACAATTGAATATAATAATGGTTTCACAAAAAGAAAGAAATTATTATATTTTTTAAAACAACAATCTGTACCTTCAAGAAAATCAGGATCATTACATGAGACCCAGGGGATTTAATAAAGCGATGTGAGTAAATGTTTTTTTTAAATGGAAAAAGTGACTAGATTTAAAATTTTGTGTGTAAACTAATATTTGAAATTTAATAAGGGGGTTTGAAGAGGAATTTTAAATGGATATAAATACTTCTATAACTCTTTTAGGAAGTTAAATTTGAAATTTATAGTTTTGAAAAAATATAGGGAAATATTTTATTTTTAAAATTTTAGGATATAAAATGAGAATTTAAATGGTTGTACTTTATTAAAAATCACAAGGATGAAAATTTTTATGAAAAACCTTCAGATTGAAAGGTAGTTTTAAAAAACCCCTTAAAACATTCTCAATATAAAATATAAATATTCAATTCAAGAGGTTATAACTTTCCAACCAAAAGGTATATATACATATTAATCTAGGGTTACCACATTTCTTACCCATTTTACCACATGTTCTCATCTTATGGATTATCATAGGACATATATTTTTGGATTACATGGTAACCGTTTCACTTATGTCACCCTTCAGGTTGCCTCTTATAATTCCTCTCTCATTAGTCCATGGAGTGAATTTCTCAGTGTCCACATGAAACTTGTGTGACACTCTAAGTAGTGTTTTATTCCCTCAGTTCTTGTTTTCAGCCTGTGGAGATTGAGGACGTACTTCAGGCCTTGTGAAAAAATTAACTTGGGTGACATGACAAGTTGACCTGAGTTGGTTCATTAAATTAATTTTGTAGTTTTGTTTTTTCATTATAGTAATGAAATAGAAGAACATGTATTGTTAAATGTTTATTATAATTAAATGTTTATTATAGTGAAATCCTAAGTCTTATAATATCCATGTGATTTTATTTTTATAAAATCAAAATAATGAAAACCTTGAATTGATTATAAGTCTATTAAATCAAACACATATTTCCCTAATTATTTGAAAATAAATTATGAAATCTACCTTAAAAATTTTTGGTTTTACCTTCCATATTCATTTTAAAAATAGTTTTATTTTCCAAAATTCACTTTATATTTTAATTTAAAAGACATTTATTTTTCCATATTTTAAGGAATGAAAGTGTTCAAAAAAACAACACAATTATATAATCATTATAATTGAAAGAAGTAATATTTATGACATTTTCCCTAAAATACATGATTTGGATTCTCAATTGGCTAATCTAAGCACTAATTAAGAAATAACCCCTATAGTGAAATACATCGTTTGGGAAACCATACATCTATTAAAACTCACCAATTGTGGGTTAATTGCATTAATTTGATACCGGATCTCCTTTAAGACATTACTAATACCTAAAATTATCTATTTATTAGGTGTTACAACCATTGGATTAATATGAATTTGACTATTATAACCACATTTAAAGTATCTTTGTTCAAAACTGGACACATACCAAAAGTAACTAAGGACCCAGCCAAATAAAAAACCAAGCATTTACCTAGATCAAATCCATCCTTCCATGTTAGAAAATCCAAGAAGAATTTTAATTTTTTATCATAATGAATCTAGGGTACCCTAACTCACAACCCCCCTACACCGACTAAGACTTCAAAACCATTGACTACCAAAATTAATTTTTTTAATGATTTACTATAGAAATCTATAATACATTACCAAATCATAAAAACATAAACTATTACCGAAACAATTCCCCAAAAATTCCAATTAATTCTCATCCTCACCTATATCTCTTGAACAAACCCAAATATCATAGGGGTTCAACTTTTCATGGGCTTGGAGTTTAGGTGTTTGGGCTGTGATGTTCACAACATATATACAAGGGAGGCCAATAAATAGGTGATGACGTCAAGAAGCACTGATATGTGGTAGTGTATGATGGAAGGCTTCACACTAATATATTGAAGAGGTAATTATATTTCTTGAAATGTGGTCAGGTCGTAGGGAATCACTATGTCTTATATTTGAACCAGTTTAGAATTTATAATGCATTGGATACACAATGTAAAACTACTATGTAGTATAGGAAATATGATTCATGAGGTTGAACCCATAAGGACAAGGTATAAATCTCTAACTTAATAATTAAGATACTAAACTACGATGAATGTAACTAAATATACTTAAATTCGAAAGAGTTAGGAATGGTGATGGTGCTGGAAGAAAGATTAAAAGGGTGTTGGCAGTTATAAATCCACCTGGTTCATGATGTAGACACACATAAAATAATGGATTTAGAGAACATAATGTTCCCATAATCATGACTAATTTCCTTAGCCCTAGTAATTAATCTTTATCCTCAAAACTTCTTGTTTATAATGGTCAATACTCCTGGTTTCTAAAAAAATTGGTGACCCAATACCATGTTTAATCACAGAGTTAAACTAATCCAATGGTTATGGTGTAATTCTACACCCTAAAACTCACACTAAAAATATATATCTCAAACTAAAGACAATTTGTATTCTTAATATAAAGAAATAAAATAAATTTCTCTCTCTTTCCCACAATTACAATGGTCATGAAAAAGGATATAATGAAGGGGTCACAATCAATGAACAAGTGTAAGCAACCAAAAATAATTGAAATAAAAATTATAAATACTTTACCGCATCCAATTCCACTTCATCAAAATTTCTATAGAATAAATAAAATCACCCTATCATGCAAGTCATGAGAGGGTGTTGAATAGAAGAAAATAAAAACCCTACAGTGGTGCATGCAGGCCATGTCATTTTGAGTGGATAAGATTGTAAGCATGTGGAAATGTTGTAAGGAATGTCAGCATGCAAGGCTGATGATGTGAGTATGGTATCCATATTTTGTATAAGTCATGTGATCTTTATTTTTCATACATGATTTTAATTTTAAATAACATGGTGATCTTGGGAATGGGGTATCTATTTCCTTCTATTGCATTGATAAAGTGTTTTTTGATACTTAGAAACCCTTAAAACACACCCTCCTTATTCTATCACCTTTAAACTGGTCTATTCACACCATGTAGGCATATTATTGATGCCCTTCGACTGCGCTTTACATGATGTCACCAAATTCATGAAACTGGACCCTCCTTCTCCTCCCACCCTAAATCTATACATTTGAAACCCATTATCCATGATGTAAATGCCCTAAAAGTCACACCATCCTCCTCCTCCTTCCCTATGGACCGTTGAATTTGATAGTAGAAAAGATTGATGAGAGAAACACCACACCAAATAGGGATGAGATAGTGTTGACCTTTACTTTTTTTATTCATTATTTTAATCATATCATCTCCCTCAACTTTTACAACTATACCAAAAAAAATTTAGAAACCAAATTCCATTTATATGTCCCATTTCATTTATTTTTCCATTTCCATAAAAAATGTTTCCATCACACCAAACATATCCTAAAAATATAAAACATATTTTTAAAATCAATAGATACCAAAATTCTATCAAGATGTTCATAAATACTGTTTTCTAAAACACAACCCTAAAACTATGTAAAAGGGAACCCAACATATCCAAGATTAGAAAATACTATTCCTATAAAAACATCTTGAAAATCATACAGATGGTGAGAAAGCCTGAAAACCTCACTTTTTTCCCATGTTGTCAATAACTTCATTAAAGTATCCCCCAACAAGGAGTGGTGGTATTAGAGAACCTAGAAAAGTAAATTCTGTATCCACCATTTTTCAGCAGTACTAAGTCAACCATACATGCCCCAAACTGAAAACTCATACCACCATATTCTTGAACAATTACCATGATATAGTTTGGGGAATACCGTTTTATCGCAACTTTCACTCATGAATCTCAAAACAAAGTAAGACCACATGAGCGTATAATCCTATTAATTGAAAAGCAATTTTAAAACCAAATAATGTGTTTCAAAACTGATATGTCTTTGTTTATTAACATAGTCGTTGACACAAAACTTTATCAAGGAGATACTTAAGTCTCCAATTTCTGAGAATCAGAACCATCCAAGGGTTACTAAGTCCTTGGTTTTCATTTATGATAGTGAGTGTTGATAAAACTATATAGTTTCAACCTCTGTTAAATTCAATCCATGAATCCAATCAGGTAAAAAATAAAAACCACCAAAATCAATCAGTTGCCTGTGCAAGGGAGTGTTGAGGATGAGGGTGCGAGTGAGAGATAAAGAAAGGGAATGGCTATAATACCTTAGATTGGAGAGGGTTCAGCGACAATTATAGGGTTTAGTGGCAGTGGATGCAATGGTCGATAGTGGTGGCAGTGATAGAGGTGGGGTTCAGTGGTGGTAGCAGGGGTGTCGATGGCGAAAAAGGTGGGGTTCTGCAGTGGTAAAGGCACAGTTCTACGAAAGCTTGAAGGTGCGAGAGAAGGAGACTCTGTTAGAGTTATTTTTATAATGTCGGGGAAGATGTTCATCAGCGCTAAAATTATAGCGCTGATAAAGAATAGTATTATGACTGTTTCTTTAGTCCTGATAAAGGGAAAAACGTTAATTATAAATAAATAAATAAATATTTATAGTTATAATAATAAATGAATATATATTGATTAAAATAATTATAAAATTACAATAAATATATTTATTATATTTATAATTACATATAATAAATATAATAATTATATATAAAAAAATTTATAAATATAATAAATATATTTATTATCATTTTATAATTATTTAAGTTAATATATATTTATATAAATAATTATAAATATAATAAATATATTGATTATAATTTTATAATTATTTAAATCAACATATATTTATTTATAATTATAACTATAAATAAATATATATTTAATTAAATAATTACAAATATATATTTATTTATAGTTATAATTATAAATAAATATATATTTAGTTAAATAATTATAAAATTATAATAACTATATTTCATATATTTATAATTATAAAAAATTATTTAAATAAATATATATTTATTTATAATTATAACTATCAATAAATATAGATTTAATTAAATAATTCAAAATATATATTTATTTATAGTCATTATTATAAATTAATATATATTAATTTAAATATTTATAAAATTATAATAACCATATTTCTTATAATTATAATTTTATAAATATATATAATTATTATATTTATTATATATAATTGTAAAACTATAAATATAATTAATATATTTATTATATTTTTATAATTATTTAAATAAATAAATATATTTATAATTATAATTATAAATAAATATATAATATTTATAATTATAACTATAATTAAATATATATTTCTTATAATTATAAAATTATATTTATTTATAGTTATAATTATAAATAAATATATATTCATTTAAATAATCATAAAATTATAATAAATATATGTATTATATTTATAATTTTATAAATATATATAATTAATATATTTATTATAATACTATAATTATATAAATATATCTATTTTTATATATAATTATAATTTTAAATATTTGTATATATTTATAAATATATTTAAATAATTATATATATTTATAAAATTATAAATAGAGATGGCATTCGGGAGCAAGAGAAATGTCGATGTGACTTCCGGGCGACTCAATGGCGCTCGCTGCTGATTTCTTTGATTTCATCTTTGATGGATCTATCAATTTCCAAAGAGTCCATTGATACTGGTGATTGGGTTGGGGTTCGTCTCCATTCGGATGTCCCGTGCATGGATGTTGCAGATCTAAACCCTAAGACCGCAGATCCATACACTGAAGATCTAAACCGTAAGATCGCAGATTGGTCGAACGCTGCGAATCTAAATCCTAAGACCACAGATCTGATCCCTAAGACTGTAGATCAGTTAGACACTACGGATCTGAACGCCCCTATGACTGCAGATCAGTTGGATACTACAGATATGAAACCTAAGACTATGGATTTGAAGACTGCAGATCGGTCAGATGCTGGGAGTCGGGTTGGGGTTCATCTGGATGTTGTGGCTTCTGATGATCGGGCCAGGGGCCGAATCAGTCTGGTTATCATATGTGTAGTGGTCCCTAGTAGTGATACTGCAGTATTGTCTAAAAATTTGGCTGGGGATCGTTGCAACCTGGATGGCATGGATGTTGTAGCTGATCGAGATGATTTGGTGGGTGTCTGTTTTGCGGAGATTTTATCCCGGAGGGGTGGTGATTTCTCATATTTCATTGAGAATGAACAATGAACCTCTAGAAATGAGAATGGTAGATTTCTTATCTTTTTTGATGGAGCCATTTTGTAGGAAAGGCTCGATCTATTTCAATTTTCACTCATTGGCCAATTGATCCTCTCTAAAGGTGACAATCCAATTACTATGGATGGTTTAAAATAGAATCTTGGTCAAATATGGGGTTTCAATTACTGGAAAATAATTTTAATTAGGAAGAGATATTTTCATCTTATTTTTAAATATGAATTGCATCATTTAACTGCTTGGTAATTTGGTTTCTATAATCTCAATCAAGGTGCCTTTCAACTTTCGACATGGGTGATTGATTTCAATCCCTACAATCAAAAGCACACTAATGCATAGATCTGGGTATGCATTAATGGGCTTAGTTGGGTTCTTTAGCATCCGTAAATCTTGAATGAAGTCAATTCTTATATAGAGGAACCTCTGAAGCTGGATGATAATACCATTTTAGGTAAATTTAGGTATTATGCAAGGGTTTTGGTTGATTTCATTCTTTTGTATCCAAGGCCGAGCAATGCCACTTTCTTAGTTGATGGATTAAAAATTGATGTTGAGTTTTAATATGAAGTTGTTCCCTCTTTTTTTTTATTTCTAAAAAGTTATTTTACATCAAGTTTCAGGATGTAGAAAAGTCCTTAGGATCCAAATGAATAAAGTTGGCTTTGTCAAGCATTAGGAAGCTGAGAATTTAAAAAAGTAAACGATGGGAACTGGGACATATTCTATGATTAAAGGAGATAATGTGGGCAAGAAGGTGCCTACTCCCTTAGTGGGGGATGCCTCTGAAAGGCCAACAGATCTCCTTGTAAGGGATGATACATTGGATACTAAGGAATGAAACTCCTTGGTTGAGGAGGAAAATGTTCAAGGAGACAAGGAGGATCAGGGAAACTCCACTAGATTTATTTTTGGCACTTCTGGAAGCAGTAAGGATCCCTCATCTGGAGCAGGTCTAGACTCTTCCAATAAGTCATGGGTAGCTGTGGTTGGAGTTTCAGTGAAGGAACCTACGGTGCTGGGTAGTGGAATGGATGGACCAGTGTCTGATACTATTGACCTTGATCAATCTGGTTTTGAATGGTCTGTCCAGAAAGAAGGTGATGCGGAACTGGTTCAAGTGCATTCCTTATTCAACAAAGGAAAGAGAAAGATGGAGATAAATGTTGAGGAGGGGGAATAACCATAGGGGGATTGAAAACAATCCAAGACATGGACATATGGGCATCATCTAAGAAACCTTGGAAGAGGACGTGGCGATGATGGGTGTGGCTGGGCTTTCAGGCCCTCTCATAAGGAGCTCACTCTAGAGCTGGTTAAACTCAAGGAAAAGTACTATGTACTCTTAAATTAAAAAAATTTGCAGTCAGAATGAGAATATACTAAGGATGGGGACGATCCTACTTCTCCTCATTTGTAGTTTTCTTTTTTAGATGAGGGAATTCCCTTTGTTTGAACCCATCCATTATCCTTTTCATGTATTGTCTTTTATTTTTCAATAATTTTTAGGTAGGAGTAGGTTCTCCAAGCTCCCAGACCCTTTTGGAAAATTGATAAACACAATAAATATATTTATTATAATTTTATACTTATTTAAATATATATTTATAAATTTAAGTATAAATATATATATTTATAAATATTTGTATATAATTATAAATATATTTATAAATTTATAATAAATGTATTTATTGTAATTTTATAATTATTTAAATATATATAGTTATAATTATATTTAAAAAGTATTTATATATAATTAAAAAAATTTAATTACCAAATATATTTATTATTTAAATATATCTATTTTAATTTTATAAGTATTGATGAGAGAATAATATGTTCATGAGTATAACATGAATGAATCATTTGGGTGTCAATGTATAAATGAACATATTTTTGCCTGAAAGCTCAAATGCCATAAAATTTTATTAATTTTTGGATAATCCCATTTTTTATGTCAGGTTGAGGGGTACCCTTTATATAACCCAAAGGTCTAGAGGCCCTAGGCCTTGAACATGGCTTATGAATCCCAAATATTAGACATCTAATACAAGACCCTCCCTAGCTAATCCTTAGTTTCTCCTAAGCACCCGACCTGCAAGGCATGATCAGCTAGCAATGCTCCATGCAGAACTGCATGGTGTCTGGTACCGATGGATAAAGCCATACCCTCTCAAACATCCAACATGACTATGCATTGTTGGTGGATGCTTCTGGATGTGAACCTCATCAGGGATTACATCTGGAATCTGACCCTTTTTATTATTTTTTCCATCCTTCATTGACATAGCCACATCCCCCATTGAGGCAATCCATGATCTTTCACCGCCACCTGACACACTACTGTCAATGATTATGTTTCCGTACTATATGTTGATATGCCTGCCACTACCAGAGAAGCCCCGTCGTGGCTTGCTCAACCTGCCTCATCAAGATCTCCCACCACCGACGTCATCGCTGTCCCGCCACTGCCACGACTGGCCGAAGTCGATCTTTCCAGCTTCCGCCTCACGATGCCACTACACCGCATCACGACCCCTCGCCTCTTCTTGAATAACCGATAGAACACTGAACCATGTGTTTTCATCTCCCATCTGACGACCCCACAACCGCATCCGACCGCAATCCACCTCATCACGGATAGGTGATAAGTGAGCCGCCCTAGTTCTGCAGCAGGAATAAACCCCCACCCCAATATTATGGTCCCTGCTAGGATTTGATCTTGAGCTTCATGCAGTATTACAAGGTGTATTTTCCACTAGGCTGAACCCTAACTACTATAAATGAACATATTCATAATGATGAATACATAACATATGCATGCGTACGTCATCATAAAAAATAACAAATAAACATTAATAACAGTAATCATATCCATGAATATCATCATTATCTCATATATATATACACACATTGACCAAATTCACTAGACATATATATATATTTTAGAAATATATATATATTTATAATTATAATTATAAATAAATATATTTAAAAATATTTATATATAATTATAAACATATAATTAAAAATATAATAAATATATTTATTATTTTAAGAAATTTATTATAATTTTATAATTATTTTTAAAAACATATATTTTTTATAATCTTATAAATATTTTATTTAAAAAAAATATATATTTGTATTATTAAAAAATATATATTAATATATCATATTTATATTAATTATAAAAATGGGTTTTCCAATTAATATGTATAAATAAATGTTATTTTTGAATGTAAATATAATAATTACATATATATAAATAATATTTTTTATTAAAAAACATTAGTAGTGCTAAAAAAAGTACTGATAAATGGGACACCTTTATCAGTGCGGATAAAACTCATATTTATTAGAGTTTTTAGTTACCACTGATAAAGGTGAGACTTTTATTAGTGTTTTTCACTTAGTACTGATAAAAGCTGGCACATCCATTACCCGGATCTGTAGTAGTAGATACATGATATTCCCAGTATGACTCAAAGTGTCTGTTATCAGTTTAAAATTGATATTTTAATTAAAAAAGTGTCACACATTAAAAACCAATAAAACACCCTAAAATAGTCATGATAATTCATTAAAATGATTCATAAGTCATTTTTTACATGTAGGAATCATTCTCACATAAAACTGACACACGATGTGACAGGTATGACTCAATGTGTGTGTTTCCTGTTTAAAATGACATTTTAGTAAAATCCACAAGCTGCATACTCAAAACCAAGAAAATGCATTAGTATTATTTTTATATTTTAGAAAAATGATCCATAATTCATTTTTGTCATGTAGGAATTAGCCTCATCTCAATCTGATTCACTATGTAACCGATATGACTCAAAGTGTGTCTTTTTATTTAAAATTAACATTAATTTTATTAAAAAGAAAATTGATATACTCAAAACTAAGAAAAATCATTCAGGTTGTTCTTATACTTTAATAAAATAATAAAAACACATTTATGATGCATAGAATTCAATATCACCCCAATCCGATAGACATTGTGCCTGGTATGACTCGAAGTGTCAGTTATCAGTTTAAAATTGAAATTTTGGATAAAAAAGTTTTACTCACTAAAAACTGAGAAAACTTGCTCATATTTTCTTAATAATTTATAAAAAAGATTTGTAAGTAAAGTTTTATGTTTAATAACTTGTATCTTGTTAATATGACACACCATGTGACCGATATGACTCAAAATGCGTGTTTTTAGTTTAAAATGACATTTTAGTAAATATGAAAAGTGACATACTCAAAACCATGAAAAAACATTAGAATTGTTTTAATAATTTATGAAAAATATTCATAAGTGATTTTTGGAATATAGGAATCATCTTCACATCAATCTGATGCATGGTGTGACCGGTATGACTCCATGTTTTTCTTTTTAGTTAAAATTGACATTAATTTTAGTAAAAAGGACAACTGACATACTTGAAACCAAGAAAACACATTCTAATTATTTTGATACATTAGGAAAACATTCCACAATTAATTTTTTATGTTTAATAATCACCCACACTTCAATTTGATACACGATGTTCTTGGTATGACTCAAAGTGTCTGTTACCAGTTTAAAATTGGAATTTTAGTTCAAAAAGCACCACTGATTTAAAATTGACAAGACATGCTTGGATTGTCTTGATAATTTATTAAAATGATTCATTAATAATTTTTTATGTATAGGAATGAGTCTCAAATTAAATCGACACATGATGTGATCAGTATGACTCAAAGTGTGTGTTTCCAGTTTCAAATGACATATTAGTAAAAAAACAAACATGACATAATCAAAACTGAAAAAAGCATTCAGTTTATTTTGATAATTTAAGAAAATGATCCATAATTCATTTTTATGTTTATAAATTAACATCACTATAATCCGGGACACTGTGTAATTGGTATAACTCAAAGTGTGTCTTTTTATTTAAAATTAACATTGATTTTAGTAAAAAAAGACAACTAACATACTCAGAATCAATAAAATGTATTTTTATTGTTTTTATATTTTATTAAAATGATACATAAGTCATTTCTTATGTTTTGGAATTATCCACACCTCAATCTGAGACATGATGTGCCAGATATGTCTCAAAGTTCCTGTTATAAGTTTAAAATTGACATTTTAATTCAAAAAACATCACTCACTAAAAACCAAGAAAACATGATAAAATTGTCTTAATAATTTATAAAAATTATTCATAAGTTATGTTTTATGTTTAGGAATTAGTGTCATGTCAAAACAACACACGATGTGACCAATATGACTCAAAGTGCATGTTTCGAGTTTAAAATGACATTTTAGTAAAAAACACAAGTGACAAACTCAAAATAAAGAAAATGAATTTTTATTGTTTTTATACTTTATGAAAATTATACATAAGTCGCTTTTGATGTTTATAAATTATCCTCACCTCAATCTGATACACGGTGTTATTGGTATGACTCAAAGTGTCCATTATCAGTTTAAAATTTACATTTTAGTTCAAAAATCATTACTCACTGAAACCCAAGAAAACTTGCTCATATTATTGTGATAATTTATAAAAATTATTCATAAGTAATTTTTGATGTATAGTAATTAGTCTCACATTAAACCGACACATGATGTTACTAGTATAACTCAATGTGTGCATTTCCAGTTTAAAATGAAATTTTAGTAAAAAACACAAGTGACATACCCTAAACATAGAAAACAAATTCATATTGTTTTTATAATGTTGAAAAATGATTCGTAAGTCATTTTGAAGTTTAATAATAATAATCTCCTCAATATGATCCATGGTGTGACCGGTATGATTCCAAGTGTGTCTTTTAATTTAAAATCAATATTAATTTTGGTAAAAAAGACAAATGACATACTAAAAACTAATAAAAATAATTTGGATTGTTTTGATACTTTAAGAAAATGATCCATAAGTCATTTTGACATTTATGAATCATTATCACCTCAATACGATACATGGTGTGTCCTTTATGACTCAAAGTGTCCGTTATTAGTTTAAAATTTTTATTTTAGTTCAAAAAGCGTTACTTAATAAAAACTGAGAAAACATTATCAGATTGTCTCGATAATTTAGTAAAATTATTCATAAGTCATTTTTGACATGTATAAATTAGTTTCAAATCAAAATAACACATGATGTGACTAGTATGACTCAAAGTGCATGTTTCTAGTTTAAAATGTCATTTTAGTAAAAAAACACAAGTGACACACTCAAAATCAAGTAAAAACATTTGGATTGTTTTGATACTTTATTAAAATGATCCATAAGTATTTTTTGAAATTTAGGAATTATCCCCACCTTAATGTGACACACGATATGACCGATATGACTCCAAGTTCATCTTTTCATTTAAAATTGACATTAATTTTAGTAAAAAAGATAACTAACATACTCAAAACTGAAAAAAAACCATAAGATTATTTATATATTTTAGGAAAATGATCCATAAATAATTTTTGATGTGTAACAATCATCTAAACCTCAATACGATACACAATGTTCCTAATATGACTCACTGTTTCCATTATTAGTTTAAAATTGACATTTTAGTTCAAAAAGTATGCCCCACTGAAAACTAAGGAAATATGATTATATTTTCTTCGTAATTTATTACAAAGATTCATTAGTAATTTTTGACGTGTAAGAATTATTATCATGTTAAAATGACACATGACGTGACTGGTATTACTCAAAGAGTGTGTTTTCAGTTTAAAATGAAATTTTAGTAACAAAAACAAGTGACATACTCAAAACTAAGAATGATCATTAAAATTATTTTTATAATTTAGTACATGATCTATAAGTAATTTGTGATGTTTAGGAATTATACGCACCTCAATCCAACACACAGTGTTACTGGTATGACTCCAAGTGCATGTTTTCAATATATAAGTCTCATTTTAGTTTAAAATTGTCATCACATTGCCAAAATCGAGCAAACAGAACTATATTGTTTTCTTTTCATTATATCATCTATTACTTAATTAATTTCCTTATCATTTTTATCTTATACTTATTTAGTTAATTTATATAGATATAATTCTTGAAGATGAACAAGAAATAGCGTAATGTTTAAAAATCAACCACAACTCAATCTGATACACAATTTTCTTATTATGAATCAAATTTTAGGTTAAAATTAACATTTTTTATTTAATTTATTTATTTATAATATTAATATCATAAGATTTTTTTTCCTTATATTGGTTCACTCTTTTTCTCAAGATGGGGTAGTTTTTTCGACAATAGAATGAGTGGGGGTTAAGGGCCAAAGAAAAAAGAATATTGATGTTTTTGAATGTTTGTGATAATTGTCACTTACTCATGAAATTGTATAAAATAGTTTTTGAAATGTCTATAATATTGCATTTTTTCCTGTGTTTTTTTAAATTTTATTTAATTTAAAATACGTATATGTAATTTTTTTGCTACTGTTTTTGGTTCAGAAGTGTGCTGTAAATTTAACAGCACACTACAGTATGCCCCATTACTAGCACTACTTAATGTGGTAATAAAGGTATACATTATCAGTGATTCTAAAAGAATTCATGAAGGTCCCCTTTATGAATTTTTTTTATCACCAATAAAGGACCCCTTTTTTAGTGCTTACTTAGTGATAATAAAAGCATTGGACTTTTATTCATGCTTTAATAGTCAGTGCTTTTCTAGTGCTGATATAGCCCAATTTTAGTGTTGTTAAAGACTTGTTTTTTATTAGTAAAACATGATGTTGTCTTTAATATCTAATAAAAAAAATTATTATATTAAAGTAGATTAATCACACATAATTTTTTTGTCATTGTGGTGTAGTCAAATAATTCCATGTGGAACCGTATGGGTTGTCCATCTTTACGTGGCATGTGTGCAAGACTAAAAAGGTGTTAGGTTGTCTACAACTATCACTATTCTAGTTAATATCAAAAATACTATATCACATAAATATTTTATAATATATTTATATTTAATAGAATTTATGAGTTTGATAACTTGTGATATACATAACATAAAATTAAAATGAACTGCAATATACTATAAAAATATTATTATTTAAATATTTTTATTATGACATAACTGTTGGTTTGACAGGTATAAATGAGAATAACCATACTATGAAAAATATGTATAATGTTTTTCTAAATAAAATTAATAATAAATCATTCAATTTTTATCAATTAGTTGGAAATAAATAAAAAATATTTATAAGGTAATAGAGATATTTTCTACAAAATCATTTTTTTGTTTTTATGTGTGAAATATATTCTTATCATAATAGATTAAATTAATCACTATTGATAAATTATTAAAATAAAATAATTAGACTATATATTCTATTTAATGAATTAATTTCCATTTAATTATTTTGATTAGACAAGAAATGTGAATAAATTCATTTTATACTTCAAAAATAAATTTTCTTCAAAAATCGTTTTTATTACATTCAGTGTGTGGATATTATAATTAATTTCTACCATTTTAATAAAATATATTTGAAAAAATAAACATCATTTTTAAAATTATCATGTCATAATTGGCTTATGATAATTATTTTTGGATTTTTATTAAAAGTTTTGTTTTTGATTGAATGGTGAAAAATGAAATTTTTTTCAAAAATATCATTTATTTTCCTTAAATAAAGTAATTTTAAAGCCTCATTATATTTTGAATTTGGTTATAAAGAAATATAAGATCCATTTTATTAAACATAATCTAATTAATTTCATATAAATCAACATTATACTTGATTTGGTATAAAATTATTTTTATTCTTAAAAACACATTTTTCTCAGAATTATTTCTTTGTTTTGTTTTTCACACTTATATTTAAATTAATTTATACCACTTCTAAATATTTAATCATGAGAAATTCATTTCATATTTGTAGTCATAAGGTTCAAATTTTGTAAATTTTTAAATTTCATTTCTAATCAGAATGTTTAGTAACCATGGTAAATGTTTATTACCATGTCAATAAGTAAAATGATTTAATTACGGTTAAAACTATGAGATATGGTCTCAAAATCAACCAAATATTTTCATTTTTACATTGGATGAGTTTAATTAGACCAAAACTATACTACCTTAAAAAATATAACATTTTTTTCCACATGAATTTGATTATGACCCTTTATTATTTTAATTTAATAAAAATTTCAAATTATCACTCTCTTTCTTTTAACATCTCTAATATATTGTCATAGGGATAAAAAGAGGGAATTTTTTGACGTGAAATAATATATATATATAATATGATTATATATATAAGTGTATATTTAATACATGCATATGAAGAAGGTATCTTTATTTATGTATTAAATATACATGTGATAATAAATCTATATATGGTATATATTTATTTCTCCTAAATAGTTTTATTATTAGTTACAAACCATTATAAATGTTTTAATGGTTTTATATAAATGAATTTAAAATGTTTGATGAATTAAACCAATTGTACGAAACATATATAATGTGAGGAGCCTCAGACTCTTCATATATAAAAGGATGGTGTCCTCTTCCATTGGGTGTGGAAAATTCTCTCTTCCTCCCATACTTCTGTTCATCATATGAGATGAAGGAACTATCACCCCTTCAACATCCTTGTATCCTCATGATATGATCAACGATCCATTTACTGATGTCCCCCCTCATAGGTAGGGTTCTTTTATTCACTAATTCATTATCTTTATCTAGCATTCTCTTTCATAAATGAATAAAAAGATTGCTTTTGTTGGCATTTTCTAGATACTATGTTTTAGAGTTTTATCTATGTGTTGATTCTTCAAGATAGATCTATCTTTTTTGGGTTAGCTTTCACTAAATATGGTCATATGACGATCATATAAAACCCAAAAGTGGTTTTAAATGGTAGACTTCTTTGATGAACCAACATATTTATTATTTTATGAAAAACATGTTTTACAAATTGTAAAATAAGATATTTCAATCCTAAACATAAATATAAAAATTTATATTTAGTAATTAAATAAAAATTTTATTTAATTATTTATGTTATTCATATTTATAAAATGGTTTATAAAATGGGAATAAAATTAATAACCTAAGATTAATGAAATTTGTTTTATTAACCATTGTCAAATATAAAAAGTTCATATTTATTACTCTTGTTTATGAAAAATAAATAAAGTATTATTTTAATCAAGATAATTCAATTATGAAATGAATTATATTATTTATAAATTGTTTATAAATAATGAAAATATATTTTGAAATATTTATAAAAATTTATAAAAGAGTTTTATAAATTAATTAACTATAACTTGTTTATGGTTAATTGATAAACATTTTTAAAATATGCTTGATTTATATAAGTTTATAAATCATATAAAAATTAAATTTTGGGAATATTTTAATTTATCAATTTTTAATTTATTAGTTAATTATAAATTTTTTATAATTAATCATATAAATGTTTATTAATAATTTATTAAAAAATATTCCAAATATTAAATGTTAATATTTAAAATACCCATTGAAAAATTAAGTATCATTATTTATGATATATTAATAAATGGTTTATTTAGAAATCATAAAAGGTGATTTATAAAGCATTTATAAATTAAAATATATATGATATTTAAATTATATAAAAATGTTTATATAATAGATATTGAATTATAAAATGTTTATAATTCATGAAATATCATATAAATGTTATTTAGTATAAAATATGAGGGGGTTCATATTGAAATTAATTTAAAATTTTTATATTCATGATAATTTATAAAATGTTTGTAATTATCATATATTCATGAATAGTTCATAAATATCTCATGTTTTCTAAAATAAATAATTTTTTCATCTATTTATTATATTTCTTTGATATTCATGTTTATTTCATTGTATATGAAATATGAATATTGTGTATGACCATTTATATAATAAATTTCTTCTAGGATGGAGCCTTTCATATTATGATATGTTTGATATCATAAAATTTAATTTTCATCAACCTCGACCTTGGGTTGTAATTGGATTTATGAGATTTAGAATTGTCACCAGGCATAGATTGCACATATATGGTGTTAGAGTTTTCATGAAATGAATTATCTCTTGAGTAAAGTGTCTTCAGGTAAAGGGACATGGGGTAAAAACACCTACTTTATTGGAGGCCTAACTTGGATAGAAAATTGAATGGGTTTGGTCATCTATCACTCTAGGTTTACTCATGTGAATTTTGTCAGTCTCATATAACTCTACGAATTTACATGAAGCGTTCATGTACCTTATGAATATGATTCATTTTGAGTATACTTGACTTCTATTATTGGGTGATTGACAAAGAATTGTGGGCTGTGTAAAGAGTTACACATTAATTTGGTCTGAACACATTAATTTGGTGGTTGAAATAGAGATTCTGAAACTAAATTAGTAGGAAAATGTATAAACAAAAAGGAAATAAAACATGAATAATATAATGATTACATATGATTCAATAGTTATGATTTTTATATGCATAAGATTTATATTAAATTGATGACACCAAAACCCCCTAAAATACAATGTGTGGGATTCCTTTCAAAGAAATACATTTCAATACCTCAATAATCTAATCGGGTAGTTTCATGCCTATACTGGGTTCCCTAGAAAATCTTGTGTAAGGAAAGAAATTAATGAGTGACTATATATTGTATTTATAGATAGTTTTGTGCCTATTCCAGGTTCCCATGTATTTTCCTAGGTTAGCTTGTTTTTGGTGTTTTATTTAGGTTACACTAGATGGGAATTCCTAATGGTTAGGATACCAGTGTAATAGAGTTGAGTATATTCATATAAGGTATTTGGATAAGTGGTTATACACTAAACTATATAAGAGTCACATCTTTTGTGATTGAGACAATTCTATACCTCAATAACTAAGTAGTAATTTGAATTCCAAATATGATTATTTTCCTAGTGAAATATAGATCTTGGAATACTTAGTGGATATGATGTATGGGGTTATCAATTAAAATGGGAGAACTATAATTAAAATTACTTAATGAATAAATATAATACATGATTTTAATTTGATTAATATTTATATCATAGATAAATGGAATCATCCAGCAATTTGAACGTGATATCCATCCTAGATAAAGAATTGTTGAATGGAAGAAACTTTATTGATTGGTATAGAAACTTGAGAATAATTATCAAGAATCTTTTTTATAATGTGCTAGTAATGTGAAATAAACTTCATATCCTAAAAAACGTTTTATTATATGAATTCAATGAAAAATTTAAATAGTTATTTTAGTTACCATAATAATGTGGATATCACTTTATCTTAAAAAGAGTTTATGATATGCTGGTAAAGTGATAATGTAAATAGATACACTATTTAAAAAATATTTCAAGGAAAAAGTTTGATGAAAAAGGATCCAAGGATGATGATAATTCACCTAAAAAGATTTATAAGTATAAAAAAATATAAAATTTTAATATTTGATGTTATTAAGTTAAGGAGTTTGAATATAAGTTTCAAAAGTTGAACTCAAGGAATATGATTCCCATGTATCACCATTATTCAAACTATCTTTATTCATAAATGTTACCCACTAAGAGGTTAGTGGGAGTACATTATAATATGGTCACATTGGGATGTGATAGGAATTACATTTGGTTGTAACATTTTTAAAATCATTTCTACAGTAACAACATGAAATTCATATAGAATCTTCTAAGAGATTGATTGTAATGGTTGTAAATGTATCATGTTATTATAAAAAAGTCAATATCCAATTATCATTCATTCATGCATGTTATAATTTATTTTACATTAATGGGAGAATGATAAATTTAGCCTCAAAGTACAAACCCTAACACCCTAATATTTTACAGACATTAATATCATGTGCAAAACACCTTTAGATATAAGGAAAGAGATTCTCCCCGAACCTCCAATTTTATTCAGGCAATGCTTTCTCTCTCTTTACCCGAATTTAATAGTTAATTATTTTTAAATAATTATTCTAAATTATATTTATATGTTCTAAAACCATGTATCTAGATCATTTCATCTTTATTTTTTGGAGAAATGAAGGTTTTATAAGGTTTCCTTTTCAATTCCTCCCGACAAGTAAGCCAGATTAAAGGGAACTTCCCAATTTCTTAGCCATTTTAAAGTACCATCCATAATATATTTTTCACTACGAACATTTTTCTAAAATCACTCATTTTATCATAAATAACTATCATTTTTCATCTTAGGTTTTATATAAACAATTATGCCTATGTCTATTTTAAATACTTTTTAATAATTTCCTTAAACCACACTAAAGAGGCTCATTTATAACGTTTCTTAAACACTTATTTTACATGTTTTCACTTCAGTTGGACATCATTTATCATTATATATGACTATTTTACATTAAAAATGTCCATGTATTATTTAAATATATTCTTTTATGGACTCCATTATAATATTTCCTTTGGTTATGCCTTATTCGCTACTTATTCATTGTGTGTGGTGTATGTATACTTACCTTTATTTTATGATCATAATTCATTCAATATTTAATTAAATGTACATATTTATTGTATCATGGATATTATTATTACCTTATCCATGTACCATTTTTACATATGGTGTTTTCTTTTAATGATGTTTCAATTATAGAAATATTGATGTATCTATATCCTCTACTAAAAATAGATATTTTGATAAGTCATATTGTTCATGAATTGAATCTATATATGAAGAATGATTTGGAATTGTAGTGAGGGGTGGGGATCGATATTATATATCTCCTTGATGCATAAGTAGGTCTCATGAGACAAAACTATTGGCGATAAACCTATCATGTTTGTTTCCAAGAAGAATCAGACAGGTTTTTACCCATAGACATAATCCTTATTGACGATATAATGGTTCATATGTTAGTTACACAATGTACAATAAATATGAATTTTATTCATTAAGTATTTAGTTATTTTTTTCTATGCATTTTTCACTATGGGAAAATATATGGATGCATTTTCATTCTCAGTGTATTGATGGAGTGTGTTTTTCAGATTATTTACCTTTCCATAATGTCTATTCCTTATTGACTTTGCTTCAATTATTATTATTTTATATAAACCTTACTTAGTGTTTGAGATCACACTTTTATCTATTTTCCTTCCTCATATTTTGAAGATTAAATCATTAAATAAGTGAAAAGAAACAATTTATTTTATTTTGTTACATTCAATGTTTAATTGACAATATAATAAGGGAACCATGTATGTATCTAGTTTCTTCAAGACTACAAACTCTATTGATCCTTGGTGATGCGATCTCTTGTATCTATGACATTATAAGAAAAAGACCATTGACTATGGGATACTAGGGTCGGAGTTGTTACAAGTTGTATTAGAGGATGTTTTGTAGAGAACTTGGAAAATATATTTTGGAACATAACCCTAAGATAAACTCTGAGGATAAGTACAGAAGAAAATCCTAGAATTATGGAAAGGTAGTGATTGTGTGGGTCCTCCTAGAAATACATTCCTATCTGGATAATACAAGTGGATCTTATAACAACCCGTTTCATTATTAAAAATTAATACATGATTTAATTACATAAAATTATACTTAATAAAACTTGAAATATCAATAAGTATAGTGTCTTGGGAAATTAGATACAATTCATTAGAACTTTAAACATGAATTAAAACATCTTCATTGAAATGCTCTTTAACATGATTGAGCTTAAAACTGTATTGGATAACCTGGGGAAATACATCTGAAATGGGTGAGCCTTAAAGCCCAATATATGAATAAACATGGAATAACATGAAGATAATAATACATGTTAGACAAGGCAAATCAATTAGTCATAAATGAACATGAATAATAAACCATGATATTACATGATAATCATAACATGGGAAATCTGGCAACAACTAAAAATACTGCATCATAAACATAAGTCAAGGATAAACTGCCGAGACTTCTTGGTGGACAAAGTCCCATAAAGGAATCAGGTAAACCCTTGTCCCAAACTAATGTATCATTATACTAAACATTACCCAATTCATTGGAGTTCTATATAATTCTGGGCACACTCATCATTTTCATTTCATTATAAGGATTAAGTGTGCCACATATATCATAAAACATGGATTCATTCATCATCATAATTTATTCCATGATCAAGGAGTGTGGAATACATACATGTAATTACCTAATAAAAAGGAGTTCATAAAAGTGAACACCCTTGGCATGAAATGGGCATGGTATTCACTACACAATTGGTTTGGCGTGGAAAATTGCGGTGAAAATTCAGAAGCATAAAAACATCACTAAAGAAATTAACAAAATGGGTTGATGAGATAGAAATGGGTATCTCATCATTTTTACATGAAGTGTATAGTAATAGGGACCTGTAAGTACAGTTACACAAATTTATAATTAGAAAAAATAATTTATATGATAATAAATAATCTTGAAGAAAAAGGGAAAGGAAAGGATGTTTATGAAATTTCAACATGGTAATGGGTGTACATGGGAGTGATTAATGAGAGAGGAATGGGTATATCATCATTTATACATAATAATGGAAGTATGGGGGAGGTAAAAAATCATACCCCATCATTAGTAATTGAAAATAAAATGGAATAAAAAGATAAAGAACTTTGATAAAAATGAGAAAGGAAAGAACACTTATGAAATTTCAGCATGGTAACAAGTGTTATTAGGATGGATCAATGAGAAATAAATAGGTATCTCATTATTTAGAAATAATTAGGGAAGTATGGGGGAGGTGAGAAAACATACCCCATCATTAGGAAATTAAAAATAAAAGGGCCTAACATATAAGAGATTCTTAAATACAAGTGAGAAAGAGAGGATCCCTTACCTTAAGAGTATGAAACCAAAAGCTTGAAAGGGTATTCTTGAAAGATTGGGTGAACCTTGGGAGGATTATAGAGAGAAGTGGGAAGATTAATGTAGTGCTAAAATTATTTTTAGTTAAGAGAAGTGGGATCTTGGATGGGTTTATATAGGAAAAGAAATGGATTTCATTAATATTTAGGTTTTAGGCTCTTCAAAATAAAATATTTCAAACCAAAAATCTTCCCATGGTTTTTTTCAAAAGTGGAGAGGTTTAAATTAGTTTATTAATAAAATGGAATATCATATTAAAAAAATTCGCTTTCTGATGTGGAGGTGATTCATAATTTTAAATAAATGATTTTAAAACTCTAAAATATATTAAATGTTTTGGAGGATTCATAAAGGCTTAATAAAATTAATCAATTAAAACTAAAATCAAATTATTTTAAAGGGAAAACATATATTTGGCTGAAAATACCCATTATAGTATTTATTACAACATTTTTGGGTCATTATGATGTCATAAAACACATCGTATATTTATGCAGTATTTAATTTTTACCCGATAATTCGACTGTCTCAAAAAATTATGAAAAATTCACTGTTGGATAATTTTGACATTATGATTCCAAAAATAATATTAATTTTATATTAATATGTGCATTTTTTACTTTTAAAATAATATTAGACATTTATTTAAAAATGCGGGGTTTTTGACAATACCAGTTTTTGAACCCTTATAAAAAGTACATTTCACTTCATAAAAAATTATATGACCATTTATAATTAATAAAACTTGTTTAATAATATGATTTATTTAAAAAATACATTAATTCTTAAAAATAAACCCCTTAATTGAATTTGAATATTACCTGAAAATACAATTTGTGTTTAATTGAATTAAAATCAAAATGTTTTATAATATAGCAATAAAAAAGAAAAAAAATTAATTATTCTATAAAATATACTTATTCATATTATTGAGGTCTTTATACACATACATTTATTACACCAACATAAAACCTAAGGGTAAGGTGCGCAATGGTGGGACTTTCATGGGGCTGTTCAGTGAACATGGTTTAGATTGTTATCTCGATGAGCTTTAACTTCTCCCATAAATGGTTTCGACCATTCTTAAGTTACTAGATCTCAGATTGTGCTTGGTCAAGGGAAAATCCTAGTGATTCTATTTCCCTCATAAGCTTTGATAAATGGGCTTTATAGGGTACAATCCTACTGGATGAGTCCATCACTTCTTTGTCTGTATCAATTGTATTTTTTAATGCCCTATATTTATACTAATCACGTGATCACTATTAAGAAACTATATTATCAATGGTAATATTCCTGACAAAATTTTGAATCCAAATATATAACTAAGGAAATGAATTTTTTTCTATAACCATATTACATAATAATATATTTAATTAAATCACCAAGGGAAACTTTATTTATAATAGTTTGGGTTGTTACAATCTTCCACCCTTGAAAAATTTCACCCTTGAAATTTTCATTTCACCCCTATTAAAATAGCTGAGGTTAATTCTATCTCACCACTTCATCTGATTCCCATGTTACCTCTTCAAACTTTTGGTTTCACCATAGCACTTTGATAATGTGCATCGTCTTATTTCATAGAACTTTGTCTCTATGATCTAAGATCTTCACTGAATACTCCTCATAGAAAAGATCATTCTCTAATGGTACCACCTATGGATTGAGTACATGTGAGGGGTCAAGTATGTACTTCCTCAAGAGTGATACATGGAATACATCATTAACTCTAGATAGTTTAGGTGATAGTGCCATTCGATAGGCCACCACTTCAATGCGACCAAGGATCTCAAAGGGGCAAATGTATCTTGAACTAGGATTCCACTTCTTCCAAAATCTCATCACTTTATTCCATGGAGATATGTAGATTACCAACATGTATCCAACATCAAACTCTAGGTCTCATCAATGATTTCTAGCACAACCATTTTTTTGGATATGAGAATCCTTGATGTGTTGCTGAATGGCCTTAACCTTTTCCACCATTTCCTCGACCATTTCAGGACCTAACAGTTTTCATTCCTCAACTTCATCTCATCATGTAGGTGTCCTACACCTCTTCCCATAAAGGGATTAATTAAGATCCATTTGGATGCTCTAGTAAAAAATATTGTTGTAAGAGAAGTCAAATAGAGGAAGATGTTGATCCCATCCTCCTTCGACGTCTATTGAGAATACTCTCAACATATCGTCAAGTGTATGGATAGCCCGCTCAGATTGGCCATAAGTTTATGGGTGATAGGCCATGATTAAGTTAAACTTAGGATTCAGAGCATGCTGGAGACTCTTCCAGAACATAGAAGTGAATCTTGGATCTCAATTAGATACAATCGATAGTGGTACTCCGTGTAGCCTAACCACTTCCCTGATGTTTTTATTTTCAAATAGATCTAGTGAGAATTGATTTCATATTTCAATTAAGTTTTTAGTCTTTGTAAGATGATCCACCACAACCCATATATAATTATTCCCTCTTCATGTCTTTGGATGATTAGTGAAAAATTCCATGGTGATGTTCTTCCATTTCCATGTAGGCATGGGTAATGGTTGTATCATCCCATTGGATTTTTTCCTTTCCACTTTCACTTTCTGACATACAAGACATCTTGATGTATATTATGCAATATAATTCTTCATATTGTCCCACAAATAGTGTTTTTAGATATTTTGATACATCATTGTGCTTCATGGGTGGATGGAGAATGTTGAGCTATTTGCATCATCTAATAACATCATCTTTAACTCAGGATTATATGGTACACATAGTCTTGACCCAAACCTCACAACACCTTCATAATTAACATTGAACTCCAAGGATTTTAATTTCCTTATAGCTTCTAATTTCTTCTAAATTCCCACATAAAATCATTTAGCATCCTTTAAATTCTCCATAAGAGATGGTTGAGCAATCAATTGTGAAAGGATTGATTGTGTTCCTTCATTTATGATTCCCATGTCCTTCCTTTCCAAATATAAGAAGATTGGATTACTCTTAATTCGCATCAATTAAAGAATTGGAATATCCTTTCCACTTAGAGAATCTTCCACTTTATTCACCTTCCCAGGATGGTAGTGTATGGAGACGTCATAGTATTTTTTTAGATCTAACCATCTTCATTGGTGCATATTTAGCTCTTTTTGTGAGAATATATACTTGATAATTTTGTGATCCGTATATATTTCACACTTATCCCTAAATAGATAATGCTGCCAAATTTTTTAAGTGAAAATCATTTTAGCCAACATCATATCATGTGTTGGGTTGTTATGTTCATGAACTTTCAAATATGTTGAAGCATAGGCAATGAATTTTCCATTTTTAATCAATACACAACCAAGACCCTTAGTTGAGGTATTGTTGAATACCATGAAAATATCTTCACTTGTGGGTAGTGTGAGCATAGTCATAGTGATAATCCTCCCTTTTCAACTCCTTGAAGCTTTCTTCACATTCATCATTCGAAGAAAACATGACTCATTTCTGAGTTAGTTTGGAGAGTGGGTTTGAAAATCATGAGAAATTTCTCACAAATCGGCGATAATACCCAGCTAATACAAGGAAACTATAGATATATGTCATAGATGTTGGGATCATCCACCCTTCAATTGCTTCTATTTTCAAAGGGTCTACCGATATCTCATTTCTTGTGATGATCCGCCTCAAGAAAGAGACTTCCTCCCACCATAACTCACATTTTCTATTCTTGGCATAAAGCTTTTCCTTTTTCATGGTCTTTAGAACAATATTAAAATGATCCTCATGCTCCTATTTACTTTTGGAGTATATTATAATATCATCTATAAAGACTACCAAAAATTTGTTAAGATAATATCTAAATACTATATTCATCAAGTTCATGAAGATTTATGGAGCATTAGTGAGTTCTAAAGGCATTAATATTAATTCATAGTGCCCATACCTTGTACGAAAAGCAATCTTGGGGATATCCTCCTTATTCACCCTAACTTGGTAATATCTTGACTGTAGATCCACCTTAGATAAGTATTTTGATCCATTTGGTCGATCGAATGAGTCATCAATCTAAGGCAGAGGATACTTGTTCTTTATCGCGATCCTTTTGAGCTCATGATAATCGATACAAAGGTGCATTGATCTATCCTTCTTCTTGATGAAGAGGACTGGTGCACCCCATGGTGAATCACTTGGGCATATGAAAACTTTTAATAGATTCTCCAGTAGTTGTTACTTCAGCTCCTCAATTTCCACAAAAACCATTCTAAATGGAGTATTGGATAATGGTAACACCCCATGTATTATCTCGATAAAAAATTCAACATCCTAGCCAGGAGGAAGACTAGGAAATTACTTAGAAAATACATCAACATATTCCATCACAATGGGAATTCATTCAAGGGTGATTCTTTCCTTAGACTCAATCATTTGAGTTAGATACACTTAATCATATAGGATTAATATCCATGCTTCATATGATAGTGATAAATAAGATTCATCCTTCTCCTTGAATTTGTACATAATTTGAGGATGATTCACAATACGAAGAGTGATTTCTTTATCACAGAAATTTATGTTGGTTCTATATAGGGAAAGCCAATCCGTGCCTAGAATTGCATCAAATTCCACCAAAAGAAGTATGACAAAGTTTTCAATGAAATTAATCCCACAAAAGTTTATATGGGAGGAGTTATATACTTGAGATAAAATAATTTCTCCATTTTCCATTTTCACTGGCATGACTACTTCCATGCGTTGTGGTGGTGTTTGAATAGTTCTACTAAACTTTCATGATATGAAGGAATGTATAGAACTAGAATAAAAAAGTATGTTCGATATTCTTGAATGAATAACTTGCATACCTATCACCACTTCATTTTAGGGATTCACTTCGGTGGTAGTGATGGAAAAATTTCACCCTTTCTTCCTTGGAGGTTGTTGGTTTTCTCTTAAAACCCTCAACTTAGTGAATTGATTTTCAAAATTCCCTAGATCCTTGTAGTTGTGGAAATGAAAAATACACTAAGGGCTGACTAGAGAATTCCTTTCCTCTATCCTAGTATCGGTTTTCTCCTACCAGTAATCATTGGATAGATGCCCTTCCTCCCCCACCTAAAGCATTTCCTTGTCTCCTTCAAGAAATTTTTAGGGTGATTCTTTCTACACCTTTGGAAAGTGGGATGCTGATTTTTTTTGACATCGTTAGATCTCTCTATCGGACTAACATAATTGATATCCACTTTACACTTCTTATCCCCATGATACCCCTGAGACTCATCGATCACAATTTTGACGTTGAGGGCACATCATAAAATTTCCTCATAGCTATCAAAGTCATGGATCACCATGTATTTTCATAAGTTAGGTTTTATACCACCAAATAAGCAGTAAACCTTTCATTATGGTGTAATAAAAAATATAGAGGCATACCATGAAATCATTGTGAAATTTTCTTTGTACACCCTAATAGATTCATCATCTTTATACTTGAGGGAAAGGAAATACATTTCCATTTTAATTCGGTGGGTGTGGGGAAAATATTTATCATTTTTTTTCATAAATCCATGCACACCATTTCCTCGATCTCTTCCTAAGGCTTTTTATTTTTGATCAATTTCCACCAATGATCATTTTCACCCTCCATACAATAAACAACCAAAATAATCTTCTATTGTTCAGATCATTGAAGGATAAATAAGATCTTATCAGTAGAGTTGATCCATTGTTCAGTGATTATGTTATTAGTTGATCCATTGAAAGTTGGAGGCTTTTTTCACATGAAGCTCTTGATTGTGGCTTATTCTATTTTGGAGGGGTTTGGATGCTCCTCCTGATCAATGTTTAGCTGATATAATATCATCATGAAGTGTGTGATTCTTGATCCCATCGGGTTGGTCATCTCATTTGGGTAGTCATAACATTTCTCTTCACATTCATTTTTTACCCAATTCCTGCTATTTTCATCCATTGGATAGAATAAAAGGAAAATTAAGTATGAGTATTCTTAAATTTTAAACTCATAAATGGTAATTTAATGACATTAAAGGGATAACTTATAACTTACATGTATTTTATTAACTTATGGATTTCTAGGATTTGGTCTTTTTTACCCATGATCTATTTCCTAACATATACTCTTAAGTGATTTTTAATCCCTTAATAATTGTTTGTAATGATATTATGAATTAACAAAGAATATCCTACCTGAGTTTCAAACCAGGTGTGCAGTAAGGCCTGTTGTTGTGTATCAGGTTACCCCGAGTTAGGCCCAAAACACTTTTTAAAAGTTGTTACTCCTTGGTACATATAATCTAAAACTATGTCAACTTGTAATATCCAAATAGGGATGCATTTTCTTGATAAAACACTTACTCTATACTCAAAAAAATTTTAGGGATGTATTCTTATACATAGTCTTATATCTAATAAATTTTCTAGAGTTTTCTAATCTAATTCCAAAAAATAACTAAACCTCCCTTTGATACCAACTATAAAAACCCTTATCTTTATTAGACATTAATAAATTATTTAATTACATAAAATTACAATTAATAAAACCTAAAAGATCAATAATTTTATGGTCTTTGGGAATTAGGTACAATTAATTACGACTTTAAACACGAATTACAACATCTTTATTGAAAACTTCTTTAACATGCTTGAGCTTAAAACTGCATTGGATAATCTAGGAAAATACATAAGAAAGAGGTGATCCATAAAGCCCAGTAAGGGAATAAACATGGAATAACATGAATATAATAATAAATGTTAGACAAGACACATAAATGAGGCATAAAATAACATGAATAATAAGGCATGATATAGAATGATAATAATAACATGGGAAATGTGGAAACAAATTAAAACACTACATCATAAACATAAGTCAAGGATAACAACCAATAATTCTTGGTAAAAAAATTCCCATAAAAGAATCAGGTATACCCATGTCCCAACATGATGTGTCATGATACTAAACATTACCCAATGCATCGAAGCGCTATATAATTCTGGGTGCACCCGTCATTTTCATTTCATTCTCATGCTTAAGTGTTCTATATATATCATAAAACATAGATTCATTCATCATAATAATTTATTCCATGGTCAATTAGTGTGGAATAAATACATTTAAGTAACTAATAAAAAGGAATATGTGCATAAAATTGAACACCCTTGATAGAAAATGGGTATGGTATTTGCTACATAAATAGTTTGGCATTGAAAATCACGGTGAAAATTCGGCAGCATAACAACGTCACTTAAAAAATTAATAAAATGGATTGATGAGAGAGAAATGGGTCTCTCATAATTTTTACATGAAGTATAATGTAACATGGGAATTCAAGTATATGTCTAAACATTTATAATTAGAAAAAATAATGCATACAATAATAAATAAGCTTGAAGAAAAAGGGAAATGAAAGGATGTTTATGAAATTTCTCCATTGTAACAGGTGTACATGGGAGGGATTATTGAGATATTAAGGGTTATTTATTCATTTATAAATAATAATGGAGTTATGGGGGAGGTATTAAATCTTACTTCATCATTAGTAATTGAAAATAAAAGGTCATAACCAGATAAAGAAACATTGATAAAAATGAGAACAGAAAGAACCCTTATGAAATTTTTGCATGGTAAAGAGTGTTCTTAGGAAGGATTAATGAAAGAGAATGGGGTATGTAATCATTTATAAATAATTATATTAGTATTGTGGAGGTTTGAAAACATACCCCATCATTAGGAAATTAAAAATAAAAGGGCATAACATAGAATAGAGTCTTGAATACAAGTGAGAAAGAGAGAATCCATTACCGTAAGAGTATGAAACCAAAAGTTTGAACGAAGATTATTGAGAGCTTAGGGGAACCTTGGGAGGATTATAGAGAGAGGAGGGAAGATTAAGTTCTTTCTCCAATGATTTTTTTGAAGATAAGTGAGATATTTGGTAGATTTATATAGAAAAATAGTGGGATTTCGTTAACAATTTAGGTTTTGGACTCTTCAAAATAAAATATTTCAAAAGAAAAACCTTTCCATGGTTTTGAACCATGATTTTTTCCAAAGTGGGTAGGTTTTAGTAATTTAATTAGTCAAAGGGCCAAAAATATTAAAATAATTCACTTTATTTTGTGGAGGTGAGTCACACTTTTAAATAAATTAATTTAAAACTCTAAAATATGTTAAATGCTTTGAAGGATTCATAAAGGCTTAATAAAATCAATCAATTAAACCTAAAATCACATTATTTTAAGGTGAAAACATATATTTGGACAAGGATATCCATTATAGTATTTATTACAAAATTTTTCAGTCATTATGATGTCATAAAACACACTGTATATTTATACAATATTTTATTTTTACCTAAAAATATGACTGTCTCAGAAAAATTATAAAAAATTAACCATTGGATAATTTTGATGTTTTGACTCCAAAAATAATATTAATTTTATCTAAATAATTTTTTTAATATGTTCATTTTTACTTTTAAAATAAGAGTCGATATTTATTTAAAAATACCGAGTTTTTGAAAATAATAGTTTTTGAACCCTTATAAAAAGTAAATTTCACTTCATAAAAAATAATATGACCATTTATAATTAATTAAACTTATTTAATAATACTATTTATTTAAAAAATCCATTAATTAATAAAAATAAATCCCTGAATTGAATTTGAATATTACTTGAAAATACAATTTGTGTTCAATTGAATTAAAATCAAAATCATTTATAAAGTAACAATAAAAATGAAAATAAATTCATTATTATATACAATATACATATTCATATTATTAATGTGTTGATACATATCCCTTTATTACACCGATGTACTCCCTAAGAGTTCGGTGTGCAATGACGAGACTTTCATGGGGTTGTTCGACAAACAAGATTTGGGTTGTGATCTCAATGAGCTTGAAATTCTCCCATAAATGGTTTCCCTCATGCTTAAGTTATTGGATCTCAGATTGGACTTGGTCAAGGGAAAATCCTAGTGATTCCATCTCCCTCAAAATCTATGATAAATGGGCTTCATAGGGTACAATCCTACTGCATAATTCCATCACTTCTTTTGTCTGTATCAATTGGATTCGTTAAATCCTGATATTATACTAATCATGTGATCACTATTTAATATATATATTAACAATAGAAATATTATTAATGGTATTTTAAATCCAAATATATAAAAATGTAAAATCATGTGTTTCTATAACCATATTACATAATAATAAATTTAATTAAATCACAACGGAAAACATCATTTATAAAATTTTAGGTCATTACAACTATGGTTCTGGAATAGATGTACCTAGGGGTAAAAAATTTGATAAGGTGCATCGGTCATGACTCAGTGTAACCTGGTATATAAAAACGGGCCATACTCCACACCTGGTTTTACACTCCTAGGATATATGCTTAGGATAATTCACATTCTCTTTACAAACCATTAGAATAGATTTAATAGTAAATATGACACGAATAAACCATGTTTATGATTATTAGATTAGTAATGTATAAATTTTCAATTTAGGTTAAGTGTTTTTCTAGTTAGAAATTATTTATTATGGTTCATAACGTAATTTAGTGTATGCCATTTTTAAGAAATGGCGCCTAATTGGAGAAAAAAAATTAGTACCTATGGACAATGGAGGGATTTCCCTTATGATTAAGTCGACATAGTTACTCTTGGAACTAACCAGATCATTAACATATTAGGACATATTACTCAGGTTTTGATGAATAACTATACTATACCAATGTTGGATTGTTCATGTGGCATAAGCCCCCATATTTTAATGGGAATACTAATCTAGTGATAGCTGAGCAGTGGACCAAGTCCCTTGAAAAGATATTTCTAGAATTGAGATGCAATGAAAATAAAAAAGAAGTACTGCCAGTATATTTCCTAAAGGTAGATGCTGATCAATGGTGGTCTTTGATCTAGAATACTAAGGAGGAAGAAAAAATAGAATACATGCAATGAATATCTTTTAAGGAAACATTCTTCGACAAATACTTCCCTCTTGAGAAATGAACTGAAATGAAGAGAAAAATCCTTATCTTAAAACAAATGGAAGACGAGATTGTTGCAGAGTATGAGGCTACTTTCAAAAGACTAGCCAGTTATGCTATATATTACATATGTGATTCGGAAGACAAGACTGATCATTTTTTTGAAGGTATTAAACCAAGTATCTAAAGGGCACTAAATTCTAAAAAAAATTCATCATATGATCAAATAGTATTAAGTGTCATAAAAACAGAGAAGGATTTTTGTAGATCCTATTTTTTTAAGGTAAATTAAGAGAAGGAGAGGTCTTCTGATAACCATGGAAAAAGTTAAGCATCAAATAATTAAAAGGGAATGAATCAATTTCCATTATGTAAAAATTATGGAAATAATCATCCTAGGAAATACTTGAAAGGCATGAAAGTTTACTATAAGTGTAGAGAAAACAGTCATTGTGGTAATTAATGAAAGGGGAAGAAACAAATCGATGATGTTCATTGCTTCAACTATAATGAAATAGGGAATTATTTAAATGAATGTCCCAAGCTTCAGAGGAATATACCACAGAACAGGCCAAGGAGAGATGTCCAAGATTATTCAATCACTACAACTGAAGTATAAGTACCCAATTATGTAGTGGAAGGTACATTAATCCTATCTTAAAATCTACCCAATGCTTTATTTTATTATGGATCATCACACTCTTTTATATCTACCTAGTTTTAAAAGAAAATTAGACATTTACCTTTTGATTTAACAATGGAGTTATCCGTAAAAAATCACGAGGGAAGTATCATTGCAACAAAAATGTGTCGGTCAATCCCCTTTATAAAACATAAACATGATTTAGTTGTTGACCTTGTCATCATACCTATGTTTTAATTTGATATAATCCTTGGTATGGACTGGATTTAAAAATATGATGTGAGATTTTTTTGAGAAGAAGAAAATTACGATTTGTGAGGAAGATATAAAATTCCTTATCTTTAGAGAAGAAACTTCATCATATAATTCTTATCTAGAACCACCCCCATTATATCTATATAATTAAATTTTTATGGAGTAAGAGAAAAAAAATTAGGGATGAGGAAAGTAATCTTCAAATTAAGAATTTACCAATTGTGCAGGAATACATTGATGTATTTCCTGATGAATTACCTAGACACCCCCCAGAGCATGCATTTGAGTTTACCATTCATTTAATCCCCAATGTAAGAACAATATTAATGAATTATTATAGAATAACCACTGTTTAATTAGTGGAGCTTAATAAATAACTAGAGTGTTTAAGTAAAAAGGTATTTATTACTGTGGAGTCGTTGCCTACTCTTGGGGGAATTTCCGCCTCCCATGTACCACTCGTCTTGTCGGGTCACCAGGTGTCTCATCGAGTGGGCAGAATGGGCGTACTTCACCTGGATGATGGATTGCTATGACGAACCATCACTGATCGAGGTGTAACCCTATGGGACACAATTTCATCTCAGATGGAAATGGATCCTTCCCAGCTAGGGCATCTCTGGATGATATCTTCGTGGGGAGGGGGGTTCTCGAGTGTGGAGGGTTCGAAAAGTCCACTCTCGGGGATTCCCTTTCATAATACATGATAATAAGGGATTTATTCTCCCTAGTGTTTCTCTATGGGGACACATGTTCTCTTTGTTAAGAAGAAAGATTTATCCTTGAGGTTTTGCATTGAATATAGAGAAATAAATACTATTAAAATAAATGAAAAGTATCCTCAACCACATATTGATGATTTATTTTATCATCTTTACTGATCTAAATATTTTTTGAAGATTGAAATTCATTTCAGGTATCATTAGTTGTGAGTAATGAATGAAGATATTCTAAAGATTGATTTTTTGGATGAGGTATAGATATTACAAGTTCATAGTAATTCCATTTGAATTGAATAATGAACCCCATGTTTTCATGGATCTAATGGACACAATATTCAAGGAATATCTTGTCGATTTTGTTGTAGTATTCATTGATGATATTTTGGTGAATTATAAAATCTATGAAGACCATACAAATCTCTCGAGGATTATTTCTTAAGGCACTCAAAAGGAAATAGGAATATGGTAAATTTAGAAAGTGTGAATTATGGATTTAGAAAATTTGTTTTCTTAGCTATATTGTCTTTAAGGATGTAATCTCAATTAATCCTGTGAAGTCAATGGAAATCCAAGAATGGCCTATTCCAATGAACATAACTGAGGAACGTATTATAAGGACCCAACCTTATTACATAAAATAATCATGAATTTAGTCAAGAACTCACTTCTTTTCACATTGAGGATCTTTTCAATTTTAGAGCTTTATAGAATTGGGACATAATACATTCATAACATTCCACATTAATATAGAGTGGATACCATAAAAACAATATTCATTTCTTCCAAAATATAAAACTTTTCAAATAAAACATGATTTCTTTGAAATAACTTCTTAATATTTAACTTGGACTCCTTCTTTGTCTTACACAACATTATAACCTATAAAAATCAATTAAAAACGTGGGATGAGTACAAAAATCTCAGTAAGGGATATAAAAATAAGGAAATAAAACATTTGTTCATGAATACTAGTAACGTATGAAATCATTTTCAAAAAATACATACCTGTTACCCATATAAACATACATTGTGAAACTTGATATTTCCATGATATTTACGCAAAACATGTATAACATAAATAGAACCATAAAGGTATCTTGGGGAATTACTTACACAATCTTGTAACCATCTTAGCTACCTTATAATTTGTAACCCTCATAGATACCTTACAATGTAACCCTCATGACTACCTTATTGTGTAACCATCACAGTTACACTTGGAGTAACCATAAGGAATACCTAAAAATTATACATACCCAATGATTTGGATGGAAATATAGGTCCCACCCTTCATCATAAACAATACCCAAGAACCAAAATGTAATCACACAACATGAATAATTTCATAAAAATATTTCTTTTGAATTTTGTAATACAGAATTTTAAAAAAGGATTTTAAAAGAAAAGCCCCTTGAAAATATTATATAATTGAAGTGAAACACACAAACAATTTTAATACCACATAATTAATGAAGTAGAAGGTTAACCCAATGAATGGAAATTGGGTTAAGAATTCCCTTACCTCGGGTTGGTCTTACATAAAACTTGTTTAAACCTCCTTTATAATGGTTAAAATAGTGTTATTAATATCTTACATAAATATATTAATGTTTATAAGACCTTACATGATCATTTTATTACATCATTTCACCCTTTAGTTATTAGTATTTTGTTCCTTCCATTATTTAGGGTGCGTTCTTTACATGATTTCCATGGTCGGTTTGTATTTTATTTTCTTATCGTTTGGAAATGAAATTATAGAAGTAGAATGAAATGGTATTGATATGTTTACAGAATATATAATTATACCATAAATCATTTTGTTATCATATATGATTATGAATCTTTAGATAAAACATTAATGATAATTTTTTAGATCATTTTTGGCGGTTCCTTGATAATCATGAACTTGTTTCATTATATAATATAATTTCACTAATATAATTTCATTCTACAACATGAAATAGGTTAAAAAATACACCTAACATTATTATTAAACCATTAAAAGGGTTTTAAGACCAGTTTTTAAGGAAGTAATTGAAATTGGAAACACATCATCCACGATTTTTGTAAATCGGCACATCATGGACGATGTTTTTATTTTTAGAACAAGAGGGAGAGGAGAGGAAGAAAGATAATGAATATTTTACATGAAAATGATAACATGCAGAATATATAATATTTTGGATATTTAATACCTCCTGGATAAGTGAAGGGGAATATAGTATCAGAAAATAATGAAATTGAAAAGAAAACACATGAAAAAAGAAGAGGATTCTTACTCTTGATCTCTTCTCCTTGAGATCCTCCTTAAGGCCTTTGGTTTTGGAATTTTGGTGAGACCAGTAGATCTTGGACATGGGGAAGATACTTGAGGAGGGGATTTGGAAGAAATTAGACAATGCTCAAGGCTCTTGAGGTGTGAGAGGAAGATGGGAATGTGGGTGGTATTTATTGTGGAGGAGAGGAGGTATCTTACATTATTTTAATCATTATTATAATATTTTTTCTCAGAATTATGAATAGTCTTGATTCATGTGACCCAAAATAGTAATAATTTCATGTGATTTTGAACAATGTGGGCTTACATCAGACTTGCATCACTTATGATGCAGTAAATCTAGTATTTAGCATTTATCATAATTTATCGCATTTTACTATTCATCAAAAATTCAAGAATTTCAGAAAAATATCAAAAATTCACCCTGACGATTTTTCAAAATTTAGAATTAAAAAATGAACTCCATTTTTTAAAAATAATTTTCTCAATATTATTAATTTAGTTTTAAATAAAATCTTAATTTATTGAAAAATAACAATTTTAAATCTAAGTCATCTCATAACACCTTGAAAAATTAATCATCATCTCATTATCTTATAACCTTAAGAAAATAAAATAATAATAGGATTCACCATTCATAAGGGTCATATTACTATTAATATTACTATTCATATCGGTATGTTACTATTCACCAAAAAAACAAGTTTGTTCTATCAGACTCCAAATAACTTACTGATCACAACCGAAGAGGACCGTTTTTTGAAATTAAATTCATAGAAATGAAAAAATTATGTTCAAAGGATAGTTATAACTATATAATTAACAAAAATTCATGCATTAAAATTTATTTTTTTTAAACCTTGGGGTGTTACATTATCCCCACCTTCTGGAAATTGCATCCTTGTGGTTCTATTTACTTATTAAACAAGTGAGGGTACATTTCTCTCATAGCATTTTTAGATTCCCGTGTTTCTTTTTCAACCATGTGATTTCTCCACAAAACCTTTACCTAGTATATTACCTTATTCTGCAATACTTATTCTCTTTGATCAAGAATCTGAACTGGTTTATCTTTATAAGAAAGGTTCTCCTCTAGTTGAACTACTTCTAGACTCAAGAAATGAGATGAATCTGGAACATACTTTCTCAATGTAACAACCTGAGATTTTATAAGATATATTCCTTTTAATTTATTTCATATATTCTATTGTACGATACACCAAGATTATCTTGTGCTATACGCAACACCGTATTAGCTTGCAGTATACGCAACATTATTCTTGGATCGTGTTACACACAATTTCAAGTTTGTTTGATAGTTGTTATTCTACGCAACATTGATTGTGTATGTATATATATATATATATATATTCAATGTATAAATGAAATATGGTTTTATTTTGTTATACCCAAAAACAAAGGAGTCTTTCACTACACAAAACCCTGATTTGGCTTGCATTACATGCAATGGCGACCTTCCTCGATAGCGTGTGTTGTACGCAATACCGGGTTTCACTAAACAACGATATATGGTTATAATATTATCAAGAACTAGCCGATATGAATATTATTAACTAAATTTTGAATTTTATAACATTATTATTCATCTTAGACATTTTATAGATCATGGTATGAGAACAAAATAATTTTTTTGGGTAAAATAAGTATTTTTCAAAAAATGTAGTTTTGCCGCCTTTTGATGGTGCACCCACTTTAAATATAGTTTTTGACATGTTTATAAGTTCAATTTTAAAAAATAAAATTATAATTTTGAATCAGGATATAAAAATTTACATTGGATAAAGTTTTGATATTTTTCTGATAACTTTCATATTTTAATGAATAGTAAAAACACGCTATATTTTAATTAAAAACTCAAATTTTTTTCGTAATAATTTATATGGTTAAATTATAATATTTAATGGTTTTAAAGTATAAATAGAATATATTTTTACCATTTAATATAATTTATGTCATTAGCATTGATTTTATATTGAATTCGTAGGCTAAATCAATTCAATCTTTTGCAATGTTTTAAACAAAAACCCATTTTCATTCGACAACGAGATTTATTTTAATTTAATTTCTACAACTTCTGTGTATTGAATTTGAAAAAATTTATTCCATATTTGGAATCAGTGGGTCCAAATTATGTTAATAGGCTACTTTTCATTTTTGTGAATTATGAATAGTAACTACGGTAAATTTTATTTACCATAGTTAAAGGTAAATCGGGTAATTAAGGGTAAATATAATATTATAAAATTACCCTAACACATGCTAAAATTCTATTGGATGGATAGAAGTCGACCCATATCACCTAAGGGATGGATTAGATTCATTTTATGTACTTTTGACCATAAAAATAATTTAATTATTATTAAAACCAAAGAAAGTGACAACATGTCACTCTCTTAAATATTGTAAGTATAATAATATTAATTTAGTGATAAACTTCATAAAACATCAAACATGAATAGTACCCATAAATCTAATAAAATTATCTATATCCGGATAATTTATTTATAATATTTAGGGATTAAATAATTGTCATTAACGGTGATACATTAATGATGCAGAAATTATTTTTTAAGTGAAAAATCAGTAATATAGTTTTTATTGAAATAATAATACCCATTAAAAGGCCCAAAAACCTGACCAAAACTTATTGGTAGTGTATATATACACCATAAACATCCAATGACTTAATATATAACCGTTTGGAGTCTTATGAAAGTGATTATGACAATTATATTTTTTTATTTTAAATAATGTCAAAGTTGTCATCTTCCAAATTTAATAAATATAACATTTTAAAGGTTGGGTTTTTTCGAAGATAAATCCGACTAAATGTATTCTCATGAATGATATAAGATTTATATTCATCCTAGGATTTTTTTATGCAACAAATAAGTATATTTAATAATTATAAAAAAATGTTGTAGTAATTATTTTATTAAGGGTGATATCAAATAAATGGTTTTACAAATAGTAAAATAAATATTATATGAACTATTTGATGTGCTCCACTAATTTTATAGATTACTAAGACATCTTAGTAACCTATTAAATATTTTATTTTGAATATATCCTCTGTTGGGATTTTATTTAAATTCAAATAAATGAATAGTGTCAAAAATGACAGTATTGTTATTTAATAAAAAAACATATTATTAAATTGTTTAAAAATCACAAAAATATTTAACAAATAAAAATTGAAATTGATATAGTCTAAAATGTCATAAATTATATAATTATGTATAATTAACATCACATAAGTAATTATTTATAACAATGTAAAATTTAGAATCTTATTACCACAAAAAAAATTAATAGATTAAATAATGATAAATCAAGTTGATAATGTTTAAACTAAATTCCCTACATGTCTAAATTTTATTGGTTGAGGATATTACAAACCTATATCATCTAATTTTTGAATATGATTCATTGTTGGAGGTTTTTATGTGGGGTTAGATTTATTATAAATTAATATTTTTAAGACTTCCAAAGGTTCCCCTCTCCTCCCTTATAAAAAGGGAACCCCTTCCCACTTCTCTTCACACCCTTTTGAGCTTTTTTCTCGGAAAACCCCTGCCCATTTCCTTTCTCCTCTTCGCTAGAAACATTCTGTAGGTTCTGGTCTTCTCAAAAGACCAACTCTACTTCCTTAAGAGAAGGCTTAAAGGAGGTGCGTCGAAGAAGAGGTAATATCTTCTTCCGATTCTCTCAAGTTTCCTTCATCTTGTACTTCTTAATCTCTAGTTGTATCATTATAAAGTAATAACATAAGTATTACTTATATACTGATATGTTATTATAAATATGAAACAACCCTATTTCACCTTCTATCCATCCTACGGAAAACGAAATCATCGCGCGTGCGTACGTACAGAATACCGTCTCCACGCCGTGGTGTAATCTGTTTTCCACCACCACCTTACTTGGATGGGTATAATAGTGTAAATAAATAACTATATATGATTATTTTAAAGTGATATTGATTTTGAAATATTATACATACGCTTCAATACAATTCCACGATCATGGAATTGATATGATCGCTCGTGCGTACGTACGGACTACCGTCTCCATGACGCGATGAGATTCATTCTCCATGTTAACCATTCATGAATGATTATAAAGTATATATAATGAATAACAATGAGATATATGACATAATAATTATACTGTATTTATGTATATATATGTATTTCATATACTTAATTCCATTTAATTCAATATGGAAACGAAAACAGCGTTCATGCGTACGTACGACCTACCGTCTCCATGAACGGTGTATTTCATTACATTTATCAATCTATCATATATATGTATATGCTGAATATTTATTATATATAAATCATGTTTTAAATTATGAAATTATGGAAATCAGGATATAAGTAATAAAATCAAGAACAACAAGTCGAAACATGTACGATAAATGAAACGATTTTACCCAAAAGGCTGCTTTAACATGGAATTTACAAAAGAACGGGTAATATAAAGTCATAAGTGAATGATATATGATATCATAACAATGAATATGATTATGTAATAAGTCAATGAAATTATTTAAATCATTATACAGGAGGTTCAGATACATACGAAGCATATCAGACATAAGGTAAGGGATATCTTTTCCAATCTCGTTTTTATCAGAGATTGTGTATTAATAAGTATTTACTGGGGTCATTGTTATCATCCATGTCCATGTTTTCTAGAAATGTTTTCATGTATGTTTAAAGTCATTTTCATTCATTTTTACTTTTACTACATGGTGTGTAATAATCTTTTTTCGTACGAGATACTTTTTGGAATTTCCAGCAAAAGTACGAAAAGAATGTTTTTTAACTTATACCGCATGAAAGGATTTTTAGGGTTTCATAATGCCTCATTTTCATGAAAATTACTATACAATATTTCATGATTATTTTCAAAAAATTGCTTTTCTTTTAAAATTTCATGGCATTTTGTGAAAATAAAATGATTTTGAAGAAGAAAGGATATTTTCCTCAAGATTTCATTTCAAGTGTTTTATCAAAAATATTTTCCATCTAAAAGGAAAATATTTAATATGTTTATGTTTCAAGTATAATGTCTCCATTATTTACATGGTTTTATTATTCTTATGATGAAATGATATCCATTTTTTATATATGGATTATGTTATGATGGCATGATGTTTGAGAATTCCATTCTATTACATGGGTTATGATATGATGTATGATTTATGATTTTGTGGAACACGAAAGAATGATTTCATTATGAGATGGGTGGTACCTATATCTCCCTCCAATTCATTGGGTAATGATTTATATCTCATGAGATAGACATGGCTGGAACGATAAGTTAATCTGGTTCAGTGTTACAGGACTGAAACGGGGAGTGAACTCGATTCAGAAAGGGACTTTGTCCACTAAGATGGTCATGGAAGTAATGCCTTGGCTACTATAGAAATCATATCATGTGATTAATGTTTGCCACAATTACATGTTTTATTCCCATGATATTTTATCATGATTAATGTTTCTTCATGATATATTCCTTACATACTTCTATGTTTTATGTCATTGCTCAAGATTTTGATGTTTAGATTTTATGCTCATGTTTTTACATTCAAATGTCTAAGGATTGTTTTATGTTCTCTATGCTTACCCTTACTGAGAATTTGAGTTCACACTTTATATGTTTTATTTTCCCCAGGATTTAAAGAAATGTTTTAGGTAAGAAAACAAAAGGGGAAGATCATCAATGGAGATGTTGAAGATCTTTCACCATGATTAGAAGATTATATTCCGAGTTTCCAAAGACACAAAACTAATACGATCCTTGTGTGTATATTTTTGTTATGTATTAATTATTCCTCAAAAGTAATGTAATGTCCAAGTACGTCAAGCTTTGGGTCTCTACAGTTGGTATCAGAGGAAAGGTTTAGTCAACCTTTGGAAACTAGGATGCGAAAATGTTAGTGAGATCCCTAGACATATTTCTAAGGTATGTCTAGGTATGTCCCTAAGGATAAGTATACATATAGGATATAATCCTAGAACTATGTTAATGATATTATAATTTAACCTAAGATGTTTGATATTGAAGGTACTCCCCCTTTACTATGTTGTTTTCCCTAGCTTTATTTTTGCCTCTCACACTATTCTTTTTGGGTTTTAGCAAATGGCTAGAAACCGGAAGATTCACGATAATAGAGGATATGACGGACAATGGAATGATATTATTCATGAGAAACCAAATGAAACGAGATTTGGAAGTCCAAACATCGTTATTATGCCTAATTATAAATCTCATAATATGATCAATAATCTCAACTTTGGTAAGTTTCTCGACTCATATAATAAGAGAAAGATGGAGTTTCATGATGATCATAGAGGAAATAATGTTCAATTTCCTTCATGTAAATCATGTGGGAAGAGGAATCAGGGAGATTGTTTCAAAGGAACTTGAAGATGCTTTGGGTGTGTAAAATAAGGACACAAATCCAGGAAGTGCAAAGGAAAAGGTTCAGTTAACACCATGGACAAGGATAATGGTATTGCTACGACATCAAAAATGATTAGATGTTTTAAATGTGGAATGTATGGGCATTATGAAAAACAATGCCTTAAGGGAAAATATCATGAAGAGAATTAGCATGGTCATATGGGTAGTATTTATGTGGATGATGATGAAGAGACTATAAATGAAATATGAGCTGAAAGAAATGATGAAGCACAGTCAGTGGTTTAAGAAGTTAGTGGAATGATTGTATGTTTATAAAGAATAATGTATGGTACTATGGAATAAAGAATCATCTAAGGATTGTTACACTATTTTTTTCCTAAAGTATTTGAAAGTATATGTTGAATGGTACTGGTAACCATGAAAAGTGACTGAAATATTTTTGGAAAGCAGATGACACGCGCATAATGAATGGATAAGGAGAAAATAATATGTTCGATAGTATTCATGAGCTCACGACTGATATAAGGACAAAGTGATACCATGGTTTGAGTATAGCGAAATTTTGGGATTTTGGTATGTGGAAAAAGTTAACTTTTGACAGAATTCATCTTTTCGCTAAGGTTCTATGGTAATTCATGTTTCAAAAGAATACATGATTAAGGTATTCACATGTTTGAATGTGACCAAAAAGATATATGTTATTATATATGGGGGACAAATGAAGAAATTCACATGCTCGGTAGATGAAACTTCTAGTAATCGGACAAAAGTATTTTCAATAAGCCTAAAGGTTGGAATGGATATCATATAATATTGTTTAAGGATATAACTTTTTATTTCTCAAATGTTATGATAGTATAGTTTTTGAAAAAGGATAACCTGCAGAACGGACGACAACCCGTTGCGTCGGACAAGGCTGTGGGAATCGAACCCACAATCGAAGTGCGACAAGCCTTTATCACCTACCACTAGCCTACAAAAAGTCCCTGGTTAGTATAAATTAGTTAAGTGGTATGATATATGAAGTATAAGTCCATTTTAGGAACCATATATGATTAATCTCACTATATATGGACTTATGTATATTTGATAACTTTTTATAACCTTTTGTTTGAGATAGATGGAATGACCCATCATTCTATCACATGATCTACTAACACTTCATGAATTACAAATTCAACTTCATTTCTTTAAGAGATGAAGTGGAAATTGTACATGTCACGAACAACGGTGATATTGTACCGAAATAAAGTAAGTATTTCTTCAAATTCTTCTACTTTAGAAAAATGATCTTGAAACCCAAAAATGTTTTCCTAGTGTCCACATATACGATGAATTAGATGATACCTTAGATCATTACAAATTTATGGCTTTGTGATTGTTGGATTTTTCATAGCCATGTTCTCTACCACTCTCCATCAGAACTTGATGGTTAAATTTCTCTTCCATATCCATATTTTCACCTATGTTCTCCTATGTGGAAACCCAGTGATTATTTAATTTGGGTAACCGTTATGTTTCATACTATTGTTTTTAAAGTAATGTTTTGGTCTTCCATTTTACGATGTGGGTTTAAATTAAAGAAACTTTCAAGTAGAAAACCATTTATAACCCCGACGAATTTCGAGGGAAAAATTCATTTTAAGGGGGGGGGGGTAGAATGTAACAACCCAAGATTTTATAAGATATATTATTTTTAATTTCTTTAATATCTTCTATTGTACGATACACCAGGATTATCTTGTGCTATATGCAACACCGTATTAGCTTGCAGTATATGCAACATTATTCTTGGATCGTGTTACACACAATTTCATATTTGTTTGATAGTTGTTATTCTACGCAACATTGAGTGTGTATGTATATATATATATATTCAATGTATAAATGAAATATGGTTGTATTTTGTTATATTCAACAACAAAAGAGTCTTTCACTACACGCAACCCTGATTTGGCTTGCATTACACGCAATCATGACGTTCCTCGATAGCTTGTGTTGTACGCAATACCGTGTTTCACTAAACAATGATATATGGTTAAAATATTATCCGAACTAGCCGTTATGAATATTATTAACTAAATTTTGAATTTTATAACATTATTATTCATCTTAAACATTTTCTAGAACATGGTATGAGAACAAAATGATTTTTTTGGGTAAAATAAGTATTTTTAAAAAAATGCAGTTTTGCCTCCTTTTGATGGCGCACCCACTTTAAATATAGTTTTTGACATGTTTATAAGTTCAATCTTACAAAATAAAATTATAATTTTGAATCAGTATATAAAAATTTAAATTGGATAAATTTTTGATATTTTTCTGATAACTTTCATATTTTAATGAATTGTAAAAAACACGCCATATATTAATTAAAAAAAACTTTTTTCATCGTAATAATTTATATGGTAAAATTATAATATTTAATGGTTTTAAAGTATAAATAGAATATATTTTTACCATTTAATATAATTTATGTCATTATCATTGATTTTACATTGAATTCGTAGGCTAAATCAATTCAATCTTTTGCAATGTTTTAAACAAAAACTCGTTTTCATTAGACAACGAGATTAGTTTTAATTTAATTTCTGCAACTTCTGTGTATTGAATTTGAAAAATGGATTCCATATTTGTAATCAGTGGGTTCAAATTATGTTAATAGGCTACTTTTTATTTTTGGGAATTATGAATAGTAACTACGGAAAATTTTATTTACCATAGTTAAAGGTAAATCGGGTAATTAAGGGTAAATATAATATTATAAAATTACCCTAAAACATGCCAAAATTCTATTGGATGGATAAAAGTCAACCCATATCACCAAAGGGTCGTATTAGATTCATTTTATGGACTTTTGACCATAAAAAGAATTTAATTATTATTAAAACCAAAGAAAGTGACAACATGTCATTCTCTTAAATCATATAAGTATAATAATTTTAATTTAGTGATAAAATTCTTAAAACCTAGAACCTGAATAGTCTAAAAAAATATAATAAAATGATATACATCATGATAATTTATTTATAATTTTTAGGGATTAAATAATTGTCATTAATGGTGATACATTAATGATGCAGAAATTATTTATTAAGTGAAAAATCAGTAATATAGTTTTATTGACATAATAATACCCATTAAAAGACCCACAAACCTGACCAAAACTTATTGGTAGTGTATATATACACCATAATACTTCAATTACCTAATATATAACCGTTTTAAGTCTTATAAATGTGATTATGACACTTATATTATTTTATTTTAAATAATGCCAAAGTTGTCACCTTAATAATTTAATAAATATAACATTTTAAAAGTTGGGTGTTTTAGAAGCTAAATCCGAATAAATTTATTCTTATGAAATATATAAGATTTATCTTCATCCTATTATTTTATTTTTAATTTTTATGCAACAAATAAGAATATTTAATAATTATACAAAAATGTTGTAGTAATTATTTTATTAAGAGAAATATCAAATAAATGGTTTTACAAATAGTAAACTAAATATTATATGAACTATTTGATGTGATAAAATAATTTTATAGATTAATTTGACATGTTAGGAACCTATTAAATATTTTATTTTGAATATATACTCTGTGTGTATTTTATTTAAATTCCAATAAATGAAATGTGTCAAAATTGACCCTATCGTTATTTTATAATAATAACATATTATTAAATTGTTTAAAAATCAAAAAAAATTTAAAAATTATAAATTGAAATTTATATAGTCTAAAATTTCATAAATTATCTAATTATGGATAATTCATAGCACATAAGTAATTATTTTTAACAATCTAAAATTTAGAATCTTATTACCAAAAATAAATTTTAATAGATTAAATAAGGATAAATCAAGTTTATAATGTTTAAAATAAATTCCCTACATGTATAAATTTTATTGTTTGATGATATTACAACCCTATCTCATATAATATTTTAATATTAGTCATTTTTGGAGGTTTTTAAGTGGGGTTAGATTTATTATAAATTAATATTTTTATGATTTCCAAAGGAGCCCCTCTCCCCCCTTATAAAAAGGGAACCCCTTACCACTTCTCTTCACACCCTTTTGAGCCTTGAATCTCGGCCAAAACCTGCCCATTTCTCTTCTCCACTTCCATATGAACATTCTGGAGGTTCTGGTCTTCTCAAAAGACCAACTCTACTTCCTTAAGAAAAGTTTTAAAGGAGGTGCGCCGAAGAAGAGGTAATCTCTTCTTCCGATTCTCTCAAGTTTCTTTCTTCTTCTACTTCTTCTTATTTAGTTGTATCATTATAAAGTAATAACATCAGTATTAATTATATACTGATATGTTATTATAAATATGAAACAACCCTATTTCACCTTCTATCCATCCTACTGAAAATGAAATCACCGCGCGTGCGTACGTACGGAATACCGTCTCCACGTCGTGGTGTAATCTGTTTTCGACCACCACCTTACCTGGATGGGTATAATGGTGTAAATAAATAACTATATATGATTTTTGTAAAGTGATATTGATTTTTAAATATTATACATACGCTTCAATACAATTCCACGATCATGGGATTGATATCATCGCTCGTGCGTACGTACGGACTACCGTCTCCACGACGCGACGAGATTCATTCTCCATGTTAACCATTCATGAATGATTATAAAGTATATATAATGAATAATAATGAGATATATGACATAATAATGATACTTTATATATATATATATATGTATGGCATCTACTTAATTCTATTCAATTCAATAAGGAAACGAAAACATCGTTGATGCGTACCTACATCCTACCGTTTCTATGAACGGTGTATTTCATTACATTTATCAATCTATCATATATATGTATATGCTGAATATTTATTATATATAAATCAGGTTTTACATTCTGAAATTATGGAAATCAGGATATAAGTAATAAAATCAAGAACAACAAGTCGAATCACGTACGATAAATGAAACGATTTTACCCAAAACGCTAATTTAACATGGAATTTAAAAAAGATCGGGTAATATAAAGTCATAGGTGAACCATATATGATATCATAAAAATGAATATGATTTGGTAATAATTCAATGACATTATTTAAATCATTATACAGGAGGTTCAGATACATACGAATCATATCAGACATAAGGTAAGGGATATCTTTTCCAATATCGTTTTTATCCGAGATTGTTTATTCGTAAGTATTTACTTGGGTTATTATTATCATCTGTGTCCATGTTTTCTAGAAATTTTTCCATGTATGTTTAATTTCCTTTTCATCCATTTTGACTTTTACTACATGGTATGTAAGGAATCTTTTTTCGTACGAGATACTTTTTTGACTTTCCGGCAAAAGTACGAGAAGATTTTTTTTTAACTTATACGGCGTGAACGGATTTTTATAGTTTCATAATGCCTCATTTTCATGAAGTTTACTATACAATATTGCATGATTATTTTCAACAAAACCCTTTTCTTTTAAAATTACATGAAATTTTGTGGAAAGAAAATGATTTTGAAGAAGAAAAGATATTTTCCTCAAGAATTCATTTCAAGTGTTTTATCAAAAATATTTTCCATCTAAAATGAAATTATTTAATATGTTTCTGTTTCAAGTATAATGTATCCATTATTTACATGGTTTGATTATTCTTATGATGAAATGATATCCATTTTTTTATATGGATTATGTTGTGATGGCATGATGTTTGAGAATTCCATTCTATTACATGGGTTATGCTATGATGTATGATTTATGATTTTGCGGCACACGAAAGAATGATTTCATTATGAGATGGGTGGGACCTATATCTCCCTCCAATGCATTGGGTAAATATTTATATCTCATGAGATAGACATGGCTGGAATGGTAAGTTAACCCGGTCCAGTGTTATAGGACATAAACGAGGAGTGAACTCGATTCAGAAAGGGACTTTTTCCACTAAGATGGTCATGGCAGTAATGCCTTGGCTACTATAGAAATCATACCATGTGCTTAATGGTTTCCACAATTACATGTTTTATTCCCATGCTATTTTATCATGATTAATGTTTCATCATGATCTACACCTTACCTTCTACCATGTTTTATGTCATTGCTCATGATTTTGATGTTTAGATTTTATGATCATGTTTTTACATTCAAATGTCTAAGGATTGTTTTATGTTATCTATGCTTACCCTTACTGATCATTTGAGCTCACCCTTTATATGTTTTCTTTTCCCCAGGATTTAAAGAAAGGTTTTAGGTAAGAAAACAAAAGGGGAAGATCATTAATGGAGATGTTGAATATCTTTCACCACGATTATAAGATTATATTCTGAGTTTCCAAAGACACTAAACTATTACAATAATTGTGTGTCAATTTTGTTTATGTATTAAGTATTTCTAAAAAGTAATGTAATGTCCATGTACGTCAATCTTTGGGTCTCTACACTCAACATCAAAACATGAAAAAATTTATGTACCTGAGATAAACTCAGAGGAAAATCTACTCAGTATGAAACTAGTCCAAATTTTTCTAGGTTTTCATAAGGTCCAAAAAACCATGGACATAGCTTACCTTTCTTACCAAAATGAATAACACTTTTCCATGGTGAGATTCTAAGAAAAACATGATCACCTACCTCAAAATAAAAGTCTTTCCTACTTTTTTCTGCATAACCTTTCTACCAACTCTGAGCTATTCTCATGTGTTATTGGATCATCTTTAATTTCTTAGCCACTTAATCTACTAATTCTGGTCCCATAAAATTCATTTCCCCAACTTCAATACAAAAACCTAGAGTTCGATACCGCTTCCTATAAAGCTCCACAAAATGTGCCATTTGTATACTGGAATGAAAACTATTATTATAAGAAAACTCAACTAAAGAAAGATGATTCTCTAGTAGTCCATTGAATAATCTTAAAGCATATCCTCCAAAGTCTGAATTGTTCATTCTGACTTCTCATCTGATTGAGGATGAAAATATGTATTGAAATTTAATTTTGTTCCAAATGACTTCTGAAGGACCTTCCAAAAGTTAGAAGTAAACCTGGGATCCCGGTCAGATATAATGGAAAGAGGAACTCCATGTAACCTAACAATATATTTGAGGTACAGTAGAGAAAGATGATCCAAAGGCATGATTTATCAAATAAAAGGAAAATGTACATATTTAGTTATCCGATCAACAATAACTCAAATCACATTATTACCTAGAGATTTATTAGGTAGTCCCACAATGAATTCCATGGATATGTTTTCCCATTTCCACTCTAGCACCAGTAGTGGCCGAAGCATCCCCTTCAGTAACTATTACTCTGCTTTAACCCGTTGACATGTCAAACATTTCATGGTAAAATATACAATATTTATTTTCATTACATCCCACTAGTAATACTCCCAAAGGTTTCTGTATATCTTAGTAATACCAAGATGAACTAAAAATGGAGAACTATGAACTTTACACAACAAATATTTCTTCAACTGGGAATCACAAGGCATAAAAAACCTTTTACCAAATATTAAAACCTAATCTTTATCAAGGTTAAATTTTAGAATATTATCCATTTTAACCAATTCTAACTTTTTCTATACCTCATGGTCATCCTTATGCACTTGCTTAATTCTATTTGATAACAATGACTGCATTATAACCTGAAACAAAACAGATTTATTTCCTGCACCTATAACTTCCAATCCAAAATTCATCAAATCATTAATCAAGGGATCATGTTCCAAATGTAACATGGTTAATGATGCATGAGGTTTTCTACTTAAGGATTCCGCCACTTTGTTTGCTTTTCCTGGATGGTAATTGATCATGAAATAATAATCCTTTATCAATTCAATCCATCTTATCTGCCTCATGTTTAATTCATTCTGAGTGAATACATACTTCAGAATCTTATTGTCAGTATATATTTTACATTTGGCTTCATATAAATGATACCTCCAAATATTCAAAGAAAAAACAATAGATGCTAATTCCAAATCACATGTGGGATAATTTAACTCCTGAGGCTTTAGTTGTCTTAAAGCATAAGCAATTACCTAATCATTCTGCATTAGAAAAAAACCATTTCCCTTCAATTAAGCATAACTGTAGATGAAAAAATCACCATTTTGGGAAGATAAGACCAAAACTGGAGCATTCACCCATCTCTTCTTCAATTCCTGAAAAAATATCACATTCTTCTGTCCAAATAAATTTAACCCCTTTTTGCATTAACATAGTTAGCAGGATAGATAACTATGCAATTTTTTTTAACAAACCATCAGTAATAACCTTCTAATATAACAAAACTATGAATCTCAGTAACATTTGTAGGTCTTTCCCATTCATCAACCACTTTTGTTTTGGAAGGATGAACTATTATTCCATCCTTATTTAAAATGTGCCTATGAAAAGAAATTAGTTGCAACCAAAAATCACATTTTATAAATTTTCCATACAGTTTCTTTTCCTTTAAGGTTTTCAAAACAACCCTTATATGTTTTTCATTATCCTATTTACTTTTAGAAAATACCATAATTTCATCAATAAACACAACTAAATACTTATCCCAGAACTCATGAAATATTATATTCATATGATTCATGAATATAGTAGGTGCATTAGTTTACCCAAATGACATAACAACAAATTCATAATGCCCATATATAGTATGAAAAGCTATTTTTAGGATTTCATCCTCATCCACCTTTAGCTGATGATATCTGGATCTCAATTCAATCTTGGAAAAGTACTGAGCTCCTTGGAGCTGATAAAAAAATTCACCGATATGAGGCAAATGATACTTGTTTTTAATAGTGATGTTATTCAAGGCTCTATAATTAATGAAAAGTCTCTTGGAACCATATTTCCTTTTAACTAAGAAAACAGAAGCACCCCATGGTGAAGTTCTAGGACAAATGAATCCTTTATCAAGAAATTCCTGCAACTGATTTTTCAATTCAATAAGTTCCATTTGAGCCATTCGATATGGGGGTTTTGAAATTGGCTTTGTATCAGGAACTAAGTCAATTGTAAATTTAATATCCCAATTAGGTATGAAACTGGGTAACTCATCAAAAAAAACATAAATTTATTCATTTACCATTGGCACATCATTAATTTGAACAGTTACCTTGTTTTCAACAATATGAGCAAGATAAATTTCATTTCCATCTTTCAAAAGTTTCACATCTTCCTGATATGTTATCAATTTTATGGGTACATTCTTATATAAAAACTGAAAATATTTATGAAATATGACTACTTTAGATCTATATTCAATATTATCATGATAAACAAAAAGCCAATCTATTCCCATAATGACATCAAACTCTACTAATGAAAAAACAACAAGGTTTGTAGGTAAAGTCTTTCCATAGAATACAATAGAAAGATTATTATAATTCCAATGTTCTATAATATTTCCCCTTGGTGTTTTAAAAATAATTTTTGGTCTCATTTTTAGAGGTGATATTTCCAATTTTCCAGAAAATTCCTCAGAAATAAAGGAACATGTAGACCCTGTATCAAAAAAAACTTTAGAAAAATATGAGTAAACAAACATGGTACCTGATACAACATCATTGGATAGCCCAATGTCTAACGACATAGTCGCAAAGGATCTCACTACACCTTTATTCTTATAGTCTGACTTATTTGAATCATTCAGATCTCTCTTTGGGAAGATATTTTCATAATGACCCATATCTTCACATTGAAAACACTAAACAGTTTCCTTACCAGGATTAGTCTTAGGATCATTTTTATTACAATCTCAGACCATATTTCCAAAATTATCACATCGAAAATACTTCCCAGTTTTGGTAAGGCATTCCCCAGCATGTTTTTTGACACACTTTTCACAAACTGGAAATTAAAATTTCTTACCATCAGATTTCTTTGGTTGATTCTTACCCACCACTTTCCATCTGGACCTCTTCTTCTATTTGTTTTCAAAGTGAATGTGGTCATCAGTAAACTCTATATCTACACAATCAGTAAATTGGATAAGTTTCACACAACTTTTGAATTCACAGGAATCCAATTCCCTTTGATACCTTGGATTTAATCTCGAGTAAAAGTTGTTGATTTTTCTATCAAGATCCAGAATAAGATTTGGAGTATACCTCACCAGTTTGGTGAAGTTTGATTCTTACACATCCTTTAAATCTTCCTCATTTTATTCAATTCAAGTAATTTATCCTCCATATTATGTCAAACAACCTTAGGAATATATTTTTCAAGGAAAATACTTTGAAATTTATCCCACTCTAAGGCATCAATCTCTTCTCTATCCCTGATATTTTTGACCAATGAACACCACTGATCAGCTTACCCTTCACAACGATAAATGGAAATAATTACCTTTTTATTATTTGAACATCCCATAACATCAAATATATTTTAAAGGGATTTAATCCATCATTCAACCGCTATTAGGTCTGAAGATCCACTAAATGCTAGAGGGTGTTGTCTTATAAAATGTTCATCTATCATCATGTTCCATTATGGTGCCTCAAGTTTTTCTCTTTCATGTATTCCACCACAATTTATTTCTTACATTGGCAGATCCATTACTATAAAAAACTATTTGGTTCCAATCCCTATAATTCTGAGCTAAAGATTCATACGAATATTGTTCTCTTGCTGCCTTTCCTCTATAACTTTCCAATTTTTTCTGCGGAAAACCATTCTGAACAAACATATCTTAATAGAAGAAACATAGAAATATTTAAATTCTATATCATTTAAAATTAAACATAAAGTAAAAATTATTTATGGTATTTTATTATCATCATCCTAACCCCTAATGTTATCTAAACCATCCTCTGATACCAACTATAAGGACCTGGCCTTATTACATTACATAATCTTGAATTTATTCAAGAACTCACTTCCTTTAACATTGAAGATCTTTTCAAGTTTAGATAATTTTAGAATTGCTACATAATACATTCATAACATTCCACATTAATACAGAGTGGATACCATAAAAATAGTATCCATTTATTCCAAAATATAAAACTTTTCAAATAAAACATGATTTCTTTGACAAATATTTATAATATTTAACTTGGATTCCTTATTTGTCTTACACAACCTTATAACCTGTGAAAATAAATTTAAAACATGGGATGAGCACAAAAATATTAGTAAGGGATATAAAAATAATGAAATAAAACATTAGTTTGTGAATACTTGCAACGTATGCAATCATTTTCAAAAAAGAAATACTTGTTACCCATATAAAAATACTTTTTGAAAGTTGAGATTTCCCTGAGATTTCCAGAAAACATATAGAACATAAATAGAACCATAAATGTGTCTTGGGGAATTGATTACATAATATTGTAACCAACTCATCTACCTTATAATTTTTAACCCTTATGACTACCTTACAATGTAACCCTCACAACTACCTTATTGTGTAACCATCGCTGTTACACATAGAGTAACCATAGGGCTGACCTCAAACTTACACATACCCAATGCATTGGAGGGAAATATAGGTCCCAAAATTCATCACAATCAATTCCCAAGAACCATAATGTAATCACACAACATGAATAATTTCATAAAAACTTTTCTTTTGAATATTGTAAAATAGAATTTTAAAAGAGGATTTTAAAAGAAAATCCCCTCACAAATATCATATAATTGAAGTGAAACTTAATAGTGTAGATGGAATATGTATATAAAATGTAAATACACATAATTAAACATAATATAAACAAAATTAATAACAAAAAAATTTTAATACCACATAATCAATGAAGTAGAAGGTTAACCCAAAGAATTGAAATCAGGTTAAGAATTACCTTACCTCGGGTTGGTCTTACATAAAAATTATTTAAACCTACTGTATAATGGTTAAAAGAGTGTTATTAATATATTAAAGAAAAATATTCATGCTTATAATACATTATATGATTATTTCATTACATCATTTCACCCTTTAATTTTCAGTATTTTGTTCCTTCCATTGTTTTGGGTGCGTTCTTTACCTGATTTCCAATGCTGGTTTGTATTTGATTTTCTTATCGTTTGCAAATGAAATACCAAAAGTAGAATGAAATGGTATTAATATTTTTCTATAATATATTATGATATCATAAATCATTTTTTATCATATATTATGATGAATCTTTTTATAAAACATTAACGATATTTGTTTAGAACATTTTTGGTGGTTCCTCGATAATCATGAATTGTTTCATTATATAATTTAATGTCATGCATAGAAGTTCATGCTAGAACATAAATTAGGATAAAAAATAAGATTTAAATTATTATTCAACCATTAAAAGGGGTTTATTATCATATTTGAAGGAATTATTGGAAATTGGAAACACATCATCCATGATTTTAGTAAATCGCCGCATCATGGATGATGTTTTTATTTTTAGAACAAGAGTGAGAGGAGAGGAAGAAAGATGAATAATATATTACATGAAAATGATAACATTAATAATATATAAGATTCTAGAGATTTCATACCTCATGGATAAGTGGAGGGTAAGATATTATAAGAAAATAATTGAATTGAAAAGAAAACATATGAAAAAGGAAGAAGATTCTTACTCTTGATCTCTTCTCCTTGAGATCCTCTTTAAGGCCTTTGGTTTTGGCATTTTGGTGAGAATAATAGGTCTTGGACGTGGGGAAGAGCCTCGAGGAGGGGATTTGGCAGAACTTAGACAATTCTCAAGGCTTGAGAGGTGTGAGAGGAAGTGGGAAATGTGGGTGGTATTTACAGTGGACTAGAGGATGGATTTTGCATTATTTTAATCATTATTATAATATTTTTGCTCAAGACTAAGAATAGTATTGATTAATGTGACCCCAAATAGTAATAATTTCATGTGATTTTGAACCAAGTGAGCTTATATCAGCCTTTCAGCACCTATCATGCAATAAAACAAGTATTTAACATTTATCGTAATTTATCGCATTTTACTATTCATCAAAAATTTAAGAATTTGAGAAAAATACCAAAAATTAACATTAACCATTTTCAACATGTAGAATTAAAAAATGAACTCCATTTTCTGAAAATAATTTTCTAAATATTATTAATTTAATTTTTAAAATAAAATAGTAATTTATTCAAAAATAACAATTTTAAATCTATATGTCATTTTTAACGCCTTGAAAAATTAATCAAAATCTCATTATCTTATATACTTTTGATAATAAAATAATAGTATGATTCACTATTAATAAGGGTCATATTACTATTCATATTACTATTTATAAGGGTATGTAACTATTCACCAAGAAAACAAGTTGGTTCTCTCAGACTTCAAATAACTTACAGATGACAACCATAAATGAGCATTATTTGAAATTCAAATCATAGAATAAGAAAAATTATGTTTAAAGGATAGTAATAACTATCTAATTAAAACTAAGTTTCATGCATTTCAATTTATTTTTTAAAAACATAGGGTGTTACATGTATTTTCATTGGTTTATTAGGTTACTATCAGAGTTTTGTTCAGAATTTTGATTGATTGGATAACCCATTAATCAAGCTCAAATGTAAAGGGGTTAAGTGTGTATGAAAAAACGAATGTGAAGAATGATTTGAATAATTGAAGAGAATATTAGACAATTATCTGATTTTGAATCTACCATCAGGAAATGATGGGTTAGTGATATACAGTGATGCATCAAAGAAAGGACTTGGTTGTGTCATTATGAAAAATGATAGAGTTATTGCATATGCATCACGGAAGTTGAAGACTAATGAACAAAATAATCCAACTCATTATCTTGAGTTAGCAGCCATAATCGTTGATCTGAAGATATAGTGACACTATTTATATGGTGAAATATGTGAGATATATAAAGATCATAAGATTTTGAAATATATATTTACATAGAAAGAATTAAACATGAGGAAAAGGAGATGGCTTGAGTTACTCAAAGATTATTATTTCTCAATACACTACCATCTAGGAAAAGAAAAAAATGTAGTAGATGCATCAAGCAGAAAAGATTATGGACATCTAACCCAAATGTGGATTGAGAAAAATTCTATATTCATGGATTTATTAAATATGGATATGAGAATTTTGAAGGAAAGGGAAACATAGATCCTTTTTCAAATGGTTACTAAAATATCTTTGCTGGAGAATATAAAAATTTCTCAAACTGACGATGAGAATTTTCAAAAGAAAATTAAAGCTATTAAAGATGTAAGACTGGAAGAAATTATGTATAAGGATAGAATTCAAAAATTTGGAAAGAGGTTATGTGATCCATCAATATCTAAGATAAAAAGAAAACTATTATATAATTATCATATATCAAAATTCTCTACAAAACATGGTAATACCAATATGTATAGAGATCTGAAGGAACCTTTTTGGTGAGATAAAATAAAGTTGGAAATTGTTGACTATGTGCCAAGGTGTATAGTTTTTCAACATGTTAAGGTTGAGAGAAAACATCATAGTGGAGTCATGTATCCTCTATATATTCATATGTGGAACTGGGATAAAATTACTATGGACTTTGTCATAGGACTACCAATGAAACCTAGATGGAATATTGCAATATGTGTTATTGTTGATTGACTTACCAAATATTCACATTTCCTTTTAGAAGAGAATATTTTCCACTAGATCGCCTTTTGAGACTTTATATTAATGAAGTTTTAAGACTTCATGGTGTACCTCTATCGATTATGTCTAATCAAGATCCCTGTTTTACATCAAAATTCTAGAAGTGTCTTTAGAAGACTTTGGATACTCAGCTTCATATGAGTACCACTTATCAACCTCAAACCGATAGACAATATGAAATAAATATTCAAACATTGGAAGACATTTTGAGACCATGATAACTTGACTTTCAAGGTTTATGGGATCAATATTTACCTTTGGTGGAATTTTCCTACAATAATAGTTTTAATTCCAGTATTCAAATGGCACCATATGAAGCATTATTTAGAAAGAGATGTAGATCTAAAAATTGTTGGGATGAAGTTAGTGAGAGGAAACTTATAATCTCAAAACTTATTGAAGATACAATGATAAAGGTAGAGACAATCCAATCTCATATTAAAGGACGTCAAAGTAGAAAAATGATTTATGATGACAACTCGAGAAAGTATTTGGAATTCCAAGTGAGATATCTTGTCTTTCTAAAAGTATCTCCATGGAAGGGTGTCTTAAGGTTGGGTAAGAAAGGGAAACCGAACCCTAGGTACATTGGACCATTTCAATTTATATAAATAATTGGAGATGTATAATAGCTATTAGTAATGCCTCTAAGTCTCTCCAAAGTGCATAATGTGTTCCACATATCATTGTTAAAGAAGTACATGCCAGACCCAATGCATGAACTCACCTATGAAGAAATAGAACTAGAACCTTATTTGTCTTATTGTGAAGAGACTATAAGAATTCTTGACACAATATTGAAAATATTGACAAATTAGATGACTCAACTGGTGAAAGGTCATTGGAGAAACCATAAAATGGAAGAATCAATGTGGTCACCTGAAGATGTTATGAAGAAAAATCACCCATATATTTTTATTGGAAAATATCCATGAAAAATTTAAAGGGTGAAATTTCTAAAATAAGGAATAATATAAAATCCCATGATTTTATGGAAATTAAGATGAAGTGCAGAACACATATGGATATAAGGTAAGAGATTCTTCCCAAACCTTCATTTTTCTTTCGAGTTATGATTTCTCTATCTTTAACCTAATTAAATCCTTACTTATTTTTATATAATTATTTTATATTATATGTATATGTTCAAAACCCATGTATCCAGACCAGTTAATCTTTATTTAATGGATAAATACATGTTTTATAAGGTTTCTTTTTCAATTACTCTTGATAAACAAGCCCGATTAATGGGAACTTCCCAATTTCTTACCCATTTTCAAGTACAATCCATAATATTTTTTATGTTTCAAATATTTTTCTAAAATAACTTATTTTATCATGAAAAACTATATTTTTTCATTTCTGGTTTTATATAAAAAATTATTCCTTTTACTATTTTAAATACTCTTTAATATTTTCCTTAAACTACACTAAATAAGATCATTTTTAAAGTTTATTAGACACTCATTTTACATTTTTTCAATTAAATTGAACATAATTTATCACAATATATGCATATTTTATATTATTAATGTCCAAGTATGATTTAAATACATTATTTTATGGTCTCCATTATGATATTCTCTTTGGTTTTTACTTATTCACCACTTATTCCTTATGTGTGGTGTATGTTTCCCTTTCATTTGTGATCACCATTCATTGAATATTTCATTAAATATACATATTTCTTATATCATGGATATTATTATTTCCATATTCAGGTATCATTTTTACATATGGTTTTTTCTTTGAATGATGTTTTAATTGGGGAAATATTGATGAATCCGTATCCTCTACTCAATATGGATATTTCGATAAGTCATATTGTTAATGAATTGAATCTATATGTGAATAATGTTTTGGAATTGTAGTGAAGGGTGGAGACTGATATTATATAGACCCTTGATGCAACAACACATCTCATGAGACAAAAAAATTGGTGATAAAGCCATTGTGTTTGTTTCCAAAGAGAATCAGATGGGTTTTTACCCTAAAAAAACCTTATTGATGGTATAATGGTTCATGATCTAGATACATGATGTCTAATAAATAATAATTTTATTCATTTAGTATTCAGTTTTTACTTTCCATGAGGGTTTCTCTAAAAAAATATCTAGATGCATTTTCATTCTCAGTGTATTGGTGGAAGGTGTTTTTCAGATTATTTAACTTTACATATTGTTTATTCCTTATTGAATTCTCCTCACTTATTGTGATTTCAGACAACCCTTACTGAGAACTTGAGGTCACGCTTTTATTTTTTTCCTTCCCTAGGTTGTGAAGATGAAATATTTTAATAAGTGACAAGAAGTATTTTATTTTATTTTTTCATGTTCTATGTTTAATTACCAATGTAATAAGGGAACCATGTATGTATCTAGTTACCTAAATACTACTAAAATGATTGATCCTTGGTGATATGATCTCTTGTATCTATTCTGTTTTAGTAAAACATCCATCGACTCTAAGATACTGGGGTTGGGGTTGTTAGAGATACTTGGATTTGTCTTTAAGAAATAATCATCATGGAGTGTAATAGGATGCGATGATATGTAATGGTTAGCCTCAATAGATTCATATATGTATTGAAAATGGTTGTATATGATATATATAAGAATATATTCTTAAGGTAATAAGTATATAATTATCACACGGAGAGATCCACTAAAGTATATCCCATGGAATGTCATATGATTGTGGATATAATTTGGGTTCTATGATTATTACAAGTTATTCTTACCTGAGGTTGGTGAGACACCTAGAATGAAAATATTTATACTTTAATACCCTACTTACACAAGTCATTATGTGAACTTTTCTAATCAAGGGGTGGTTGGGTATGTTGCTGATCATGTCATCAGTTAGAGTGAAAACAAGATGAGATTTGTCCACTACTATAATAAGAAAAGAAATTTGGACATTGATTTAATTAGACTGAGTAAATGCTTGACCATGCTCAGTTGTTTCACATATGATGTGTTCAACTACTTGGATAAGTGACATGTTATGTGCTTATCATATAGATGAATGACATGTGATGTATTCAACCACATGGTCAATCTTTTTTTAGAGAATCATTAAAATAATGAGAGGCCAATACTAGATTGACACGTTCCATGTCTAGTGGTTGATTGATGTCATAGAAAACAATTTGATATAAAATATATATAATGTATATGATACATCTAGTGGTGGGAATAGTCCTATATAGATAGGAGTATGTTTGATGGATATCACACTAGACGCCCTAGTAGCTTGAGTGACACTAACGTTTTATTGAAGGATGCACTTTTCTTATATCTATAAAATAATGATTTCACAATTGTTTTCAACACTACAAAATCTCCTAGGGTCACATAGTTAGACCCCTGTATAATGATAAAATTTTAGAAAATGTATTCATTTCAAAAGAAGATATTTTGATGAAAAACCATATCCAAAAGATTTTCGATGGATCCAAAAAGAGTTATGAATTTATACATAAATCCCTTAAAGGATTTTAGTCCAAGTGGTATATTGTTGGATGTGAAAAAAAATATTTATAGAATATATGGTATTATATATATAAGTGAATATTTAATACATGCATGGGATGCAAGTATCTTTATTTATGGTTTAAATATACATGTGATAATAAATATATATATTATATAATTATTTCAATTGAATAGTTTTACTATTAGTTTCAAACCATTATGAATGTTTTAATGAATTTAAATTAAATCATTAAAAATGTTCAATAAATTACCCCAATAGTATAAAACACATATAATGTGTGGAGGATTGGGATCGAACTATATAAGTAGATATTCCCCTCTTCTATTGGGTGTGGTAAATTTTATTTTCCTCCCATAATCCTATCCACCATATAAGACAAAGGTGCTAGAACCCCTTTAGAATCTGGGAATCCTTGTGATACGGTCATGGATCCATTAACTGGTGTTCTCCCCTTAGAGGCAGGTTTATTTTTTCCACTACTTCATTATCTTTATCAAGTATTATCCTTTTTCAAGGAAGAAGAAGACTTCTACTGTTGTCATTTTATAAGTAATAAATTTTGTAGTTTTATTTATGTGTTTATTCTTGAAGACATGTCTACCTATTTTTGGGTTATCTTTCACTTTATATGGTCATATGATGATTGTACAAAACTAGTTTACAATTAATTAATTTATAATTCATAAAAATGGTATTTTTGAATATTTTTTAATTTATTGTTTATAAATTAATTAATTTTAAACTGATGGATTTTATATAATCATCATATGACTATATGTAATAGAAGACAACCCAAACAATGGAAGTTATATCTTTAATAATTAACACATAAATAAAATTCTAAAACAGAGTACCTGGAAAATGCCAATAGCAGTAGTATTATTCTTCCTTGGTGAAGGATAATGCTTGATAAAGATCAAGAATTAGTGAAAAAAGCACCCTACCTTTTAGGGGGAACACCAACCAATGGATCTTCTATTGTATCAAAAATATATCCAGATGCTATAGGGAGTTTAACACCTTCATCTTAGACAATGAACAATAGCATGGGAGGAAGAGAGAATTCTACACTCCCAACAGAAGAGGACACCATCCTCTTATATAGGCAGATCCTATGGCTCCTCTATTTATATTTGTTTTTTAATATTAGGTTAATTCATTGAACATTTTATATGAATTAATATAATTACATTAGAATATTCATAATGGTTTGTAACTGATAATAATACCATTTGAGAGAAATAAATATATATCATATATATATTTATTATCACATGTATATTTAATATATAATTAAAGATACATGCATCACATGTATATATTAAATATCTACATATATATATATATATTAGTGTAAATACAACAATTTACCACTTTCACTACAATATCATAAGGAATTTATACACAAATTCACATATCTTTTTGAATCTATCCAAACTATTTTGGATACAACCTTTCATCAAACTCTCTTCATTTTGAACAAAATATTTTTCAAAAATTTTATCCTTATCCAAGGGAATAATTGTGCAACCCTATGGTCCTTAGACGTTTTGAAAAAAACTATTAAATATCTATTTAATATATGTAAGTAAAGATTAACCTTTAACAAAACATCAATGCCACTCACGCTACTAAGGGGTCTTGTGTGATGTCTATAAAACATACTCACATATCTATATGAACATGTCCACCAAAATATGCATCATACAAATCATATAAATATTATATAATCTATTTTTCCCATGACATAGAGCAACCACTAGACATGGAACATTACAATCTAGTATTGGCCTCTCATTATTTTCTTGATTCTCTGAAAAAGACAAACCAAGTGGTTGAATACATCACATGTCATTCATATATTCGATAAACACATCAACTGTCACATATCCAAGTAGTTGAACACATTATATTTGAAAGAACTAAGCATGGAAATGAATTTAATCATTTAAATTGAATCAATGGCCATATTTCTTTTTTTTCACCCAAGTGGAAAAATCCCATATCGGTTTCACTCCAACTGATGATATGATCAACAACATACCCAACCACCCCATGATTAGCTAAGTTTATGGTGACTTGTGTAAGCAGTGCATCAATGTATTAATGTTCCCATGATAATTATCTCTCCAACCATAGGTAATAAAGATTGATAATAAGAATACACCCCTAAGTATATCCGTGATCATATGACATTCCATGAGATATAATTTAGAAAATCTTTCCAAGTTATAAATCTCTAATTATTGCCTAATGAATATATTATTTAATATATCCTTGATATGAATGATTATACAAACGTTTTTTTAATATTAACATGTTAATTTTATGTGAGTAATTTATTTAAATTTTTTAGAGATAGTATAATTACCTTGAATTCTCATGAAACTCCGACACATCGCTTGTGAAAACAGTAAAAAAAGAAAGTAAATTATTTTAAAAAAATTAAAAGTAATATGTTTTGAATGAATTATAATGTTATAAAAATTTATTGTAAAATTATAATGTATAAGTTATAGTGAAATAATTTATATTCAAATTCCATTGTTGTCTTGATATGTTTAATGGCAAATTTTGTGATTTGTCCTAAAAATGAGCTTCAATGGTATTTAATGTTTAATTTTTTTAAACCATTATTAAATCATAAAAACATATATCGACTTAATTGGATGGTAAAATTTCTATCATATATTACATGTTTCATGTATGTTCCATTTATAATTTTTAAAATTACATTCATTACCCTTATAGATTGATTTTTTTTACTTTGGTTATGGTTAAAAGGGTTAATGATGGGATTAAACCAAAAGATAATGTTTAAAATGTCACATTAACATATATAAAAATTATTAATTTATTATATTTCTACCTTATAATCCTTACATGATAATATATTACACTTTGGATATATTTTAAATGATTTATAAACATATTATATATTAATGTTTCAATTATTTACAAGCTTTCCACCCACCCCACGTATAAAAGGGAAACCCATATCCTCACCTATTAACACCTATTAAGAACTTTAGTTTGACCAATACCTAGCCAAATACATTACTAATTTCTATTCACACATAATAGGATCTATGGTATTACCATAATACAATCCTTTTAAGGCTTAATGTGTAATACAAAGGTGGTTTTCCAAAGTAGATGTATAACTCTTAACCAAGTGTTTCCATGTTAATTTAATATTCAACCTAATCTAAATATTCAATAATCATGTAGATATAATAAAATATTTATATTACATATAATTAAATGTTATTATGTTCATTTAATAACTATTTTTCATCTCCTTTCCATCCCAATGGGAAATGAAAGCATTGCTCGTGTGTATGTATGGACTATTGTCTCCACGAAATGATGTATTTCATTTTCATGCCCTGAATTTCATGGATGGTTATTATAATGAATTGAATATTTATATATTATATTTATGAAATAATTAAAAATATATAATTATAATATTTTATCTATATTCTTACCTTCTCATCCTTTTGAAAATGATAACTTCTTTCGTGCATACGTATAGACTACAGTCTCTATGGAGTGATGTAATTAATTTTTCATCACAAACTTATATGGAAAATTATAAAAGAGTATATAATGAATAAATATTATTAATATGAAATGATTATTATTAGGTATATTATTAAACCATGAACATGGTGCAAATACAAGAACTGTCAAACTAAAAAATTCATGGAAAACAGACATGTTTTCACCCGAATGATGATTTTAATGAAGAATTGTTAATAAAAGGATAATTAGAAATTATAAGGGATTAAAAATTAGTAATATATATATTTATATGAATATGGTTTTATAATTTATTTATAATAAATCTATATTTATTATACAAGAGGTTTGAATGCCTACGAAGTAAGGTAGAACATGAAGTAAGGATTTATCGTCCCACTTTTAATTCTGTGAGACATATTCCATTTTTACCACTAGTTTATTCTATGTGGTGTATATAATTTGAAAGAATTTATTTTATAATTATTTCCATAAAAATTATGGGGATTTAAAAATCCATATAATTTACTCTCATTTATGATGTTTTGATTCAGAGATTCCCAAAACTATAAGGGTTCTTTGTCTCAATATTATTTCATTGGGACATGTTTCATCATATGCACCAATTTATGTTTATGTGGTGTACATAATTACAATCTTAAATGTTTTTAATGAATAATTCGTACTTAATAGTATTTAAAGTTAAAAATTAATTTATTTGATCCAAGGGGTTAAGATTCAAAAGTTACTAAATCGGTATGGGATTTATATTACAATATCATTTTATTTTGGGATTGTTTATATTTATATTTCCTTTGAGAGAATTATATTATCCTAATATATTAAACCACATATATATTATTATCACTAGGTTATGATTGTATTTTACATGTTTATTTTCTATTTATTATCTTTTGGGATCAAGAATCAACAAGTAATTTAAATACGAGAGACTTTATTTTAAAAAATTCATGTTTTAAAGTTTTACTTCCAACTCTTTTTATTATTTGATAAAAATCATTTACATATTTCTAGAATATTCTTATTTATACTCTAATGATTATTTGAATTATTTTTCAACCATATATAAAATTAACTAATTTTTTTAAAAAGGAATATTCTTATCATTTTTTGAATGAGATACATTTTTACTTTTTATAAAAAGTGTGAAGTAAACATTTGTTTTAATATTTAACACATGAAAATTTTTCCCACCATCATGACCAATATTTTCTTTGAAGAATAATTTACAAGTTTCCATATTTATTTAAAAAGAAAATATTTTCATTAATATTCTAGGATTTTTTTTAAAAGTTATCCAAAGATAAGGGATGTTTTCTCTTGATTTTCAAGGAATATTTTGAATACTTTTATAAAACGGAATTTTAATCTACGCCAAAATCCTATAAGGATTATTATGTTTCACCAATGATATTATCTTATGATTCCATAAATTTTTATACATGTCTTATTATTATTATGATCTTAGGATGATTACATTAAACCCATTTCTCTTATATGGATTTATTAAGATATGATGAGATAATTAATGGTATTTTGATATCATACACTTCCTTTATTTGTGTGTCTTATGATTATATGATGATGAGATGTTTATGTAACCAATTTTGTTTCCATAGGTTATTCTATGATAATATAATGATTTTTTATGATCTTGTGGTACATATATGTATGGTTTTCATTATTTTATAGATGAGTCTAAAATTATATATCCCTCCAATGCATTGGGTAAATATGGATATCTCATGAGATAATATGTATTGGAATTGGGAGTAAACCAAGTTCAATAAGGTACTTTTTCCACTATGATAGTCCTGAGAGTGAACCTTGACTATGCAAATAATGGAATGTGGAGTGAACCAAATCCACTATGATAGTCTTAGAAGTGATCCTGAACTAATGAAATTATTTTCTATAATTTTTATTATGCTAAAATATTTCTATGACATGTTTTAATTCTTATGATATGTTTACATGGCCTAAGATTAATAATTGATGATTCCTAACTCTTATGACTTATGTATTTTAAAAAGCTAAAAATTCATTCCATGAATCATAATTTATGATATATGAATTTTTGGGTATGAAAAGTTTATTTTATGATCATGATCTCATACCCCTATTCTTTTCTAATGATTGTATATGATCACCAATTGATATCTCATATGTTTACCCTTATTGATAATATCAGCTCACCTTTTCTTATGTTTATATTTTCCTCATGTTATAAACAATGATATTATATAAGATCAATATAGAATGGTATAGTGTGTGGATAATTTTATTGGAGATGTTGAAGTAAACTTATGAAAAAAGATAATTAGTACATAATGAAAAATCCTCATTTGTGGGGAAAGTCATGAGTTTTGTTTTGTAAAGGATTTTTACTAATTTTCTAAAACTCTAATCCTAAAAGGACTTGGGTATGTACGTGATTTAATTTTGTATATAGATATTTTAATAATGTATGGTTAAAATTTGGTCATTTTAGTTGGTATTAACGATAATATGTAAATAATACATTTTTAGCACTGAAACTGGGTGTACGCGTCTCAGGTTATATCAATTAGTTTTATATAAGGATTTAAATAACATTAGAGGTTATGAAGTTGTCATATGAATACAATTTATGAGTTAAGTATATCATTATGGGTTGATAATTTTAAGGATGATAATAAGTTTAAAGGCATAAATACAATTTTTTGGTTTTATGTTATATAATTTTAAAGCGACTAATAATATTTTGTGAAACGATTGTTAAATTTTAATAAATCATTTATGTATATATAACAACAATGTTTAATAAGTTATTTAGAATGAATTTATTTAGGAATAATATTATTGGGAAGATAATTTGAAAGAAACACATAACCTTTAAGTATAATATTTTCTTTAATGATGAGGTAATTATGGTTAATGAGAATAAAGTGGTTATTATATTTTGGGAATTTATGGGATTGAAAAGATATTTAGTTACAAAGATATTAAAGTTATTTGTCAATAAGTTAAATATATTTGGAACATTATATTATTAAAATGAATATAAAATTAAGGCTAGTATGTGATTTTATTTTAGGTATAATGATTGAGTAATATTTTAGAAGCATATATTGTTTTATGAAAATTCATGTTATTTTTGGAAATAATGAGTATATTTTGTTGAATATATGATTAGGGTATATAATTTTTTGGTATGCGACTTTATGAATGATTAATTTTATTTGAGGATAAATGTTAAGTTGATCTTTAAAAAATATGTATTCAAATATTTTTAAATTTTTTTGGTTTCTAATTTATTTAGGCATATTTTGAAGAGATTTAAGGTTAGTTATTTATATAATGACTTAGGTTGAACTTTGGGTGTTATTGTTGAGGTTTTTAAGAATAATATATTATTTCTTCATATTATGGTTTATTCATATTAAGTATTATCATATGTTTTTCTAACCATTTTGGATTTGGTAAATATATAGAGATTAGAGGAATAATTGTTCATTCTTTTGTGGATATTATGATAAATTAAAATTTAACTTTAATTCTTCAGGCATGAAAAAATTATCATTGATAATTATCATAAGCCAGAGGAGGAAAAATGCACGAAACACAACTAAAGGATGAAATTGTGGAAAGAAATAAAGTAAGTATATTTTATCACATTCAATATATAAATGGTAAAAAATTCCTAAAACTCCATAAATAAGAATATAAATCTATTGTGTCTTACATAGAAAATATCACTTAACAATCAAGGTATGCCTTTTGAAATCTATTCACATTTATGAGTTTTATAATAAATACATGGTTTAATAAAATTTTAGGAAATGATTAGTCTCTTAGTATTAACATATACATTAAATTATTTACTAATAGTAAATGTGATTGATGTAGAATAAAAAGGTATTTCTCTCTACTATGGTATATTAATATTGGACTCCTTCGAATTGATTTGGAAAATATTTTAATCCCTTTTTCATCAAACATGAGGTTAAAATTGTGAGGGTGAAATTTATTTAAGGGGGTAAAATGTAACATCCCAATATTTTAGAATATATTTATATTTAATTAATTAAATTCATTTGATATCATATGATATACATAACACCAATCTTAAATGAATCAAAATATACTATATAAATATTATTATTTAAATATGACTTTTATGACCTAACAATTAGTTTAGAGGGTATGAATAGTAATAAAAATATTATTAAATATATATATATATATAATATTTTTACTTAAAAAAATTAATAATCAATAATACATTGATTATAAATTGCTTTTAAATGAAGATAAAATCTTTTGAAGGTAAGAGAGATATTTTTCATAAAATTGTATTTATGGTTTTTATGTGTGTATTGTATTTTTATCTTAATAGATTAAATTAATCACTATTAATAAATAATAATAATTAAATAAGTAGATTATATGTTGAATTTAATGTTTTAAAATTTATTTAATTATGTTTATTAGGTAAGGAATGAGAATAAATTCATTTTGGGATTTAAAAATATTGTTTTTTAAAAATAATTTTTATTATAATGTGTGTGTGGATATTATAATTAATTTCTACCAATTTAATAAATTTTATTTTAAAAAGTGGATATTATTTCTGAAATTAACATATCATAATATTATTAGGATTATTTATTTGTATTTTTTTTGAAAAGATTGATTTTTGAGTGAATAGTAAAAAATGCTGATTTTTGCAAAACTATCATTTTTTATTTAAATACGGTAATTTAAAATTACCATCATATTTTGGATTTTTTTAATTTAATATAATATATATTTAATTAAAAATATTCTAATTAATTCCATAGGAATCAGAATTATACTTAATTTGCTATAAAGTCATTTTTATGCTTTATAATGCATTTTTCTAAAAACTGTTTTCATTGCATTTTGCGAAATTATGTTAAAAATAATTTCTAACATATATAAAAATTGAATCATGGAAAATTAATTTCATATTTTGGGTTAGGAGATTAAAATTCATTAAATAGTTCAATTTTATTTTTAGTCATTATGAATAGTAGCTGTGATAAATTTTATCCCCACAGTAATGGGTAAAAGATGTTAATTATGGTTAAAACTATGAGATGGAGTCTTAAAATCAAAACAACAACAACATTTATTTCATAAAATTGGTTTAATTATACCATAACCATCCTAACTTTAAAAATATTTCATTTTTATGCCACTTTACTTTAATTATCGCCTTTATATTATTTTAAGTTAAGAAAAATTACAAAATGTCACCTAATTTTTTAAATATCTCTAATATGATGTCATATGAATAAAAATAGGATATTAATGATTATAAATGTTTTTTTTGATTATGAATAATGTTTTTTATTATATTAATTTATATTTAATTTTTATATATAGTATAGTTACAATAAATTCTTACACAATGTTGATGCAGAGCTTGTACAAGTAGTAGAAAAAGAAAGTAATTTTTTAAAAAATATTTAAAGTAATATATTTTGGATGAAATGTGATGTTACAATAATTTAATGGATAATTATAATGAACAAGTGATGATAAATGAGTTTATATTTGTATTTAGTAATTTAATTCCTTTACCTGAACCACCGGGTACGATCCGGAGAGCCACACGATCTCAAGAATACCTCTCCAAAAACAAGAGGTTGCTAACCAGCAGTGAGGGTCTAATTTAATTTGGGCTAGTAAGGATTTTATTCCACCTCAAGGCCTTTAGGCCACCTAAAATTCTTCTTAAAAATGACTAGACAAACTCTACAAAGGGAAGATTCTAGATGGGGATTCTAAGTAGGCACATTTACCAAAGCAGAAGCTAAGTCGATTTTCCAGAAAGAGACGGTATGACATTGCCATTAGGACCAGCCTGTGCATGCATGCGAAGCCTATCCGAAAAATCCATGAAAAGGTGGAGATCTAATATCACGATGAAGAAGCTGGGGAGGAGCAATTCCATGTATAGTCTGTATATTTCCTAAGACCTATGAGTCATGTGATCTCTAAGCCTTTAGGCCTTGTAAGGGTTCCGCCTCATCCCTTGATAGGGGGTTATAAAAAATCAATAAAAAAGAAGGCCTTTGATCCATTTGGGTGAGGTAAATAAATAAAAAAACAACATTATCCTCTAGATCAAATCCCGACACTACTCCCAGCCTCATGATCCTTAGCTCAGCCACATTCCATGGGCCCCTTTCCCTTTCCTGGATACATATACATGAAGTCTGCATGCACATCAAAAATACTGTATAGGTTATGAGTAATAAAACCCAATAGGACACCACTAATGTGTCCTTAAAAAACGTTCACATGTATAATAGGTGTTTTCCATGATAAAAATAAATAAAAAAGCAAGCATAAAAAATCAAACATTGATCACTCGCATGCTAACCAATACATCATGAGCCCTAACCATACCTACTTTGGATTCAAGATGGAAGGATGATTAAAAATTTAGAAGTGAAAAAAAACTAGCCACATGACTATAGATATGCTACTTGGTATTCTCAAGGAATCGTGTCTTGAGTTAGGTCATAAGGGTGACCAGTGAACATGTACATAGAATCTGCAAGACATTGAGTTTTAGAATTTCTACTCGGTATTTGAATGGAATTAAATTCTGATCTGATCTATAAGGATATCATGGTCATACCCTATATGTAGGTATACTATCATCTTTACTGCATGTAGTGCACATAAATAGTCAAGCATAACATGGAATCATAATAAATATAGTAGAATCGTATAATAACATGTTATCAATATCACGAATAGTAACAAACTAATCTAGCAATTCTCATGGAAATAAGAATCATATATGGGTATCAAAAAATGCACACACCCACAAGTAATTTCCATCAATCAAGATCTACAAGTCATGACTACACATGAATAATACCATGAAAAAATGTGTATACGAGATCCCCAAAAGGCAATGAACATTCTACCTCAAGGTTGTTGATGAATAACTCCAAATTTCATCATGGATTGAATATATATAGATAAATATTTTGTGCATATTTTTAAATATTTTTTTCAATAGTTTTAATGGGATTTAAAAATAATAATTCTCGTATATTTAATGTTTTACTAAGAAATGGAAATTCATAATTGTGGAATTAAAATGGATCAAAGTGAATAAATTGATAAAGAGTTTAAAATTAAGAATTTATATTTCCATTATTTTGAACTATGTTCTTTGTATTGAAGTGTTTATCATTTTAAGGTGCCAAAAATATTATCCAACCAATTCAACCCTCAACGTCAAAGGCCAACCAACCACCAAGCCAAGCCTAAGTGGGCTCAGCTAGCTAAGCTAGCACAATGGAAGGTCTGATCAGGCTACAAGAAGGCATGAGTGATCAAGCCCCGTGAATAGGTGTCATGTGGGTGGTAAACCCCATGGCGAGTAAATGCGTGAAAACCCTATATGGGACATGTGTGTCACGAACCACAAATTAGTGTGTGCAAGTGTTAACTGGGAGGCCATTCTCAGAGTAGCCATTTTGAATCGAGAAGCTGCGCTTGGGGCTTATAATCCAGCTAGGCTGTAAGATCCTGAACTTTTATAAAGATGTCTTGGGATTATTTATAGGTAATAATTTAATAAGTGTTGAGTAATTTTCATTTTTGTTTTAATATGGGGTGTGTTTGGGTCGAAAGTTAAGAAATTTAGAAGAAAATGGAGTAGTGCATGGTTGGATTACGGTTAGGGAAAATCGTACGCCCTAGACCAGAAAACTATGAAATCCTAGACAATATGGATTTGAAAGGTTGGTACAAGATTTCTCTAACCGTTTTTTCTATTAGGAGTAATTTTTAACCTCTAAAAGAACAGGCACTCATTTTTTACATGGTTAGGACAAACCATGTGCCCCATCCCATATAATTGTGCATGAGAATTAATTAAGCCTCAAATTTATTTTAAAAATTCCCCAAACCCTCAAAACTCACCTATTTCAACCCCCATTCGACCCTAGGTTCTCTTCCACATTTTGGGAGATCTCTGGTGAACTTCAAGCCCTCCTGACCTCTATTCTTTGTGAATTGAAGCCCGAATCGAATACCGTTTCTCTCATGGCAAGTGAATTCTTCTCCCATCCCCCCTTATTCTCCCCTTATTATTTCCACTTTCTTTCAGTGGTGTAATACACTATATTTGAAAGATTTATATCTATTTGGTGAGATGTATATCTATTATTATATATCTAGATCTATATTTACAAGATCTTTATTTTCTTTAATCTTTATTTAGGGTTTTGAGATTTGGATCTAGATCTACATCGTTGCACTGCTCAATTTTTGGGGATTTCTATTGGGAAATTATTCTTTGATGAATTGAGGTAGGGGGTATCATATTCAATTCCCATAGTCATTAGTTTGATACATGTATGCATGTTGAAGGATTTCTAGTGTTCTTTAGAAAATTAAAATTCATAAATTGGGTTAGTTAATGTGGCCAATTGATTTATTGAATTATTATTGAAATGGATGATTTATTGGGAAGTTAATCACGAGATTAAGGGGATGTCCATTTATATAATTAATTGGGAAATTAATTCTATGAATTATGTTCTGCCTGATTAGATAATTAATTGGAGGATTAATTATGAGATTTAGGGAATTGTGATTTAGATAATTTCCAATTTATTAATTGGATTATTGTTGAAATTGATGATTAATTTGGGCGTTAATTATGAGACTAAGGGGATGTACATTTAGATAATTATTTAGGGAATTAATCATGATATTTAATATATGTCCATTTATAGAATTAATTGTAGGATTAATTATGATATTTAGGGATTTTTGATTTTGATAATTAATCTGGGGATTAATTACGAGATATTGAGATAATTGGTTTAAGATAATTAATTTATGAATTAATTATGAGATGTCAAGATATATGAGATGAGATAATTAATGTTAGATTAATTATGAAATATTGATGTCACAAGATGAGATAATTAATGGTAAATTAATTATGAGATATTGAAATTTTGAGTATGATTAATTAATTAATGAATTAATTAATGGTTGTTGAGATATGTGTAATATTGTTATGTTGTTTATTATTTGTTATTAAATGGTAAATAGTAACAGATACATTTGAACAAGTATTATGTTTGGAAATATACTCATTCAATAATGTGTTATTAAATGCTAAATGATAGCATGGACATTTGACCAAGTGTTATGAATGGTAACATGCTCATTAAATTGTGTGATATTAAATGGTGAATGGTAACATGAACATTCAGAAAATTATTACGAATGGTAACATGGAAATTCTGCACAGTATTAATATTGGTAACATGGAAATTCAAATGTGATATCACTTGGGGATGGATTAGATTTCAGCATGGGCTGAAGCATGTATTGAGGTTTAGGTATTCTTGGGAACCTAGGGGTTTATGTGATTAAATGGAGAATATTTAGTAATGTGATAAACTATTTATTTATATATTATATTTATTTATTTATATAATTTAATACACTATTATTATATGTAATTTTTTTAGACACTAATGGTGGTGGCCTATTGAGTTATACTCACACCCTACTCAGACTGCCTGATCGGTACTCGAATAGAAATTAATGTTGCAGGATAGGTTAAGAGAAAATGCCCTATGATAGATGGATGATTTAGGGACAAAGCATGGATGAGGGAACCAGATGTGGTTTATGAACCGCTTATAATTCATCAGTGTCTTTATTTTCAGTTTTTATTTTAGACACTTGACACTTATATTGGCATGACATGTTTTCTGTTTTAGTTGGATATTGTATTTCTTACTTTTTATATCTCGAGAGATTGGAATTGTTTAGGGTTATATATGTTTCTGAAATTATTTCATTATTTTAAATGGTGTATTAATATGGTCAAAGAGTTTATATTCTACCCATGAATGAATTATTAGACCGTCACTACTAGTCGGCAGCCTCTTGTGTATGAGGAGGCGTGCTTGAGGTCATGTGACTGACTGAATCAGGGCACCGGCATGTGGCACCCGAGTCGGGACATTACAAAGTGGAATCAAAAGAGTTTTTTACTATTTGGGGAATGATATATAGGAGACTAGTAAGATTCAGTCCTCAGTAATGAACTCTTATATGGGAGTTTCAAACTCATATATGGAGGAAAATCCTATAACCAAGGGTGGGATTTTTGTTACTGTTATTCGTTGTTACAATTGAATATTATTTCATCTTGAGTGAAATTTTTTGTGTGTGATGTGATTATGTCTTTTAAAATTGTTGAAAATTAACTCGTGTCCTAGTATGGATTGAGGTTTGAGTCTACATGCATTATTCTAGGGACTGGGGATTATTTTGTGACATGCATCATTCTAGGAACACACATGAAAATGGGTTTTGGGTAAGTTATTGAACTTAATTTTTTTTCCTTTCTTATGAAATTGAATTTAAAAAGTTTCTTAATATGAAATTGGAAGTGATAAAATATTTCAATAATAAAAATAATTGTGTGTCTAAATGAGAAACTTGAATAATGAGAATTCCCCTTGATAACTATGACCTAGGAGTGGGGTGGTTAAGGGCAGTGATGGCACCTCAGTTTTGATTGCATGGCCATACTTGAGGAAAATATTTGTTGTGATTATTCCAATTATATATAATATGATTAATGTTGTGTTATGAGTCCAAAGACATGTGTTTTTCATTGTATAGTTTTTCCTCCATGACGATGCTTTTTGAGAGGATGGTAATAGGAGATGGCAGGAGATGATATGCCAATAGTGGAACCTGAGGCACTGGTAGTGCTAGGTGAAGAATAAGGGGAGAAGTTACAAGAGAACTTCACTTGATTTATGAAATTAATGGAAATAGACTCATGGTGGGTTGTGAAGAGAATATCTAACCTGATGAGAGAGTTTTAGATGTAGCACCCTATGACTTTTACTAGACAGGGTGGAACTAAGGGAGATGAGTTCTGAGTCAAGTCTATCCAGATGATACTTGACCATTTGGAGACCCTTCTGAGAGGAGGGTCAAGTTGTCACTTATACGCTATGAGGATTAATGAAGAACTAGTGGGAAATTCATGAATGGACTAGACATGTTGATTTCATGCTATGGAATGATTTTTTTGGAGAATTTCTTGCAGCAATTCTATCCCTAGACACTAAGACAAGATAGAGTAGTAGAGTTTATGCGGTTGACTCAGGGGAACATGTCCATGATGGATTATATTGGAAACTTCATAGATGTAAAGTTATTTTCTCCAGTGTTAGTAGAAGATGAGACAACTTTGATGAGATACGTTCGGAATGGGATTAAGTGCGAGATTAAGTTTCAAGTAAACCTATTTTGATTAAATAAGATTAATGAGGTGGTGGACCAGGCTCTCATAGCTAAGGGGAACCTGGGGTAGGATTACTATGTAGGATAAGTGGTTTCATCTAAAAAATTAGGGGGTACAACTTCTGAGAACAGGAAGCATCTCTATGAAAACTTTAGCCTGAGTAGTGGAAAACAGAGTGGTTAGGGGATAAATTTAGTTACACAATTCCTTTTTATAGTAATTTTCCACTAGTGAAGTAGACCAGGACACTATCTTTGACACTTTACCTGACCACCAATGGATTTCATATCATACAGAAATATAGGGAATATATAGAAATTATGTTTGTCACATCGATATATGGTTAGTGATGGTAGATCTAGATAAAACTAGGGGCAGTAAGTGGATCTTCTGCACCTTATCAGTATGGAAGATGATGTTCTACTAGACGAGGTGGTAGAGGTGGTGGATGTGGTGCTTCTGGAAAAGGGTGCCCATATCACCAGAGTGGTGTAACTCATGGGAGTCAGACTCCATCACATGGAAGAGGGGCATGACAACTTCATGTAGTGCAACCTACACTTGCTGATAGCGAGGTTAGACCATAAATAGTGAGAGGTAATATTCTTGTAGATTTTACATTATCTAATGCCTTATTTGATATTTTTTTATCACATTATTTTATATCTACAAAACTAGTTAATGGTTTGAGCTCGGCGGTCGAGTTTTTGAGTGGTATAATGATGATAGATACACTATTGAGGGTATGGTCTAGAGACATCTGTTTGTGAAAGGGATGTTCTATCAAGGTTGGGGAGTATCATTTTCGGTGGGATCTCTACATTATTGATATATCAGACTTCAAACTAATTATGGATATGGACTGGCTAGTCGCATACCGAGCCCACATTGATTTTTACCATAGGAGGGTGATGTTTACATATCCTAAGGTTGAAAATTACATTTACGATGGAAAGTGGAATATTTAGGCCGGCCGAGTTGGGACAATTACTCAACAACTAAGAGATATATCATCCCAAGTTGCTAATTTATTTTTGGATGATGGAGGTGTGAATCATGAAATCTTTACACCCATAGTGGAATAGTTTCATGTTGTTTTTTCTGAAGACTTCTCAGGGCTGCCACATGCGAGAGATGTGGAAGTCACCATTGACCTCATGTAAGGAGATGAGGTAGTTTCTATTCCACCATACCAAATAGAACCTAAATAGCTTGAAGATTTTAATATTCGGTTGGAGGAGTTGGAGGATAAGGGATTTATCCATTCGAGTATTTCACCTTGGGGTTTGCAAGTTTTGTTGGCAAAGAAGGCTGATGGGACTCTACACTTGTGCATTGATAACTAGAAATTAAATTAGATGACTGTGAAGAATTGGTATCCTGTTCCACATATCGATGATCTATTTGACCAGTTTATAGGATCTTGTGTGTTCTAGAAAATCTACTTGAGATCAAGGTATCATCATCTGAGAGTTTAGACTTTTGATATACCGATGACAACATTTAGAAGCAGGTATGGTATATATGAGTTCGTTATAATTCCATTTTGATTAACTAAATCACTAAAAAAAATTATGTCCTTGATGAAAATAATCTTCAATACATACCTAGATTAGTTTTTTATAGTATTTTTGGATGAAATCTTGGTGTACTCCAAGACTCATTATGATCTTTCACAACATTTGGACATCGTTTTGAGTGCACTGAGAGAGCATTAGCTATACGCCAAGCTATCTATGTGCCATTTTTGGATCAACTGGGTACACTTATTTGGATACATCATCTTAGAGGAAGGTGTGTTAGTGGACCAAACTAAGGTTCATGCATTTTTTTCTTGGGAGCAACCCAAGAATGTATTTGATATATGTAGATTTCTAGGGTTATCTAGATATTATTGGAGATTCATCCAGGACATTTCCTATTCAGTAGTGACACTTTCAGGGTTTACCGAATTGGGTAAAAATTTTGATTGTTCATAAGAATGTGATAAGGTATTCTAGGAGTTTAATAAGCAATTAGAATCAATACTGATCTTGATCCTACCTAATCTAGGTGAGGATTATACGGTGTATTGTAATGATTTTGGGATCTGACTTGGAGTAGTATTGATTTCGGGAGATCGAGTCCTAGCATATGGGTCTTGGAAATTAATGTTGGATCGAAATATGATGTAGATGCTCAATATACAAGGGGGGGGGGGTGAATTGTATACTTTAAAAGTTCCTTTGGAACCTTTAAAGTTGTTTAAAACTTTCTATTGTATAAAAAAGTTAAATAAGGTAAATTCACAAGACCTCTTAGTTCTACAAACTTGATAGATTCCGAAAATATGGTTCTGGAAATGAAACATAAGAAAAGTTTACAAGGAAAAAGATTCTACCTTAAAGCATATAGATTCCTACTAATCAGAGTATACAAGTACAAGAAAGTATAAGATAGTTATACTTTCCTTATTAATCAAAATGCAGGGGAAAACAAACTTGAAACAATACAAGTAACAAGTGTAGAATCTTTTAACCCAAAGAGTAGGGTATCCAACAACCTTGGATAAAGGTCACTTGATTTATAATTTCATGAAATTCTGTCTTATCCACACCAGGGTAAGCCCTCGATAGGAATACTAGAGTCTGTCTTGCTATCCCCACAAGCCCTCGAACTTCAAGGTAGTTGACACCTCTGTCTTCCTTATCATGGAATTCTTTGAACTTTAAGGTAGTCGACACCTATGTATTCTAATCCCCAAATGTCCTCGATTGTACACAGAAACAATTGGAGTCGCATGAAACAATCTGAACAAGATGTTCAGTATGCACAAAGCACGAGAGTCTCTCTCTCTAGAAATAACTTCAGCATGTAATCTCTAGAGTTGTAGAACATTCATCAAAAGTTATGATCTCATTCAAATGAGATTCTATTTATAGGCACATCTCCAACGGTCGGCTCCCTCCTCCAATAGTCATATTTTTACTTGAATTTCAGAGGGACCTGTACACGTGTCACTCAAACAATAGTTGGTTAGAAACAGAATGCACAACATTGTTTTATAACTATTACAAGAGTAAGTAAAATAAAGTTGATCAACCAAATTCATTTTTCAGATTCGAAGGAAAAAAATAAAGTTCGGAGTCTAAGTGGAAAACATTCGGAGTCTATATTTCATGGATATTTGGATTCTTTTTTCCAAGGAATTTGGAATCAGAATTCTGTAGACTTCAGAGTCTGAATTCACAAGAATTCAGAGTCTGAATTTTAAAGAATTCAGAGTCCAAATTATAAGGAATGTAGAGTCTGAATTCTAAGGAATTCAGAGTCTGAATTCTAAGTAATTTATAACCTTAATTCTAAATAATTCAGAACCTTAATTCTAAAGAATTTGGAACATGAATTCTGAGAATTCGGAGTCTGAATTTTGGAGAATTCGGTGTCTAAATTTCAAAGAATTCAGAGTCTGAATTTCAGAGAATTCGGAGTCTAAATTTCACAGAATTCAGAGTCTGAATTTCAAAGAATTAGGAGTCTAAATTTCAGAGAATTCAGAGCATGAATTTCAGAGAATTTGGAGTTTGAATTTAATAGAATTCGGAGTTTGAATTTTAGAGAATTCAGAATCTGAATTTCATAGAATTCAGAGTCTGAATTTCAGAGAATTTGGAGTCTGAATTTTAGAGAATTCAGATTCTGAATTTCAGAGAATTCGGAAACTGAATTCAGATCCTGATAATAGAATACCCTATATCTAAATATTTATAGAATTCCAAGGTTTTATATGTGAAACCAATTTTTTCACTTAGGAATAAAAAGAATTAGATTTAGAGAGACTAAAAATAAGAACAAGGAAAAATAGGTAAGGATAAATTTCCTTAGGAAAGGAAAATTTTCCTTATTAAGGAAAAACTTCAAGGAAATAAAATTTTCCATAATATAGAGTGTTTGTGATTTTAATAACATAGAGGAATGGAAAAGTCATAAGGAAACCTTATTGACTCAACAATCTCCCACTTTTTGGAAAGTAGAAACATCCTCACTAAAAAGAAGATAAGGACTTTGAAATTTTTATGATCTTAAAAAAACTTATCTCCCATTACTTATGCATAATAGTGAATACGAATGACTCACCCTTTGGCTTTGGAAACCCTAAGGATAGTATTCTTGATTTTCTAAAAGAGATTTTACATTTTCTCACATATGAAAATATTTACGATAAATACTCCCCCTTGGATAAACTCCCCCTTACATAGGGAAATTTCTTCTTTAATTAGTATTCTTTTTGACATTCCTTTCTTCCCCATTTTGATTTTCAAAAAGGAATAAAGGGAATGGAAAAGAAAATATGGTACCTGAAATATTAGTACTAAACTACCAAAAATATGAAGTTTAATAAGAATTTCATTAGGATTTAAAGTATTTGTACAATAAAAAAATACAACAAAATATTGGATTTGGAAAATATTATTCTTGATTCTCCTTAGGCACCAGCTTCTTCACTATGGTTTTTAACTTCTTGAGCTCCTTATGATCCTCTTCTGCATGCTTGAGAAACTGATCTTGATCTTCTGTTTTCTTCTCTAAGGCTTTAATTTTATCTTCATAATCCTTAAGAGATTCTCCCTGGGCCTTCAGAAATTCTTCTTGCTTAGAAAGTTTCTCTTCAATATCAATTCTGAGATCCCTTTCCCTCTTCCAACTCTGAGGAACTGAATACAATTTCCCATTCAGATCTTTCACTTCTTGCTTCCGAGTAGTTTCTTCAAGAGATTGATTTTCTTCAAAAGTGTTAGTAAGTTATTTTATCTTCAAATATTCAGCATCAAAATAATCCTTGAAACTATCATGAAATTCATCAAATATTCTCAGTTCTTCTATTGTCTTCCTTGACCAGCTTGTCATCTTATTGAAAGATATTTTATGAGCCTCATAACCAATGAGAAAGGTCTTGAAGTCTTCCTCGAGACTGGCACATTTATCCATCACCATGGATACTGAATCCAATTTTTTATTTAATGTATGCTGAAGCATCTGATATCTTGTGTCTATACTAGGGAATATTGGAATAGTCTCAACCAGCTTCTTCAAAGACCAAACAACAAAGTCATGTCCTAGAGAATATGATTCTGAATCTGAGACTTTGGTTGGGGAATATTCTTTGTCAATTTTAGCAGCCTTCCTTTTTGATGAAGCACCCACTTCTTTCTTCTTTACCATAGATTTTCTAGGTGTATTCACAACCACTTTTTTTCCCTTATCATCCTTCAAAAATATTTCTTCTTGATTAGGAGATTCATGTTCACTATCTAATAGATGAACAATTTTATCTTCATTAACTTCTTCCTTCTTGGATCTAGCCTCAACATCCCCTAGGTGAATGAAATCATGATTGCTACTTTTATTTTCATACAACGTATTCACTTCTTCCTCAAACTTCTCATATTTTCTTGGGGTAGAAAGTTTTGAAGACTCAACATTAGAAGTTCGGATTGATAAATTCTCAAAAGGACTCTCCTTCTCATGATAATATTCTACTTGATTTGTCATATCTTCGGTATCACCACTCCCTTATTCATCTTCTTCTTACACTTCTTATTGTTGCACTATTTCTTCTACTTGATCTTGTTCCAAAATTACTAACTTCTTTCCCGAAGTCTCTCATAATGGTTCTATAAAAAAATATTCTAGTACTGGAATTCGTTTAGAGACATTTTCTGCAGCCTTAAGAAGGGATTGAACTATCTCAACCTCATATATCTTCTTCTTTTGGTTTTTCTCTTTTTGTTGCTTCTCAATATCTTTAGCAACTTTTATCTTTAAGGCTTTTGCCTCAGTAGGATCCAAAACAAAACTAGGGTCCTCTACTTTCTTGTTCTTGATGTCCTCTCTCTATTTAGCAGCCACATCATTAGTATACGTCTTTTTCTTCTTTGGTTTCAGGGGTGCAGATTGAGTTTCCTTCTCTACAAGTGTTTTTTCTTTTCCTTCTAGTTTCTTCACCTTCCTCTTCCTTCCAACCTTTTTAGAGGTTTAAGCCACCTCCTGTTTCATTGAAAGAGCATCAACTTATTTTTCAAATAGATCATAAAATTATCCAGATCGACTATTAAATCCAATCTTCATCCTCCTTAGAGAAGAATCACTTAACATCATCACTTTGTAATTTCTCGGCTTAGAACTCCGAGGAATCTAGAAAGACTGAAGACAAAGAACAATAATTTTTGAAAGAATGGCTGGATACATGATAATATGAGACTTTAGATTTCCATTATTTATATTCTCAATCGTAACCAAGATATTCTTAACGATTTTTATCTTTCTTAGGTTCACTAGAAAATCCAGAATATAAATATCACTTTTCTTCAGGTTATCCTTATCCCATTTTCTCGGAATGAGAAAACCATTAACCCATAGCTAAAGAATCCAAATATTTGTAGAGAGATGAATAAATTTCAGAGTCTTTACCTCTGAAATACCAAGACAAGATAGATCCTTTTCCTTGTCAAAATATCCTATTACACCAGGTATCTTGTGTGAGAAAAACTTTGCTTCTCCCTCATAAGGAATTCCTATCAGATTTTCTACCATGTAATAAGAAAGAGAGTATGTCTTTTTACAGCTCTTGAAAGAAAATTTATCTCTTCATTCATTGAAAAAACTAATTGTCTCAGAAAATTCAACCTGCATTTTTGGATACACTGGATCCTATGTTCATGGTTTTGATATAAATACACTCTCCCAACTATTCAGCTTTATATTCTTAGAAACAATGGAATCATACTTGGCATAAAACTTTGGGTCGAGTAGCCTTTCTCGGTAGATCTTCCACTCAGATATTTCCTTAATAGCTGACATTTCATTCTGAGGAGAGGCTTCTTTAGTCATTCAGATCCAAGGAAATTTTAAAAATCTAGAAAGACTTTAAAAACAGAGGCAGAGCTCCAACACAGAAGATCTTGGGGTTCAATGTGGGATCATCATAGGGGTTTCTTTATATAGGCAATTCAGGCGATGGTTTAGCTTCCCCGATTGATCCAACGATTGAAATCTTCTTGATAAGATCTAATGGTTGATATGATAGCTGAAGATGGATTTTGATAGATTCCGATCTTTTTAGGTTTTTAAGAAAAACATTTGGATTTAAGGAAAAGTGAATCAAAAAAATTTAGAACAAAACGAAAATACCAATAATTAAAAGAAGATTACGAAAATTTAGGAAAGGAAACATTCCTTTCGAATTGCTAGGAATATTATTCGTAATGAGGAAAAATTCTTTTTGAATAACTTTATATTCCAAAATTTTGATTACGAATTTTTTTTTAGACTACGATAATTTGACTATGAAGATTTTGAGAATGAAAATTTTGACTATGAAAATTTTGACTATAAAAATTTTGAGTATGAAAATTTAGAGTATGAAAATTTTGACTACAAAAATTTTGAATATGAAAATTTTGAGTATGAAAATTTTGACTAAAAAAATTTTGATTATGAAAATTTTGAGTACTAAAATTTTGACTATGAAAATTTTTATTACGAAAATTTTAACTATGAAAATTTTGGCTAATAAAGAAATGTACCCCCCCTATGAAAATGAGTTTGTTACTGTATGGAGATAGGTGTCAACAAGATGTTAATAAGGAATCTTACCTTAAATTTATCATTCTTAAATTATGTTTAATGTACTCAAATATATCAGATGGTAAATATTTTGTGAAAAAATAAGCAATTTGATCTTGCGTTCCAATAAATTGAAGAATGATATCTCATTATTGTGTGTGATCCCTAAGAGAGTGATGCATAATATCTATGTGTTTTGCACGAGAGTGATGTGTAAGGTTTTTACTTAAGGCCATGGAACTAGTATTATCACACAATATTTGTGTTTTGGTAAAACTCATATCATAGTCTATGAGTGTGTCTTTCATCCACAACACTTGAGAACAACAACTTCCAGCTGCTACATATTCAACTTCAGCAGTGGAAAGTTCTACTGAGTGTTGATTTTTTCATGACTAAGAAACTAATGAATCTTCTAAGAAATGAAATGTTCCAGATATACTTTTCCTATCCATTCTACATCCACCAAAGTCAGCATCTGAAATACTTTAAAAAAAATCATTTCTAGAATTATAAAGGAGTCTTAGATCCATGGTTCCTTTTAAGCAGTGAAAAATCATTTTGACTACCTATAAATGAGATTCCTTAGGATTGGATTAATATCTTGCACATAAGCATACTAAAAACATTAAGTCTGGACGACTGGATATCAAGTAAAGTAGACTTCCTATCATACCTATAAAAGATGTTTGATCTACTGGTTTCCCAACTTCATCAAGATCATGTGAATTTGAGGTACCAATGGGAGTACTTATACTCTTAGTATTGTCATATACATAATTTTTAAGAAGATCTTTAATATACTTATGTTGGGATATATAGATTCATTCTAGTTTTTGAGAAATTTGAAACCCAAGGAAAAATGTTAACTCACACATCATACTCATTTCAAACATAAATTTCATTATATATATAAAGGAATTAGTTAAAGATTGATGAGTTGAAAAAATATAATGTCATCAACATAAATTTGAACAATCAAAACATTTTCTTATCTTTATTTATAAAAATTGATGGATCAGCATTTCCCTTAACATAATTTTTTGAAGAAAACAACATGTAAGTCTATCATACCAGGCTCTTGGGGCATGTTTAAGTCCATATAAAGCTTAGGTATGTTTAAAAACATGTTCAGGATGTTGTGTATCTTCAAAACCACGAGGTTGTTCAACAAAAACTTCCTCTTGAACATAACCATTAAGGAAATCACATTTAAGTTCCATTTGAAAATGTTTGAAATTAATGAATGCTGCAAAGGCAAGTAGAATACAAATAGATTCAAGTCTAGCTACTAGAGCATAGGTTTCTTAATTGTAAATTCCTTCTTGTTGATTATAGCCTTTAGCAACCAACCTAGATTTATTTCTTACTATGATTCCATTTTCATCACCCTTAATTCTGAAGACCCATTTTACACCAATAATAGAATTTTCCTTAGGTCATTCAACTAAGGTCTAGAATTTATTTTTTTTGAATTCATTTAGATCATTTTTCATAGATTTTATCCAATCGTCATCACCTAAAGCTTCATCAGTGCTTTTTGGTTCTAATTGGGAAAGGAAATCTAGATGTTCTAGTTCATTTTTAAGGAACTTTTAGTCCTTATAGGTTGATTTACATCACCAATGATACTATCACATGGATGATTCTTAAGAAACAACTAATTTGGGTTTTGTAAAATCTGTTCATCAACTTATGGTATGAAGTCTTATGGGGTAAATTCTCAAGAAACATTTTCTTGAACATTTTCATTATCCGAAGGATCTTCTATCAAGAGTTGATAATCAGTTTTTGAAAACACATCTGAAGATGTAGGTTGAGGATGTTTAAAAACAAAAGGACCAGTTTCATCAAATTTGACATGTACTATTTCTTTAGCAGTACAAGTAATTTTATTGAAAACCCTATAGGCCTTAGAGGTTGTGGAGTAGCCTATGAAAATTCCTTCATCAGTTTTGGGTGTGAATTTTTGTAAATTATATTTATTATTCAAGATGAATACTTTGCATCCAAATACATTGAAGTAAGAAAGTATATGTTTTCTACCATTACACATCTCATAAGAAGTTTTATTAAGAAAAAGTCTAATCAAGACATGATTTATAGTATAACAAGATGTACTTACAGCTTCAGCCCAAAAATGTTTGGCTACCGAATATTCACTCAACATGCTTTTGATATCTCTTTAAGAAGTTTGTTTCTTCTGTCAACAACACCATTTTTTTGAGGGGTTCTTGGTGCCGAGAAGTTATGAGTAATGCCTTTTCTACCAAAAAAAGTTTCAAAATTAGAATTTTGAAATTCTCCTCCATGATCACTATGAATAGTTATCAATGGAAGGATTTTCTCATTTTTAACTTGGTCTCTAAAAATTTTGAAATAATAAAAACTTAATATTTATTTGTTAGAAAATAGAACCACGTAAATCTAGTGTAATCATCAACTAAGACAAATACATAATATTTTCCTCCAATGCTTCTAGTTTGTGTTGGACCAAAAAGATCCATATGCACCAACTGTAATGAATCAGTGGTTGAGACTTAACCAACTAATTTAAAACTTGATTTATGTTGCTTGGGATATTGAAAAGGATCAAAAAAATTTGAAAAATCAAATCTAAGCTCTGGTATATCCTTAACTATTCTTTTCTTAGAGAGTTTTCATAGGTTCCTAAGGTTACAATGTCTTAACCTTATATTCCATAACCAAGAATAATCTTCCATTGCACTAAGACAAGGTAGATCTTGGCTCCTAAGGTCTTCTATGTTTAGTGTGTATACATTCTCTTTCCTCTGGGTAGAAAGAATAAACTCTTCCTTAGAATTGTGTACTAATCACATGTCATTCCTAAAACACACAAGGTAACCTTCATCACATAATTTTCTTATGCTAATAAGGTTGTGCTTAAGACCCATAACAAATAAAACAATTGAAATCAATGTTTTTCTTAAGAAGAACAATATTACCTATACCGATAATATCTCCCTGAGCATTATCTCTGAAAGTAACTTTTCCTCCTTTCGTCATGATAATCTTTTCAAAGAAGTTTTTTTTACCAGTCATGTGCCGGGAACATCCACTATCCATGTACCATGTATTTTTGTTCGTACTATCTTTACTTTTCTTAAAACAATAGTGTTAGACTTTCGGAACACAAACTTTCTTGGACCCGGAAACTTTAGAAAGAAAAAATTTAGGTTTCCACATTTTCTTTAAGAAATAATCTTTATAAAAACCTAAAGACTGAGTTTTATTTAAGGAATTTTTTTCCCAATGCACACCACACTGAAACTTAGTGCAAAATGGAGCACATTGAGGAACAAAATAATTGTTACTAAAAAACGGTTTTGAATGAGTATAACCAAATCCAAAATTATTCCTTAGAGGTCAAATTTGAGAAATCTTATCAAAATTTTCCTTACCTATGGTAAAGTTTTAAAAACAATTCCTCAAGGAAAATATTTCAAACTTTATCTTAATATCTACGTTTTTATCATAAAAAAGTTTAGTTTTAGCAGTAGAGTTATTCTCAAATTTTTTTTCTTATAAATTACTTTTTCTAGATCCTTAGAAAGTTTATCCTTCTCAGAATTAAATTCCTCAAGGGTTTTTGGAATACTTTTAAAATCAAGGGTTTTCTTATCAAGATCTTTAGAAAGATCTGATATTTTCTTAGTGAGAATAGAAATCCTAGAATTTTCCTTATCAATATTTTTCTTGACTTTAGAATTTTCATTCTCAAGGAGCTTAGAAAATATAGACACTTATTCATAAGTAGGTAAAGTATTATCTTCATCAGAAGAAGATTCTTCATCCAAATATTCATAATATTTACTATCACTATAATTAGGATTCAAGGATACATTGGTTATAGATTTAGAATTGTGTACCTTGGCCATTAAACAATGATTTTTAATAGGTAGCTTGGCTAGTAAAACAATATTCTTCTGACCAGAAGATTCTTACTCTAAGGATTATTCTGATGATTCACTATAACTGGCACTCCAGGTGTCATTGGCTTTCAAAACATTATTAGATTTATCCTTGCAGTACTTCTTTCAATTCCTCTTAGAATGCTTTTCCTTTCTATCTTTTCTCTTAAGCATAGGACAATCTGGACTTATATGCCTAACTCTCTTGCATTCGTAGCAAGTGACTTCTGAGTCTTTCTTGTCCTTTATTTATTTCTTCTTGTATCTATACTGAAATTATTTCTTACCAACTATCTTGTTCATCCTTTGGGCATGATTGGCTAACTCATTTTCAAAATGTTCAATTTCACTTGATTCAGATAAAACACTGACCTTCTTTGATTTAGATCTTGTAACTCTCTCAGGAGTCTTGGATTTCATATGATTTGAAGTAGTTGTAAAAGCAACACTTCCATTCCCATTCTTCTTCTTATTTAGATAAGAATCTCTTTTCATTATTGTCTCATGTTGAAGGAGAGTTCAAAAAATCTCATCAAGAGTAATATATGAGACTTTCCTATTCTCATCAATAACTGTTCTCTTTAACTCCCACACATTAGGCATAATATCTATAATCTTGTCCAAAAGTACTTCATCATCTAATCCTTTTCACCCATAGATTTTAAAATGTTAACAATATTCAGGAATATTTGTTGTACCTTACAAAATAGTTCTCCATAAAGAAATAGAAATCCATGATATTCTGCTCTAAGCATAGCTCTTCTAGTTTTTATAATTTTTAAAGTTCCAAAGTGAGTTACTTCAATCTTCTTCTAAATACAATTTGCAGCTTCACATAAAGAAATCTGGCTATATATATTCCTGGTCATGGAATACAACAAAGTATTGTGTACCTTATAGTTAAATTGATATTCTAACTTTTCTTGATTAGTAAAAGTTATGACTTTCTTATAAGGAATCTTGTAATCTCCAGTAAGCATTACAAATTTTTCTACTCCAGTGTTAATGAAAAAAGTCTTCATACGATCTCTCCAATATTCATAATCATTCCCATCAAATATAGGTGGTCTAGTAGGATTAAGATTATCAATCGAACCAAAATTCATTCCTTACATCTAGAAGAAAATATCTTTCCACAGAATCTTGTTAGTAGTAAATGTTTGTAAAAAAGGATAAAAATCCTAGGCAAGGAAAATATAGAACAATGAAAACTGAGCAAGAAAACTTATATGTTAATATAAGTATCTTAGAGACCTTCTCTAATACCAATTGTAGGATATAAATATGATGTTGATTATAAATATACAAGAGCGGGGGTGTGAATTTTATACTTTAAAAATTCCTATGGAACCTTTAATGTTAGTTAAAACTTTCTATTGTTTAACAAAGTTAAACTAGGTAAATTCACTGGTCCTCTCAGTTATACAAAATTTCTAGATTCCGAAAATATGGTTCTGGAAATGAAACTAAAGAAAAGTTTACAAGGAAAAAAATTCTACCTTAAAGCGTATAGAATCCTACTAATCAAAGTATACAAATACGAAAAAGTATAAGATAGTTATACATTCCCTATTAATCAAAATGCAGTGAAAAAAAAATTGAAACAATACAAGTAACAAGTATAATATCCTTTAACTCAAAGAGTAGGGTATCCAACAACCTTGGATAAAGGTCACTTGATTTATACTTTTATGAAAGTTTGTTTTACCCACACCGAGGTACGCCCTTGATAGGAATATCAGAGTCTATCTTGTTATCCCCGCAAGCCCTTGAACTTCAAGGTAGTCAGCACCTCTGTCTTCCTTATCAAGGAATTTCTAAAACTTTAAGGTAGTCGACACCTCTGTCTTCCTATCCCCAGAAGCCCTCAATTGTACACAACAACAATTGGAGTCACATGAAGCAATCTGAACAATATGTTCAGTACACACAAATCATGAGAGTCTCTCTCTCTAGAAATCACTTCAACATGTAATCTCTAGAGTTATAGAACAGTCATCAAAAGTTATGAGATCGTTAAAATGAGATCCTATTTATAGGCACATCACCAACGGTCGGCTCCCGCCTCCAACAGTCATATTTTTCCTTCAATTTTGGAGGGACCTATACCCATGTCACTCAAACAATGGTTAGTTAAAAACAGAATGTACAACATAGTTGTATAACTATAAAAAGATTAAGTAAAATCAGGTTGCTCAACAAAATTCGTTTTTTGGAGTCTAAAGAAAAAATAAAGTTTGGAGTCTAAGTGGAAAACATTCGGAGTCTATATTTCATGGATATTCAGATTATTTTTTCCAAGGAATTTGGAATTATAATTTTCTAGAGTTTGGAGTCTGAATTCTGAGGAATTCGAAGTCTGAATTCAAAGGAATTTGAAGTCTGAATTTGGAGGAATTCGGAGTCTAAATTCTAAATAATTCGGGGTCTGAATTGTAAGGAATTCAGAGTCTGATTTCTAGGGAATTATGAGTCTGAATTCTAAGGAATTTGGAACCTGAATTATAAGGAATTCAGAACCTGAATTTTGAGAATTCAAAGTCTGAATTTCAAAGAATTTGGAGTCCGATTTTCAGAAAATTCGGATTCTGAATTTCAGAGAATTCGGAGTCTGAATCTCAGAGAATTTGGAGATTGAATTTCAGAGAATTCAGAGTCTGAATTTCAGAGAATTCAGAGACTAAATTTCAGAGAATTCAGGGTCTGAATTTCTGAGAATTCGGAGTCTGAATTTTGGAGAATTCGGAGTCTGAATTTCAGAGAATTCAGAGTCTGAATTTCCGGGAATTCTAAGTATGAATTTTAGAGAATTCGGAGTCTGAATTTCAGAGAATTCAGAGTCTAAATTTTAGAGAATTCGAAGTCTGAATTTTAGAGAATTAGGAACCTGAATTTGGATCCTAAAAACAGAATACTCTATATCTAAATATTTATAGAATTCCGAGGTTTTAGATGTGAAACCATATTTTTCACTTAGGAATAAAAAGAGTTATATTTAGAGAGACTAAAAATAAGAACAAAGAAAAATAGGTTAGGATTAATTTCCATGGGGAAGAAAAATTTTACTTGTTAAGAAAAAAATTCAGGGAAATAAAATTTACCTTAAGATAGAGTGTTTGTGATTTTCATAACATAGAGGAATGGAAAATTCATAAGGAAACCATATTGACTCAACAATTAAGGACAAATGAATGGAACTACCCTACACATGATCTCAAGATGGTAGCAGTGGTTTATGCTTTGAATTGTTGGTGGAATTATATATTGGGAGAGAAGTTGACCGTGTTTACCGATCAAAATTGGTTAAGGTATATCTTATCATAGGGAGATTTGAATCTCTGACAGTAGAGGTGGGTGGAGTATATGTAGTCATTTGATTTTCTCTAGCGTATGTGCTCTAGAAAGAAAACAATGTTGTTGGCACATTGAGTAGGAAAACATAGGCTTAGATAGTTCAGGATTCTAGAGTTGAGTGAAAGATAATGACCTTACTGGTTGAGATGCATGCGGTGGTTTAGAAGAATTAGGACCAGATGACTCTTATAACAATTTTAGTGGAGTATACACTTTTTATCTAGATTAAAGATAGGTAGTATAAGGATCCAAAGTGTTTGACTTTGAGGTAAAGTCTTGAACGTGGGGAGTCACCTTCATATTGGAGCATAGATGAGGATGAGATCACCAACATCAAGAATCGGGTTGTTTTGCCTACAAGCATTCAAGAGGATCTCATATAAAAATTTCATGCCTTAAATTGGGTGGTGCATCTTGGGGTGACCAAAATATACCATGACCTATGAAAATATATTGGGTGTTGGTCATGAAAAAGGAGATAGTAGGGTTATTCACATGATGCTACACCTGCCAGTAGGTGAAGATAGAGTATCAATGACCTGGAGGTTTTCTCCAGCCATTACTCATTTTAGAATGGAAGTGGGATTATGTGAAAATAGACTGTTTGGTGGGTTTCATAAAGACTATAAGGATGAATGAATCTATCTAAGTTATTATGGATTGACAGATAAAAGTATCACATTTATTGTATATACCTGAGACTTTATTGGTGAATTATATAGAAGATTTGTATGTTCGGGAGATAGTCCATCTACATGGGGTACCATGAACTATAGTTTCAGATCATGACTCATGATTCACCTCATTCTTCTAGAAATGCTTGTAGAAGGTGCTCGGTACATAGGTATTATTGATTACAACTTTCCACCCATAGAAAATTGGGAAATTGGAGTGTACTATATAAGTGCTTGAGGAAATGCTGCAGGTGTGCGTTCTTGAATTAGGTGGGCCTTGGGAGAATCACATGGCTTTAGTTGAGTTTTCCTATAAAAACAGTTATCAAGAAATGATATAGATGAAACTATATGAGGCTATTTATGGTAGACCATGAAAATCACCGCTATGTTGGGTGGAGGTAGGTGAGTCACAGTTGTTAGGACCAAGTCTTGTGCATGAGACGTTGAAGTAAGTGTAGCTAATTATGAAACATATGGCTATGAATTAGAGTGGACACAAGTCATATACTTATAGCCATCAATGACACCTAGAGTTTATAGAGGGTGATCATGTATTCCTTCAGGTGTCACCTAGATTGGGTCATCGTGGGATATAGAGATAGGGAAAGTTGGCGCCTAGGTTCATCAGACCATTTAAGGTTGTGGGGAGAATCAGGATGATGGAATACTAATTGGATCTTCCATATAAATACAGTTCTATGCATGATGTTTTCCATCTATCACAACTTTGATAGTATCACCCCGACCCTTATTATGTGATTAATGTGGATGATGTTGATCTAGATGTAGACGCATCCTTTGAGGAGCATCTAATATATGAGTTGGATCATAGTGAGAAATTGTTGTGGGAGAAGACCGTACTGATAGTTTATGTATTATGGAAACATGGGTGTGTACAAGAGGATAAATGGGAAAGGCTGGAAGATATGAAGGCTTAGAGTCTTGATCTTTTTGACATAGAACCTTAGAAATTCTTGGGAGTGGAGCTCGAGGATGAGTTTTTATAAAGTGAGGATATTGTAAGATCCTGAACTTTTGTAGTGTTGTCTCATGCTCGTTTACTAGTACTCTTTTCTTCAGTGTTGAGTAATTTTCATTTAGGCTTTAACTTGGGGTGTGTTTGGGTGGAAATTTTAGAAAAATGGAAGAAAAAATGTTAGTACATGATTCACGCGTGGTTAGGGAAAACCGTGCTTCCCATCCCAGAAAACCATGAAACCCTAGATAGTGGACATTTTAACTGTTGGTACACAATTTTTATAACCATGTAATCTTTTAGTAGTAACAATGAACCCTTTAAATAATAGGTGCATAATTGGCGCATGTTTAGGAAAAACTGTGTTCCCGAACCCAGCTAATTGTGCGCATGAATTAGTTAATCCTGAAATTTATTTTAAAAATTCCCTGAACCCCAAAAACTCACCTATTTTAACCCTCATTCGACCCTAGTCCCTCTTTCATGTTTTTGGATCTCTCCGTCGAGTCTTAAGCCCTCCCGACGTCCGTTCTTTGAGAATCAAATCCTGAACTCTCTCAGTAAGTGAATTCTTCTCCCATTCCTCCATCATTCTTCCCCCGGTCTTTATGATTTATCTCAGTGATGCAATCCTATATATTGGTTATATCTATATCTCTTTGGTGAGATCTATATGTGTGATTATAGATCTAAATATATATTTTCAATATCTTTATTTTCTTTAATATTGATTTAGGGTTTTTGAGATTAGGATCTATATTTAAGTCATTATGCCGTTCAATTTTCGTGGATTTCTGTTGGGCGATTATTCTTAGATGAATTATGATAGGTGGTGTAATATTTAATTCCCATAGTTTTGATTTTGATACGTGTATTCATGGTTAAGTATTTCTATCATTCTTTAGATAATTTAAATTCCTAAATTTGGTTAGTTAATGTGTCCGATTGATTAATTGAATTATTGTTGAAATAGATCATTAATTGGGGAGTTAATAATGAGATTAAGGGGAAGTATATTTAAATAATTAATTGGGAAGTTAAATATGATAATTAGGGGCTGACCAATTAGATAATTAATTGTAGGAATAATTATGATATTTAAGTAATTATGATTTAGATAATGGGCCATTGATTAATTGGGTTATTATTTAAATTGATGATTAATTTGGGAGTTAATTATAAGACTAAGGGGCTGTCCATTTATATAATTAATTTGGGAATTAATTATGAGATTTAATGGATTTACATTTAGATAATTAATTTGGGGATTAATTATTAGATTCTGGTATTTTTGATTTAGATAATTAATCGTAGTATTAATTACGAGATATTGAGATAATTGATTTAGAATAATTAATTGATGAATTAGTTATGAGATGTCTAGATATATGATATGAGATAATTAATTTTATATTAATTATGAAATATTTGTGTCATGAGATGAGATAATCAATGGTAGATAAATATGAGATATTAAAATTTTGTGTATTATTAATTAATTAATGTATTAATTAATGGTTCTTGAGATATACTTTATATTGTGATGTTGTTTATTATGTGTTATTAAATGGAAAATGGTAATATTTAAATTTGTTCAAGTATTATGAATATTAACATTCTCATTCAATTATGTGTTATTAAACGGTAAATGGTAACATGGACATTTGACTAAGTATTATGAATCGTAACATGCTCATTCAATTATGTGACATTAAATGGTGAATGGTAACATGGAAATTCAGAAAAGTATTAAGAATGGTAACATGGAAATTATACAAAGTATTAATAATGGTAACATGGACATTCAAATGTGATATACCTAGGAGATGGATCAGATTCTGGTATGAGCTGAAGTAGGTATTGAGGTTCAGGTATTTTCAAGAACCCTATGGTTTATGTAATTAAATAAAGAATATTTAATAACGTGATAAATTATTTATTTATTTATTATATTTATTTATTTATATAATTTTATACACCATTATTGAATAAAACTATTTTAGACACTATTGGTGGTGGTTTACTGAGTTGTACTCACACTATACTCAGGCTGTTTGATCAGTACCTGAATATACATTATTGTTGTATGATAAGTTAGGGGGAAAGGCCCAATGTTAGATGGTTTATTTAGGGATGAAGATAGCATGGGGAACCAGATATGGTTTAGGACCCTCTTGGGAGTCTTCAGCGTATTTATTTTCAGTTTTCATTGTGTACACATGACACATATGTTTGTATGACATGTTTTCTATTTTAGTTGGATATTGTATTTCCCACTTTGATTATATTGAGAGATTGGAATTTTTTATGGTATTATATTATTATTCTATTGTTTTCTTATTTCCACTAGTGTATTACTCTAATCAAATAGGGTATAGTCTCTTCATTAATGACTTATCATACCCTTGCTGTTAGTCGGAAAACTTTGGCTTACATGGTGGCGTGTTTGAGGTCATGTGATCGATCAACTTGGGGAACCAGTGTGTGACATCCATGTTGGGAGGATACAATGTACTCAAACTAATTTTTTATGTGGGAAAATATATATCTTGGTACTATTTATTCCACTTAAATTCCACCTCACCCGTGCTAATAAAGAAAATTCCAACGATCACCAGTGTGCTCTACCACCTTCCGCATCAGAAATCTACCATGTCTGCTACTAGAGAAGCTCGAACATGAGCTAAAGATCACTAAAACTACCAAAGAACACATGTAATCCCCTTATATGAACTTCATGAACCCCATGATCACCATTTTTATGTCTCCTCTAGCCACTTAAAGGGCCAGAGGATTAGAGGACCTGCTGCCACAACTCACCATTGTTGCTACCACTAATCACCACCGCTTCATGCTTTGCCAATTTCACATCCACCAAACTCCACATCACCATGCACCATGCACAAGACATTAAAAAGAAGTATGATACCATCCCCACATATATAATTGGTCCATGCTATGATTTTGGAAAGCTCTAGAGAAGTGAATATTTAAGGATTCGAATATTTTTTTATCTTCATTCAACCTAGAGATCCAGGGGATTTGAAGATCCTCTTTGATCATGAGGAGGAGGATGAGGTATCCTCCTATGCCTATAAAATAATACCCCTACTCACCATAATATAAAAAATTCACACATTGTGATGGAGGAGGCTTCTTGATGGAGGCTTGGTTGAAGCTCCTATGTCCATATTTTCTACTTTTTTTTAAATTTAATTATTTTTGTTTTAATTTATTTTTTAATTATAATTTTAATTTATTTTATAAATAGAACTGTATTCATATTTTACAATATTGTTTTTCACCCAAACCCTCCTCCTCCTCTTCTCCTGATTATTATTATTATTATTATTTTAAAATTCCTCCTGATATATTTTTTTATTTTATTAGTTTAGTCTTCTTGTCTATATCACACACACACACACACTCTTCTTTCTCTCATCCGCCATTTTTTTTATTTTTATTCATATTATTCTTTTTATTTTATTTTATTTTATTACTATTTTTTTCGTCCCTTCTTTCCCATTACACCATTGTGATCTCTTACCCCCAATAATGTGAGGATGACCCGAGGCTTATCCTGAGGGAGGTTTAAGTGTTCTTGAAATCTTACTTAATATTGATTTTGTGTTTGTGATAGATGTGATTAGTACACATGGGTGTGGCGAATAGATCCCATGATATACAACTCAATATATTTCTATTCTTTTGTTTAATCACATTTCCACGTCTCCATTAGTTATCTCTTAAAATGATGAATTTGAGAAAAAATGGATGAAATGACAATGATATATTTGGTTACTAAAAAAGGCCACACCCTTGACCAAGGTGCGTCATCATCTTTGATTACAGGAGGAGGGGGAATTGATATAGCTTAAGTCATTATAGATTTTATATTTTTTTAAATAATAATAATTGTAATTCATCATGAGTTTTCATGATTAGATTATCAAACTTAATTTGAAAAAATAACAGAGAATAATGATTGAACCCAAAATTGAATCTAAGAACAAGTTCCTTATTATTAATCACATTATATTCATAATTTCTTGTTAGTATATGTTTTTAATTTTTATATTTCATTTCATTGTTTTTTAAAATAAAGAAAACCAATTTTTTTCATTTCTTCTAAAAATAATATAAAACAACAAAGAGAAGTAGTTTTTAGGTGAATTAGACTATGTGAGTGAATGAACTGAGAATATCCAAAAGTGAGACAACCCTGGTCAACCACTATACTTTACTAGTAGAATAATTTTCTTTTGCAACACCCCATTATAGGAATGTGTAAAAACAAGAACCCTTGTCAGGGATCCAATAATTAGTTTACTTATCATTTTATATTTTTATATTTTAGATATACCTTATTGATTTTATAAAAAAATCCATGATGTTTTTAAATGACTAGTTTTACAATTCATGGAACAATTAATCTTAGGTGCAAGAACCAATGTTTCAAAATGTTGCAGAGGAGGATCTCCTATATAATATCATTGAACTCACTGACCTAGAAATGAATATGATAAATGGAAATAGCATTATAATTTCATTTCATGAGATGAAAGATATGATTTATGAAGTCAAACTTGATTATCAAAGACTAAAGGCTAAAAAGGATGTTCCACTAAAGATTCCCAATTTTACTAAATTCATCAAAAGGTTGAGTCCCATCTTAAGGAGTATCCACCACCCAACTATCTGAAGATCCAGATCCAAGAGGATATGATAAGATATAGTGGATTCATAATGAGTAATACTTTCTTGTTGATATAATTTCGGGAGATAAATAATATCTAGATGAATTTTTTATTGAGTATGAGGTACAAATTTATCTCCCTAATACTTAAAAAGTATAATATCTAGTGTCATTTCAAGTCACTCTATCCATAAAAGAGGAGGAAGCCATCCAAATGATATATTTTTAAGAAAATATTTAGGATCCCAATTAACTTCCTCCACTTTGAACCATCCAACTAAAAGAGGCACTAACCATTAAAGAAGAGATTGAAACTACACCAATTCATGGAGTTGATCTTATCTCAAAATCCATTTAATTTAATTTTATTCAGTCTTAATTGAGTATTAATTCCCATTTCTTTGAATTTTCAGATTTAGATAATCTTTTCTATGATTTAGAGGAAGATGAAGAACCTAGAAATGAAAAATTTGAGAAACACATAGATATTGCTAATTTTGATAAACATATATTTGAGGAATCCCATAAAATATATATAATTAGCTAAGCCTGTAGAAATCAAGACATAGGATACTCATATTGAAAGGTAAAATTTAATTATTAAAAATTCATATTCAAATTTTATTCAAGTAAATATACCTACTTATTTTACATTTGATTATTTTATTCATGTAGCCTATGTTAAGGCAGTACTAGAATATAATGTAAAGGTTAGACAAGTAGAAAACAAATAAGAGGATGACCCATACTTCATTCTACCCCCACCATGAATGTTGTACTTAATTGTGAAGGGGGAGGATTTGGTATACTCTATCTGTGGACCATTACTCACCAAGAAGAAATAAGTGAAATATGGTAAAATTCACATGTGGTGGTTTATATCAAATAAGAATCAGCCACCATAAAACTTTGGATAATAGCTGGTGCTACCCTCTAGAGGCAGTAGAAGTTCCGGGTCCACTTGGGAGATTATACCATGAATTATACTTTTACTCACTTTCTATAAATTTAGAATTTCATTTTCATTTTTTAGATTATTCCATCATGTATCCCCACTCCCTATTATATTTTTGAGCTTAAATGACATGATCCTTGTGCTTAATTGAGAAATTTTCTTTTATAGGTTCATAGTGGCACAAGGCAACCCCTAGTAGAAAAGAAAAACGTCTAAGATTTATGGGAAAGGGAGTTCACTCTTAGTGTTTAAACTTTTAAACTCCCTATATTTTAGTCCAAAAACATGTATTGAGTATTTAACTAGAAATTGCATACCCATAATTGAATTATTGATTTACTTGAATTATCTTAGAGATAAGAGTTTCTTAGGAATCATGTGATTCCTTGTTTGATATTTCAATGTTAATAATATTTAATGAGTAAAATGGATAATTGGATGATTAAAAAAAATCATGGATATTAAAATGAGGACTCATGATTTTTGGGAATTAATTGATTAATGTAAATAAAATTTTCCAATCATTTTTAGTGATTTGAATTTATGAAATTCATGTAAATTGATTTGTTATTATTAATAATGTCTTGAGTGATTTTATAATTTTATATTAACATTCATGAGAGGATTTATAGACTAAATACTTCATATTTTATCTTGATCACATTTCATGAGTGATCGTGGGACATTTCATCGAACAAAACATACATATGAACTTATCAAATCTATGATTGTGAAAAAACACATTTAAAATAATTGAGTCATCTTTTGGAAATTCCTTATCCTCAAAAACCCACCTTCACATAAATCCTTGTTAAACCATAGAAACCATGAATGAATTGGAATGCGCCATGTTTGAAGCTATTTTTATCCATTTCTACCCTCCTATTAGTAATTTCATGATATTTTAATGTTTAAGTGTGGGGGAGAAAAGAATCATGAATAATGGGATGAAATAAATTATAATAAATAAGTGAGGGGGTTCTAATGTGGGTATTAAGTAGGGTTATTGAAAATTCATTATACTCTTTATTATTTTCCCCTCTTGATAAAAAAATAAAAATGAAAAGGAAAAAAATAATGAAAGAATTAAAAAATGAGATGTGATTTGGTAAAAACAAAAATCACCACTACTAGACCTATGATTTTTATCGTATGGGGTTAGATGGTGGATGTGAGGTTCATTCTAAAAATATCATTCAAAAAATAAAAAATAATGAAAAGATTCTTCGAAAAAAGTATAAAAGTAGATAAAAATTCAAATGGGTGTGCTAATCATTCATTATGCTTAATTTGGACATAAACCTAATTTGATATTTGGAGTATGTTTTATTTATCAAAAATTGAAGGGGATAATTTCATTACACTTTTAATTATGATATCACGATTTATATTTAAGTGATAAAACTCCTCCTTGAGCCTTTATTTTTAAAACATAAATTCCTACCAACCATATGACTTAGAGTCATTTGAACCTTTAATGAAATCCATCATGATTTTATGTTTCTTTTTTTCTTTACCAAGTAGAGGATGGAGTTTCATTGCAAGCTTATGGATAATAAGCATGTATTTATGATATGATAATAACTATACTTGAATAAATATCATGATTAATGAGTGAAAAGATTTAAAAGAGAGGTAGATCATGAATTTTCATGTTTAATAATAATGAATTGAGGAACTTGAAAGAATTAAAGGAAAGGTTCCATTATTTTTAAAATGGGGAAAACTAAAATAAATGATTTGATTGTTTTTTTAAAAATTGATAAATTGTATTGATATTTTATGTGGTTTTTTAAATTTTTATTTGCAAGTTAAAATTGTTTGATTTAATTGATTTATAATTTGAATAATAATAACATTTCTACCCTCTAAATTTTCTATTGAGATTTTATGCTTGGGGAAAATCATGGTTTAAGTGTGGGGGTATTTAAGAGACTAATATTTCAATAATATTTTTAAATATTTTTTCAATGGTTTTAAGAGGATTTACAATGAATAATGACCATATATTTAATATTCTACTAATAAATGGGAATTCATAATTATGGAGTTAAAATGAATAAAAATGATTAAATTGATATGGACGTTTAAATTATGAATTTATTTTTACAATATTTTGAAATATGTTCTATGTATTTATGTGTTTATCATTTTTCATGTGAAAAAAATATTAGGCATCCAAGCCCTCTCAACCTCAAAGGCTAGCCAGCAACATATCCAAGCCCAATTAGGCTTAGACGACCAAGACAACTCAAGGGATTGTCTACTCAGGATGCAGAAGGGAACTAGTGATCAATCCACCTGCATATGTATCCCTGGGTGGTGAATACCATAAGGAGTAAAGTTGGGTTGAATCTTGCATGGGCCATGTGTTCTGCGGCCAATAGATTAATGTATTCAAGTGTTAACTAGGAGACCATCCCTAAAGTAGCCATTTGAACCATGAAAATACACTTTGGATTATAATCCAGTGCTGACTCCAGCTGATGTTTCTATGCAGGAAAAAATATATCTCTGTACTATTAATTCTACTTAAATTCCACCTCACCTATGCTTGGAAAGAAAACGCCACTACTCGCAACAGTGATCCAATGCCTTCCACACTAGAAATACACCATGTACGCTACTAGAGAAGCTTGAAATCATGATTCACATCACTAAAACATCCTTAGAACACCTAGGATCACCTCAGTGGCACTTTCCAACTCTCGTGAGAACCATTTTGAAGGCTCCTCAGACCACTTCGAAGTCCGGATGATTGGAGGACCCACTAACGCTACTTTCCATCACTGCTGACATCGATCACCACTGCTACATTCATGATCTACTAATGAAAGATTCACAAAACTCCATGTCACCATTCACCATGAACAAGACATGAATAAGAAGTCTGATCCCATCCCCACATCTACTGTTGGTCCGCACTGTGATTTTGGAAAGCCCGAGAGAAATAGATATTTAAAGATTCAAATATTTTAATATATTCATTCAGCTGAGAGATCCGGTGGATTTGAAGATCCTATATGACCATGTGTAGGAGGTTCAAGGATCCTCCTTTACCTATAAAATATGTCCCCATCAAACTACCCTAGAAAACATTCACACATTGTGAGGGAGGAGTCTACTTGATAGAGGCTCGACCGATGCTCCTCGGTCCATGATTTCTCCTTTGTTTTTATTTTAAATTTCAATCTTTTTGTTTTTGTTTAATTCTAAATTTCAATTTAAATTTATTTTATAAATATAATTTCATGCATATTTCACAATTATGTTTTCCACCCACACCCTATTCTTATTCCTCTCCTCATGATTATTATTATTTTAACATTCTTCTTTATTTTTTATTTTCTTTATTTCTTTTATTATTTTATTCTTCTTCTTAATAATTCTCTCTCTCTTCTTTCTTTCACCCACCATCATTATTATTATTTTTATTCTCATTATTCTTTTTATTTCATTTTATTTTATTACAATCTCTTATTCCTCTATTCTTTCCTATTCCACTATTATGATCTCTAACCTCTGATAATGGGAGGTTGACCCAAGTCTTGGCCAAGGGGATGTCTAGGTGTTATCGAATTATTGATTAATGTTTATTTTGAGTTTATGATAGATGCGAGCACCATGAATGGGATTGGATAATTCCCCCCATGAAATTAAAATCAAATTATTTCTATTCATTTGTTTAATCTATTTTCCCTGTCTCCATTGGTTACCTCTTCACGTGATAAATTTGAGTAAATCAATGGATGGAATGAAATTGATAGAGCCAGGTATTGGAAGATGTCTCACCCTAGACCAAGGTGTGTTATCAAACTTTATAATAGGAGGAGGTGGAATTGAGAGTTCTTATGGCATTTGAGATTTCATAATTTCTAAATAACGAGAATAGTAATTCATCATGAGATTTAATTTTTGGATTATCAAAATAAAATAAAAAAAATTATAGGAGAATAATGATTGAACCCAAAACTGAATCTAAAGCCAAGTCCTTTATTTTTTATCTCATTCTATTTATAATTACATGTCACTTTAGGTTTAGAGATTTTATATTGTAGGTCTTTTCATTATTTTAGGATGTAATAAAAAAAATATCTATCATTGTTTTCATAAAATAATAAAAAAAATATCTATCATTGTTTTCATAAAATAATAAAAAAACAAAAAAATTAGTTTAGGTAAATTAGATTAAGTGAGTGAAAAAATGAGAATCTCCTCAAGTGAGATGACCCTAGTCATCCACTCTGCTGTAGTAGCAAAATAATTTTCTTTTACCATGATCTATTATAGGGGTGCATTAATGATCGAACCATTTCAGACACCCATATAGAATGATTGCAGACTTCAAGGATCCCTAAATCGAGTTCCAGTTCATGAAGAAGAGGTTTAAAATTGATATTCAAGAAGAAACCATTTCAAAAAGATGAATCAAGAATCACATACCTTAGGGTTTCCATCAACAGATCCAATTTTGAGATATGTCAAAGGAAGGGAAGCCGATTCACTAGATCTGTTGCTAATTGAAGAACATATAATGAATTCATTATTGATTCTAGAAGATATCCTCAGGTATAGTTGGTGAATATCAATCCATAAATAATCTATCAATAAAAAATAGATTCAATAAAGAAGAAGGTCTCATGATGACCATTCTATAAATAGTTACCTAGAAACATCACCATTATTAAGAGTTCTATCTCTAATCAAGGGGGTGAAATTGTAATTAATTATTAGAATACTCAACCAATATACTAAGTAATAATTAATATATTATAGTTCTATCATCAATACACCATCAATAAGAAGTTTTGGAAGATGATTCTTAAAATATTACCTGTAGAACATTTTTTGTTGGTGGTTGATCTAGATTCAAACAAGAAACATCATAAACCTGCTATATGTGTTTCTGATCTACAAGAAATAATGAATTCAACATTTTATCTTCATGTAACTCACACGTATGACATAGATCCATGCTCATATCACTAAGAGGAAGAAGGATTTGGCATAAAATTAAAGGAAAACTCCCCAATTAATCATCACCGAATTGGTCAAATCTTGCGCAGGCAAGAGGAGAAGAATAGAAGAGTTTAGATACAAGGGTATAATTATAAAACATTATTTAAGAAAAATTAGGGTTTTATTTACGTAAAAAATACGGTAAAAACCGATTTGAGTTAAAACCCATGAGGTTGATCAATTGCACCCTCAGATTGGGTGCACCGGCAGGCCAGTGGCACCACTGGATGGCTAGTGGTGTCTACAGAGCCCTACAGAACTACTAGAATCCTATCAGATGGATGATGGGTTACACCAGATATAAAATAGATATTTTCCATCCACCCTAATGTTAGCTCTTCCTCAATTATTCCACCTTCAAAACCTAGACCCTTAGCCATGAGAACAAACTCTGAACAAACCATATTAGAGATGGAAAAAAAGGAATGGATAATTTATAAACATTAACATCTCATACATTGAAAATAAGTGAGGATGATAGAATTTTTCCCCTATAAGGAATTATATTCCTTGATAAGTAACATAAATGGTTATCCTCAAACAACTTGGGACATTGATTGTGAACATCATCGTCTCACTCCCAGGTCTCCTCCTGTATCCTTCCATAACATTATAGAATTCAGACTAGCAGCCCCATCTTCCCTAAATGGAATTTCTTGATCTAATTTATAAATACAATTGGTGATCCATTGATTATGCATAAATCTCCAGTTCAACATCCCCATAGTCATTGAAATGTATGGAATCAGGGATGTAACTTCTATGATAAGATACATTAAACATGTCGTGTATACCTCAGTAGTTAAAAGAATGAACCAGACGATGAACCAAAATCCAAAACGTCTTGATGATTTGAAAGGTTAAAACATAGCACGATTCTATCTTTCCTTCCTTACTCAAACATCGATGGCCCAAACAAGGATTAACCCTCAAGAAAATTCTATTTCTAACAACAAACTCTAGAGTTCTCCTATTGTTCGCAAAATACTTCTGTTGAATATAATCTATAATCAGCTTTCTCTGAATTTGATGCACTCTCTCAGAGGCCTTCTATACCATACTGGTCCTCAAAAATGATTCCTCACCATCCTCATTCCAATAGAGTAGTGAAGAAAATTACCTCTTATAAAGATCCATGTATGGCTCCATCTAAATCAAATCTTGGTAACTATTGTTGTATATGAACTCAACCAAGGCCAGTGATCATCCCAAGATCCACCAAAGTATAGGGAATATGCCTAATGAATTTCCTATAATATATAGGTCACCCTCTTGGACTCTATATCATTCTAAGGATGGAATTTCATAGTCAATATTAGCAGAGTTCTTATGGCCTTTTGTAAGCCCTACCAAAACTATGATGTAAAACATGCATCATTTTTGGATACAATGCTCAAGGTAAATCCCTGTAAATGTATAATATCATGGATATATAGATTCTATATATAATCTACTGAGTGAATCTCATGGAATAGTAATAAGTGAGAAACATTCATCAATCAATCAACAATCACTTAGATCTTGTAACAACTCCTTAGGGTCCTAGGTAACCCAATAACAAAGTCTGTCATAACATCCTACCACTTACCTAAGGGAACAAGAAGTGGTTGGAGAAAATCACAAGGATACTAGTGCTATGCCTTTATCCTATAATAGGTAAGGCATCAAGAAACAAAACCTACAATGTCCCTCTTCATCCTTAACACACGAATTAATGCCTAAATTCGTGAGACTACTTAGTCACTCCAGGATGTATAGCCCACTAGGAGGTATGCAAGTCTCCCATAAACTCTTCCCTGATGAAATAAGAGACTACAAATCTCACATGAACCATAATCACATCATCACCATCCATAAACCACTCAGGTATTGTGTCACCTCTTTCTATCCATTCCCATATCACAACACACTCAAGGTTAGTCTCATATCTAGCCTTTACTCAATCTATAAGAGAATATGCGTTCACCCACGGGGCACATGTCATTGATACTTAATCCTCATAATAATCCATCCTCTAATCATCCAATAAGATAACTAATAAATAATGCTCCTTCAAAGGTCATTAACCAATATCCTGAGATATTCAAATCTTATGTCTAAGAGAATCTGCAATAATATTAACTTCACTACCACAAAACTGAGCAAGGCCAGCGCCACCCCTTTATCAGTACTAACGAAAAAGCGCAGATAAAGGGGGGGGGGTACCTTTATCAGCGCTAAAAAAGAACTGATAAAAGTACCCCTTTATCAACGCTTTTTTTAGCGCTGATAAAGGTACCCCCTTTATCAGCCCTTTTTTTAGTGCTGATAAAGGGACCCCTTTTATCAGCGCTTTTTTAGTAGCGTTGATAATGGGGGGGGGGCTTTATCAGCACTTTTTTAAAAGCGATGATAAAGGTTTCGACTTCAAAAAAAATTAATTTAAAATAATATATTAATATATTAATATATCAATATAGTTATATTGATATAAATATAATATATACATTTTAAATATATTTTAGATATGTATAAATATACATTTATACTTAATATAATTAATATATAAGATATTTAGTGAAAATGGCATATAAAAAAATTAAAAAAATATTCTAAATTAATAATTTTCTAATTATTATGGAGTAAAATTCATTTAATAAAAAATTGAAGACTAAAAAAATAAAAAAAATTAAAAAAAGATCCAAAATATGTTGAAAATGCAACTCGAACTTCAAACGGAAATAACTTTTGATCAGGGTGTCCATTTGAGCTCTACCACATATCAAATCAAAGCCTGCGACGAGCTCTACATCATCTTCATCCAGGGGTACCCTGTTCAAGGTTCTTTCGAGACCAAAAAAGGCCCAGAAGACCTCTAAAACTGAGTTTTTGGACGGGGTACCCCGATTTTTTAACATTTTGTGGATTTTCACCCTCGTTTAAGAGGGTATTATTGGATTTTTTCGGTGGGAATTGAATTTATTCCAAGGTATTACATTCATATTGATATTATTTATTTGAAGTTTTATAGTTTTTTCTAATGCACTGGTATTTATAAATAAATATATAACTATATGTACATATTTTTTATATATTCACACCTATAAATTTAATTTTTTAAATAAATTATTAAACATATTTACATATAAAATATATTATATTTATCTAAACAATAACTAATATCCATTTTATTTAAAATACCAATATATGAATATTTATATAACTATATATTAATATAATTGTATATATACATTAATATAACTATATATATTAATATAACTATATATATATATATTAAAATAACTATAAATATATTTATTAATATAACTATAAATATATATATTAATATAACTATATATATTAATATAAATATATATTACTATACAAATAAATATATCTAAATATATATATAAATAAATAAATATATCATAAATAATAGAACAAATCAATATAGGGCAGTGGTAAAGGCTTCAGGTGCGCAGGGGGGAGGTCTCAAGATCAAATCTGGGTGGAGGCAGGGGCATGCGCGCAAGGGTGATTTAGAGAAGATAACACTGATAAAGGGTGTATGTGGTGCATGCGGGCGCAGGAGGAGAAGCAAAGTGCTGATAAAGGGGGGCACAAGCGCTGTAAAAAGCCCCCCCTCGTGATTGGAAATACTTTTTTAATATTTTTAATATTTTTAATTTTTTTTAGTTTTATCTGTGCTAAAAAAGCGCTGATGAAAGGGTTCTTTTATCAGTGCAAAAAAGAAAGCACTGATAAAAGACCCTTTTATCAGCGCTTTGTTTTAGCACTGATAAAAGACCCCTTTCATCACCGCTCTTTTTTAGCGTAGATAAAAGGGGTCTTTATCATCGCTTTTTGGAGCGCTAATAAAGGGTACCCTCCCTTTATCTTCTCCGGCATTAACAACGCTATTCTAATGTTGTTAAAGGCCATTTTTAGCACTGATAAAAGCCGTATTTGTATTAGTGATTTACCAAGTGCGTAATCCATACCAAAGTAAAACATCTACAGATACTCTACCCAATACCTTTTCGTTAGATTTAGGTCCCATTCTGTGAATATACAGTGAACGGTATTGTGGTCAATATAGACAAAAAACCTCTCACTAAATAGATAATATTGCGAACACTTCAAAGTATGGACCACAATTTATAGCTCTAGTTCATGAGTTGGATAGTGTTTCTCATGAGGTTCCAGTTGACATGAACCATAACCTACTACCCACTCCCTCTATACCAACATTAATCCCAACCTCCTCTTTAATTCATGAAACACTTCTTCATGATAGTCCAACCATTGGAAATCTATTCCCTTATTCATTGAAACATTTATAGGAGTTGATAAATGGTATAATTCTTAGATAAAACATTAGTAGTATCCAAATAAACCCAGAAGAATCCTAATCACAAACAAATTCTGAGGATGTGTCCAGGACATCATTGGCACAATATTCTCATAAGTTATGGATATAGCCATCTCAGAAACCAAATGAACCATGAATTCTACCTCATGAATAAAAAACGGTACTCTTCTATAACATAGAATAAATTCAATGTTCTCAAAATATAATCATGACTATCTTGACATGTCTGGAATAATTATCTGGTGTTGGAGAGTAGATGAGGATGTCATCAAGGAACACCACAATGAATGAGTAAATATATGGCTGAAGCATTTTATTCATGAGAGCTATGATTTTTTAATCCAAACAACACCACTAAGTATTCATATAGCCTATAACTACCCCAGAACAATATCTTTAGGATTCCCACCTCTCAAACCTGTAGCTGGTGATATCTAGATCAGATGTTGATCTTAAAGAACCACTGAGATCACCATAACTCATTGAAAAGTTCATCAATCCATGGAAAGGGATAAATTTTCTTTACCATCACCTAGTTCATATTTTAGTAATCTATACAGAGTTAAGAAATATTTCTACCTTTATGGTTAACAAAATAGGTGCACCCCACAATGAATTACGTGGCATGATAAAGACCTTCTACTCCAAGTCCTTGAGATGCACATTGGTCACCTTCAACTTGGATGGTTTAATATGGTAAATGGGTATTGAAATGTGTTGTTCATATGGAATGAGATAAATCTTAATGTCAAATCCTTTATCAAGGATAAAAAATATGAATTCATTCCATAATATATATTGATAGAGATCCATGACTAGAGGAAAAGAGAAGGGGACACCAATGATCTTATTTAAAGAGACAAACCCTCAATATATTCCATGATTTTCAAAATATGGCTCAATTATGGACAAAATATACCTACTCCCAGTTCCCACTCATTTTTCATCACATTTTTCTCTCCCTTGGGTGATGTAAATGACACCCATCTCGGATAGAAATTAATGTGAGCAAAAAAGTGGTCAACCAAACCATGAAAAGAACCACATAAAAGGCCATCGTTTAAAAAATAATGAATTTACACATATTTACATAAATATAAATGACTATAGGACACTCTAGGAATAACTTAAGAGGATATAATTTCATTCCCAATGGTGTATAAAGGTAAAGTAAATCATTAGAAAACATGATTGGTAAATCAAGTCTAGAAATAAATTTTGTGGAGTTAAAGGAATGAGAATCACCAATATCAAACAAAGTGGTAGAAAAATATAGAATTGATAAAGACCATAGATTGAATAATAAACAGTCCCTTAACACCATTTTCTTGGAGTATGGTCCATTTTGTATACTTTACATGCCTCATCTCTGTGACCCTATCCTTGATACACATGACCATTTTGAGTCATCATCATCTGAGCATGCTGCTAAGGACCCTAACTGGATGTTTAGGTATAATATTAAGTCTTTCCTATACCAATGTGGGTCCTCAGTCTAAAATATCTAGATCAAATTTTTTGAATATTCCCTATATTTTTTCACTCTCAACTCAATATATAAGGTGATATACACAACTCATGATAATGTCCAACCCTCCCATAGTTGAAACACTATAAAACTTCTCCTGAGGGGGATGAAAAAGGTATACTATGTTCCATCTTTATATGACTACCCTACTGTATATATCTGGCCTTAATCTTCCCACTACTAGAAAAAAAACTCATCACAGAAGTTGGAGGTCCACTCACCAGAACAATGAAGGGAGGAAGAAAACCAGCTATTCAGTCTTCCTCTAGGACGTTCTTGTTAGTCAAGGCCTTATATAGAACCATAGGGTATGTCTCTAGATCAAAGGTACTAACATGCCGCATGATGTTGGGATATAGTTTTATCTTGAACTTCCCACCCTTGTTTGCATCATTTCCAACCAAGATAGGAGAAATGTGAATAATCTCAGTAAAATAAGTAGAATTTGCATATACCCTCATGAATCCCAACTATAGCTCTATGAAATTATATGATCATTCCGAATTCGGTATATTAAGAAAAAATTCTTCAAAGAAAAGGTCATTGAAGGCCTCCCAAGTGAGAACCTCATGTTTTCTAGAATGTCCCATCACACTCCACCACCTCCTGGTGGGTCCCTGTTAATGGAGATATGCCCTAAAATCTTATATATATATGTGTGTGTGTGAAACATATATACATTGTATGAAAATTATGATTTGAATGTGTATAATTGAATATTATTTAAATCAATATTTTATTTCAGTACAATGATAAATTATTATCATTTTATCTTTCCTATGTAAGTTCTCATTAAATGAAAATATTTCATATTTATACAAAATTCACAGGGAGTGTATGAACTAGGCAAGAAACTTATTCACATGATTTAATGCATGATTAAATTATGGGATAATTAAGGATCACCCTATAGGGATTTATAAATCCTTTTCCATTTGATGGTGTAGGGTGTGATTATTATGTATCTTATAAAAAACTCCCTATACCAATATTTTTCTTCATATTCCTTCTTAATATACTTAGATACTATCACATCATGGAAGAAGAACATATCTCTCTCTTATAATGAGAGATTCATATTATCCCATGGATAACAATCGAGGTGGGATTATTATGTTTGAAACTTGTGTGATATTTAAAAAATGCATATTAAGATGAATATCAATGTTTTTTTTGGATATTAGGTTAATGGTATGCTCACTTTTACAATGTTATATATTTATGGTTTTATCATAAGTTTTATATATCTTTCATGGGAGATCCTCAGACAAGGTTTCTATCTGATTCCACTACGTTTAATAAAAATAATTAGGATCTAATGAATCTTAATAGTGGTATTAATGAGAACTCACAATTTAGATTTATAAAATATAGTTCTTAAATGAATAAGAATCACAAAATCGAGTTTCATTTTTCCGATTTTACCAAAATATTGAAAATTCGGATTATCCTTACATAGATGGGCTATGTAAATGTTACAATAATTAACCTCACACAATAAAGGATTCTTGATGCTTACCCTTAAAAGAATGATTTTTAATGGTATTCATTGTGTTACCTATATGTAGGAGCTTATGTAAAGGTGTTATGTAAGGGTCGTCATAACTTTACCCTTATGTGAGGTGATGCATAAGCATACTGTGTAATGGTAATTGAGTGCTTTACCCTTACACAAGGTGTTTTATAAGGGTACTATGTAAATTTAATCATAAACATAACCCTTATGTGAGGCACTATGTAAGGGTGTTGCATAAAGGTATTTCCTTTACACGAGGTGCTACATTTGGGTGCTGTGTAAAGGTAATTAGATGCCTTACCAATACATGAGGTATTCTATCTAGGTGTTGTGTAAAGGTATTACCCTTATGAGAGGCACTACATAAGTGGAATTTCGTCCTTACCCTTACGCAATTTGAATTGTGTTAGGGTCAATCCCTTTTTACCCTTTCATAGATTGTCTACATAAAGGTAAAGGGTGTATACCCTTCCATGAGCCAACTACATGAGGGTCTTACCCTTATGTAGAGTGTCTAAGTAAGGGTAGAGTGTGTATATCTTTACAAAGTGGCTCCATAAACTATTTAAATTTATACAGAGTGTCTACATAAGGGTAAATTGAGAGTACCCTTATACAGGTATGGGATCCTATGTAAGGGTAACTAGAAAAAATGTTAAAAATTGTTTTTAACAAGTTAAATGGTTTTAATGGTTTTTAAAATTTTTATAAATCACGATAAAATGTATTTAGAGTAATTTTAATCTAGAAATGGTTTATAAATTAATTAATTATAAATTGTCTATAATTAATTAAATGTTTATGAAACATTTTTTCCCAAATATTATATATTAAAATTTAACAACCTTTTAACAATTTATATGAATATTATTATGATATTGAAATAAAAGTGTTTATTTATAAATCATAAGAAAAAATTTATAAAGGGTCACACACTATGAAATAAGGCCAATGTATAAAATTTTTATATTTAAATTATGAATTGTTCATAATTAATTATTCTGCATTGTTGAAAATAAATGGATTCTTTATTTGGATATTATTTAAGCCATAATAAAAATTCTTCGACATGATCAAGGTTTAAATAGTAAATAAGTATATGATATTTAGATTATGTAAAATATTTACATAATAAAAAATGAATTTTAAATTTTTTATAACTCATAAGATATAATATATTTAAAATGTTAATTTCTTATAATGATAAAAATTTATAAGTTCATATTCAAATAAATATAAAAATTATATATTCATAAATATGGAATACCCATAAGGTTAAACATGGAAATTATAAATGGGTTTATAATTAGATTTTATTTTTGAACTGTTCATAAATATTTATCTCATGATTAAATAATTGAATTGTTAATTTATTTAAAGGTTTTTCCCTACTATATTCATGCTTAGTATATTTTTTATGAAATATGAATATTGTTTATATTTTAGTTTAAAATTTTAGACTTACACTTGGATAGATCCTTGAATTATGTTCTAGGATAGAATCCATAATGAATTTAGTTTTTCAGATACCTTGACCTATGTTTGTAATTGTATGTTATGAGTTTGAATTTAGTTATTTAATATAGTTTGTATATATCAAGTGTTAGAGTTATGATGAATTTTATTCTCCCTTGAGTAAAGTATCCCTAGGTAGAGGGCCTTAGGGATGGACTACCATCCTATCTAGAGGCTTATACCTTTTCTTGGATGGTAATTGGGGTTGGATATTTATTTCTCTATGATTACTGATAAGGATAACTCTATGCCTTTACATGAGTTTTTTTTATACATTATGCATATGATGCATCTGTAGATGTATGGATATGTTTTTTTTCTCTTCTTTGGTATGTAACACAAACTTTTGGGCCATGTAAAGGGATACACATCAGTATGATTTCAACATTTTTTTTGGTATAGGGAATAATATTCCAAACTAAATTAATAAAATCAAACACACATAAAAGTAAATAACCTAAGATAATACAAAAAGTTTAAAATACCCAGAAAATACTAAGTGTTAGATTATTTCTAAAATAGTACTTATAAGACGCTGATCTTCTAACTTGGTAGGTCATTCCAAATATGGGTGCCTTTAGATTATCTTGAGAAAGGAAAGAAAGGATATGTGACATTGGAATGTCCTTGGGTAGGTCATGAAAAAGATGGGTGCCCCTTGATTTTCCTTTGTTATATTATTTTTTACACATTTTTTAGATTTCACTAACAAGGAGACACAAATAGGTTTAGGTTACTAGAGGAATAAAGTTGAGTTTATCTATAATAGGTATTGGACAAATCATTGTATGCTGAACTCTCCATGAATCATATATTATATGATCGGATAATTCTCTACCTAAATAACTAAGCGGTGAGAGAAATTCTAGAGCGAACTCATTGTTTAGTGAAATATGGATCTTGGATCACTAATGGATATGATTAATTTTTTAAATTGTCATAATTTTAGTGGGAGACCATTTAATAAATGTTCTTATTAAATGGTTAATTTTGGGGAAAATACCTCTAGGTAACTTTTCAGTGTTTTTTGTTGATTGTGTTTGTTGAAAAAGCAGTTTAGTAAGCTTGGTTTTGGAGTTCCAACATGATTTTTGACCTATTATAGTGACAAAAAATCAATAAAGAGGTACGGAAGCTCTGAAAGTGGTATATAAAATTGTGTGTGAATAGATATTAATTTCCAATGCTTTCTAAATTTTTGTGCCTAAAAAAATATGGATTTATTTTATGTAAAATGAAGGATTCATGCATAACATTTTCAATGGACTGTATAGAACCTAAAAGATTTTATGGTGGGTTTTTATAAAAAAAATCTAGACTGCATAGGAGTTTAACTATATGAACTATATAGAAAGTATGCGGTACCACAATGAAAAATTATCAAAATCATGGATTCTTTATAACAACTATGCTATGAGAACTGCATGGGGAGATTTTTGTTTATAGTAAAAGGTGGTGAATTGGAGGATGCTGTAAATGGTGTTTTCATTTTTAGAAGAAGAAGTTGTTTCAGAGTTCTTCATAAGGGGAACCATGTACTATGTGAACGGCATAGCGAGTGCAGTTTGTGGTGAAGGCCAATCCACAAAGGAGTTAATCGTAATTTTGAATAGTTGATTTTTTGCGTTTCTTTGTGTATATAAAGGACCCCTAAAAAATTAATTAAAGTGATCAAATTTAATTATAGTGAATTATATTTGGGAGAATTTGGATAAGTTTGAAAGTAGTTCACAGAGTTGTTAAGATCGTTAAGGAGGCGGTCCACAGAGAAATCTCGGTTCATGGAAGGAGTTTGCAGGGAACTATAGTTTTCAAAGGAGGAGGGGTTCATGGGGTGTAATTCATCTGTGAGGTAAAGGAATCTCAAAAAGCACTCATGCTACATAGTGAAAGGGTTTTTGAAAATGCTTTAAAACTATTCAGGAAGGAACACAAATAGTTCGTGAAAGGTCTCTTAACAAGGTAATCGCCACACAATGAAGTATATTTCATCTATTAGGTGAACACATAGCTTCTTGGAACACATACATGTTAAAAAATTCTTAGTTTATTTAGATCAATAGAATAATCTTATAAAGGATTAGTGTACACACTTCAGTTGATAGAGCATTGAGCTTCCAAATTTTGAATGGTTGTAAACTAGGAGGGAAAGTGAGTTCTCCTCGAACCTTGTAACATAAGTTCACTTTGGTGGATTTGGTACATTAACACATTGCCTCTGTATTATCCTTGTATTTATCCTATTGGGGGTGAACCAAGTAAAATTATAGTTTTCTGTGAATATTTTAATTCTCTTTTATTTAGTACAATGGGAAGGGGAGAGAATAATATTTTTTAATGATGAATCATGATCCAAAGAGATATATTTTTTAATATTTCATACCTTAATTCACCCACTCTTAGGGTATTTAGTCTATTTGGGATAAAAATTGGTATCATAGAAAATATTTAAAATCAGTGTTTCCCTCTTAGTGGTTTCACTAGAGTTTTTTAATCACAAATAGATTATGATATTCAATGGAAAAAATTTTAATTATAGAAGAATCATATGAAAAGAATACTTCAAATAATTAGGTATAAAGTTCTTTATATATATGATGTATGGTATTTATGATAGTGTGTATAATAGAGTTTTACCAGAATTAGACTTCAATTAATTGGATGTAGATGCTAAAGGAATCAATGACTTAGTAGGATATTTATCTAACAAAGATTACATAAAGGTGATATCATGATATTCAATGCATTACATGTGGTAAAAGATGTTAAATATCTATGAATGTGATTCAAAATGAAAATATGTAAAATTATAGGTTTTGTGGAACAAATATGAGGACTATAGAATGAACCCTAATGGGTTAGTAGATGCATTATTTGGCTGGGTGAATGTTCTTGTGAAAGACATGCATGTTCTAGAAGAAATTATTAAATATGTGAAGATTGTTAAGCACATATTGAAATAATTCCACCTTGGTTTAATTCAAAATTATCTACAATAGAAGAAAAATATCTAAAAGAGATGAAATTGGATAGTTTGCATAATAATCTTGTCTCATATGTGATGATAAATGATGATAATGAGTATGTGGAAAAAGGGAAGTCCATAGATATAGAATTCAAGTGCATAAAGAATCTCTCTTTTGAATATGGATTGGAAAAAGAAGAGATTGATGAATTCATATGATTCCTTTCCTCAAATATATGAAGAGAAAAAAGAAATTTCAAGTGGAAACTTACTCTAAAATTCTTTCAATGTGGAAAGGTTGGATATCTTGTAGCAAGGTGCCCCAAGAAATTATAAGATGATGAAAAGGATGAAGACAAAATCCTCATAAATAATTCTTCAGCCTATGTGAAAGGAAATAAAAGCTTAAAGAAAAATTTATTCAATAAGAAGAACTTAATTTCATAAGATAATGAGTGTTTTGAATAATATGATGTAGAAGATGAGGATAATTACAAGGACCATGGAGAAAATTCTATGGGGGAAGTTGTAGGTAACTCCCAAATAAGGGAAACAAGCAACAACGATGAAGGATAATTTGAAGGAAGGTTTGATCTCCAGGAAAAATTAGAATCCTCTCTTGATAAGATAGATGTTCCAAGATAAAAAACCTATAAAGACAACAGAGTGGTTAATAATGCCTAAATCTACGTGCAGTAGCAGGAATAAGATAAATCTGAGATGAAGGATAAAATTGAAAAGCTTAAGTTATCAATTATATAGAACTCAAAAAAGGTCATTGAGTATAAGATCAAAGTTGAATATTAGAAAAAGGTGATTGATTGTTTAAATGACATATAAAAATTTTAAATCAAATATATCAAAGAACATAAATAGGAAGTTTTCAACCTATAAAGAAAATTAAACGATTTAGAGGGACTCTTGAGTCCTGTTATGACATTGGGCAAAAAGATCACTCAATTGACATAAATGATGGAAGTGTAGCATATATGTTCAGAAAAGATTAAGAAATAGTCATATATAAATGACAAGGATGGTATGGGTATTGATCAAAAAAATAAATATATAATGAATAAGGTCAGACCATAAACACCCAGTACAAGGTTAAAAATTGATTTGAGTATAAATCAGAATAATAATTTTCAGAGAAGTCAGGAACAACTGGTCCTAAAATAATTAATAACTAGAATTCCCCTCAAAGATGGTGTTATTGCTATAGAAATTTGGGACTTTCCCAAAATGTTTGTTCCATAACCAAAAGGCATCGAAGTGAATAAGGGAATAAAATGTGTTCATATAGTTAAATATTCCCAGAATGATTATGATGGTGACTATTTTTGGTGTGGAGGATTTAGACACATGGAAAGTTATTACACATCAATAATTTAGAGGAATGCATCGAATAATACCCAAATCAGTCATAATAAGTAGCTCAAAGAATCATCAAATGAGCTAAAAATGAAACATCAATTTGAAGATCTGCAATATGAAGTTTGTCCATCATAATTTAAGGGAGATAAAGAATATCAGTCCAAAAATGGTATGAAGTAATGATGTGGATCAGAAAGAAATGATTAGTGAAGGTAGTGGTTGTAGAGATTTACCATAAATAATTAGATCATAATGGTATATAGATCATTGAATGTGGAATAATGATCTTCTAATAAGAATAAAATATGATAAGTATGGTGTTGTCAAATTAGGAAATGATGAAGGCCTAAAGATTATTGGATCAGGGAAATCCATGTTTAAGAAAAAATATATGAGACATGCTGATGTCTTGGTCTCAGTCACAACTTGATAAGTGTTAGTCAGTTTTACAACTTAGGGCATGCGATAATTTTTACCAATAAGTTATATATTATCAAAGGAAAATATAGTGTAGTTGTTTTTTAGGGTATGTGTATGAAGCGGAATCATTTCCATGTGAGTAGAGAAGAAGATATAATCTTTATATCTAGATAGGAATAAAACAATTAGTGAAATAAATAGCTAGAACATATTTTATAACCATATATGGAAGATCTAGTGAAATCTGATGTAGATTGAGATCTCCCCAAGCTATTATGTGATCGTACTCACATATGAAATACTTGTAAAAAATGTAAGATTATCATAATGATGTACAAGTCACATGAGCCTCAGCCCAGTTGGTGAGGACTCGCTAGGTGAATCCAAGAGACCTGAGATCAAATTCGAGTGGAGGCATATTTCTGGGGTACTGTAGCAGTACTGTTCAGCACTGTAGCATCTGGAACTATTCATCCATCTAGGCCTTCAGGCCACCGATTTGGTACTCGAGTCCTGCAAGGCTTTTGGGCCACCCAAGGCCTTCGGGCTAGTTGATTCTCAAGGCCTTAGGGCCACCTTAATGCCCTAAGGCCACCCAAAGGCCTTCGGGCCACATGAATGCAGTCCCTAGACACACTACAAAAAAGGAGCAGCCCTAGATGAGGATTCAGAGCAGGTGCACTCACCAGAGAAGAGCCAAATGGATTTTCAGAATGAGAGGGTATGACTATGCCATTGGTACTAGCCTGTGCTTTCACAGGAAGCCTAGACAGATGGTCATTCAAAGGTGGAGAGCTAATACCAGGATGTTGATGCTTGGGAGGGTCAGTTCCTTGTAGATAGTTTGGTTGAATTCCCTAAGACCTTCGGGTCATGTAATCTCCTAAGCCTACGGGCCATTTAATCTCTGAGCCTACGAGACTTGTAATGGTTCCCCCTCATCCGTTGAAAGGGGGGTTATCAAAAATCAAAAAAATGAAGGCCTTCGGGCCATTCAGGAAGGATGTACAAGAAAAAATTTAAAAATCCAATTATAGTGATTAAATTGGTACATGTATATGCATGTGGAACTATATCACCAAGATCCATTGATAAGAAGATGTATTATACTATTTTCATTGATTATTTCATTAGGATGGAATGTGTATTTTTTATTTCCCACATGTTTGATGTGTTTAGTTGTATAACACAATATTGGATAGAATTATTAAGTATTCTTGGACATAATATTCTAAAGTTATGAATTGATAATGGTAAAAAATTCACAAATATCCAAGTGGAGGATTATCTTGAGAAACATAAGATAAGACACCAAGTTTCAGTAGTGATAAATCCCCGAAAAAATGGTGTGGTTGAGAAGAGAAATATGACCATAAACAACTTGTATGGAACAATAATTATCAAAAAAGGACATACTAGATAAATTTTGGAAGGAATGAGTCTTAACATCAATCTAAATAGGAATTTGTTGTGTGAAAAGTAAGAAAATACTCCATTTGAGTTGCGGTACAAAAATAATACAATATTGAAATAATTTCGAATATTTTGCAGTAAATGTTTTATTTTCAATAATGAGAAACATAGATAGTTTGAGTTTTGTGGATATGAGGGGATATTCATTGGATACCCAGGAAAAATAAAATCATATAAATGACTCAACAAGAGGCCAGGAAATGTTTTTGAAAGCATTGATGTCATTATAGTATAAAATAAAGAGAATATTACCCAACATAATGAAAAGATTTCATGATGATAATGATGAGGAGGAAAGAAACATAGGGGTAGTATAAGTGTGAAATGATGATTCAAAATAAGAAACTAATGATGATTTGGATAAAGTCAAATCTGTATCTACATGGAAGTTGAAGAGTCAAACCAGAATTGACAGGAAAAACATCATCGATGATAAGGAAGTGCCAGTTAAAACACAAAAAATTGAGTCTTTACAACATGATTACATTATATTTCAGGTAGAGGTAAAGTGTTTTGAATAAGTGTCTAGAGATTAAAATTGGGTTCAGGGTATGAATGAAGAGCTTTACAAAATTGAAAAGAACCAAACATGGGATATTGTATTGAAACTAGTCGATAATAATGTCATTGAGATGAAATGGGTATTCTGAAAAAACCGAATGATAATGGAATGGTAATTTGAAATAAATAAAAAAATTAATTTAAGGGATACTCCTTGAATGAAGGAATTAATACAGATGAATCATTTTCAACTATTGTATGGTTGGAGAAAATTAAATTATTCTATTCCATGATAGTGGAAAGGAATTTAATGTATTCCAAATGGATGTAAAATTATAATTTCTGAATGGGGTTCTAGAGGAAGAGGTGTAAATCAAAAAACTATATGTTTTTTGTCCATGAAGATGATAAAAAAAAATTCAACTAAGGAAGGTGTTATTTGGATTGAAGTAAGAACTGAGAGCATGGTATTTAAGACTAGATCAGTTTTTGAAGAAGCCTGGTTTTTTTCATAGTGGAGTTGATTACAATCTCTATTTCAATAATGAGATTGGCCAAAGGATGATGTTTCTAGTGTATGTATATGGAATAATATTTGTTAGATCAGGATAAGCGTGGTGAAAATAGTTAATAAAATTCATGAAAAGTGAGTTATAAACATAAATGATTAGAGAATTAACGTTTTTTCTTGGTTTATAGGTGATGCAAGGAAGTAATGGCACATTCATTTCTCAATCCAAATATGATAAGGAGGTTGTGATTAGATTTTTAAGGGATAATTACAAGGATATTAAGACTCTAGTGTCTACCTAAATAAAATTTTCATGAGATAATGAATTCAAAGTTGTTAATGTCACAGAATATTGCTAGATCATTGGTAGTGCCTCTCATATGAGGTGTTCCAGGCAGACAAGTTGACTTATCCCCAACACTTTTCCAATTTTCCAATTCTGTAATTAGTTCAATCGGTGAGAACGATGTGAACAGTTTCATTAGTGAGACCGATGTGAACAGTTCCATCATTGAGAGCGATGTGAGCTATTTCATATGATCGGTATGTCATTCTGTTAACATTACCATTAGATCGGTGAGTCATTCTATGAACAGTACCATCAGATCAGTGAGTTGTTATGTGAACAGTACCATCAGATCGGTCGATCGTTCTATGAACAGTACCATCAGATCAGTCTGTCATTCTATGAACAGTACCATTGGATTGATCTGTCATTCTGTGAACAGTACCATCAGATCGGTCTGTCATTCTGTGAATAGTACCATCGGATTGGTGATTCCAGGATCGGTGAGTCTAGGATTGGTGAGTCATTCCGTGAACAATGTTTTCAGGATTGGTGAGTCTAGGATCAGTGAGTCTAGGATTGGTGAGTCATTTTGTGAATAGTGTTTCTAGGATCGATGAGTTCAGGATCAGTGAGTAATTCCATGAATAGTGTTTCCAAGATTGGTGAGTCCAGGATCAGTGAGTCATGGATTGGTGAGTCATTTTGTGAATAGTGTTTCTAGGATTGGTGAGTCTAGGATCAGTGAGTCATTTTGTGAACAGTGTTTCTAGGATTGGTGAGTCAAGGATCAGTGAGTGTACAGTGTTTCCAAGATCGGTAGGTGTACAATGTTTCCAGGATCATGAACAGTGTTTCTAACTTCCTACAGTTTCCCCTTTGATGGTTTCATTGATGTAAAATGCATTCAAGGCCTTGTTTTAAGGGATTTAAGGCCTAATCAAATCTCACAACTCCTATATTAATTTTACTATGTCCTGATATTCCTTTACTTGGTCAAACCATGTGGTTTAATGTGATCCTCTTTTAATGGAAAATCCAGTGTTTCTTAAACTATTGCTCCATTAAATCTTATAAAGGGATGAGATATCTTCCTCCCTTGTTCTACCTTCTTGTTCCCTAGTGCGAGACACTTGAACCTTACCTTCTTCCCATAGAAGCGGTGTGATAAAACCTTAATCCTCAGATCATTTCTCCTTGAAGTTTTTTAATGCTGCATGCGCACCCCCAATTTTGGTGCAAGAAGCAAGTGTCAATCCTTCATTTATATAAGGTATGTTTTATTGTCGTTTGTTTGGGTTCATCTTCTTATATTTCTCCTTCCCCTATTATGGTATGTGATCTCCATACTTCTAATAGAGTTTTCTTGGGTTTCAGTTGGTGCGGTCGTACCGCGACATCCTCGGGTGGATACAGTTGTCACAGAGGGAGGAGATCATAACCCGTTGTATGGCTCATTCTCGTATAAAGAATGTCAAGAACCATTTGAGGAATGAGATTCGTTGCTTTTCTTTTCTTTTACGTGAAACTATATAGTTAGCATGATTTATCCCACTAGATCACAATGAAATTGACATAATAAATATTTGAATCGGATAAATAAATTATTATTGATTATATGTTATTACCTCTTGTTTTTCTAGACAGTTTGATATCTAAGATTTCTTTGTTTGGCCTTTCGTTGTTGATGGAAATTGGTAAAGAACGTAAAGCCAGAATAAATTGATAATTGTTTGGCTAAAGATAAAGAGGAATGTAAATGAATCTGGTTCTTCTTGTTGTAATTTGATGTTAATCAAATTAGTTCAGTAAGCATGTTTAATTATTTGTGATATCTTACTGGTTAGGTTTCCCGAATTTGGAACTTATGAATAATAAATCGGTTAATCCAAGATGGATTAAAGAACTAGTTTTTCGATAAAATATAATTCCTTGTAGGCTTCTGAGTTACCCTCTTGATTGTTTAAGGGTTAAGAGCCTAATTGATATGATGTTTGTTTTCCTGCTGCTTGTGTTGTGATGTGAGCTTGGATGACTATTATGATATGTGAGGGCATGGAGGCCTATTGGTTGTGGCAGTAGTTGACACCTAGAGTGACGTGATGCATCGAGTTATGCATGTGGGTGTCGGGGAGGACACCAAGGATGATGAAATTGGTTGGATGTGAATGTTTGGATTCTTAATAATTCTTATTGGTTATTTATCTACTTTACTTTCCCCACTGCTCAAGCAAACTGTTCTTGCTTATCCTTCTCCCGAAAGGGGTGAAGACGCATGGGGTATGCCACGTGCTTTCTGTGTTTAGCTTCTTAAGAGAGGATGGGTCCATGCTCTTGATATAGGCGACAAAGACTCGACAGGTAGTTCATCTACTCACCGGGTTGAGCCCCCTTGTGTTTAGTAGTATAGAATGTTTTTCTAGAATTCTTGGTATTATGGTAAAGTAATGCTGGAAATAAATAATTGAATAAATGATGTTATCCCATGGGGTTGGAGCTTGCTAGGGTGCAATGTTGAGGTTGTAATTTTAAGGAATAATGAACTTTGGGTATGATGCTAATGAAATATAATGTGGAATTGTTAATGGTTAATTAATGTTTAAACAATTAATTAACATAAAGAGAAACTGATAAAAAAAGGAATGGAGTAATGCATTAAATCTCTTTAAATGTTCATGTGATTATATGATACCTAGTCTTAGAAGTGGCAGCCGGGAGTCTGAGAGACGTTAGTTGTAGTTGAGTCTAAGACTAGGTTATGCCCATAGTGTTGTTGTGAGCTATAGTATATTATGTACGTTTTGTGTTTCTATACACTACTCCACCCTATCAATTAGAGAAATTGACACCCCGGGGATTCTGATCCCTGGGGGGTGTTTTCCCCATCATTCAGGTAGAAGGATGGATGGCTGACTACCCCCTTTGGCCCTACTCTCTTCTCTTGGTAGTTACTTGTGTTGATAGGCACAACTATTAGTTTTCCACATATATGTGTGTTGAGGTCTATAATGGATTGTGGTTATTCAGTCACATATATCCTGGTTATAGTATCCTATAGACTACTATAGGCGTAACGTGTATAGGCTATGACGACTTGAGGGTTCTTACTCGGTGTGTGGGCTGTAATGGCTTGAGGTATAATGCCCGATGTATGATACACGTTATGCGATCTATGGTAGCTTCCAGAAACTACCTGGTTACTTTCTTGTGTGGACGTGGTGGTTTTGTTGCACAAGGTACATGTTGTGGTGCTTCGCCCAGGTGTCTGCGAGAAAAGCCTTTTTTGAGAGAGATGCTTAAGACGTGCGACATTGGGGGAAAGTGGCAAACCAGTGGGGAAGTAATAGTGGGGTACCCTTGATATTCTTTATTATATAATATACTCTTGTATTCATTACTCGGTGAGAGTAGCCATGGTGAGGCTGTCAACTTAGTATACTTGTTTAAGTGATGATTTAGTTTCACTTGTTGTTCACTGTGCTTTAGCACACTTTCTTTACTTTTTCATGAGAGGATTCAGGGAGGATCCTACTGAGTATACTGTTATACTCACCCTATGTATATATAAACTGTTTTCTTCATGTTACATGGAGAAGGTTGGAGATCAAGGTGGTTTCTACTAGATTGGGGTTGGAGGAGCTATTCGGGCTTGTGGTTGCTGCTATGTTTACTTTCTTTTGGTTACATACAGTTTTCTACCTTTCAGTTTTAGTAGTTTTGTATGAAATTACATATGTGTACTTGGGATTTCTTTTATATTGTTGTTTGAGTTGGAGTTTTTTGGTGTCTATCTTATCTCTCTCTTCCGCATGTGTTCTCATAGAGGGTAATGCCTCCTATCTATATCTTCACTATATCCTCGGTGCTAGTCGCCAACCTGGGGCCTACTAGAGGTGGGACTCATGGGTCATTATCTCCCTTCTCACTTTTTTGACCCAGGAGGGGTACACTTTGTGGGGAGGGGGTCATTATTGTTAGTGTCACATAATATTGATAGATCATTGGTAGTCAATTGTACTTAATATTGACATGAATTGATATTGTTTTTCCTACATGTAAATAAGTACAGTATCAATGAAATACCAAGGAAATCCAAATTATTATAGTCAATATAATACTTTTATATATAAAGGGAACCATGAATTTTTTTTTTATAAAATGAAAAATCTGAACAAAAATTATTAACTTACAAAAATGTATATTGGGAAGGTTCCATAGATGATAAAAAATAAACATCATGTGGTGCATTATATCTTGATGGATTTCTTATTTCTTGGATAATAAAGAAAAAATATTTCTTTTCATTAAAAACTGTAGCCGTTTAATATGTTGCAGCTACTCAAGATTGCACATAGTTATTATGGACAAAGTAGAAACATGAAGATATGGGAGTTGACATGAAGTTTCCTATTGGAATCCATTAAGATAATTCAAGTGCTATAAATATTAAAAAAATACATTCTATCACTCATGTGATAAGAACATCAAAATCAAGTATCACTTTATTGAGGAAAAGGTGGATCATGGGCTTTTGAAGTTGGATTATGTTCCTATAGAACTCTAGGATTTAGATATTATAATCAAAGCCTAACCTAAAGAAGCATTTGAACATCATTTATTGGCTCTTAGAGTTTAGTTTTCACCACAAACTTGAATAAATGTATAAGGGGAACCCAATATCCTCATGGTATGATGTTCTTTTCTCTATGTGATGATATGTGTTATCGACCATAATGGAGTTCCCTTTGGGTTTATTATAAAAGGGGGATAAAATGTCCTGATCACGATTAAATAATGGGGGAGAAGATAATAAGGGGAGTAGCGAAGTTGGGAGAGTTTTAAATATGATGATTCTAAAGATTTTTTATCAATTTTTATATATCATGATAAATGGGGTTTGTGATAAACGAAGTTTCCTAATTTCAGAATGAAGTGATTAATTGATGAACTTTTCATGCTACTCCTATTTCTCTTGCTGAGCCTGGATAATGTGGGCTTTCAGTGTGTGTTGAGTAAATATTTGATAGATATATAGAATCACAAGAATAAAATTTTGGAAAAAATATAGAGGAGAACAACATTTTATCAACACTTGGTAAATAAAATCCTTAAAGTGGTATAAAAAGGTGTCATGTTTTTAATAAACCCAACATGAGATATTGTTGGGAAAAAATACCTCAAGGTAACTTTTTATTGTTTTTTGGTTGATTGTGTTTGTTGAAAAATAAGGTTGAAAAGGTTAGTTGTGGAATTTCATCATGATTGTTGACATATTATGGTGAAAAAACTTCGAAACAAAGGTATGGAAGCTCAGGAAGTGGTATAGAAAATTCCGGGTATAATGTGGAATTATGTCCCAGTGTTTGCCATATCTTTGATCCTAAAAATGGGACTTGTTTTATGAAAAAGGAAGGATTATTTCATATCATTTTTGGTGGACTTCATAAAGCCTAAGGTATTTCGTGGTGTTTTTTTGGAAAAGGCATCTAGATTGTATAAGATTTTTACTTTGAAAACTGTATAGAATATATGTGGAACAATGATGCAAAATCAAAAAATCCATGTATTCTATATAGCAGTTGTGATTTTCAAACTACAAAGGGATTTTTTTCATTTTAAATGGAAATTAGTGAATTATAGGCCTTAAAAAAGGGTTTTTTAATTTCTAGATAAAGGTTGTGTTTTAGAGGATGCCTCAAGGGGAATCATGCACTATGAAAACTGCATAGAAAGTGCAGTTGCTAGTGAAGGCCAATCCATAAAGGAGTCAATCATAATTGTGATTAGTGGGTTTTATTGGTTTATATTTGTATATAAAGGACCCCTAATTACATTATTAAAGAGATAAAATTTCATTAGAGAGACTTACCATTAGGATAATTCATCTAAGTCTGAAAGTAGTTCATGGAGTATTTAACCTCATGAAGTAGGTAGTCTATAAAGAAATTTTGGTTCCTAGAATGTGTTTGTGGGGAACTGTTGTCCGTAAAGAAGAAGGGGTTTTTGAGGAATAATTCATCCACAAAGTAAAGGCAACTCATGAATCACTTATGCTCTGCTGTACAATAATTTTCAAAAAGGGTTTAAAACAATTCACAGAGGAACAAAAATAGTTCATGAAATGTATCTCCATAAGGGAATTTCCATATGGTGAAGTATATTTCATCTATTGGGTGAAAATAGATCGTCATGTCAGACTTATTCGTGAAATAATTCGGAGGTGCTTTATATCAATATAAGAATTATATGAAGGAGTAGTGCACACACTTCAGTTTAGAGAGTAGTGAGATTTCAAATTGTGAATTTTTGTAAACCAAGATGGATAATGAATCCACTCCTAACCTTATAATAGTAGTAAATTTTAGTGGATTTGGTACATCAACACATTTCCTTTGTATAATCCTTGGATGCATCCTAGTGGGGGTGAACATAGTAAAATTACCATGTACTATGATTGTTTTAATTCTCATTTATTCAATGACACAGTAAGTAGAGAGAAGAGTGTTTTGTTTAATGAATAAACAAGATCCCAAGAGATTTTTTTTAATATTTCATACCATGATTATCCCACCTATCAGGGTATTTAACCAATTTGGGATAATATATAATAATAAAATATTTAATCATTAATGATATATGATACTCATCTGAAAAAATCTTATGTTATAGATATATCAAAATAATAATCTATATAAATTTTTTATTAATCCTTTTAAAAGAGAAAATTAATGTAAGATACTCCTAAGATTGACAACCTAAGAAAATTTATTATGCATGATTATTAATTTAAGAAAAGTAATCAAGGAAAATTCTATGTGTCAAAATAGTTCCTTCCTCAGTAACTAAGTGTTGAAGTTGTACAACTAGTCACTCTAGATGCTTATGGAAGCATAATGTGATTCATTTAAGGTTTTAAAGGCATTATATCAATAATTAATGAAGAAAATTTTAGTATCATATAATCAATATGATTGGGTATGTCAAATGATATTCAATATGATTGGATATGATAAATGACATGGTAAGACTTAATGATTAATTAAAGTTTTAATGGTTATAGAAATAAATTCTACTATTTTGAAAGATTTACGATATCGATTGTATTATTTAAAATGTTTTTTCAATATTTAGAAGGTTATAAGTTAAAAAATAATTGGACCTTAGAGGTTTCATTCATGTAATGGATCAAAGGTGTTTCTACATTGATAACTCAAATGCTTCAAGCTTGAACAAAATTGTCACAAGATGTGTATTTTTATCTCATTTAGCTCTTGAGAAGAGCATGTAAATAATGGTTGTTTAAATTAAATGAGGAGTTTTTGATACACATAGTTATGATTTGTTAAATTTTATAACATGCTTTAATGGTAAACTAAAAATGGGTTTTACGGTTAAGGATTTATCTAATTGTAATTTATGGAAATTGTTTGAAAGCCTGAATTAATTTGAAAAATGTTTACTCGATATTTTCAAAGTGATAATAATCGATGAATTGGGAATATGTTTGGATTTTGGTACTATATGAAAAATACAATTGGGTAAAATTTCAAACTAGAAAAAGAAAATTTGGTTGAAAAGTTCAACAATGTTTCTTCAAGAAACCAATCAAGGACATTGAAACCTAGGGTTTTAGGAAGGAGTAATAATAATTCTATATGATTAAATTATCCAAGATATATACCCAAAGGATTTTAGGAAACTCCATGGAATTTACATGTCTGGTATAGATACTATAAAAATTAATTATTCATTTTTGAAGGGTATATGATACCAAATGTATATTTTAAAAATGTTATAAATATACAGAACTTCAAAATCGAGGGAATAATTTTTTGAGGTTGTAGTTTACATTCATGAAGAATAGAGTTTCTATATTTGAATATAAATGATAATGTAAAGAATAGATAAATCTAAATAAAATATGTACATCTTCACATCATTTCTCTTATATGATAAAAAAGTACATTGTTAATAAAGAGATGTTATGAATAACATGATATGATTAAATGTATACACATGTCTTATGATTCATCAATTGACATAAAATTTCTTGAGAATAAGGTTGGGATAAAAGTGTATATTAGAGATAAAAATTTCTATCCTACTATTTGTTAAAATATGTGAAAATATGTTCCTACCACCACCATATAGTATATTTTTATAAAGTATTCTTTTAAATGAAACTTTTTCTAAACACATATAATACTATATACGATATGAAAATAATAGTTTATTTTTTAAATATCCACACTAAATGTAAATAAATGTTTTTTCCAAACAAAAAAGTGTTTGTGTATATAAGTAAGATATTTGGAAAGAATAGCATCTTAGAGTCTAGTGTGTAAAGACCCGTAAATTTCAAGGAAATGTTTTTCTTAATTTTCTTTAGAATTTTATAAGAACACAGTTTCTGACGGCACCTGATTCCGAGGACCGGTGTGCCCGGAAATCATTTTCTGAAGTTTGGCTCGGGTACGTTCAGTGAACGAACGAGCGGGTTTTTCTAACTTTTGAACCGGTGCTCGAAATCGAATTCTGAGGGAACCGATGGAATCGCAGCGCCGGTACTTGCTTAGAAACACCTCTTCCGGAGTTGCGTTTGCTCGGGTGTGGTTTATAATTTTTGGGCTTTAAGTTAAGAAATAAAAAAAAGTGGTGCGACAACTTTATTTTTATTTCACTTAAGCCACTTAAAATCCACTTAAAGCTTTTTAAGCTAAGTTAAAGCGGATAGGGTACAATTCAAAATATCCTACCCTCTTGGTAGGAGATTTTTAGGGTGGGGCCCGCACGAGCCCACCGTTTCTTTTCCGCTAAGTAACGCACACGTGAAAACCCCTATTGATTGAAAGTCAACTGGAGCGTTTCTTAAACAATTTACCGCTACTATTAATTGGGAGGTTTTATTTGTTGAATTAATTTTATGAATTAATGGGTCGTTACTTAACTTATCACTTTTTTTCGTTTGTTGGCATGTTAATAAAATAAGACCAACGCTATTCTTCTTAAGTGTTGTTCATTGAGAGGATTCGACAGAAACCTCAAGTTCTTCATCCTCCTTCGCGAAAAACGTGAAGAACGTGAAGAACGCGAAGAACGTCGACCTTAGACGAAGGGCGACGAAGAACGCCGAGACCTCAGAGATCGACGACGCGACGCCAAGTACCGCAACACCGACGATTCTTCTTCCGCGATGTTCTTCTGCGACAATCCAACCCCGTGACAACCATCGATCGACAACGACTTGGTAGGGGGTTGCGCTCCTTTTAAATTATTTGTGGATTATTAACAAAAATATGGATTTAATTATTATTAATTAAATTTTTATGTTTTTGATCCTCGGAGTTCGTCGACGCGACGCCAAGTACCGCGCGACAGCTACGCTCTTCCGCGACGCGACGATTCTTTTCTTCCACGACGATCAATTCTGCGAAGAATGCACGCGTGACGACTACGGCGAGGTAGGGGTTTGATTCTTCAAAATCTTTGTGATTAAATACCCGGTTGTTTAAATATTGTTGGGTGAATACCTTTAAGACCGCTAACGCGGTGGGTGCGGACTAACGAAAAAGTCTGAACCCACCGCACCTTTTCGTTCTTGGTGCGTGAAATGGAGGACGACGACAAACGGGGCTGAAAATGCGATTCGAGGGCCTGGCAGTGAAGATTGAGTCTTGGGAGGACCGCTGGCAAAGACCTCCAGCAAAACAGACCACCGGAGCGCATCTGGTGGCCCGCGGAAGCTCCCACCGGTGCGGCGGCGCCGACGGCCGGAGGCGGTGGCACCCGGCGCGCCGCCTGCAAAACCCGCCGCGGGTGAAGCCGCGCCGGCGAGCCGGTTCTGCGGCCGCGCGGAACCGGGATGAGGGACGCGGCCCGGCCGCTGCGTCCGCTGGCGAGGGGCCCCACCCGGGGCCGGGGCGTTACATCCCGCAGGGGCAGCACCCACCCCGCGGCTTCCTCCGCTCGGCCGGCTCCGCAGAGCAGAGTCGGGCCGACCCGCCGGGCCGGGTCGCGCCCAGGCCGGGCCGGGTCACGCCAAACCGGGTCGGACCAGGACCCGGGTCATGTCGACCCGGTTCGGGCCGACCCAGGGGGGTTGGGCCGGGTCGGTCCGGGCCCAGACCCCCCGTCTCCGAACATTTTCGGTCTTTTGCTCATAACATGAGCTACGGGACTCCGAACTATGTGACATCAGCGGCGATTCGATCCTTGGATCGAGGCGGTCGTTTTGGTATATCACACTCATGGTTTTAGAATACTTTGGGTTCGGCCGGGTTGGTTTGTCCACGAAACCAACCGGGCCCTCGGAGAAGAAACACTCATAACTTGAGCTCCGGACGTCCGATTGACGTGCCGTCGACTTTGATGGATTCTTATTAGTGAGGCGGACCTTTTGGCTTACTCCGCTTGAGCTTTGGACGTAGCTGGAGTATGGTCGGGTTGGTTTTGACTTAAAAACCAACCGGGCCCCTGGAACGAAAAGGCCAATAACTCTCAGACCGGGCATCCGATTGACGCGCCGTCTGTGACATTGAGTTCCTGTTGACGTCACAGAACTTTTGGATACATCATGTCTGGACTATGTGTCAGTTGATATATCAGCCTATCGGCTCGTGGAGCAGACCCTCCCGAACGAGCTTGCTGTGTGCGGAAACCCTAGAGCTGCATGAGTTTGCGACAATGAAGACTGCTGGTCTTGTGTCCTATGTGGGTCCCAGATTAGATGATTCAGTGCTGGTCTAGTATCCTATGTGGGTCCCAACATAGATGAATCAATGAAGACTGCTGGTCTTGTATCCTATGTGGGTCCCAACTCAGATGATTCAGTGCTGGTCTAGTATCCTATGTGGGTCCCAGCATAGATGAATCAATGAAGACTGCTGGTCTTGTATCCTATGTGGGTCCCAGCTTAGATGATTCAGTGCTGGTCTAGTATCCTATGTGGGTCCCAGCATAGATGAATCAATGAAGACTGCTGGTCTTGTATCCTATGTGGGTCCCAGCTTAGATGATTTAGTGCTGGTCTTGTATCCTATGTGGGTCCCAGCATAGATGAATCAATGAAGACTGCTGGTCTTGTATCCTATGTGGGTCCCACCTTAGATGATTCAGTGCTGGTCTTGTATCCTATGTGGGTCCCAGCATAGATGAAACAATGAAGACTGCTGGTCTTGTATCCTATGTGGGTCCTAACTTTGATGATTCAGTGCTGGTCTTGTATCCTATGTGGGTCCCAGCATAGATGAATCAATGAAGGCTGCTGGTCTTGTATCCTATGTGGGTCCCAGCTTAGATGATTTAGTATCTATATCTGATCATATCTTTCAACTTTTCGATGATGTATTCTTGTGTGAGCTGAGTCTTGACTCTCAACCCTTATCATCAAGATGATTGGGTTGTGCTTTCCTGTGTGGACTGAGTTGTGATTTCCTGTGTGGACTAAGTTGTGATTTCCTTTGTGGACTGGGTATGTTTTTCTTGTGTGGACTGGGTTGCACTTGGGCTCGGATGTTGGAGCTGATCTGGGATTGATAACTTAGGTATATGTATGGGTATATGCCTAAGTAGTGTTGGATGTTACTTCGTGATTGTATATTTCCTTTGTGGGTTATCCTTTGTGGATTCTAGGAGACCTTCGGGGGTCTCGGGGTCCCTACTGAGTAGCTTATACTCACCCCTTCACGGGCTATGCCCGCACTACGTTGTGTTGGTTGCAGACGACAGACAGCGCCGATCGTGGTCGAGGTTTACGGAGCAGGACGGTACCTGGAGGTGGACCACTGGGCGGGGTGTACTCGGAGTGGACGGCTGGACTGAGGAGCTGTGGAGGCTATCTGTACTCACCCTTCAGGTGGGACTTCCAGAGGACGGCTTGACGCTGCAGCTTTTTCTTTCAGTTGTTGTTTTTCCCCATTTAGTTGTACTTTACAGTTGGGCTTGTATTTCCGGCCCCCTTTACTTTTCTGCACTTACTATTGTACCTAGTTTTCTACTATTGTTTACTTCTTCTGCTTGCTTGCTCTGTGGTGTATGTTTACTTTACAAAGGAAATTCCTTCCCTGTTTACCGGGATTTACGCCATGGTGCTAGTCGCCAGCCCCTGGCCTATGGAAGGAGGGCTTGGGGTAGTCACGGCACGGGCCCCGAGGACGGGTCGTGACAAATTGGTATCAGAGGAGTTTGGTTCTACCGCAGACTCTGATCTTTCTTCTATGTGAAGCAATAGTGTTTCGCATATTGGGTGTGGTTATCAGTCCAGGGAGTCCAGTGTTGGTGCGGCGACCGACGTATCCATACACCAGGACCCTGACTTCTGATTTCCGACTTAATCCACGAAAACATTAATTGCATGTGTGTTTCATGTTTTCTTTGTGATTACTTGTATCAGCTCACCAGGTATACTTTTCTGACCGTGGCGCACCTGTTTCTTTCAGGATGGCCCCACGACGGCAGCCAGTTAGGGTTCCGAGAGTTGAGCGTGACGACAGCCCGCCGAGCGACGAGGCCTCGGTACAGGGCCCTTTGATAGCAGAGGCACTGACGGTACCTCTACCCGCCGAGCCACTGATGCTTCCAGCCCCAGCCGCTGACGATGCACGTCACCTTAGTGAACTGCATGAGTTCCAGCGCCAGCGCCCGCCCAGGTTCCGTGGGGAGACGGACCCCCAGGCAGCTGAGGACTGGCTGGAGGCGGTTGTACGGGTTTTCCGGTTAGTGAGGACACCAGCAGACCTTATGGTGGTCCTTGCAGCGTGCCTCCTGCATGCGGCAGCAGGCAGATGGTGGAGCTTGATGCTACAGGTGCACGATGAGGATCACTCCTTTGGATGGACTTTGAGAGCCTCTTTCCCTCATAGTTCATCCCAGCCACCCTCCGAGCGGTACGCATCCAGGAGATACTATAGCTACGGCAGGGCAACATGACAGTGGCCCAGTACTCGGCGAGATTTACTGATCTCTCGTGATACTCAACATATATGGTACGAGACCCGTTCATCCGGGCCCGGACCTTCAAACAGGGACTGAGGCATGAGATCAGGGCTTCGATGATCTCCCTCAACATTCCAACGCAGGAAGAGGTGTTGGAGAGAGACCTTGTAGTGGAGAGTTTTCTCACCGAGCAGGCTCCAGTGACAGGGCCCTCCACAGGACGACCCGTAGTAGGGTCTTCTGTAGCTGGAAGTAGACAGGTGACACAGAGGTCCAAATGGGCCAGACCATCAGATGGGCAGCCTCAGGATGAAGATTCGGTTGTGCGGGGCACACGAAGGAGAGCCAGCTACACGAGGGGCAGGCATTGCTACACATGCGGCGGGCAAGGTCACATGGCTCGAGACTGCCCGACTCGTCTTACAGATGATTAGCAGGTAGTAGAGGGACCTCCCAGACAGAGGTTCGACCATGGAGGTCCGCAGGGTGCAGGCGGGCAAGGCAGAGGAGCTGGCCGAGTAGCAGGTGGTGGACGACGCTTCGAGGTGTTGCCACCACCACCACCAGGAGGTCCACCCCGACCGCAGGGAGTTGGTGGACATGGGAGAGCTCATCTTCAGGCAGCTGAGGCCTTCGATCATGGAGCTCTGGGAGCAGATGGATAGGAGCGGAACTAGTGTATACGTCTTTTGTACTTCTAGTTCTTTGTTGCTATTGTGTAGTGTCTTTGTATTTTGAGCTGCAATAATAATAGACGCATACCTTTGTGATGATTTCATTAATGTTCTCTTTTGTGTTGTTACTAAGAGGTTCCAGTTTAGACTGTTGACTTGACCCTCACTTGTGAGACATCTACTCGAGGAGACCCAGTTTCCACACACTGGTGCCGAAAGTGTGACTCAACCCTTGGAGGCGAGAGTAACGGTTGGATCTTTTGATAGTAGCGTCGAGGCCTTACGACATCATCCTTGGTATGGATTAGTATCATCCATGTCGGGATTGACTGTATTAGGCAAAGAAAGTGGTTCATTCAGGGGATGTAACTAGGTTCCTCATATCGACAAAGAAGAAATCTTAGCAGCTCTTGTGGAACCAGAGAAGGTCCAAGTCATCCTGGAGTGGATGAGAACAGCTCAGAGCCGACAGAAGTCTTACGCTGATAGGAGGCGGGGGCCAGTAGAGTTCGGGGATGGCGACCACATCTTCTTGCATGTCTCACCTCAACGTGGATTACAGAGATTTGGCCGAGGCGGCAAGTTGTCTCCATGCTTCATCGGACCATTCCAGGTCCTCAGTAGGATTGGCGAGGTGGCTTATTGCCTGGCTCTACCACCTCAGTTGCACCGGGTGCACGACGTCTTCCACGTATCTCAACTGAGGAGATATGTGCACGACCCGACGCACATCATTGACCATGGGGAACTAGACGTTGATGATGGGGAAACTTTTGCGGAGGTCCCGGTGGAGATCGAGGATCGATAGGAGCGGGTCCTACGTGGATGGTCGATTCCTCTAGTGCACATCAGATGGCAGCACAGGAACCCCTAGGAGAGCACTTGGGGGGCGGGAGGCTCAGATGCATGCCCAGTACTGCCTTTGTATCCCTAAGTTTGTAGTGAAGTTTTACGGGGACGTAAAGCCCTATGGTGGGAGTAATGTAAAGACCCGTAAATTTCAAGGAAATTTTTTTCTTAATTTTCTTTGGAATTGTACAAGAGCGTAGTTTCTGACGGCCCCTGATTCCGAGGCCCAATGTTCCTGGAAATCATTTTCCGAAGTTTGGCTCGGGTACGTTCAGTGAATGAACGATCGGGTTTTTTTAACTTTTGAACTGGTGCTCGGAATCGAATTCTGAGGGCACCGATGGAATCGCAGCACCGATACTTGCTTAGAAACGCCTCTTTCGGAGTTGCGTTTGCTCGGGTGTGGTTTTTAATTTTTGGGCTTTAAGGTAAGAAATAAAATAAAGTGGTGCGACAACTTTATTTTTATTTCACTTAAGCCACTTAAAAGCCACTTAAAGCTGCTTAAGCTATGTTAAAGCGGATATGGTACAATTAAAAATATCCTACCCTCTTGGTAGGATATTTTCGGGGTGGGGCCCGCATGAGCCCACCATTTCTTTTCCGCTAAGTAACGCACCCGTGAAAACCCATATTGATTGAAAGTCAACATGAGCATTTCTTAAATAATTTAACGCTCCTATTAATTGGGCGGTTTTATTCGTTGAATTAATTCTATAAATTAATGGGTCGTGGCTTAACATATCTCTTTTTTTTCGTTTGTTGGCATGTTAATAAAATAAGACCAACACTATTCTTCTTAAGTGTTGTTCATTGAGAGGATTTGACAGAAACCTCATGTTCTTTATCCTCCTTCGCGAAGAATGCGAAGAACGCGATGAATGTGAAGAACGCGAAGAATTCCGGCCTTCGACGAAGGGCGACAAAGAACGCCGAGCCCTCGGAGATCGACGATGCGATGCCAAGTACCGCGACGCCGACAATTCTTCTTCCACGACGTTCTTCTGCGACAATCCAACCCCGCGACAACCTTCGATCGACAACGACAAGGTAGGAGGTTGTTCTCCTTTTAAATTCTTTGTTGATTATTAACAACAATATGGATTTAATTATTATTAATTAAATATGTATGTTTTTGATCCTTGGAGTTCGTCGACGCGACGCCAAGTACCGCGCGACAGCTACGCTCTTCCGCGACACGGCGATTCTTTTCTTCCACGACGATCAATTCTGCGAAGAACGCACGCTTGACGACTACGATGAGGTGGGGGTTTGATTCTTTAAATCTTTGTGATTAAATCCCCGGTCGTTTAAATATTGTTGCGTGAATACCTTTAAGATCTCTAACGCGGTGGGTGCGGACTAACGAACAAGTCCGAACCCACCGCACGTTTTCGTTCTTGGTGCGCGAAACGGAAGACGATGAAAAACGGGGCCGAAAAGGTGATTCGAGGGCCTGGCAGTGAAGATTGAGTCCTGGGAGGACCGCTGGCGAAGACCGCACACAAAACGGACCACCGGAGCGCGTCCGGTGGCCCGCGGAAGCTCCCGCCGGCGCGGCGGCGGCGCCCAGCGCGCCGCCGGCAAAACCCGCCGTGGTTGAAGCCACGGCGGCGAGCCAGTTCGGCGGCCACGCAGAACCGGGAAGAGGGACGCAGCCCGGCCGCCGCGCCCGCTGGCGAGGCGGCCCCACCCGGGGCCATGACGTTACATCCCGCAGGGGCAGCGCCCACCCCGCGGCTTCCACCGCTAGGCCGGCTCGGCCGAGCCGAGCCGGGCAGACCCGCTGGGCCAGGTCGCGCCTTGGCCGGGCCGGGCCGCCCCGGCCAGGCCGGGTCGTGCCAAACCGGGTTGGACCCGGACCCGGTTCGGGCCGACCCAGGGGGTGTAGGGCCGGGTCGGCCCGGGCCGAGACTCCCCGTCTCCGGACATTTTCGGTCTTTTGCTCATAACATGAGCTATGGGCCTCCGAACGACGCGCCATCAGCGGAGATGCGATCCTTGGATTGAGACAGTCGTTTAGGTATATCACACTCAATATTTTAGAATACTTTGGGTTCGTCCGGGTTGGTTCGTCCACGAAACCAACCGGGCCCTCGGAGCGGAAACACTCATAACTTGAGCTCCGAACGTTCGATTGACGTGCCGTCAACTTTGATGGATTCCTATTAGTGATACAGACCTTTTGGCTTACTCTGCTCGAGGTTTGGACGTAGTTGGAGTATGGTCGGGTTGGTTTTGACTTAAAAACCAACCGGGCACCTGGAACGAAAAAGCCAATAACTCTCAGAACGAGCGTCTGATTGACTCACCGTCTGTGACGTTGAGTTCCTATTGACGATACAGAACTTTTGGATACATCAAATCTGGACTATGTGTCAGTTGATGTATTAGCCTCTCGGCTCGTGGAGCAGACCCTCCCGAATGAGCTTGTTGTGTGCGGAAACCCTAGAGCTGGCTGCGTTTGCGACAATGAAGACTGCTGGTCTTGTATCCTATGTGGGTCTCAACTTAGATGATTCAGTGCTGGTCTAGTATCCTATGTGGGTCCCAACATAGATGAATCAATGAACACTGCTGGTCTTGTATCCTATGTGGGTCCCAGCTTAGATGATTCAGTGCTGGTCTAGTATCCTATGTGCATCCCAACATAGATGAATCAATGAAGACTGCTGGTCTTGAATCCTATGTGGGTCCCAGCTTAGATGATTTAGTGCTGGTCTAGTATCCTATGTGGGTCCCAGCATAGATGAATCAATGAAGACTCCTGGTCTTTTATCCCATGTGGGTCCTGGATTAGATGATTTAGTGCTAGTCTTGTATCCTATGTGGGTCCCAGCATAGATGAATCAATGAAGACTGCTGGTGTTGTATCCTATGTGTGTTCCATCTTAGATGATTCAGTGCTGGTCTTGTATCCTATGTGGGTCCCAGCACAGATGAAACAATGAAGACTGCTGGTCTTGTATCCTATGTGGGTCCTAGCATAGATGATTCAGTGCTGGTCTTGTATCCTATGTGGGTCCCAGCATAGATGAATCAATAAAGGCTGCTGGTCTTGTATCCTATGTGGGTCCTAGCTTAGATGATTTAGTATCTATATCTGATCATCTCTTTCACCTTTTCGATGATGTATTCCTGTGTGAGATGAGTCTTGACTTTCAACCCTTATCATCAAGATGATTGGGTTGTGCTTTCCTGTGTGGACTGAGTTGTGATTTCCTGTGTGGAATAAGTTGTGCTTTCCTTTGTGGAATGGGTATTTTTTTCCTGTGTGGACTGGGTTGCACTTGGGCTCGGATGTTGGAGATGATCTGGGATTGATAACTTAGGTATATGTATGGGCATATGCCTAAGTAGTGTTGGATGTTACTTCGTGATTGTATCTTTCCTTTGTGGGTTATCAATTGTGGATTATAGGAGACCTTCGGTGGTCTCGGAGTCCCTACTGAGTAGCTTATACTCACCCCTACACGGGCTATGCCCGCACTATGTTGTGTTGGTTGCAGACGACAGACAACGCCGATCGTGGTCGAGGATTGTGGAGCAGGACGGTACCTGGAGGTGGAACACTGGGCGGGGTGTACTCGGAGTGGACGGCTGGACCGAGGAGCTGTGGAGGCTATATGTACTCACCCTTCAGGTGGGACTTCTAGAGGACGACTCGACACTGTGGCTTTTTCTTTCAGTTGTTGTTTTTCCCCTTAAGTTGTACTTTACAGTTGGGCTTGTATTTCTGGCCCCATTTACTTTTCTGCACTTACTGTTGTACCCAGTTTTCTACTAGTGTTTACTTCTTCTTCTTGCTTGCTCTGTGGTGTATGTTTACTTTACAAAGGTAATGCCTTCCCTGTTTACCGGGATTTACGCCTTGGTGCTAGTCGCCAACCCCTGGCCTATGGAATGCGGGCTTGGGGTAGTCACAGCACGGGCCCCGAGGACGGGTCGTGACATAGTGTGAGTATGTTTGAACTTAGAGGAGTTTAAAAATAATAGAAAAATTATAACACTGACATTAATTTTAAGTGTTTTCACTTAATATCCTAAAAGATTTTAGGATATGTGATGGTAAAGATAAATGTAAATTGTTACATTTGCTAACCATTTAGAAAGTGGATACCACTGCTACAACAGTTTAAAATTAGAATGGTTTTTCACTCAATATACTAAAAGAGTTTATTATATGTTAAGACAAAGAAAAATTTAAAGAGTTACATTTAGTTATCATATAAGATAAAGGTACTATTTCTTGAAGGGTTGAACTAGTAAAATTGAAAAGTGGATTAAACTATTTCCTAAAATAATTTAGGTGATAAAAATAAATAGAAATGTAAAGAGTTACATTAGTTACAATAATAAAGTATGACCATTTTTTCCTAAAATTGTTTAGGATATGGTTATATAGACAAATATAAGAGTTACATTTATTTACCATATTAATGTTATCGTTACTTTTTCTTAAAAGAGTTTAGGAATACCAGTAAATAATTATATAAGTAGTTACAATATTTGAAGGTAAAATTTTGATGGAATAGGGTTACAAGTATGATGATAAAGAACATAGAACGACTTCTAAGTAGAAAAAATAAGTTAACAATGTAACATTTTATGTTGTGATGTTAAGAAGTTTGAACATGTTCAAAGAGTTGAAAAATTAAGAATATTATTCCTAAGTCTCACTATTATTAAAATTGGATAACTTCATAGATGATTCTCACTAAAGAGTTTGGTGGGAGGGTTTTATCATATGGTCACATAGAGATGTGACATGGTCACATAGAGATGTGATATGGATAACATATGATTTAATAAGTTCACAAAATCCAAAAAGTGTGGAAAACATAAGGCCAACCTGACATTTTATCACATATTATATGAAAAACGAGTGCTTATATTAGTTTTGTTAAATATTTTTAAATAGTTTAAGAATATTAAAAGGTATCATGTTAATATTCTTAAAGAGTTTAAGAATATTAAAGTTTATCATAATAAAGTAAATATCCATTTTTTCATTATTTCATGTTGGATACATAAATGAGTATAAATAGATATAAATTTTGTGAAGTTAAATGATAGGTTCAAAATATGATTTGAAAATAGATTGTAGACAAGTTTTAGGCCATTTTAACCATTATATTTGTAGCTTAACCCCCGGGTAAACCCATTTTACCTTAAAAGTAGTAATTAATTTTTACTATTTTCACTATTTATTTTGGTGAAAAATTAATTTGACCATATTAGATAATATAAATTATTATTTTTACAAATAGTAAATCAATTTTTCCAAATTAAATTCAAATAATTAGAAATTTTTAATTTAAAATTAACCCCATAGACAGGATGAGAAGGTGAGTTTTCAAAGAGAAAATGTTCAAAAGTTTACAAAGTTTTTATATCCGATTTCAATATGGAATTGATTATAATGAAATAAATTGGATTAATATATATATAATTTAACTAATTTAACTTTTAAATCTTTAAAAAATATAATTTTACTTTATAAATAGTTTAAACTAAAAGACCGTTTTCAATTAATATTCTGTATTTTCACAATTCATCATAAAATTAATCTTTTCAGAAAATTATTCTTTTCATAAAATTCTAAAAAATTCACCCTTATAAAATTTTGACATCCTGGTTCATAAATTAATTTTATCTTATCATAATTTTTTTTATAAAAGTTTTAAAAATTATTTTTAAAAATAAGTGCGTAAAATGGCGACAAACTACTTTTTAGAAAAACACAGTTTAAAGCATAAAATTGGATTTATAATTATATATTATATAGAAAACACATAATAGGAATGTTAATAAGTTTATTAAATATATAATATATACATTTCATTAAAATCATTCACTAAAAGTTGATTTTTTAATTTATTGAGTAAAAATGTGTTTGTTTTCTTAAAAATAGTTTTTTCAGAATAAGATATCATTTATATTCAAATAGTTTTAATTTGTAGTTTTAATTTATTGGTCACCAAAGAATTCATTATATAGAAATTTTTATACCATATATTTTCATAATTTAGTTAATCCTATTCATATCCTCTATTCTGATAACTATGTGATAACTATCATATTAAATAATAATATTTTAATAATATGTCACATTTCGTTTAAACATAATGTTTCAGGTAATCCAAGCTATGCTTGGTGTTGTGTGTAATGAAATAAAAAATCTGTATTTCCTATAAAACATTCTAAAATTAGTTTTACACAAAATATAAAAAAGATTAAATCATATAAAAAACTCACAAAATCTAAAGGTGTTACCTTCTACCCCTCTTAAAATTAAATTTCCTTCAAATTCATCACATTGGTAACAAATTCCAAGGATAATTATACCTTATTACATCCTAAAGTTCCTACATAGATTCTTTAAGATTTTGGTTTCACCCTAAAACATTTACCAAGTGAGTGGTCTTTATTCGTATAACTTTCTCTATTCGATCAAAAATATTTACTGGTTATTCCTCATAAGAAATATCATGCTCTAGTGGTACATCCTATGAGTTCAGTACATGTAATGTATAAGGTATATACTTACTTATGAGTGATACATGGAAGACATCGTGAACCTAAAAGAGGTTATATGGAAGTTCCAAATGATAAGTTAACGTTAGGATACAATAATGTTTTTTAATGATACTGATATATTTATGGAATAGTTTATCCTTATTTATTCCACATAGAAATTCATTGAAATGAATTATCACTAACATAAAATTATAAATCATATCAAATATTTTAAACATAAATTTTTTGTTGACTTTGTGCTGACCTTATGTTTTTTAAATGACTATGACCTTCTTGACCATTTCATTAGCTAGATTAGGTCCCAATAATTTTTTTATAACTTCATTACAGTATGTATAAAGGGCTTCATAAGGAACCATATAAATGATCTAGTGAAAGTTGTTGTTATAATGAAACTAAACTAGAGGAATGAGTTATCCCAACCACCTTTTAAATCCTTTGAACAAGATCTTAGCATATCCACAAGGGTTTGAATTATTCTCACACTTATGAAACTCAACAATGAATCCAGAAGTTATTGAAGTATTAAATAGAACATGAAAGTAAAACATATATCCCAATTATATATAATTTATTGTGGTAATACATGTAACCTTACCACTTTCTTAATGCATATTATAGAAATATGATCAAGTTATTAGTCTTCTCTGATAACAATGAAGTGTGCTGACATTATAAAGAGATCAACTACAACCTGTAATTACCTCATCATCAATGACGAGATAAACCCTAAAGGTTATCAGTACCTTTAATCACATGTCCAATAAGTGTAAATGAATTAAACCTTAAATAAGTTTTTCACTAAAACATATACAAAACTAGAGGGTTTTATTTCCATAAATGTCTCTTAAAATATCCTTAATCTTGATAAACTCCCATCACATAAAACATCAATAGTGGTGTCATTGACTTTGAACTTTATGATCAACTATAAACTCATAAACCAATAATGGTATCTATAACTCTTAAGTTAATATTACATGGAGACATATAAACTTTAAAAAGTGAATTCACAATTTATTCCTCATATAATATGTTATCTTATACCAAAACATTTTCATTAGATGCATGGGTTCATCCTTATACTGATAAAATATAAAATGTGATTTCATTATTCTAGAATTCATATAGAGGGAGTTAATCACATTTAATTTCACTAAAGGATGAACAATAAGATTTTCATAGGGATCATTCATACAAAATCATACATGAAATTCCCAACTAAGGAGGGAATGACAAGTATTCCCTAATTATCATGATTCAGTTCATCCATCATGATTTCTCAAGTTTCCCTTTGTTCATTTCTTTAGAGGTTTTTGTGTCTTATTATCCATATTAGTACTTGGATTGGGGATTTATTTTTATAATGCCCAAACTCATTACACTTGAAACACTGGAGTGTGGATGGTAAATCTTATTGATATTTCTCTCTATTTACAGCAACAACAAAATTATTCATATCACTTCTAAATTTAATTTCTCGATGACCTTCCCTTCCACACTTAAAAAATGTAATATATCCCTTAAGAAAATTTTCTCCATGATTCTTCACAAAATTTGATCATAAAGGAATGATCATACTCTTCACTCCATGGTTTATATATTTTCCTTTGAATTCCATTTTTCTATTCTTATCAAAACCATGAGATTTATATGTAAATCCAACCTCTATTTACAACATTATAGAACATAGAAAAATATCTTCATTGATATTGAAGTATCTTATGGATAACATCCTTTGGAGACTTGGTTTTAAGCCACTAAATAAATAATCAACCTTATATTTAGGTTTATTGATAATGCTTGAAGTGTACATCACAAGTCTTCAAAAATTTGCTTCATAGGTACCAAAAGATTCATCTTCATTTTGATTTAAATCAAGGAAGTCCTTATACATATTTATAGAAAGAATACTAGGAAATTAATTGTTGAAAAATAATTTATTGAAGTCAAACCAATCCATGGAGTCAATTTATAATATTGCCTCATACTCTTGATAGGAGTTCACCATTGATATGCTTCTCCTTCCAAATGGTAGATAACTAAAATGAATTTCTAATTATCTAAACACATTAGGATAGAAAATATCTTTTCAATAGTGTTGATACATTTCTCAAAAACCAGTGGATCAGAATACCCACTAAAGGAATTTGGATGTTGTCTCATGAAGGACTCAACAAAATATTTTTCCCCAATTTTCTTATTTAGGATTCCATCATGATTAATATATTGAGATATTTTTGTGAGCATATCATTGATATTTTTTATTTCCATTCCCATATCATTTGGTTTATTAGGTGGAAAATAATTTCATTGGTCATCACATTCAACATTAACATGATATCTTTATATTCTAGCCATAGAATAATTCTAAAATCGCAGTGTGAGAAACACTAATCATAGAGGGGGAAACATAATCATTAAAAAATCATTTATAGGATGTCTAAATTATGACACTCTATTTTCATCCTTGGAAACCTTAGGTTTATCCTATGTCATTCAAAGTCATCATCTATTTAAATCCTTCATGATAACTTAGAAAGAGTTTGTGAATTTACAAATCATATCCCATGGGAGTGTTAAACTGGGTGTATAATAAGGACTATTATCATTCACTAGGTGACGATCGAGTCCCACTCAATGACCCTTTTTAGAGTTATTACTCTTATGTACCTTTATGCTAGAGACATATCCATTTGTAGTATCTGGACATGTATTTAATTTCATGGAGACCAATTACTCTATCCTTTACAAAAATTTCAGGACATTTTCATACAATTTATCTCATCCTTATACTTATCCTAAGAGAAATCCCTAGAAATATCATTATTAATATACTTAGGGTTATCACGAAGGATTTCTCAACCTAGTTTCCAAAGTTTGACTAAACCTTTACTTTGATACCAACTATAGAGACCTAATCTTATCATACGTGGTTATTACATATTTTTAAATGAATATTAATTACATTGAACAAACACATGTCAGAGGACAATAATAGTTTAGTGCATTTGAAAAATTAGAAAAAAATCTTATTAATTCATAAAATATATTCAATGTAACCCATAAATATTTTATCCTCTATTACTCCTATGTAAAACCTTTCTTCATAACCTAAGGAAATGAAACACATAAAATGGTGAGCTCAAATGAATAGTAAGGGTAAAAAAGGTACATAACTAAGAATAACATGATCATAATGGTACAAAAATATGATAATTACATTTAAAACCATAACCTCAAATCATAGATCACAATATTGTGTCACGGAATAAAGATCAACAGTTCATAAGACATGAATCCTAAGGAAATCAATGAACATGATCCATGAGATAATGAAATTGGCATAAGACATGGAATTTTGGAATACACATAATTATGGAGAATCATATTTCAAGGATATCTACCAAGACATTAATAACACTAGGCTTGGGATAATCTCTCTTATCCATTCTTCGAGCTTGGGATGACCTCACTTGTACCCTCTTGTTTTGGGTTTCAGATAAAATCATGAGTACTCTCTTGTTTCGGTCTTGGGATAACCTCCCTTTAACCATCTTATTTTGGTCTAGGGATAACTTACTGTGTACAATCTTGTTTTGGTCTTGGGATAACCTTCGGTGTACCCTCTTGTTCTGGGCTTGGGATAACTGTCACGACCCGTCCCCCGGGGCCCGTGCCTTGACTACCCCAAGTCCGCCTTCCATAGGCCAGGGGCTGGCAAGTAGCACAGAAAGGCGTATTCCTTAAAATAGGGAAGGCATTGCCTTTATAACCTGTAAACACATTCAACCAAGCACACAAAAAGATACAAATACAAGTCAACTGTATAAAAAAAGAGTGATGAAAGTTAAAAGGGGACGAAATACAAGCCGAACAGTAATGGTACAAGTACAACTGAAATAAAATACAAATGAAGGAAATGAAAGGAAGCTACTTGGTCATCCTTCAAGGTTCCTACTTGAAGGGTAGGTACATATCGCCTCCTCAGAACTTCAAGTTCGCCCGTCTCCTCTGCGTACCATCACACTGTATGGTCCACCTCTGGGCCCTGTCTAGCCGTGGAACCCTCAGCCTCGATCAGCGCTGTCTGTCGTCTGCACCAAACACAAAAAGGTGAGGTTATAGCCCGTGCAGGGGTTAGTATAATGATACTCAGTAGGGACCCCAAGAACCTCAAGGTATCACAAAATCCAAAAAGGATAAATCACAAAGTATGAAGTCAAACGACAACCCTAATTTGGTATATGACCATACATATACCTAAGTTACCAAGTATACCCATCTCAATCATGAGGAAACACAGGGTCCAACCCAAAAGTCCAAAGATCAACTGTTCCACAAAGGAAGGAATACCACGAAGGTAGGTACCGCACATGTATGTCACACAGAAGAATACCACCAATGTATTACCATTAAGGGAAGTACCACATAGGTACGAACTCAGCTCACACTAGGTATTTATTAGGTATAATAGCAGAGATGATTAGATGTAAGTATTGAATCATCTTACTCTGTTAAGAGTCTCTGCTACTGACCCACACAGGATCACCCTGTGATGACCCACACAGGGTCACTCGGTGCTGACCCACATAGGATTACTCGGTACTGACCCACACAGGATCACTCGATACTGACCCACATAGGATCGTTCAGTGCTGACCCACACATGATCTCTCGGTGCTGACCCACATAGGATCACTATTCATTCTTCACGTGACAGCCAGCAACTAGGTTCCCGAACCAAGCTTGCTCGACTCCGAGAGAGTCCACTCTTCAATCCACTGGTTGATAATCCAACTGCCATGAATCCCCACAAAGAATTATCTCAATGGGATGCCACATCATAGGGGTCTCAATGCAACAGACGATGCGTCAATCAGACGCCCGGTCTGTAAGTTATTTTCCTCTTAGTACCGAGGGCGTGGTTGGATTCGTGTTCGATCCAATCCGACCGTATCCCAAATTTACATAAATATCAAGTGGGTTATACCAAAGGGATCATCTCGCTCCAAGGTTTACAGTTCCATTGACAGTTTTTCAAAGGGACATATGGTGCCAAAGTTATGGCTGATAGAGAGAAAAACTCGTAGCTGGTCCGGGTTCGGTCCGACCCGATCAGAATGACCCGGCCAAGGCCGATGTGAACCTATTTGGGTCGACTCGGTCCACTGGGTCGGGCACGGCCCGCAGGGTCCATCCCAGCCCACGCTGGGCGGCGCGGGGGCCGTGGAGCAGCATGAGGCCGCAAGGGCGGCACAGAGGTTACGAGGGTGGTGAGGCCATGAGACAACGATGCCGTGGGGGCTGCGTGGCGGTGAAGGCCATGAGGGCCACAAAGGGATGCGGGGTGGTGAGTCTATGGGGGTCGCGAGGCCATGGGATGGCCGAGGCCGTGGGGCGGAGAGGCCGCGGGGAGACCGTCAAACTGTGGGATGATAGAGCCCGTGGGGCGGTGGAGGCCGCAGGGGTCGTAGAGGGCTGCGGGGTGGCGAGGTCGTGGGGTGGAGTGGCCGTGGGCGCTACGAAGCCATGGGATGGCAGAGGCCGTTGGGGCCGCAGAGGGCTGTGGGGCGGTGAGGCCATGGGGCCCGTAGAGGTGACGGTCGGCGCGAGGCCGCGGGGTAGCAGAAGCCGCGGGGCGGCGCGGGGGCCGCGGGGCGGCTCCGTTGCGCCATCGCCTTCATCGCGGCTGGAGGTGGTGTGGACCGCCGTCCTCGTGCCCCACTAAGGTTGGTTGTCTTCCTCCTCCATCATGAACAACACAACAATTAAACACAAGATTTTTGGTGTGTTCGGGCCATGTTTGTTTGGCCCGCACTCTCCGCGTTAGAGCGGTAGCAAGTGACTATAATCACTTTCAGATTTTTATGATGAATTATCAAGAATGGGTAAGGGGACTAAATTCAAACAACCAACCTACAATGATTATTCCCAAACCCACAGAAAAAGAAATCATCCACGGATCAACTAGTTAGAGAGTTGATCCGCATTCATTGTTTAGAAGGAAAAAACATGGGAATCCATAATAACACATAATAAAATTCCTACTTAGAAGGTTTTTTGTTGTGTTGCGAGAGAGAATTCGAAGATGCCGATGTTCATCACACCCACCACACACCTTCGATCCTGAGATCATTCGTCGGATAAACGCTCTTCGATGGAGGTGGTACTTCTTTGTTGAAGACGTCCACTATTGGAGGATGTCATGAGGAAGAAGTCGAAGTTGTTGGAGAACATTGGTGTTCTTTGTTTTAAGAATCATTCTTCATTGGAGGATGTGTTCCTCCAAGTTCTCGCAAAATATTTTCCAACCCTTTTCCCAATGAATGCTCTTAAATTAAATTGCCATCCAAAATAAAAGTGTTTGTCCAATTTTAAATTTTTGGCACAAAACAAGTTGGAAACATTAATAAATTGACGAAGAATAATTAAATTTGAGAATAATTAATGGTAATGAAGTCCATGGTTTAATTACTCATTAATGAGGAAGTTAAAGGGGTTTCTCCCATTAAGAAGGTTTGTGTGGTCCCCACCATTAAATTCAGATTGGGGGAGGTTTTAGGCTCGGGTGGTCCCCAACACTGAGGATTCAATTTGGAGGATAAACCCTTTTGGTCCCCACCTCCATAAATCAATGGAGGTTTCATGAATAAAAATAAAATGTTAAATAATGTTTCTTTTCCCATGAAAAAGTGAAAAACTATATTTCACCCATGACCTACTGTAGTCGAGGTAAATGTCTCCTTAAGTGAATACTGGTGTTGCAAGTTCAACGATGTCCTCAGATTTCAATTAAAAGCACCTGTTTAAAAGTTACAAAAACCTGCTCGCACATTTACTGAATGTACCTGAAAAAAGGTCAGATATTCGTTCCGGGCACACCGGGCCTCATGAATCACGCGCCGTCAATTTTTGCAAACTCGTAAAATTCCCATATATAAAAAAAATTACATGGAAATTCCGGATCCTTAAATTCTCTACACCTCAGGGATTTACGTCCTCATAATCCACAACTGAAACAAGGGAATAAGTGGGGGTACTGAGCACGCATATGAGCCTCCCATTCCCATGTGCTCTCCTAGAGGTTCTTGTGCTGCCAGCAAAGGTGCACCAGAGGTATCAACCGCCCATGATGGACCCGCTCCTGTCGATCCTCAATCTCCTCTGTAACCTCCGAAAACGTCTCCCCGTCGTCGATGTCCAGCTCACAGTGGTTGATGATGTGAGAAGTGATGTGCACGTATCTCGTCATCTAGGATACGTGGAAGACGTCATGCTCCCGGTGCAACTAAGGGAGAAGTTATAGGTGTTAAGACACCTTGACAACTCTACTGAGGAATTGAAAGGTCCAATGATCCTCAGAGATAACTTTCCGCCTCAGCCAAATCTACACAATCCTCATTGAGGTGAGACCCGTAGAAGGTCATGGTCACTACCCTCTAACTCTAGAGGTCTCCCTCTCTTATCTTCATAAGACTTATGCCTAGTCTGAGCAGTCTTCATCTGCTCCTAGATGATCTGCACTTTCTCTGTGGTAGCCCGTACCATCTCTGGTCCTTCTAGTGCTGACTCCCCTAGGTTAGTCCAGCACAAAGGTGATCTGCAAGGTCGCCCGTACAGCGCCTAAAATGGTTCCATCCCAATGGTGGAGTGATAACTTTTTTTGTATGAAAACTCCACCAAAGGAAAGTGATCCTCCTAGCTACGACCGTAGTTGAGGACATAAGCACGCAACGTGTCCTTGAGATTCAGAATGGTCCGCTCAGTCTGGCCATCCATCTGAGGATGGAAGGCAGTGCTCAAATGAAGCTATGTCCCGAAAGCCTCATTCAACCTCTTCCATAGTTGGGAAGTAAAAAGTTTATCAATATCAAAGATAATATTATATGTTACTCCATTTAACTGCACAATATCTTTCACATAGAGGCATCCCATGCTCTCTATTGAACCCTGCTCTTTGATCGGTATGAAGTGGGCCGACTTGGTGAGTCGGTCAACGATCACCCAAATCGAGTCATGAACCATGGATGTATGCGGAATTCCTATCAAGAAGTCCATGGATATCCCATCCCACTTCTACTCTAGGACATCCAAAGGCTGAACCAAGCCTATTGGTACCTGATGCTCTGCCTTGACTTGGTGACAAGTGAGGCACCGAGAGACAAACTCTGCAACTACATTCTTCATTCCCAGCCACCAGTGTCATCAGAGATCCAGGTACATCTTCGCCACTCCTAGATGTACCACTGGAAGGGATATGTGGAACTCCCTCAATACTTTCTCTTAAAGTGATACTGGTACCATGGTACATCCTTTGAAGAGGATGATATGCTCCCCACCTTCAGAAAATCAATCAGGTGCCTGCCCTGTGGATATCTGAGCACGTCGAGTCTCACAGTCAGTGTCCCCGCACTACACCTCCCTGACTTACTGAAGAAGTGGGGGAGTGACTGTAAGGGACTTAAGAAAAGCTATTCCATCCTGATCCACAAAGGATATCTGCAAAGCGGCCAGCTGCTCTGTCACTTCACCTACCAGCTGTATACCAGACCTCCTGCTAAGTGAATCTGCTACAACGTTCCCCTTCTCCGGTGTATAGACTATCTCAAAGTCATACACCTGGAGGAACTCAAGCTAATTTCTATGTCTCAATTTCAGGTCCTTCTGAGAGAGGATATACCTGATACTCTTGTGATTTGAGTAGACTATAAAACACTCGCCCATCAAGTAATGTCACCACATATTCAAGGTAAAGACCACTGCTGCTAACTCTTGGTCTTCGGAACATAGTTCTTATTGTGCTGTCTCAACTGTTGAATACCATATGTGATCACTACTCACTCCTTCATCAGGACACATCTGATCCTGGTCCCCGATGCATCACAGTAGACTATGTACCCCACACCCTCCTTTGGTAGCCTCAAGATGGGTTCACTAGTCAGCCACTGCCTCCGCTCCTAAAAACTCCACTGAAATCTCTCCGACCAAACGAAGGGTTTCCCCTTCTTCGTGAATGCTGATAAAGGTGTCGCTACCCTGGAGAAGTCGGGTACACATCTATGGTAGTACCTAGCCAAATTAGACGTCACTCTCCCTTCAGAGAGGTATTCCTGGAAAAATCTTTTGAAAATATGTCCCCATGCTCTTCCACTCTTGTTTGGAACTAAAAACTCAAAACTCCAATGCATGAGTTTATCCTTTGCTTCCCGGGTTTCATTTTTCACCGACCAAGGAAAACCCCATTCCAATGTTGTAGGTAAACCACAACCTTTTTTCCTAATATAGTTATTCTATGAATGAACTATGGATGTCCAGTCCATACCCAAAGTAACGTCGTAAGGCCTCGATGCTGCCACTAAGTGGTTCCAATCGAAACTCTCGCCTTAAGGGTCAGATCACACCATCGACATATGGGTGATTATCGAGTCTCCTCCCAAAGAAATATTCATATGTGAGGGTCAAGTCAACGGTTTAAACGGAAACTCTAGGTCTTGGAAAAGATTCTTGGAAGGAAGAAATGATCGGTACCTATGTCTATTGATACTACTGCTAATAGTAGACACAGACCTTACCTCAAATCATTCCTAGATCCCTTTAGTCGCACTCCTTGACCACATGCAGCTAATCTCTTCCCCTGTCCTCTTGCTCCCTCAGCATGGAGGGGTCCACAAAAAGGGGTGGTTGTGACATGTCGAAATGTACCCCACCTCATACTGCTCTCCTAGCTCTGCTTCCACATCAGCTGCACTGCAGATTCATCTGTCCCAATCACATCCTCTTCCTGAAACATCTTACACATCCAAGTCTCTAAGACTGGCACCGGTTTTCTACTTTCCCACTGCTAACATTCATTGGATGTATCGAAACTACCCAAGAACATGCAACCGCAAAGGTTCCCTCTAGCACCCTAACATAATTTGGAATGCATAGAGGAACAGTGATGGCTTGGATGTCCTTAAACACACCTCGCTCGGAAGTCTGAGCCTCGAACAACAAATCATATCGTATTAATGGAGTATTTGATATGGTCGGCACACCTTAATAAATACTCAGCTACCAATATGTCATCCTTCCGAAGCTGTAGATGCTCTAGAGAACTCTCAACCACCTCCTTAAGCGATTCTTCAGCCGCATATGAGTCGTGCTGACCTTGGAACCTGCGGGGTATCTGATGCTGAAACTCGCGTATGTCACTAAGCCTATATGTGTCCTTTACCGGTACCACCAGTTGTAACTATTGACCAATGGGTAGTGATATAGATGACACACTACCCAAAGGTACTATCTCAGGTAATGGTCCACGTACTGAATCCTCATCACTATGTGGACCATCCTTATGGTCACTCACTAAAAAAGACTAGTGGATAAGATCACCATCTGCTCTAATGGTGTCTCAATTAGGTAGAAAACTCTATCAACCGCCTCTAGCCAGCCCTCAATTGTCTAGAAAACTGTCTCGCCTGAAAACCTTGAAGGCCTCTCCTACTGGAAGTCATGCAACACGCTCATTCGGCGGGCACCTTTTGCCAGTACGGCTGGTGGTAACTGCTTCCTAACGAGTGGTGGTGTTGCTGGTACACCACCTGAAGGTGCCAACATAGTAAGAGGGCCCTGCACCGGAACCTCATCCCTCGGTGGGCTGTCATCGTGTACTCTCTCAGGAATCCTAGCTGGCTATCAACGCAATGGTATCCTGATAATGAACAGGTGATCCATGATCATTTAGTTATACCTGGTGAGCTGACTCAATAAGACACTAGAAAACTTTTCAACACATGCACGCAATTAGTGTTTTCGTGCACTGAGTTAGAAATCAGAATTCAGGGTCCTGGTGTATCGATACGTCGGCCGCCACAACAACACTGGATTCCTTAAACTAATAACAACACTCAATACACTTAACACTATTATTGTTAAAAATATTAGAGTCCAATGTTCTACGGCATAACTGTCTCCTCTGATACCAATTTTTTACGACCCGTCCCCCGGGGGCCATGAAGTGACTACCCCAAGCCTGACTTCCATAGCCCAGGGGATGGTGACTAGCACCGAAATGCGTATTCTCTAAAACCGAGAAGGTATTTCCTTTATAACCTGTAAACACACGCAACCAAGAACACAAAAAGATACGAACACAAGTCAACTGTATAGAAAAAATAGTAATGAAAATAAAAAGGGGCCAGAATAAAAGCTCAATAGTAATGGTAAAAGTACAACTGAAATATAATACAACTAAAGAAAAAGAAAGGTTGCTTCTGGGTCATCCTCTGAGATTCCTACCTGAAGGGTAGGTACAGATCGCTTCCTCAACACTCCACATCTGCCCGTCTCCTCTGTGTACCATCACGCCGTATGGTCCACCTCCGGGCCCCATCTAGCCCTAGTACCCTCATCCTTGATTAGCGTTGGCTGTCATCTGCACCAAACACAACAAGGTGTGGGCATAACCTGTACATGGGTGAGTATAATGATACTCAGTAGGGACCCCAAGACCCTCAAGGTCTCACAAAATCCACAAAGGATAATACACAAAGTATGATGTCAACTAACAACCCTACTTATGTATATGACCATACATGTACGTAAGTTACCAAGTATACCCATCTCAATCATGAGGAAGAACATGGTCCAACCCAAAAGTCCAAAGCTCAACTGTTTCACAAAGGAAAGAATACCACAAAGGTAATTACCACACAGGTACATCACACATAAGAATACCCCCATGGTATTACCATGAAGGGAAGTACCACACAGGTACAAACTCAGCTCATACGAGGTATTTCTTAGTTAGAGTAGTAGAGATGATTAGATGTAGCTACTGAATCATCTTACTCTGTTAAGAGGCTTTGCTCCTGACGCACATAGGATCGCCTGGTGATGACCCATATAATATTGCTCGGTGCTGAACCATACAGAATCGCTTGGTGCTAACCCACACATGATCGCTCGGTGATGACCCACACATGATCGCTCGATGCGGACCCAAAAAGGATCGCTAGGTGCTGACCCACATAGGATCGCTCGGTGCTGACCCACAAATGATCGCTAGGTGCTGACCCACACATGATCCCTATTCATTCTTCACGTCACAGCCAGCTACTGGGTTCCCACACTAAGCTTTCTCGTTTTTGGGAGAGTTTTCTCCTCAAGCCAATGGTCGGTACTCCAACTACCATGAAGTCCCACAAAGATGTATCTCAAAGGACCGCCATGTCATAGGGGTCTCAACACAATAGACAGTGCATCCATCAGACGCCCAGACTGTATGTTATTAGCCTTTTAGTCCTGAGGGACCGATTGGATTTGTGCTCGATCCAATCCAACAGTATCCCAACTTTATCCAAATCCAAAGTGGGTTATACTAAAGGGACCCTACCGCTCCAAGGTTTACAGCACCGTTGCCAATTTTTCAAACGGACGCACATTTCCAAAGTTATGGCCGATAGAGAGAAAAACTTGTAGATGGTCTGGGTCCGGTCCGACCGACCGACCCGACCCGGTTTGGGTCGACCTGGTCCACTGGGTCTGGCCCGTCTTGCTGGGTCCGGCCCGGCATGCGCTGGTTCTGGCCTGGTCTAGCCCGGCCCGAGCTGGGCGGCGTGAGGGCCGCGGAGCGGCGCGAGGCCGTGAGGGCGGCACGGAGGCCGCGAGGGCAGTGAGGCCACGAAATGGCGAGGCTAGGAGGGTGGTGAGGCCGCGAGACGGTGAGGCCGCATGGCGGTGAGGCTGCGAAGCCGCCGAACGGTGGAGGCCGTGAGGTCATCGAGGACCACGGGGCTGCGAGGCCGCCAGGGCCATGGAGGGTCGTAGGGTCCGTGGAGGGAGACAGGGTGGTGAGGCCGCTGGGGCCGTAGAGGCCCGCTGGGCGGCGAGGCCATGGGGCGGCGAGGCCCGCAGGATGGCGAGGCCGTGGGGTGGTGAGGCTGTAGGGGCCGCGAGGCCACGGGACGGTGGAGGACGCGGGGTTGACTGAGGGCCGCGGGGCCACGAGGCGGCGGGGGCCATGGAGGGCCACGTGGGCCACAGAGGGCTGCAGGGCGGCAGAGGCCATGGGCGGCGGAGGCCGCGAGGCGGAGGAGGTCGCAGAGGGCTGCGGGGGCCGCGAGGCCGTGAGATAGTAGATTCCATGGGGCTGCGGAGGGCTACAGGGGGGGGGGGGTGAGGCCAAGGGGTGGCATAGGCCGTGGGCGGCGTGAGGCCACGGGGCGGCACAGACCGCGGGCGGCGCGATGGCCGGGGGGCGGCGCCGTCACCTTCTTCGCAGTCTGCGATGGTGCCGTCCGCCATTATCGTGCCCCACCGAGGTTGGTTTCCATCCTCCTTCGTCACGAAGAACACATCAATTAAACACAAGATTTGCGGAATGATTGTTCCATGTTTGTTTGGCCCACACTCTCCGTGTTCGAGCGGTAGCAAGCGACTATAATCTATTCCTGATTTTTATGATGAATTATCAAGAATGGGTAAGGGGAAAATATTCAGACAACCACCCAACAATGATTATTCCCAAACCCACAGAAAAAGAAATCATCCACGAATCAACTAGTTAGAGAGTTGATCTGTGTTATTTGTTTAGAAGGAAAAAACTTGTGAATATATAATCACACATAATAAAATCCCTAATTCGATGGTTTGTTGTTGTGTAGTGAGAGAGAAGTCAAAGATGTCGACATTATTCTCTCCCGCCACACACCTTCAATCCTGAGCTTGTTCGTCAGATAAACACTCTTAGATGGAGGTGGTACTTCATTGTTGAAGATATCCACCATTGGAGGATGTCATGAGGAAGGAGTCGAAGTTATTGGAGAATGTAAACATTCTTCGTTGGATGATGTGTTCCTCCAAGTTCTCCTAAAGGCTTTTCCAACCCTTTTCCCAACAAATGGTCTCAAAAGAAATATCCAACCAAAATAAAAAGTGTTTGTAAAATTTTAAATTATTGGCACAAAACAAGTTGGCAACATTAATCAATTGACGAAGCATAATTAAATGGTAGAATAATTAAAGGGGAGGAAGTCCATGGGTTAATTACTCATTAATGAGGAAGTTCAAGGGGTTTCTCCCATTAAGAGGGTTTGGGTGGTCCCTGCCCTTAAATTCAAATTGGGAGAGGTTTTAGGCTCGGGTGGTCCCCACCACTAAGCATTCAATTTGGAGGATATACTCTTGTGGTCACCACCTCCATAAATCAAAGGAGGTTTTAAGAATAAAAATAATTTTTTAAATAATTTTTTATTTTTTTCCCATGAAAAAGTGAAAAACTATCTTTTAACCTCAACCTACTGTGGTCGAGGTAAATGTCTCCTTAAGCGAATACCGGCTCTGCGAGTTCAATGGTGTCCCCGAATTTTAATTCCGAGCACCAGTTTAAAATTTACAAAAACCTGCTCGCACGTTTACTGAACGTACCAGAAAAAAGTTCATAAATTCATTCTTGGCACACCGGGACTCAGAATCACGCGCTGACAATTTTCACGAACTCGTAAAATTCCCATATATAAAAATATCTACATGGAAATTCGGGGTCTTTAAAATAACCTCCCGTATACCCTATTGTTTCAAGATTGGGATAGCCTCTCGTGTACCATTTGAACTCATATAACCATAATCAATACCCAATGAATTGGAGGGAGATATAAGTCTCACCCATCATATAATCCATACATATTTCTACCATAATATAATATAGCATTCATAGTATTATAAACCACTAAAATTAATGGGTTTCACAAAGCATTTCATCATAACATAACCCATGGAAAAGAAACAGGTTTCATAATCATTTCATCATTTCATCCTAACATAACCCACGGGAAAGATATGGGTTTCAAAAACACCTTTTCATCATAAACATAAAACATTAAATTAAATAATAAAAATGGTATCACTGGATCATATCCCTATTAAATCAGAAGTTTCATCAAAGGATGTCATCTTGATGGAAAATTATTATGAAAGAAAAATTATTTGGAATCTTGAGGAAGATAGAATTTCGACATTGAAAAACATTTTTTTAAACTTAAAACATTTTAAAATAAATTTCGTTGAAAAGAACAATTTAAAATTATAAAGGAATATTTGAAACATTGAGTGTTCAAGATGGAGAAAAATACAGTTCATGCCCATGTGATAAAAAAATATTCCTTTCATATTTTTGATAAAATCCAAACATTCATTATTTTTGAAAATGAAATGAATATTACTTTTAATATTTTATAAAAAGTATAAAATGGGATAAAATTTATTTAAAAAATCCTTTTTATAATTTTGAATCAATTTTGAAAATATTTTTAGAAAACATGAACATGGAAGAAAAATGGATTTTTACCGAAGAGAGAGATAAAGATTTTTTTTATCAAAAACATTATTTTGAACACTTGAGTACATAAAGAGTGGAAAACAAAGGTAAAAAATGTATTCTCAAGAAATAACTAGAGTATAAAAAAATACATGAGGTTATTGAGAGTTATATCATAATATTTTATCATTTGAAGCATAATCATGATAAATACTAATAAGTGACGTGATATTAACATAAAAACCTTACCAATTTGGTATCTTGGAATCTTAAACCCATAAAATAATAACATTAAATGAAAATTTTAATATAATTATAATAAATAAATTCATTATATTACATTTCAGAGGGTCTGTATAGACACCTCATAAATAATATAGGTACATTACATAACATATGTCTCAAAGAAGACAAATTGAGAAAAAAATTACTTACCATCTTGGTAACTTTTTAACCTAAATCCCCATGAAAGAGAGGTACTAAAATGGATTTTTAAATAAAAATAATTATTAGTATAAGAATAATAAAATACATTCATGTTATGTATATATATCACATAAAATAAATTGGTTGTGAATATGGCACGTGTTTTATATAAGAAAAAAGTGATATGAAAATCCCTTACCTTAAGTCTCAACTCCCTTCATACACATTAAAAACTCTTGTATAATAAATATAAGTTTATTTTACTTATACTAAATAAAAATAATTATATATACCAAACCATATATTTTTTACTTATGTTCTTTTATTACCCATTTACGAACAATTCATTGTTAAAATCACGTTTTGGGTAATAACAACTTTGTTTTTCATATATGTTTTGATTTTTCATTTTCAATCATCTTACTTTTATCACAATTAGATTATATCTAAATTAATAATCCTAAAATAACAATCATATTTATACATCAATTATTATTTTAGTACCAATCATGAAATATGGTTTTGAGAAATCAAGTACTATACGATCATAGAGATGGTAGGTTATACATACACATGAGCAGCATTTCCATTTTTCAAAAATCATTATGGAAAAAATGTAACTAATATATTATATTTCTAGAATTATAATAATATCATAAATAAAATGATATTTATTTAAATATATTTATATATATCATCCATGTGGTGTGGTGATGAAAAGAGAGCCACATCACTTCGTGAAGAAGGTAATCCACACGTACATGAATGATATTATCATCTTTAAATGACTGAAAGGGTAAGAAATAAAATGATATATTATATTTAATAATAATAAATAATTTATGATTATAATAATTATATCATGTATATAACATATAGTTATCATTATTATCTTCTATGCTGGAGTTAGTGAAAAACAAATCACATCACTTCTTGAGGCGGTAGTTCAATTTACACACGAGTGACGTTATCGTATCCCCTATGGAATAGAAAGTGAAAAAGTTATATATATGATATAATGAATTAATAGGTATAATTATATAATAAATATCATATATATACTATATATTCATCATAAAACCCAACTGTGAGATGTGGTATTGGAAAAACGAATGACAACAGTTTGTGAGGTGGTAGTCTACCATACACATAAATGATGATTTCGTGACCAATTTTATGAGAGTAGAGATGGTTTTAGGTCATGAAATTAACATAAAAACATATTAGTAAATTTAATATACTTATTTTATTATATAATGATGGTTTAATAATAATTTAAGTGGGTGGATGAAGAAATAAAATAAAAACATTCATTAAAGAAAATTACCACTTCTTCGGCTAACCACCTTAGGTATTCCAAAACAGTTTCTTAGGTTGGATTTTTGACCAAAATAAGTCTTTTGAAATGTTATGAGGTAAATTTAACAGTTATTTGGGTAGCTATTGGCCTAAATAATGGTTTTAAGGTGTAATTAAGAGAGTATAGGTGGTGGTATTTTATAAGTGTGGTGAGTGACACACTTGTAATATTTTGAAAAGAAAAAGTTGTGTAGATACCCAAAGCCTGAAGTACATGGACATTAAATTACTTTTTTAGGAATACTTAATACATAAAAAAACCAACAATCAAGTAATGTAATAGTTTAGTGTCTTTGAAAACTCAGAACATAATCTTCTAATCATGGTGAATGATCTTCAATATCTCCCATAAAGATCTTCCCCTTTTGTTTTCTTACCTAAAACCTTTCTTTATATCCTGTGGATAAGAAAAAATATAAAGGGTGAGATAAAATTCTCAGTAAGGCTAAGAATGGTGAAAATAAAATCAACCATATACATTGGAAGTTAAAAACCTGAACATAATGTTTAAACTTTAAAATCTTGAGCAATGAAATAAAACATGGCAGTACGTAAGGCATAGATCATAATGGAGCATCAATCATGATAAAATAGCATGGGAATAAAACATGTAATTTTTGAAAACCATTAAGCACACGATATGATTTCCATAGTAGCCAAGGCATTTCTTCCAAGACAATCTTAGTGGAAAAATTCCCTTATTGAATCGAGTTCACTCCTCGTTCTAGTCCTATATCACTGAACCAGATTAACTTGCCGTTCCAGCCATGTCTATCTCATGAGATATAAATCTTTACCCAATGAATTTGAGGGAGATATTGTTCCAAACATCTCATAATGAAATAATTATTACTTGTTCCACAACATGAACATAAACCATTCATCATTACCCAAAGTATAAAATGGGTGTCATAAACATCATCCCACCATAACATAATCCATACAAAAAAATTGGATATCATTTCATCATAAGAAAAGTGAAACCATGTAAATCATAGAGACATTATACTTGAAACATACACATATGAAATAATTCCATATTATATGGAAAATTGTTTTGATAAAACACTTGAAATTAATTCTTGAGGAAAATATCCTTTATTCTTCAAAATCATTTTCTATTCACAAAATGCCATGAAATTTTAATAGAAAAGGATTTTGTTGAAAATAGTCATTAAATATTTTAGAGTAAGATTCATGAAAATAAGGCATTATGAAACCATAAAAATCCATTCATGCTGTATAAGTTAAAAAAAACATTCTCCTCGTACTTTTACCGGAAAAGTCAAAATTTCCTCAAATGGTAAACAAAACAAATATTCCTTCCATAACACAATGTAAAATTAAAAGAGGGGTAAACATGAATTTAAAAATATATGGAATAATATTAAACACTTTATGAAAAACATTTTAAGGACATGGATGAAAAATATAACCCCAGAAAATACTTACATATAAGCAATCTTAGAAAAAATGAGATTTGCAAATTATCCCTTACCTTAGGTCTGATATGATTCGTACGTATCTGAAACTCCTATATAATGATTTAAATAGTGTCATTGACTTATTAAAGAATCATATTTATTATTATTTTATCATATATGGTTCACTTATGACTTTATATTACCCGTTATTTTGTAAATTCCATGTTAAAGCAACGTTTTGGGTAAAATCGTTTCATTTATCGTATGTGTTTCGACATGTTGTTCTTGATATTATTACTTATATCCTGATTTACTTAATTCCAGAATTTAAAATATGATTTATATATAATATATATTCAGCATATTAATATATATGATAGATTGATGAATGGAATGAAATACACCGTTAATAGAGACGGTAGGCCGTACGTACGCATGAACGCTGTTATCATTTCCTTATTGAATTAAATGGAATTAAGTAAGTGAAAAATATATGTACATAAATACAGTATAATTATTATGTAATATCTTTCATTATTATTTATTATATATACTTTATAATCATACTTGAATGGTTAATAATGGAAAATGAATCTCATCGCGTTCGTGGAGACGGTATTCCGTACGTACGCACGAGCGATTATATCATTCCCATGATCATGGAATTGTATTGAAGTGTATGTATAATATTTTAGAATCAATATAAATTTACAATAATAATATATAGTTATTTATTTACACCATTATACCCATCCAAGTAAGGTGGTGGTGGGAAAACAGATTTCACCACGGCGTGGAGACGGTATTCCATACGTACACACACGCGGTGATTTCGTTTTCCATAGGATGGATAGAAGGTGAATTGGGGTTGTTTCATCTTTATAATAACAAATAATTATATTATTGATACTTATTTTATTACTTTATAATAAAACAACTAAATAAGAAGAAGTTGAAGAAGAAAGAAACTTGAAAGAATCCGTAGAAGAGATTACCTCTTCTTCAACACACCTCTTTTAATCTTCCTTTTAAGGCACTAGAGTTAGTATTTTGAGAATACAAGAACCTATATAATTCTTATAGGGAATTTTATAAGGGAAATGGGCAGGTTTTGGACGAGCTTTAAGGCTCAAAATTTTGTAAAGATAAGAGGGAGGAGGTGCCCTTTTATAAGGAAGGAGAGGGGCACCTTAGAAAAAACTTAAAATATTATTTTATAATAAAGTAATATTCGATTTATAATAGCACCAAATTGATTTATTTAGAAGGTAAAGTGGGTATGGGTCGAAATACCCTCAACTAATAGGTTTTAGACAAGTTTAAGTTACTATTGTAACCTTATCATTTGGATTTAACTCTAAGTTAAATAATTTAACTTTTACCATGTCTTCTTGATTTCTTACACTATATTGTTAATAAACATACTATAACAAGACAAACGAACCCCAAGTGGTTAATTATTAATATATATAACATTATATAAGTCATTTGACCTAAACATAGATTTTTAGGAATAGAATAAAAATTAATAATATAATATTTGTTTTAAAAACTATTTTATGTCAATTTCGAAACTATTTGGTAATTGATATTTGTGTAAATCATAACAGCATGATTAGTTCTAAAAAAGTAAATTTAATCAATACTAACTTGTCATATTAACCTATAAATTTTTTTTATTTCATAAAAAGTCTCAAATTACATTTATTTGGTTATTTATAATATCAATTATGTTAATATTTCATTAATAAGGTAATTACTGCATCATCAATATGTCATAAATAAATTAAATTATTTAATGTATAAAAATTATAAATATAATTCCATTATGTAGGAAATATTTTTAGATTTCTAATGAATATTTATAGTCGAATTTATCTTATTTATAACCCTATATTAAAAATGATTTAGTTATTAAACGTTGATTTTAACTGTTTTAACTCTTCTTTAAATAAAATAATAATAAATGTCCTAATCTAATCCAAGTGGACCTAAATGGAAATATGTTATTCATAAAATTGTGTTTGGTGGAATTAATCTTATCCAATAGAATTAAGAAATGTGTTAGGGTGATAATAATTTCATTTTTACCCTTAATTACCCTATTTACTTTTAATAGTGGCAAATAAAAGTAAAAAGTTACTATTCACCAAACATTATTTTTATCTTATTGAACCACATTTTACTCCTTGATATTAACTGTTTCACTTGGATTTTTTTAACTTCAACACACATAAGCGGTAAAAATTAGTTTTATGTACAATTGTAAATGCTCCTAGGAGGTCGGTAAAAGACGGTGAAAAGTTCAATAAAATTTTTATATATCTAAAATTATTATAAAATGACTCCAATGAATTACATTGAAATTATATAAGTATTATGAATCTATTTTGACCTAAATGGAATTTAAATAAAATAAATGATTATTTAAATAAAAATTTGGTTTTAACCAATAACTTAGTGTTTTCACTATTCATCAAAAATTGAAAGTTTTCTGAAAAATACCAAAATTCCACCCGTGGCTCATTTCGATATTACAAATCAAAAAATGAAGTCCATTTTGAAAGATAAAATTTATAAAATTTTAAAAAGTGGGTATTACTGTTCATAACGGATAGTTTATATAATATTTTAATAACATATCGTTGTTTAGTGAAACTCGGTGTTGTGTACAACACACACTATCATGGAAGGTCGCGATTGCATGTAATGCAAGACAAGTTAGGGTTGCGTGCTGTGCAAGATTCATTTTTTTTGTATAATTGAATCCAACCATATTTAATTTATACATTGAATACATATATATATATATACACTCAATGTGGCGTAGAATATCTTCTATCAAACGAACTTAAAATTTTGTGTAACATGATCCAAGAATAGTGTTGCGTATACTGCAAGCTAATACAGTGTTGCGTATAGTGCAAGATAATCTTGGTGTATCATTCAACATAAGACATCAAATAAATTAAAAAGAATACTTATCATAAAATCTCAGGGTGTTACTTTATACCCCCCTTAAAATGAATTTCTCCCTCGAAATTCATCGGGGTTATAAATGGTTTTCTACTTGAAATTTTATTTAATAGAAACCCACATAGTAAAAAGGACTACCAAAACATAACTTTGAAAACTAAATTATGAAACGTAATGGTTACCCAAATTAACTAATCACTTGTTTTTCACATATGAGAACATAGGTGAAAATATGGATATGGAAGAGAAATATAACAATCAAGTTATGATGGAGAGTGGTAGAGAACATGGCTGTGAAAAATCCAATCAATCAAAAATCCATAAATTTGTGATGATTTAAGGTACCATCTGATTCATTAGATATAAAAACACTAGGACAATATTTTTTTTCAATATCATTTCGCTAAAGTTGAAAAATTGTTGAATTAAAAGAAATACTAACCTGATTTTGGTACAATATTACTGTTGTTTTTGCCTTCAACAATTTCCACTTAATCTCTTAAAAAATGAATTTGAATTTGTCTTCTGTGAAGTGTTAGAAGATCATGCAATAGAATGATAGGTCATTCCATCTGTCTCATACAAAAGTATTGAAAAAGTTATTAAATATACATAAGTCCATCTATAGTGAGATTAATCGTATATGGTTCCTAAAATGGAATTATACTTCATATATCATACCGCTTAATATAATAAAACTAGTTTCTACTAACCAGGGACTTCCTGTAGGCCAGTGGTACGCGATAAAGGCCTGTCATACTTCGGTTGTGGGTTTGATTCCCACAACCTTGTCCGACGTGACGGGTTATCGCCCGTCCTGCACGTTGTCCCTTTTCCTAAAAGTAAATTATTATAACATTCCAAAAATAATATCAAAAATATCTTGCCTTAAACAAAACTAACTTATGTCCAACATAATCCATTCCAATCTTTAGGATTTTCCAAAATACTTCTGTCCAATCTCATAGTATAAAGAAAACAATTACTAGAAATGTCATCTGCCGAGCATGTGAATACCATCATTTATCCCCCATATATCATATGATATATCTTGTTGGTCAAATTACAAACATATGAATACCTTAATCACGTATTCTCTTGAAAAATGAATACCCATTAAACCTTAGTGAAAACATGAATGCTATCAAATTTTAACACTTTCCACATACCAAAATCCCAAAATTTATATATACACAAACCATGATTTAACTTTGTCATTATATCATTCATGAGCTCATTTCATTTTTTCTTTATCCCGCATATCATCTTCTTTCAAAAAATATTTCAATCACTTTTCATGGTTACCGATACCATATAATTATTGAAAACCAATACATTGATATTCCAAAATTACATGATACCATAAATGAGATTCCATGATACTATTTTGAAATCCCATTACATAAACACTTAATCATTACACAACATCATTATCATACTCAACATCATAAATAGTGATCGCATGTGACTTCCCATTATCCTTTTCTTTAAGAGGTTGCACATGTTGATCATCATTAACCCTTGTATTAGGGCATTGATTAGCATAATTCCCCATTTCCATGCACATGAAGCATCGAAGTGTTGGTGGTGCATTCTCTGCAGTATTTTCTTTATCCACATCATTAGCAACCCTTTTTCCATTACTTCGACACTCAGCTGCCCGATGAACTTTTTTTCCAAACTTAAAACATTTTCTAGTCCCTTTAAGACAATATCTACCATGATTCTTTCCACACTTTGAGCATAAAGAAACATTCATCTTCTTTTCACTATTATTTTGAGATTTCTACGTGAACTCCATCTTTCGTTTCTTGTCAAAACCATGAGATGGATATGTAACACCAACTTCCATTTCTACCTTGATATCACAACACAAAATTTGTTCATAGCTATTAAAGCCTCTAATAGCTAATGCCCTTTGAAGACTTGGTTTTAAGCCACTGAAGAATCGATAAACTTTACATTCAGGTTGGATGATAAATCCATATGAATATCTTTCAAGCCTTGGAAAATTCACTTCATACATACCAACAAATTCATAATCATTTTTCTTAAGCTCAAGGAAATACTTTTCCACCTTTTTTCAAAGAATAAGAGGGATTTACTTATTAAAAAATAAGTTCTTGAACTCATCCCATTCCATGGATTCAATTTTATCTCAGGGCCTCGTATTCTTAATTAGAGTCCACCATTGATCTGCTTCACCTTCTAAACGGTAAATAGCCAAAATGACCTTTTCATGTTCCGAACAGCGAAGTATATAAAATATCTTTTCAATGGTACTGATCCATTGTTCAGCAAAAAGTGGATCAGAAAACCCACTAAAAGATGGTGGACATTACCTCATGAAGGACTCAATAGAATATTGTTCCCTTCTCTTCTCATTTGGGAGTCCGGAATGATTCATAGATTGTGTAAGTATAGAAATATGTTTTTTCACTCCATCTCCCATAACATTGGTTTTCCCAGGAGGAAAATCATTGCATTTTCCATTACATTGATCAACACGAGTCTTTCGGGTTCCAACCATCGTCTAAAACCCAAAAAGAATAGTGTGAGAGGCAAAAATCATGCTAAGGAAAACAACATAATAAAGGGGGAGTACCTTCAATATATAACATCTTAGGGTTAATTCTAAGATTTTTACCGTAATTATTGGACTATTAACTATACTTATACTTAACTTTAAGGACATCCCTACACATACCTTAGAAATATTTCTAGGGACCTCACTAATGTTTTCACGTCCTAGTTTCCAATGGTTAACTAAACCTTTCCTCTGATACCAACTGTAGAGACCCAAAGTCTAACTTACATGGACATAACATTAATATTGCGGAAGACTTAATACATAACAAAAACCAACACTCAAGGATTGTAATAGTTTAGCGTATTTGGAAACTTAGAACATAATCTTCTAATCATGGTGAAAGATCTTCAACATCTCCCACAAAGATCTTACCCTTTTGATTTCTTACCTAAAACCTTTCTTTATATCCTGGGGAAAAGAAAACATATAAAAGGTGATATAAAATTCTCAGTAAGGGTAAGCATGGAGAAAATAAAACCAACCATATACATTTGAACTTAAAAACACGAACATAATGTTTAAACTTCTAAATCTTGAGAAATAAAATAAAACATGGTAGTACGTAAGTCATAGATCATAATGGAACATCAATCATGATAAAATAGCATGGGAATAAAACATGTAATTGTGGAAAAACATTAAGCACATGATATGATTTCTATAGTAGCCAAGGCATTGCTGCCAAGACCATCTTAGTGGAAAAAGTCCCTTACTGAATCGAGTTCACTCCTCGTTCCAGTCTTGTATCACTGAACCAGATTAACTTTTCGTTCCAGCCATGTCTATCTCATGAGATATAAATCTTTACCCAATGAATTGGAGGGAGATATAGGTCCCACCCATCTCATAATTAAATCATTCTTACTTGTGCCACAACATGAACATAAATCATTCATCATTACTCAAAGTATAAAATGGGTTTCATAAACATCATCTCATCATAACATAATCCATACTAAAAGAATGGATATCATTTCATTATAAGAAAAGTGAAACCATGTAAATCATAGAGACATTATACTGGAAACATACACATATAAAATAATTCCATCTTATATGGAAAATGGTTTTGATAAAACACTTGAAATGAATTCTTAAGGAAAATATCCTTTCTTCTTCAAAATCAATTTCTTTTCACAAAATGCCGTGAAATTTTAAAATAAAATGATTTTATTGAAAATAGTCATTAAATCTTGTAGATTAAGATTCATGAAAATAAGGTGTTATGAAATCGTAAAAATCCCTCCATTCTGTATAAGTTAAAAAAACATTCTCCTTGTACTTTTACCAGAAAAGTCAAAAAGTTCTTTATATGGTAAACAAAACAAATATTCCTTCCATAACACAATGTAAAAGTCAAAGAGGGGTAAAAATGACTTTAAAAATACATGGAATAATATTAAACACTTTATTAAAAACATTTTTATGGACATGGATGAAGAATATAAAACCAGTAAATACTTACGTATAAGCAATCTCAGAAAAAAATGAGATTTGCAAAATATCCCTTACCTTAGGTCAGATATGCTTCGTACGTATCCGAACCTCATGTATAATGATTTAAATAATGTCATTTAATTATTACAGAATCATATTTATTGTTATGATATCATATATAGTTCACTTATGAATTTATATTACCCGTTCTTTTGTAAATTCCATGTTAAAGCAGCATTTTGGGTAAAATCGTTTCATTTATCGTACGTGTTTCGACATGTTGTTCTTGATATTATTACTTTTATCCTGATTTACATAATTTCTGAATCTAAAACATGATTTATATATAATATATATTCAGAATATAAATATATATTATAGACCGATAAATGGAATGAAATACATCGTTCATGGAGACGGTAGGCCGTACGTATGCATGAACGCTATTTTCATTTCTTTATTGAATTAAATGGAATTAAGTAAGTGAAAAATATATGTACATAAATACAGTATTATTTTTATGTAATATATTTCATGATTATTTATTATATATACTTTATAATCATACTTTAATGGTTAATCATGGAAAATGAATCTCATCGCATTCGTGGAGACGGTAGTCCGTACGTACGCAGGAGTGATGATATCATTCCCATGATTGTGGAATTGTATTAAAGTGTATGTATAATATTTCAGAATCAATATCACTTTACAATAATAATATATAGTTATTTATTTACACCATTATACCCATCCAAGTAAGGTGGTGGTGGAAAAACAGATTTCACCACGATGTGGAGACGGTATTCTGTACGTACGTACGCGCGGTGATTTCATTTTCCATAGGATGGATAGAAGGTGAAATGGGGTTGTTTCATATTTATAATAAAATATCAGTATATTATTGATACTCATGTTATTACTTTATAATGAAAGAACTAAATAAGAAGATGTTGAAGAATAAAGAAACTTGAAAGAATCGATAGAAGAGATTACCACTTCTTCGACACACCTCTTTTAAGATTCTTATTAAGGCACTAGAGTTGGTCTTTTGAGGAGACTCAAACCTCTAAAATTTTTATAGGCAAGTTGAGAAGGGAAATGGGCTGTGTTTGGCCGAGCTTGAATGCTCAAAATTGTGTAAAGAGAAGAGGGAGGATGTGACCTTTTATAAGGGAGGAGAGGGGCACCTTAGAAAAAACATAAAATATTATTTTATAATAAAGTCATATTCGGTTTATAATAGATCCAAATTGATTTATTTAGAAGATAAAGTGGGTATGGTTCGAAATCCCCTCAACCAATAGGTTTTAGACAAGTTTGGGTTACTATTTTAACCTTATCATTTAGATTTAAATCTAAGTTAAATAATTTAACTTTTACCATGTCTTCCTGTTTTCTTACACTATATGGATAATAAACATACTATAACAAGACAAAAGAACCCCAAGTGGTTAATTATTAATATATATAACCTTATATATGTCATTTTTCCGAAACTTATATTTCTAGGAATAGAATAACAATTAATAATATAATATTTTTTTTAAAAACTATTTTATGTCAATTTTGACACTATTTGGTAATTGATTTTTGTGAAAATCATAATAGCATGATTAGTTCGAACAAAGTTAATTAAATCAATAATAACATGTCATATTAACCTATAAAATTATTTTAATTTATAAAAAGCATCAAATTAAATTTATTTGGTTATTTATAATATCAATTATGTTAATATTTTATTAATAAGGTAATTACTACATCATCAATGTGTCGTAAATAAATTAAATTATTTAATGTCTAAAAATTATAAATAAAATACCATTATATAGGAAAATACTTTTAGATTTATAATTAATATTTATAGTCGAATTTATCATATGTATAACTTTATATTAAAAATGTTTTATTTATTAAACTTTGATTTTATCTCTTTTTTCTTTAAATAAAATAATAATAAATGTCCTAATCTAATCCAAGTGGACCTAAATGGTCATATTTTATTCATAAGGTTGTTTTTGGTCGAATTAAACTTATCCAATATAATTAGGACATGTGTTAGGGTGATAATATTATCATTTTTACCCTTAATTACCCTATTTACTTTTATCCGTGGTAAATAAAATTAAAATGTTACTATTCACCAAACATTATTGTTATCTTATTGAACCAAATTTTACTCCTTGATATTAATCATGTCTCTCAGGTTTTCAAAATTCAACTCATAGAAGAGGTAAAATTATGTTTTATGTACAATTACAAATACTCCTAGGAGGTGGGTAAAAGACGGTGAAAAGTTCAATAAAATTTTTATATATATAAAATTATTATAAAATGAATCCAATGAATTACATTGAACTTATATAAGTATTATTAATCTATTTTGACCTAAAATAAATTTAAATAAAATAAATGATTATTTAAATAAAAATTTGGTTTTAACCAATAACTCAGTGTTTTTCACTATTCATAAAAAATTGAATGTTTTCAGAAAAATACCAAAATTTCACCCTAGGCTAATTTCGGTATTCTGAATCCAAAAATGAAGTCCATTTTGAAAGATAAAATTTATAAAATTTCAAAAAGTGGGTATTACTATTCATAACAACTAGTTTATATAATATTATAATAACATATCATTGTTTAGTGAAACTCGGTATTGTGTACAACACACGCTATCGTGGAAGGTCGCGATTGCATTTAATGCAAGCCAAGTCAGGGTTGCGTTTAGTGAAACTTCTATCAAAAGAACTTGAAATTTTGTATAACATGATCCAAGAATATTGTTGCGTATATTGAAAGCTAATACGGTGTTGCGTATAGCACAAGATAATCTTGGTGTAGCATACAACCCAAGACATCAAATAAATTAAAAAGAATACTTCTCATAAAATCTCGGGGTGTTACAGTTGTACCCAGATTTTTCTCAGGGAAAAAGAATAAAAATAAATTCTTATCTATAATTATAAATTATATAGTCTAAATATTTCAATAAAATATATTTTTGATAAGTTTTTAGGTCATATTAACCCTTATATTTTTAGTTTAACCCCATAAAACACATTTTTACCTTAATTGAAATAATTAATTTTTACTATTTTCACTTTTTAGTTAGATAAAAAATTTCATTGAAATTATTATATAATATAAATTATGATTATTATAAATATTAAATTCATTTTTAAATTTTAATTTCATATAATTAGAAAAATTTAATTTATAATTAATCCCATAGACATGATGAGAAAACTAGTTTTCAAAGAGAAAATGTTCAAAAGTTTAAAGTGTTTTTATATCCAATTTCAATATGGAAATTGATTAAAATGACCTAAATTTTATTAATATATATATATAATTCGACTAATTTAACTTTAAAAAATATTTAAATATTATTTTAATTTACCAATAATTTAAACGAAAATGTAGTTTTCAATTAAAAATCAATGTTTTTCAATATTTATTAAAAAATTAATCATTTCAAAAAACTATAAAAAATTTACCTTAAGATAATTTTGAGATTATGATTTAGAAAAATAATTTTATTATGTAAAATAAATTTTCTAAATTTTTCAAAAATTATTTTTAATAATATTTGTTTAAAAAGGTAGAAAAACTATTTTTTTTAGAAAAATACATTTTTTAAGCGTAAAAGTGGATTTATTTTTATATATTGTATATAAAAACATTAGATTAATATTAATAAATTTATTGAATATATAATATATTTATTTAATTAAAATCATTCACCAAAAGTGATTTTTTAATTTATTAAGGTAAAACATGTTTTTTTCATAAAAATAGTTTTTGAGAAAAATATTTTCTTTATTTTCGAATAGTATTGATTTATATTTTTAATTAATTGGTCAACAAAGAATTAATTTTATATGCATGTTTAAACCATTTATTTTCATAATTTAGTTAATCCTATTTTTTTTTGGTTTTTCCAACTACTAGGTGATAACTATCCTATTAAATAATAATATTTTAATAACATGTCACATTTTATTTAAACTGAGTGTTGTGTGTAATGAAAACGAAGATCAGTGTTTCATGTAATATAAGACAAAAATATCATTGAATTTAATTCATGATAAACTCAGTGTTTCAATAAATATAAAAAATATATAATTAACTTGATTTGTTCCACAAAATCTCGGGGTATTACATGCATTGTGCATCGAAATGAATGTATAGGGTGTGAATAATAAAATTTAGCAGGACACCAACAATGTATCCTTAAGAAATATGCACATGTATAATAGGTGTTTTCCATGATAAAAAAAATTCACAAGTAAGCATAAACAATCAAATACCAAGAACCTATATACTAACTAAGCTACCATGAGCCCTGATCATACCTACTTCAGCTCCAGAATTTAGGGATGATAAAAAATCAATAAGTGATCATTGAATACACACATGGTTATTGACATAATACTCAGTATCTAAAAGGCATCGAGTCTTGAGTTAGGCTACAAGGCTAACTAGTGAGCACATACTCAATATCTAAAAGGTATCTATTTTTGACATGTATACTCAGTATCTGCATGACATTGAGTTTTGAGCTAAGCCATATGGCTATCATGCTCCTACTATATTTGTAGGTCCATCATCATCTTTACTGCATGTAGTGAACACGACCCCTTTAGGGGTAAACATACTCTAATAATCCACCATTCGCAAAATACTAAGAATAACTACCAACTGCATGCGAATTCACATAACAAGGAAAATCATTATAACAAAATAATAACATAGAATCATGAAAAATATTGTATAATCTTATAAAAAGATGTGTTCAACATCAAGCATGATTATAAGATAATCTTGAAATTCTCGTGGAAACAAGGATCATATTTGAGTATCATGATAATTCACACAACCACATACAATCACCATTGATAAATAATAATCATTCATGCAAACAGATGAATCATATAATGTCAAATGGTTAATATGAGAGCCACAAAATGTAAAGAACTTCCTACCTCATGGTTGTTGATGGAGAACTCCAAGTTTTCCAAGGATTGAAGACTGAACCATGTCTTACACCCATATAGAATGATCTCACATGTCTTGGATTCATATCTTAGGTTATAGTTCATTAAGAAGTGGTTTAAAGTAGATTCTCAAGAATAATCAAGGATAAGAAGGTGATTCTAGAACCAGATACCTTACAATATCCATCAATGGATCCAATTTCAAGAATTATCAAAGGAAGGAATTTTAATTCACCAGATGCATTTTTTTATCAAATAATGGATTGTGAATTAATCATCAATTTAGATACTCAATTATAGCCAATGAAAATTTATCCTTCAAAAACCCATCAACATAAAAGAGATTGAAGAAGGAAGCAGGTATCATGATGATCATTCTATAAAGACTTACCCAAAAACAAAACCGTTCTTAAGAGTTCTATCTCTAGTAAGGGGGAGAGTATCTTAAATTAGTTGAATAATCCACCAATATACTAAAGAATCATAAATGGATTAAGGTTCTTCCATCAATCCTCTATCATGAATAGGTTTTGGAAGATGGTTATTAAACACATACTAGTAGAACATTATTTGTGGGTGGTAGATCTCTATTCGGTCATGAAACATCATCCACACAATGTATATGTAAAAAGTAAACAAGAAAGGATAAATTAAGCATTGTATCTTTATGGAACTCAATGATCTGACATAAATCTCTGCTCATATCACTAAGAGGAATAAGTATTGGGATTAGATCGAAATGAATACTCACTGATTAAGCACCACTAGATTAGTTAAAGATTTTATAGGCAAGGGGAGAAGAATGAGGGAGTATATATATATGGGGATAGGTATAAAATTAAATTTCAGACCATTGGAGTGGAATTTTGGTAAAAAAAATAGGGTAAAAAACTAAGTGTAGTTAAAACCCATGGGGTGTATTAACTACACCCTCAAACTGTGTGCACTTTCTGGCTACTGACTGACCACAAGTTGGCTGGTGTGCTTGGCAGAACCACCTAGGTTTTTCCAGCACCACTATCTAGCCAGTTTTATTTTTAGAGCTCTATATACATACTATAATCTTACTAATTAACGATAGTTTTCTACAAGCTATCCTATGGATGTTTTACAACAACCCTAAGGATGATCTCTTCCTCAACTCTTCCTCCTTCAAAACCTACACAATTAGCCACTGAAACTGATCATTAAAAAACCCATAAGAGAGATGAAACAAAATAGTAACGAAGAATTTATTAAATCTAACATATAATAAATTGAAAAAAAAGTTATTATGTTACACATCATTGTATTGATATGTTTAAAGTCAAATTTTGTGAATAATACCAGAAATAAAATTAAATGGTATTTAATGTTTAGAAATAATTTTTAAATCATTATATAATCATAAATACACTATCTTAACTCATGTAGGGGGTATTTTTTTAAGACATTAATAATGTTTCATTTATGTTCCAATTTTTATTTTTATAATTACTTTCATAACCCTTAAATTGTGGAGAATTTGTTACTTCAGTTATGGTTAAAAGGATTAAAGAGGGGTTAAATCAAAAATAAGATTTAAAATGAAACCTAAACTTGTAAAAATTAAATATTTGATTATATTTAAACTTTATACTCCTTAAATTATATTATATGTCACTTAATAACCCTTTTACATGAGTTATACATATATTATATATTAAAGTATTAGGTATTTAAAAGCTGGTCACCCGCCTCGCTTATAAAAGGGATCCCCCTCTCATCACTTAGTCACACATTTTAAGAACATTAGTTTGTAAAATACCTTTAAAAAATTACTAACATTCCTCTACATGTCCTAGAAAACATGGTATTAGGAGAAGACCAAACTTTTAAGACTTAAGGTGTCATCCAAAGGAGGTTTTCCAAAGTATAGTTATAAATCTTAACCGAGTGTTTACATGTTTCTTTATTATTCCCCCTCCTATAAATATTATACAACCATGCTGATATAACAATATCAGTATTGTCCATATATTTAAATTTTATTATGTCCATAGAGAAACCCTTTTTCATCTCTTTCCCATCCCAATGGGAAATGAATGCATCAGTTGTGCGTACTTACATGCTACCATCTCCCTAAAGTGATGTATTTCATTTTCTATAAACTATATTAATAGATGATTATTTTTATTGATTTAATGTTTATATAAGTTATTTATGTCATAATTATATTTTTATAATTATGATATTTTATATATATTCTTACCTTACCATACTTTGGAAAATTATAACGTTGTTCGGGCGTACATACAGACTACCATCTCTATGAAGTGATGTAATTTATTTTTCATAACCACCTTATATAGATGATAATAAAAGTGTATATAATGAATAAATATAACTATTATGTCATTATTTTTATTATGGATATGATGAATCCATAACCAAGGGGAAAGTACCTGAACTATCGAACCGAAAAATGCATTGAAAACAGACCAATCTTCACTGGAATAACGATTTTAATGAATAATTATTAATAAAAGGATAATTGGATATTAAAATGTAATGATATATAGTAATATTGTTGAAAACAATTATGATTTTACATCATATCTTCATACTTTATTCATTTTTATAATTCAAAAAATCATTATTTATTTAATAATGAGTTTATCTTAAGTGTTTCAGATTTTTTTTCTAACTCTTATTATAAGTCATGGGTGGTTTATTGAATAAATTACAAAATAATTTATCTTATATGATAGTAAATCTAAAATAACAAAGAGATACATCTTATGGATGTAAAATTTTATCTATTTTCAATGGAATTTATCTTACACTGGATGTTTATCATATGCGTAACATAATTATCTTATAAAGGAAACTCAATACCTGTATTGGAATTTCAGTCTATGACAAAGTAATTTATCTTAAAGAATCTAAGTATAGAAAATTTATCTTAATATTTTAGAAAATAATCTTACAATGAAGTTAAATTATCTTCTGCATGTTAAAAATTATAAAGTACAATAAGAGTAAAATTAATTGGAGTCTTTTATATTATGAAAATTACATTTTTAAAAGAGTTATCTTATGATTTCCAAATAAATCGATTGAATTCCTTTATCATATGGGAGTATAATATTTTCTTACAAATTCCATTATGAAATATATTTCTTCCAATAATTTTAATTCCAATTTCTCTTACGTGACATAGAAGTAAAATATCTAAATTATTTTATCTTATGAAGTTATTCTAAAACTTTTATTATGAGAGTAGTACTAGATGTTTATCTTATGAAGATCAAATTATCCTAAGAGTATTAACAATGATTATAATCATTACCCTCAATGTGAAACTTTGATAAACCAGTGTATCCTTTGAAGTGAATAAAAAAAAGAGTTGTCTCAATAAAGAAATATCAATTTAGATAATGTGTCTTTTTGACATGAATGGAAATATCAAATAATGAAGATTTTGTCCATCATTTCTATAGAGGATTATTACATATTTTTAAAAGGAGAAATTCCATTATGATCCTCTCTATTAAAATTTTCAAATGATTATTCACTTTACCATGAGTATTATGAAGCATACTAAAATTCCAATTCAAAAGAGAATATATAAATGGAAGGGTTTTTTACTACATAAATAATCACTATTTAGATAAGAAGGAAATGACATGTGATTTAAATAATCGAAAAAATAAAATACTTGAATATTATTTATAGATTTTTATACAAGATTATCCTTTATAATCATGTAACTTCTAGAGTTGTACTTATAATAATATCATCTACTCTGGATTTTTTTTCATGTTCTGTTAATTTCTAACTGGAACTATTTTCTATATTATTTTTCAAAAAACGTTTATTCATATCTATTTCTATCTGAACTCAGTTTATATGAGTGTGTTATGTTTTTAGATAGGTCTTGTAAAAGGATATCCTAATTAAAATCTCTTGGACATTTTTAATGAGTAATAGTTTCATACACTCAGCAGAGAGCCCCCAGAAAAAGGGTTGGTATCTATAAAATCACAAAAATCATAGAGTAGAGTGTTGTTGGAGTGGACTAGGGGATATCTATTTCCCAAACCACTAAATATATCATTTTAGATAATTTTTTCCTTTTATATTTATTTCCAAAGATCTTTTTTGGTTAAGGAGAGATCCTAATCTTCATACCTTAAAGAGGGTGGTTTTAAAGTGAATAAAATGTTCAAGAACTTAATTAAACCCTCTTAATTATTTGTAAATCCATTCTTTGGAAAATAATTAATATCATATATTGTAACTTTTGAGTTATCAACTTTCAAAAGATGAAGTATTAATATTGTATTAAAATGGATGTTGCTTCTAACAACTAATTTTATGATAAGGTATCCTTATTTTAATGGATAAAATTATGGTTGTTGGAAGGAATAAAAGATTATATATCTAAAGAAACTTAGTATAATGGTTTATTTAAAAACCATAAAACCTTATAAAATTCTGAAGACACAACCTGAAACATTGGATTCCAATACTAATAATAGCTATCGTTTAAACTCTAAAGATAAGAATGCTATAATATGTAGAAAATGTGTAGATGAGTTCAATTGAGTCTCACAATGTCAAATAGATTATAAAATGTGTAATAATTTTTCAGAAACTTTGAAGGATCATATAATGTGAGAGATATAAAATATAATTATACCAAGATGATGTTTCATAATTTTAGAATGATGGAAAGATAAAGATTCTCCCAACTAAATAGAAGACTAACTGAGAGTGTGAATAATGTTACTACTTTAAGAACACCAATTACTGAGTCAAATAAATTCTTGAAAGTTTTAAGAATTATAAAACCTATATGGATTGTAATCTTGGATTCCATTATATAATCAAAAAAATTATTTCTTTTAAATAAAATATCTTATTGGAACTCTAATGATGTACGAGGCTGAGATAGAAGCTGAAGCAGAATATAATATAATTGTTAAGAAGGGAAACTCTAATTTGAAGGTTTCCACTTCTAAATAATACAATATGAACTAGATTATATGAATTTTGAATCATTTTTATAAGAATATACCTCTAGAAATTCAGGAACAAATGATGAAATTGCGTAGTTTGTAAGAACGTTAAAAATAATCTATTACAGGAGATGTGGTTTCCTTAAACCTTTCAATAAGTATAAAAATAACGAGGTAAATTCTAAATAAGTTAGATAATGTGAGTTTAAGAAACTTAGACACCTCGAGCAAGAATCCTTTTAAAAATAAGAAAAAATGAAGTTTGATAAAAAGTATTTCAAGAAGGTTATCTATAAGAAGAAATCCAAGAAGGCCATGAAATCCACATGGATAAATTTTGAAGACTCTAGTGATAATAAATAATTAGAATTAGAGGCTGAAATATCTAATAAAAAGGCTAATATATGTTTTATGGCACATTAAGATGATATACAACCTTATTATTCTTCTAAGCATGAATCTGAATCAGAAAATGAAATTTTCTCTTATAAATAATTAAATTAATATTCTAACATATTGTAGTATGAACATGAAAGATAGAAAAATAAAAAACCTTATAAATTATTACAATGATATATTTATTGAATAGGATGACTTAAATAAAAAAAATTTAGATATGAAGACCATGTTATAAAATTCTTCTATATCATAACTAAAAAGGGTAACAAAAATAAGAATCTATAAAATAAAGTTCAAGATATTAAAGATAATGAATTTTTTTTACTAAGGGGGTGATTATATAAATAAAATAATTGGTAAAAACCAACCCAAAAGAGAGAAGTATGGTTTAGAAAGATAGGGTGAGAACCCAAGATTTATTAAACTATTTTATACCAAGATATAAAACTAAAACTATATCTAGTATTTCTTGATTATATTGTGGAATAAAGGGCCATTTTTTAAATGAATTCTATCTAAGAAATCCCAAACATATTCAATAAATAAATATATTATTTCATTAAAATAATTCAATTATAGTCCTAATTTTGGAAAATGAAAACATATTTTGGTTCCCAAATCTTTTTTATCTAACATTCCTAGACCTTAGAGTGTTTGGGTACCAAAAAATCTTGGTGTTTGATTTGTATTTATAGGGAAATATCCACACAAATAGAAGTATAAAATGATTTATAGACTATGGCTGTTCAAGGCACATGGGAGAATATTTATCTAACTTCCACTCATTATCTAAGATTTATGGAGGCTATGTCACATTTGTTGACAACTCAAAAAGGAAAGATAGTTGGAATTATATTTTTTTGAAAATACACAATCTATCCTCATCAACAATGTAATCTATGTTAAATTATTAAAGTAGAACCTAATAAATATTTATTAAAATTGTGATGATGGTTATTTGGTTAATTTTTATAATATTTCCTGCTCAATCTTTAAGAAAAAATAACTCAAGTTTAGATGACCAAGAAAAAATTATGTTTATAATCTAGAACATAATTATTTATATAGATATAATGTAAATTGTTTTAATTATGAAATTAATTAATATTTTTTTAGAATACCAGAATTATATATTGAAATATTTAAACCTTCAGTAATTTTTTTAAAGACATATTATTTTTTATTCTCCTGACCTTAAAATTAGAAAAAAAATAAACTATGTGATGCATATCAAATAGGAAAGAATCAAAAATCAACTTTTAAGCCCATTAAAGTGGTTCCCACTTCTATACCCCTATAACTTATCCATATGGATATCATTGTACCTTCTATAAAAACTAACATTTTTGAAAATTATTTCGTTTATGTTTTAGTTGATGATTTTTCAAGCTTTTATTGGGTTTATTTTTAATACATAAGAGTAAAACTAATGTGTTTTTATTATTTTTTTAAACTTTAATAAAATGAATTATTTTTAAAAATTGTGAATTTAAGAAGTGATTATTGAATGTAATTTGAGAATCATAAATTTAATTCAATTTTTTCAAAGCATGGTATTTAACATACATTTTCTACCCCTTGGACACTTCAATAATATGGTTTTGTTAAAAATAGAAATAGTAATTTTCATGAAATTTCTAGAAAAATTCTATATGAATATAACATGCCTACTCATTTTTTGTATGAAGGTGAAAATAAAAAATGTTTTTTCATAGACCAAGTTCCAATAATACCCATTTTGAATAAAATACCTTATGAGATATGTAATAATATAGTTCCAAAAGTTAGATACATTAAATTATTTAGATGTAATGGTTATATTCTAAAAACCAATGATAATATTTGTAAATTTTATCCAAAAGTAAATAAAAGAATCTTCTTATATTAATCTACTATTTCTGAATCTTATAGAGTTTTCAAAAAATTATCAATGATTTTTGAAGAATCAAATAATGAGAAATTTTATGAAAGTGATATTTTGATCATAAAATGAATAAATTTGATGTTCTAAGAGATTATTTTGAAAATATGAGATCCAAGCCTCTTTTTAAAAATAAAAAGACTTATGATTTGGAACTTGATTTTGGAAAACCAAATCTGGAAAGGATTGATACTAGAAAGACAGAAAAATCCTTAATATATGGGAGTTGGGTTTTATCAATGTAAGAAGAGTTGAAATAGTTCAATAGGAACAAGGTATGTGAATTAGTTAATAGAACCTTGGACAATCCTATTATTGAAACTAAATGGGAATTTAAGAACAAATAGGATGATCATGGTGTGATCACTAGGAACAAATCTAGATTAGTTACAAAATGTTATAATCTAGGAGTAGACTATGAAGTCACCTTTACCCTAGTATATTGGTTAGAAGCCATTAGAATAATGCTATTATATACATCTCATATAAATTTTGGATTATATAAGATAGATGTCAAGTATTTCCTTTTGAATGGATTTTTAATGGACAAATTTTAGGTTAAACAATCTCATGTCTTTGAAGACCCTCACATTCAAATTTCTATTTTTAAACTTACCAAAGCTCTCTATTTCCTTAAAAAGGAACCTAAATCCTTGTATAAAAGATCATACTATTTTATTTTATCAAATGGTTTTATTGTGGGTTTTTTATACCCCACTCTACATAAGAAAACTCCATAAAAGAAACTTTTGTTATGTAAATATATGTTGATGACGTTATTTTCAGATAAAAAAATAAACAATTATATAATGAATTTTCAAAACTCAGGAAAAAAAATTTTAAATCAGAATGATTGGTGAGTTAAACGATTTCCATGATTTTAAATTTATCAAAAATATTATGGAAATGTTTTAAATTAAAGAAAATACATACTTGATTTATGTAAAAATTTTAGACTGGAGAATGGTATGAATTATTCAACTCTTATGAGTTCCAATATTAAACTTTACTTGGATGAGGCTGGAAAACCTGTGGACAATAAGTTATATAGAGGAATAATTGATATCTTGCTTTATCTTACTAATATTAGGCCATGCATTGTGTTCTCAATATTTCTTTGTTTTATATTTCAATCCAAACTAAAATAATATCATTTAATTATTTCCAAAATAATTTTAAGTTATTCAAAATGTATTATTTCTATTTCTTTATTTTTTTTCCAAAACCTCTGATTTTAAATTAACCTCATAAAATGATATCAAATTTTGTGGGTGTAAACTATATAGGAAAGGCACCTTATGAATGTATCATTTTCCAGGTAAATACTTTGTATCAAGGTTTAGTAAGAAACAATACCCTATAGCATTATCAACTACTTAAGCTGAATATATTTCTACTATAAATTTATTTCCACAGTTTCTGTGGATGAAACAAACCTGTATATAATTTGGACTCCATTTTAATTACTTTTTATTCAAATTTAATAACCTAAATTCCATTAATATTTCAAATAATCCGATAAACTCTTCTGGAACAATGCACATTGATCTAAGAAATGAATTATTAATAGATCATGCACAAAAAATGTGATATCTCTTTAGAATTTATTTCCATGGAAAACCAATTAGTACAAATTTTTACAAAACCTTTTCCTGATGGTATATTTTATTTCATCCAATCTGAATTTGGTTTATTTAATTTTAGTTAATTCTATTTTACTTTTTTTATTGTTTAGTAAGCATGAATATATATTTTTTAAATTTTTATTTTATTTATTTCATTATAGAATTAGTTCCATAATTTTTAATATTATTCACATCCTAATATGACACGTATCCATGTATTTTCATAACTTTCCTTCACATTACCCTGTGTGAACCTTCAGTTGCCTCAAAATGAAATAATGAAAATAAATCCTACACATGGACCCTTTCCAAACCTCAGTGTGCTTGTCTTATTTCTATTCAAATATCCTTGAAAAAAATGGTCAAACTCTTTGACCTTCAAGATTTCTTCACGAATGGGGAAAACTAAGAGATTAGATAGTGTTGCTACATGGTTTTCTATGTTCTTAAGATCGATATAGAAAGTGTTGAGTAGAAAATCTATTTATTTTGGATGGCTCAATAAGACCAAAATAATAATCATGAAAGTTAACCACCACCAAGGATTTGGATATGTTTTCACTTAGAAAATATGTCACGAACCGTCCTAGAGGGGCTTGTTTCAAGACTACCCCAAGCCTTCCTTCGATAGGCCAGGGGCAGGAAACTAGCACTAAGTAGACATATCCCAAAAATGGGAGGCATTTTCTTTAGTACATATACACATGCACACATGTACATGAAAAAAATAATGAAATGTTAAAACAATAACTAAAAAATTCTTGCATATACTAAAATACCAACCACAGAGTACGATAGTTAGAAAATTTGAAAGCAAACAAGGCTAAAATACAATCCCACCAAAAGAAAAGTCTACCAAAGTTAATGCAAAAGTTCCTATAACTCATCCGTAGAAAACCACACATGAAGGGTAGGTGTAAGAAAACCATCTAAAGTGGGAGAATCAAACCTCATTCACTTGATCAATCTATGAACAACCTGGTCCTCGTCCACCTAGAACTCCATCAATGTATCGACCATTTGCATAAGACATGATACATGCAGGAAATTCCTGTGTAGGGGTGAGTAAAACAATACTTAGTAGGACACCTAAAACGACAAAGGTATACCACTGAAAAACACAGGAAGTACACCAAAAAATAAATACACAAATTATACCGTAAATAAATACATAGTATACGACAATGGAAACACATGAAGTAAAATCATCTCACACAGGTATAAGTCTAAATCATGAAGAGAAGGATTTTTAGTTGTTGTATACAAATCTCCTAGTTTCCATGACACAGAGTGTTGATAGTGCATAGAGCATCGATGGATCATGGAGCATCGATGAATCATGAAGCATTAATGGTGCAAAGAGCATCAATGGTGAAAAGAGTGTTGATGGCACACCGAGATTTAATGGTTCACTGAGTGTCAATGGTGCATAGAGCGTCGATGGTGCATGGAGCATCAATGGAGCAATGAGATTTGATGGTGCACAAAGCTTTGATATCGCATGATGTGTTGATGGCACATGGAGCATCGATAGCGAATGGAGCATCGATGGTGCACAATGCTTAGATGGTGCATGGAGCGTTGATGGCACACGAAGCGTCGATAGCACACAGATTGTCGATGGCGCACATAGTGTCAATGTGTTTCAATGGAACATGGAGTGTCGATGCTGCACAAAGCATTGATGGAAAATGGGGCATCGATGCCGAACAGTCTGTCAATGTGCTTTGATAGTGCACAGAGAGTCAATGTCTCACAGAGTGTCGATGGTACACTGAGCGTCAATGGTTCACGGAGCGCCGATGGTGCAAGGAGTATCGATGGTGCATGGAGCATCGATAGAGAATAGATTTTCGATGGCATATGGATTGTTTATGAACCATGGAGCGTCGATGGCATAGAGAGAATCTATGGTGCATAAAGCATCGATGGGTCATGCAACTCCCAAGTCACGTAGTCACCAATTCGTATCCAGTCAAAGGATTTCGATCATTGTATGCTAGTTCCAAGAGAACCTAATCCTCAAGACATTAGGTGATAAACCAATTCAGTGCGCTTGTCTTGAGCCATTGGACTCACCCTATTGGGCACAACCTTCTGGGCTCAGCCTGTTGGGCGCAGCTTGGTTTCCTTGGTCTGGCCCGCCGTATGTGTGCGGGTCTTGTGCGCCGGATGTGGCCTTCCCCAGTCACATCCCTTTTCTAGTAAACAAGGCATCATGACTGATTTCAAATAGCCTAAAAACCTCCTCTAAACGCCCTATGACATGCCGTCGCGGGTTCCTCCGACGCGGGTTCGAGCTGATGCGGCCTCCTACTGTGGCCCTTGATCACACCCAGCAGCTTCTACTGTCGCTGGATCTACGTGGCCCAGCCATGTTGCATTCTCCCATGGTCTTTTCCCCAGGTGACCACCATCCTTGACTGCACTTACATACGACTGCCTCCGCATGACATTGGGTGCCGCTGCGTGCCATCATTAGCACTTGCTGCAGGTGGTGCTAGCCGCCGATGGCACTCATTGCTCCAATGCTCTGTTTTTCAAAAAGTAGCCACATCTATGATCCTCAGGTTGAAACCTTCACTACCTTGGGATTTGATCCATCTTGTTAGCACTCCAGGGGTCCAATCACGTTTGGAGCCTCACTGAAAATTGTGCTGTGACCAGAATGGTCCAACAGTAAAGAGCACCAAGAACAAGTATAGGAAGAACACATAGAACACCTAAAGAATAGTTCTAGGTCTCGTTTGTGTTGGCCTTGATCCATTCATGTTAGAAGTTTTAACAAAGATCAAGAACATATAACCACAAAGATCTATATCCCTTTTTAAACCCTACAATAATTTATCCATCCCATAAGAACAGACGAACTAAGGATCATCCTTTTCGTGGGTTGGTCCACATTTATCGTTTGAATCTAAGAAGGGAAAGAAAATCGCCAAGAGAAAAGACACCCTACCTCATGATTGGACCATTCATTGATAATGAATGAATGTCCTTATAGTCATCAATCCTCGATCCACCAACGTTTGTCATCGAGAGAGTTTCCTTTCACGGCTCTGGGGAATTTCTAGGGTTATGGTGATAACCCTGAATTCCTAATAAAGGATTCATTAAAAAGAAAAACTATGTTGCATCCAATAAAATATTTTTATTAAATTATTTTAATGATGGTTATGTAAAAATTCTAACTTTCACAGTCTATTCGTATTGGTCGATGTTCGGCACCGCCCAAGTTAAAGTCACTGATCTAAATGCAACGGGGCACTCAGATTTCTGATATGGTAATCTATTATGATGGTATTCCCATTTTAAAGAAAAACTATCTGTGTGATTTATTATAAATTTAACATTTTTCTTCACATTGTTCTAGGAACACCAGGCCTCAAAATCTCATGTCGTCACGGCTCTTGGTCTTTTAATTTTCCCAGTTAATTTACAAATATAAAACATGATAAAATCCGAGTTATCACATTCTCCCCACCGTTGATCTTTACATCCCTGAAATCCAAAACAAGGGTTACTAAAAAAAGATGAGGGTACTGAGCAAAAAATTGAGCCTCCAGCTCCCAAGTTCTCTCATAGAGATTCCCATGCTTCCACCGAATGCGCGTAAGATGAATCGACCGCCCATGGAGGATCCACTATTATCGGTCCTTGATCTCCACTGGGTAATCCTCAAAATTCTCCCCATCGTCAATGTCCAGCTCGCCCCAGTCGATGATGTGAAATTGGTCATGCACATACCTTCTCATTCATGACATGTGGAAGACATTATTCACATAGTGAAACTTCAGGGGTAGGGATAGGCGGAACACCACCTTGCCAACTCTACTCAGAATCTGAAAAGGCCTAATGTATCTCGAAGATAACATGCCGCTATGACCAAATATCTGCAATCCCTGTCAAGGTGAGGCCTAGAGGAACATATGGGTTCCCTACTCAAGCTCTAGAGGCCTCCATATCCTATCAGTATATGATTTTTTCTAGCTCTACGTAGTCCTCATATGCTCTTGTATGATCAACAACTTCTCAGTGGTAGGCCGCAACAACTCTAGACTAATGAGTGCTAAATCCCTTGGTCTATTTAGCATAGTGGCGGCCTTCATGGTCTCTCGTACAAGGCATAAAATGGTTCCATACCATTTTTGGAGCGATAGATATTGTTTTATGTAAAATCCACCAGTGGTAGGTGATCCTCCCATATGTGTCCAGAGTTTAGAATGCAAGCACATAACATGTCCTCAAGAACCTCGATAGTCCTCTCTTTCTGGCCTTCCATCTGAGGATGAAATGTTGTGATCAAGTAAAACTGAGTCTGAAACACCTCTGGTAATCCCTTACACAGATGGGATTTGAAATGACCATCATGGTCTGATATGATCGTCGATGACACCTTGTGAAGCAGAACTATCTCCTACACATAGAGGTGTCCCAATATCTCTATTGAACTTTGATCATGGATTGGTTGGAACTGTTCCAAATTTTTGAGTCCTTCAATGATCACCCAGATGGAATCGTGCCCCTGGATATGTGTAGTAAAACAATAAAAAATTCCATTGATATCCCATCCAACTTCCACTCTGGAACCCCATGTGGTTGGATAAAGCCCACCGGGACCTGGTGGTCAACCTTCACTTACTGACAAGTGATGCATCGAGAAATGAACTATGCCAGTGCCTTCTTCATCCCCTACCACCCAAACTGATGTCAGAGGTTTTGTAACATATTCTCCACACCCGAATGTACCACCAATGGGGATGTGTGGAACTCCCTCACAACCTACTCCCGCAACATCACTAGTGTCACAAGCCGTCCCCTGGGGCCCGTGCTATGACTACCCCAAGCCCACCTTCCATAGGCCAGGGGCTGGTGACTTGCACCAAAGGCATAAATACTTAAAACTGGGATGGAATTACCTTTATAATGTGTAAAATAATACAATAGATTATGAGCTAGAAGTAAAACACTAAGCAAAACTGTATACAAAGGAGTGATGAAAAGTAAAATGGGCCAGAAATACAAGCCCACCAGGAAAGTACATGTACAAGTGAAAAACATGCACAACTAAAGAAAAGTAAGGCAACCACTAGTTCATCCTATGGGAATTCCTACCTAAAGGGTAGGTACAGATAGCCTCCTCAGCACTCCACGTCAGTTAGCCTCCTCTGTGTACCAACCCATCATAAGGTCCACCTCCAAGTAACGTCCAGTCCTGCTACTCTGATCCTCAGTCAGTGCTGTCTGTCATCAGCAACCAACACAATAAGGTGCGGGCATAGCACATACAGGGGTGAGTATAACAACTCTCAGTAGGGACCCCAAGACCCTCATGGTCTCACAAAACCAACAAGGATAAACCACAAGGTATGGAATCAATAGATAAACCCACTTAGGTATATGCCAATACATCTACCTAAGTTATCTAGTAATCCATCTAAATCATAAGCAAAACACAAGAGTTACTAACTCATCTCACACTGTTATACAACTTTTGATGAGAGATAGAGATGATCAGATGTAGCCACTAAATCATCTATTCTGTCGAACCCACACAGGATCCCATAATAGTAATTAGAACCGTCGAACACACACAGGATCCAGGAACAGTTATTCTGTCGAACCCACACAGGATCAGGGAATAGAAATCAGAACTGTCGAACCCACATAGGTTCCAGGAAAAGTAGTCATAGCTATCAAACTCGTACGGGATCTAGGAATAGTCATCAGTGCTGCCGAACTCACACAGGATCTACGAACAGTCATCAGTACCGCCAAATCCACACAGGATCCAAGAATAGTCCTCAGAGTGCAACCAGCCACAGGGTTTCGCACGAGGCTTTCTTGATTCCGGGAGGGTCCACTCCTCAAGCCATGTGTAGATACATCCACTAACATGAAGTCCCAATAAGAAGTATCTCAAAGGTCCTCATCATAGAGGTCTCAATGAAAAAGATGACGTGTTAATCGGACGCAAGGTCTGTGAGTTATTAACCTTTTAGTCCTGAGGGCCCGGTTGGATTTGTGTATGATCCAACCTAACTGTATGTCAACTAAACCCCGAACTCTTGTGGGGTGTACTCAATGGGAGCATCGCGGTCCAAGAAAACTAGCGTTGTTGATGGTTCGTTAAATGGTCGTCCGATGCCAAAGATATGGCCAATGAAAGTAAAGGGTCAGTAGTGGGCCCCGGTTCGGTCTAACCCGGTCGGACCGACCCGACCCGACTTAATCTGGGCCAACCTGGTTCAGGTCGACCCAATGGGTTCGTCCTGGCCCGTTGGGCGGGCCAGCCCGGGCTCAGGGACGGTTCGGCCCAGAGCGTCGCAAGGGCGAGGCCCGACGCGGCTCGGCTAGGAGGGCACGACCGGGCTGATTTGGCCAGAGTGACACGAGGGGGGCCGGGACGCCGGATCGGCCGAGAGGCTGCAAGGGGGGCTGGGATGCCAGCTCGGTCGGGAGGCTGTGAGGGAGCCGGGTTTCCAGCTCGACCACAAGGGTTGTTGGCTCGGCCGGGAGGCCGTAAGGGAGCCAGGTTGTCAGCAGCCAGGAGGTGCACGACTAGGCAGGCCGGTGGACAGGAGGCATGCGACCAGGCGGTCCAGCGGCCTGGAGGCGTGCGGCCAGGCGGGCAGGCGGCCGGGAGGCATGGGACCCGGTGGGCCGGTGGCTAGGAGGCGCGCGACGAGGCAAGCCAGTGGGTGGCGAGGAGGTCGGCGGCGGCCGAGAGCCGGGAGGCGCGGGCCGACGGCGGTGTGGCTCTGTCGGAAGACCACAGTTTGGCCCAGAGCACCGGAGCACTGCTGGGGCGGTGTGGTTCGCGGAGGCTGCGGGTAGCACGACCTTTTTCATCACCACTTTCGTCGCCTCATTGCTTCATGGCCAATCCGAAGTCCAATCATAAAAAAAATCGACGGAGGGGTCAGAACATGTTGGTTTGGCCCACACCCTCTATGTTTAGGGTGGTATCAAATGGTTCATCAAGAGGAATAAAGTTGGACTTAAATTATTCTTACAATCCACCACAAAAATTCCTTTCATTCAAAGAAGATAAAAGGAAAGAAGGATTACACAAAACAACCCCCAACCATTATCGTCGATCATCGTTCGTTGATGGAGTCATGGAAATCAGTCGTCGAAGATGTCTCACGATGGTAGAAGCTTCAAGGAAGAAGTCGAAGAAGGTCTGAATTCTTCGTTATTTATTGGGATATGGAATTCTTCATTAGAGAACACTAATTCTCCCAAGATCTCCTCTCAAAGGCTCCCACCAAATGAGAAATTCCATGAAAAAATAATAATAGATTGTCTATTATTTTCAATGTTGGTACAAAAATCAAATAGAGAATTAAATTAATTAGATAGGAACCCCTTAATTAATTCAAGGGGTTGTCACAAGGAATTAATTAGGGGAGGTGAAGAGGCTCTCCCTCATTAATGAGGGAGAGTTAAGAGGTTTTACTCTCCTCTATCAATAGGGGGTTAATCCTTATGTGGTCCCCATGTGGTAACCTCTCACGGGAGGTAATGTTCAAGTGGGCCCACCACCATAACCTCTCATGGGAGGTTAAGGTGTGGTGGTCCCACCTCCAACTCCCATGGGGAGGTTTTAACCACCAAACACCCACATGGAGGCTCTAATAAAATATAGTGAAAACTCACTTTATTTTATTACTTTCCACGAAATCCCAGAATCTATCTTCTACTCTCGACCAACTTCCATCGAGGTGAAAGTCTCTTTAAAAGAATACTTGCACTACGAGTTCAACGGTGCCCTCAGATTTCAATTCCGAGCAACAGTTCAAAAGTTATAAAAACCGCTCGTACGTTTACTGAACGTACCCGAACAGGACTTCAGAAATTGATTCCGAGCACACCGGGTCTCAGAATCAAGCACCGTCAATTTTTTCGGACTCTTAAAATTCCCATGTATTTAAGAAAAAAATTTCCACAGAAATTCTGGGTCTTTACAGTCTCCCCACCTAAAGGCTTTACGTCCCTGTAAGCTACAACTCGAACTAAGAGAACAAATGGGGGTACTGAGCACGCATCTGAGCCTCCCGCTCCCATGTGCTCTTCTAGAGATTCATGTGCTTCTAAAGAACGTGCACCAAAGTTATCGACTATCCATGATGGACCCGCTCCTGTCGATCCTCAGTCTCCACTGGAAACTCCGAAAACTATCCCCATCATCGACATCCAGCTCTCTATGGTTGATGATGTGAGAAGGGTCATGCACGTATCTCCTCACCTGGGATACGTGGAAGACGTCATGCACCCGGTGCAACTGAGGTGGAGGAGATAAGCGGTAATACACCTCACTCACTCTATTGAGGACCTGGAAAGGTCCGTTGAATCTTGGAGATAAATCTATGCCTCGGCCAAATCTCCATAAACCTCGTTGAGGTGAGACCTATAGAAATATGTGGTTGCCATCCTTGAACTCCAGAGGTCTCTGTCTCCTATCGGCATACAACTTCTGCCTGCTCTGTGTAGTCTTCATCCGCTCCTGTATGATCTTCACCTTCTCTGTGGTAGCTCGTACCATCTTTGGTCCCACTAGTGCTGACTCCCATAGGTCTGTCCAGAACAGCGGTGATCTGCCTGGTCAACCATACAAGGCCTCAAAAGGTTCCATCCCGATGGTGGAGTGATAGTTGTTGTTGTATGAAAATTCCACCAAAGATAATTTATCCTCATAGCTGTGACTGAAGTCGAGGACACATGCACATAACATGTACTTGAGGGTCTGAATGGTATGTTCGGTCTAACCATTTGTCTGAGGATGGAAGTCGGTGCTCAGATAAAGCTGCATCCCAAAAGTCTCCTACAACCGCTTCCATAGCCAGGTAGTAAATCATGCATCACGGTCGGAGACAATAGAAGAAGGTACTACATGTAGCCTCACAATCTCCAGCATGTAGAGGCATCCTAAGCTCTTTACTAAACCCTTCTCTCTGATTGGTAGGAAGTGGGACGACTTGGTGAGTCAGTCAACAATCACCCAGATAGATTCATGTCCCCTGGATGTATATGGAAGACTCGTCATGAAGTCCATGGATATCCCATCCCACTTCCACTATGGGACCTCTAAAGTCTGAACTAAGCCTGCTGGTACCCGATGCTCTATATTCACTTACTGACAAGTGAGGCATCGAGAGACAAACTCCACTACTCCCTTCTTCATACCTGGCCACCAGTGCTGTCGTCGAAGGTCCTGGTACATCTTCACCACTCATAGATGTACCGCTAGAGGGGATGTGTGGAACTCCCTCAACACTTACTCCTAAAGTGACACTGGCACCATAGTACGTCCTCTGAAGAGGATAACGTGCTCCCCAGCAGCAAAAGATCTATCAGGTTCCTGCCCTATGGATATCTGAGCACATCGTGTGTCGCAGTCAGCGTCTCTCGGCTATGCCTCCCTGAATCGCTGAAGAAGTGGAGGAGTGACTGTAAGAGACTGAAGAAAAGCTACTCCATCTCGGTCCACAAAGGATATCTATAAAGCAGCCAGCTGCTCTGTCTCCTCTTCTAGCAGCTGTATACCAGATCTCCTACTTTTTGCATCTTCTACAATGTTCCCCTTCCCATGAGTATAGAATATCTCGAAGTCATAGTCCTGGAAGAACTCAAGCCAATGTCGATGTCTCAGGTTCAGGTCCTTCTGAGAGAAGATATACCAGAGACATTGGTGGGCAGATTAGGCTCTAAAACACTCACACATCAGATTGTGTCACCACATCTTCAAGGTGAAGACCACTGCTGCTAACTCCACATCATGGGTTGTGTAGTTCTGCTTGTGCTATCTCAGCTGTTGAGAACCATATGCGATAACTACTCAATCTTGCTTCAGGACACACCTGATTTCGGTCCCTGATGTGTCGCAGTAGACTATGTACCCTACACCCTCCTCTAGAAGCCTCAAGATGGGGGCACAAGTTAACCTCTACCTCAGATCTTGAATGTTCTACTGGAATCTCTCTGACCATATGAAGGGTTTTCCCTTCTTAGTCAAGGTTGATAGTGGTGTTGAAACTCTGGAGAAGTCTGGTACGATCCTCCGATAATATCCAGCCAAACCCAGAAAACTCCGAACCTCCGTCACACTCCTGGGTGGCTCCCAAGCATGTACTGACTCAATCTTCACTGGATCCACTTCAACTCCAGCCTCTGAGATTACATGTCCCAAAAAGTGAACCTCTCGGATCCAAAACTGGCACTTCAAGAGCTTACTATAAAGCTGGTGCTCTCGGAGTGTGTCCAGTACTACCGGAAAACGGTAGGCCTGCTCCTCCTTCGTTGTCGAGTAAATCAGAATATCGTCGATGAAGAATATGAAAAAGTGATCAAGGTATGGATGGAAGATCATATTCATGAGTCCCATAAACACTTCTGGGGCATTGGTTACGCTGAAAGGAATAACCAAGAACTTGTAGTGGTCGTACGGACATTTGAAGGCAATCTTCTGCACATCCTCATCTCGAACTCTGAGCTGGTGATAACCTGATCTGATGTCTATCATCGAGAACCACCGTTCCCCCTTTAGCTGATCAAATAGGTCATCAATCCTCGAGAGTGGATACTTGTTCTTCATGGTCACCTGTTTCAGGCGACAGTAGTGGACACAAAGACTCAATATCCCATCCGCCTTCTTGGCGAATAGAATCAGGGCTGCCCAGGGAGAAACCCTATGCCAGATGAATCCCTTCCCCTACAAGTCCTCTAGCTGTACCCCCATCTCACGAAGCTCAGTGGGAGCCATCCGATACGAAGGTGTAGATATTGCTGCCGTCCCGGGGTAGAGGCTGTAGAGACCCGAAGCTTGACGAACATGAACATTACATTACTTTTGCGGAATACTTAGTACATAACAAAAAATACACACACAAGGATCGTAATAGTTTAGTGTCTTTGGAAACTCGGAACGTAATCTTCTAATCGTGGTGAAAGATCTCCAATATCTCCCATAAAGATCTTCCCTTTTTTTACCTAAAACCTTTCTTTATATCCTGGGGGAAAAGTAAACATAAAAGGGTGAGCTCAAATGCTCAGTAAGGGTAAACAAAAGAAATATAAATCTCATCGTATACCCAAGCACATAACTTTTGGAAATCTTAACCTGCAAAAGAGATCATAATTTCATAACATGGGATAAATCATGGAAGTGCAATGTAATCACAATAATCATAACTTAAAATATGAAACTTTGTGGCATACACAAATAATCATAGAGAATCATTTCTTGTTAGTCAAGACTCATTTCCAAGACTATCTTAGTGGACAAAGTCCCTTTCTGAACCGAGTCACCCTCGTTTCAGTCCTGTTTCACTGAACCGGTATAACCTACCGTTCCAGCCCTGTCTATCTCATGAGATATAAAATCTTTACCCAATGCATTGGAGGGAGATATAGGTCCCACCCATCTCATAATGATACCATTCTTATGTGTGCCACAAAATCATAAACCATACATCATTGCATAACCCATGTAATACAAATGGGAATCTTAAACATCATGACATCATAAAAAAATTCATATAAGATAAAGGAATTCATAAAAATAATTCCATCACAACATAATCAAATCAATGTAATAATAGGGATAAAAACAGAACTATTTATTATCTTAGATGGAAAATAATTTTGATAAAACACTTGAACTTCATTCTTGAGGAAAATATCCTTTCTACTTAAAAAACATTTTTCCTTTCTTAACATGTCATATAATTTTAAACTAAAAGAAGTTGATTAAAAATAAACTTGAAAACTTTTAAAGGAAGATTCTTGGAAATAATGTTTTAAAAATCCATTCATGCCGTATAAGTTAAAAAAACATTCTTCGTACTTTTGTCGGAAAAGTCAAAAAGTACCTCGTACGAAAAATGACAAAAGATTCCTTTCATATCTTTTACTAAAAACTCACCGAAGGGTAAAATTGGATATAAACTATTGTAGAAGGATGGAAATAATATTACATATTGAGGGAACATGTATGTGGATGATAAAATACACCCCAGTAATTACCAAAGTAAAAACAATCTCGGATAAAAGTGAGATTGTGATATTTCCCTTACCTTAGGTCTGATTTGCTTCGTATGTGTCAGAACCTCATGTATAATGATTTAAATAATGTCATTGACTTATTACAGAATCATATTCATTGTTATGATATCATATATGGTTCACTTATGACTTTATATTACCCGTTCTTTTGTAAATTCCATGTTAAAGAAGCGTTTTGGGTAAAATCGTTTCATTTATCGTAGGTGTTTTGACTTGTTGTTCTTGACATTATTATTACTTATATCATGATTTACTTACTTCCAGAATATAAAATATGATTTATATATCATATATATTCAGTATATATATATATATATATAATAGATAGATAAATGAAATGAAAAACACCGTTCATGGAGACGGTAGTCCGTACGTACGCATGAACGATGTTTTCCTTTCCTTATTGTCTTGAATGGAAGTAAGTAGATGAAATAAATATATATATATATACATAAATCCAGTAGCTTTATAATTTCATATATTTCATTATTATTTCTTATATATACTTTATAATCATTCTTAAATGGTTAACATGGAGAATGAATCTCATCGCGTCGTGGAGACGGTAGTCCGTACGTACGCACGAGCGATGATATCATTTCCATAAATATTGAATTGAATTGGAGTAGATTATACAATATATCAGAATCAATATGATGTTTTAATAACTATGTATAGTTATTCTTTACACCATTATACCCACCCATGTAAGGTGGTGGTGGAAAATAGATGACACCACGGCGTGGAGACGGTATTCCGTACGTACGCACTCGCGGTGATTTCTTTTTCCGTAGGATGGATAGATGGTGAAATAGGGTTGTTTCATACTTATAATAACATATCAGTATATGAGTGATACTGATGTTATTACTTAATAATGAAACAACCTAAGAAGAAGAAGTGGAAGAAGAAATAAAGATGAAAGAATTGGTAACGGTAATTACCTCTTCTTTGAAGCGCCTCTTTGAGACCTCCTCTTAGGGCACTAGAATTGGTCTTTGAGGAAGAGAAGAACCTCTAGGATGTTTCTAGGGAAGTGGAGAAGAGATTTTGGCAGGGTTTGGCCGAGCTTGAGTGCTCAAATTGGTGGGAGGAGGAGGGGGAGGAGGTGCCCTTTTATAAGGGAGGAGAGGGGCACCTTTGGAATAACTAAAAATATTATTTTATTATAAAGTCAAGTTCGGTTTTAAATAGCTCCAAATTGATTTATTTCGAGGCTAAGGTGGGGATGGGTCGAAATCCTCTCATCCAATATTATTTAGACAAGTTTAGGTTCCTATTTTAACCTTATCATTTAGATTTAACTCTAAGTTAAATAATTTAACTTTTACCGTGACTTTTTGTTTTCTTACACTATATGGTTAATACACTTACTATAACATGCCAAACGAACCCCAAGCTGTTTATTATTAATATATATATATCCTTATCTAAGTCATTTGGCCGAACCTTAGTTTTTTAGGAATAAAATAACAATTAATAATATTTGATTTAAAAACTATTTTGTGTCAATTTTGACACTATTTGATATATGATTTTTGTGAAAGTCATAACAGAATTATATGTTCTAAGAAAGTTGATTAAATCAACACTAATATATCATAGTAACCTAGAAAATTAGTGGAATTCATAAAAAGTCTCAAATTACATTTATTTGAGCATTTATAACATCAATTATGTTAACATTTCCTTAAAATGGTAATTACTGCATCATCGTTGTGTCATAAATAAATTAATTTATTTAATGTCTAAAAATTATAAATAAAATATCATTATGTAGGAAATCTTTTTAGATTTCTAATGAATATTTATAGTCTAATTTATCTTATGTATAACCCCATATTAAAAATGTTTTAGTTATTAAACTTTGATTTTAACTATTTTAACTATTCATTAAATAAAATAATATTAAATGTCATAATCTAATCCAAGTGGACCTAAATGGTCATATTATATTCATAAGGTTGTTTTTGGTCGAATTACACTTATCCAATAGAATTAGGACATGTGTTAGGGTAATAGTAATATCATATTTACCCTTAGTTACCCTATTTACTATTAACCGTGGTAAAAAAAAGTAAGAAGTTACTATTCACCAAAAATTATTTTCATCTCATTGAACCACATTTTAGTCCTTGATATTAACCGTGTCTGTCGGATTTTCGAAATTCCATTCACAGAAGCGGTAAAATTAAATTTTATGCAAAATTCAGTTTTTAACCTACCACTCAGTGGTTTCACTATTCATCAAAAATTGAAAGTTTTCCGAAAAATACCAAAATTTCACCCTAGGCTAATTTCGATATTCCGAATCCAAAAATGAAGTACATTTTGAAAAATAAAATTTATAAAATTTTAAAAAGTGGTTTTTACTATTCATAACGGTTAGTTTTATTTTAATAGCATATCGTTGTTTAGTGAAACTTGGTATTGCGTACGACACACGCTATCATGGAAGGTCGCGATTGCGTGTAATTCAAGCCAGGTCAGAGATGTGTGTTGTGAAAGCTCCTTTTGGTGTAGCGTATAACACAAGACATTAATGAAATTAAAAAGAATATTTTTCATAAAATCTCAGGGTGTTACATTCTACCCCCCTTAAAATGAATTTCGCCCTCGAAATTCGTCGGGGTTATAAATGGTTTACTATTCGAAAGTTTCTTTAATCGAAACCCACATCGTAAAAAGGAATACCAAAACCAATCTTTAAAAACAAAAGTATGAAACGTAACGGTTACCCAAATAAACTAATCACTGGGTTTCCACATAGGTGAAAATATGGATATGGAAGAGAAATCTAACCATCATGTTCTGATGGAGAGTGGTAAAGAACATGGCTATGGAAAAGCTAGCAATCACAAATCCATAAATTTGTGACGATCTAAGGTACCATCTGATTAATCAGATATAAGAGCACTAGGACAACATTTTTGGTTTTCAAGATCATTTCCCTAAAGTTGATGAAATTAGAATTAGAAGAAATACTTTCGTGATTTTGGTATAGTCTCACTATTTGTCGTTCTTTGGACAATTTATACTTCATCTCTTAAAGAAATGAAGTTGAATTTTTCATTCGTGATGTGTTAACAGATCATGTGATAGAATGATGGGTCATTCCATCTGTCTCAAAAGGTTAGAAAAGTTATCAAAAAATACATAAGTCTATCTATAGTGAGATTAATGATATATGGTTCCTAAAATGAACTTATACTTCATATATCATACTGATTAATATAATAAAACTAGTTTCTACTAAACAGGGACTTCTTGTAGGCCAGTGGTAGGAGATAAAGGCCAGTCGCACTTCGGTTGTGGGTTCGATTCCCACATCCTTGTCCGACGCGATGGGCTGTCGCCCGTCCTACAGGTTGTCCTTTTTCTAAAACTACATTACTATAACATCCCATTAATAATATCGAAAATCTTCTATCCTTAAACAATACAAACTTATGTCCAACATAATCCATTCTAATCTTTAGGCTTATCCATAATACTGTAGTCCACTCTCATAATATAATGAAAATGATTACCAGATATTTAATACCATCGTTGATCCCCATATATCATAAGATATGTCTTGTTGGTCACATTCCAAACATTTGAAGGCCTTAATCATGTATTCTCTTGAAAAAATGAAGACCTATTAAACCTTAGTGAAAACATGAATTCTGTCAAAAGTTAACTCTTACCACATACCAAAATCCAAAAATTCTATATACTCAAACCATGATATAACCTTCTCCTTATATCAGTCATGAGATCATGAATACTATCAAACATTTAATTTTCTCCTTATCCCTTCATTATGCGCATATCATCTTCATTCCAAAAATATCTGAATAACCTTTCATGGATACTGGTAGCATTAATCACACACTTTAAAAACTCAAGGAAAGACAACAATGTAACAATCCTTAGATGTCTCTTTATTCCATAGTACAATGAGATTCTTTATACAACATTACACTTGATAAACATGTAATCATTCCACTACCTTCTTAAACCATTGACCGAGCTTCAACAATTCTTTCATCTCACATATCATTTGTAGTATCTTCATCATCATCAACATAAATACTACCCATACGACCATACTGATTCTCTTCATGAGACTTTCCCTTAGGGCATTGGTTTGCATAATGCCCGTACATTCCACATTTAAAACATTTAACCATTGTTGATGTCGTAGCAATACCATTATCCTCATCCCTGGTGTTAACTGAACCTTTTCCTTTGAACTTACTGGCTTTGTGTCCTTCTTTTCCACACCCAAAGCATCTTCCAGTTCCTTTGAAACATTCTACTTGATGCCTCTTCCCACATGATTTACATTAGGGAAATTGAACTTTCTTTCCTCTATGATCATCATGAAACTCCATCTTTCTCTTATTAGCCGTGTCAGGAAACTTACCAAATTTTACTTTATTGATCATATTATGAGATTGCTGATTCGGCATAATAATGATGTTTGGACTTCCAAATCCCATTTCATTTGGTTTCTCATGAATAATATCATTCCATTGTCCATCATATCCTCCATTATCGTGAATCATCTTGTTTCCATCCATTTTCTAAAACCCAAAAAGAATAGTGTGAGAGGCAAAAATCATGCTAGGGAAAACAACATTATAAAGGGGGAGTATCCTCAATATCTAACTTCTTAGGTTAAATTCTAAGATCGTTACCGTAGTTATAGGACTATATCCTATACGTATACTTATCCTTAGGGACATCCCTAGACAAACCTTATAAATATCTCTAGGGATCTCACTAAAGTTCTCGCATCCTAGTTTCCAAAGGTTGACTAAACCTTTCCTCTGATACCAACTGTAGAGACCCGAAGCTTGACGTACATGAACATTACATTACTTTTGCATAATACTTAGTGCATAACAAAAAATACACACACAAGGATCGTAATAGTTTAGTGTCTTTGGAAACTTGGAACGTAATCTTCTAATCGTGGTGAAAGATCTCCAATATCTCCCATAAAGATCTTCCCTTTTTTTTACCTAAAACCTTTCTTTATATCCTGGTGGAAAAGAAAACATAAAAGGGTGAGCTCAAATTCTCAGTAAGGGTAAACAAAAGAAATATAAATCTCATCGTATACACAAGCACATAACTTTTGGAAATCTTAACCTGCAAAAGAGATCATAATTTCATAACATGGGATAAATCATGGAAGTGAAATGTAATCACAATAATCATAAATTAAAACATGAAACTTTTTGGCATACACACATAATCATAGAGAATCATTTCTTGTTAGTCAAGACTCATTGCCAAGACTATCTTAGTGGACAAAGTCCCTTTCTGAACCGAGTCACCCTCGTTTCAGTCCAGTTTCACTAAACCGGTATAACCTACCGTTCCAGCCCTGTCTATCTCATGAGATATAAAATCTTTACCCAATGCATTGGAGGGAGATATATGTCCCACCCATCTCATAATGATACCATTCTAATGTGTGCCACAAAATCATAAACCATACATCATTGCATAACCCATGTAATACAAATGGGAATCTTAAACATCATGACATCATAAAACAATTCATATAAGATAAAGGAATTCATAAAAATAATTCCATCACAACATAATGAAATCAATGTAATAATAGGGATAAAACAGAACTATTTATTATCTTAGATGGAAAATAATTTTGATAAAACACTTGAACTTCATTCTTGAGGAAAATATCCTTTCTACTTAAAAAACATTTTTCCTTTCTTAACATGTCATACAATTTTAAACTAAAAGAAGTTGATTAAAATAAACATGAAAACTTTTAAAGGAAGCTTCTTGGAAATAATGTTTTAAAAATCCATTCATGCCATATAAGTTAAAAAAAACATTCTTCGTACTTTTGTCGGAAAAGTCAAAAAGTACCTCGTACGAAAAACGACAAAAGATTCCTTTCATATCTTTTACTAAAAACTCACCGAAGGGTAAAATTGGATATAAACTATTGTAGAAGGATGGAAATAATATTACATATTGAGGGAACATGGATGTGGATGATAAAATACACCCCAGTAATTACCAAAGTAAAAACAATCTCGGATAAAAGTTAGATTGTGATATTTCCCTTACCTTAGGTCCGATTTGCTTCGTATGTGTCCGAACCTCCTGTATAATGATTTAAATAATGTCATTGACTTATTACAGAATCATATTTATTGTTATGATATCATATATGGTTCACTTATGACTTTATATTACCCGTTCTTTTGTAAATTCCATGTTAAAGAAGCGTTTTGGGTAAAATCGTTTCATTTATCGTAGGTGTTTTGACTTGTTGTTCTTGACATTATTATTACTTATATCATAATTTACTTACTTACAGAATATAAAATATGATTTATATATCATATATATTCAGTATATATATATATAATAGATAGATAAATGAAATGAAAAACACCATTCATGGAGATAGTAGTCCGTACGTACGCATGAACGCTGTTTTCCTTTCCTTATTATCTTGAATGGAAGTAAGTAGATGACATACATACATATATATACATAAATCCAGTAGCTTTATAATGTCATATATTTCATTATTATTTCTTATATATACTTTATAATCATTCTTAAATGGTTAACATGGAGAATGAATCTCATCGCGTCGTGGAGACGGTAGTCCGTACGTACGCACGAGCGATGATATCATTTCGATAAATATTGAATTGAATTGGAGTGGATTATACAATATATCAGAATCAATATGATGTTGTAATAACTATGTATAGTTATTCTTTACACCATTATACCCATCCATGTAAGGTGGTGGTGGAAAATAGATTACACCACGGCGTGGAGACGGTATTTCGTACGTACGCACGCGCGGTGATTTCTTTTTCCGTAGGATGGATAGATGGTGAAATAGGGTTGTTTCATACTTATAATAACATATCAGTATATTAGTGATACTGATGTTATTACTTCATAATGAAACAACCTAAGAAGAAGAAGTGGAAGAAGAAATAAAGATGAAAGAATTGGTAACGGTAATTACCTCTTCTTTGAAGCCCCTCTTTAAGACCTCCTCTTAGGGCACTAAAATTGGTCTTTGAGGAAGAACAGAACCTCTAGGATGTTTCTAGGGAAGTGGAGAAGAGATTTTGGCAGGGGTTGGCCGAGCTTGAGTGCTCAAATTGGTGGGAGGAGGAGGGGGAGGAGGTGCCCTTTTATAAGGGAGGAGAGGGGCACCTTTGGAATAACTAAAAATATTATTTTATTATAAAGTCAAGTTCAGTTTTAAATAGCTCCAAATTGATTTATTTCGAGGCTAAGGTGGGGATGGGTCGAAATCCTCTCATCCAATAGAATTTAGACAAGTTTAGGTTCCTATTTTAACCTTATCATTTAGATTTAACTCTAAGTTAAATAATTTAACTTTTACCGTGACTTTTTGTTTTCTTACACTATATGGTTAATACACTTACTATAACATGCCAAACGAACCCCAAGTTGTTTATTATTAATATATATATCCTTATCTAAGTCATTTGGCCGAACCTTAGATTTTTAGGAATAAAATAACAATTAATAATATTTGATTTAAAAACTATTTTGTGTCAATTTTGACACTATTTGATATATGATTTTTGTGAAAGTCATAACAGAATTATATGTTCTAAAAAAGCTGATTAAATCAACACTAATATATCATAGTAACCTATAAAATTAGTGGAATTCTTAAAAAGTCTCAAATTACATTTATTTGAGCATTTATAACATCAATTATGTTAACATTTCCTTAAAAGGGTAATTACTGCATCATCGTTGTGTCATAAATAAATTAATTTATTTAATGTCTAAAAATTATAAATAAAATATCATTATGTAGGAAATCTTTTTATCTTTCTAATGAATATTTATAGTCAAATTTATTTTATGTATAACCCCATATTAAAAATGTTTTAGTTATTAAACTTTGATTTTAACTATTTTAACTATTCATTAAATAAAATAATATTAAATGTCATAATCTAATCCAAGTGGACCTAAATGGTCATATTATATTCATAAGGTTGTTTTTGGTCGAATTACACTTATCCAATAGAATTAGGACATGTGTTAGGGTAATAGTAATATCATATTTACCCTTAGTTACCCTATTTACTATTAACCGTGGTAAAAAAAAGTAAAAAGTTACTATTCACCAAAAATTATTTTCATCTCATTGAACCACATTTTAGTCCTTGATATTAACCGTGTCTGTCGGATTTTCGAAATTCCATTCACAGAAGCGGTAAAATTAAATTTTATGCAAAATTCAGTTTTTAACCTACCACTCTGTGGTTTCACTATTCATCAAAAATTGAAAGTTTTCAGAAAAATACCAAAATTTCACCCTAGGCTAATTTCGATATTCCGAATCCAAAATTGAAGTCCATTTTGAAAAATAAAATTTATAAAATTTTAAAATGTGGTTTTTACTATTCATAACGGCTAGTTTTATTTTAATAGCATATCGTTGTTTAGTGAAACTCAGTATTGCGTACGACACACGCTATCGTGGAAGGTCGCGATTGCGTGTAATTCAAGCCAGGTCTGAGATGTGTGTTGTGAAAGCTCCTTTTGGTGTAGCGTATAACACAAGACATTAATGAATTTAAAAAGAATATTTTTCATAAAATCTCAGGGTGTTACAGAGGCCAATGTAGAAGTCCACCTATGTATGAGGAGGTAGTCCTGGAATATCCTCAGGGGCAAAATTTGCATACTAGTCCACCACTACAGGATAACTCAGACTCTCCACATCAACTGCTCCGAGGGTATGGCAAACCAACTGATGAGTGATCACCTACACCCTCCTCTGAGTAAGTTCGCCCTATGCTGTAAAGGCTCCCTTCTCACCAGTGAAGGTAAAGCTGGTCCCATCAGTGCGGACACACCGCACTTTGCACCTAATACTGTTGATCTGAGAATGGATTGTAGATAACCAGTCCATACCCAATATGAGGTCATAAGGCCTTGACGCTGCTACGAGGAGATCCCAACCGAAGCTCTCACCTCCTATTATAAGCTCACACTATTGGCACCAGTGCGTAATCGCTGAGTCTGCTCTTGTAGGAGTCTCTAGACATAAGGATCGAGCCAAAGGCTACATCAGAATCTTCATTCTCTGAACGAGGGCGGTGTAAATGAAAGATTGACTTTCACCTGTGTCTATAAGAACTGCAGCCAAGGTGGAGTAGATACAAATCGTACCTCGAATCATCTCCAGAGCGATGTGATAGTAAGCCTCATCTACCTAGAGATGAGCTCTCCCCTGGCTACCTGCTTCCTGAGGCCGAGGTGGACCTCCTGATGGTGGTGGTGGTGGTAACACCTTGTAACGCCATCTACAACTAGCTGCATGGCCAGCTCCTCTTCCACGTCCTCCTATGCCCTGCAGATCACCTCGATCTAATCTTTGCCTCTGCATGGGAGGTCCCTCAACTCTCTTCTGATCATCCGTACGACGGGTCAGATAGTCACCATCCATGTGACCCTGCCCACCATATGTGAAACACTACCTATTCCTGGAACGACTGGCTCTGTATCATGTGCCTTGCAAAACCAAACACAAGTCCTGAGGTCGTCCACCAAATGGTCTAGTCCACTTAGACCTCTGTGACATCTGTCTGCTGCCTGCTGCAGAATACTCCGCTACATGATGCCTGGTGGTGGGTTTCGCTGCTGGTGACTACTTAGAAAGAAAACTCTCCACTAAGAGGGCTTGCTCCAACACCCCCGCCTATGTCAGGTTGCTGAGGGAGATCATCAAATCTCTGATCTCTCATCTGAGTCCATGCTCAAAGGTTCGGACCCTGAAGAATGGGTCCCGCACCATATCTGTGGAGTAGTGCAAGAGGTCGGTGAACCTCGCTGAGTACTGAGCTACCGTCATGATACCCTACTATAGACGCAACAGCTCCTGTATCCGAACCGCATGTAGGGTGGCTTGGAGAAACTCTGCCTGAAACAGGCTCTCAAAGTCTGCCCAGAGTAGTGTCACCTCGTCATGCACCTGGAGCATCATGCTCTACCATCTGCCTACTAATGCCTGAAGGAGACTCGCGGAAAGGATCACCATAAGGTCTGCTGGTGTCCCTACTAGTCTGAAGACTCTCACCACATCCTCCAGCCAATCCTCAGCTGCCTGCGGGTCCGTCTCACCCCTGTACCTAGGCGGCCTCTGGCGCTGTAACTCATGCAAAGTGCTCAGGCGATGTGCACTCTCTGCTACTGGGGCTGGTGGCATTGGTGGCCCAACGGGTAGTGGTACCACTGGTGCCTCCGCTGTAATAGGTCCCCGCACCAAGGCCTTGTCGCCCGGTGGGCTGCCATCTCGTATAAAGCCTAGAACCCTGGCTGGCTGTCTACGTGGGGCCATCCTGAAAAGAAACAGCTGCACGATGATCAATAAGTTAAACCTGGTGAGATGACTCAAAGAGATCACTAAGAAAACTCTTCAAACACACACGCAATCAGTGTTTTCGTGCACTGAGTCAAAAATCAGAAGTTAGGGTCCTGGTATATGGATACATTGTCCGCAGTACCAACACTGGACTCCCTGAACTGAAATCCACACTCAATACCCTTAACACTATTTCTTCACAGAAAAGATTAGAATCCTATGTTCTGCGGTATAACCGACTCCTCTGATACCAATTTGTCATGACCCATTCCCCGGGGCCTGTGCCGTGACTACCCCAAGCCCGCCTTCCATAGGCCAGGGACTGGCGACTCACACCAAAGGCATAAATCCCTAAAACTGGGAAGGCATTGCCTTTATAAAGTGTAAACACATACAAAAGAGTACGATCTGGAAGTAAAACACTAAGAAAAACTGTATACAAAGGAGTGCTGAAAAGTAAAAGGGGTTGAAAATACAAGCCCAATAGGAAAGTACAAGTACAACTGAAAAACATGTACAACTGAAGAAAAGTAAAGCAGCTACTAAGTCATCCTCTGAGAATTCCTACCTCAAGGGTAGGTACAGATAGCCACCTCAGCACTCCACGTCTGTCAGTCTCCTCTGTGTACCGACTCGTCGTAAGGTCCACCTCCGAGTACTGTCTAGTCCTGCTACTTTGATCCTCAGTCATCACTGTCCGTCGTCTGCAACCAACACAACGAGGTGCGGGCATATCCTGTGTAGGGGTGAGTATAACGATACTCAGAAGGGACCCCGAGACCCTCAAGGTCTCACAAAACAAAAAAAGGATAAACCAAAAGGTATGAAATCAATAGATAACCCCACTTAGGTATATGCCCATACATATACCTAAGTTATATAGTAATCCATCTCAATCATGAGGAAAACACAAGAGTTACTGACTCAGATCACACATGTATACAACTTTTGAAGAGAGATATAGATGATCAGATATAGCCACTGAATCATCTATTCTATCGAACCCACATGGGATCCAGGAATAGAAATCAGAACTGACAAACCCACACAGGATCCAGAAACAGTTATTCTGTTGAACCCACACAGGATCTAGGAACAGTAGTCAGAGCTGTCGAACCCGTACAGGATCCAGGAAGAGTCGTCAGTGCTGTCGAACCCATATAGGATCCAGGAATAGTTCTTAGTGTTGTCGATCCCACATAGGATCCAGGAACAGTCGTCAGAGCGTAGCCAGCCACAGTGTTCCGCATGAAGCATGATTGATTTCGGGAGGGTTTTCTCCTCAAGCCAAGTATCGATACATTAACTTCCAAGACATACCAAGAAGAATTATCTCAAATGTCTGCCTCATCATAGGGGTCTCAACGCAATAGACGACGCATCAATCGGATGACCGGTCTGTGAGTTATTTGCCTTTTAGTCTCGGGGGTCTGGTTGGATTCGTGTACAATCCAACATGACCGTATCTCAACTAAACCCCTAACTCTAGTGGGGTATACTCAAAGGGATCATCACGCTCCACGAAAACCAGTGGCGCTGATGGTTCGGAAAATGGTCATCCGGTACCAAGGATATGACCAAAGAACGTAAAGGGTCGATAGTGGGCCCGGGTCCGGTACGACCCGGTCGGACCGACCCGACCCGACTTAATCTGGGACGACTTAGTTCGGGTCGACCCAATAAGTTCGGCTTGGCTCATTGGGTGGGCCAGCCCATCAGGATTGGACCGGCTCGCTAGGCCCAGCCTAGCCGGTCGTGAGGGCGGTTCGGCACGAAGCATCATGAGGGCGCCTCCCAGAGCGGATTGGCTCGGAGGGCGCTGCCGGGCTAGTTTGGCCTGGGCGTCGCGAGGGGGGCTGGGATGCCAACTCGGCTGGGAGGCCGTCAGGGGGGTTGGGACACCGGCTCGGCCGGGAGGCCGCAAGGGTGCCGTCTCGGGGAGGGGGTCAGGGCGCACACGGAGGCTGGTAGGCGGCTGGTTTGGTCAGGGCTCGGCCAGCGTGGGCCATAGCAGCCAGGAGGCACGCGGCCAGGGGGTCCGGCGGCTGGGAGGCATGCGCCCAGGCGACCGGGAGGCACGCGGCCAGGCGGTCCGGCGGCCAGGAGGCGCGTGCAGAGGCCAGTTTGGTCAGGGCGCGGCCAGCGCGGGCTAGCGCAGCCGAGAGGCGCGCGACCAGGCGATTCAGCGGCTAGGAGGCGTGCGGCCAGGCGGGCCGACGGCCGGGAGGGGCACGACCAGGCGGGCCGATGGCCGGGAGGCACGCGGCTAGGTGGGCCAGCAGGCAGCTGGGAGGCCGGCGGCAGGCGGGAGCCGGGGGCGCGGGCCGGCGGCGATGCGGCCAGGGCAGCTCGGTCGGAGGACCTCAGTTCATCCCAGAGCACTGGAGCGCCGCGAGGGCGGCGCAGTTCGCAGAGGCCACGGGTAGCACAACCTTTTTCATCGCCTCTTTCGTCGCCTCGTTGCTTCATCGCCAGGCTGAAGTTCAATCATAAAAAAAATCGGCAGAGGGGTCAAGCCATGTAGGTTTGGCCCGTACCCTCCGCATTTAGGATGGTATAAAATGCTTCATCAAGAGGAATAAATTTGAACTTCAATTATTCTTACAATCCACCACAACAATTCCATTAATTCCAAGAAGATAAAAGCAAATAAGGATTACAAAAAACAACCCCTACCTTTGATCGTCGATCATAATTCATTGATGGAGTCGTGAATGTCGGTCATCAAAAACGTCTGACGATGGTTGAAGCTTCCATGAAGAAGTCGACGAATGTCGACATTATTCATTCTTCATTATTCGTTGGGAGATGGAATTCTATGTTGGAGAACACTAATTCCCCCAAGCTCTCCTCTCAAAGGCTCCCACCAAATGAGAAATTCCAAGAAAAAATAATAATATATTGTCTATTATTTTCGATGTTGGTACGAAATTCAAATAGAGAATTAAATTAATTGGATAGGCACCCCTTAATTAATTCAAGGGGCCGGAACAAGGAATAAATTAGGGGAGGAGAAGAGGCTCTCCCACATTAACGAGGGAGAGTTGAGAGGTTTTACTCTCCTCCATCAATAGGGGGTTAAGCCCTGTGTGGTCCCCATGCAGAAACCACTCCCAGGAGGTTATGTTCAGGTGGGCCCCACCACCATAACCTCTCATGGGAGGTTAAGGTTTGGTGGTCCCACATCCAACTCCCATGGGGAGGTTTTAACCACAAAACACCCACATGGAGGCTCTAATAAAATAAAGTGAAAACTTACTTTATTTTATTACTTTCCATGAAAACCCAAAATCTATGTTCTACTCTCGACCAACTACCATCGAGGTGAAAGTCTAATTAAGAGAATACAAACACTGTGAGTTCAACGGTGCCCTAAAATTTCAATTTTGAGCACCGGTTTAAAAGTTATAAAAGCTTATTTTACGTTTACTGAACATAACCAAACAAAACTTCAGAAATTGATTCTAAGCACACCGCGTCTTGGAATCAAGTTCCTTTAATATTCATGGACTCGTAAAATTCCCATGTATTTAAGAAAAAAAATTCTACAAAAATTTCGGGTCTTTACAACTAGTACAACTATGAACTCTCTGAAAATTCTACATTCTCCCCACTTATCAAATATACATCCAGGGCATGCCCTATGGAAAACTGAGCACCTCAGGTATCGTAGTCAATATCCACAAGATATGCTTCCCTAACTCACTATAAGAGTGGAGGGGTCAAAAAAATCAAATGGAGGTAAGATGCTACATCTCTATAGATTAAGGATATCTCTAATGCATCAAACTACTTCAACACCTCATTCAACTAATGTAAGCTTGATCACTTACTAAGAGCGTCCGCCAATAAGTTCCCCTTCCCAGGAGTATATAAAATCACAAAGTCATAGTCTTGTAGGAACTCTATCCATAACCTTTATATCAAGTTTAGATCCCTCTCATAGAACATATACTTGAGACTCTTTTGGTCAGAGTAGATGGTAAACTACTTTCTCATAAGGTATTTCCTCCACATATTCAATGCGAAGACTTCCGCTTCTAGATCAAGATCATGGGTCATGATGTTTTTCTCATGCTACCTCAATTAGAGTGAACCATAGGCAATCACCGCTTTACCCTGCATTAGTACAGAACCATGCCTGGTCCCTGTTTCGTTATAGAACACTACATACTTGATGACATCCTCTAGTAGTCTGAAGATGGAAGTGCTTATCAACCACTGCCTTAGCTCCTGAAAGCACTGATGTCACTTCATTATCCACATGAAGGGATTCCCCTTCACTAGTGGAAATATCCCTTATACCAAAAATCTTATCCCAATGGTTTATTTCAACCATAAGGAAAGTGAAATTATACAAATAGTTTGATGTAAAACATTGGAATTTCCATTTTTTGGGAAGGGTTTTCTCAAGGGTTTGAAAAACCGTTGGTATAGGTCTTTTTAGAGGATTTTTTCCCAAAGGTTTCATATAACCATTGGAACACCACATTTTCCCAATAGTTTTAATGAGCTGTTGTAATAGAATGCCCCATATACAAATCCCCCGATCTTACAACATTGTTCCCTAAACTAGATCTCCCGTTCTTCCCTCATGTGCAAATATTTCTTCCCAATTCTTCCTATGCGAACCCTCTTCCCAACAATCAACTTTTTATTCTTCCACTTCCAATCCATATATTTGAAATTATTTTTTTCTTCTGCCACTATTTGTCATTTGGATTTATTTAAATACAATTTTTTTTTATTTTGGATTTGATTTATAGATCCTATATTCTCTACAATCCATCCTTGATTCAATATCCATTTCCAATTGGTAAGTTCTAACTGAGTTATATGTAATGACTAGATTTTTTTTACCTTTTTTCATTTGGATTGATTTAAAGCCGGGGGTTGTTTTTTATTTAGTGTTTTGATTAATAATTTTGGTTCTTGATGATTTATTTCAAAGTGTTTTTACAATTAGGTGTGTTTTTTTAGAATTCGTGTATGATATTTAGAGTGGAAGATAAAATAAAATAAATATATGATATTTAGAGGTGTGTTTAAATTTAGGTGTGTTGTGATTTATATTTATGATATTCATGGTTTACACCAATAGTATTATGGGTTGTCTATAATAGGTAATGATATTGTGATATCATATTCACCTTTTATTTCTATACCCTTATGAGATAGAATAGTTTTGGTTGATGATGATGGAGGATGTATCATTTTGACTTCATTAGGTGTGAATGGGGCTTCAAGGATTGATTTAGGTGTCCATATTCATGGAACATCATCCATCCTGGGGCCTTGATATTCATGTTCCAAAGAACATACTCCTCCAATGGACATCATGGTTGTTAACCTATAGAACAAGTGTTCCAATGTTGATGATAGAGTGTCTAACATAGTGTAACCAGGGGGATCTACAAGGGTCATTTATTGGAAGTCCAAGAATATTGTCTTTTCCCCAATTAATAAATATTTAAGGAAATGAGGAAAATCATATTAAGGGACCCCATTTTCTCCCATAATATTAGAAGTAATATCATCACCCAACATTATTTCAAAATTTTCTATCAAAATAAAAGAATAATATCATTGATGTTAGTGAATATCTAGTTAATGTAGGGGGGGGGGGTTTAAAGTGGGTGGGGGAGGGGGGGGGGTTGTGCAAGTGGGCGGGGGGAGGGGTGTGTGTAGGTGGGGTGGGGGGACGTATAGTTTGGGTCTGGGGGGGGGGATTTGCAAGTTGGAAGAGGGTGTGCAGGTGGGGGGGGGTGAAAGTGGGTGGGGGGAGGGGTGTGAATGTGTGGGGGTAAGGGGGGGGGGGTGAAAGTGGGTGGGGGGAGGGGTGTGCAGGTGTGGGGGTGGGGGGATTGTGCATGTGGGTGGGGTGTGTGAAAGTGGGTGGGGGAGGGTTGTGGGGGTGTGGGGGTGGGGGGGGGGGGTGAAAATGGGCAAGGTGAGGGGTGCGTGCAGGTGGGGTGGGGGGATGTGTAGTGTGGGGCTGGAGGTGTGAAGGTGGGTAGAGGGTATGCAGGTGGTGTGGGGGGGGGGGAAGTCGGTTGGGGGAGGGGTGTGCAGGTGTGGGGTGGGGGTGTGCAAGTGTGTGGGGGGAGTGTTGTGGGTTGTGCAGGTGTGGGGGGGATGTGCAAGTAGGTTTGTGGAGGAGTGTGTAGGTGTGGGGGTGGTGGGAGGGTGTGTAGGTGGGGGGGGGGGGGGGGGTGGGGGGGGATGTGCAGGTGTGTGTGTGTGTGCGGGGGGGGGGGGGGGGGTGGTGCATGTGTGGGGAGGCTGTGAACTAGGATGACACAACATACTACTTGGTGGAAGTTTTAGGCTAATTATTTCATCTCTTTGGAAGATTATTCAAATGGGATTTCCCTCCTCATATTTGAATGTTGCACAGATTGAACCCTATCTCTTGATCCTATCCAGATTGAACCATATCTCTTGTAGGGTTCCATTTTTATCCCCATACATGAATATATATCCTGTATTTTCTTCCCTAGCCATGACAAGCAGTGTTCCAATTTGCTGGTCAGTAATATTATATTTATTATAATTTAATTTAGTAATGTGTTATTCTCTTTAACTCGACCCACCTAAATTCATTACGGTATAGTTTTATTCGGTTCAATTTAGATCAATTTGGTTCTATTTTTTTATATTATATTTTGATTCATTAAGATATATTCTATTCATATTGATTTAAGTATATTCAATTTTCTTTTGTAAGATTTAGTTTCTATTTTTTATATTCTTTTCAAGTAAAGTCAGGGTGAGTTGTTTTAATTTTATTATGCATAATTTACTTTTATTTCAGTTTGTTTATTTGATCTATGTTTATTTAACTGATTAAATTTGGTTTGACTTAGTTTTTAGTCATGTCAATTCCAGTATATTATGATCATTTTGGGTTTTTTGGGTTCATTTTAGTATTTTTAACTTAATTTCAATCATTTTGGATTAGTTTTACTCTATCCATCCCAGTTAAATACTTTTCCCTTAAATATGGTGTATTCTTATAGGGTTTGATTCTAAAATCTTCAAGATGACTCTATTTGGGTTAGTTTTATTCTTTTCCATTTAAATAATATATTATTAATTTATTTTACATTAATTTGGGTTATTTTGTTATATGTTTGTTCTATTTGGTAGGGTTTTGGTTAGGTTGGTTTAGGCTAAATAGATATGGTTTTATTTTATTTGGGAAATGATTAATATAGTAGTCACATCCCTAGTCAATACCACAGTGTAACTATCAAAATAAATGTACACTATGAGAGATCATAATTTTCATAAAAATTGTAATGATTGGGAGGATATATTATAGGTACAGAATTTATCCCATACCTGCATGGAAATTATTCCCATAATAAAGGGTGGAAAGTAATTATCATGGCAAAAAAATGGTTCACTCTTTTGATTTATAATCTCAGTTCCCCATTTGTCAATTTTACTTGACTATATAGTAGTTTCCAAATGATATTTCGTGATACCTATAAATAAATCTTCCCAAATAACTCTCATGGAAAAGTTTTAGTTAAAGGTTAGATTACTTGAGGTTTGATGTATATTTAATGTATGATTCCTTGAACATTCCATATATCATTCATATATATGAATTTAAGAGATAATGAGAGCTCAATCAGAGTGATAGTTTGATATGGGATCTTTCAATGCTCCACTAAACCAATATGGTTAGTCTATTAATTGGAAGGAGTTAAATAAAAAATCTATTTTTAGTATCCTATAATCCCAAATTACCCTAGACCATAGTCAATGGTAATATCACAATAACATTCTCAAGGTATTTATCGTAATATATTCCTAAAATTGTTGTGCCACAAACTATATGACGAAATCGGGGTAAGAGAGATAAAAAATGAAAAAAAGTACGCTATAACTTGGTATCATTCCAATATTAAACCATAAATACTGGTAACATTTTCTCTACATTAAAAAATAACTCAAGGAAGTTCACATTTAACTGTAATCAAATATTTATTATTTCAAAATTTATGTGGTTGTAGGCGATCCATATCAAGCTATTGACCGGGTTATATGGTGTATCATAAGGAAATCACCTTAAAAAAAGATGAATGATTATCCAATCTAATAATTATTAATCCACTTCATATCACTATAAAAACATTGAAATTTTTAAGAAGGCGGATCCTTTCATGACTTACTGCACGGAAACATGGTTACATGGACTCATCAATTTGGTTTGGAATGCACACTGTGTTACATATCATTATGAGGCACTCCCACTCGGTAGTTAATGCAAACTCCTATCTTCTTTTCTTGTATGATAACTGGACTGGAACTCTTATTGATTGGTTAAACAATAAAGATCAGAACACTGATAGTATAGTCACTATCAAAGAATATCTTGAACATCAGGATAACCATAAAGATTAAATTGTTTCTATTGTTCAGAGCTATGATTTTATTAAATAGAATGAAAAACTATTATGGAAAGGGTAACTGAATGGGCTTTTGGACTCTAAAAGTTTCTACATGCACTTGATGGAGGGGGATTACGATTTCATAGGTGCTTTGAATTGAATTTGGTTTCTCCCCTCAAGATTTACACTTCTTTGGATACTCTTTAAAATATATATATCTATGTATGAAAACATACAGCGGGTTGGGATCTCCCTGTGCTCGAGGTGATTTTTTTTGCATCAACATCACAAAGATGTTGACCATTTTTTATTATCTTGTAAAACTAATTCCTCCCTATGAAAATCAGTTCTCAACACCTTTGAGATGAACCAACCTAGTGCTACATCTATTCTACATTTTTTAGACTCCATTCTCTATGTTTAGAAATCCAAATAGCTCAATTTTCTACTTCATGTGGCCTACGCTAAAGTTATAAATGCTTTCTCGAGAGCTCGGAACAGTGCAGTACACCGCCGGGAGTGGTTTCATAAAAACACTAAAGTTACCAACAAGAAATACCAATATTTGATCGAATTTGATGCAAAATAAACAACATGAAAGAATTTCAGCTTATAATATTTACCGATTTTAAGATATGTTATTTAAGGAAAAATATCATATTCAAATTGATATAGTGAAATCCTTGAGATAACTTATGATTTTATTCAAGGGTTATAAAGAAATACCACTAAAGGAAACTCTTATAAGTACAAATAACACTATAATTCCTTTATATAATTTATAAAATACCTTCTAATCCATTATGTGTGAATTAAACATCACTTATAATCATTATAATTTTATGGTGATAATAAAATCCTTATACCAGAAAAACATACAACACTATAAGGAATAGGATCTTGCATCAGTAAATACCCTTATATCATTAAGGTTTTTCTTTAATCGAGGTCTAATAAAACTTATTCTTTTTCAAGTTCTAGTTCTATATGGTTTTGTAGTTGCTAGTTCTATATGCTGCAGTGTATTTTTATAGGTGCTATGTATTATTACATGTGTTGTGTAATTAAGTTACTCTTACATATTACATTATATCAAGTTGAATATTTATTATATGAAATTATTTCAAACTAACACTTATATACGTAGTATTGATTTATAATAACACTCACAAAAAAAATCTATTGTGAATTCGTTAGTATCCTGATACTTTAAGAACATATAAAATTAATCTTTAGAAACCTAAAACATCACCACATGTTTTTAGCCATATCAAATTAATATTCTCATGTATTGGTTGTAAATCCATCAGTCTTTGGTTTTTAAAATTTATATAAAATTTATGTCATTATTCAATTACATTAAATGAGGTCTTATAAAACATGTTATTTCGAAAGTTTTAGTTCTACATGATGTTCTATTTGTTCTTTTGATGAATGTCAATCAATATTGTTATTGGAATAGTCAATTTGCTATTATAATGTTGTAGAATTTCCAGACCACCGCATCATATCCTTGTTCAATTATGGAAACCCATCATGCTCACATTGCATGACTCCAGTATGATAAATGGATGTATATCCAGAAGCTCACTCATCTCCAATATCAAGAACAAGATCAATTCTGTATGTATTCAATTGAGAATTCAATTCTGAAATCTATATTGCATGGGTTAATTTCCTTATGAATTTTGAATTCAAATTTGAATTGCCTATTGTATTGTATTGCATAGGTATTATAGAATTGAACACCCTTTGGTATTGGACATGTAATTGCATGGGGAGGCAGGCCACGACTTGTAGCAATTTCTGCAGCAAGGCTATGGCAATTGTTTATAACCATTGATATATCTATGAAAACACACTCTATACAAAAAATTTTATATAAAATGCTGGTAAAAGTTTATACCAACAGTTTTTAAACTGTTGGTATAAACCTCTTAACTCATTCTTTACCAATATTTTTCAACAAACTGTTGGTAAATGTTTATTCAAATAGTTTGTAAATCATTGGAATATATGAGAAAAATCAAATGTATTAACTGTTTAAAACCATAGGTAAATATTTATACCAATGGTTTGAAGTAAATAGTTGGTATAATGAGAATTCTGAAGACATATTCCAACGGTTAGTGAATAACAATTGGCATATACCTATCTCAACGCCTATACAACCAATAGTTTGGATAACCATTGGTATAGTTTATACCAATGGTTATCCATCCTTTACCAACAGTTTAAAACCATTGGTATACATTAATCTTCTAGCATTTCTTCCATGTGAATGCTTTCAAGGGTTCTTCTACTATGGAGAAGTCCGGTACAAACCTCCTATAGTACCCATCCAAACCCAGGAAACTCCGAATTTCGGTAACACTCTTGGGTGGATCCCAAGTAAGAACCGCCTCAATAATTTATAGATCTACTAAAACTCTATCATCTGATATTACCTATCCTAAAAAGTGGAACTCTTATATCCAGAATTGACACTTAGAGAGCTTCCTATAAAGCTGGTGCTCTTGGTGTATGTCCAGAACCATCCTCAAGTGTATCGCGTGCTCCTCCTTGGATGCGGAGTACTATGATGCCATCAATGAAGACCATGAAAAACTAGTCTATGTAAGGATATAATATTTCATTCATGAGTCCCATGAACACTTATGGGGCATTCATCATGAAAAATAGAATCATCAAGTACTCGTAGTGGCTATACCAACATCTGAAGGCTATCTTTAGTACATCCTCATCCCATACACGAATCTGGTGATATCCAAACCCAAGGTCAATCTTCAATAACCACCTAGGGATGCACAAGGTGAAGAATTAGGTATCACAAATCCCTTCCTCTACAAGTCCTCCAACTTCACCCTATCTTATGAAGCTCTACGAGAACCATCCGATATACTGGTGTAGATATTGGTATCCTCCCAGGGTGTAGATAAACACAAAAATATATCTCTCAGAAAGGAGGTAAACCTAGAACATCTTCAAGGAAGACATCCTAATACTCTGAGACCATTATAATAAACTGATGACTCAAAATATCCACTGCACTGAGGTCCAGGATAGCCAAATGAAGTGTAATCAGCTGCACCCTCCTATGGTTGAGTCCATCCTAAGCTATAAGGATTTCCCTTTCACCGATAAAAAGGTAAATATAGTTCTATTATCATGAATGAACCACAACATTTTTCTAAAACAATCAATCTAAGCATAAACTGTGGCTACTATTCTATACTAAGAATGACATCATAATGCCTCGACGCTACTATGATGAGATCCCAACCGAAACTCTCACCTCTAAGAGTAATCTCACACAGTCAGCACCGGTGTGTAATCATTTAATCCCCTCACGTATGAGTCTAAAAATGTTAGGGTCAAGTAACTTGTTCCACTGGAATATCTAAGTGTCGAATAAAGGTCCTGGAGAGAAAAGAGTGATTAACACCTGTGTCTATTAAAACTATTGATAGAGCAGAAAAGTCATAGATCATAACTCTCATCATCTCTGGAGCACTCAGTTCATCAGCCTCCATTGCCTGAAGCTCACCTCATCCCAATCCATCGGCTCCCTAAGCCCATGGTGGACCACTTGGGGGTGGAGGTGGTAGTACCTTGAGCCTCCTCCCACCACTTTCTACTCTACCTACTCCTCTTCCATGCCCTCCACTATACAGACCACCCCGATCATGCCTCCTCATTTTCCTCAGTGGTTCCTTAACTATCTGCGGACTGATCATATGATGGATCAACTAAAATCTAGCCAGATGCCCCTGACCGCCGCAAAAGTAATATAACATTTCCTTCATTTTAATTGCCCATCCCTGGTAGTGCCACCCAACTAATCTCATATCCTAGGGTCATCCCCTGGAGTTCTTAACCCACTTCGGTCCTTGCATCTACTATCGACTACCTACCACCAAAGACTCAGCTACCTGGGGCCTACTGGTTTCTCACACTATTGGCGTCTGCTTCGGCAGAAATCTCTCCATGAGTAGATATCTCCCTAGTACCCCATAGTTTATAGGTATTCTTAGGGATATCATGGATGCCTTGATCTCCTAGAATATCCCCTACTCAAAGGTCTGGGACCTGACGAATGGGTCTCACACAACATCCATAAAGTATCAAGAAAGATCCGAAAATCTCATTGAGTACTCCACTAAGGTCTGAATTCCATGATATAGATATAGGATCTCTTGTATGCACACTAACTGTAACGTCATTGGAAATAAATCTTACCTTAAGAGGAACTCAAATTCTACCCAATAAAGAGTCATCCAGTCATGGTTTTGGATCACTATACTCCACCATTTTCCCTCCAATCCTTGAAGAAGGATCATATCTAGAACTTTCAACTGTTCAGAAGGCTTCCTAGCAAGGTGGAAGACATGTGTAACTGCCTCCATCCAATCCTTAGCTACCTGGGGGTCTAAATCACCCATAAAACTGGAAGTTCACTGCCTCTGGAACTCGTGCAACACAATCATCCTATGTGTATCCTCAACTGGTAGCGCTGGTAGTAACTCTTGCTCAATGGGTGGTGGTATCACTAGAAAATAAACATGAGGTGATATCTCTGGTACAAGGTGTATCTATGGTAAATTACATTTTACCAATGCCTCATCCCTAAATGTATCTTTCTCATGATAATGAAATAGTATCCAGGATGACTTTCTGCATGGAGGCATCCTGAAACAAATCAAGATGTACCGTAGTCAATATAGTATACCTAGTGATCTGACACAAGAAGGACATGAGGACACACCCAAATACTATATGATACATGTACCATTTATTCCCTAAAACCAATGGTTTCTTATACCGAGTTAGAAAGAAAAATTCAGAGTTCTGGTGTATGGATATATCAGTCACCACACCAACATTGGATTCCCTGTCTGAAAGTCGAACTCAAAACACTTAAAAATATTTCACCTAAACCAACCTCATAGACTCTTAGTCCTTAAGTATAACTGACCCTCTCTGATACCACTCTGTCATAACCCATCCTAGAGGGTCCCATGCTGTGACTACCCCAAGACCGCCTCCGATAGGCTAGGGGCTGGAGATTATCACCAAGTAGGAATATCCCACAAATGGGAGGCATTTTCCTAAGTACATGTACACACACACACATCTCCAAGACCAAAATGCCGAAATATGAAAACACTATGTAAATAATGAATGAGTAAACAAAGATACCAACTAAAGAGTGTGATAGTAGGAAAATTGGAATGTAAACATGGTCAGAATACAATCCCACCAAAAGAAGAGTCTGCCATAGTGAATGTACAAGTTCCTGAAACTCATCCGCAAAAAGCCCTACCAAAAGGGTAGGTGTTGGATAGCTGTTTGAATCCATATAAGTACACCTTGTCTAATTGATCAATCTAAGAACCACCTATTCCTAGACCAACTTCAACTCCATCAAAACATCGATCATCTGCACAAGACGTGACACGTTCGGGCAATGCTCGTGTAGGGGTAAGGAAAACAAATACTCAGTAGGACACCTCGAAACCACAAAGGAATAAAATTAATAAACACAAAAATTATACCAAAAATAAATACATTTATTATACCATAAATTAATACATGGTATACCATAAAGGAAACACATGAAGTACAGTCTGCTCACATAGGTATAATTCTAAATCATAAAGAGAAATATTTTTAGTTTTAGTCCATAAATCTCCTAATTTCCAGGACACACAGAGTGTTGATGGTGCATGAAGCATCGATGGTACATAGAGAATTGATAGAACATGGAGCGTTTATGGTGCACAAATTGTATATGGTGCACGGAGTGTCGATAGAGTATAAATCTCTAATGGCGCACAAATTTTTGATGGTGCATAGAGAATCGATGGTGCACAAATCATTGATGGAACACAAAGTATCGATGGATCCTGGAGCATCAGTGGACCACAGAGTGTCGATGGGTCATGCAGACCCCAAGTCACGTAGTCACCAAGACACAGCTAGCTACAAGATTCTACTTGTAGCATGCTAGTTATGGGAGAACCTGCTCCTCAAGCCATTAGTTCATAATCCAAATTCCCCCAAAACTCACTTAGAGTATATCAAAAGGAAAAACTCTTCACAAGGGTCCCAATTCCACAAACTACTTGTCTAATAGACACACGGTTTGAAAGATATGGCCATTTTTGAAAAAGGGCCCGATCTTGGCCCGACCTAACCCAGGAACGACCCGACCCAGTCCCAACCCGATCGAGGTCTGACCTAACACATCAGTTGACCCAACCAACTCATCCCAATCTAGTCCATTGGGATTAACCTGTTGGGAATGAACCGCTGGGTTTGGCCTGCTAGGTGCGGCCCACTGGGTGCGGCCCGCTGGGCCGGCTAGACCCGACCAGCTGGGCTATTGGGTCCAGCCCGTGGGGATGCTAGTGTGGCCCGACCTTCTCTATCTAACCCGCCATAGTTGGACCAGTCTTGTATGCCAGAAACAGCCTTACCTAATATCACCCTGCTCCGGTTAACTCGGCGGCATGCCGTATTTCACGCAGATAGCTCTCATTCTCCACATGCCCCGTGGCTTACCGCCATGGGATCCTCTAATGCAGCTTCAAGCCACATCCGATCTCACCACCGCGACCTCCTACTGTGGTCCCTAGTCACCACCCATGAATTCCACAGTTGTTCCACCTACACGATCTGACCTCCACTGCCTACTCTCACAGTTACCATCGTAGGATACTCCCGTCCTCCACCACACCCGCATGCGGCCACAACTACATGGCATTGGGTTCCATTGTGTGCCACTACTGGCACCGAATGTTGGTGATCTTGGTTGCACATGTCTCCAATGTTTCTTTGGAGCTCTGTTTTTCTAAATGGATCCATATCCACAATCCTCAGGTCGCGAACTTTACTTCCTTGGGCTTCGATCCATCCTTCCAGCACTTCGAGGTCCCAATCGCATTTGGAGACTCCTGAAAAATTGGGTATGAACATGAGGTTCCAACTTCAAAGAGAACTAAGAATTGGGATATGAAGAACACATAAAATTCCCAAAGATTGGATCTTGGAATTGTTTGTGTCTCCCTTGATCCATTCGTGTTAGAAGGCTTAACAAATAAGAATAACCAATGATCTCAAAGTTCTATATCCATTTTTAAACCCCAAAACAATTTATCTATCCTATAAGAAAGAATTAACCATGGATCAACCTGTTTTTGGGTTGGTCCACATTTTTCATTCGAATTGAAGAAGTTAAAGGAAATCACCAAGAGATCAGACACCCTACCTCATGGTTGGATCAGTCATTGATGAAGAAAAGATGTCTATGTCATCGTTGATCCTAGATCCACTAAAATTAGTCATCAAGAGAGTTTCCTTCAATGAATTAGAGGAATTTCCTGGGTTATGGTGATAACCCTAAATTCCTAAAAAAATGTTACATTAAAAAGAAAATCTCTACTATGTCCAATAAAATATTTTAATTACAGTTACGTCCAAATTCTAACGTTCATAGTTCACCCATGCTGATCGATATTATACCCTTCTTAAGGTAATTTTTATTCTCCAAATGAAATGTTTCCCTAATATTTATGATTCGGAAACCCATTTAGAAGTTATTCATGTTTTAAAAAAACCACTACCCACTTTATTAGAAACTTTACATTTTTCATCGTATTGTTCCAGGCACACCGGGCCTCAGAATCTCACATCATCTCAGTGCCTGGTCTTGGAATTTTCCCAATTAATTTATAAAAATAAAACCAGAGAAAATACGAGTCATTAAAAAAGAACAAATTTATTATTTGAGAAGGAATTTTTTCAGTTTTATGTGACCAAAATGTTTCATTCTAGAGATTCAATGGTTTTTTTATTGAGACAAAAAATCAAAAAGAGTTTTTGATATCCTCAATAGAAATGGATGATGTATTTTGTTATCTTCATGAAGTTTATTTTTATTTCAACATATCCCTAGATCCATTGATGAAATTATCCCTCCTTAGATAATGATGTCTCTATTTGGAACACTTGATGTGGAAAAGAAACAAGTAAAGTACTTGGAACCTAAAAGGAAAGTTCCCATAAAGTTTATCCAATCATCAATTTCCCAACATAATGGTGAGTTTGAGAATATTTTATTCCAATATATTAATTTTTAACAATTTTTTTGATAGAAAAACTTTTAACTCATGTTAGGTATGTAATAAGATACATGTTCAATGTTTAGAACAAAATTTAAAATTTCTATCATTTTGATAGAATGTTAAAACTAATTTTTCTAAAAGTTAATGTAAGAGTAGACTAAGCCATGATTATACACTCTCATGGGATGAAAAACTTATTTTTTGGAGTTACCGAAGGTAGTGAATTTTTTTGGATGTATTATGAGAGAAATTTATTTCCATTTGGAACCAATAAAGAGATGGAATGATAACCTTTTCACATTTAGGGGGAGACATATCAAGAAATAGTTGATGCTAACATACCAAAAAAAGTTACTAAAGGTGTGACCACACCTTCAGAAGTGCCTATTTCAAGTAGGAGAATAGAATATACTTTAGCAATAAAAATATTACTAATAGATTCTGAAGATTCCGAGTTATAATATTCGATGCAATTTAAACTGAAGAAGTAACCATTCTAGAAGTATAATCGGAATCATGCCAAGTGGTGATGGATATACCTGCACTTCCCCCATTCAACCATTAGTTATATTAGTTTCTACCATAAGAGAATTTTTGGATTCATCTATTATAAGTTTGGTTAGTGTTGTTTGGGATTGGACTATCTCCACCACATCTAGAATTATTACTCTCTTTGAAATATCTCCACCTATTGAATCTTGTTGAAAATTTAGTAGATAATCTATTAGTTTTATTAGTCAAATTGTTATTGGTAATGAGGAAGAATAAAAATATATTGATGAAGCTACTCTACTTGTAGAGAAATGAAAAATGAGTCTAGAATCTAGTAATTCATATCTAGTCGATGAATTAACTTTGGTCGATTAAAATAAATAATATGATGAAAATCATTCTATAGATAAAGAAAAAATTATAGAAGTGCACCAGGAAATATTTCCACTTATTCTTGAAAATAATTGCAGCTTAGAGATTCGTATAACAGAGCTTAATAATTATAATGAACATGATCTTGTAAGTTATTATGCATTGATGATGAGGTTAATATGTTGAAAAATTATCTGATTGAGTTCCAAGAAGAGTTGAGGACTCTTCATGATCAAGATATTCCAAATGAAGATCTAGATACTCTTAGGAAGATAGTGTTGGGACAATTCTAGTATCTCAATTGGATACTGAATGAACAGATTGATGTGATATCCAAAAATAATTTTGATAAATTCAAATCACCGATTCAAATGATTTAGAGAAAGTCTCAAAATATTCAACTATATAATCCTCACACTAAGAATATTCTGATCAAGATATACTAGAATTAATGTTGGAAGCTATCTCTCACACCATATATATGATGATTATTGGGATTAACTTTAAGAAATGTGAGATTTTCTCAAAATATGTTTTTAAATAACTTCAAGATAATGTGGTTTCTAGACTTAGGAGTATTCATATCATTACAATAATCATAATATCCAATATTGATCAATCATAGAAGGATATTAGTACTCTTATTATAGAGAATGTTTTATTCATTCGAGTTCCTCTGTAAAAATACAAAATGGTTCATGTTTTATCATCATCAGGTTAAAAAATGGATAGATCTTTAATAAATAAAATTTCTATGTTAGAAGGAAAGTTGGTCCATCTGTATCAACTTGTTGTAAGAAACATAAGATCTAACTGTTTTTATAAAGAAAAAGATTATTTTTTTGAGCCAAAGGATAATTGCGTCTCCTCCAAATGTAAAAAAGTAGCTCTTGCAAATGTTTCTCAAGGAATAATAACTATTTCTGCTCTTTCCTCCACTTTATTGTTTTTTGAAAATCAGTTTGAAGTGTTGAAAATCCCATCATTACTTGTGAAATGAAGGGATATTTTCAAAACCACTTGGGCAAATTTTCCAAAAAAATGTGGAATGGGTTTATAACATCATTGGGCTACTATAAAAAGGATATGTTCAAGTGAATCGACATGTGTGTGGTTGTGGTTTATCACCTATGAGGTAGAAATACACTAGGACCTTCCATAAATGATCAACATGCTACCACATCCAAATGGTTTAAGGATATTTTTGATCCAACAAGGATTTATTAAAAAGAAAATATAATGTTTTATGTAGAAATTTCATTTCATTCTCCTTTTAATTCAACTAAGGTACCTTTCATTCTTATAGATTACGTTGACATGGAAAGCGCTCAGCAAGATTCTATCGATATCCAATCCATTTTAGAATCGACTTATCATGGAGATCACACTGGTATTAGAGGATTTTTTTTCTACTTTTGGATCTTTTATTAGTGATAGTGATGATTCAAATTTACATACCTCTTATCTACTTACAATGAAACCCCAATTTTTTAAAAACCCACCACTTAAATATTATCCTAATCCACAAGACATATTTTTTTCTTTAATTGTGATGTTTAACTCATATTTCCTGGTTTATCTCAAACATTTGAATGATTTTTTACTTGCCTTTTGGATGTTTTTGACTATTATATATAATTTTTATATAATTTTCATCTATTATATTTTTTATAATTTTATTTTTTCTTTCTTATTTATGGTTACTTTTTCATCTTCACCACATTATTTTTTATACAAGTCCATACCAAATTATATTCATATTTAGTATATCTTATTTAAACCATTTATACTTATTCATGTAAAATAGTAATATATATTAATTTTTACTATATACCTCTTATTTTTTATATTGAAAAAATCGGAAGAAAATAAATCGGGTACAAAAATTAAATCATTTTTGTTTCAAACTGTTCTGTTAAATTTTTTATCATTCAATGGGTTCTGTGATCATCAAAAAGGAAGAGATTATGGGGTAGAATTGCATTTTTCCAATATATCTTAGAACTTTATGTGGTTTTATTATTCATAAAATCCCTATTTATTTTCTAATAATTTTTTCTTAAGTGTTTCAGATTTTTCTATTACTCTTCTTATAAGTCATGGGATATTTATTGAATAAATTCCAAAGGAATTTTTCTTACACACCAAAAAAATTATAATCACAAAGATATACATCTTATGGATGCTGAAATTTAGCTATTTATAAATGGAATTTATCATACACAAAACATAAATATCTTACATAGAAAACTCAGTACCTATACTGGAATTTTAGTCTATGCCAAAGTACATTATCTTATGAAATATTAGTATCGAAAAATTATCTTAATGTATAATAAAATAACCTTATGTATAAGGTAAATTATCTTCCAAATGTTAAAAATCATAAAGTTCATTTATAAGGAAATTAAGTAAAGAATTTTATTTTATGAATCAAATATTATTAAAATAAATATCTTAAAATAATTAAAGAAATTGGTTGATGTAATTTATCTTACAGGAGTATTAAATTATCTTATGAAATCTATCAAGAAAGATTTATCTTATGAAAATAGTAAATCTAGTTTATCTTATCTAATATAGAAGCAACGATCTGAAATGTTTTATCACTACTACAAAACAGGCCTCTAATAGTGCATTAAATGGACTTTATCAGTGCTAGAAAAGCACAGACTATGTGAGCGATGTTAAAATCCCAAGAATTTTATCAGCACATTTGTTTTACACTGCTAAATGAACCCTTTATCAGCTCTTTTAGAAGTGCCTATCAAGATCCTATATATCAACACATTTAAAAGAACTGATAGAGGGTCATACTGTAGTATGCTGTTACAACACACTCCAACACCAATATAGTGTGCTATAATAGCACACTAAAATACCCAAAACACACTAGAAACATACCAAATGAAAAAAAAACAATTTCCAATACATTACTTAAATGAAATGAAATTTAGAACACAAATACCAGAAACAAAATTTATTATAGAAATTTTAAACATTGGTTTATAAAATTACATAAATTAAAATTATTACATATATTCAAAAACAATTCTAAGTGTCAATGTTACCACAACTTCCATTGAATTTCTTTTTCAAACTGCCAACACTGCATGAGTAGTTTTGAAACAAACCAACTGAACTCGAAAAAAATAATCTACCTGTATAAGAAAACAATTATTATGAGTAATAATAAAAATAATTAAATTAAACATAATTATGAAATAAATAACTAATTATATGGACAATGATTTTTCTATGAAAATATCAAGATTACCTATATGATTAAGTAGTGGAGGGAACTTAAAGGAAAGTGATAAATATCAACACTACATGAGTGAAAGGTTTTGTGGGAGAAGAAGTCTATAGATGTTTTTTTGTAGAAAGGGATGAGAGATGGACAAAGAACCCCAACTCGAACAAAATAATCCACCTAGATAATAAAAACATTACTATGTGAGTAATACTAAAAATAAATATATTAATCATACATATGAAACCATAAATTAATTCTATAAACAATTATTTTACTGTTAAAACATCAATATTACAACTGTAATTGAGCAGAGCGTGTGTCGTTTATCATCCTACACCGGTAGTTGAGGTAACTTTAAATAAAGCGATAGATTCACCACCGTAGCAGTGAAAAAGTTTTAAGGGATAAGAATCATGAAAATTGGATGGAGCACCCCAACTCGTACAAAATAATCCAACTCTATAAGAAAACAATTATTATGTTAGTAATACTAAAATGAAATAAATTAGACATAAATATGAAACAATAAATTAATTGTATGGACAATGATTTTACATTAAAAACATCAAGATTACCTATGTGATTGAGCATAGATAACATCATTCCACTTCTTGAAAAGTCATGAAACATAGATTGAAATATTCTAAAATAAACGAAATCTTCAAGGAATAATGAAAATTTAATTAATATTCCATTATATAATCTATTGAAAAAATCGATAAAGTATATCATTACATTTCCTTTGCATCTATCCAAAGGGTTTCCTTAATTATAGTTTGTTCTTCAAAGGTATTGGTAACATCATCATGTGTAAAAGACATTGTTTGCATGAGTAGTCAAACATTTAATTTAGATTATGTTAATGCAGTAGAGAACATATAATATTATGAGGAAATGAAATAATATATTAAAAAACACCTTTACCTTTTCATTGAACTCTATTTTTAAAGGTTTCAAGGATTTTTTTCCTCTTTCGCGAATCCAAATCCCCTCTATGGTATCCTCTAATGTAAAAGACATTTTCTACATTGGGACCTGCATGAAATTATTGTGATGTCCCAATGAAAGGGTCATCCTCTATTGAATTTTTAGCCGACTCAACATTTGTTATAGTCACCAGTAGGACAATTGAATAAATCTTGTTTTGTGGATTAGAGAAATAAAATACTTGCACTGCTTGTGATGACATATTGAATGGCACATTTTTCCCCTTTTACACTAACATTTAAATTCACAAATCCTATTTCATTAACTTTCACTCTAATGAAATTGTCAACCCATTTTTAATGGAAAATCAACAATTTAAATGTTGTATAATACAACTCATATATCTATTCAATATTGCCAAAATAGTATATATTTGCATAAATTTTATTTCTATCCTTGGAACCAGATATGCGCATCACTTCAGCTAAAAGTATAACACCACTTTTCTTGCATCATACTAAAGTGATTGTGTTATTTTTTATATAACATAAATCCATTCATTAAAAAACCAGTGGAAGAAATATCATTTTCATTCATTCCTCTAGATATCCATTGAAGTCATTCAAGAATTGAATTTGGAGTTTCAGATAAATCCATATAAATTTGATCTCTGAGCCATCCTATAACTATTGATTATGTATATTTGATATCCATCCTTTATCCCTTGATGGATTCAAATATCTAATAATTTATTTTTGGGCTTCAATGTATCGATCAACATCTTCACTATTATGTAATTAGTAATGATAGACTTGCTCACATTTTGATAATGTAATTCTAACAACATCTCTTCTGGAAATACCTTCGCTCATAAGGCATTTTCTATGATGAGACTTTGGGAGACTGATGATTTATACATTTGATTGGTAATACGTACAAAATTCAATAGCTTCTTTAACAGTATATTTTTCTGCAATACAACCTTATGGCCAAATTTGATTCTTAACAAACCCTTTCAAAATCATCATATACTATTCAATGGGGTACATTCTTCTATAATGGACATTACCACATTGTTGAACCTCTCTGACCAATTGGACCAATAAGTGGACCAATATATGAAAATAATTATGGTGGGAAGAACATGTACAATTCAAATAATATTACTAAAATCTCTTTATTCATGATTAGAAACTTCACTAGGTCTACAACTTTACTGCATATTTCCTTAAAAAAGAAGCAGATTATGGTTAATGTATGTTATAAATTTTGAGACAGAATGAAATGAAAAGCAACAAGAATTAAATATTTAATAAAAAAATGAAAATCATGTGATTTTAGTTCTTATAACTTCAAATTAGTCATTGAAATGAAATTCTTGGTATTTGATGAATACCCCAGAGGTACTTTTACACTAGTTAGGAAAAGTAAAAATTGAAAATTTTCTTATATGGACAGAGTGTAAACTTATAGAGGAAGAAAAGTCTTCTTTTTAGCCATCACTGGTTCCATATCTTCCCTTATCCCTATTTCAATCAAGTTAAACCTAGCCTTGAATCCATAATTCATTTTACTAGGAACATTTTGTAATGTTCCAATAACACTATAAAATGTATATTTTTCTGCATGAATGATATTAATAAAATTTCTGACATACAAAAAATTCCATTATGTTAATTCAAAGAAAATATATATATTCTTCCATCCTGATTTTTTGAGGGTTTTTGAAAATGGTTTAGCAAAAATAGTGTCAATATTTTTTAGTTTTTTGTATAGTGTATTGCCCATTACTGAAGATAGTGTTGTATCATGTTCGATATTACCATAGAATGCTGTCATACAGGATCAGTATATATATTTTCAATGTAATTTTTTTTGATGACCTAAAAACACAGCCTTCGAGGAATGTTTCAACGGAACTGAGTATATGAATTTTTCAGAAATGCGACACCCCAACATTCTGTTAATGCTATAGCCTGATAAATATCCTTAAGTGGGGAAGTCATTTATCATTCCAGACAACATGGAAGTCAATGTGAATTATTCACTTCTATGAGAATCATAAAGTATGACACATGTATCCCACATAAATTTTAGATATTCAATTAATGGATCCAAATAGACATCAATATCATTATCAGCCTGCTTTGGTCTAAATATAAGCAGAGAAACATAATGTATTTGCGCTTCATGCATAACCATGGCAGAAAGTTATAATTTACAAACATGACAAGACATACATTATGAGTAATAATCTATATACCAAAAGGATTTATTACATCTATAGATAACACAATATGGATGTTTCTGAGCTCATCTCCACATTTAGGAAACTCGTAATCAATTTTCTTCCACTAAGGAGAATATGTTGGGTGATATAGGTTGCCATCTTTTATTCTAGTGTCTGCATTCCATGTTAATTGTCTTGTAATTTCCTAACATCTATATGGTATTCTAAACTATGGAATGGTAGGAAAGTACCATATATATTTAAATAGACTTAATTTATTTTTCATGTATCGATCTACGCTACACTTAGGGAATTTTTTGAGTGATTCATGGTATTTGTGAAAAAAATGTACAATCATTTGGACAAGAATGTATTTTTTTAGAGATCATTCCAATTGAATATAGCATTCATTTAGAATTATATATTTTTCATGGTAGTTAATTTTATTCTAGTATCATATCTTTTAGAAGACCAAGTAGTTTTATAAAGCCGGTGTCACTCCATCAGCTATCAACTTTGAAATTATATAACTTCAATACAACTAACAATGTTGTGTATTTAGTAAAAAAGGTATAAAATGGTTACTTAGAATACCTATTTAACTCCTCAAACAACTTTGTACAATCATGAAGGTCATCTTCAATTTCCATTGTCATTTATTCCACGTGATCTCCATCATCATTTACAAAGGTATTCATATCAAATTATTCAAAAACTGTAGTATCATCCCAATCGATGTCTACATTCATTTTTCCCCATGATTAGTCCAATATTTATAGTTTTTATCTATTCAATGACCAAAAAAATGTTATTCCAACTCTTCTATACTAGTTTTTCTTGAATAAAAACAATGTAAACATGGACATAGGATTTTAGAAGGTTTGTTTTCATGATCTCTTACAAACATGATGAACTCATTAACTCCATCATCATAGTTGTTTGTAAAATGATGAGCATGAATCCATTTTTGGCTCATATCCATCCTATTGGGTTCATAAAATATTAATTATATACAATTTATAAATAATTACACCTAAGATATTAATTATCAAAAGTGAAATTTACAGACAATTATAATAAGAGAAATATGGATCATTTCTATTGGAATATATGAGTGCCTAGATTTTCCAAATCCAATAATAAGGGTTGTTGGAATTTGAAAAAATAGAGGGAGATAAAGGAAAATAACAAATGATATTATCAGTAAACTTTATAGGTGTAAACTGAATGATGGATAGTGTAATGACCCTAGCGAGAATTACCCAAAAAACCCCTTGTCAGATTATCTTATGACCTCTAACACACCTTAGAGTCACTAAATGATTATTTAAAATTTGGGTGAAAAAAACCATAAATGGGAGGTGCCCCCCTAAATAGAAACAATTAGTACCAGAGGCCAAACAAAATTCTAGCTTGACCCTTGGGGTCAATGGACATAATGAACCAAAAAACACCATTACTCAATATAGGTATACCTATTAGACAAAAAACAATGGAAATAAATGATAAAATAGCTATATAGACCCACATACATGTCAGACTAGTATAAAAATACACTTTTAGTCTATAAGAAATATCAAATAGTTAAAAACCTGATATTTGAACATAACATGAACTATAAAGGCACAATAATGATTTTAGAAGTTAATGCTTGATGTGATAAAAACTCATATTCTTAACTGGGGATGACCCCTTTGAATCTAATCCATAAGAAAACTAAGGACCATAGTGAATTCTAAGAGTAACTAGATCCTATGATACATATAACCAGTAGAGGATCATAATCACTCAACTAACTTGGTTCTAGAAAAATATCATCTGAATATGCATGTCCACTGTGGTGTCTATGAAAGGTGTCAACATATATATAATCATTAAGGAACCAAAAATGTGACTCAAATTAGTAGTCAATAAACAAGAATATACATGAAAATTTTCCCATCATGCTCGACTAGGGTGGTAAGGGGGGATAGGGGTTTGGGGCATGGTTGTTGGGTAATGTCCCAGAGCCAGCGATTTACCTGTATTTTCTTTGTCACATTGTATGTCACTTTCACAATTGTACCCAATTTTTAAAAACGAATATACATGAAAATTTCTACACATTTATATAAATATATGAAAAAATTATTTAGTAAGAATATATAAAACATAGCATTACATAAATAATGAATAAATACTAGGTTCGGTGTTAGATATAAACAACAGATCATAAATTAGTAGTCATAACAAAAAACTAGACCATAAATTATTCCCTAAACAAAAAATCACAAACAAATAATAAATAATGAATCATAAAAAAATTGTAGAAGTAGAAATAAAAAACGAAATGAAAAATACACAAAGAAAATAGGAAGGACTTCTTCCCTAGGTTGAATAAAATTCGAGACCCTCTTCAGAAACCTTATCTGCAGTCTACCACCAGATGTTAGACAAGATGTTGGAAAAACTAGTGGTAATAGAGTGGTGTGATTGGACCTTTGATTCACCGAGGAGGAGCGCTGGCATCATGTGGATTCTACAGAAAGCTTCTATATTGTGACAGGTTTACAAATGGTTAGGGTTTTTAAAATATACTAGGAGACTTTTATCTGTGCTTTCAAATAAGCGTTGATAAAATAAATCTTTGCGAGTTCTAAAGTTATAGTACTGTTAAATATGAATTTTATTAAGGCTTTGTTTAGTGCTGATAAAGATGATTTTATCAGTGCTTATTGCTAAAGCATTGATAAAGGATTTATAATTATAATTATAAATAAAAAATTTTAAATATTTATATACACATAATATATATATATATATATATATATAAATATTCTACCTATATTCCTTTTTAAATATATTTATTTTAATTTATAAGTAATTATTTATAATTATAGAAATATTTTCAAAAAAATAATATTTATATAATTATATATAATTATATAATTATACATATATATATTTAATAAATATATATAAATATAAATAAATTAAATATATTCATTAATGAAGTAAATTTATTATAAACTTAATAATTATTTAAATATATATAATTACTTAAAAAGATATTTATTTATTTATAATTATAAATATATAAATGTATAAATATAGTAAATGTACATTTATAAATATATTTATTTATAAATATTTTTTAAAAAATATTTTTTAACATTATTAATGAATATTTAATTTCATGTGCATGCTTATATGTTAAAAATGAGTGAAATTAAATAAATTAAGAATAAGTACACTTCAACAATATTGAAAAAATGTAGAAGTTTTGTGTGCGTTCATTGTAATATATAAAAACACTTTAATTACGTATATGTGAAATCAATATAACGCACATTTTAATTATATTAAATTGAAAAATCCAATGACATTCAATTATATGTCGAGTACTATGAAATTAGTCAATATTTTTAATTCATATTAATTTTTAATTATAAACCATTATTCAATAAATTTATAACTATTTAATTTGAAGTGCATAAATATTTTGTAATATATAAATCATATTTATACACATTAATATATATCTATATATTTAATATATAAAATTTAATAACATTAATGATCTTAATCATCTAATTAATAAAATGTTTAATTTTTCTTAATGTATAATCAATCTATTAATTTCTATAAATAATTTTTTAATTAATAAAAATTGTAATATTTTTTTTAATAAACACATTTTTTATGTATTTATTTATTTAATTATTTCATTATATTTATTCGGAACATTATCCTTACTAAAAATGCACTGATGAAATAAATATTTATCATTGCTAAAAATATAGAGCTGATAAATTAAACCCCTTATCATCACTAAAAATAAAGTACTGATAACGGATACCCTTTATCAGTGCTAAAAAGAGAGCACTGATAGAGGTTCCCTTTATCAGCACTAAAAAAAAGCGATGATAAATGGTTAAATTTATCATCAATTTCTTTAGCGCTAACATATATGCCGTTTATAAGTTTTTTCTTCTAAAACTGATAAATACCAGTGCTGTTAAAGGCCTATTTTGTATTAGTGTATATTATGAAGATCCTCTAAAAATTTTCTTAGTAGAATAGTAATACTAGATATTTAAATTACTAAGATCAAGCTATCTTAAGAAGATTCACAATGGTTATAATCCATGACATTTGCGTGACATTTTGATAAACCAACATTCACTTTTTAGTGCATATAGAAAGGTGTTTTCTAAAGAAAGAAAGATCGATTCATAAAAAGATTATTTTTTCCATGAATTGAATGATTCAATAAAGAATATTTCTACCATATCTACTAAAGAGGTTTATTTAATATTTGAAAAAGAAGTTCAAATTCCATTAATAACCTATATCTTCAATTTTTCAAAGGATTATTCACTCAAACGTTAAGATTACCGAGTATAATAAAGTTCAAATTCAAAATACAGGATATAAATGGAAAAGTTTTACACAGACTGAATAACCACTATATACATATTAAAGAAATAATAAATTCATTAAACAATCTAAAAAATACCAAACTTTAATATACTCTATAGTTTGTATGCTTATATGACCATCCTTTTAAATTGCATAACTTCTAGAGATAATATTAGAATAATCTCATCTATTTTGTACATTTCTTTATTTTATTTTAGTTTATACTTGCAACTATATGCTATACCATTTTCCAAACCTTATTTATTGATATTTTTTCAGAATTATAATATTATATTAAAGTGTGTTAAGGACATAGATTGGTATTTTAATGGTATAGCCTAGTTAAAATCACTTACACCTTTATAAAAAGTAACATATACTTGTACTCAATTGGGATCACTCAGGAAAAGGACCTGTATGGTAAAAACCACCAAAATCATGGAGTAGAATTTTTGTGTATTAATATTTGGTATATATGTTCCTAAAAAAACTACAAATCTCCCATGTTCGATCATTTTTGCCTTTTTAATTTACTTACACTAATTGTTTTTGTTAATTAATATTTAGAATATCTATACCTTGATGTGGGTGGGTTTAACATGAAGAAAATGTTGAATAAATTATTTCAACCACCTCTCAAGTCTTTAAACAAACATTCTTGATAATATATATATATATATATTAATATGGTTCTATAATATATTTATAATAAATATATATCTATTATACATGTGGTTTGAATGCATACAAAGAAATACAAGACTTGAGGTAAGGGTTTCTCAGCTCATTTTTTTGTGATACATTTTCCATATTCTCATCAATTTTATTTTGTGTGGTGTATTAACTAACCATGGATGAATTTTGTAATTATTTTCATTAAAATTATGTGAATTTTAAAATTTATCCGTGGTACTCTCTTTTATGAGGTTTTGATTTAGAGATTACCAATAAGGGTTATTCATCCCAATGTCATTTCATTAAGACATGTTTTATATTATGCACCTATTTGTGTTTATGAGGTGTATATACAAACCATTTTACATGTTATATAATTAATTATTTTTACTTCATGTTATTTAAAGTAAAAAACTAAACTTATTTCATTCAATAGGTTATGATTCAGAAGTTACCGAAGTAATAAATATTTCTGTTACAATATCTTTTTATTTTGGGATAGTTTATGTTCATATTTCCTTTAAGAAAATTATATGATACTAATCTTTTAAAACCCACATATTTTATTATCATTTGGTTATGTTTCTTGTTTATAGTTTTATTTTCTATTTATTCTCTTATTGAATCAAGAACCAGTAAATAAGCCACCCGTAAGATACTTTTTTTTAAAATTCATATTTTAATGTTTTCCTTCTAAATATTTTTCTTGTTTTCAAGGTTCTTTTAAATGTTTAAATAATATTATTTGTTATAATCCAATGATTATTTCATGTAATTTTAAACCATATTTTATGTATTTTTAAAAGTTATATTCTTATTATTTTCTTAATGATTTATATTTAGACTTTTTACAAAAAAGTGTGAAATGAATATTTGTTTTGACATTTACCACACAAACAAATTCTTCTGTCATCATGAAAACTATTTTAATTGCATATTTCCTTAAAATTTTCCATTTTTATTTTCAAATAAAATAATTTAATAAATATCATGGGAATTTTTATTCTTTAAAAGTTACAAAATAGGTTTGTTTTTTCTTGATTTTCAAAGAACATTTTAAATAACTTTATAAAAAATATTTTTCATCTTTTATAAAATCCTATAATGATGTTATGTTTTACTTGAGATATTATCATAACATTCCATCCACTTTATTTGATTACTTATGGTGATGAAGATATTAATATGATTATATAAAACTCATTCCATTACCATTGGTTAATTAAGTTATGATTAGATAATCAATGCTCTTATGATACTATCCACTTACATTTTATATCTGAATTATGATTATGTGATGATGAGATATTTATGAAACCCATTTTGTTTCCACGGGTTATTCTATGATGACATGATGAATATTTTTATGATCTTTTGGTGCACATATGTATGGTTTTCGTTAAGTGATGAGTGACACTGGAATCATCTAGCTCTATAATTTATTGATTAAATATAGATATCTCAGGAGATAAAATAAATAGAATAGGGAGTGAACCTAGTTAAAATAGGGAATTTTTTACTACTATAGTCTTTGTAATGATCATTGACTAAGGAATAGTAGAATGAGGAGTGAACAAAATCCACTATGATAGTCTTGGAAGTGATCCTTGACCAATGAAATGATTTTCTATATTTATAACTATTCCACCCAATTACTATGACATGTTATAATGATTATGATATGATCTCATGGACCATGATTTATTAATGAAGATTCATCACTCTTATGACTCATGTCTTTAGTAATTATAATGATTTATTCTCTCACCCATGATTTATGATCTCTGAATGATTGGTCATGAACATCATATATTATGGCCATGATATCATACCCTTACTATTATCTTCTAGTTTAATATAATCATCATTTGATATCTACCATGTATACCCTTACTAAGTATCCAAGATCACCATTTATTTTGTTTCCATTTCCCTCAATTTATGAATAATGATATTGTGTAAGAATGTTATAGAAGGAAATCATGTGTTGAAATTTTTTTGGGGATATATTGAGGAATTATTATGGAAATAAAAAATCAGGGTATAATTGAAAAATTTATATTTTAGGAGAAAGACACGGGTTTTTCTAAAAGGGTTTTCCCTAATTATCAAAAAAATCAAACCTAAAAGATCTTGTGTATGCAACTGACTCAATGTTGTATAAGAAAATTGTAATTTTGGTTGTTTAACATTAGTTTATTTTAGTTGGTATCAAATCTATTTTGTAAAGAATACATTTTTAGCACATGATCTGGGTGTACGAGTTTCAAACTATCTCAATACCTATACCAATGGTTTGAAAAAACCATTCGCATAGGGTTCTATAACCCAAAAGCAGAACGAACCCCCATTACCTAACATTATTATCACTTATCTATGGAAATTTTCTATGTCCCCCTCTTTTCCTCAAATTATTAATGTATTTTTGACCATTTTTCATTGATTTTTGGGTCAAATATTCATGGAATGTTATTCACATTCAATTTATGTACTTTTTTTTACATTTACAATATTTATATTTTAATGGGTGGATAGTTTTTGATGTTTCATGAATTTCATTAAGTTTATTTTCTATTTTTATGTTTTGTTAATGTTATGTAAGTAACTTTTTTATTTCTCTTAGTTGATAAATATTGGGCCTCATTTTATTCATCATTTATTATTGGTGGTCCTATATAACTCAATTAATTTACTTTATAATGAATTATTGAAATAATTTAATTATATGTTTTATAGATTAAATTTTGTTTATTATTGATAATTAATTTTTGATAGTAATAACTTTAGTTAAATTTGTTGTTAATGTTATAAATTGGAGTTTTTCAATAAAAAAGTAGTAATTGAATTTTTAAAATAATATTTTACAGAAGGTTCTTTTTGAAATATCAGTTTTTATGAAATAATTTATATTATTTCTTTCAATATTTATGGGGTGATATAAATAATGAATTCCATTATTTTTAGTGTTTTATTCCAGAAATCAATATTTTTTTAATTAATATAAATCTTGTGGATGTTTATTAATATCAAGTATATTATGATTGTTTTATTAATATCATTTTTATGGGAGTGTTATCAAGATTGTTTTTGATTCATATCAATATTTTGGGGTGTTTGTTCCAAATTTTATGAATTATTTATGGGGTGTGATAAAAATTTATTTTTTTATTAATATCAAGAAGCAGTTTGATTAATATCATTATTTTTTATTGGGTGTTTATTGATTTTACATAAACAGTGAATGGATTTTTTTAAATTTCAGAGAGAGGACCTATATTTATGATCATGACCATAATTTTTAAGAGTTGATTTTTCATATTTTTTTTAAATGATTTTCTTATTTAGTAATTTTTTTCCTTGATAAAAATATAAATGAGGAATATGTCTTTAAAGATATATCACTATAGGAGATCTTAAACATTAGAGTATTATTATATTATTCATAATTAAAATCTATATACTTACCTTAAAATTTATCCTCACATCTGACCACTATTTATCTATTTTATATTTGATTTCCTTTCATCATCAAATTAGATCCTATATATTTATCTTCTATTTGGTTCAACAGTCCCATTACTTAGGAGTGCCTCCAATTCAAAAAATGATGTAAAAATATGTGTATTTAGATTTGGATTTTTTTTACTAATATATATTAAAATGAATCATTATTTTCCCCAATTTTGTAACTATTTTCTCTTATGTTTTTCTTATTAACAAGTTATTATTTTTTATATTATAATAGATAAAAGTTTTACATATGATACTGATTGAATGTCAATTGTGTTTTAAAAAAAAGTTGTATTTTTTATATTTTTCTTTTATTAATGCTTTATATGGTGGGATTATACCCTTATGTTAATACTTTTTTGGAAGACATTATCATGTTATTATGTAGTGATTTAATATATTATAAAAGTTGTTTTTTAGACTAATTATTATATATTGTATACAATAGAGAGAAAAATTACAAGACTATTCATGATCAAAATGATTGGAGTAGAATGGAGAATTTGATATTTGAATAGTTTCTATTAATTCCTCATCATAAGAATAAAAGTATTCCCATACAATAAGACAACTATATAAGTCAAAATTATGGAACTAATAAAAATGATGATGTTGAGAGTGAAAAAATATATGGATGATGCAACATTTCATGTATATCGGGCATGTGGTAAAAAAAATCCAAATTATTTAATGTGATTTATATCACAGAAAAACCATGTATGGAATTTATAATATTTAATTTGATTATATTCTTAACTTTTTGAAGGATTTAATTTTTAATAATTCAGATACTCTTGAAAATACTTATTTGAAATGGATGAAAGTTGATATGTTTAGATTTTTGACAAATAAAATTAATGCTGGGATGAATGGTTGTAGCTTATTTTAAGAGGGAACCATGGGGATAAATTAATTCAAACAATTTGGTTCATCTCAATTGAATCTAGATGTAGATGGAACACCATATCACATTCCATAAAATGTAATGGATCCCATTATATTTATTATTAGGATCTAAAATCTTTTAATATCTGATGAAATGAGAAACAATATATAATGAAATGATATCAAGAGAACTATGAATAATGTTTAGTTGGTTTATCCTATATATGGATTATCATTGTAGACATTTGATACATGATATCTTAATTTTATATTAGAGGTTTTTAATTTTAGGTTGGGTCTATCACATGAGGATTTTTTTGGGTCTGATGTCTACTTAACATATCACATGGATAGTTTTTATTCACAATTTTTACCTTCCTCCCTATATGTGTATGAAACAAAATTTAATTTCCTCTATATACTCATATCTTGGAATTCATATCCTTATAATGATATATATCTTTAATTTCAAACTTTAATAAAAGTGTTGAAGAAACTTTGGAATATGGGTGTTTGTATATATAATTCTTATTCAGACGACACATTTTAGATGTGTGGTTCACTTATATAGATTATAAATAATTTGACTTCTTATGTAATGATTAATGTTAAGAGAAAGAAGGGTAAATAATAAATTCCTATTTTCTTAAATGATACACGATACAAGAGGCTTAAATTTCATTTTTGTTTCAAATTCATGAGATATTAATTATTTTTGGTAATGAATCATCCATACAAGAATGAATAATTGATGGTTTGAAAATACCATTGAGATTAAGAAGCCACTTCAACATATGTATGGAACTGATTTAACCAACTAATATTAGAGGACATATTTCTCTTTAAATTAATTAATTATGTTTTATAGCATTATTTACACACAACACTGATTTTAAATGAATTGTTATATACTATTGAAATATTATTATTTATTGTGAACGTTTTGTAATGTCCCAACCTAGGTGCCATGCAACAGGGCCCCGAGCCGGTCGGTCGCATTCCTTCAAGCACGACTCCCCATACGCTAGAGGGTACTGACTAGTAGCAAGGGTCTGGTAATTCATTTGGGTGGAGACTATACCCCCTTTTATCTGAGTACGGTACCAACAGAAGAAAATAACAACAAACAAGTGCAGAAGCACTTAATCCACAAGAACAATACCAAAAGTCATAAGATAGTCAAAACAGGAAATACCATACTCAATTAAAAGAGAAAAAATGATGTAACAATGCAAGTTCCAAGTGTCTACAATGCAATTAAAATTAAAGACACAATGACTGTATGGAAGGTCCCAAACCACATCTAGTTCCCTCACCCATGATCCATTCTTAAAAAAAACCTATCCTAGGGCCTTGACCTTATCCTGCCCGACAACAACAAATCCTTTGGGTGCCGATCAGGTGGCTCGAGTAGGGTGTGAGTACGGATAAGTAAGAAACCACCAATGGTGTCTAAAACATGTCTAATAAAAAGACTATGTATGCAATTCTATAAACGAACAAGTACAATGTATAATTAAATAGTTATCACATTTTCATTTATTATTTTCTTAAACACTTTAAACATGGGTTTGATTCATGTCTCTCATTCATTTAATAATTCATTATTGTCATTCATTTGGTGTTGAACACCATGTAAAACACCCCAAATATTATTTGGTGTAGGTCTCCATGCCTAACACCCCAAATATCATATGGTGTAGATCACCATGTCTACCACCCCATATCCCATCTGGTGTAGATCGCTACGTTGACCACCTCACATCACTAGAATTTGGATAACTATTGGGGTAGAATGCTACGTCTATGCCCCAAATTCTCCATTGGTCTAGAATTCCATGTCCAACACCAACATTCTCAATCATTTACATCATTTATTAATTCATACAAAATTATTCACATCAACACATTACTAATCCAACGATTAGTTAAATACATCAAAACCCTTTAGTTTACGCATGTTTAACTAAGTGCACAACCCATTAATTATTTCATCAATTAATTAATCAATCAACATTAATGTCATTATATAATTAATTATACACAATTAATTATCCAAATAAAATCTCAACTTATCATAATTAATCCCAAAATTAATTATCTTAATGAAGCAATAAGGCACATAATTAATCCACCATTAATTATCTCACATAGCCAATCCTTATCTCATAATTAATTCCCCAAATTAATTATCTCGAACCCAACCAAATTCAATATATCTTTTACAATATCGCACCCCATAAACAATTTCCCCAAATTAAACATCTATTTGGAAAGCCCCTTAGCCACATGGTTGAATAATATATTTAATCACTAAGGTGTCAACAAGGAAATTTGACATTCCTAATTACTCCAATTTAAGAAATCAGTTATTAAGGGAAGATAGAAAATCAATAATCTCACACACACATATCTAATCCATGAATATGGGAGTTCGATTTAGACCACCTACCTCAGTTTGTTGATGGATGTTTTCCTAGTGTAAATCCCTAAAATCCGAGCTACATATTGATGTTGATTGAAATCTGGATCTAAATCCCTAATCCCAAAATTACGATCAAAGGCATCAAGATCTTGCAAATCTAGATCTAGATCCATAATACTAGATCTAGATCAAAACACAGAAGTTTAGATCCATTGAAATAATGGAGATATTCCATGAAAATATTAAATAAAGATAGAAGAAAGAATAGAAGAAGCATCGGGATTAAATCCACTTACCAGGAAGAGAGAAGATCCTCAATCCGGACATTTGATCTCGAAGAATGGTGTTTGAATCACCTTGTAATTCTTCTATAAAGATCTTGGGTCACCTAGAATTGGTTTAGAAGGATCCTAGGTCTAAATAGATGGGTTTCACAGGTTTAGGTTGGTTTGAAACTAATTTTCATCGAAAACTATTATATGCACATGATTACACCTAGTAGGGGCACACAATTAAAGAAACTATGCAGAACTCACTATCCAAGTTCACGTGGTTACTTGGGGTTGGGCGCATGGTTTATCAAACTATTCAAAAACTGTACATATCCCTATGTCCATAGTTTTTTCTTACAACTTCACCCAAATTCACGTCAAACCACAATTAGAAATCTAAGGTACTTCTAAACAACAAAAAGTACCTAAAAAATACACCTGAGATGACTCCAGAAAAGGATAGGATCTTACAATCTCCCCACCTTATAACAACTTATTGTCGAGCTGCAAACCTGAACTTCACTAAAATTATGAGACAAAAATATTGATCCATTGAGCCCTCATGTCTTCTTCCTGTTCCCAAGTTTCCTCTTGAACACATCCATGTTTCCATAACACACAAACTATCGACACTGTCTTTCCCCGCAACAATTTATCACTTCAATACAGCACATGTATCAGATGATTCTCAAAGGATGAATCTATCTCAAGGTCAACCACATCTACATTGATAACATGATAAGGGTTAGTGTGATACTATCATAGTTGTGACACTTGAAATTTATCATGCATAGCACTGTATTTTTGTAGGAGATCCAATCAGTATGCCACCAGCCCGATTCTCTCCACAACTTCAAATGGTCCCACAAACCATTACGCCAATTTTCCCTTCCTACATTACCTACAATGAACCAACCTAGTCCAAACCTGAAGGAAAAATTGATCATCCTCTATAAAATTTAGGGGTATTGTCTTCCTACTAGCATACATCTTCTGCCTACTCGGATCCATAATCATTTGTTTCCGAATCAACTCCACCTACTTCGATATCTCCTATACGAGATTTAGTCCCAACCACTTTGACTCACCCACCTTTATAAAACATGACCGTGATCTAAATGGACTCCCATAAAGTGCCTCACATATTTACATATGTATAGTTTCATGATAACAATTGTTAGAGGAGAACTCCACTAAAGACAAGCGCTTCTCCCAAGAACCACCAAAATCAAGCACACATGCCTCCAACATATCCTCTGGCACCTATATGCAATGATATAACTTCCCATCTGTCTGTGGGTGGAAATAATTACACAAAAAAATCCTATGATCCAAGTGTTTTGTGTAATACCTATTAAAATCATGATGTAATGTGCGAATTGAGATCTAAAACTGTAGTCTATGGTACCCCATGCAGATGAACTATCTCTCGAACATATAGTTCCCCTAATTTTTACACTGAGAAGGTTTCTATGATAGGAAAGAAATGTTCTACCGTTTTTAGTCTATCCGCAATGAACTAAATAACATCATTATTCCTAAGAATCTTTTGAATAACTACCACAAAATCCATGGGCACGTCATCCAACGTCCATTTTGGAATAGGAAATGACTATAGTAAACCTCCAGGTCGTTGGTGCTCCACCTTCACCTGTTGACAAGTGATGTATCTTTTCACAAAACCTGTTATCTCATTTTTCATGCCAGGACACCAAAACTATCATCGTAGGTCATGGTACATTTTTGTCATTGTAGGATGTACCACCCACTTTGAGGCATAAAATTATTGAATGAATTCCCTTTTCATACTCGTAGGCACAACAACATGCTTTTTTCACATAGATTTATTCATCCTCTTTTATCAACCGGTTTGAAGGTGTCTCTCCACCTTCAAGGATTTCCCTCTAGACTAAGAAATCTAGATCTTCATACTTCATATTCCTGATCTGTCTCAAGAGTGTAGAATCCATTTCTACTGAAACTATAGTGACTTTCTCTTGACTCTCCTGATCCACCACATGCATTTTAGCTAGCAAAGTCATCATATTCCACTCCGCACTCAACTCATGTACCAAATGAGTCTGATTTTTCCTACTCAAGGCATTAGCCACACCATTCCCCATTCTAGGTGTATATGCTAGTTCAAAATCCAAGGAATGCATATACTCTACCCATCTTCCCTATCTAAGATTCAAGTCACTCTGTGAAAATATATACTTCATGCTTTTGTGATCTATAAAAACTATAAACATTTCATCATAGATATAGTGTTGGAAACAATTAAGTGCATAACCCACCACTACTAACATGAGTTCGTGCATTGGGTAATTCCATTCATGAGGCCTCAATTGCTGAGAACCATACATAACAACAGGACCCACTTGCATCAATACAGATCCAAGTACTATCCCAGAAGCATCACAATACACCATGTACTCCTCACCAAACTCAAGTAGGATCAAGATTGGTGTCGATGTTAAGTTCTTCTTCAACTCATGAAAAGAATTATCACATGCTTCCATCCATTAAAACTTTATCCCTTTCATTTTCAAACCCGAAAGCGGTGCTACCAATCAGGAAAAGTCCTGGATGAACCTCCTGTAATATCTAGCTAATACCAAAAAGCTTAAGATAAAAAAAAGTCTTGGGATGCTCCCAAGATAACACATCCTGAAATTTCTCTAGGTCTACTACCACATCTTCTTCTGCGATGATATTTCCAAAAATGTGTACCTGATCAATGCAAATCTTACACTTAGATAACTTGGTGTATAACCGATTCTCTCTTAGTGTTATCGGGATGATTTCAAGATGTTGGGAATGATCGTCATGAGTCTTGGAGTACACCAAGATGTTGTTCACAAAAACTAACACAAACTGATCTATGTATGGATGAAATATCTTTTTCATCAAGTCCATAAACACTATTATAGAATTTGTAAACCCAAATGGATTTATGAAAAACTCATAAAGGCCATACCTACTTCTGAAAGTAGTCCTTGTTATATCAGAAGTACAAACTCTCACCTGATGACACCCTAATCTCAAATAAATATCTGAAAACACACAAGAACCCTTTACCTGGTCAAACTAATCATAGATATGTATAAGTGGATATAGATTCTTCATAGTGATATTATTCAACTTCAAGTAATCGACACATGCAAAAACCCCCATCATCCTTCTTTGTAAATAAAACGGGTGATACCCAAGGATACATACTTGGATGGATTAACCCTTTATCCTCTAGCTCCTCCAACTAATCCTTGAGCTATTTAATCTCAGTCAGTTTCATTATGTAAGGTGTAATAGATATTAGATCATCCCCTGACATGCGATCAATAGTGAATTCCATATCTCTCTCAGGTAGAAACCCAATGAAGTCATTAGGAAAGTCATCTTTGAACTATTCTACAACTGGTGGAAGGACGTATTTCCTACCACCCCCATCGTCTAGTAAAAGACTAGAAATTTCGGATGTGATCTCTCCCAATTGATGAATAATTGGAAATGATTGGATTTCATGGATATCCCACTCTCTGTGATGAACATACTGGTCACCCTTAGGAGACACAAATGACACTCTCCTACTGTAATAATTGATGTGGTCTCGATATTAGAATAACTAGTCCATACCCATTTTCAGGTTGAAGCCCATCATATCAAGGACATAGAGATCTCAAAAAAATGATACCCTCCGATCTTTAGTGAATATCCATTTCCTTGATAGATATATCTATATCGTGTTCCCAACGGTGTATCGATATTCATTATTCAGTTAATGGAATCCACCTCTAAGCTCAATACATTAATAATATTTGCAGATATAAAGGAATTATAGGAACTAATATAAAAAAGGAAGTAGATAAAGTAGGAGCTATTAGAATAGTACCTCTCACTGTTGATGGACCAGCCTCACTCTCCACAAGTGTATGCTGTATTGCATGTAACTGTTCTGCCCCTCTTCCCTATGATGATGTCTGACTCCCCTGAGTAGCACCACTCTACTAATACAGGTGCTCTTTCCCTAAAATATGACATCCATTTCCTGTACCACTTCTACCAAAAAAACCTTAGCTACCAGACCTATATGGTGTAGAAGATCCCCTTCTCACATTTGGACTCTACATAGTTGCTCCCTCAGCACTAGTTTGTCACTGTAAAATGTAGAACCTCTATAGTTTCCCTATCTTTCCGGAACATCAGCACTCCACCAGTGGTCGAGGAAAATGATTTTGATAGTGTCTCGTCCTTCCACATTGGTGAAAAAACACATGAGTAAGATCCTGTGAAACAGTTTTTCCTAATTTCCAACCTTGCTTTCCATTTTCCTAACTAAGGTTCTCGTAATATCACTTACTGCTCTTAGAAGACGCACTCTATGGTCATCTAGAAAAAGATACCTATCTAGTACTGGGAGCCTCTTTTAGGTTCCCCTCCAAAATGAGAGCCTGATTCACCACTTCTGAGAAATTATTCAGTCTATAGATATTCACCTGGGACATAATTTCACATTTATGTACATCCTGAAATAAATTTCCCAAAATATCCTCATATATTTCCAACACTAGATAAAACCACTATAAATATGTAAATTTTTTATCATAATACATTATGTACATGCTTCCCTAGGTCATATGCATAAACTCTGAAGCATTCTCTTTTCTCAGTGTCTCTAGATAGAAGTCCTCTAAGATATTTATATAAAGTACTTCCATAACATATCATCAGTCACTCCAGATCATACTTGAATGTCCCACAAGTACTTTTATAACACCTATAGTAGATAAATAGTTAACTTGGCCCTCATCTCAACCAAATTCTCCTAATGGTCAAGTATCATCTCGATGTATTCAATCTATAATTCAGTTCCCTTAGGTCCACCCACTCTAGTAAAAGTTCAAGGGTGCTGCAACTGAAACTCCCTTGTCAACTCAGACATACTTTTCAGAACCCACCCTAGTTCTCTCTCCTTGAAGTGCATGGAATGAGAAAAGTTTTCTTAGAACTACTCCCCTTCCTCCTCACCTGGAACTAATGGTGCCTCAAGTTCCATGTTTGGAAGTTTGTTCTGAGCCTTAACCCACAGTCCTCCCCTCAACAAGCCTCGTGGAGGCATAATCTCTACAATTCCAAACACATGTCTTAGGTATCAGAATACAAACTTATAATATTATGTATGAATAAAAAGAACCACAAAAAGTCTCAACATTTCCTTCCCTCATTTCTCTCCATGCGGTCAACACCGAGGCATTATCACTACCCTTAACCGTTCTTCCCCAAGGTCTTGGTTAAAAAGGGTAAACATATTCTCATTAACAAGTTACTCATTTAGACACCCAATTATTCTCAATTTGCTTCATTTTTCAATATCTTTCAATTCATTTTAGGTACCATTTTCATTTCAATCACATAAAAGTGAAATTAGTTCAAGTTCAACAACTTACCCATAACCTGTTTTCCCATGAGTGACTAATGATGCATGTCCCAACAACCCTAAGTGCCTAGAATTATGTATTTGGACTCAAATATTATGCCTCTTTAGGCCACGAATCAACACTCAACAATTCTAAAAAACAATTTTCACATCACACCACAAGTGCGTCACCCAAGGTGAAATAATATCTAATTGTAACAATAAATAGAAATCACAACAATCCCACCCTAGGTACCTATATTTTACTCCATACATGGGTTTTCAACTCCCATGTCCAAGCTCATTACCAATCCCTAACTCTTACTCATATACTTTCTAAATTTCCCATACCATTAAGACAAAATAGGAAGAACGAAAGAAAACTCCCCACTGATACCACTTTGTAACGTCTCGACCCGGGTGCTGTGCAAGGAGCCCCCGAGCCGATCAGTCACATGCCCTCAAGCGCGCCTCCAAATATTCTAGGGAGTGCTGACTAGTAGAGAGGATCTGGTAAGTAATTAATGGGGAGAATATAACCTCTTTTATTAGAGTAAAGTACCAGTATAATCAAACAACAGTAAACAAGTGTGGAATCATATAAATCACCATAATAATAACAATGTGACAAGAAAGTCAAGACAGGAAATACCATACTCAACTGAAAGGGAAAACATGATGTAACAATTCCATTTCCAAGAGACTAAAATGAAACTAAATGAAAAGAAACAAAAAATCTATAGCAGGTCCCAAACCTCGTCTGGTTTCTTCTCCCATGCTCTATTCCTAAACAACAACCTATCCCAAGGCCATTCCCTTATCTTATCCTGCAACGAAATAGTTTCCCTGGGTTCTGATCTGGTGGCCTAAGTAGGATGTTAGTACGACACATTAGGCCCCCACCAACAGTGTCTAAAACAAGTCCAATCAAAATACAATGTATACAATTATATAAAGCTACAAATACAATTCATAATTAAACAATTGTCACATTGTTATTTATTATTTGTTTGAAAACAATAAACTCAGGTTTGATTCATGTATCTCAATCATGTTATACTTCATTATTATAATTCATTTGGTGTTGAATGACATGTCAAAACACACCGAATCTCATTCGGTGTAGGTCGCCACGCCTAACACCCCAAATATCATCTGGTGTAGATCACCACATCTACCACCCGAAAACCCATTTGGTGTAGATTTCCATGTTTACCACCTCACATCACAAGCACTTGGATAACTATTGGGGTAAAATTCCATGTCTAAGCCCCAAATTCTCCATTGGTTTAGAACGCCATGTCCAACATCATAATTCTAAATCATTCACATCATTTATTAAATCGTAAATAATTATTCACATCAACACCTCACTAATCCAACGATTAATTAAATACATCAAAACTAATAAGTTAACACATGTTTAACTAAGTGCACAACTGATTAATTAATTCATCAATTAATTAATCAATCAACATTTATCTCATTCCATAATTAATTCTACATAATTATTTATCCATATAAAATCTCAACTTATCATAATTAATCCCACAATTAATTATCTTAATGAAACAATGGGGCACATAATTAATCCATCATTAATTATCTCACATAGCTAATCCTTATCTCATAATTAATTCCCCCATATTAATTATCTCAAACACAACCAAATTCAAAATCTCAATTACAATATCTGAACCCATAAAAAATTTCCCCAAATCAAACATCTATTTGGAAAACCCCTTATCCTGATGGTTCAATCATCTATTTAATCAATAAGGCGTCAACAAGTCAATTTCACATTCCAAATTTCTCAAATTTAGGAAATCAATTATTAAGGGAAGATAGCTAATTAATAATCTCACCTACACATCTAAAATCCCTGACTATGAGAGTTCTATTTAGACCAGCTACCTTAGTTTCATAATGGATGTTTTTATAGAAGAAATCCCCAAAATCTATGTGGAATAATGAAGTCGATTGAAATCCAAATCTAAATCCCTAAACCCAAAATTATGATAAAAGGCATCAAGATCTTGAAAATATAGATCTAGATCCACAATATTAGATATAGATATCAACACAAAGGTTTAGATCCATGGAAACAGTGGTGGTATTCAATGAAAAGATCAAATAATGGTAGATAAAAAAATGAAAGAAGCAACAGGATGAAATCTACTTATCAGGAAGAGAATAGATCTTCAATCTGGGATTTTGATCTCGAAGAATGGTGTTTGAATCACCTTGTAGTCCTTATAGAAATTGAAGGGATCACCTAGAATTGTTTAAGCCCAATCCTTTGTCTAAATAGATATGATTTTGGGGTTCAGGTGGTTTTAAATATAATTTTTTGTAGAAAATTATTCGGCGTACACGGTTTCACCAAAAAGGGGCACACGATTAAGGAAACTGTGCACAAACCATGCAGACCCCACTGTCCAGGTTCATATGGTTCACACAATTACTTGGGTTTGGGTGCATGTTTTTTCAAATTGTGTGAAAACCATGCATAACCTTCTTCTCATATATTTTTTATTAAAACATCACCCAAACACACCTCAAACCGTAATTCTATAGAAAAGGAACTTAAAAACAAAAAAACGTACCGGAAAAACACGCCTGAGATGACCCGCAAAGAGGCCAAGATCTTACAAGTTTTCACCTAGGAATTGGATTGGACTGTACGATTAGGACTAACTAAATTATCAAATAGTATTTTTTACACATTTATAAAATTAATAATCAACCGTACATTGATTATCAATTCGTTAGAAATAAAGATAAAATATTTTTATATTAAAAGTGATATTTTTCATAAAATTATTTTTATGTCCACACTATATTTTTTTCTTAATTGATTAAACTATTTATAATATCCATAAACCCACACTCCTAGATCCATTGCTGAAATCATAAAATTTTCATTTTCAGCTTTAATACCAAAGAATGTGACCCTATTTTTTCTATCCAAACCTTACAAAATCAAGAGGAAAAGTTAGATCACTAACATTCTTAGTGAACTTTTATGTTCGGAGTTATAGAGAATGAGGAAAAGCTATTAAATAAAAAATATCCAAGAATTAAAGAGAGTCTCTTCCCCACTATACCCATCTTTTCATATTTCATATTAGGTCATCAAAATTATCCATATAAGACCCATATAGACATAATTCACTCAACATTATACTGGAAAACCTTGGACAAAGGAAACATAAGAAGGGTGAGCTTAAATGATTCATAAGTGTAAACATAAGTATAAATAATTAAATTTCATCAGTGAGTATAAGAAGAGGATATGTGTATGATGACATAATCAAAGTGCGTGATGATAACAAAAGAATATTCTTACCCATCAATACCTAGATCATCAAACATGAAAACATGTAATTAGGCCTTGAAAAAGGAAATATTCAATAGAATCAATAGTTATGAGCCATGTGACATCAATATTGATCATAAGAAATATTATTAACCCATATTTATCATAGAAAAAAATATTAGTATCTCGGGACATCATCTTCAAAAAAGAACGTATAGAACCCTTATAAATTGAAGAACCATACTATCAAATTATAAAATAAATCTCTAGATAAAATAATCACTACTGAATTAATATGAGTTATATATGGGATTACCCATCATATAATCTATATCGGTCTCACCCAATGTTATCTGGGTCCACCCATCAGATATAATGTACAAGAACCACAACATGAATTATGTACATAGATCTTTCATTTCATCATAAAACCCACAGAAAAAATTATTATTACTTTTATAACATTATTAACCCTTAGAAAATAAATTAATTTCATGTAAATCATTTTGAAAAATTAGTAACCTGTGGAAAAGAAATGGGTTCCATAACAATATCATTGTAACATGATTTAACCTTGTAAGAGAAATTGGTTTTATAGAAATCTCTTTGAAACAATATTAATTCATTCAGATAAATAACGAGGATGGTATAATTAAAAAATATTCCCATTATAGCATCAGTAATAATAAGGGTTTTTGATGTTGATGAATGGAAATACCATTAAATAATCACTAAATACTTTTTGAGGAAAACTACCTTTTCATTTTGAGAATCAATTTTATAAATTTTTTTTTTTGAAAATAATTTTATTTGAAAAAAAAAACTTGAAAACTTATTAAGGAATATTTTAAGAAAATAATGGCTAGGATATTGGAAAATTCAATTCATGCCATACGCATAAAAACACATTCTTTTCAAATTTTTAGTAAAATCTAAACAATCATTGTTTAGAAAAAAACATGAAGATTCATTTCAAAATATTTTGTAAAAAATTAAAAAATGGTTAAAAATATATTTAATAAATAATTTTAATAAAGTTAATTTTTTTTATTTTTTTAGATAATATAGTTTTGGAAGGAAAACAAGTTTTTAACCAATGAAATAAATTATGACAATTTTTCTTAAAAACATTATTTTTTACTCTTGAGTATATAATGTTATTAAAATAAAATTAAAAAAAGTATTCTCATGAAATAACCATAGGATAAGAAAATTCATTAATTTATGGATATATAGATCATAATATCTAATTACTGTAAGTATAATCATAAACTTTCCCTATAAACATTGTGATTGTATCATACAATCTTTACCACTTTGGTAACTTTGAATTGTAAGACCGTTGAAGGAATAAAATTAAATAAATCCTAAAATATCATGATAATAATTAAATTCATGAAATTACATGTTAAATGGGATTTATTTACACCTCATAAAATAATATTGGTGCATCACATAACATATGTCTCAAAGAAAGAAAATTGAGAAAACAATACCTTACCTCTTTGGGAAATTTTGAACTGTAAACCCCATGAAATATAGATACCAAAATTGATAAGTAAATCAAAATAATTTTGAGTATAATAATCATAAAATAAATTAATTGGAATTATATATACCACATAACAGAAATAGGTGGTGAATACAATATTATTCTCAGAGAAGTAAAAAGTGACACAAAATCCCTTACCGGTTTAGTAATCTTTAGAATCGTAAGGCCAAATAAAGAATAACATAAAATTGTACATTAAATATAATTAAATGGACTACATTAATGTTATAAAATGTGAAAGGGTAATTATATACACCATAAAAAATAAACGAGTGGTGACTTTGCATGTGTCTCCCAGAAATAAAAGAGAGACTAGAAACCCATTACCTCAATTATCGAGTTTCTCTGTACATGTTCAAAATTTCTATATAATAAATATAAGTTTATTATAAACATTTTTTAGAAACATAAATATATATATAATACCATATTTGATTTACTTTTGACCATTTATTACCCCTTTATTAACAAATTTTTATAAATAATCATGAAATAATTATAATATTTATACATCAATTATACTTTTAAGACCAATTATGAAATATGGTTTTGAGAAATGAATAATGTTACAATTATGGTGATGGTAGGCCATACATACACATCATTAACACTTCCATTTTTCAATGATCATTATTAAAAGGAGATAAATAATATATTATATTTCAATTAATATAATAATATCATAAATACGTTTTCATTTATTTAAATATATTTACATTTCATCCATGTGGTATGGTGATGAAAAAAATCACATCTCTTCATGAAGGTGGTAGTCCCCACGTATATAAGTTATATCATTTTATTTCAGTGAGTGAAAAGGTAAGAAATAAATTGATAAATTATGTTTTAATAATGATTAATATGTAATTAATATAATAATTATTTTATGTATATCCCATATATTTATCCTTATTATCTTCGATGTAAAGCGTTAGTGAAAACGAATCACATCTATTCGTGATATGCACATGAGTGATATTATCGTATACCCTATTAAATGTAAAGTAATAATTTATATGATATATAATGAGTATATAGGTATAATTATTGTATAAATATCATATATATACATTATATCCATCATTATACCCAATCGTAAGAGGTGGTAATGTAAAAAAGAATGACATCAGTTTGTGAGGTGGTAGTCTGCCGTACACATGAATGGTGAGGCTATAAATCATTTGATGTAAGTGGAGATGGTTTTAGATCATGAAAATGACAAAAAATATCATTATATTTAAAATAACTATTTTATTATATCATCATGGATTGACATGAATTGAAGGATATGGAGGAAGAAAGAAAATAAAAATTCTCATTGAAGAACATTATCTCTTCTTAAAGTAACCTCCTTAGGATTGCACCAAAATACTTCCTAGGATAGATTCATAGTAATAATAAGGATTATTGGATTAAATCAGGGAATATGAAAATTTATTTTGACATTTATTGTCCTAAATAACAGGGTTTTAAGGCCTGAATAAGATAAGAGAGGGGGTGGCCATATATAAGTGAGGTGAGTGACACACATGTAATTCTTGAAAAGAAAAAGGTGTACCTAGGTTTTTCACATATAAAAAGCATAAAAAATAAATTATTATCAATAATTATTCATTATAGTGTTTAAATATGGATATTAATGAGATTTTATACTAGTTTTTAGGTCATTTAAACCCTTATCTTTTTAGTTTTACCATGATAAACCCATTTTTACTTTAATAGTGGTAATTGTTTTTTGCTGTCATATTTAATCACTTTGGTGAAAATTAAGTAGAAATTATTAGAAAAAAGAAATTATTATGATTAAAAATATAGATTAAAATTTACAAAATTTTATTCATAAATTTGGGAATATTAAATTTAAAACAAAACTCATCGACAAGATGGAAAAGAAGGTTTTCAAGAAGTGTATTTTTAAAGAAAAAGTCCATTTTATATTAACACTATGACTAATAATAATTATTATTATATGAATATCAATTAATATTTACGGATATATAATATAAAATTTTCATTTAAATTTTTTTAACTAGGTATTACTTTAAGTAATTAAAATGTAGATACATTATGCATTTTAAAATATCTTTAAAAAAAATCCCATTTTTAAACCCAAAAAAAATTATACTAAAAACCAGTATAAAGTTGATTAAAAAGTAATTAATTTGATTAAACATAACTATTTAATACTTATGTTACATTAAATAATATTAATTTGTTTTAATTTTAAAATAAATAAATTTTTGAAAAAAAGACATTTTTACAAAAAAGGTATTTTCATTATTCATTGAGAAATCATCATTTTCGAAAAAATACCAAAATTTCACCCAAATAAATTTTGATATGATGATTTAAAAAATAAATTCAATTTTATCAAATAAATTTTATAAATGTTCTGAAATTTAATTATAATATTTTTTCATGAAAAACAATTAAAATTATTATTGAAGAAAATATGTCTTTGAAGAATAATATTAATTTACAAAAAAATATTTATTATTTAATAAAATTTATCAATAATTTATATTGAATAGGATATATATATATATTTATAATAAATTATTTAATAATATTAAAACCCATCAAATTAATGACTAGGTTATAACACTAATATACTTAAAAGGTCATTTATGCTCGATGTTGCATGTCGAATACACTATTGAACATAATTTTATTCTTTAAAATATCAAGGTCTTACAACCCGCATTTAATAAATTTCATCATTTAAATTTAATTTTTTTCTCAGTAATCAAATTTTGGAAATTTTGAAATACCGATTTTGTTAATCCATATCATAAAAAGTGTCAAAAAAATCCTCTTGATAAAAAAGTAATGGATGTATGAAGGTCATCTAGAATAACAATATTAGGTTTCCAAATAAGAGAAGATTAGTGAAAAATGAAGATTTTTGAAATGGTATAAAATCATATATCTTAAGTAAAGATATGTAGTGATATAGATCATTGATCACAATAAAGTGAATGATCAACATAAAGTTTAAGACTTATAAACCATAAACCAAAGAGATTTGAAAATTTTCAATTATATCTCATGAAATGATGGTAATTGGAAAAAAAATTTAGGATCCTTTTCCTAGGTTTGAGGATTAAATTTTCCATATATACTAAGATAAAAAATAAATATACTTATATAATGCGTATAATTTTATCCATTTGTCAATTTCCACCAAAATATCATCTTTTTATCTAAATGATGAGTATTCAATATTAATTATTCATTTCTAACGTACTAAAATCAACTTTTAAAGACAACATAACCATAAATGGTATAACAATATATTCCACATGTATTTAGACATTAACCAAAACCAAAATAGTTATCATAAGGTAAGATAATTCTCAAAATGAATAAATCTTCATATGATACATTAATCATAAAAATTCAATAGTAATACCCAAAGTTCAAACTATGTCATTCCATAACCCTATATCCGAAATAACTTTAATAACCTCAAAATTAGAGAGTGTTTTAACCTTGAATGTTTTCTAATAACTTTGATCATTCAAGTACAAAAATATGGCGATCTCTTTTTTGAAATAACATTAATCACTTAGTCACTAAATAACTTTTCAATCTTATGAATATATATATGATTAAACTAATATTCCCATAATTACCTTAATATCCAAGGATATATAAAATGTAAATATTATCAATAAATTAATTATTATTTTCACAAATTTAAATAAATTTGGTATATTAAATAAATTAATTACATATACATCAACCTAATAAAACACCTCCTAAAATTTCATTAACAACATTAAGATTTGATTTCTTATAATCTTAATGTGTTGTATAAGACTTTTAAGTTATGATCATACTTAATCATATAGACCTATGATAGTACCCATAACTCTTAAGAAAAACAAAAATGAAAAAAAACATAATCTCTAAATTTATCTAGATCTCCCATCTAATACCAACTATAAAAGCCTCATACCCATACTCCCAAATCCGGTGCTAAAATCCTTAACTTTACATTTATGGATTTGATATTGATGAAGGTGACCCAATTATTTCTATCTAAACCTTATAAAATCAAATGAAAATGTTGGATCTCTTATATTATAATGGACCTTTTAACTATATATTTTTAGAGAATTAAAAAAAATCATACAAAAACAATACCCAAAAATTAAAGAGTGTATCTTTCCCACTATATCCAGCCTTTTATATTCCAGATTAAGTCATCAATATAATCCATATGAAACCCTTATATACATAATTAATTTAAAATCATTATTAATAAACATAAAAAAGGAAACATAATAAGGGTGATATCAAATGATCAGTAAGGGTAAACGTAAGCATGGAAAACTAAATGTAATCAGTGAGCATAATAAGTGCATAAGGGTATGTTGATATAATCCAAGTTAATGATCATAAAATAAGAATGTTCATACCCATAAATACCATGATCATAAAATATGAAAACATGGAATAAGGATTTATCAAATGCCATGCCAATGAGCCTGTACCCTAGTGGTATAGGCTCCTGCTTGGCATCTAAAAGACCCAGGATCAAATCCGGGCAGGGGCGATTTTCCAGGGTACTCTAGCAGGACACTGTAGTAGTACTGGAGTAGCGGCAGACTGTAGTAGTGACAACACTATAGCGGCGGAGGGACTGTAGCAGGTACTATAGTGGCGGCTGCAATGTAGCATCGCGGATACTGTAGCAGTACTGTTCACCGAGGGGTCCTTTAGGCCAAAAATGGACTTTCAAGCCTTGTATTCAGGCCACTTGTCCTTGGGCCTTCGGGCTATCTAATGGGTCTCCCTCTACCCAGTCTAAAAAGAGGTCTTTGCTTTAAATAACAAATTGAGGGTTCGGCCCCAACCTTTAATAAAAATTTATCAAATGTCGGAGTCAATATAATCAATAGTTACGAGCCATGTGATATCAATCTTGATCATAATAAACATTATAAACCCATATAATTCACATATAAAATGTATTGGTATCATGAGATATCATCTTCAAAAAAACACATATATAAATTTTAATGAACCCTTAAAAATGGAATAACCATAGGGTCAACTTAAAAAATAATTTTTTTGATGAAAATATAATTACCCAATTCATTGGATCACTATCTGGGCATGCTCATCATATAAGCTATATCAGGTTCACCCGAAACTATCTGAGCACACCCATCAAATATAATGTCAAAGAATCACAAAAAAACTACATAAAGAATTAACTTCATCATAAAACTCATATGAAAAAGAAATATTTATTTTATAACCTGATTAAACCTTAGAAAATAAATGGATTTCAGGTCAATATCTTTTAAACATTACCAAACCATGGAAAGGAAATGGGTTCCATGACAATATCTTTGTAACATGATTAACATGTGGAAGAGAAATGAGTTCTATAAGAATCTATTTAAAATAATATTAATCTAGATAAATAAATATTTTGGATGTTCTTGTAACAAAATATTCTCATTTGATCATATGTAAAAAAAGTTTTGTTGATGAATGTAAATACCATTAAAATACTACTTAAGACATTTTAGAAAAAATAACATTTTTTATTTTGAAAATAAAATTTTACAAACATATTATTTTTGAAAATAATTTTCTTTGAAAATAACCTTGAAAAATTATTAAGTAATATTTAAATAATATAATGTTCATGATGGTGGGAAATTATGTTCATTCTATACACATTTAAGAAATATTCTTTCCACATTTTCGGTAAAATCCCAAAAAGAGATTTATTTAGAAAAAATATGAAGATTATATTAAATAAAATATGTAAAAAATTATAAAATTGGTAAAAATATATTTAATAATTCATTTTAATAATTTTAAAATAATTTTTCAAAACACTTCTAGAAAACATGGTTTCGGAGGAAAAATGAGTTTTCGACCGAAGAGAGAAATTACAATGATTTTTCTTAAAAACATATTTTTGAACTATTTAGTACATAAAGAGAGTAAAATGAAGGAAAAACATATAATCTCATGAAATAAACATATAAGAATAAAATTCATGTGTTTATTGAGAGATAGGTATTAATATTTCATTATTCAAAGCATAATCATAAACAATCCTAAAAAACGATGAGATTGTAACATAACATCTTTACAACTTTGGTAACTTTGAATTGTAAAGACTCTGAAGGAATAAAATTAAATAAAGATTAAAATTTCATAAGAATAAAAAAATTCATGATACTACATTTCAGAGGGGATTTATTTACACCTCATCAAATAATATTGGCGCATATCGTAACAAATGTCTCAAAGAAGAAAAATTGAGATAAAAATCTTATACCACTTTGGAAAATGTTGAAATGTAAACCCCATAAAATATAGATCCTAAAATGTATATTTAAATATTAATAATTTTAAGTATAATAATAATAAAATAAATTCATGTAATTATATAAACAATAAAAAATAATAGGTGGTGAATATGACAGGTATCTCATAGAATCAAAAAGTGAGATGGAAATCCCTTACCGGTTTAACAATATTTTGAATCATTGTCACAAAAAAAGAATAAAATAAAATAAAACATTAAGTATAAATAAAATTAGAATATTAATGATACATATTTTTAATGTTATAGAATATACACCATATAAAATAAACAAGTGTTGATTTTTCATATGTCTCCCAGAAATAAAAGAGAGACTAGAAATCCCTTACCAGAAGTCTTGACTTCCTTCGTACATGTTCAAAACACACATATAATAAATAAAAATTAATTATAAATATATTTTATAACCTTAATTATATATATAATACCATATATTATTTAATTATGACCATTTATTACCCATTTATTACCAATTCCTTGTTGAAATCGAGTTTTTGGTAATAACCGCTTTGTTTATCAAATATATTTTGATATTTTTATTTTTGGTCCTATTAATTTGATAATGGTTCCATCATATACAAAATAATAATAATGAAATAATTGTAGTATTTATACATCAACTATACTTTTAATACCAATAATGGAATATGGTTTTGAGAATTGAACTATGTTACGATCATGGAGAAGGTAAGCCAAATGCACACATGTGCAATGTTTCCATTTTCCAATGATCATTCTATAAAAAAAGTAATTAATATATATTTTTATTAAATGTTTATAATAATATCATAAATACCACATTAAATCTTCAAATATTCTTATACACTTAATCCATGTGGTTTGGTTATAAAAATAGAGTCATATCACTTCGTGGAGGCTATAGTGTACATGTTCACGAACGACGTTATCATATTTCAGTGAGTCAAAAGGTAAGAAAGAAAATGATATGTTATATTTTAAGAATTATAAATATGTCATTAATATAATAATTATTTCATATATATCACATATATTTATCCTTATTATATTCTATTTAAAGTATTAATAAAAATGAATCACATTGCTTCGTGCGGCAGTAGTCTGCTGTACACATGAGCAACATTATCATATCCCTTATTTAATGGAATGTAAAAAGGTATATATATGATATAATTTATAAATTGGTATTATTATGTTATAAATATTATATATATACTTTATATCTATCCTCAAAAAAACTGTGATAATTGTTACTAGAAAACGAATGACATCGGTTCACGAGGGGGTAGTCCGTCGTACACACGAATGATGATTTCATAACCCATTTGATGTAAGAGGACATGGTTTTAGGAAATTAAATTAAAATAAAAAATATAAGTATATTTAAAATATTTATTTTATTATATCATAATGGTTTAAAAATAATTTAAGTAGGTGGATGAAGAAATAAAATAAAAACGCTCATTAAAGAACGTTACCTCTTCTTCGGGTAACCACATTAGGTTTGCACCAAAATCCTTCCAATTATGGGTTTTTCCCAAGATAATGCTTATAGGATGATAGTATGGATGTTATAAAGTGATTTTTTCATTTATTTTGTGAACCAAACGGGTTTTATTCTATGAATAAGAGATAATATGGGGTGTCCGTTTATAAGTGAGGTCAATGGAACACTTGTAATTTTTGAAAATAAAAATTTGTTCCAATAATTGTCACTTGAAAAAGGATCAAAAATTGATTAATATAGATATTTATACATTATAGGGTCTAAATATGGCCATAAAATATATTTTACTTAAGTTTTTAAATCATTTTATGTCTTATATTTTTAGTTTAACCCCTAGTAAACCCATTTTTACTGTAGTCGTGATAATTAATTTTTATTGTTTTCATTATTTATTTCAGTAAAAAATTAATTTCACCTTAATAGATAATATAAATTATGATGATTAAAAATATGGAATCAATTTTACCAAATATAATTCATTTAAGTGTAATTTTTTTATTAAAGACCCAGAAATTCTGTGGATGTTTTTTTCTTAAATACATGGGAATTTTACGAGTCCTCGGTTTCTGACGGCGCATGATTCCGAGGCCCGGTGTGCCTGAAATCAATTTCGGATGTTTTGTTCAGGTACGTTCTGTAAACGTACATGCAATATTTTATATCATTTGAAACGGTGCTCTGAATTGAAATCTAAGGGCACCGTTGAACTCGCAGCGCTAGTATTCGCTTAAGGAGACCTTTACCGCAGTTGTGTTTCAACGTGTATGGAAGTTAAATATCTAGGGATTGTTAATAAATTAAATAAAAGTTATGTGTGACATAACCTTTTTTGGGTGGTGGTTATTTTCTCCAAAGGGAGGTTGGAGGTGGGGCCCACCCCCACATAACCTCCCATGGGAGGATATTATGGGGTGGGGCCCACATGAGCTCAACCCTCTTAAACTCACCTTTTGAACCCCTTGAGCTCCCCATTAATAGGGGAAACTCTTGGACTTCTCCATTATGGTGACAACAAAAGTAATTAAGGATTTAATTAATTGATTTGTGTGTTTGAATTCATTTGAATTCATTTTCCCAACATAATAATATGAGTTATATTATTATGGTTGTGTGGGGGAATAATTCACTTTCTTTGGTTGGGGAGAATTGGGAGGAAATCACCCTCTCCAGCGAAGAACAGGAGGAACTTGATCGTCTTCTTCCTTCTTCAACCGGGGCAAGAAAGTGAGGCGACAACCACGAAGAACGCCCATCTTCTTTCCTCCTCCTTCGCGTCAAAAGAGTAGACGCCGCCCGTGAAGAACGTCGGCAATGACAACGCCATTCCTTACAACGTTGACGGAACGACGTTCGTCTTCCACGACAACCATCTTCCGCAACTCGTCAAAGTTCATCGAAGAAATACGAGGTAAGGGGAATTTTGGATTATTTCTACGAATTATTTATATCCTCATTCTTCGATGGTGGCCAAATGATATCACCTAACATGGAGGACACAGGACGAAAAAAATGGACCGACATACCTTCTTTGAGACTCATTTAATGGTGTTAGAGGTGGATCCGAAAGGGCGCGCTGCCGTCGCACCACATCAGAGAATATCCACGACCAGGAAAATCGTGGCAGATGAAGAGGCGCGGCGCAGTCGCGCCGCGCTGCGGAGCCGAAGGCCGCGGCCAGGTCGGGCCGCGGTAGTGGTAGACTGGCACCATCGCATCGCCCATGTGGAGGAGGAGGACGGGGCCTACATCCGCGGGCCACTCGGCCGAACCGAACCGGTTGGCCTCCTTCCGACTGGTCTGAAGAACCGCGGTGCCCGAAGGCACCTTGTGGCGAAGGAGTAGCGGCCCGCTTCTGTGGGCCGCTCTGCAGGGTGAAGCGACTAGCCACATTCCGGCCGGGCTGGTGGACCACAACGCCCATAGGTGCCGCGCGGAGAAGAACCATGGCCCTCTATAAGGTTCGCGTGCGCCAGGCAGAACTGGCCGGCTACAGATGGCCGGGCAGGGAGAGGTTGCGCCACTTGGCACCATTGGGCAAACAGAACCGGCCCGCAGTGCGGGCCGGGTCTGCAGGTGGGCCGTGCCCCACCGGGCCGGGCCGACCCCCAGCCGAGTCAGACCCGGAATGTTGGGCTGGGCCCACCCCCAACCGGGTCGGACCTGCCGAGTCGGGTCAGGCCGACCCGCCAGCCCACTGGGCTTGATGGCCCGAGCCCGACTCCGCTTAAATTCAAATATCTTCTAGACCGTGTGTCTGATCGACGTGCCGTCTACGGCACTGAGACCCTCGCAATGAGGAGGTCCTTTTGTGATACTCTATGTCTGTTTTGGACAACCTTGGAAAATATCCAGGTTTGGAAGGAGCATAAATCCAACCGGGCCCCTAGAATGGAAATGTCAATATCTCTCATATCGGGCGCCCGATTGACGCGATGTCTGTCGCGTTGTGTTCCTTATGATGAGACGGAACTTTGGGATACATCAAATCAGGACTTAGTGATAGTTTATGTATCGAAATTTGACTCGAGGAGCGGACCCTCCCAGAATCGAGCGTGTTGTGTGCAAGAACCCTAGAGTTGACTGCGACAACTATTGTACCAGAATCTTACGTGGTCTCGACAGTGACGAATGCTGTACCGGAATCCTATGTGGGTTCGACAACAATTAATATTGTACCGGAATCCGACGTGGGTTCGACAGTTCTAACTTTTTTTTTCTGTATCCTGTGTGGGTCCGACAGAGTAGCTGGTCCTGTATCCTGGGTAGGTCCGACAGCTTAGCTGGTCCTGTATCCTGTGTTGGTCCGGCATCTTAGATGAATCAGTGACTACATATAATCATCTCAATCACTCTACGAAGATTTATACCTGTGTGAGATGAGTCTTTTCTTTCAATCATTATCATCGATGTGATTGACTTTACTTCTTGTGTGGACTGGGTTGTGGTTGGGCTCGAGCGTTGGAGCCGGACTGTGACTGGTAACTTAGGTATATGTATGAGCATATACCTAAGTAGGGTTGGTTGATACTTCATGATTGTATCTTTCTACTGTGGTTTATCCTTTGTGGATTCTGGGAGACCTTCAGGGGTCTCGGGGTCCCCTACTGAGTATCGTTATACTCACGCTTACACGAGCTTCATTCGCACCTTGTTGTGTTCTGTGCAGACGACAGACAACAACGATCGATGCTGAGGGTGATGGACATAGGCTACCTGGAGTTGGACTAGATGGGACGTACTGTAGGGATGTGTTGATCGAGTTCTGTACCTACCCTTCAGGTAGGATTCCTGGGCGGACGATCCAGGAGCTGTTTTCCCTTTAACTTGTACTTGTACTTGTTGTTCAGTTGGGTTTGTATGTTGGCCCACTTACTTTCAGTACACATTAGTTTTCTATTTTAGTACTTGTTGCCTCTACTGCTTGTGTTCGGACTGTGTGTGTGTTACATGGTCATGGTAAATGCCTTCACTTTTTGTTAGGGATTCGCCTTTGGTGCTAGTCGCTAGCCCCTGGCCTATGGAAGGCGGGCTTGGGGTAGTCACAACACAGGCCCTGAGGGTGGGTCGTGAAAAAATGGTATCAGAGGAGTCGGTTCTACCGCATAACTTAGACATTGATTCTTTTAACGACAATATTGTTATGTGTTTTGGGTGTGGTTATCTATGGGGGGAAATCGGTGTTGGTGCAGTGGCCGACGTATCCATACACATGGACTCTGACTTCTAATTTCTGACTTGGTGCACGAAAACACTGATTGCGTGTGTGTTTCCTTTAAAAAATATCTCTTCATGATTACTTTGTGTCAGCTCACCAGGTATGTTGTTTTAACTGTGGCACACCTGTTTCTTTTCAGGATGGCCCCATGAAGGCAGCCAGCTAGGGTTCCGAGTTTTGTACGAGATGGTATCCCACCGAGCAATGAGGCATCGGTGCAGGGCCCCATCACAGCGGAGGTACTAGTGGTACCACTAACCGCTGGGCCACCGATACCACCAGCCCCAGTAGTAGAGAGTGCATGCCACCTGAGTGCATCGCATGAGTTCTAATGCCAGAGACCGCCCAGGTTTCGAGGAGAGATGGACCCACAGGCAGCTGAGGATTAGATGGATGCTGTCGTGAGAGTTTTCAGATTGGTAGGGACACCAACCGACCTCATGGTGATCCTTACCGTGAGTCTCCTGTATGCAGCGGCAGGCAGATGGGGGATCCTAATGCTACAGGTGCATGACGAGGCATCATTACTCTGGAAGACATCGATAGTCTCTTTTGCTCAAAGTTTTTTCCAGCGACCCTTCGTACGGTGCAGATTTAGGAGTTACATCATCTACAGCAGGGCAGCATGACAGTAGCTCAGTACTCAATGAGGTTCACCTACCTCTCATGCTACTCCACAGATATGATACGAAACCCATTATTCTGGGCCCGAAACTTCGAACAGGGACTCAAGAATGAGATCCTGGCTTCGACAATTCCCCTCAGCATTCCGACGCAGGCAGGGGTGCTGGAGAGAGCCCTTCTAGTGGAGAGTTTTCTCGCTGAGCAGTCACCAGTAGAAAGATCCGCCACAGGGCAACACGTAGCAGAGTCTTCTACAGCCGACAATAGATAGATAACACAGAGGTCCAAGTAGACCAGACCATTAGGTGGGCGACCTTAGGATACAGGTTCGGTTTTACGGGGCACATGAGACCGAGCCAGCTATATGAGGTGTAGGAAGTTCTATGCATGCGGCGGGCAGGGTCACATGGCTCGAGATAGCCTGACCCGCCATGCAGATGAGCAACAGACAGTAGAAGGACCTCCCAGGCAGAGGCATTGGTTCGACCGTGGTGGTCCACTGGTAGTAGGCGGACGTGGAAGAGGAGCTGGCCGAGCAGTGGGTGGTGGACGACGTTTCGAGGCTCTACCACCACCACCACAAGGAGGCCCACCCCGACCACAAGGAGCTGGCAGACAAAGGCGGGCTCAGCTCCAGGCAGTCGAGGCCTTCAACCATGGAACACCTGAGATGATTCGAGTTACTATCTATGTCTAATCCACCCTTAATACTGTACTTATAGACAGATGTGCGAGTCATTCATTTATTTCCACTACCCTTGTTTGGATCTCGGAGATTCCGACGGAGCCATTAGATCGAGCCTTACAGCTAGAGAATCCTTTGGGAGCAGACTTGACGATTACGCACTGGTTCCGGTAGTGTGAGCTTACTCTAGGAGGAGAGGGCTTCGGCTGGGATATTCTTGTAGCGGCGTTGAGGCCTTATGATGTCATCTTGGGTATAGACTGGTTATCCACATTTCATGCTCAGATTGACTGTATTAAGCGCCAAGTGTAGTGTATCTGCACAGATGGGACCAGGTTCACCTTCACTGGCGATAAGGGAGCCTTTGTAGTGCAGGATGGACTTATGAAAATGAGGGGGTAGCCGATCACACATCAGTTGGATAGTCTCATCCTTGGAGCTGTTGATGTGAAAATTCTGAGTCTTCCTATTGTGGTGGATCAGTATGCGGATGTTTTTCCTAACGATGTTCCAGGACTACCTCCTCGCAGATAGGTATTCTTCTATATTGACATGTACCGCGAGACAACACTGATATCTACTCTAGCATATCGGATGGATCCTGCCGAGCTTTGTGAGCTGTGGGTATAGCTGGAGGACTTACAGGGGAAAGGATTTATCCGACCCAGTGTTTCGCCATGGGTATCTCCAATTTTGTTCTCCAAGAAGGCGGATGGGAGATTACGACTGTGTGTCGACTACCGTCACCTAAATAAGGTGACCGTGAAGAACAAGTACCCACTCCCAAGGATTGATGACCTCTTTGATCATATCGAGGGTGAACTATGGTTCTCGATGATAGACATCAGGTCAGGCTATCACCAGCACATAGTTCGAGACGAGGATGTCCCGAAAACGGCCTTCAGGTGTCGGTATGGCCACTAAGAGTTCGTGGATATGCCCTTCGGCGTAACCAACACTCCAGAAGTGTTCACGAGTCTCATGAACAGAATCCTCCAGCCTTACCTCGATCATTTTGTCATAGTCTTCATCGACGACATACTGATTTACTCGACTACTAAGGAGGAGAATGCATACCATTTGCGGGTAGTACTGGACACACTCCAAGAGCACCAGATTTATGGTAATCTCTCTAAGTGCCAGTTCTTGATTCGAGAGGTTCAATTCTTGGGACACGTCATCTTGGAGGCTGTAGTTTCAGTGGATACAGCGAAGATCGAGGTGGTACATGGTTGGGAGCCACCTAGGAGTGTGACAGAGGTGCGGTGTTTTTTGGGACTGGATGGGTACTATCAGAGATTTGTTCCAAACATCTCCAGAGTTACAGTACCGCTTTCAACATTGATGAAGAAGGGGAAACCATTCGTGTGAACATATAGATGCTAGCAGAGCTTCCAGGATATGTGGCAGAGATTGACCAGTGCGCCCATCTTGAGGCTATTAGAGGAGGGAGTAGGGTACGTAGTTTACTAAGACGCATCAGGGACCAGAATGGGGTGTGTCCTGATGTCGGAACGATCAGTGATCGCATATGGATCATGACAGTTGGGACATCACGAGTAGAACTATGCTACCCATGACCTGGAGTTAGCAGTAGTGGTCTTCTCCATGAAGATGTGGCGACACTATCTGATGGGAGAGCGTTTTACAGTCTATTATGACCACCATTGTCTCTGGTATATCTTCACGCAGAAGGACTTGAAATTGAGACAATGACGATGGATCGAGTTCCTCCAGGACTTTAACTTTGAGATATTCTATACTCCTGGGAAGGGGAATGTTGCAGCAGATGATATCAGTAAGAGATCAGGGACTCAGCTGCCAGGAGAGGTGACATAGCAGATGGCCACATTGCAGAAATCCTTTATGGATAGAGATGGAGCAGCCTTTCCGTAGTCTCTCACAGTCAGTCCTCCACTTCTTCAGTGAGTCATAGAGGTACAACGTGAGGACGTCGACTGTGGGATGTGACATGCTCAGATATCCTCAGGGCAGACACCTGATGGGTTTTCTGAAGGTGGGGAGCACGTTATCCTTTTCAGAGGACGTACCATGGTACCAGTTTCACTACAAGAGGAGGTTTTGAGGGAGTTACAAACTTCCCCTCTAGCAGTACATCTATGAGTGGCGAAGATGAATCGGGACCTCAGACGAGAGCAATGGTGGCCAGGTATGAAGAAGGTGGAAGCAGAGTTTGTCTCGCGATGCCTCACTTATCCACATGTGAAGGTGGAGCACCAGGTTCCAGCAGGCATGGTTCAATCCTTAGAGGTCCCAGAGTGGAAATGGGACATGATATCCATGGATTTCATGACAGGACTTCCATGTACATCCAGAGGACACGATTCTATCTGGGTGATTGTCGACCGACTCACCAAGTCAGCCAACTTCCTACCAATCAGAGAGCAGAGATCAGTAGAGATCTTGGGACGCCCCTACATACATGAGATCATAAGACTTCATGTTGTTCCATCGACGATCATCTCCGATTGGGATGCTCGTGTCACTTCCCGGCTATGGAAGGGGTTGCAGGAGGCATTCAGGACACAGCTTCGCTTGAGCACCACCTTCCATCCTCAGACGGACGGTCAGACTGAGAGGACCATTTAGACTCTCGAGGACATGCTCCATGCATGTTTCCTTGAAATTGGTCGCAATTGGGAGGATCACTTACCCTTGGTGGAGTTTTCATAAAAAAACAGCTACCACTCCACCATTGGGATGGCACCTTACGAGGCACTGTACGATCGACCATGCAGAACACCTCTGTACTGGACTGACCCAGGGGAGTCCACACTTGTAGAACCAGAGATGGTGCAGGCTACGACGGAGAAGGTGCAGATCATCCAGGAGAGGATGACGACTGTACAGAGCACACAAAAGTACTATGCTGATAGGAGATGAATTCAATTGGAGTTCGAGGATGGCGACCATGTTTTCCTATGGGTCTCACCCTGATAAGGTCTGTGGAGATTTGGCCAAGGTGGCACGTTATATCCATAATTCATCGGACCATTCCAGGTCCTCTATAGGGTAGGCGAGGTGGATTACCACATGGCTCTTCCACCTCAGCTGCACCGGGTGCACGATGTCTTCCATGTATCTCAGCTGAGGAGATACATGCACGACCCGTCCCACATTATCGAACATGGGGAGATGGACATCGATGATAGGGTGAAATTCAAGGAGGTTCTAGTGGAGATAGAGGATCGACATGAGCGGGTCCTATGTGGATGTTCGATTCCTTTGGTAGCACGAGAACCTCCAAGAGAGAACATGGGAGTGGGAGGCTCAGATGTGTGCTCAGTACCCCCATTTGTTCCCCTAGTGTGTGTTGTAGCTTACGGGGACGTAAAACCCTAAGGTGGGGAGAATGTAAAGTCCCGTAAATTCCGTGGAAATTTTTTTCTTAAATACATGGGAATTTTACGAGTCCGCGGTTTCTGACGGAGCCTGATTTCGAGGCCCGGTGTGCCCAGAATCAATCTATGATGTTTTGTTCTAGTTCGTTTAGTAAACGTACATGCGGGATTTTAAATCTTTTGAACCGGTGCTCAGAATTAAAATCCAAGGGTACCATTGAACTCGCAATGCCCATATTCACCTAAGGAGACCTTTACCGTAGTTTCGTTTCAACGTGTATGGAAGTTAATTTTTTGGGGATTCTTAATAAATAAAATAAATGTTATGTGTGACATAACTTTTTTTGGGTGGTGTTTATTTACTCCAATGGGAGGTTGGAGGTGGGGACCACCCGCACATAACATCCTATGGGAGGATATTATGTGGTGGGGCCCACATGAGCTCAACCCCCTTAAACTCCCCTTTTGAACCCCTTGAGCTCCCCATTAATAGGGGAAACTCTTGGGCTTTTCCTTTATGGTGAAAACACAAGTAATTAATGATTTAATTAATTGATTTGTGTGTTTGAATTATTTTGATTTAATTTTTCCAACATAATAATGTGAGTTATATTATTATGGTTGGGTGGGGGCATAATTTTCTTTCATTGGTTGGGGAGAATTGGGAGGACATCACCCTCTCCAGTGAAGAACACGAGGAACTCAATCATCTTCTTCCTTCTTCAACCGGGGAAAGAAAGTGAGGCGACACCCACGAAGAATGCCCATCTTCTTTCCTCCTCCTCCACGTCAAAGGAGTAGATGCCGCTCGCGAAGAACGTCGCCAATGACAACGTCATTCCTTCCAAAGTTGATAGAATGATGCCAGTCTTCTGCGAGAACCATCTTCCATGACTCGTCAACGTTCATCGACGAAATACGAGGTAGGGGGATTTTTGGATTATTTCTACGTATGATTTATATCCTCATTCTTCGACGGTGGCCAATTGATATCACATAACACGGAGGGCGCATGCCGAACAAACACAGCCCGGCGTCCCTCCGTTGAGACTCGTTTGATGAAATTGGAGGTGGATTTGAAAGGGCGCGCTGCCGTCGCACCGCACCGGAGAATATTCACGACCAGGAAAACCGCAGCAGATGAAGAGGCGCGGCGCCGTCGCGCCGCGCTGCGGAGCCACAAGCCGCGCCCAGGCCGGGCAGCGGTGGTGGAGGAACAGAACCGTCGCTACGGACATGTGGAGGTGGAGGACGTGGCCCGCGTCCGCAGGCTGCTCGGCCGAACCGAACCGGTCGGCCTCCTGCCGGCCGGGCTGAAGAACCGCAGAGCCCGAAGGCACCGCGTGGAAAAAGAGCCGCTGCCCGCTTCCACAGACTTCATTGCAGGGCCAACCGGCTGACCGCCTACCGGCTGGGCTGGTGGACATCGATGTCCATAGGCTCCACGTGGAGGAGAACCGTGGCACACTGTGCGGGCCACATGCGCCAGGCAGAACCGGCCGGCTACGGCCGACCGGGCAGGGAGAGGCGGCGCCGCCGGGCGAACCGAACCGGCCGGCAGCACGGGCCGGGTCTATGGGTGGGCCGCATCCCACTGGGCCGGGCCGACCCCCAGCCGGGTCAGACCCACCAAGTCAGGCCAGGCCATCCCCCAGCCGTGTCGGACCTGCCGTGCCAGGTCGGGCCGACACGCCAGCCCATTGTGCTTGACGGGCTGGGCCTAACTCCGCTTAAATCCGAATATCTTCTAGACCGCGCGTCCGACTGACGCTCCGTCTGTGGAATTGGGACCCTCGTGACAAGGTGGTCATTTTGCGATACTCTACGTGAGTTTTGGAAAGCCTTGGAAAATGGCAGTGTTTGGAATGAGCATAAATCCAACCGGGCCCCTGAAACAGAAATGTCAATAACTCTCAGACAGGGCATCCGATTGACGTTCCATCTATCGCTTTGAGTTCCTTATGATGAGAAAAAACTTTGGGACACATAAACTCAAGACTTAATGATAGTTTATGTATCAACACTTGAATCGAGGATCGGACCCTCCTAGAATCGAGCGTTCTGTGTGTGGGAACCCTAGAGCTGACTACGACAACTACTGTACCGGAATCCTACGTGGGTTCGACAGCGACGACTACTGTACCAGAATCCTATGTGGGTTCAATAGCAATGACTATTGTACTGGAATCCTACGTGGGTTCAATAGTTCTGACTTCTATTCCGGTATCCTGTATGGGTCCGACAGAGTAGCTGGTCATATATCATGTGTGGGTCCGACAGCTTAGCTGGTCCTGTATCCTGTGTGGGTCCGACAACTTAGATGAATCAGTGACTACATCTGATAATCTCTACCACTCTACGAAGATGTATACCTGTGTGAGCTGAGTCTTGTCTTTCAATCATTATCATCGATATGATTGACTTTACCTACTGTATGGACTGGGTTGTGCTTGGGCTAGAGAGTTGGAGCCGGACTGTGACTGGTAACTTCGGTATATGTGTGGGCATATACCTAAGTAGGGTTGGTTGATACTTCATTATTTTATTTTTCTACTATGGTTTATCCTTTGTGGATTCTGGGAGACCTTTGGGGGTCTCAGGGTCCCCTACTGAGTATCATTATACTCACCCCTCCACGAGCTTCGCCCGCACCTTGTTGTGTTTTGTGCAGACAACAGACAATAGTGATTGAGGTTGAGGGTGATGGACAGAGGCATCTCAGAGCTGGAATTGATGGAACGTACCACATGCACGAGTTGATCGAGTTCTGTATCTATGCTTCAGGTAGGATTTCCGGGCAGACGATCCAGGAGCTGTTTTCCCTTTTACTTGTACTTATACTTGTTGTTCAGTTGGGTTTGTATACTGGCCCACTTACTTTAGCACACCTTGCTTTTCTATTTTATTACTTTTTCCCTCTACTTCTTGTGTTCAGACTGTGTGTGTGTGTAATAAGTTCAAGGGGAATGCCTTCCCTTTTTATCAGGGATTTTCCTTTAGTGCTAGTCACTAGCCCCTAGACTATGGAAGGTCGGCTCGGGGTCGTCACGACACGGGCCTCGAAGGCGGGTCGTGACAATATTTAAAACAAACCACGTAGAGGCAATGAAAAGGAGGGTTTTCCAGAAGTGTATTTTTTATGAAAAAGTTGACGTTATGTTAAATCTACGACTAATAATAATCATTATATGAATATAAATTAATATTTTTGATATATAATATAAAAAAATAATTAAAAAATATATATTTATGGATTATCATAATTAATTAAAATTTAGAAACATTATAATTTTTAAAATATTTTTTTAGAATAATCCCATTTTTAAATCCAAAAATAAATTTAAACTAAAAACCAATATAAAGTTGATTAAAAAGTAATTTAGTGTATTTAATGTAACTAAATAATACTTATGTAACTTTAAATAATATTACAAAAGTAGTGTTACATTAAAAATAATTAAATTATTGAGAGGAAATACATTTTTTTTACAAGTCGGTATTTTTCACTATTGACTGAAAAATAAATATTTTTCAAAAAATCCTAAAATTTCACCCAAATTAAATTTTGAAATTATAATTAAAAAAATTCCACTAATTTTAACAAGTAAATTTTATCAATGTTCCAAAAGTTAATTATAATATTTTTTCATGAAAAGTAATGAAAATCATTATTGAAGAAAATATATTTTTGAAGAATAAAATTACTTCACTAAAAATTGATTGATTATTTAAAAAAAATTATAAATAATTTATATTAATTAGGATAAATATATATATATATATTTATATATATTTCATAAATTATTTAATACTTTTCAAACCCTCCAATTTTACAACTAGGTTATAATGGTTGTACACTTCACGAGTCCTTTAAGCTCGTTGTTGCATGTCGAATATGCTATCAAACATTTTTTTCATTTCTATAATGTAAGGTCGTTACATTAATTATAATTGATAAAATATTATAATAAAAAAATTGTATTAAAATAAATAATTTAATTAAATAAATATGATTTAATTTGGGTTATTAGTATAGGATTGAGAATAATGTCATTTTATGCTTCCAAAATACATTTTATTTAGAAAAGGTTTTATTATGTTTTGTGTATGAATATTATTATGAATTTATATGAATTTTTGAAAATATATTTTAAAAATGAAATTACAATTTAAAATTTCATTTCATAATGTCCTTATGATGAATTTGTAGGATTTTTCTGAAGAGATAGATTTTTGATGGAATAGTGAAAAATACCGATTTTGGAAAAAAATTCTTTTATTTTCTTTAAATAAAATAATTTAACACTTATTGTTATTTTGATTTTGTTATAAATAAAAATAATATCCATTTTATTAAAAATAATAAAATTATTTCCATATTAATCAAAATTATATTTTATTTTGTTATATGTTCATTTTTTGGATTAAAAGTGCATTTTTCTAAAAAAGGTTTTCATTGTAATTTATATAATTATTTTAAATTTAATTTCTTCTAAATTGATAAATTTAAATTTTTAAATGGATTAAATATTTATAAACATCGTAATTAATATTTTTTAATAAGTTAAACTTAATTTTTGGCCATTATTAATAGTACCTGAGGAAAAAATTTATTAAAATATTAAAGGTAAAAGGGGTTAACATAGGGTTAAACCAAAGAGATAAGGATTAAAATGACCTAAATACTTCTCTAAATCCTATTATATGAGTTTATTTAGATAATATTTTATACTATATTATAAATTGATCCAATTTTTTGCCTCATTCTTAAGGGAATGACTATATTATATTTAAAGTTTCTTAATAATTACTAATGTTCCACTTACCTCACTTATAAAAGGCACCAACTATCCTCTATTATACATACCACATGTGCTATTTTTATCAACCAAATAAAACCTAAATATTTTATAAAATTGTCTATCCATGACCTATATGTGATTATATTTGTAAAATACCAATCCAATGATCCTTAAGAAGAGATTAAAAGTAGGTTTCTCAAAGAAGAGGTATATGTTCTTATCGGTCTTTTTCAAGTTTTATTCTTCTTCTAAAACTTATAAATTGTCCATATCCATATAAAAATGACTAAATTTGTATATTTAATATACTTAAATATTTTTATGTTAATATTTTATCCATTTTATATCTCTTTTATATTTAATGGAAAATAAAAACACACCTCCTGCATATGTACAGACTACCGTCTCAATGAGATGATGTCTTATATTTTTCATCACCATATATATTTTATTGTTATATAAATTAATTTAATATATATAATTTATTTTTATTAAATAATATATATATATATAATATTATATACATTCTTACCCATCTATTTATTGGAAAACGATAACGTCGCTCATGCGTACATGTGGACTACCACCTCCATGAAGTGATATGATTTTCATTTTATTTACATTTTACATGGATGGTAACTGAGATATATTTATTGAATATTTATTATATTTATGAAATAAAATTATTATTATAATGTGAATTATTACTTACCTTTCTTTCATTCCATTACTCAATAATTGGAAACATCAGAGGAGCATTCTTACAAACTACTGTCTCCCTGAAGTTTTATAATTAATTTTTTCCCACCAATTTTTATGAATGGTTATAAAATTATATAAAATGAATAAAAATTATATTAATTAAATGATTTATATTCTAGATATAATGAAAACATGACCAAGGTGAATGTTCCATAACTATTGAGCCAAAACATTCTTTGAAAAGAAGCCAGATTTCACCCGAATGTTCTTTTTAATGAAGAAATTGTTAATAAAAGGATAATTGAAAATTATAAAGGAATGATGCATAGTAATTTTTTTATGAATATGTTTATGGAATATATTTATAATTAATATATATTTATTATACAAGAGTGTTTAAGGTGTATTAATCAAGACATTTTTTGATGTATGGGATTTATGTCATAATCTTATTTATTTTTAGGATTGTATATACTAACTATTTATTGAGGTAAATTATATATATATTATCCTTTAAAACAAATTTTTTTCTATTTTTCTATTCTCATAATTTTAAATTAATAGTAACATTTTACTCTCTTTGTACTAAAAATGACTGAAAAAATAAATTTTAAGAAAAAACAACATTATATTCTCTTTGGTTGACATACTTTTTCTTCTAAGTATATTTTATTAAAAATGTTTTCAAGAATTTTATTTTCTAATTATGATGATTTTTAAGGTAATTTTGAACCATATTTGAATTTATTTTCAATATTTTGAAATTTAAATTTTACAATGGTTTTCAAAATAGTTATTTATAAATGTTTACAAAATTTTTTGAAAGGAAACTTTATCTTAATGTTTAACACATGAACGTATTTTCCCACCATCATGACTATTAATTAATTTAAATATTTATTTACATTATTACATGGTTATTTACATGTATTTTTTTCTGAATATTATCAGAACTTTTAGATAAAATCTTATTAAAAGAAATTTATATTTTTGTCATATATTCAAGGACAATTTCAAATGATATTTTAAAGTAATTTTTCATCCATGTTAACATCATGTAAGGATTATTATTATCCACTTGGGATATGATATTAGGAAACCATAGAATTTATTTCTATAGACATATTATGATGTTAACGTTTTTGGGATAATTTAATAAATCCCATTTTGTTCCCATATGTTAATTATGTTATGAACAAATATTTATGAAACCTATTTCTTTTCCACAAGTTATTATATGATAAAATGATAGAATATTTATAAAAAGAATTTCTCTACCATTGGTTTTGATATGATTAATTGATGAGTATTTTTATGATTTTGTGGGACACATATTTATTGATTTCATTATTTAATGGGTAGGTCTGTTAATTCCCTACAATACAGTGATATAGATATCTCATGAGATTTCGATAATAAGCATGCACATGATTAAAAATATTTATATTGAATTTTTTTATGCATGAGTATTATTTATTTTTTATATGCTCATAATATTACATATAGAAATGATTATGAATAACTATGTTAACATTTTGAAGTGTGAGTATGATTTCTTCTAGTTATGATCACAAGATTATGTAGGGACATTATTCCAAATATCCATGTCCACAAGATTATTATTCTTTATGCTTTGGATGCCACATTCATTTTTATGACTCTTGTATTGATGAACACTTTTTTTACACACTTATTAATAATTCTTCTAGAAACAAATTTATTTTAGAGTTTATGATCTATGTTTTTTGTGTATTTTATGTTGAGAACATGTAATTGATTACCATACCCTTATAATCATCTTATTATCTCTTATGATTGATATCTCCAATTTTTATCCTTATTGAGAGTTTGATATCACCATTTATTATCTTTTATTTCCCTAGGATTTGATGGAAGGTTCAAGGTATGATATGTCTAAAAGGTTACTAATGAAAATAAATTTTTGGTAGATGTTGAACATATTTTAATAAATAAGTTAATTATGAATATAATAACTAAAGACACCTTTATAGTGCTAAGGCATGTATAATTGTGTAATTTGATGAATATTCATATAAAATGATCTATTTTTTAAATAAATTATACTTGGGTCACCTCAGTTGGTATCAAAAGATAATTTAATTATTTTTAGATATTATAATTATAAAAATATAGTTATAGTCCTTAGGATGAGCCTAATTATTGGAAAAAATTAAAATTATAGTAAATAAAAGTGTATGGTCTTCCTAGAAAATAAACCTCTACATGAATACTAGAAAGTGGATACAACTGTGTAATATATTCTCCTATGGATAAAAACTCTGAAAGAGGTTAATTGGGTATTAAATCAATCTTCATCGGTGTTTGATGAGAGGGCCTAAGACCAAAAACCTATCTAGAATCTCCCAGGTGATATGATTTGGTTAATTCATAGTCTCTTTATGAACTATTCTGATGAATAAGAGGATAAAAATTATGATAACTGATGGTAATCCATTGTTTTATGAGATGAACATAAATTGTAAAGGGTTTAAAGAATGTTTCTTAATTTATCACCTCATATGAATGATTTTAATAATCATATGATTTATTAATATGATTATTGAAGTTTAATTTTGAAAATATTTTTTTTGGTTTTGGTAAATGGATAGAACCATAAGAACATATGCGAAAAAAATGTAATGACCAATGAAATGACCGTCCTCATGAAGAACCAAATGAAATAGAAGCTATAATAGAAAAATTTGTGATTATTCCTAACCTAACATTTCTATATATTATTAAAAACATCAATTTGGGTGAGTTTATTAAAACACCTAATAATAGAAAAATGGAATTTCATTAGATTAATACCATGAATGAAAAAAGATTCAACATCCTACATATTTACAATATGAGACAAAATATCTAGGTAAATGTCTTAAAGGAATGAGAAGATAATTTTTTTAGAAAATAAGGACATAAAGAAACTAATTTATATGGAAAAAAGAAGAGTTTAATGGATATAAATTAAGTTCATATTAAAGTACCACTAATATTCAATGTCTTTTGTGTGAGGAACTTTTTAATTATCTGAGTTAATTCCCTAATATAATGTCTAACTTCTATACAATGGAAGGGCCTCCACCATTTCAATCATTAAATTTGATCATGATGGTTTAGGAACACTTACCCTCTAATCTGGATTTAGGGATTTCATTTTGTATTTTGTAAGAATGTTTCCAATATAAATCTTATTGTTTTTAGTTTAGTGGGATTTAAAGTGATTTTAATAATTGATTAGATCTCTCTACATTCAAAATAAATGTCTAAGAATAATGAAATCAAATTTTTAATTCCGAATCAACCTATAATCATCAATAGGTGTGATGATTAGAATTAATTTCTGATGAAAATTGATTCCATTTTATTTGATGTACTATATACTCATATAGAGTATTTATCACAATGGTGAGGGAGAAACTTAACATTGACGATATGCCTATTTTTTGGGAATACACTGATATATTTTCTAAATCATTTCTTAGTCATACCTAAAATTGTGAATTTGAGTTTTCAATAAAAATAATACTCTTTGATACACCTCTTTCAAAGTATCCATATAGAATGAACCCAATTAAGTTATAGTAATTGAAGAAGAATCTACAAGATAATCTAGATCTGAGATTTATTTAACCAAGTGCATAACCATGGGGTGCACTTATTATTTTTATTAAGAAGAAACATGGGTCAATGAGACACTTAATTAATTTTTGGGAACTTAATGAGATAAAAATCAAGACCAAATATCTTTTACCCCATATTTATGACTTGTTTGATCAACTACATAGATATCTCAACTTATCTAATATTGAACATCATTTGGATATCATTAATTGAGGGTTAAGAAGAAGGATACACCTTATAAAACACTTTTTATGAGCTATGGTCATTATGAAATTATATTAATTCCATTTTTTACTTATCAATTCCTTCATTATTTTTATTTTGATCCTATGGAATGTATTATGTTCTATAGAAGGGAATCATAAAAGGAACATAGTGCATATATCTAGAAGATAAAAATAGACAATGATATTATTTTACAAGAAAATCTTTCCAATATTATCTTTCAATTCATGGAATTAAACTCTAATACAATGATCCCTACAATCTTATAAAAAATGGGGTTATAGAAAAGTAAATAATGTTTGATTAAAATAAGAAGAACCATGATTATGGAGTTCAATGTAGCGGCCCCGACCCCAGTAGCCTAAAGCCAGTGCGTACTTTATTACATTGGCATAGATACAAGGTGTAAAATCTAGAAAGTCCAATCAGTTTAGTAGTTTTCCAGAACCAAATATATAAATGATAACCATTTTATATAGGGATATAAAATACAAAGCATAGGAATGAAAAAAATTGACATCATTGAAATCATTTCAATAATTCTTCTTTATATCATGGGAAAATAAAATGAAATAATAGTGAGCTCCCATGATCAATAAGAGTTAAGTAAAATGGACACTATCATGAATCAACGAACATAAAAAAATTTAATGATAAATAACTAATCACACAATCCATTTAAATAACTTTAATATCTTGATAATATAGTGAATAATTAAAATGTCTAGGTAAATAATTGAAAACACAATCCATTTAATGAATAAATTCATAATGAAATGCATCAATAGATAATATCATTTTGAAAATCACATGGATAATAATAACTGAATTCTTAATAAATGAAATTATTAATCATTAGATTTCATGTTTTTAAGAACATGATACCTCTACCAGTAATACCTTTTATAAGATGGTTTAAAACTAAAGGTAGAAACCTATTTAATTTGGCCAACTGATTTGTCTCATGAGACCTATGAATGCATCGAGGGGATTTATAATTCTAGGACCCACCCATCACACAACGTCTATACAATTATTCATGTATCAAATAATCAAGTTAATTCATGAATAATGTACCTTATAAAAAATATCCTTATTGAGTAAAGAACATGGATTTAGTAATATTTCCCCATTTATTGAAATATCTTTCAAAGTAAACCCCGTATGTAAGAATGCTATATGATTTAGAAAATATTCATATCCATGATACAAAAAACATAGATAAACATGAATTGATACATTAACCATCATGAATAAATAGGTATTAATGTTAAATATATCAAAGGGGTAATATATAAACCACATATAAATGAATAGGTACATATTAACAAATATGTCTCAATGAAAAAAAAAAATTGAGACGAAGTTCCTTATAATAATCAAAACATTAACGGGAGTATTATTCAATGAATTGAATATGTGTATCAAATTTAAATCCAAATAATAAATGCAGAAATAAAACATCATATTGTGAAAATTAATTATAGAAATAATCTTATAATATTAAGGAAAATAAAAAATTAATATAACCCAATGAAAAGAAATTGAGTTATGAAATTCTTTACCACTTGGTATTTTCAATTCCAATCCCCAAAGCCGAAATAATTTAAACTTAAACTCAATATACAATTTATTATTATGTAATAATGATATTAAATGTCCAAGTGGTATTATATATACCATATAAAATAAATTAGGCACATAATATTACAATATTCCTCAATAAAGAGAAATTGAGACCAAATCCCTTACCTTGAGCCTGACTCATCATGTACATTATTTATCTTCTTTAATAATAAACTAACATGTATTATTTTTTTCTTAAGAAAATTTTAAAAAAAAATTTATTCATTTTATTTCACTTATTTCCATGATATATACAATTACTGAATCAATTAGTTTTATTTTGGGTGTTTCAATGATTTTTGACTTATGTATCAAAAATGACACAAGTAAGTTAACTATTGGTCTAAGAGGTCATTATTTCAACATATCCATAATAAAAATTATTAATTAATTATAATATTTATACATGAATTATAATTTTGAAACCAATCCTGAAATATGACTTCAAGAAATGAAGTACATTATGATCATGGAGATGGTAGGCTGTACGTATGCTTGAGTAACGTTTCCATTTTTCAATGATCATAATGGAAAAGAGGAAAGTAATATTTTATCTTTAAATAATGGTGATAATATCATAAATAACATATTTTTTTCTTTATATATATATATATTATCTATGTGTTTTGGTGTTGAAAATAGAGTCACATCACTTCGTGAAGGTTGTAGTCCACACATACACGAATGGTGTTATCATCTTTCAGTGAGTGAAAAAGGAAGAAATAAAGTGATATATTATAATTAAGAAAAATTAATATGTCATTTATATAATAATTATTTCATGTATATCACATATTTTCATTAACATTTTTCTTATTTCCCACCATGTAAAACGTTAGTGAAAAAGAAATCATATCGCTTCGTGAGGTGGTAGTGCACCGTACACACGAGTGATGTTATCGTATCCCATATAGAATAAAAAGTAAAAATGGTATATATGATATAATTAATAAATATGTATAATTATGTTATAAATATCACACACACACACTTATATATATAATTTTTATCCATTATCATACCATACTGTGATAGATGTTGGTGGAAAACATGTCACATTGGTTTTTGAGGCGGTAGTCTACTATACACACGAGTGACATTATCGTTTCCAATTCGAGGAAATAGAATATGGATATAGGTTATGAACTTAACATAATAATGTATAAGTATAAATTAGATATTATTTTCATTATATAATTATAAATTAAAAATATTTTAAGGAGGTGGAAGAAGAAATAATACAAAAACACAATGTTTGGAATTTTACCTCTTATCAGACCACCTCTTTAAGATTATATCTAAAGTATTCCTAGAATAGATTTATAACCAAAAATATGTTTCTAGAATGAGTGTATGTAATTTTTAAATTGATTTTGATAGTAATTGGCCAAACCAAAATGGTTTAAATGTTTGAAGAAGGTAGGATATGGGTGGCCATTTATAAGTGGGGTGCATGACAAACCAGAATTTCTTTAAAAGAAAAAGCTGTATCCACTTTTTTCCAATGAAAAAGGGTAAAACATGGTTTATTATATATAATTATAATTGTTATGGTTGAAATATGTCCATAATACATATTTTATAAAACTATTTAGGTCATATTAACCCTTAACAGTTTAGTTTAATATATGATAAACCCATTTTTAGCTTAACCATGATAATTAATTTTTAATATTTTTACAATTCATTATGGTAAAAAATTATTTTTACCTTATTAAAAGATATAAATTATTCTAATTTCAAATATGGAATCCATTTCACCAAATTTATTTCAAATAATTTTCAAAATTAAATATAAAATAAAACTTATAAACACGATGAAAAAATGGGTTTTTGAGAAGAAAATTATCATAAGTATGGAAGGTTTTAATATAAAAATTAAATATGAAATTTATTAAAATGAGATAAATTTAATTGATTATAATTAAACTAATTTTACTTTAAAATCAACTTACAATATATTTTAACTTTGTAAATAATTAAAATGAAAAGGCTTTTTACAAATAAAAAACAACATTTTTCATTATTCATCGAAAAATGAAACCTTTCATAAAAATACCAAAATAAACCCTATGTAAAATTTGATATTATAATTTAAAATTTTAGTTTAATTTTATCAAATACATGTTCTGAAATTTTAAAAAATTAATTTCATCATAAGTGTGTGAGAAGTGACAAAACTATGTTATTTAAAAAACATTTTTTAGAATTTTTTTCTATCAAATGATTCTTATTGTATTTATAATAAAAAGATATCCATTTAATTTTTTTATACATGTATAAGAAATATTATTTTTATAATTTTTTGGAACCATTAATACTCACCAATTTAATGGCTAGGTTATAATGGTCCTGTTTAAATAATAACTTTTTAACGAAGTACCGTGTTTTGTTTAAACCCAATGTTGTGTGAATCACAAGATATCTAAGAGATTGAATTAATTTAAAAGGGGAATATGTCATAATTAATTAGGACTGTTACCTTCAAAATACCTAAATTCTTTTTGAGGGAATATATTTTTAATGTTTTATAGGTTAAGAATATTCTTTAGTGATATGAGAAGCATAAATTACCATTTATGAGATGTGATATAAGAAGAATCCAATTATTAAATATTTTAATCTTTATGTAAGTAATTAAATAATGTAGATAAAAAAATAAAAACATTGAGAAATTTTATGAAAAATTTATAGAAGGGGTTTTACTAAGGTATTAAACCAACAGAAGATGCTAAAATTATTGGAATAAATGATTACACAGAATAGTTGAATAATCAGATGTTAAAGTAATTGGAAATAAGTTCAATACATCATAATAAATGAAATGTGAATATGATAAACCAAAAAAATATGTCACATAAACTTATATAAGAACTTTTTAAGAGGAATAAATTCATGATTATAATATTTTACAGATACATTTGGATGAATCGAGTGATGAAGAAAGTTCCGCTGGAAAAAAATATCAAAGTTCCAAACATTATAGAAGCTGGATAAATCAAATAATATCATAGGACGACCTAATGCTCAAATTTAGATAATGAAGATTTGATAAAAGTGAATAATATAGAACTTATCTCTCAGGTTGAACCTCTATCATTTTTAAAAGTATTTGACCACAAGGAATAGTTAAAAGGCCTTGGATGATTAATTAGATCAAATTGAAATAAATAAAACATGGGAAATTGTTATGAGATTTCTTGTAATTTTTATTATCAACATTAAATGGGTGTTTAGGAATAATATTAATGAAAAATCATATGTTTAAAATAATAAATAAAGGCTGGTCTATAATGGATTTTCACATATGGAAGGTATTGATTTTTTAAAAACGTTTTCCATTATTGTAAGGATTGTGGCTGTCCGAATGTTTTTGGTTATTACTTATCATTGAAAATTTTGGGTTTACAAAAAGGTTGTAAAGTAAACATTCTTTAATGGTGTAATTAAATAAGAATTTTATATTGAATATCCAAGAGATTCATACTTGATGAGAATGGAATTATGGTTTGTAAACTCATTAAATATTTATATGGATGGATATTGGTCCCTCAAGAATGGTACTAAAAATTGTATATTTTCTTGACTATATTGAACTTTTTTTAATGGAAAAGTTGATATAAAATTATATATTAATGATAAAATATTTGGAAGCCTGAATTTCATTGTCTATGTTTATGATATAACCATTTTTATTGACAACAATCATGATTGTAAGGAGTTCTCTAAAAAAATGAAAGAATACATTTAAATTTCAATGATTGGAAAGATTAATTTATTTTCTTGATCTATAAAATTTCAACACATAATTTATATCTTCCTTTTATATGAAAAATTATACCAAAGATATGTTAAGGATGTTTGGCTCAGAATATTCCAAGGAAGTTTCTACCCCTATACCAGTTTGAGTAAAGGTAAGGAAAGGTTAATCCAGTAATTTTTTAATAAAAGAGAGTTTTGAAAGTTGATTTAAGGTTTAATTTATCTAATTTCATCTTGAAAAAACATTATATATGTAGTCATGTTATGTTCTAGAAATCAAAGCGATCCAAAGGTTTCGTACTTAATGACTACTAAAAGAATTTTGTGGTATTTTAAAGGAACATAAAACTTTGGGTTAAATTATAAATGATGTAGGAAGTTAAACTTACATGGATTTACCAATTTTGATTGGACTGGTGATTATTATGATTGAAAATAAATGTTTTATGAATTTTTTTTGTTGGGGATTTTTTGTTTTTTGTAATAGAAAAATACAAAATAAGTAACCATGAGTAAGAGGTATCAAAATATATCACTACTACCCTTGTTTTAAATAAAACTTTGGGGATGAAAGATTAATTTTAAAAATTTAATGTGAATGTTGAAAATCCATTGAAAATTTTCCATGATAATCAAAAAGATATTGATCTTTCATGGAACCTAATAAAATATTACATATCAAAACATATTTACATCCGTTTTTATTTCATCTAGGAGGAATTTTATTCTAGCGAAGTAAAACCGAATCATATTTAAAAAATGAATAAAATCATTTATATTTTCACTAAATAAATTACAAGGGAAATATTTAATGAATTAATCTAAAATTTCATATACATTATCCCCCATCACCTCATAGATTTTATGGGAATTTCTTATACTATTCCTTTGATTATGTCATGAAAATGGGGATACTAGTGCAACTATTTATCAAAAGAAGTATAAACTTTTTTTTCATTTGATAACATCCGACTAGAGTTCTTATGAGGGGGTGAAGTAATGTTGTCTTTACATCAAAATCACTTTTATAACATTACCTTTCACTAAGAGATATAATTTTCTCAAAAACATTACATTATGTATCAGTTTGGTGTTATGAATTTTATATTTTAGAATATATATGATTTGGTGGAAATGTTAAAATAATGAGTATTTAAAACCATTTTGTTTGCAACAAATCCAATGGGGATATTGAAGTTCTCTTAAGATTAATAAGGTAATTTAGTTTTCATAAAATATATTTGGAATAATGTTTTTTAGTTGGGCTATAAAATTTTGTTATTTAAGTGACTTATTTAATTAAACCATATGATAAGGTTTGAAATTAATTGTGTATGGTTTTTGAATTATCCTCAAAAAATAAGTCCAAAAGTCATGATTTTTGGAAAACCATGAAGACAAGGAGAGTAGTCATTTTACCAAAGGGTTCTTAGGAAGATATTTCAAGTGATGCATGTGATGTTCATTAAAAGTTATAAATATCATATTTGAATAACAACAAAAATGATTTAATAAGACTAGAAGAATGGATATTTTGATATTAATAATACTTGAAGAATGGTTGATGTTAAAGATCTAGAAGAAGAAATGAAATACGTTTTGTGATTTCACTAGAAGATGGAGCAATAAAATTCAAAAGGATGAGTTGAATGGGAAACATTGTTTTAAGATGAAGTTCAAATAGGGAATTAGTGTAATGAATTCATAGAGTGTTGGTGTAATGTATTCAGACCACTAAAAGAGAAAGTTACACATAAAAACTATTTGAAGTATCTAAGTATGTATGTTGTTGTGTTGGGATGAAATAAAGGTGGAACTGGATGATGTGATAAGTGATTTATATTGAAACAATCTCACCAAAATATGCCAAGTGACGTCAAATAATTATTATAAGGTCATTTTTATAGAATTTTGATATGTACTATCAATTTTTTAAAATTAATAATGTAAAGGAAATGGCATATTCCTAGGTTTTCAGAAGAGTTGAAAATTTTAGACCCTGAGTCTTGTGGCATATTTGATAAAGTCAAACACTAATTTCATTATAAAATATTAAAGTATGTCTACTAAATAATTGAATTGAATGAGAGTTTCAAATAATATATTGCATGTTATCCACTTTTATCAGATAATTTTTGGCTATATAAAGGGGGGATCATTTGATTAATGTTTATTATTTTATCTTCTAGCAAAGTTGAGAATTTTTGAGTAAAGATGATTATGTATATATTGACCTATATTAACTGAAAGATACAATGGGTTGAAGAAGATGTTTATTGATTTGGGGAGACAAATGTTATAAGAAACACAATATATAATTTCTAGATATCTAAGTTATGGAGATTGAAGTTTTTGAAAAGAAGGTACATTTATATTCACAAGGTCCAGAAAAAATTATATGTCTCGAAACTAGTGGGAACATAATATAATCATATTTTTAGGAGACATAAGTGTGGGATTTACATATGGTTTAAAGATAATGCTCTTTCAACCCATTTTAATTGATAATTTATATAGTATACAATCTATTTCTCAAACATCCCAAAAAAATAAAGAGTAGGTACCCAAATTGGAGATGAACTTTGTAAAAATACATGTTCATTTCTTTCCTTTCTACATTATTTCATACAAAAACGAGTGATCCTTTTTATATGAGTATATTGAGACCTTTAAAAGATGAAAAGGTAAACATAATATTAAATAAGGTCATAAAATTAAACAACAAAATCAACCCAACCTTCTTAGTGTTTTTCCCATTTCATGGTATCACAAAATTATTCTGGGTAAAAACCTTTTTCTTTTGAATTTATAGTAAATGTTGGAAAGTGGAATGATTGGTAACCCTATCCTAGATGTGATTGAAATTTTGTGTCAGTTATTATATGCAATCATCCAAATCTTTTTTAGTAAATAGGAAATATTCAAAATTAGGAATCAACTAGTGATGATATGTGTGAGTCAATGCATATAGTAATTGACATGTGTGAGATTAAACTATTGGATTGGTTGGGTGATCAGGTTTGGGAATGGATAATACATTTTGGGGAATATTATGACCTTTGTAAAGGAGTTAGGCCTTATGAGATGAATAGATATATGATTGTTGGTTTGTCAATTCAAATTAGAGTGATTTCAAGATTCTTAGATTTTGTACTGAGTGGGAAGTAGTCTAGTGTTGACCAGGGAAATCAACCAGAGCAGTATAATGTTTTTTAATAAGTAAGAAAAAAATGATGAAGATAGTGGAATAACATCATATATTTATAATGTCTATATTTAATTGTAATTAATTGGTCACTGGTTTATTGGATGTAGTTTTTAAGTGGTGTATTGACTGGCATGTTTCTCACGTGATTAAGCATAGTTACATGAAAATTTATTTGGGTGTGCTATTTGAGGTATGACCAACTTAAATATTGTATTTGGGAATGTGGGATATATAATTTTAGTAGATTAATGTGTTTTGGTGTAGTGATATCGTAACTTTTAATAATTGAATATCAGTAATTATAATGTGCATTATATTTTTTTGACCGAAATGTTTTTTGGAAAATGAATAAGGAGGATTATTAAAGGATAAAAGTGTTATGATGGTAATTTTTTAATGATCCACACTATAGTATATCAGTGGAGTCAAAATAATGATGGGCTTTAATAGAAGTAGAACCAATACTATTTGATACTTCGAATATGGATAGATAATTTGAGTTTGTGGGTGGGTTTTAAATGTTTAAATTGAGGGTTATAGTGTTTATGTATGTGGAAAATAGGTCAATTGAAATATTTAGGTGTCTTGGTATGATAAAAAATGTATGGTAATAGCCATAGAAAGACATCAGGTACCTAATTTAAGAGAACCAGGTTCTTGATGAGGATAAATGGTGGATTAGCCCTTGGTTGGTGCCAACTGGTGGCTAGTGACCATTCCCGGGGAACCTAATGACACATTGGGACCATCTGGTGGCTAGTGACCAAAATTTTATCTTCCTCTATCTCTTCAACCATTATTTTTGGATTTTATTAGTTATTTTTAATTCCCCAAATTTTTAGTATATATTTTATTTTAATTAAATACCATGTTATGTAGCTTTATCCAAAGGCAACAATAAATAATAGTGATCTGTGATAAATTTTATGAATATAAAATTAATAATATTAGTTCTGTCAATTATAATATAGTCATTGAATTCATAGGTATAAATAGAAATGAAAAGATTTTAAAATATATATAGAATGAAAAATAAAGTTCATTTTTAATACCAATGGATTTATTAATGTAACTAAATAAATAATAATATAATTTCATACTTAAAAACGCATTTTCATAAAATTTTCTTTTTAGGAAATATGTGTTTTGATTTTAACAACTAAAAATATTATGGTTAAATAATGATAAAACTTATATTTTATATTAATAATAGATTAAAAAACATTAATTCGGAGTTGATTTCAAGGAAAAAATAAGAATATTTAATATTAGAAAGAAGTCATTTTCCTATAAAAACAATATTTAATTATATATTATGTTTTCATTTTAAAGTCTAATTATTAAATTTTAGGATCTAAAATTTAAAAAGTAGGTTCATTTTTTAATTCATCATATTAAAATTATCTTACTGTGGGTTGTTTTGGTATTTTTCTAAAAGGTTGATTTTAAATTGAATAGTGAAAAATAAATTTTTTCAAATATCTTATCTCTTAAGAAATCACCATGACATATAAAATAATTAAAATTTTATAAAAGCATTATTTTTAAAAAATAACATGTATTCATATTATTGGAATAAATTCTTTAAAAATATATATTCATAAATTTTTAAATCTATGTTTAACACTTTGGAATGTGACGAATATTTTATTCTAATAAAAGAAATATTTTTGATATTTTTATTTAATTAGGTATTTACTATGTTAAATTTGGTTTGGAATTGGTTTTAAAGTTAAATTACTTTATTTATTATTCATCAACCAATAAATTTAATGATAAAAAATTCTATACATGATTTTGCTATAACATCATTTGTATGCTTAAATGGATTTAAATAATAATAATTTTATTTGTGCTATATATATTTATATTAAATTAATTATTACTTCCTTTATAAATTTAATATTTTAAAATATATTAAATATTTTTAATCATCATAGTCAATATTAGTAAATAATCTCAACTTAATTATTGGGCATAAGAATATGTTACCATGTTAAAAAACATTCACCACATTAAGGGTTAAAAGGGTTGGGGGGGTAACCTAAAATATAAGGCCACAAATTTTAATTATAGAGTGTATTTAGGTTCTATATACACTTATATTTTAAAATTTTATGCTTTGGTTCCATTTGAACTTGAAAATGGATTTATATTATGTTAAAGTTAAGGGTTTTTACCAGAGTGACACTCCCCTCACTTATAAAAGGGAACCGCCTATACATACCTATTAAAATAGATTGAGGATAATGTCACATTCAATATATACCCTAATAATTTCCTAAATATACACTGAATTTCTTATAGGTTACAGTATCACTAGAAGACCAAACTATTGAGTCTTAAAGTGTAAGATAAAGGAGGATATCTGAGGAAAAGTTAAATACACTAAGAAAATTATATTAAGTTTCTCTCATATTCAATATCCACCAAATATTATATTAGAATAATAATAAAATAAAATAATTTTTATTATTATACTAAAATATCAATACATTTATGTAATAACCATTTTATACTTCCCATCCATCTAATGGAAAATGAAAACATCACTTGGGCGTATGTGTGAACTACCACCTCCATGAAGTGTTGTATTTATTTTTTAATCATTTATACTCATGGATGGTTACATATATTTATTTAATGAATATATGAGATATTTATGAAATAAATATTATTATTTAATCATAAATTATTTTTTTCCTTCCTTTATTTCCATTCATTTAAAAATTTAAACATCGACTCTGTGTTTGTACGGACTATCACCTCCACAAAGTGAAGCATTTTTTCCTTCTTCACCACCTTATATGGATGGTTATAAAAAATTTATATGATGAATATATATGATATTACAGAGTAATATGTTTCATTAATATGTTTTTAAGGATTACTCAATAATTTAAAATCACTATAAAGCAATTTTTTGATGTTTGTAAATTAATCGAAATAATCTCATCAATGATTTCTTATTCATGAATCTTCACTAAAAATATCATGAAGTAAAATTTAATAGTTATAAATAATCATCTAAAATATATTTAATTACCTTAAATAATTCTTTAATTATGAATTTTTTATCCATTAATAGGATCTGACATCATCATTACAAAACATGCATGAAATAATCGAATTACTAGCATCAAATGATGAAAATTAACATTAACTAACTAATACGTGTGTAGTAAATTATTAAAAAAAATAATATAAATGGTTATAGATATGAATAAATTTTTAATATAAATTATCATGAAAAATATATTTATTATAAATGTGTTTAATATGATTTCATGGAAGCCAAGAGTTATGGAATGTGGTTTTTATATCGAACTCCTTGTAAGACACATTTCATATTATACACCTATTTCTATTCATATTTTGCATATAAAAACTTATTAGATTAATTTATCATTATTATATTTTCTTCTTGGTATTTAATTTTCTATTTAATTTTTTCACTTTTTAGGGATTATAATTCAAATGTTACCAAATCTGTAAGGGATTCCTTATCTCAATTTCCCAACATTGAGATACATTATATATTCATGAATTTTTTAGTGTATATACTTACCAAGAATATATTTATGATAATTTTTATAAAAATTATTGGGATTTACTAATCCATATAAATTTCTCACCTTTATGAAGTTTTATTTAAAAGGTTATTAAATCTGTATGGATTTAAGTTACAATCTCCCTTTTTATGGGGACTGATTATGTGCCAATTTTAAGTGGGGAATTTTATTTTTATTATTATATAAAAACCATAATTTTTGTTATCTTACGGTAATTTTTTACGTTTCAAAATATTTTTTCTAGTTCCCTTATTTGGTACTAAAAAAAGACTAAAAGTATTATTTTTATGAAAATTCAATATTATTTCCACTTTTTGGTCACGGATTGTTCTCCTCCATGTCCACGTCCTTCAAAATTTTTTATTGAAGTTTCAAATAATCCATAAAATCTTAAAAATTATATTTATAATCACATTTAATTTTATTAAAAATTATAAAAATAAATATTTTTATATGTTTTTCATATGGATTACATTTAAATTAGTAATAAAATATTGAAGAGAATGTTTTTTAACATATGTGATATGAATGGATTTTCACGCCATCATATTATTTCTTTATCACTAAGAATATTTTACAGTTTTAAATGGTTTTAAAAATAAAATATTGTTTCCATTTTTCTATCATTTATTAGTTTTTAATAGTTACCAAAAGAAAAATATATTTTCTCTTGTTTACCAAATCTTATTTAAATTTTTTTTATAAAAGTATTTTTCATACATATAAATATCTGTTGTTGATTTTCATGTTTCTGTAGGTATATTCTCTAATGATACAATCCAAATTTTTTCTTTGGATTGAATATGATGTTATTTTGTTGAAATTTTCTTGAAAAGAGTTTTTTTCATTGGTTAATGATTCTATGATTGAACGACGAATGATTCTATGATCCATGGAACAAATTAGTATGAGTTATAAAAATTGTTTTTCAATGGGGGTCCTATATTGCCCTCAAAATAATTGGTTAATGTTTTATACCTTATGATATAATGACTTAACTCATATACATGATTTTTATATCTCTTTTCGCATTATTGTGTGTGGATATTTTTGCTATTTATGTTTTTTCATAAACATTCGATAGACATGATCATGTGTAAGTTTCTTCACATGATGGTGTGTGAACATGATTGTGTATAGTTTTTTCACATGATTGTGAATGGGAAAGGCCACATATAATTTTTTTTTTCAAATTATTTTTATGTACATGATCGCATTTATCTTTTTTACAATATTTTGTGTGGATATGATCACATTTTTCTTTTTCAAAATGTGATGATTTATTATACTTTTTTATATTTTTATTTTATGAAGTATGACTACATTATAATCCATAGATCATGTTTTTTTGTCCCATACTTATACACTTTTATTTCATAGTAGATGTTTAATTATTTGAGGTACATGTTCTTCTACCAGGCCTTACATATAATTTTTATGAATCATTGATACTTTTAATAAGATATTTCTCCCATGATCATGTTTTTATATATATAATATATAACCCTTGATGAAATATTGATAAGTTTTTCCTTTTCTAAGAGTTTGATCTCAACCCTTTCTTATGATTATATTACCTAGTGTATGAATATGATTAAAACCTATAATATGACTATAAGGGGATATAATATATTGTGATTATAAAAACATATACCCAATAAGAGTTTTATTTAGAAAATCTCTATATACACTAAACCTTTGTGTTTTAGGATTATATATGTATTTGTGATATGTAATGTCTAAATTATAGAAATATATGTATGTTTTTATTGATTCATTTAACTTGTCATCAAATCCTATGTTCAAAGAATGTTTTTTAGCACCAATATTAGAAGTGAAAGTCTGTGGAATATTTTTTAGTATTAGAGCAAGGTTTAGTTATTTTTTGGGATTATGATTACAAATTTTTTTTGATAACCCTATAGATATGTCTAAATATAGAAAATATCCTAGTTTTTTAATGTGTATAGTATGCTTTTCCCAAGTAAAAAATATCTTTCTCTAGATACAAACAATTGGATACTTGCTCTAACATAGATGGACCTAGTAGTAATGACCTAAAAAAGGCTAGTTGGGTGTTAACTAGATCTTCACTATATACTTGAAAAAGAGGCCTAACTGTACACATAGATTGACACTATAAAGGTATATAATTTGGTAATTTTACATGATATTTATGAATAGTTATTTAATATTTACTTAGGTTAATGAACTTATTTGGAAATAAACATGAATAACCTAGACTAAAACTTAGCGATTCATAAGAATGGTTATGCATGTCATTTATGGTTTATTTATTCCATGTTTATAGTTTACATTTATGAATTTATTAATTATATTATACATTAACATTCCTTTATTTAAGAAATTGATGGATCAAGGTGAAACCGGGTTAACAATGGATGCAATGAGAAATGTAGTGACTATCCCAATGAGTAATCAAATGTGATGGGAGCTATGGAAAAAACCACAAGAAAATGATCATAAAACCATTTCAATATATGAATAATAATTAAAACCATGTTGATATCCTTAACACACTAAAGATGGAGAAACTTTATATCTAGTACTCTATGATTCAATATCCACCCTCAGTTTATGGGTCTTCCAACCCAAACATTATTGAGTAATAGATTATCAAAATAGAGATTATTTTTTTTGTTCTCCAGTGGTTAGACCTTTATAAGGTTGTTTTATCTGTCTATAAATTGTAGGGTGAGGCAAATAAATGGAGGAACCTCATTAAAAATATGATGTAAAAGAAAAAATTTGACTATATGGAATGAGAAGAGTTTAAGAAAATATTCTTAACCACATAGTTTCCATTAAACTTTCGCCTGAAGATGGAGATTAAATTCCTAGATTTTAAAAAAGGTAGATGAATCTATTTGTTCGTATGAAGGAAACCTTACAATAATCACAAGGTCTGACTGCTATTTTATTACAAACCCTAAAATTAAGATAATATGATTATTTAGTGGCATAAAACCAAGTCTTTGTATGTTATTTTCTACAACATACCTTGATAGCTATAAAGAAATTGTTCGATGTGAGATAAATTTGAAAATAGAAATTAGAGGCTCTAATTATTTTAGAGATAAGAAAAAGAAAATTTATTTCCATTGAAATTATAATGGTAAATCACACAGGGGAAATGAATTTCAATTTCTTAGATACCAAATATATGGAAAGAAGCCCCTAGGTAATTGTTGAAAAATAAAAGGAGAATGTTTTTGTAATGTCCCCGAATCCAGAAATCTTTCACGTGTCCAAAATGGTTAGTTACAAGACCCCAAACATTCATCCCCATACGAAATAGGATACCGATTCACAACAGGGGTGTGAAATGTATAGTGGGGAGACTGTACCCCCTGTTATGATGTGTTATTGTAGTTAAAAAAATCATAATAGAACAGAAATAATGAAATTAAATACATTGCGGACGAAAACAATAAAAAAATGAATAAACATATAAATAAATAAGGAATAACAGAATGACAAGCTGGAATGTAATTAAATGTCATTCTAGAAAGTATAAGAAAATACTTGCTATAGTGACCCAATGTTTTTACATTACTATTACCTCATTTTAAGGAGAAAAAAATAATAGTGTTAGAAAAGAATGATCCAAAGATTTAGTGTCATGGAAAATTAGGACCAAACATAACATTTAAATAATAAAATATTAGTATTATTTAATTCCTTATTCTCCAGCTTTTTAGTGTCCCTCGTGTACTCCTCAGTATTTTTAATCACCCAAGGATATACATTAAAGAAATGGGTGAGTTAAAATCCTAGTATGAGGATGGATAAGAAGATGGTTCAAAATAACATGGGTGATAATTATAAAGACCCAAAAATTTCAAGGAATTATTTTTCTAAAATACTTTGGAATTTTACGAGTCTGTGGTTTCTGACGACACTTGATTCCGAGGCCCGGTGTGCCCGTAATCAATTTCTGAAGTTTTTTTAAGGTACGTTCAGTAAACGTACGTGCGGGTTTTTATATCTTTTGAACGAGTACTTGGAATTGAAATCTGAGCACACCGATGAACTCCCAACATCGGTATTTTCTTAAGGGGACCTTTACCGCATTTGCATTTTATGCGGGTTGAAAGTTAATTATTTGGGGATTATAATAATTTAAATAAAATTATTGTACACAATTTTATTTATAATTGGTGGTTATTTCCTACAAGGTAATGTTAGAGGTGGGGCCCACACCCACATAACCTCTCATAAGAGAATAATCTGAGGTGGGGCCCACACGAGCCCCTAACCTTTCAATTTCCCTTAATCTCTCCATTAACTCCCTTTCATTTAATGTGAACTCTCCACCTCCACTCTTTTGAATTTTGAACTCTTTAACCCCCTTTTTGAAACTCTAGGATTTCCCTTAAAATAATGAGGCCACCTCTTCTATCATAAATTATGCCAACCCAAATAATTAATTCCTACATTAATTAACTTGGGTGTCAACAATTCTTTTTGAATTGTTCTGAATTGCATGGAAATTTTACTATAATGGGAAGCCTTATTATAATGTTTTCATTGGCAAATATTTTGGTGGGGGTGGCTCTTGAGAATTAGAAGATGGTGTTCCTCTCCGACAAAGAACACCGTTCTTCAACTAAGAACATGTTCGTCGAAGAACGCGAAGAACCTCTTCCAACGATGCTTCCTCCTCATGCGCGCCCCGACATCAATAAATATATATCGTCTTCGAATTCTCTTTGCGCGCCATGACAACGACTCTCCCTCCAACATTGACAAGAGAACACCATTCTCCGCGACGCCGTCTTTCGCGATGCCTGACTACCACGATGCTCGTCTTCCGTGGGTTGTTGATGTGCGACATCAATTACGAGGTAGGGGGTTTGTATAATTTTGGTTTAATAAAATTATAATCTTTTCATTGTTGAATGAAAATTATCATCTTGGCCTCTTGATATCACCTAACGCGGAGGGTGCGGGCTGAACAAACACGGCCCGACGACCTTCCATTGATAGACATTTATATTGGTGCTGGAAGCGGTGTTGGTAGAGGCGATGACTCCCGGAAACGACGAAGATCAGAGATTATGGAGGCCGTGCGCCGACCGCATGTGGAAGAACCGCGTCCCCCAACCGCGGGCAGCTGGGCCGAAGAAGAACCGGCCGACTGTAGCCGGACGGGCTAGAGGAACTGCAGCACTCCATGGTGCCGCGCTGCGGAGGACCACGGCCCGCTTCAGCGGACGAACGGGACGACTCTTCAGCCGGCCGATTTTGAGGAGGCCGCGGCACACGCAGGTTCCGTACGGGAGGACAACGGCCCACTGTGCAGGCCGCTCGTGCAGGGAAGATCGTCTGGCTTTGGCCGTCCGGACAGGGGGGGCGGCGGCGCCAGTTCAGGAGACCGCCCCCCCCCCCCCCCCCACCCCGCACCGCTCAGCCAGCTGCGGGCTGGGCCACGCCACGCTCTGCCATACCATGTCCCTCCGGGCTGTTCCGTGCCACGCAGGGCCGCGCCGGACCACGCCCCGTCGGGCCAGGCCATGCCCCGCCGGGCCGGGCCACGCCCCCCATGCTAGATCGCGCTCTACTAGGCCAGGCCAACCCTTAGCTGGGTCGGGTCCGCCGAACAGGGTCGGGCCGATCCGTCATCCCACTGGGCTTGACGGGCCGGGCCCGTTTCGCTTAAACGTGAATATCATCTAGACCACACGCCCGATCGATGCTCTTTCTGCAGCACTAGGATCCTCATGATGAGACTGTCTTTTTGAGATACTCTTAGTGATTTTTGGGATGACTTTGGAAAATGTCCGGGTTTCGATCGAGCGTAAATCCAACTGGGCCCCTGGAACGGAAAAGCCAGTATCTCTCAGTTCGGACGTCTGTTTGACGAAGCATCTGCAGTGTTGGTAATCTCGTTGAGAAATTTTCCCTTTGAGTACACCCCATGGGAGTTCGGGGTATAGTTGAGTTACGGTCGGTTTGGACCATACACAATACCTACTGGGCCCCCGAGACTAAAATACTAATAACTCACAGACCGGGCGTCCGATTGACACGCCTTTTGTTGCGTTGAGACCCCTATGACGAGGCGGTCCTTTGGCGTACTTCAATGTGAGACTTCATGACAATTGGAGTATCGGATTGTGGCACGTGGAGCGGACCCTCCCGATGACGAGGGAGCAGATTGCAGAGACATAGTAGCTAGATGATACTTGACGACTGCTGATCGATCGACTCGGAGTGATTCGGATGGCCTAGTGGGGAGCGCTTGGTTATAGCAGTAGACCCCCGTCGGAGTAGCGCTTGGTTGTAGTGACAGACCCGCAGTACTCGACCGAAGGAGCACCTATGTAGGCTATGAGGGGGAGCGCTTGGTTGTAGCGGCAGACCCATGGTGGGAAGCGCTTGGTTGTTGCAGCAGGCCCACAGTACTCGACATGTGGAGTACATCAGCAGTCCAAGGTTAGTGGGAAGTGCTTGGTTGTAGCGGTAGGCCCACTATACTCGACAGAGGAGGAGTTCTCCAGCAACCGTGGTTTTGACATCGTGAATAAAAATCCTGGTTTGAGCTGAGTCAATGACCTTTGTGCTTTCATCTTAATTAATATGGGTTACTTGATAACTTAGGTATATGTATGGGCATATACCTAAGTAATGGTTATCCATTGATTTCATACTTTTTTGGTTTATCCTTGTTGGATTTTGTGAGACCTTTAGGGTCTTGGGGTCCCTACTGAGTATCGTATACTCAACCCTACACAGGCTAAAACCACACCTCATTGTGTTGGATGCAGATGACTGGCAGTGCTGATAGAGGTCGAGAGTGAGCAAAGACTGGATGGTACCCGGAGGTGGACCACTTGGCGTGACGGTACAGGGAGCGGACAGACGAACGTGGAGTGCTGATGATGCCATCTTTACCCACCCCTCAGGTAGGATTCCCCGGAGGACAATCCAAGAGCTGCTCTTTACTTTTAGCAGTTAGTACCTTTACTTGTACTTGTTGTTCAGTTGGGTTTGTATACTTACCCATTTACATTCTAGCACACTCTTTTGTGTTCATTTTACGTAATGTTAACTGTATGTTGCGTACACTATTGTGTTTGTTTACTTTCATAAAGGAAATGCCTTCCCAGCTTAGGAATTTACGCCTTTGGTGCTAGTCGCTAGACCCTGGCCTATGGAAGGCTGGCTTGGGGTAGTCACGACATGGGTCTCGAGGGCGGGTCGTGACAAATTGGTATTATAGGAGTCAATTCTACCGCCGAACTCGGGACTCTAATCTATCTTACTGTGAAGAAATAGTGTTAAGAGTATTGAGTGTGGTTTTTAGTCCAGGGAGTCTAGTGTTGGAACGGTGGCCGATGCATCCATACACCAGGACCTTGATCTCTGATTTACAACTCAGTGCACGAAAACAATGATTGTGTGTGTGTTTCAAGAGTTTCCTTTGTGGTCTCTTTGAGTAAGCTCACCAGGTATAACTTATTTACTGTGGTGCACTTGTTCCTTATCAGGATGCCGCTGCAAAGACAGCCAGCTAGGGTTCCTGAGAGAGTACATGATTACGGCCCACCAAGCGAGGAGGCTCTGGTGTAGGACCCTCATACTTTGTTGGCACCTTCGGGTGGTGTAACAATATCACCACCACCCGTTGGGCAGCAGATGCCACCATCCGCATTGGATGATGGTGCACGATGACTAAGCGCGTCGCTCGAGTTCTAGTGGGAGAGGCCTCTGAGGTTTTGAGGTGAGACAGATTCCCAGTTAGCAGAGGACTGGATGGAGGCAATTACTGGAGTTTTCTGCCTAGTTGAGGCACTAGTAGAGAAGATGTTGACCTTAGATACTAATCCTTTTTAGTGAGTGACCATGAGGATGGTCCACATAGTAATGAGTTTTTGGTACTTGGACCGTTTTCCGTGATGGTACCTTCGGGATGTGTGCCAACTATATCACTGCCCATTGGTCAGCAGACACTACCGGCTATACCGGTAGAAGAAACTTGTAGGCTTAGTGCCTTACATGTTCTTCAACACTAGATATCGCTCAAGCTCCGAGGCGAGCCCGGCCCACAAGTGGATGAGGACTGGCTTGAGAAGGTGGCTGTGAGTTTTTTAGAGCTTATACAGCTTCAGCAGGACGCCGTGACGGTAGCTGAGTATTCATTGAGGCATACCGATCTTTCCTGGTACTCGTTGAATATGATACGATCAGTGATTTAGAGCTCAGACCTCTGAGAGTGGTGTGGTTAATGATATCTGATCCATCACTTTTTCCTCCAAAGCATTCCTACTTATGTTATGGTGCTAGAGAGAACCTTTGTGGTTGAACGATCATAGGTTGAGCGGATACAAACAGTGAATGTTAGCAGTGAGAAGCATGAATATGGCGCCAGTCTCAGAGACTTGAGCATGTAGAAAGTTTCGAGAAGAGGAAGTGTTAATGACAGATGAATCTATAGGGAAGCAGATGTGGAATCAGAGCTAAGAGAGCAGCATGTGGTGGTGAACATTTCGACATTTTATAACCACCCGCCTTTGTATTCCCCGCTAGGCCCATGGAGTTGGAGGGCAGGGGAAGATAATAGCTTCATGCAGTCAAGGAGTGTGACACAAGGGCTCTAGGAATGATTCGAGGAACGGTTTGTGTCTACTACTAGCTTCCATATCAACAGACATTGATACAAATCATTCTTTCCTTCCACGAATCTTGTCCCGGACCTAGAGTTTCCGGTTAAGACATTGACATGACCCTCACATCTAGAGATACCTTTGGTAGGAGACTCGATAATCATGCTTACGCCGACGGTTTGATCTAACCCTTGAGGTGAGAGTTTCGGTTGGAACCTCTTGGTGGAAGCATCTTGGCCTTACGACGTTAGTTTGGGTATGGACTGGGCAGCCACAGTTCATACACAGATTGGATGTATTAGGAAAAAAGGTTGTGGTTTACCTACAATGTTGGGATGGGTTTTCCTTGGTCGGTGAAAAGGAAACCACATGCATCATAGGATGGAATCATGCATAAGTGGGTGAAGTCGATCAATCAGGAGTCGTCCAGACTTAGATTTGTGCCAGACTTCTCCAGAGTTGCTGCACTGCTTTCAGAATTGACGAAGAAGGGGAAACCCTTTGTGTGGTAAGAGAGATGCCATCAGAGCTTTCAGGATATGAGGCATAGGTTGACCGGGGCGCCCATCTTGAGGCTACTAGAGGAGGGCGCATGGTACGTAGTTTACTACGATGCATCAGGGACGAGACTCAGGTGTGTCCTGATGGAGGAGCGAGCAGTGATCGCGTAAGGTTCACGACAGTTGAGACAACAATGATGGATCGAGTTCCTCCATGACAATGAATTCGAGATAGTATATACTCCTGGGAAGGGGAACATTGAATCAGATGCTCTCAGTAGGATATCGAGCATTCAACTACTGGGAGAGGCAATGGAGAAGGTGCAGATCATCTAGGATCAAAAGAAGACTACACAGAGCAGATAGAAGTCCTATGCGGATAGGAGACGGAGACCACTGGAGTTCGAGTTTGGTGACCACGTTTTCTTATAGGTCACACCTCAAAAAGGTCGATAGAGATTTGGATGGGGTGGAAATTTATCTCCATGATTCATCAGACCTTTCCAAGTCCTCAGGAGAGTAGGCGAGCTGGCTTCCCGCTTAGCCCTTCCACCTCAGCTGCACTAGGTGCACGACGTCTTCAATGTATCTCAGCGGAGGAGATACATGCACGACCTGTCCCACATCATCGACCACGGGGAGCTGGACATCGATGACAGGGCAAAATTCATGGAGGCCCCAGCAGAGATAGAGGATCAATGAGAGCGGGTCCTATGTGGACGGTCTATTCCTCTGGTGCGCATTCGCTGGTAGCACAGGAACCTCCAGAAGAGCATGTGGGAGTGAGAGGCTTAGATGGGTGCTCAGTAACCCCATTTTTTTCCTCGCGTGTGTTGTAGCTTTATGAGAATGTAAAGCCCTGAGGTGGGGGTAATGTAAAGACCCGTAAATTTCAAGGAATTTATTTTCTTAAATACTTTTGAATTTTATGAGTCTGCGGTTTCCGACGACACTTGATTCTGAGGCCCAGTGTGCCAGGAATCAATTTATGAAGTTTTGTACGAGTACGTTCAGTAAACTTATGTATGGGTTTTTCTATATCTTGAACCGGTACTTGGAATTGAAATATGAGTTCACCGATGAACTCGCAGCACCGATATTCACTTAAGGGGGCCTTTACCACAGTTGCGTTTTATGCGGGATGAAAGTTAATTTTTTTTGTCGATTATAAGAAATTAAATAAAATTGTTGTACACAATTTTATTTATAATTGGTGGTTATTTCCTACAAGGGGAAGTTAGAGGTGGGTTCCACACCCATAGTTGGTCAATGAAGAACTGGACATCCGTAGCTGGCTGGGCTGGAGGAACCATAGCGCTCCATGGCACCGCGTTGTGCAGGACCGCGGCCCGCACTCCGTCGGCTGCTTCGACAGACGAACCGGCCGACTCGTCAGCCGGCCAGGTTGGATGAGGCCGCAGTGCCTGTAAGTTCCGCATGTTGTGCAGGTTGCTAGCTCAGGGAAGACCTGCCGGATAGTAGGGGTGGCGCTGCTCAGCGCTTCCGATTCAGGAGACCGGGGGGGGGGGGGGGGGCATCGCTCAACCAGCCGGGCTGAGCTGCGGGCCGGGCCGCGCCACGCCGGGTCGGGCCACGACACGCTGGGTGGGGCTGCACCACGCTGGGCCGGGCCGTGATCTACCGGGCCGGGCCGACCCTCAGCTGGGTCGGACTCGCCGAACCGGGTATGGCTGATCCGCCAGCCCATAGGGCTTGACGGGTCGAGCCTGTTTTTCTTAAACACGAATATCATCTAGACCGCGCATCTGAGAGATGCGCCGTCTGTAGCACTGGGATCCTCACGATGAGGCGGTCCTTTTGCGATACTCTTAGTGAGTTTTGGGCCGACTTTGGAAAACGACCAGGTTTGGATCGAGCGTAAATCCAACCGGGCCTCGGGAACGGAAAAGCCAATATCTCTCAGTCCGGACGTCCGTTTGACGAACCGTCAACGGTGTTGGTAATCTCATTGAGAAACCATCCCTTTGAGTACACCCCATGAGAGTTAGGGGTATATTTGAGTTACTGTTAGGATTGATCATACATGAAACCAACCGGGATCCCGGGGCTAAAATGCTAATAACTCACAAACCGGGCGTCTGATTGATGTCCCGTCTGTTGCGTTGAGACCCCTTTGACGAGGTGGTACATTGAGGTACTTCAACGTGAGACTTAGTAACACTTGGAGTATGTACTTGTGGAACGTGGAGACGACCCTCCCGGTGACGAGCGAGCAGATTGAAGAGACCTAAAAGCTAGATGATACTTGATGACTGCTGATCGATTGGCTCGGAGTGATTCGGATGGCCCAGTATGAAGACCTTGGTTGTAGGAGCAGACCCACGGCGGAGGAGTGCTTGGTTGTAGCGGAAGACCCGTGATACTCGACATAAGGGGTACCTCTTTAAGCTATGAGGGGGAGCGCTTGGTTGTACCGGCAGACCCATGGTGGGAAGCGATTGGTTGTAGAAGCAGGAACACAGTACTCGACAGGTGGAGTACTTCAGTAGTCCAAGGATAGTGGGAAGCGTTTGGTTGTAGCGGCATGCCCACTGTACTTGAAAGAGGAGGAGTTCTCTAGCAGCCGTGGTTTCGACATCATGAATAAAAATCCAGGTTTGGGCCGATTCAATGACCTTTGCGTTTTTCTCTTGATTGAGATGGGTTACTTGATAACTTAGGTATATGTATGGGCATATTCCTAAGTAACGGTTATCCATTGATTTAATACTTTCTGGTTTATCCTTGTTGGATTTAGTGAGACCTTGAGGGTATTAGGTTCGCTACTGAGTATCGTATAGTCACCCACACACGGGCTAAACCCGCACCTCGTTGTGTTGGATGCAGACGACGGGCAACGCTGATAGAGGCCGAGAGTGAGCCAAGACTGGACGGGTATCCGGAGGTGGACCACTCGATGTTACGGTACATGGAGAGGATGAACGAACGTGGAGTGCTGAGGATGCCATCTGTACCTAACCCTCGGGTAGGATTCCTCGGAGGACGATCCATGAGCTTACCTTTACTTTCTGCTGTTAGTCCCTTTACTTATACTTGTTGTTCAATTGGGTTTGCATACTGGACCATTTACTTTCCAACACACTCTTTTGTATTCATTTTTACATAGTGTTTACTTTCTGTTGCGTACTCTATTGTGTTTCTTTACTTTCATAAAGTCAATGCCTTCCCAGCATAGGGATTTACTCCTTTGGTACTAGTCGCTAGCCCCTGGCCTATGGAAGGTAGGCTTGGGGTAGTCACGGCACGAGCCATGGGGACGGGTCATGACAATAATAATTATTTTCATCATAACATAATCATTATATAATCATAATAATTATGATAGTAATCATTTGATAAAATCATGGAGTTTTGAAATTTATAAAAATGAAACATCATGTCATAGTGGTCAAATAACACACATTGTTCTGAATAGAGCTTGTATAATGTTCACACATAACATAGGTGTGTAATTATAAAATAATAATCAATATGAATAATTATATTATCATGTTCACACTTATTTCACATCATCTCATGAGATACATCACATTAACCAATACATTGGTGCACTATATAATTCTGGGCACACCGGTGATATCATAACATTTACATAATCATGCATGCTAGTTAGAACATGTATCAATATTAGAAAAAAAATAAACCATGGAAGGGAATGTATTTCATGAGAATACAATCATGAAAAATCTTTGGGGTTCCCAAATAAAAAGATAATAACATACTTGGTATAAGAATCATCAACCTTGAGTGAAGATGAATCAATCTAAAGAGAAGTAAAAAAGTGTGTTTTTTAGAAAGAAGTGTTATTTTGGAAAATTATTTTCCTTTTTCATAAAATAATATTGAAAAAATGTGTATCCTCAAAAAGTAAATGGGAATGAAATTTTAAGAACATAATATGAACATTCATACCATGGAAGAGTGGATAACCCAAAGAATGGAATTGGGTTTGAAAATCCCCTTACCATACGTTCAAATGATTTATTCACTGTAATATCATGGTTAATAAAATTAGATTCATTAATTAAAATTATTAACCGACTGTACATGTATTTGATTTATTATAATTTTATTAAAGTCATTTATTGGTATTGTGATGTGTTATAGTGTTCAATTTCAGGGTTTGAGAGTGTCCATTTCTTGGTTTTCATGATCGGTTCACTAGTATACTTGTATGGAAGATCATGTAAAATGGAATAATTATAAATAATAGAAATTGTATATTATTAATGAAAAATTATAGGTTGAATTGTTCTTATATTTTTTTTTCAGATATGAGGATGATTCAATAGATAAAATATTAATGATAATCGTTTATATTTGGTTACTTTCGATCACAATGAACCTATCTTATTTTATCATGTATATAAGTTATTTAAATAACATAAAAAAGGTTATAAAACAAATTTTAAAATCTTTTTTCAACCATTATAATGGTTTTAAGACCATCTTTGAAGGCGTTAAAGGAAAATTAAAACTTTTTATCCTTGAAGGAGATAAAACAACACCTCAAACACGGTGTTTCAATTTTTAGAATGAAAGGGAGAGGAGAAGAGGTTTGATGATAGATTATTACATTAACATAATAAAGTCACTGTATATTTATGATACTAGAGTTATCATGACACTTAGATAAGGGTATATGTTGAGATAAAAATAAAATACATGAAAATAAAAAATAATTAAAAGAAAAGAAAGAGGATTTTACTTCTTAAATTCTTCTCATTGAGAACCTCCTTTGGGAGATTGGTTTTGGTATTGTTTTTGAGAACCATGGATCTTAGACATGGGGAAGAGGATTTAGAAGTGTATTTTATAGAAATTTTACAAGATTAAATTCTTATAATAAGTGAGTTGATGAGGTGGTGAGGGGTTGTGGTTATAGTGGAGGAGAGGAGTGTTTTTTTGATTATTTTATTCATTAGTTTGTTATTTTGGGTCAAGAATATTAATAGTTTGGAAATTATCACTAAATATATTAAAACAATAAAGTATATTTTTATAATATTTTCTTACATAATCCATACATCATCTATGAATTAATAATTCATGTATTTGGAAAATACCGTAAATTACTTTATTTCACTATTCACTAAAAAATCCACTGTTTTAGAAAAATCTATAAAAATCACCCTTACCATTTTTAGATGTGTAGAATTAAAAAATGAACTCCATTTTATGAAAATAATATTATAAACACGAGAAATTATATTTTTAATTAAAATTATTTTTTATTATAGAAATACAGATTTTTAAATTATAACTGATTTTATGACACTTGGAAAAATTACTTAAGGGCTCATTAAATTATCTTATAATCATAATAAAGAAATAATTATTTTTGAATACATTTTTTGAAAATATATATAATTTAAAATAAATATATTAATTATAAAATTTTAATTAACTATTTATTACTTACAAAATTAACAACACTAAATTTATCATTTCTAAAACATTTATTTAATTATAAGATGAAATAAATATATCATATTTTAATTAAAAATATACATGAATTTTATTTATACCATCACAGGTGAGGTTACTATTCTAATAGATGGATTAGTATTCAAATTGGTCATGTTACTATTCTAATGGCCATGTTACTATTTCAATGGTATAGGTTCCTTTACTTCAAGAAATACCTCGTATTCCATTAATTATTAATTTATAGAGTTTTGATTGTGTCCTATATGTGATTTTATATGATTTATAATATAAGACATAATTATAATAAGGGTATTTACATTGATTAAATTTTTGGATGTTACACTAGGAGACTCAAATAAAAGACTCAAAGTCCTGGGTCCCAAACCCCACGTTAGTCCCATCTCTAAACTCCAGCCCATCCAAAAAAAGTAATAAACTATAAATTCCTTTTACATTTTCCAACCCTACATCCACCTAATCTTCTTGGTTACTAAAATGATTCCTGAATTGGGTGTGAGTAAAACAGAGTAGGTCGACACCATCGGGTCTAAACAAAACCAGTCTAATAAAAAGTGTATGAAATTATGTGATAAACATGTGCATTAATTAATTTAATAATTCATAAAATAAAACAACATTCTTAGGATCTCTTCCAAAATATCATTGAGACTGAATTATGACCATGCCAACCAAAATCATATAACCAAGTTAAAATAGCCTACTTCAATACTGTACTAGAATATCTCTGATCATGTCTTATGACCATCCAAAAAATAACTATATAACCATAGTATACTCACAAATATCAATCTAGGTTAAAGGCCTATAATAATTAAAACATTCCAAGTCAAATCCCTATAAGAATTACAACATAGGATTGGGCATAGCCTACTCTCTATAATCAAAATAGCGTGGTACTGGGTTAAGTCTGCTCAATATCATCATTACAACATTTAAGTGTGAAAGTGCCAGGGATGGACCTGATATATAAGCATTAAAACATGGGACACAATACCTATCATATATCATGGATATCATAATATTGCATCCCAATTATAAATGGTTAATTATTTGAATTACCATTATTATTTCATATTCCACTTTAAAATTAATTCACAATTGATTAAAAATTATATCAATAAGAAATAAGGAAAAAATTATGGATTCTATAACAAGAAATCACCTGATGTGACACGTAATGATTAACATACTTTGAGCTATTTTATAGTTCAATTATAATCATCGTTCATGTACCCAATGAGTATACATAAGCTAATTCAGAATGCAATTTCAAACAAAGGACTTCAGAGAATAATTTCATTCATTATTTAATTAGTTTGGGCAGATAAAACTATGGAAAAATCAAAATTTTCTATAAAATTGGCAATTATCAAACCATAGGGTTATGATTTTGATGCCCAACCTTTAACCGACAATCTAGAAATGCTTTCAATAGCCAATGCCCATGTGGAAGAAGGTGATGATGATCGAAGAGAGGTTTTTAGATCAAATTAGATCAAGATCAAAGTAAAAAATGCAATCAATCAAGGGATTTCACCACAACGGTTGGAGAAGAAGGAAGAGATGGGAGAAACCTAACAAAAAATACTTAATGAGGATTTCTCTTAAAAATGCGACATCTATAAGGGAGCTTGGCACTCCAAATATACTTGTAAGATTCCCTAGGGCTGAGAGGAGAGGAGATTCAGTGAATTAGAATGAAAATTAGCCACACAATATGTTTAAAACAATTGGTTGGGAATTTACACAACGTGAAATGTGATTACACATCGTTTAAGTGTTTTTAATTGACTAAAACAAGAAACCAATCAAGTTGGAACCAAATACTATGTTTATTCAAATGATAAACTTTCATAATAAAAATACAACTGAAAGAAAATATTAATGAAAAACCCAGAGAGAGACATACCTAAGAAAAGATGGGATCTTACAGTTTTAACAGTGTGAGACTTGTTCAATGAGATTATGATGGTCACAACGGGATAATGAGGTCGGTAAAATCAACCAACGAATAGAGGGTCCCAAATAATGAATTATTCACACTTCAATTCAATAAATTCAAGATGTTTGGCATTATGAAAATAAAATACCCAAACCACAATCTAATGGGGTTAATAGGAATAGACAACCTCCAATATAAAGGAATCATAAAAGTTCCTATACAATCACTACTTCTAAAGTGGATCATTAAAATGAAGTGGTTTGTGATACACCCATCATCCATTCAGTAATTTTAAATGTCATATTGAATTATGGTTTTACCCACTCCATTATGTCTATAATTATTTAAAAACTTCATTGTTTTTTTATTATCAGTGAAGACTCATAGTATCACGATGGTTTCACCCCAAGTCTATAATATTTTTTAATTGAATTTTTTATTTGATTATTAATCTAATTATTATCCATTTAGTTTAATTAAATTTTGGACACTAATTAACTCTCTCTATCGAATCCCTTATCAATTTCTAGAGTAAGGAAGTCAAATTTCATATCCTAAATCAACCTATGATCATATATCAGTGTATGTCTTACTAAAAAATTCTTACCATGATTACATCCATCATACATGTCTTAATATTTCCATGAGATTATTTTCCTAGTCATACTGATGTCATGAAAGATGATATTTTATTATAAATTATATATTGAGTCATGATTATGTTAAGAATACCACCATCGGTGAAAGAAATTAAAATTATGATGTTGGAATTAATTTAAGTGTCATATAATGTATCACCCTAATATTTTAGTATATATTTTATTTTAATTAAATACTCCATTAAATATATTTCTCCGCATATAGTACCAAAATAAAATGAACTGCAATAATTTTTTACATGATAAAATTATAAGTATTAATTGTGACTATTATGATGTAGCTATTCAATTATAGGGAATAAAATGAAATAACTACATAAATAAACACATATATACATAAAAATAAATTTTATTTTAATACTAATTCATTGATTGGTGTTGCTAAATACGTTTTATGACCATTTTGTGCTTAGAAATGTATTTTCTTAAAAATTGACTTTTTTGGAATTATGAATTATTATTTTAAGAAAATAAAATTATTATTGTTAAATTATGACAAAATATATTTTTTATATGAATAATAAACTAACACTACATAAATTATTAATTTATAGTAAGTATGAATAAGAACAATTAATATTTTAAAAAAATACATTTTCCTATAAAAAGTGTTTTCAGTATATTTTATGTTTTCATTTAAAAGTTAAATTACTAAATTTTAGGATTTTAATTTTAAAAAATAAACATCATTTTTTAATACATAATATAAAAATTATCTTATGTTTATTTTTGGGATTAAAAAAAAGGGTTTTTATGTGAATAGAGAAAAATACACCTTTACAAATATAATCACTTTTAAGACATCATCATGATATAAGAATGACTTAAAAGTTTATAATGCATTTTGTTTGAAAAAATATGTATTAAAAAATGTTTTATTAATTACATAAAATTATTGTTTTGGATTTATAAATCTATTTTTAGCTCTTTTTAAAATAATTGGTATTTTATTTTAATAAGAAAATATTTTTGATCCTTTTCTTTAATTAACAAAATTACAAGGTTTCATTCGATTTTTTATTTAATTTAAAGTAACATAAATTTATTTTTATTCATAAAACAATATATTGTATGATTATAAATTCTATACATTATTTTTTAGTAAAATAATTTTTATTCTTAAAATGTCATTTATCAAAATGTCATTTTTATTACATTTTGTGTACTTATATTAAATTATTTTTTACAAAAATATTGAAATATTAATTTTTTAAAATGTATTTCATATTTTTAGTTATAAAAAAAGATATTATATAATATTTAAAACTTAATTTTTATTTTTTGAAATATGTACCCATTGTCAATCTTTTTCACCATGGTAAGTGTTAAAAGGTTTTGGGGGGGGGGGGGGGGTGTAACCTCAATGATAGGCCCAATTTTTTAATTAAAAAAATAAAAAAAATTATTATTTAAGTCGATATATACCATACCAAAATCTATATTTTAAATTGTTTTATTTTGAATCCACTTTCCCTAGAAAAATTCTTATATTATTTTAATGTTAAGGGTATTTACTAGAGTGTAACTCCCCTCACTTATTAAAGAATAACTCATCTCTTCACTTATTGACACACATTGAGGAAATTATATCAACATATATCTATCTAAATCTCCTATAAAATTCCTCCTCACATTTTAAAGGTCCTTGTATTATTGAAAAACCAAATTAAGAAGGCTTAAGGTTTATGATAAAGGAGGAAATCCATGAAATAGGTAAAGGTCTTAACTAAATTATTTTAAGTTTCTTGAATCTTCAAACTTTTTAAATTTTTATATAAAATCCTCATATATTTTAATTATTATAATTTTTATACTTAACTTTCATTATGTTTATGGAATAATCATTTTATACTTCCCATCCATCCAATGGAAAATGAAAACATCGCTCATGTCTATGTGAAGACTACCACCTCCATGAAGTGATGTATTTCATTTTTCATCACCAAATATAATGGATGGTTATATAGATATATTTAATTTATATATATTTTATATATAACATAATTATTATTTATTAAATGAAATTTATTTTCTACCTCTATTTCCATCAACTGAAAAATAAAGACATTGCCCATGTGTATGTGCGGACAACCGACTCCATGAAGCGATGTATTCTATTTTTCACCACCACTATATATGTATGCTTGTAAAAATGTATATGGTGAATATTTATGATATCAAAGAGTATCATATTTCATTAATATTATTTTATTGGGATATGAAAAAATTTATGATCTTAAAAAATTATTATGTAGATATCAATAAATTACACAAAATAAGATCATAACTGATTTCATCTTTATGAATAATTATTAAAACTCTCATGGTATGATATCTCAAAATAATAAATAATATCATTAAATATATTATTTTCAATTAAATAATTGGTAATTTTGAACTTTTCATCCATGAATAAGGTCTGAGATCACCATTACAAAACAAGCATGAAACAATCAAAAATACTAACATTAGATGATGAAAATAATAATTAATTAACTAATAAATGTGTAGAAAATGATTATAATAGCGGAATATGAAAGTAGATATATATTAATAATTATTATAATTAAATAATTATGATAATTATCTTTATTATATTGTATTTTAAATCACTTTCATGGAAGCCATGAGTTATGGTGACTATTTTTCATTTTAAATTCCTTCTTTATGAAATGTTTTGTATTAAAAACCTATTTTTTATAAGATGTATATAATAAAAATGTGGATTAATTTTTAATGATTATAATTTATCCATAGTTATTAAATTTATTTTTAATTTTTTTATTTCAAAGAGTTATGATTAAAATTTTTCTAAAGGCGTAATGTTTTCCTCATCTCAAATTCCCTTCATTGAGATATGTTCTATTTTCACAAAATTTTTTATTATATATGGTACATATACTATCCATGAATGTTTTTATGTTAATTTTCATGAAAATAATGTATATTTACAAACCCATATAATGTTATATACTTCATTATGATTTAATTAAAAGGTTTGTAAATCTCTAATTGTTTATATTGCAATCTCTCTTTTTTTATCTGGATTGTTTACGATTCAATTTACTTTTTAGAAATTGTATAATAATAATTATATAAACCACATATATTTTCTAACCCTTTTTATTTTTTAGTTTTTCATGTATTATATCTAATTTACCCTCTTTTGTACTTAATAATAAGGAAAGAAATTTTTTTTATGAAAAATGGACCTTATTTATACTTTTAGGATAGAAATATTTCTCATCCATTTACTTATTATTCAAATTTTATATAAGTTTTTAACTATAATTAAATGTTTAATAATAGTATTTTATAATAATTTTTACTTTCATAAAATAAATAAAAAGCAATCATTTCAATTTTTTTATTTATGACTCACTTTTGACTTTTTTTACAAAAGTGTGAATAGAATGTCTTTAACATATAAAATATAAATAAATATTCACAATATCATATACTTTAATAATAATTAATCTTATATTAAAACATTAAATTGATATATAAAGATAATTAAATTTTAATTATTTTGGTATTTCTTATTTTTTTTGTTTTATTAAAAGAATAGTATGCTTTCACTTATTTTTAAAACATATTTCTAATGTTTTTATAAAATTATTTTTCATCTATATCAACATTATTTGATGATTTTTATATTTAAATGGGAATATTTTATAATAATAATACCCAACATATTTACATGGATGGAATATGATTATTTTTTAAGGATATTATCATGAAACCCATTTCTTTTCCATGGGTTAATCATCCTATAATGGAATGAGTAGTGCGCTTTAGATCTTATGTCATAAATAAGTAAAAGTTTTCAGTATGTGACATGAATGGTCTAATTTGGACCTCCAATTCATTGATTAAACTTTTATACCATATGAAATAAAGACTTAGTGTATGTAAATGAGTACTTTATAATGCTGTTCACGTGATTATTTGAGGACATGATTTTTGTTTTGCATTGTTCATAACCGTGTGGGTGGAAACGATTGATTATAGTCTTGTTTTCATGATGATGCATGGACATGATCACATATCGGTTTGTTTACATGATTGTGTATGAAAATGGTCATTTATAACTTTGTTCACATGATTGTGCAGTGACATTATCATATTTATCTTTTTTTAAATGATTATTAATGTACCTGACCACATTTTCACTGTTTATAATGCCAGGATTTACTATACTCATGCCACATTTCTATGTTATATTGTATTCCAATGTTATTCTCTATGGATCATTTTTATTGTCCCATGCTTCCACACTCTTATTCTATAGTATATATATTTAATCATCAAAGGTACAACTTATTCTATCAGGAATTAAGGATAACATTTACGAATCCATGATCTTGTTAACAATATATTTATTATAAGATTACATTTTTTGATATGAATATGATCTTAACCTTGATGAAATGTTTATAAGTTTTTCCCATATTGATGATTTTAGCTTACCCATTTTTAGGTTTCTATTCCCCAGGTTATAAATATGGGTATAAGCTAGGGAATGACTAAAATGAGATATAATATGGTGCGATTATAGAGAAATATCACTAATTATAGTTTTATATATCTTTTCTCTTAAGACAAAAAAACCTTTGGGTTTTGAGATTGTGTGAGTATTTGCAAGATTCAATTTTTTAAAATTTAAACTATATATAAGTTTGGAATGATTCATCTCACTTAGTATCAAAGCCTATGTCTAAAGAATGTTTTTTAACCCTAGTCCAATGAGTGATTGTGTGGGGAATATATTCATTTAATTATTATTCTATTAGATAATGGTTGAACATGTCGAGGGCATAAGATATTATAACACACTGAGATTTTGTGAAATATTTTATTTGAAATTAGTTTAATCTTTTAGATATTTTGAATTACACAAAAGCCATAGTTTTTCCTATGTTATAAGAAACACTGAGTTTATATTTTTTTACGCACAACACTATATTTGGCTTGTGTTGCAAACAATATAGAGTTTATATTATGTTACTTGAAACATCAAGTTTAATCAAAATATGAAATATAATTAAATCATTATTACTTAATTTGAATTTTATCAACAAGATGTTTGAATAGTGTGTATGAATGTGATTATCTTAATAATGAAAATATATGGTTTAAACATGTATATATAATGAATTATTTGGATACCAATTAATTATAAATTGAAATTAAAACCTTTTGAATGTAAAAGAGATCATATTCTGAAAAAACATTTTTCATGCACATAAACATGTTTTACCTCAATAAAGTAAATAAATCACTTTAAGTGAAAGATTTCAATGAAATTTATATATTATATATTAAATAAAATTATCAAAATTCATTTTGTGTTTTTTAGACAATATATAAGAATAAATCAAAATTTAAGCTCAAAAACTATATATTTCCAAATAATGGTTTTATCACCTTTTTTAGGGCACTTATTTTAATTTTTTTAACAATTTTATAAAATTTATTTTATGAAATAAATGTCATTTTTGAAATACTAATTTTAGAATTATACTTGGGTGAATTTTAGTGATTTTTCTAAAATGTTTCATTTTTTAATGAATAGTGAAACATTCTGAATTTTAATTGAAAACCACATTTTCATTTAATTTATTTATAAAGATAAAATTCATTTTAAATTGATTTTAAAGAAAAAATAGTAATATAATAAATAAATTAATCTAATTTAGGTCATTTTAATCAATTTGATATTGAATTTTGATATAAAAACTTTGTAAACTTTTGAACATTTTCTCTTTATAAGCCTACGTTTTCTTCACATCCGTGGGACTAATTTGAAAATAAAAAATTTTTATTTTGTGAATTGAATATGGAAAATTATATTAAATATTACTAATCATGACAATTTATATTGTCTAATGATGGAAGATTTAATTTTCCCATAATTCTTAGTGAAAAAAGTTAAAAACTACTTACTACGATAAAGGTTAAAATAGGGTTTTGGGATTTTTCACGCACCTGTGTTAAAATTAATTTTTAGAAGACATAGAATATTTATTTAATGTAAAAAATAATAATTTTATCAATATATACTAAATTATTATAATTATTACATATAGTATAAATCAAATAAAATCACAAAGGGGCACAATATAATCTTTATAAATGAATAATGAATGGAATAAGAGGTATTTATAGAAGTTAAGGAACATATACCAATAGAATAGTAACTTGAAATTTAGAATAGTAATGTGACCATTAAGAATAGTAATATGACCAATAGAATAGAAAACTCACCTATGAATCTATAAATAAAATTTAGGTATCTTATGAACGAAAATATGATATATTTATTTCATGGTATATGTAAATAAACATTTTAGAAAATTTAAATTAATTGTTGGTGTTTTCGTAAGTTATAAATATTTAATTGCAATTTTATAATTATTATAATTATTTAAAATAAAATTTATTTTTATAAAATTTATTCACAAAAAATAATTTTTTTTCTTAAGATTATAAGATAATTTTATGAGGCCTTAAGTAATTTTTCAATGTGTCATAAAATCAGTTATAATTTTAAAATCACTATTTTTTTAATAAATAATTATTTTATTTTAAAAATAAATTTACCATATTTATAAAATTATTTTTATAAAATGGAATCATTTTTTTAATAATTGTTTTTAAAAATCATTAGGGTGATGTTTTGGGGGTTTTCAAATATAGCTGAATTTTTAGTGAATAGTGAAATAAAGTAATTTATAGTATTTAACAAATACATTAATTATGGAGCCATAAATGATGTATGGAGGATGTAATCCCATAATATTGAGCTCTAATATTTTATTTAATATATTTAGTTATATGTTTATAAATATTTATAGTCATGATCCAAAATAATAAAATAATGAATAAAATAATGAGAAAACACTCCTCTCCTCCCCTATAAATACCACCCCTCACCCCCTCTTCACCTCATACCTTCCATGAATTGATCCCTATTCAAATTCAGATCAATAATCTTACCAAGAACCTCCCACATGTCTAGTATCTCTTTTTTCACAACAAAATACCAAATACAATTTCCCTAAGGAGGTTCTCAAGGAGAAGAAGTTCTAGAGGTAAAATCCTCTCCCATTTTCATTTAATTTATTTTAAAATTAATTTGGTTTCTTATTATCTCCTCACATACCATCAGAAACGTGGAATTGTAACCCCCTAAGTTTTTATAGACCGTTTTTTCTTTAAATAATTTATAATTTTTATTTATATTTTGCAATGTACTAAGTCATAAATTCTTTTCCCACTAAACTAACTTGTTGATACACGGAACACCGAGTATAGATTTTATTCAATGTATAAAAGAACTCAATTTGGATTATGTTATACTCCACAACCAAGGAATATTTCACTACACACAACACTAACTTGTCCTGCGTTATATGCAAGAGCGACCTTCCTCGATAGCTTGCGTTGCACGCAATAGTGTGTTTCACTAAAAATGATATATTATTAAAATATTATTATTTAATGGGATATAAACTAGATGATATAAATATTATTAAACATTACTTTTTTAATATAAAATATACATTAATCTTATGTATTTTATAGACATGATATAAACAAATCAATTTTTTTGGATAAAAGAAGTATTTTTCAAAAAATGCAGTTTTTCCGCCTTTTAATGGTGCACCAATTTTAAATATAATTTTTAACACATTTATATATTATATTTGAAAAAAATAAATTTTTTTTTTGGAATATGGACATAAAAATTTAATTTTATTGAATTTTTGGTATTTTTCTGATAAAATTCATATTTTAATGAATAGTGAAAAATATTGCATTTTAATTCAAAAATTCAATTTCTTTTAATTTCTTTATATAGTTAGATTATATTTTTAATTGGTTTTAAAGTGTAATTGGATTATTTTTTTTATCATTTAATCTAATATTTCCCTTTTTAAGTAATTTTACATTTAAATTGGACATAAACACTTGTTAATCTTTTGATAGTTTTTACTTCTTAAAAACCCACTTTCTGGTTTTGACAATGGGAATTAATTATAAATTAATTTATGAAAATTTTGAGTTTTGAATTTTGAAAAATTGATTCCATATTTGGAATAATTGGGTCTAAATTATGCTAATACATTACTTTTTTTTTGATATTATGAATAGTAACTATGATAATTGTTATTTTTCACAGTTAATGGTAAATCAGGTAAATTAGTGTAACAAAAAATATGATAAAGATAATAAAATTATCCTAACACCTCAAACAATCCTATTGGATGTATTTAATTCAACCAATATCACCTATGGTTCAAAATTTCTTTATTTAATAGACTTTTCTCCATGAAAGTGATGTAATTGTAATTAAAACAAAAGAAAGTGAAAATATGTCACTCTCCTATATCTTATAAGTATAATAATTTTAATATAGTGATAAAATTATAAAACATTGAACATAAATAGTATCCAAAAATATAATGGAATTATCTATATCATGTGAATTTATTTTTAATTTTTATAGACTAAATAATTACCATTAATGATGACATAATAATGATGTAGAAATTATTTTATTGATATAAATTTCAGATGAACTAATTAATGTGCTCCATGAATTTTCTATTTGACTATGATATGTTTGTAGTGTATTAAATATTTGTTTCAAATTTTCCTTCTATATGGATTTTAATTAAAGTAAAATAAATAAATAGTTTCAAAATAAACACTATTGTTATTTTATAAAAATAACATATTATTAAATTTTTTAAAAATCACAAAAATATTTAAAAATTAAAATTTGAAAATTATATGAATTAAAATGTACTAATGTATCCAATTATGGAAAATTTATAATACATAAGTAAATATATATAACCATTTAATATTTAGAATATTATAACCATAAATAAAATTAAATAGATTAAATAAGGATAAATCAAAATGATAAGTTTTAAAATAAAATAAAAACATTTCTAAATTTTATTGTTTTAGAGTATTTATACCCATACTCTTCTTGTAATTGAAATAAATGATTTGGGGACCATTATAAACTAAAAATCAATTCATAAAAAATTAATATTTCAAGAGTTTCCTAATGTTCCCCTCCTTATAAAAAGCCACCACATTTACCCACTTACTCACACCTTTAAATCCCTTCAGATCATCCAAAATTTGCTTAAATAAGCTATTAAAATCCCTAACTTCCTTCTAAAGGCCAAAATTTAGGTATAAATCCATCCTAGGGAGACCTTTTGTGCAAATCAAAATGAGATACTCGAAAAGGAGGTAATTTTTTTATCACCACTTTCCAAATTCTTTTCTTCTTCTAATTCCTCTTCTTATGTTTTTCCATAATAAGTAATAAATATTGTATCTTCAACATTATAATATGTTATTATAATTATGGAAAAATTTTATACCTCGGTTTTCCCATCCTATAAATAAAAAAATCACCATGCATGCGTACATAAAACTTACCGTCTCCATGCCGTGATGTAATTTTTTATTCAACAACACTTAATTTGGAAGGGTAAAATGATGAGTATAATGGATTTAAATAATAATATAACATGATAATTATTTTGTATAATTAACATACCATCCAATTCTATACAATTTAACCATTAAGTGAATGATAGTGTCGCTCATTTGTACGTACAACCTTCCGTCTCTACGACTCGATGAGATTCATTCTCCACATTAACCATTCAAGAATGATTATTAAGTATATATAATAAATAATAATTAAATTTATGACATACTAATTCTACCTGATTTATTTATATATATATTCCATTTACTTTCTTCTATTCAATTCAATAAGGAAAGAGAAACACCGTTTATGTGTACGTATGACCAACTATCTCCATGAACAGTGTTTTCCATTTCATTTATCTATCTACTATATATATTTCTACACAGAATATTTATGATACATAAATCATTTTTTACATTTTGTAAGTGTTTAAATAATGTTCTAAGTAATAAGATCAAGAATAACTAGTCAAAACACATACGATAAATAAAATGATTATAACCCAAAACGTTGCTTTAACAAAGAATTGATAAATAAACAGGTTATATAAAGTCATAAGAAAATAATATTTGATATCATAAAAATTAATTTGATTTTGGAACATGTCAATAAGATTATTTAAATCAGTATATAAGAGGTTTGGATATATACGAAGTATATTAGACCTAAGGTAAGATATACTTTTGAAATCTCACTTTTTTCAAGATTGATTATATGAAAGTATTTACTAGTGTATATTTATCATCCACATCCATGTTTCTTAAATAGGTAATATTATTTTTATTCTTATAAAAAAATTTTAATTCAATTTTATCCATTGGTAAATTTTTATTAAACGACATGAAAGGAATCTTTTGGCGTTTTTTAATACGAGGAACTTTTTTAATTTTCTGATAAAAGTATGAGGAGAATGTTTTTTTAAACTTATACAGCAAGGACATATTTTGACATCTCCATAATACCTTATTTCCATGAAGATTATTTTACAATATTTCATGTTTATTTTTGACTAAATAATTTTTTTTAAAAATTGAATGAAATTTTTATAAAAGAAAATGTTTTTGAAGAAGAAAGGATATTTTCATCAAGAATTAATATCATGTGTTATTTTCCATCTATGTTGACATTATATAAATAGGGTTATGTTTATATCCATACTATTTATATGAATTAATTATGTTGATTATGGAAATGATATTTATGACATCCTTTTAGTTTTATATGGATTATGATGGAATGATGTTTAGGAAATCCATTCTATTCTTTAGGTTATGCTATGATGAATGGTTTATGTTTTTGTGGAACATGTAATAATGATTTCATTATGAGATGGGTGAGACTTATATCTCCCTCCAATTCATTGGTTAATGATTTATGCCTCATGAGACAGACATGAATAGAATGAAAAGTAAATTTAGTTTAGTAATATAGGGCTGGAATGACATGTAAATCTGGTTCAATAATACACGGCTAGACCAGTAAGTAAATTTGGTTCAGTAATGGACCTTTTCCAATATGATGGTCTTGGATGTAATTCCCTGGATACTATATATATCATATTATATTCTTATTTGTTTTACCCAATTACATGTTTTATGAAAATTCTATTTTATCATGGTTAATTTTCCTTTATGATCTATGCCTTACGCACTACCAAGATTTAATTCATGATTCATGATTTTGATATTTATAATTTATATTCATGTTTTTATATTCTTAATTTTATGGTTTGTTTTATGTTCTCAATGTTTAAACTTAATGATCATTTTATATCATGCTTTTTTGGGTATATTTTTTTAACTTATTAAGAATTCCATGAAATTAAATTTAATGTCTATGTATGTCAATCTTGGATCTCTATAGTTGGTATCAAAGCTATGGTTTAGTGATCCTTTAAAAACTAGAATGTGAAAACTTTAGTGAGATCCCTAGTGATATTTCTAAGGCATGTCTAGGTATGTCCCTAAAGATAGGTCTAACTATAGGTTACATTCCTAGAATTATGGTAATAATCATGAATAATATAGGAATAAACCTAAGATGTTAGAGATTAAAAGTACTCCCCCTTGATTTTATCGTTTTCCTAGTAAGATTTATGCCTCTCACACAATTATTTTTGGAACTAAGATAATGGATGGAACCTAAAAGAACCGTGTTAATGATCATTGCACTGAGAAATACAATGATTGTTCTCCTGAACAAACAAACATTATGGGAGATGGAATGAAAAATCTTATTGCTACACTTACACAAGCTATTAATCATTTTGGAATTGTAAATGAATAGAGAAGGGGACAAAAATATATTGAGTTCTTCATGAGGAAACTTCCACCTTCCTTCAATGGGTCTCTAGATCCACTTGTTTCTGAACAATTGATCAGTTCCATTGAAAATAAATTTTCCATCCCTCTCTATTCAGAACACGAAAAATTCATTTTGGCCATTTTTCATTTAGAAAGTGAAGCATACCAGTGGTGTAATCTAATCAAGAATAAAAGGTAGCAATATGAAATTGAATCCATGGAATGGGATGAGTTCAAGAACGTATTTTTCAACAAGTACTTCCCTTGTATTCATTGAACAAATATGGAAAATGAGTTCCTTGACCTTAAAAAAATCTTGATAAATCCTTTGGTACATACAAGGCAAATTTTACAAGACTTTCAAGGTATGCTTATGAATTTATCATTCAACCTGATAGTAAAGTTTATAGATTATTTGGTGGCTTAAAACCAAGTATTATAAGAACATTAACTATAATACACTTTAATAGATAAGAATAGATTTTTCATAGTGATTTCATAGTACAAATTGAAGTTGGTGTTACATATCAATCTCATGGTTTCGACAAGAAAAAAAAGATAGAGTTCAAGGTATAATCTCAAAACAATGGTGAAAAGAAGATGGATGTTTCCTTATGATAAATGTGTAGAAATATACATGGTATAAATTTTCATAAAGGGACTAGAAAATTTTTAAAGTGTGTAAAAGAAGGTCATCAAGAAGTTGTGTCCCAAAGTAATGGGAAAAGGTTGCTAAAGATGTGAATAAATAAAATAATAAAGAAAATTCACCACCCACACTTCAATGATACAAGTGAAAGGAAATGGGGAATTATGCTAACCAATTCCCTAATCCAAGGGATATGGATGATTATCGACATCAACAACCTATTAAGGCCAAATACAAAGGTAAATCACATGTGATCACTATTGGTGACATTCAGTATGACAACAAAGTGGAAGAATGATTAAGTGTTTCAGTAATGAGATTCCAAAATAGTGTGGTAGAATCAATTTAATTGTATTATGTAATATTTGAATATCAATTTATTGGTCCATTGTGGTTTTCCATATGTATATTGTACAATGTAACCATGAAAAGTGGTTGAAATATTTTTGGGAAGAACATGATATGCACATAATGAAGGGATACAGAGATAATGTGATGTTTGATAGTATTAATGTCTTCATGACTTATATAAGGAAAAAACTATACAATGGTTTGAGTATATAAATTTTTTGGTATTTTTGGTGTGTGGAAAGAGTTATTTTTTACAGAATGCATGTTTTCACTAAGGTTCTATGGTAATTCATGTTATTTCCATGTTTCAAGAGAATAAATGATTAAGTTATTCACATGTTTGGAATGAGACAACCAAGAAATACCTTATGAGATATGGGAGATATATGTTAATTCGATTTTTCTCACATCTTTCTAAAGTTTTATATTTTCAGTTTTTTAAGTATAGTAATGTTATCAATTTATTGATAGTATAAGTTATATTCCTGTTGAAGTTTGTTAGATTAATGTATTATCTCACTATAGGTGTACTTATGCATATTTGATACCCTATGCTATCCTTTATGTTGAGATAGATGGAATGACCTATCATTCTATCGCATGACCTGCTAACACTTCAAGAATAACAAATTCAACTTCATTTCTTTAAATAAGAGATAATGTGGAAATAGTTCAAGGTAAGAACAACGGTGAGATTGTACCAAAATAAAGTAAGTATTTATTCTCATGAAAAATTATTCAACATTAGGGAAAGGATCATGAAAACCAAAAATGTTATCTCAGTACCTTCTTATCCAATGAATCAGATGATCCCCTAAATCAACGTAGATTTATTGATTTATGATTATTAACTTTCTCCTAACCTTTTCCCCTATTACTCTCCATCAAAACTTGATGGTTATATTTTTTCTTTCATATGCACGTTTTTAATTTCCACCTATGTTATTCTATGTGGAAACCTAGTGATGATTCACTTTGGGTAGCTTTTATGTTTCTTACTATCCTTTTTTAAAATGAAGTTGTATTATTTCTTATTAAGATATGGGCTTCCATGAAAGAAACTTTGAAGTAGTAAACCATTTATAACCTAGAAGAATTTAGTGTATGAAATTAAATTGGGGGGGGGGGGGTTAGAATGTAATACTTTTAGTTTTCATGGACAATTTTTTTCTTCAAATAAATTATAATTTTCATTTATATTTTGCAATTCACTAAGTCAAACATTATTTTCACACTAAACTTAATTGTCGATGCACGCAACACGGAGTATAGATTTGTTTTTCAATTTATAAAAGAACTAAGTTTGGATAATGTTATTATAATCCCCAAAGGAAGCATGAACTGCATGCAACATTGACTTGGATTAGGTTATATGCAAGAGCAAGCTTCCTCGATAGCCTGCGTTGTACACAATACCGAGTTTCACTAAAAAACGATATATTATTAAAATATTATTATTTAATGGGATATAAAATGGTAATTATGAATATTATTAACCACATTTTGAATTTTATGTAACATTAACATTAATATTATGCATTTTATAGAAATGATATAAGAACAAATTTATTTTTTCGGATAAAAGAAGTATTTTTCAAAATATACAGTTTTGCCACCTTTTGATGGTACACTAATTTTAAATCTAGTTTTTAACACTTTTATATATTAAATATGAAAAAATAAACATCTTATTTAGAATAAGGTCATCAAAATTTACATTGGTTTAAATTTTTGTATTTCTCTGATAAAATTCATATTTTAATGAATAGTGAAAAATACGACATTTTAATTCAAAACAACCTTTTCATATAATTTGTTTATATTGTTATATTATCTTTTTAATTTGTTTTAAAGTGTAATTAGATTATAGTTTTATCATTTAATCCAAATTATTTTCCATTGGAAGTAATTTCACATTTAAATTGGACATAAACACGTGTCAAACTTTTAATAGTTTTTTTTAAAAAACCTACTTTCTCGTTTTGATAACGAGAATTAATTTTATATTAATTAATAAAAATTATGGGTTATGAATTTTAAAAAAAAAATTCAATATTTGGAATCTTGGGTCCAAATTATTTTAATAGGTTACGTTTTTTGGATATTATGAATAGTAACCACAATAATTTGTTTTTACCACAGTTATAGGTAAATCAGGTAAATTAGGGTAACAAACAATATGATAAAGATAATAAAATTACCCTAAAACCTACAAAAATCATCTTGGATAAATTAAAGTTGAACAATATCACCTAAGGGTAATAATTTATTCATTTAATGGACTTTTGTTCATGAAAGTGATTTAATTTCAATTAAAACAAAAGAAAGTGACAACATGTCACTCTCTTATACCTTATATGTAAAATAATTTTAAAATAGTGATAGGATTCATTAAAATTAGGAAATAAATAGTATCCAAAAATAAATTGAAATTATCTACATCAATGAATTTATTTTGAATTTTTATAGACTAAATAATTACCATTAATGATGACACAATAGCGATGTAAAATTTATTTTGTTGATAGAAATATCAAATAAATGGTTATAAAATCGTTAAAATAAATATCATATGAACTAATTATTGTGATACACGAATTTTATAATTTACAATGACATTTTAGTAAAGTATTAAATATTTTGGTTCAAATTTATGTTTTGATGGGATTTTATTTAAAGTCAAATAAATAAATAGTTTCAAAATTTACACTATTGATATTTTATAAAAATAACATGTTATTAAATTATCTAAATATAAAAAAAATATTTAAAACTCAAAAAGTGTAAATTATATGGTATAAAATTTTATAAAGTATCCAATTATAGATAATTTACAATATGTAAGTAAATATTTTAACCATTTAATTATTAAAATATTATTACCATAAATAAAATTAAATAGATTAAATAAGGATAAATAAAAATGATAAGGTTTAAAATAAAATCACAACATTTCTAAATTTTATTGGTTAAGAGTATTTAGACCCATACTCATATTATCATTCAAATAAATGAGTTTTGGATCATTATAAACAGAAAATAAATTTATAACAAATTAATATTAAAAACTTTTCTGAAATGCCCGTCCTCCCTCTTATAAAAGGCCACCACCTATACCCACTTACTCACACATTTAAAGAAGTTTGGATTGTCCACACTCTTTTCAAATAAGCTCCAAAAATCCCTCCATTATTCCTAAAGGCCACACTTTGGGAAGAAATCCATCCCATAGGGATATTTTGTGCAAATCAAAAAAAGATACTTGAGAAAGAGGTAATTGGTTTTTCACATCGTTCAAAATTATTTTCTTATTCTAATTATTGTTCTTATGCAGTTTCCATTATATCATAATAAATCAAATAACTTCTAAATTCTAATATTTTATTATAATTATTGTATAAAATTATATGACCTTTTACCAATCCTATGAATAACAATATCACCATGCGTGCATGCGTACGACTTTCCGTCTCCACGCCCTGGTGAAATTTCTTATTCAACAATACTTAATTTGGATGGGTATAATGATGAGAATAATGGATTTAAATAATAAATATAACATAAGAATTAATCTTTAAAATTAATATACCATCCAATTAAATACCATTTTCCCATTAAGTGAATGATATCATTACTCGTGCGTATGTACGGACTATTGTCTCTATGACGTAATGAGATTCATTCTCCATGTTAATCCTTCAAGAATGATTATAAAGTATATATAATAAAAAATTATGATATATATGACACAATAATGCTACTATATTTATCTATATATATATATTTTATTAACTTTCATCTATTCAATTGAATAAGGAAGCAGAAACATCGTTCATGCGTACGTATGACCTACCGTCTCCATGAATAGTGTATTCCATTTCATTTATCTATCTACTATATAGATTTATACACTAAATATTTTTGATATATAAATCATGTTTTACATTCAGGAAGTTTTTAAACCATGATCTATGTAATATGATCAAGAATAAAAAATCAATACACGTATGATAAATAAAATGATTATTACCCAAAACATTGCTTTAACATGAAGTTAATAAATAAACTGGTAATATAAAGACATAAGTGAATCATATATGATATCATAAACATGAATATGATTCTGGGATAATTCAATAAAATTATTTAAATCATTATATAGGAGGTTAAGATACAAACGAATCATATCACACAGAAGGTAAGAGATAATTTTTCAATCTCATTTTTATCAGAGATTGTTTATATGTAAGTATTTACTAGGGTATATTTATTATCCACATCACTGTTACCTAAATAAGTAATATTATTTCTATTATTTTAAATTGTTTTGAAGTCAATTTTACCCATTGGTAAATTTTTATTAAACTGTATGAAATGAAAATTTTGGTATTTTTCAGAATGAGGAACTTTTTGAATTTTTCTATAAAAGCATGAGGAGAATGTTTCTTATCTTATAGGGCATGAAAATGTGTTTACATATTCATAATTCATTATTTACAAGAATATTAATCAACGAAATTTCATGTTTATTTTCAACTAAATAATTTTCTTTTAAAATTACATTCATTTTGAGAAAAAAATGTTTTTGAAGAAAAAGGATATTTTCCTAAATAATTTATCTTATGTGTTATTTTTCATCTAAAATGACATTATCTAAATAGGGTTATGGTTATATCCTAACTATTACTATGATTTTATTTTTTTTGTGATGGAAATAATATTTAAATCATCCACTTTTTTATATAGATTATGACGGAATGATATTTATGAAACCCATTTTAACCCTTGGGTTATGTTATGATGAATGGTTTATGTTTTTGTGGCACATGTAAGAATAATTTAATTATGAGATTGGCGAAACCTATATCTCTTTCTAATTCATTGAGTAAAGATTTATATCTCATGTTATAGTTGTGAAAAATGTTACTAATGATGTGAATTGAGAAAAGACTACATAGAATGAACCACCCACACTTCAAAGCTACAAGTGAAAGGAAATGTGGGAATTATGCTAACCAATTCCCTAATAAAAATGGTATTGAAGATTATTGATGTCAACAACCTCTTAAGGCCGAAGACAAAGGAAAATCTCATGCGATCACTATTGGTGATGTTGAGTATGGCAACTAGGTAGTGGAATTATTAAGTGCTTATGTAATGGGATTCCAAAATAGTGTGGTAGAATATCTTTTATTATATTATGGAATATTAGAATGTCTATGTATTGGTCCATTTTGGTTTTCCATAAGTATATGGTTCCGATTACCATTAAATTGATTGAAATATTTTTAGAAAGAACATGATATGTGCATAATGAAGGGATAATAATATAATGATATGTTTTAGAGTATTAATGGCCTCATGTATGATATAAGGAAAAAGCGATATCGTGGTTTGAGTATATAAATTTTTTGGTATTTTTGGTGTGTGGAAAGAGTTAATTTTGAAAGAATGCATGTTTTCACTATGGCTATATTATAATTCATGTTATTACCATGTTTCAAGAGAATACATTATTAAGGTATTCAAATGCTTGGAATGTGACAACCAAGAACTATTGTATGAGAGATGAGATATCAAAGTAAAGTTGATTTAGTTCACCTCTTTATAAAGATTTTTATTTTCAGTTTTTAGAAGGATTGTAATGTTATCCATTTATGTATAGTATAAGTTATATTCTAGTTAATGTTTGTTAGATTAATGTATTATCTCAGTATAGGTGGGATTATGCATATTGAATAACCTGTTCTAACCTTTTTATTGATATAGATGGAATGACCTATCCTTCTATCGCCTGATCTACTAACACTATCCAACTTCATTATTTAAATAAGAGATGAAGTGAAAATTGATCAAGGCACGAAAGATGGTGAGATTGTACTAAAATCAAGTAAGTATTTATTCTAAGGAAAATTTCTTCAACATTAGGGAAATGATCTTTAAAACCAAGAATATTATCCTAGTACCTTCTAATATGATAAATCAGATGGTCCCTTAAATCATCAAAAATTTATGGCTTTTTGATTGTTAACATTCTCTTAACCTTGTTCTCTATCACTCTCCATATTAACATGATGGCTATATTTTTATTTCATATCCATGTTTTCAATTCGCACCCATGTTTTTCTATTTGAAACCCATTGATGAGTTAATTTGGGTAACCATTATGTTTTTAACTTTCCTTTTTAAAATGATGTTATAGTATTCCTTTTTACTATGTGGGTTTCAATAAATTAAACTTTTAAGTAGTAAACCTTTTATAAACTTGAAATTTTTATATGGAGAAATTCATTTTAAGGGGGTTATAATGTGACACCCCAAGTTTTTATGGAGAATTTTTTTTTGAAAAAATTAAAATTTTCATTTATATTTTGCAATGCACAAAGTCATACATTCTTTTCACACTAAACTAACTTGTCGATACACTTTAAACTGAGTATTGATTTTCTTCAATGTATAAAAGAACTATATTTTTATTATGTTATATGAAACACAGAAGTAATATTTCACTAAATGCAACATTGTATTAGCATGCATTATATGCAAGTGAGACCTTCCTTGATAGCTTGCGTTGGACGCAATATCGAGTTTCACTAACCAATGATATATTATTAAAATATTATTATTTAATGGGATGTAAACTAGCAATTATGAATAGTATTGACCACATTTTTAATTTTTTATGACATTAACATTAATCTTATGTATTTTTTAGACATTATATAAGAACAAATTTATTTTTTCGGATAAAAGATGTACTTTTCAAAAAATGCAGTTTTCTACCTTTTGAGGGAGCACCAATTTTAAATATATTTTTAAAAATTTTATATATTATATTTGACAAAATATACGTCTTTTTTTGAATAAGGACATAAAAATTTCCACTGGTTGATTTTTGGTATTTTTCTGAAAAAATTCATATTTTAATGAATATTGAAAAATACAACATTTTAATTCATAACTGTCGTTTCATATAATTTATTTATATAGTTATATTATATTTATAATTGGTTTTAAATTGTAATGGGATTATATTTTTATCATTTAATTTAATGATGCCCATTGGTAGTGATTTTACATTTAAATTTAACATAAACACAAGTCAATCTTTTGACAGTTTTTACTTCTTAAAAACCCACTTTTTGGTTTTAACAACGAGAATTAATATTTAATTAATTAAGACAATTTTTTTTGAATTTTCAAAAATGGATTATATTTTTGGAATCAGTGGTCCAAATTATTTTAATAGTTTACTTTTAATTTTTTGGATATCATGAATAGTAAGTACGGTAATTTTCATTTACCTGAGTAAAATGTAAATCGGGAAAATTAGGATAAAAAATAATTTAATAAAGATAATAAAATTACCAATTTTTTTTAAAAAATTCTATTTTATGAATTAAATTAGACCAATATCACCTAAGGGTCGAAATTGATTCAATTAATGGGCTTTGATCCATGAAAGTGATGTAATTATAATTAAAACAAAAGCAAGTGACAACATGTCACTCTCTTGTATCTTATATATAGAATAATTTTAATATAGAGATAATCTTAATGAAAATTAAAAATTAAATAGTATACAAAAATATAATGAAATTATATACATCGTTTGAATTTATTTATAATTTTATAGACTAAATAATTACCATTAATGATGACACAATAGTTATGTAAAAATTATTTTTTTGATATAAATATCAAATAAATGGTTTTAAAAATATTTAAATAAATATTATATGAACTAATTAATGTGATTCAAGAATTTTATAGGTTACTATGTCATTTTATAAGTTTATTAAAAAATTTATTTTGAATTTATATTTTTTTTATATTTTAATTAAAGTAAAATAAAATAATAGTGTCAAAATTGAAACAATTGATATTTTATAAAAATAAATTATTATTAAATTATTTAAAAATCACAAAAATATTTAAAAATTACAAAGTGAAAATTAGAGAGTATAAAATTTTATAAAGTATCCAATTATGGAAAATTGAAAACACATAAGTAAATATTTATAACCATTTAATATTTTGAGTATTATTACCATAAATAATATTAAATAGATTAAATAAGGATAAATTAAAATTACAAGGTTTTAAATTAAATAGAAAACATTTATAAATTTTATTAGTTTATAGGATTTTGACCCATAATCATATTATATTCTAAATAAAAGAGTTTGGGACCATTATAAATTGAATATCAATTTATAATAAATTAAAATTTCAGGACTTTTCTAATGTGCCCCTCTTCTCTTTTATAAAAGGCCGCCCCTTCTACCCACATACATACCCCTTTCAAGCCCTTTGTATCATGAAAACTATGCTAAAATAAGCAACCAAAATACCTCCCTTACTCTGAGAGGCCACAATTTGGGCATAAATCCATCATAGGGAGACCTTTTGTGTAAATAAAAAAGAGACTCAAAAAAGAGGTAATTGTTTTATCACCTCTTTCAAAATTATTTTCTTCTTCTACTTCCTATTATTTGGTTGTCTCCATAATAAAGTAATAAATATAGTATCTTCTAAATGATGATATGTTATTATAATTATAGTAAAACCTTATACCTCCTTTTACGGATCATATGAATAACAATATCACCATGCCTGCGTACGTACGACTTACCGTCTCCACACCGAGGTGGAATTTATTATTAAATAATACTTAATTTGGATGGTTATAATGATTATTATAATGGATATAATTAATTAATATATCATGATAATTATTCTGTATAATTAATATAATATCAAATTCCATACCATTTAACCATTAAGTGAATGATATTGTCGCTCGTGCATACATACGACCTACCGTCTCCACAATGCAATGAGATTCATTCTCCACATTAACCATTAATGAATGATGATAATGTATGTATAATAAATAATCATGAAATATATGACATAATTATTCTACTATATTTATTCACATATATATATATATATGTAATTTACTTTCATCTATTCAATTCAATAAGGAAACAGAAACAACTTTCATGCGTACGTACAACCTACCATCTTCATGAAAAATGCATTCCATTTAATTTATCTATCTAATATATATATTTCTACACTGGATATTGATGATATATACATCATGTTTTATATTCTTGAAGTGCGTAAATAATGGTCTATGTGATAAGATTCAGAATAACAAGTCAAAAAACGTACGATAAATAAAATGATTATTACCCAAAATGATGCTTTAACATAGAACTGATAAATAAAAAGGTAATATAAAGTCATAAGTGAATCATATATGATATAATAAAAATTAATATGATTTTGGAATAAGTCAATAATATTATTTAAATCATTATTCAGGTGGTTTAGAAACTTACGAAACATATCCGATCTAAGGTAAGAGATAATTTTTCAATCTCATTTTTATCAGAGATTGTTTATACGTAATTATTTTCTGTGGTATATTTACCATCCACATCCATGTTTCCTAAAAAGGTAATATTATTTTTATTTTTATAAAATTTTTAGAATTCAATTTTAACCACTGGTGAATTTTTATTAAACGGAATGAAAGTAATCATTTGACATTTTTTAATACGAGGTACTTTTTCACTTTTCTGATAAAAGTAGAAGGATATTTTATTAACATATATGGAATGAATATATTTTTAAATCTTCATAATGCCTTATTTTGATGAATATTCCTCAAAAATATTTCATGTTTATTTTCCTCAAAATACGTTTTTTTAAAATTTAATGGCATTTGAGAAAAACAAAAAAGTTTTTAAAGAAGAAAGGATATTTTCTCTAAGAATTAATCTCATGTGTTATTTTACATCTAAGATGAAATTATCTAAATAGGGTTATGTTTATATACCAAATATTACTCTGATTTGAAAGTGTTTATGATGTAAATTCTATTTATGACATCCATTTTTTTATATGGACAATGATGGAATGATGTTTAAGAAAACCATTTTATTCCTTGGGTTTTGTGATGATGAATGGTTTATGTTTTTGTGGAACTTGTAATAATGATGTAATTATGAGATGTGTGGGACCTATATCTCTCTCCAATGCATTGGCTAAAGATTTATATCTCCTGAGATAGAAATTAATGGAATCGAAAGAAAATCTGGTTCAATATTACAAGGCTAAAATGACAAGTAAATCCATTTCGGTAATACATGGATGGAACGACAAGTAAACCCAATTTAGTAATGGACTTTTCCCACTATGATGGTCTGGGTATAAATTCATTTCCAACTATGGAAATCATATTACGTGCTTATTTGTTTTCCACAATTCCATGTATTATGCCAATGATATTTTATCATGGTTAATGTTCCTTTATGATCTATGCCTAATGTACTATAGAGATTTATTTCCTGATTCATGATTTTGATATTTAAAATTAATGTTCATGTTTTTAAATTCTTATGTATGTGTTTTTTTTTTGTTCTCAATGTTTACCATTACTGATCATTTGAGCTCACCCTTTTTATTTTTTCTTTTCCCCAGGATATAAAGAAGGGTTTTGGGTAGGGAAAAAAAGGGAATATCCTTATGAAAGATGTTAAATATCTTTCACCAAGTTAGAAGATTATGTTATAAGTTTACAAATACACTAAAATAATATGGTCTTTAAAAGTATATTTGTGCAATGCATTATGTATTCCACAAAAATAAATGTCATGTCCATGTACGTAAAGCTTGGGTTGTTATAGGCATGAAAAATACATTACCATATATATACTATAATTTTATTATGATAATGGAATAATTAATCATCAATCCTCTTCTCATATCCCCTATATTTTAAAAATGAATACATCATATTTGAGGTGATGATTTATCACCTTGAAGGAAGGAAAGTTTTCATTTTCCCTCATTGCCTTCAATGATAGTCGAAAAACCATTATAATGTTTAGAGAATATTGTTAAACTTATTTTATAACCTCTTTAGGATACGGAACTAAAATATATACATAATAATAAATAATAATACTAAATGAGTTCATTGAGACCAAAATCTGAGAAAATTAATCTAAATGGTTCTCATTACCTATTTATCTAATGATTCATCCTAACAACATATAAAAAATGATTATCAAGATCATTTAATATTTAAAAATTTCATTAATAAAATATATTCACAATTATCTAGAATTATATTTATTTTTACAAGAACTTACATACATTTATACAAGCGAACCGATCAAGAAAATCAAGAAAACAAACACTCCTAAATGATGAAATTGAACACTATAACTCATAAAAATGGATTTAAACGATCTTAATAAAGTAATAATGAATCAAATACATGTATAAGAAGTTAGTTATTTATTAATTTATGAATCTAATTTGATTATCTAGGATATTAATTTGAATAAAGCATTGAAACTTAAGTTAAGTGGATTCTCAAACCTAATTTTCGTTTTTTGGGTTATTCCTCTTTTGTGCCAAATTTTACTCTGGATGTTTTTTAATATTCCTAAAATATTATATATTTTTATTAACTGTTATTTTATGGTACAAACATGTTTACAATATGACTTTTTACCAATTAAATGGTTTTTTTAAATGAACTCTTCCTTTTAAAAGCACATATTTTACTTATTTTGGCATTGTTTCATCTTCACTCAAGAATTATGATTCTTATACCAATTATGTTATTAAATTTGGGAACCCCAAATTTTTTTTCCAGTCATTTATGATTTATTAAACTCTGAGGAAAACCATTTCATTTTGATGGGTTATTTTATGAAAAATATTGGTATATGTTCTATATAAAACACATGATTATGTAAATGTTATGATGTGATGGATGCACCCAAAATTATATAGCACTGAAGTGAATTGGTTAATGTGATGTATCTCATGATACAATGTAAAATATGTGTGAACATGATGATATATTATTTCACAATTATGAACATGTTATTATTAAGCACATATATTATGCGTGGACATGATGCTGGATTTGTTCACAAATATGTGTGGTAATTTTCCACTAAGACATAATGCTTCATTTTTATCCATTGAAAACTTCCATGCATTCATCTAATTCTTACTCTCTTGATTATTATGTGAATCCTATGCTTATATTATGATGATGATGATTATGCTCACCCATGTTATATTGATTCCTGTTCTAATATATTCTCTTACTGGGATTTTTTCTCACTCTCTCTTTAATATACATCCTTAGTTTACTACATATACTAAGGAGTAAAAGAGGGACACTATGAATATAATGAATACGAAATTAAATAATGTTTATGTTTTATTATGTAAAATTTATGTATGGTCCTAATTTTCCCAAGACACTAAAACTTTTGGATCATATTTTTGTAATGATTTTAAGTTGTATATCTTTAAAATTACGTAATAACCATCTAAGAAAAGTAGGGTTTCTATAGTTGGTATCAGAGCATGGTTTAGTAAATTTTTAAATTAGTATTACATAACCTTAGTGAAAACCCTTAGTATGACACAGAGTATATGAAAGCACCCAAGAATATTTGTTTTAGAAAAATCTTCTACAAAGGGATCCCCAAAGATATTCCTTTTTAGATAATTTCATAATAAAATAAATTATGTATTTATGACTTGTTGAATTATGTTTTGTTCAAACCATTTCTATTTTAGAAAATGGTGAGAACCATGAGAAACCTAGACAATAACCCATTTGAGGGACAATACAATGACTACCTGAATGACATCCCTAATGGTTTGGGAGGTGGAGACCAAAATTTCATCGAAATGATTACCCAATTGTGTTCGTATTTGAACAATAAACAGAATAATGTGAATTATATTCCTTAACCTAAGATGGATAAATTATATTTTGATTCATTTATGTGGAATAAACCATCAACGTTTGGTGGATCATTCGACCCACTAGTCCCAAAACATTGGGTCAACTTAAATGAAAATATATTTTCTGTGATTCACTATTCTAAGATAAATAATGTGACTCTGGCCATTTATCATTTAGATTTAGAGGTTGACCAATTGTGGGTGTCAATTAAGAACATCAATCTAAAGGATGAAATTTAAGAGATACAGTGGGAAAACATTAAGAAGATATTTCTTAATAGGTACTTCCCTCAAACTCTTCAGACAAATATAGAGAGGGAATTCATAGAGTTGAAGAAAAAAGAAGGTGAATCTATTATGTCTTACAAAGAAAATTTCCAAAGGATTTTAGGGTACACCTCAAGTTTTATTATCAAAAATGATATAAAAATATATTGATTATTTATTGGTTTAGAACATACCATCAAAAGCCTCTTGATATTTGAGACTTTGGGAGTTATGATGAATCTGTTTGACGTTCCCTCAAAGTGGACATGGAGTTTAGATAATGATCCCATAGCTATGGAGATAAGAAACTATAGAAGGATTTTCATGTTGTAGGATCAAATGAAAAAGTTGGAAAGAAAAGTCAACCACTCACATGTCAAAAACATGGGAAGAATTATCATGAGAATTACCTCAAAGTAATGGGAAAATACTTCAAGCATGGGATAGAAGGACACCAAACTCATGAATGTAGAAGAGACATGGGGAAGTGAGATAATTTTGTGAAGGAATGAATAGAACCACCCATGGTTCATTGCTTCATCTCTAGGTACCAATGGCATTATGGAAGCCATCACATTAAATCCTGAGTCATTAAGGATAATAAGTGTCAACAGTCACCAAATCCAAAGGAGCAATGGAAATCTTATTCCATCCCTTCTGATGTGGTGGATACCAATAATGATGTGATGACATGTATGATTTTTATTCATTCAATAATATAAAATGTACTTTTTCATTATAGATCTACATATTCATTTATATCTTCTATATTTGGAAGAAAAATTCAAACACCACCTCAAATTAATCATGTTGAGTTATCTATAAAAAATGGGGAAATTACTGAATCCAAAGTATATAACTCATCCTTAGTTAATGTTTTTGGACTAAACCTCTAGAAAAATCTTTTCTTACTTACTTTGGTGGTGTTTGATGCTACACTGGGCATGGATTGACTCTCTTTATACAAATCCAACATCAACTGTCAGGAAAGGGAGAAAATTATTCACATCATGATACATCCTCTAATTTTTTACAATTGTATAGAGGAGGATGAATATACTTTAGAATCATCATCTCAATTTTGGATATTATAAACTTACGAGAAAACATATCTAGATCAAATGACCTAGACAAAGGAGAGAATCATGATGAAAAACATTCCCATTGTGAGGGACTACACTGATGTATTCCCTAGCTAATTACTTGGTCTTACTCCTAACTAATAAGTTGAGTTCTAAATTTAACTTATTCCTAGATCTCTACCTATATCAAACACACCTTATAGAATGACTTCCATTTAGTCGAAATAACTAAAGAAGCAGTTTCAAGAGAATATAAAAAGGGTTTTTTATGCCTAAGTGATTCACATGGGGTGAAACAATCCTCATATTCAGGAAAAATGATGGATCGATGTTTCTTTTTTTTTATCATGATATAAAAAAAATTAAGATAAATAAAAAATATCCACTTCCAGTGACACATGAATTATTCGATCAGGTACGTGGGACCAAGTATTTCTCTAAGGTGGACCTTTAGTTCAGATATCAATAATTAAATTTTTGGAAGGAAGCTATTCCTAGGATAGCCTTTTGAATGAGGTATGGACAATATAGGTTCATAATGATGCCTTTAATACTCACTAATTATCTAGAAACATTTATGGACTTAATTAATGGAGTCATTACATATTACCTTGAAATTTTTTTGGTAGAATTTACTGATGATATTCTGATATACTTTAAGATAAAGGAGAAACATGAGGATAATTTTAATTGTATTCTATGGAATTTGATAAGGGAGAAACATTATGAAAAGTATAGTAAATGTTAATTCTTTATGGAGAATGTTTCATTTTTGGGGTATATCATCACTAGAAAAGGAATATCTATAGACCCTTATAAGATAAAGGTAATCAATGTGTGGCCCCAGCCAAAATATGTAATAGAGATCCACAGTTTCCTTGGTATATATTAGTTTTAATAATGATTTGTTAAGAAATTATCATAATTTTCAAACCCACTAACCATGTTGACTCGGAAGGGAGAAACGTTTGCCTAGACCAGTGAATGTGAAGACTACTTTAAAGAGTTAAATAAAGAGGCTTATCATTGCACCTGTACTCACACTTCTAACAAGTGGCGAAATCTTTGTGGAATATAAAGATGCATAACATAAGGGAATATGAGGTTTACTGATGAAAAATGATAAAGTCATTTCCTAATCTGAAAGGAAGTTGAAAATTAATGAGAAAATCTATCCCATGTATGATCTGAAGATGGGAGTTATGATCTTCACAGTGAAAATCTGGTAGCATTGTCATTATGGGTAGAAGTTTGAGATATATACTGATAAAAGGGCCTCAAATATATATTCACATAGAATTATCTTAATATACGTCAGTGAATATGGTTACAGCTTATCAAGAATTATGACTGCTCAATATAATACCATCCTTCCAAAGTGAATAATGTGGTGGATGCATTAAGTAGAAACAATCCTATAACTTTATCAATGATGATAATTGAAAATGATCAAATATTAGTAGATTATAAAAGGATAGATATGCGAATTATTAAGGAAGGAAAACCATAAATTATTTCTTAAATTATTACTCAACCATCCCTAATGGAGAAAATAAAGGATGCTTAAAGGAATGATGTGGAAATTTAGAAAAAGGATGAAATTTTTAGAAATGGGAAATCCTCAAAGATAAAAATTTACGAGGAAGTACTTGAAAGATTTGGGTCATGATTATGCGTACAATCTAAAATAGAGACAAATAAGGATATTTTTAATGACACACATAGCTCAACCTTATCTATTCAACCAGGGAGTAAAAATATGTATTGAGATCTCTGAGAGAACTATGGGTGGGACAATATAAAGAAGTAGATTACTAAATATACATCAAATTTCCTGGTATGTTAGCAAGTGAAGGATATAAAGAAAAATTCTAAGGATTTGATACAACCATTACCCATAACAGTATTGAAATGGGAAATTATCACCATGGACTTTGTCACGAGACTTATGATGACATCTAGAGGAACCATTACTATATGAGTTATTATGGATCCTATTATATAATAAAATTATCTTTATCATAATTAGAGATGACATATTTCTGGATCAAATTTCCCAAATATATATCAGATAAGTGGTAAGGCTGCATGGATTACCACTATCAATTGTTTTTTATCGAGATTCAAGATTCGCCTCAAAGATCTGGAAAAGGGTCCAACATGCTCTAAAAACTAAACAAAAATAAATTATGAATTATCATCCTCAAAATAATTGATAATATAAGTAGACTATTAAGACACTAGAAGATATATTGAGGATGAGACTAACATCTACCTATGGCAAAGTTCTCTTACAACAATAGTTTCCACTCGATATTTCAAATGGCTCCATAGGAAGTCCTTTATGGGAAACAATATAGATCACTAAAAAACTGGGATGAGTTTAGTGAACGTAAGCTGATTGGAACTTAAATGGTTGAATAAATAATGGAAGAGGTGTAAACCATTTACCAACACATCATATTTTCCCAAAGTCAACAAAAGAGATATGAAATAAATCAATGATGGGAACTAGAGTTTGAGGTTGGAGACATGGTATTTCTCCGCAAATCTCTTTGAAAGTGGATCATGAGATTTGGGAAGAAAGGAAAGATTATTCCTAGGTATATTAGCCCCCTTGAGATTATTGATCGTATTAGAGTTGTGGCCTGTCAAATGGATCTTCCACCTACTATGTCTCAAGTACATGATGTATTCCATGTATCCCACTTAAGGAAGTACATATTAGATCCCTCACATGTACTGAATCCAAAGTTAGTATAGTTGGAAAATGATCTCTCTTATGAGGAGTATCTAGTGAAGATATTAGACCATATGGATAAATTTCTCTGCAAAAGACAAATCACTTGGTCAATGTACTTTAGAGAAACCCTAAGTACGAACATGAAACATGGAAATAAGAGGAATCGATTAAGTAGAAGTAGCCTACCTTGTTTTCACCATATTATTTAAAACAAAATTTCAAGGGACAAAATTTGTAAGGGGGAAGAATGTAAAAAAAATAGAATTTTGTCAATGTAAATTCCCTGCTTATGATTATTCCATATAGTATAAATCACATAAATTCACATAGATGACATAATAAAAACATTATACATGAATAATGAATGGAATAAGAGGTATTTCTAGATGGTAAGGAACCTATACCAATAGAATAATAACTTGAGCGTTGGAATAGTAATGTGACCATTAAGAATTGTAATCAATCTAATAGAATAGTAAACTCACCAAGGAAACTGTAAATAATATTTATGTATCTTATGAATGAAAATATGATATATTCATTTAATGGTATAAGTAAAGAAATGTTTTAGAAATGATCAATTAAGTGTTGGTATTTTTGTAAGTTATAAATATTTAATTATGATTTTTTAATTAATATTAAGATTTAAAAGAAAATATATATTCATAACATTTATTCATAAATTATTATTTTTTTGTCTTGTGATTATAAGATAATTTTATGAGACCTTAATTAATTTTTCAAAGTGTCATAAAATCGGTTATAAATTTTAAAGAAATATTTTTTTAAAATGATGATTATATTTAGAAAATAAAAATTTCATATTTGTAAAATTAGTTTCTTAAAATGGAGTCCATTTTTTTATTCAACATATATAAAAATATTTAGGGTTAATTTTTCTTATTTTTTCTAAAATAGTTGAATTTTTGTGAATAGTGAAATACAATAATTTACGGTATTTAAAAAATACATGAATTATGGAGTCATAGATGATGAATGGATGTTGTGATATTAAAATATCCTTAATTATTTAATATATTTAATGACAACGTTCAAATTATTGAAAGTCTTGATCCAAAATAATAATATAATGAATATAATAATTAAAAAACACCCCTCCTCTCCCCTATAAATACCACCCCTCACCACATCTTCTCCCTACACCATCCAAGATTTAATACTTGTTCAAATTATACCCAATAATCTTCCCACTCCCCCCACCCACATTCAAGATCTTTTTTTATCAACAAAAGATGAAAACAAATTTACTTAAGGAGGTTCTCAAGGAGATGAAGTTCAAGAGGTAAAATTCCCTTCTCTTTTCATTTTATTTATTTTCATGTTCTTTTGTTTTCTTATTATCTACCCACATCCCCTCATCCAAGTGGAATGATAACTCAAGTAACTTATATATACTATAATGTTATCATTCTAGTGGAATAATCCATCATGAAAATTCTTCCCCTCTCCCTTCTATTCAAAAAATAAAAACATCGTTTGTGAGGTGTTGATTTATCACCTTTGAGGAAGACAAGCATTCATTTTTCTTCATTGTATTTAAGGATGTTCATGAAACCATTATAATGATTTAAAAATATCATTAACTTTATGTGATAAACTTTTTTATTTTTCTGGATCTAATGTATATACATAATATTAAATAACAAAATAAAATGAGTTCGTTGTTACCGAAAGCTACCAAAATTAATATAAACAATTATCACTAAATATTTATCTAATGATTCATCTTCATACCATATAAAAAATGTTTTAAAAGATAATTTAATATTTTGTATTTTAATAAATAACATATAATCTCAATTATGGATAATTATCTTCTTTTTACATGAACTTCCATACATTTATACGAGCGAACCGATCAAGAAAACCAAGAAACTGAACACTCTTGAACAATGAAATTGAACACTATAACTCTTCAATGTTTCCATAATATAACTTAATAAAATCATAATTAATCAAATAAATGAATAATAGGTTTCTTATTTATTAATTAATGAATCTAATTTTATTATCCCGGATATTAAAGTAAAGAAGGCATTCAAACTTAAGGTAAGGGGATTCCCGAACCTAATTTATTTTATTTGGGTTATTCGTCTATTCTGAAAATTTAAGTGTTTACGTACTTTTATTATTCCAAAAATATAATTTATTTGTTAATAAATTTTATTTTCTAGGGTATAAATATTTCCAATCTTATTTTTGTGACAAATGAAATGATTTTTCCAAAAAAGAGTTATTCCTTATAAAAACTCCAATTTTACATCTCTTGAGATTGTTTCTTCTTCACTCAAGATTGATGATTCTTATAATAAGTATGTTACTCCCTTTTTAAAATCTTATTCATTAATTTATGAGTTATGAAATTATCATGATACACCTTTCCTTTACATAAATTATTTTACGGAAAATATTTTTATACGTTTTATGGGCATGTATGATTATGTAAATGTTATAACATGACGGGTGCGCCTGAAATTATATAACACTATAATGAATTTGGTAATGTGATGAATCTCATGAGATAATGTAAAATATTCATGAGAATTATTCTATATTTTTTTCACATTGATGACAATGTTATGATTATTCACATATATTTTGAGTGAATATGATGCTAGCTTTGTTCACAACTATGTGTGGTAATTGACCACTATGACAAGATGTTTCATTTTTATGCATTGCCAAATTACATTACATAATAAAATTATTCCTCTCATTATTATTATTATGATCCAGATATTATGTTATGATAATGATTATTATGCTCACCCATGTTATATTGATTCATGTTATTATTAATCCACTTACTGGGGTTTTAGTTCGCCCCTTTCGTTTATGTATATCCACATGTTACTACATATACTAAATAGTACATGGGGGCCACTAAGAATATTGAGAGGAAAGATTTAAATAAATTTTATGTTTTATTATGTAAAATTTATTTATGGTCCTAATATTTCCTAGACACTAAACTTTTAGATCTTGGCCTTGTAATGCTTTTAAGTTATTTGTATTTAAAATGTTGTAATAATCATGTAAGGAAAGTAGGGTCTCTATATTTAATAATTTTGATTTAATATTTATAATAATTTTTTCTAAACTATATAATAAATATTATTGTAATTTTTTATTAAAGAATAAAATAAATAGGAAAACAAAAAGATTCAAGTTACCATGGTAAAAAACCTAAAGGGTGAAATTGAGTAAACTTAACGTTTATAGAATAAAATGATAAACAATTTATTTATTTTTTGTGGTAAAGTTTTTTTCTGAAAAAATAATTCTTTGAAACCATTATTTATATATTTTTGTGGAAAATTAGGTAAGAGTGACCTCCCAATAATGAATACTTTTGGGTATTTACCAAAATCCCACCACTCCTCAATTATAAATTGGAACTCACTCTCCTCACTTATTCACAAATAAAAAGACCTTTAGATCAAATAAAACTAAAACTATTACATCAAAACTTCAATAATATCATCTTATAATCCTTATGTTTTGCATAAATCCAATCAAGGAAGGATTTTGGTGCCAACCTAATGAGGACACCCGAATAAGATGTAACGTTCATGAATTTCCATTTTTGTTTTATTTATTCCTCCACCTCAATTAATTATTATTATTCCATGATGATATTAAAAAAATGCAACTTAAATATATTTATAATTTTTATGCCATGGTAATGAACTAAAACCAAATCCACTCCCAACTAATGGGTTACAATATCATCATTCGTGTGTACGACATACTACCACCTCACGAATTGATATCATTCATTTTTTCATTACCACCTATCAAAGATGGAAATAATAATGGAAATAATATTTATATATTATATTTGTGAAATTATTATACTTATGGAATCAATATTTCAGACATACCATCATACTCTCCATTTGTTTTGGGAATACGATAACGTCGCTCGTGTGTACGGAGGACTATCGCCTTGTGAAACGATGTGATTCCTTCACAGTTTACATGGAAGGTAATAAAAAATATTTTAATGAAAATATGTGATATATATGAAATAAAAATTATTATATAATGACAATATGTCATTTAAATTTATTACTTCTAATCCAAAAAGGAAATGAGAATATCATTTATGTGTACGTATGGCCTACCATCTCTATAAAAGAAGCATTTTATTTATTATCTCAAAATATTATGGATTAATATAAAAAAGTATATAATGAATATATGTGATATTTATATCATGGTTTAAATTATTTAGATGATAAAACTAATATTGAAATAAGAGGACCATAAATAACAAGTCAAAACAGACATAAAAAACATTGCAGTTATTTCCCAAAATGTGACTTTAACAAAGAATTGTTAATAAACGGGTAATAAGAGGTCATAGGAAAACAATATATAGTATTAATATATTTATAATGAGAATATATTTATTATATGGGAGTTTTTAACTTATGTGAAGGGATTTATGACTAAAAGTAAAGGATTTCTAGTCTCTCTTTTATTTCTGGAACACATATGTAAATTCACCACTATTTTCTTGGGTGTGGTATATATACTGATATTTTGACATGTTATGCCATAAATATACTTCACTTAATGATATTTAAAGTTTCATTCTATCTTTTTATTTATCTTTTCGTTTGAACCAAAAGATTACCAAAGCAATAAGGGATTTCCATCTAACATTTTTTACTTTAGTAAGACATATGCCATATTGAAAACCTATATCTTTTATGTGGTGTATATAATGTACATTATAGAATTTTATAATGTTTATAATTAAAATTATTATTATTTACATATCCATTTTAGTATCTCTCTTTCAAGTGGTTCACATTTCCAAAGTCAATAAATCGATAAGGTATTTTTGTCTTAATTTTACTTCATTGAGACATAAGTTATGTTATGGACCGATCCTCTTATATGAGGCATATATAATGATATTTGGACATGTTATATAATAAATATACATATTTTCATGAAATTTCATGTTTCATTTAATTTTATTCTTTCATGGGGCTTACGATTAAAAGTTACCAATGTTTTAAGAGTTTTATATTATAATCTCATCGTTTATCAGGATTGTTTATGATAATGATTCTAATGATAAAATATTATGATATATCTATCAAAAAACTCATAAATTTTGTCATCCTTTGGTTATTTATGGAGAATATATATTTTCATTTCACTTCCTCTTTCTATGTGCTCAATATTTCAAAATAATTTTTTTATTAAAAATCATATTTTCGGTCGATTTTTTCCTCCGAAACCATATTTTATAAAAATGTTTAAAAGAGATTTTTAAAAAGCAGAAATGATACTCTAGTTATAATTGTTTTAAATGATTTTTAAAATCTTCCATTATAATATTTCAATGTTATTTTAAAGAAATTTATTTTCAAAAAGATTTTCTGTTTTAAATAAATGATTTTAAAATAAATGTTATTTTCCTCAAGAAATGTTTTAAATGACCGTTCAAAATAATTTTCCTTCTATGATGACATACATTGATGTTACCTATGCTTTATTGTGGATATGAACCAATGATACCATTCTTAATCATTATTTGAATATTTTATTATGAAAAAATGGTTGTGAATCCCTTTTCTCTTCCATGTGTTATACCATGACGGAATTCTTATGAAACCCACTACTTCTTCATGATTTATGATATGGTAAAATGTTGAAATGATTATGAAACCTTTATCTTTTCAATTTGTTATGTTATGATGAAATTTTTATGAAACCCATTTAATTTCATGGGTTATGATATGATGGATGTTTTATGATCTTGGGGAACACATATGTATGAGTTACATTATGTGATGGGTGAGACCTATATCTTCCTCTAATTAATTGGGTAATGATTAATTTTATACAAGATAATAGGGTACATAGGTGTTTAGACAAATCCTGAAAAGGAGGGTACATGGGTGGTTATCCTAGTCCTGAAAAGAAGGTAACATGGGTGGTTTTCCCAAGATCAAAAATGAGGGTTTAGGGGTGGTTACCCCAAGATCAAAAAATAGGGCACACAATTTTGGTTCTCGGAATAGTGAAAGCACATAGTGGTGGGTGATATATAAAACTTTCTTTTAATTATCATTTATTGAAACCATGAGTGAGGATTATTCACGTAAAATTTATAAATTTTTTATTTAATATCTGAATAAACAAATACCTGGGATTTGTTATTTTGATCATTGTTTATTGTTGATGATCTAAAAATAACCTTTCAAAATACCTTCATTTCACTATGAGGATCCAAGGATATGATTTACTTAGCGGTGATCCACATGTGCTCCTATGATCTGTGAGAAATTACACTCGATCTCCGGGTGATAGAATAATGAATCAAATGTCGTACATTGTTTGTTCATGATCAATCATTATTTGATATTGAAAAAATATATTTTTTGTTTCTCATTATTGACAGGGAGAGAGAAGGTGGAGTTGAGACAGAATCTGTTGCATGTAAAAACTATCTATTTCGATTACACTAATCAATTTCTGAATACTCTTCACAATAGACATAAATCTATATTTATTGATCTAGGGTTTAAGTTTAAATAATAGTTTACCTACATGATGACCATTAAATAGTATTATATCAATTAATAAAACATGACACCACATAAAAATAATATTATTATTTTGTGGCATGTGTCAACTTTCCAAAATTGATAAATAATGTTCTCCAGCTTGTAAATAATTATTTATAACCATAAGTGGTTTTGTTCCATTCAAACTTCTAGGTACTTATTAAATACATAAATGCATATTTTATTCAAAAATTAAATTTTCATTCACATATCGGTGAATAAATATTTATTTAATATTCAAAAAAAATTATTCACAATATGGTGAATAAATATTTATTTGATCAATTCGATCAATAAAACATGAGTAAAATTATTCCTCAATCTTGATAATAATATTTATTATATTAATTAAATTCAAATATAATTTAATCGAGATCAATGAAAATACTTAGTGTCAGGCCCTTTAGGATTATTTCTCATTAGAATTAGGTGGGATTGCATCAAGTCCACGATTAATTTCTAGAAATGGGTCAAGGCTCGCAAAAAAAATCTTAATGCTGTAATGAAGACAACCAATTTCAAATTATCACTGTGTAATATAATCTAATTTTCACAATTTATCATCAAATAGGTTGCACGTATATGTCACCAACCTCTATACTTGGTACTTTTTTCTTTGGCTATCTAAAATAAAAATCATTACACCACGACCATGGAATTTAATGTGATGGTTCTATTCTAATCAAAGGGCCGAAATATCAACATCCCTAAAGATGGAGGGGAAAAAATCCTTCCTCATATTATTAATTTATCGTATATCAATCACAGTGCACCCAATGTACACTACTTATCCCCATCATATTTCATTATGGTTTTGGTAATTAAATATATGTGCATGATTCATGACATGTGTCACAACTCGTCCCTTGGGGCCCATGCCATGACTACCCCAAGCCCGCCTTCCATAGGCCAAGGGCTGACGACTAGCACCAAATGATATATTCCCAAAAATAGAAAGGCATTGCCTTTAAACCTATACAAACACACAATCCGGGAACACAAAAAGAAGCAAATGTGAAGTAAACTGCTATAGTAAAAGAGTATTAAAAGTAAAGGGGCCAGAATACAAGCCCAATTGGAAAAATAAATGTACAAATGAAATGTAAAAAACACTTGAAAGTTGAAAATTAACTCCTTGATTGTCCACCACAGATCCTACCTGAAGGGTATGTACATATCACCTCTATAGTATTCCAAGTCTGCCCATTTCCTCCATGTCACGTCATGTCGAATGTCCCCCTCCGAGCACCATCTAGTCATGGCTCCCACTACCTCGAACAAAGTTGTACGTCGTCTGCACAAGACACAACATGGTGAGGGTGAATCTTGTGCAGGGGTGAGTATAATGATACTTAGTACGGACCCTAAGACCCCGAAGGTCTCTTATAATTCCACAAAGAAAGACCACAGGGTAACACAACGAAGGTAATGTACCACATAGTTAAAGTACCAAATAACATAACCTCAATATCAAGCAAAAAGTAAAGACAACTCACACTTGGATTTAGACAAGGGGTATTAACAAGTAACTTCCCCAATCACAACATCAAAGGCCTTGGCTACTGGATAACTAATCCTATATCAAATACAGTGGGACTGCCGCGTCACACATAGGATCTCCCCACTAACCTTGAACAGCTAAAGTACTTATCCCCATCGCGTACGGTGGGTCTGCTGGGTCACATAGAGCTGTCCCCCCCCCAACACGGTCTGCTAAGTTACTCCTCCCCATCGCATATCGCGTCTGATCCCCACCGTGGCCCACTAGGTCACACAGAACCAACCACCCCCATCATGGTCTGCTAAGGTATTCCTCCCCATCGCGTACCACAACTGTCGAGTCACTCTGAGTCGAAAAGACACCAGTTGTCAGGTCTTAGCTAGTCACAGGGTTCCGTACGTAGTGCGCTTGGGAGAACCGCTCCCCAAGCCATCATTTATATCTCAACTACCACGAAGTCTCAAAAATAAGTAACCCGATGATCCCCCATGTCATAAGGGTTCCAACGAAACAGACATATCATCAGTCGGACACCCGGTCTATGTGTTACTGGCATTTTAGTGCCTAGGGCCCGGTTGGATTTGGGTGCGATCTAACCCGACCAAATTCCAAGTTTCTCAGAAATTCTAATGGAGTAAGTCCAAAGGATCGTCTTTCTCCAAGGGTCCCAATGCCGCAGGTGGTTTGTCAAACGGGCGTCCGGTCCTCAAGATAATATCCTTGGAGTGTTTAGGGGCCCGGTGGGGACCATGTCTGGTCCGACCTGGTCGGACCGACCCAGCCCGATTCGGTCTCGGCTGGGTGGAGGTGGACTCAGCTCGCTAGGCCGATGTCTGGTCTGGCCCAAAAGAGGGGCAGCCCGACCCGAATAGGGTGGCCCATAAAGGGGCGATCCAGCCCGTGTAGGGCGGCGACCCAGTCTGGGGGCGGCGGCCCGCTGGGGCGGCGACCAAGTGGTCTGAGGGCGATGGGCCAACTCCGAGGATGGCGGGCTGACTCGAGTGTGGTGGCCCAGCTCATGGGTGGCGGCCCGGCTCCGCGGACGGTGGCCCGCTCTAAGGGCAGCGGCCTGACCCAAGGGCGGTGGCCCGGTCCAAGGGCGACGACCTGCTCCGAGGGCCGTGACCCGCTCCTAGGGTGGCGGGCCGCTCCTAGGGCTGCGGGCCGGTTTGAGGGAGGCGTCCCAGTGTATGGGAGGTGGCCCGATGCTAGGGCGGCGGCCCGGTCCGATAGCGGGGGCCCTCTCTGAGGGCGGTGGCCCGGTCCGATGGCAGTGGCCTAGCTTGAGTGAAGAGGCCCCGTTTGGTCCGACGTGAGGGGAGAGTAACCACCCAGTCTCCTGGATTCCCAAACGGAACGAAGACCATTAGTTTGGTGAGGCGGCGACGCCACGTGGCCGACGCTCAGTCATCGCAGAACCCGCCAGTGGCAGGTTTTGCCTCCACACTGACTTTTTTCGTAGCTTCCCTTCCCCAGCAGCATGGCGGCCGCACCACCTTCCTTCCTCTAGCCATCCATTGTGTCGGCTGCCTCCTCGGTTTGCCATGAATAACAAGCCGCAACCATCCTCTTGCGGAGTGCATCGACGTGCTCACGGTCTCCCAAGGTGGCGCAAGGATAGCAAGATAGCAGAGGGTTCGGGCTGGGTTCGTTAGGACCATGCCCTCCACGTTATCTTGTAAACATGAGGGGGTTAAGGGTTTAATAACAATTGAATTAAAAAACAAGATTAACTCCACAAGATTCCCCACAATGACCTCCCACAATGACGAATGAATCCAAGGTCAACCCATTAGTCGGTTGACAGGAATTCTTCGTATAATTTCAAAAATGGGGAAGAGGTAATCAAAAATACAAAAATTAAAATAACCCCCGACCTTGAAACATTGGAGATCACTCGTGGTTGAGGGAGTCTCATTGTTCGCCATCCCTGCAACAAGTTGTCCTCACCGCCGCTCGAATGTCAAACTCTGGTTTTGGGTTTCGGTGTCGCACATCACCTCCTGCTGGGGTCAGCTCCATCCTCTAAGGGTTTGGATTTATGGAACTCCAAAAGAACTATTTTTCATGGTGAAGCTTATCCGAACCTACAATGCTCAATGTAAAGCCTCCCTTAAGTGAATCCCGACGTTGTGGATTCAACGGGGCCCTCATATTTTTAATATGAGAAATGGTTCAAATGTTAGAAAATGCCGCTCACACGTTTACTAAATGTACCCGAAAAAATGTTCGGAAATTCATTCCGGGAACACCAGGCCTTGGAATCACACGCCGCCAATTTTCACAGACTTGTAATAATTACATATAATTTTGAAAAAAATTACATGGAAAAGTCTTGGTATTTACATCATGAAACAATGATAATCATAATGTCTATGTTCTATTAAAAATGTTCAAAGATAGGAATATCCAATGACACAAAAACATGAATAATTCCTACCTAAAATCTGTTATCATAATATATCACCTTGGAGATGAACACGTGAAAAATTCTTGATAATAGGCCTTATCAACTTATGAGAACTCACAAATGATGGTCTATATACTTGTTCCCTATAATAGTTTGTTACCCGACCACAAAACTATATTTAATAATATCATCATAGAATTCTAAGGTTATCTTCATAATGGGTAACTTATACGGCCTTATCAATGCAACATACACCCTAGGACATTATCACATTAATGTAATGTAGAATAACAATCAATATGTGATATGAAATATATATTAATATTCATTTATTTAAATATAAATATAACCTAAAGTATAGAGTAGTTGGTTATAGGGAAAAATATAACGCCCCGACTCCAGTTACCAAGAGTCGGTGCATTATTTTAATACATTGGCATGATTAAAAGGAATCACGTCCCGAAGGACCGATCAATTTACCAGTTTTGGAAACACTAGATACATTCATAAAGTTTACATTACATCATAAAATGAAAACTTCAACCACATAGTCTCTATAGTCCACACTCATACTATCCCTGTAGGCCATTCATAAATTACTTCTTCACATCCGGGGGAAAATAAATCATAGAAAGGGGTGAGCTCAGATGCTCAGTAAGGATAATAATAAAGAGGAAACTTTCATAAATAAACATAAACATTTAAGGCAATGTATAACTAAAACAAAAGCCTTTTAAACTTCAACTTCAGTATAATATGGAATATATAAAATGAAATAATTCCATTTACTTATTCACATGGATATTCTACTAGTCGAATAATCAAATGCAATATGAATAACCACTTTCATAATGATAGAATGCATAATGCCAGACTATCATCAGCACATAGCCAATGCCTCGTGCCAAGACTAAAAATAAGATTTTTGTCAAGGCCTCATTCAAAGACACTAGTTTGTCTCATGAGACCTACCGATGCATCGAGGAGCTATAGCGGGCTCCACCAGTCACTTACTAAGTCCAATGCATTCCTCATATTAAAAGGTCTAAACATAACATAAACATTCATATTAAAACTAGCATACGAAATGTCAATACTTTACCCATAAACCATGAATGGTATAAAAATAACACATCCATAGTCAAACATATCACAAAACCTTCAACACAATATGGAAGATTTGTATCATGATAAATCAACTTCAAAACATGTTTAAAATCCATTAACGGATTTTGACGTTGATGAAAATGATTTGTAAAACTCTTTGAGAGAAATACCCCTTTTTCATGAAAACATTTAAAATCCACACAATTTGGAAAATAAGTCATTTAAAGACATTTTTGAATCAAAGTGTCCCATACCACTTTGAAACTTTTGAAAGGAATTCACATTTTATAAATATTCATGTCCATATAAATAAATCCTTAAAAACCATTTTGAAGACATGGAAATAAATGAGAAAGATTTAGGAGAATAAATATTTAAAACATTTGAAATTATGTTTTAGTAAAAAGTCCCTTAAAATAATCCTTTTGAAAACTCTTTCATAAAACATGAACATGTATAATAAATATGTCCCAGTAGATACTTACGCAAAACAACCTCGGATAATAATGAGATTGTGAAATTAACCCTTACCAATTTGGTAACATACGAAACATACACCCCATCAAAGATGAATCATACAATAAATATGTAAATACACATATATTAAAGTTTATTACACAAGGAATACAATTATGGGCAGTAAATACACCACACAAAAGTTAATAGTGGCAATATGGAATGAATCTCATGGGAATAAGGAGTGAGATGAAAACCCCTTACTTTGAACTTTTCCTTAGTCGATGGTATGTTAACCTAATGTATAATAGTTTTAAAATTGTTATTAAATTATAAATGAACCATATACATAATTATGATATCATATATGATCTTCTAATAATGTTTTGTTAATAATACTTTAGTATCATCGTCGTTTCAGGTGTTAACATACTCATTTTCTTTTATATGTTTTGTTACATAAGTCGTGTTTGTTATGGATAGGTTGTATATTATTCATATCCAGAATTATATAAAGGTCTTGAACATTAATTTTAATCATAAAATGAGAATTAGTCTTGAATGGATACGATGGGGAATGAATGTCATCGCGTTTGTGGAGACGGTAATCCATACTACGTTGAACACTACTTCCATTTCATTTTTCCTTTTAAATGGAATCAAAAACAAATGATACATAGGTATATAATTATTCCAGTATAATATAATATCTTATATGTGTTACTTAATTTCATTAACACTATCCTTTATACGTTCCATGTATGGTATGAATGAGTCATATCACTTTGAGGGGGCGGTAGTCCGTACTTCCTCAAATGAAATTATCGTATATATATACAACATGAAATGAATAATGGTATGATATAAAATGGAATTACAGAAGATTATATATAAAATAAATATCATTAATATCATATTTAATTATAGTTCCATCATAATGGCCACTATGAGAGGTGGTAGGAGATAATTGAACAATCATCGCTTCGTGAGGTGTTTGGTTGCCATCCACAGAAACATTATGTTCTTCGCCCATTATATGGATGTGTGTGTAAGTGTAGTTCTAATAATTCTAATAACAATATACTAGAATATTTAGGATACTTGTTTTGTTACAAAATAAAATAAGAAGAAGAGTTTAGGGGTTGGAGAAGTAAAACAAAATAAAACAAGCTATGAGAAATCGTTACCTTTAATTCGGGTAACTCTCTTTGGTTTGAACCAAAAAGGACTCTTGAAGTGCCTTATGCCTAAGGTAAGGCTTTTAAGAGGATGATAGGGATGTAGGGAGATTAATTGGGAAGAGGTTGGACGATCCAAAAGGTTTGAGAGGTGTGAGGAATTGGTTAGATGTGGTGTCCTTTTATAAGGGGGAGGATGGGCTCTTTAGGAAAATCTAGAAATAATATTTTATAATAAATTAAGATTCGGTTTACAATGGGTCCAAAGTAGATTATTTAACGTTTAAGGTGGTTAAGGGTCGAAAATCACTCAACCAATAGAATTTATACAGGTTTGGTTCATTATATTAACCTTGTCTTTTAGTTTTAATTCTTAGTAAATTAGTTTGACACTTAAAATGTCACTTTGTATATTTATATTATATAGTTAATAAACATACTATATACATCCAAGAGACCCCCAAGTTATCCATTAATGATACACCTATCATAATATAAGTCTCGTTTCTGAAACTTAGATTTTTAAGAATAGAATATAAATTAATAATATAATATTTGTTTTAAAAACTCATTTATGTCAATTTTGACACTACTCAATAATTGATTTTTGTTAAAGTCATAACAACTTTATTAATTCTAACCAAATCCATTTAAGCAATACTATCATGTCATATTAACCAATAAAATTATTTTATGTCATCAAAACTCTCAAATTTTATTTATTTTAGGATTTATAATATCAATTATTTGATTCTTTCATTAATAAGGAAAATACTACATCACTATTGTGTTATATATATTTTTACTTTTTAAATGTCTAAAAATTATAAATAAAATAAAATTATTTATGAAATATTTTTATCTTTCTAATTAATATTTATAATATAAAATATAACATATATAACTCTATGTAAAATTTTTTTTGCTAAAAGATATAAGCTTTTTCTTTTTTGTATTCACTTTAACTTAATTAATATAAAGTGTCCCTATCACCTAAAAGTGGCTCCATGGGGTCCCAAAATCTACCAAAAGTTGGACATGGTCGGACATGTATCCACCAATAAGGTTATGACACGTTTTAGGGTAATTTATTATTATTATAATGTTATTTTTTAACCCTTATTTACCGGATTTACCCTTTAACCATGGTAAATAAAATATTTACCGAAGTAATTATTCAAAATGTCTAAAATAAAAGTTACCTATTTACACAATTTGGAAATCCTGGTTCGAAATATGTAATCCATTTTTCTAAATTCAAAACGCATACGTGGCATAAATTAATTTAAAATTATTTCCCGCTGTCAAAACAAAAAGCGTGTTTTTAAGATATAATAACTATCAAAAGATTGATACTTGTTTATGTCCGGTTTAATTGTAAAATTATGTCCAATGATGAAAATTTTATTAAACGGTAAAAATATATTATATGTATACTTTAAAACCACTCAAATTCATAATTTTTCACTATTAATTATTTTGATTAAAAAAGTTGTTTTTAATTAAAATTTAGTAATTTTCACTATTCATCAAAATATAAAAGTTATCCAAAAAGTACCAAAATTTCACCCTATAATAAATTAGATATTCCGAATCCAAAAATAAAGTCCATTTTGAGAGATAAAATTTATAAAATTTCAAAAAGTAGGTATTACTATTCATAACGGCTAGTTTGATTAGTTGTAGTGTGTGTTAGAACTCGAAGTTGCGTACAACACACGCTACTGTATTATTTAAAGAGAAGCGTACCGTGGAAGCTTGGGGTGTTACATTGTAAATTTTTGATGTCCCCATTATAGAGAATAAATTTATTTAGTTAAATTGAATATATTAAAGTTTAAAATATTGGATTTAAAAAGGGTTCACTATTAAAATTTGATAAAAGTGCATTTTTTGAAAAACACTTCTTTTATCTGAAAAAAATGAATTTTTTCTTAAATTATGTCTAAGAAACTGATAATATGGATTCTAAAATTATAAGGATTATATAAAGTTCAAAATTTAGTTAATACTATTCATAACCTCCTTGGAATGACTTGTTAGGTAAGTCATGGTGCGCTTGAACTCGGTGTTGCGTGTAGTGAAAGTTATTGAATTATTTTGAAGAAGTAACATACTATGAAATCTTGGGGTGTTAAATTCTTACCTCCTTCAATAAATTGTGTCCTCACAATTTGATATTGTTCTTAGAAAATAAAGGTTGAAATAGAAAATATCTTTGTGGGAAAACCCACAACGGAAATTTGGTTAATAAAATTTAGTCTTAATAAGTGGAAAAGAGAAATGAAAGGGTCACCACCAAATTAAGATCTTGATTAGGAGAAAATTGGTGGCAATTGGAGACATATAATTTGAGGAAAAATGTAAATATTTATAGGTAGTGATTGAGGTCATCAATCACAAACAAGTTTAAAATTGAGGTCCTTAAATTAATCAATATATAATGATTTAAAATACCATCGGTTCAACAAAACATAAGGTATTAGGATAACACATTTTTGATTTTAATATGTCTTCAATAATTTATAAGAATTAATTTCTTCATAGAATAAGAGGAGAAGAAAAATATATACTTGACAAGTATAGTTCCATCCTTTAACTAATTTCTACCTCAAACTCATCTTTCACTCTAAATGATAATATAACTTAGAAAAAATATTCTATTTATCCTATTTGTTTGGGGTAAAAAAATGAATTTATAATTAATCTACTAAACCTTATTAAAATAAACTACATTATTTAATCCAGGACATCTCGTGGGCCAGTGGTAGGTGATGCACCCTTGTCGCCCTTTGGTTGCGGGTTCAAGTCTCGCGGCCTTGCCGGACGCGATGGGTTGCCACCTGACCTCTGGGTTGTCCTTTTATGGCAATCCAAAATCAATCTCAAACTAGAATTATCCAAAATAATTCTGTCCAAACTCACAGTCCAAAATTTATAAGGTAACACAATGAAGATCCTTTTTGCCGCATAATAACATGTGAACACCTTCATCAGGTCTTCTTTTAAAACACTGCAACATCCTGAAATACCAAAAACCCTTATTGATTACATTCATGATCCATTATTACTTATAGAATAATGGATATACTCCTTCTACCCAAAAATGTTGTAAACTTCAATAATGATGCGAATAGAAATCATTAATCAGTTTCAAGGTAGTCAAGAATATCCAATATAATTTATTCAAATCAACCATCTCTCATTCCAAAATCACTACCTCATTATCAGAACCATATTATGTTTTAAATTTCTCTCAACCATATATTTTCTAAAAATTTAACATCTTATTAAGACACTTTTCTTGGTTCCACACAATCTCAACTCCTTAATGAAATAATACTGCAGTACAATCCTTATATACTCCATAATTATTATAACCAGTACATTGTTGATACAACACTAAAATGACATAATTATCTAATAACAACATAAGAAATCTAGTCATTCCTCCTCATCTGTGGTAGTATCATAACTTGATTATTATCCAATAGAATCATTTGGGGCATACTCTGATGATTTAGACATTGGTTCACGTAGTGTCCCAACTCCTTGTAGATGAAGCATTGTACATTTGAAACCTTTTTATTAGCCTTGCAGTCATGTACATGGTGTCCTTTTTCTCCACACTTATAAAAAACTCACATTCCTTTCAGGAAAGTTCTAGGGTGTTTCTTCCCACAGTTATCACATATGGGAAAATTCTTCCTCTCCCTCTTCCCTTTATCCATCTTTCTCTCTTCCATTATTTTCTTCTCTTGCTTCTCTTCAAAGCCATAGGACTCAGTAAACTCTTTACTTATCTTATCAACACATGATATTATTTCTTCATATGATGATAATACATGGGAGGCTATTTCCCTTCTAAATGATGGATTAATACCATGAAAGATATGATCCTTCTTATTCTTTGGTTCATACGTTGTACTGGAGTTCACATTCCTTCTACTGGGAACCATTTCTATAAAATAACATAAACTAGGTCAGTTTATGAATTGCAATGAATAATTCAAAACTTGTAAAATACCAAATGCAAATTGAACAGTTTATGGATATAATCCATAATCAGAAAAATGTTTTCTTTGTGTAAGTATATACTAATGATCCCTTCATAATGTTTTGTCAGGAAAATGAGAATTATCATAAGCATATCCGCCGGGAGTGTCGTAACCAAGAATGCAGCAAGGCCTGTTGTTGTGCACCAGTTCCCATTCGAGTCTAGCTCAAAGCGGTGTATTCGGGTTTTACCCCTTGGTATATCTGTTCCAGATCCACCTCTACCTGCTCGTATCCAGAAAGTGATGTATTTCTCAAAAAACTCACAAAATCTCTACAATACCAAAATTTAGGAAGTTCTTCTATACAAATCCTCAAAGTCTATCTTAGGGTTATGTGCTCTAATCAGAGATTATATAAATCTAGTTTCCAAGGTTATTGATAAACTTCCTATGATACCAACTGTAACGCCCTGACCCCAGTTACACAGATCGGTGCATTATTTTAATACATTGGCATGATTACAAGGAATCACGTCCCGAAGGACCGATCCGTTTAGCAGTCTTGGAAACAATAGATACATTCATAAAGTTTACATTGCATCATAAAATGAAAACTTCAACAACATAGTCTCCATATTCCACACTCATACTATCCCTGCAGGTCATTCATAAATTACTTCTTCACATCCTGGGATAAATAAAACATAGAAAGGGGTGAGATCAGATGCTGAGTAAGGATAACAATAAAGAGGAAACTTTCATAAATAAACATAAACATTTAAGGAAATGTATAACAAAAAAAAGAATCCTTTTAAACTTCAAATTCAGCATAATATGGAATAGATAAAATGAAATAATTCTATTTACTTATTCACATGGATATTCTACTAGTCGAATAATCACATTCAATATCAATAACCACTTTCATAATGACAGAATGCATAATTCCAGACTATCATCACCACATAGCCCATGCCTCGTGCCAAGACTACAAATAAGATTTTTGTCAAAGCCTCATTCTAAGACACTAGTTTTTCTCATGAGACCTCCCGATGCATCGAGGACCTATAACAGGCTCCACCCGTCACGTACTAAGCCCAATGCATTCCTCATATGAAAAGGTCTAAACATAACATAAACATTCATATTAAAAATAGCATATGAAATGTCAATACATTACCATAAAACATGAATGGTATAAAAATAACACATCCACAGTCAAACATATCACAAAACCTTCAACACAATATGGAAGATTTGTATCATGATAAATCAACGTCAAAACAAATTTAAAATCCATTAAAGGATTTTGACGTTGATGAAAATGATTTGTAAAACACTTTGAGAGAAATACCCATTTTTCATGAAAACATTTAAAAGTCACACAATTTGGAAAATATGTCATTTAAAGACATTTTTGAATCAAAGGTTCCCATACCAGTTTGAAAATTTTGAAAGGAATTCACATTTTATAAACATTCATGTCCATATAAATAAATCCTTAAAAACCATTTTTAAGACAAGGACATTAATGGGAAAGATTTAGTAGAATAAATATTTAAACCATTTGAAATGATGTTTCAGTAAATATTCCCTTAAAATAATCCTTTTCAAAACTCTTTCATAAAACATGAACATGTATAATAAATATGTCCCAGTAGATACTTACGCAAAACAACCTCGGATAATAATGAGATTGTGAAATTAACCCTTACCAATTTGGTAACATACGAAACATACACCCCATAAAAGAAGAACCATACAATAAATATATAAATAAACATATATTAAAGTGTATTACACAAAGAATACAGGTATAGGAAGTACATACACCACAGAAAAGGTAATAGTGGCAATATGGCATGAATCTCAAGGGAATATGGAGTGATTTGAAAACCCATTACCTTGAACTTTTCCTCAGTCTATGGTATGTTAACCTCCTGTATAATAGTTAAACATTTTTATTAAATTATAAAAGAACCATATACATAATTATGATATCATATATGATCTTTTAATAATGCTTTGTTAATAATACTATAGTTTTATCGTCGTTTCGGGTGTTAACTTACTCATTTTCTTTTATATGTTTTGTTACATAAGTCATGTTTGTTATTGATAGGTTGTATCTTATTCATATCCTGAATTATATGAAGTTCTTAAAAATTACTTTTAATCATCAAATGAGAATTGGTCTTGAATGGATACGATGGGGAATGAATCTCATCGCGTTCGTGGAGACGGTAATCCGTACGTACGCATGAACGCTACTTTCATTTCATTTTTCATTTTAAAGGGAATCAAAACCAAATGATACATAGGTATATAATTATTACAATATAATATAATATCTTATATGTGTTACTTATGTTCATTAACACCATCCTTTTTATGTTCCATGTATGGTATGAACGAGTCATATCACTTTGAGGGGGCAGTAGTCAGCACTTCCTCAAATGAAATTATCGTATATATATACAACATGAAACGAATAATGGTGTGATATAAAATGGAAGTAAATAATCTTATATATAAAATAAATAGAATTAATATAATATTTAATTATATTTCCATCATAATGGCCACCATGAGAGGTGGTAGGAGATAATTAAACAATCATCGCTTCATGAGGTGTTTGGTTTCCATCCACAGAAACATTATGTTCTTCACCCATTAGATGGATGTGTATGAAAGTGTAGTTCTAATACTTCTAATAACAATATTCTAGTATATTTAGGAAACTGGTTTTGTTAAAAATGAAAATAATAAGAAGAGTTTAGGGGTTCGAGAAGTAAAAAAAAGAAAAGAAGCTAAGAGAAATCGTTACCTTTAATTTGGGTAACTCCCTTTGGTTTGAACCAAAAAGGACTATTGAAGTGCCTTATGCCTATGGTAAGGCTTCTAAGAGGATTAGAGGGATGTAGGGAGCTTAATTGGGAATAGTCTGGACGATCCAAAAGGCTTGAGAGGAGTGAGGAATTGGTTAGAAGTGGTGTGGTTTTATAAGGGGGAGGAGGGGCTCTTTAGGAAAATCTATAAATATTATATTAATAAATTCATATTCGGTTTCTAATGGCTAAAAAGTGGATTATTTAAAGGTTAAGGTGGGGATGGGTTTAAATTAACTCAACCAATATAATTCAGATAGTTTTGGGTCATTATATTAACCTTGTCTTTTAGTTTTAACTCTTAGTTAATTAGTTTGACAATTACCATGTCACTTTGTATCATAATATTATATAGTTAATAAACTTACTATATACCTCCACGAGACCCCCAGGTGGTCCATTAATGATCCAAATATCATTATATAAGTCTCTTGGAAGAACCATGAATTTTTTGGAATAGAATATAAATTAATAATATAATATGTTTTTTAAGAAACTCATTTCTGTCAATTTTGACACTACTCAATAATTGATTTTGGTTAAAGTCTTAACAACTTTATTAATTAGAACCAAATCCATTTAAGTAATAATAACATGTCATATTAACCAATAAAATTCGTTTATGTCATCAAAACATTCAAATTATATTTATTTTAACATTTAGAATACCAATTATTTGATTCTTTCATTAAAAAGGAAAATACTGCATCATTATTATGTCATATATATTTTTACCATTTCAATGTCTAAAAATTATAAATAAAATACCATTATTTCGTAAATATATTTTCCTTTCTAATTAATATTTATAATCTAAAATATAACATATATAACCCTAAGTAAAAATTGTGTTTCTAAAAGATATAAGCTTATGTCATTTTTGTATTCACTTTAACTTAATTAATATAATGTGTCCCTATCACCTACAAGTGGCTCCATGGGGTCCCAAAATCGACCCAAAGATTCCCATGGTTGGACATGTTTCCACCAATAAGGTTAGGACACGTTTTGGGGTAATTTATTATTATTATAATATTATTTTTTAACCCTTATTTACCGGATTTACCCTTTAACCATGGTAAATAAAATATTTACCGAATTAATTATTCAAAATGTCAAAAAACAAAAGTTACCTATTTAAAAAATTTGGACATACTGATTCCAAATATGGAATCCATCTTTCCAAATTCAAATCACAGAAGTGGCAGAAATTAATTTAAAATTAATTCCCGCTGTCAAAACAAAAAAGCATGTTTTTAAGATATAATAACTATCAAAAGATTGACACTTGTTTATGTCCATTTTAATTGTGAAATTATTTCCAATGACCAAAATTGTATTAAATGGTAAAGATATATTCTAATTATACTTTAAAAACACTCAAATTCATAATTTATCACTACTAATTATTTTTATTAAAAAAGTTGTTTTTAATTAAAATTTAGTAATTTTCACTATTCATCAAAATATACAAGTTATCCGAAAAGTACCAAAATTTCACCCTAGGCTAAATTTGATATTCCGAATCCAAAAATGATGTCCATTTTGAGAGATAAATTTTATAAAATTTCAAAAAGTAGGTATTATTATTCATAACGGCTAGTTTGATTGGTTGTAGTGTGTGTTAGAACTCGAAGTTGCGTACAACACACGCTACTGTATTATTCAAAGAGAAGCGTACCGTTGAAGATTGGTGTGTTACACTATAAATTTTTTATGTCCCCATTCTAATGAATAAATTTATTTAGTCAAATTGAATATATAAAAGTTTAAAATATTTGATTTAAAAAGGGTTCACTATTAAAGGTTGGTAAAAGTGCATTTTTGAAAAATACTTCATTTATCTGTAAAAAATGAATTTGTTCTTAAATTATGTCTAAGAAACTCATAATATGGATTCTAAAATTATAAGTATTATATAAATTTCAAAATTTAGTAAATAGTATGTATAACCTCTTTTGAACGGCTTGTTTGATAAGTCATGGGGCGCAAGAACTCGGTGTTGCGTGTAGTGAAAGTTATTGAATTATTATGATGAAGTAACACACTATGAAATCTTGGGGTGTTACAAAAAACTCCAAAAAGCTCCCACTTTCACTAGAGCTGACAACTAATTAACATGTTAGTCTTCATATGTAAAGCATGGTTCGACTGAGTACGACAATAGTTTTTAGGCCTACTGTGTTTCCATAGTTAGGGTCAGTTAATCCACATGTTTGTGAATAAAATACATTTATTGAAAAATATCTATATTTGGAAAATATCTCAAGTATTGATTTAATTAAGTATCCACTTCTTATTACCATATGAGAATCCTCACATTTTGACTAAACCGATAATAATTTTTTTTTCATAAAATGATAAACCTATTTCTTTTTTTTGTAACCCAAAATCAGAAAAAGAAATTGATTAACTACTTCTTAAGCTGTATAATAATTCAAAACATACTCAGATACTATAGATAAGGAATCCACTGGCTATGTAAGATCCTGGGGTTTTGTATGTGGTACAAATCTTTTTATTTTTTTCACACTCTTGTTTAAGTTTCATTTTTGGTTTAAACCCTAAGTTTAGGCTCATGGGATATTTGGGTTGTTTTTGGAAGAAAGGGAGTATGGGGATATATGTATGGTGGAGACAAGTACATGATGTGTAATTGGAATACACATAATGTACTCATTACATTATGTGCAATGGACTAGGAAAGCCAATTCATGACGTGTATGTAACATTACCTAGAAGGGAGAACCCACAAATTTTCCAACTTGTAAAGTATTTACGTGCGGTGTAAATTTCAGAGTTTAATTTTTAAATTAAGATGTAGGGGCCTCATTTTTACAGAATCCCTCACCTATCTCGCATAGACGAGCTACATGTGAAGCCTTCTTGAAGGCTAACCTAGGCTTGGGAGCTATTTTCTGATCCATAATCCATTTCTTCTTTCATCAGGCTCATTAGATCCGCACAAGTGAGTTCATATTCCAATATAAACTTTCATTATTTATATTCTCAATGAACGATTTATTTTGGTGTAGGCTCTTATACCCTCTTTTCATGGTGTTCACCTATTTATTAATTTTCTTCTGATCTTGTCCATGTTAAGTGTTGATAATGGATGAGTGTTCTACCAAGGGTATAAGGTAGGAGGAATATAAATTTCCATCAAGGTTTGGAATTTTATATGCATTGTTTCCATTGTTCCACACATAGGACATTCAATAATTTCCCTTAAAAATAATTAGAAGCCTTGATTAAATTTTTTGGGACCCATTTACGTTTCCCACTAGTACATTTATGACCGTTGGAGGTTGTTATCCCTAACCTAGGACACCCATGGGTTGTGTAGTTATATTTGAACTATTTTATACCACTCTATTAGGTGAGAGTGAGCTTTCCACATGTTTTGGAAGCCTTAATAAATGGAATGACAGCCGAATGAATGTTTTGGAGATGTTTATTCCTTAGTTTCATGTGATTACATCATGTTAATTAATTTAATTAATTAAATGAAAATATAGAAATCTGTTGGATTGACTCATGGATTGTAAATGTATATGAAATTATTAATGAAATGATTTGAGAATTGATAATGTTATTCGATTCCGGGGATGAGATCCTTGTATCCTAATTCCATAGGAGTCCATGGACGTTTCTATTCCACAGATCCATATTAATTACCTTAGTGGATGGCTTGGTCTTCTATACCATGGATCCTGATTTTGTAGGATTCTATATGCCTTGCTACCCATTAGATATGGCTTTCTTGGAATCACATTGGACATGATCTATTGAAATGATCTTTCGAATGCACCCTAGTATTTACTGAGTTTCCATCATGATACTCTTGCGACTCAATGTTGATTCCTTGGTCTTTTATTTAATGGATCCAACCCTTCATGGTCTAAAATTATATTACATGGAATAGTCATTATGGATATTAAACACAGTATCCCACAACATGGCCATTGTGGATGTTATAAAATTGATAACATGGTGAGGCTGATATGGGTAATTTTTATATTATTTACACATAGCCATGGTATGGGTATCAAATTACAGTTATTAGATTGGATAGTTCAAACCTACATTATTTATGATTTAAAGATGCCCTTATTTATGAGAGGTTGACTATTGTTCAAAAGAATCCATGTTTGGATAGACAGGATCATGTATGCTTGATACATTACTTTTATTACTATTATACCTGTGAAATACTGCAAACTACTTCTATTTATATTACATAGATATGGTTTTTTATAGACACTATTGGTGGTGGAATACTGAGTGTTATTTCAATCCTTATTTGGGTTATTGTTGGGTACCCAAAAAAACTTCATGGATACAGGCAGGGACTGGGGAAAGTTCACAATGTTCAATGATGGATTTGATTATTTCTTATGAGTAGGGGAGCACAAGACCAAGCTATTCTCACTATTCTAATTAGAGATAGTTTATTGTTGGTATTTTTTTATTTTGATACATTTATTGTACTGGTATTCTATTTCCATGTTTTTATTTCCAATTTTATAGTCATTAATTGATCATCATATTGTACATAACTACTTTTGGCTACTTTTTATAGTTTTTTTGATGGTTATCTTCTGTCTGATGTTCAGTTATTTGATCTAATTTTGCAACTTGATTGTTATCATTATTAACACTGTGCTAAAATATGACATGGGCGCATAATATCCCCATATACACACCATATTCCCTCACTGATATTCGGTAGCCTCTGGAATATGGGGAGTTATGATTGATGCCATGTGACCCACTGGCTCGGGGAACCATTTAGTGGATATTGGGTTAGGACATTACAAATTGGTATTAGAGGATTTTCTCTTTTCTTGATTTACTATTTTTGGACAATAGACAGGAGAATCAGATTGATTTGAAATTTTGTAATGATCAATACTTGGGAATATTTAACCCATGTATTAGAAAAAGACAAATTGTATGCAAAGAGAAATTAGTTTTTTAGATTTTTCCTATTACTGATGATTTGGTTCTGTCTTTGGGTGATACACTTGAGGTTTTATGTTAATTATGATTTCAGATTTTATTGTGGACTGATGAAATGAGGTAATTCGGTATCATGAATCATTTTAGTAGCCTTACAGGATTTAAATGCTATTTATTATTACATACCATATAGGATATATTTCTTTATTGCATGAAATTATTATGCATTACTTAAGTGATATACCTATTTATTGATAGATGATTTGTATAGGGAATTGGTAAACATGATTGGTATTTAGGGTTCCTACTATAACCTAAACAATGTTTTCCTTCTTAGGATACAAAAGACACCCTACATAGCCAGATATGGAACATTGAGTTAGGGACTAGTGGCTACAAGGACTCAAACATATTATGGTTTAGATTAAGTGGATTCCACACTTCTGTTCATGAGGTGTATGGGACCATATGGATCAGAAGTCATGACCCATTTGGTTTGATCATTTATAGAAAATTGTGAATAAATATGAATTCAAAATGACTTGAAATTGTGAGAAAGAGAACTTGAACATGACCTGGATTTAGGGTGGGCAACAAGTAGTGTCTCTGGATTTTTATAAGGTGGTTCAAATTACCCAGTCCAAGATTTATGATCATATTGAGGGGTGTGGCTCATTTATTGTAAGGTTACAATATGTATTATAGTTTTAACTATTATCTATTCATTATCTATCTTTTTTGAGGTGTGTGTTGGGAATTGTAGATACATTCAACAATTATGACCTCTATTTGTGTACCAAGATGGTGGTTATGACCATGATTTGGAGGTGGTGGGACTTGGGATACCAATAAAATATCTTATAGTGCTAGTTGTGGCCCCACTAGTTGTACCCGATATGGGTGCAGATTGCCAATTATACGAGGGTTTCCTATACTTCATGCAAACTATTCTGGGAGCACCAAAACCCACCTTTCTATGGAAGAGATGATGTATGTGTTTCAATAGAAGAATACTCCCACATTTTCAGGTGACGGTGGTCCACAAACTACATATTTGTGGCTTGAGACTATCTTTTCTGCCTTTAAGCATATGGAGACACCTCCTAAGAGGAGAGTGAAGCTCGTGATATATATGATTCATGGAGTAGGTTAGTACTGGTGGGATGTTTTAATCTAGTATTATGTGAATCTAGATATGGATTGGATGGATTTTCAATATAGGTTTTATGATTAATTCTTTTTTGAGACACTGAGAGCTGAAAGGGATTGTGAGTTTATGCATATGGAGTAGCGAGCGATCACCATTATGGAATATTCGACACACATAACAGAGCTTCAGTGTTTTTCATAGAATTATCTTATTGATGATCCATCTAGGGAGATATTATTTGAGGAAGATATCAAAAATTTAGTTCGATCACATGTAAACATGTTTCATCTGACTATTATAATTGAGATAGTGAATTAGGTGCTTATTATTTAACAAAATCTGGGGGAAGATGGGGATGGAAATCTAGGTAGTTTAGCCTCTCAACCCTATGGTTCTGTATGAAGTGGTAGGAAGCACTATTTTGAGGCTCATTGTGAGGGGAGTACCAACTAGGATATCAGTGATTGTAATGCCCCAACCCCATTTACCTAGAGCCGATGCATTAATTTAATACATTGGCACGATTACAAGGAATCACTTCCTGAAGGACCGATCAGTTTATAAGTCTTGGAAAATAGATTACATACATTAACTTTACATTACAATTTGAAGCATAAAACGCAGCATAGATATTTCATTGAGAATTCCATTTTTCCGTTTAGCTTAACCCTTCATATCAATCATAATATACTTCTTGGAATCTATGGAAAATAAAACATAATAAAGGGATGATATCAGGTGCTTAGTAAGGGTAAATAATTTAGCGGAAGCTATAAACTTTTAAGGAAAGATGTGTAATAAAAACAACAACCTTTTAAACATAAACTTGAACATAATATGGTAAAAATAAATGAAACATTACCATATAAACATTCACATGGATATTCTACTAGTCAAATAATCACATGTAATAACTAATTTCACAATGAGGGAATGCCTAATACTGGACATCATTACCACATAGTCAAGGCCTCGTGCCAAGACTAAAAATAAATTTTTGTCAAGGCCTTGTGTGAAGACACTAGTTTGTCTCCTGAGACCTACCGATGCATCGAGGAGCTATAGCGGCCTCCACCCGTCACTTAATAAGTCCACTGCATTCCTCATATGAAAAAGTTGAAACATAACATAAACATTCATATTAAAACTAGCATATGAAATGTCATTACATTAACCTTAAACCATGAATGGTATAAAAATAGAACATCCACAGTCAAACATATCATAACTCATTCAATACAACATGAATTGTATTATAATAAATCTACCTCAATCAAAAATAATATCCAGTAAAGGATGCTGACATAGTTGAAAATGATGAGTAAAACTTTTTGAGAGAAATGTCCTTTTTGTAAAATTATTTAAATGTCACACATATATAAAGGAAGTAATTTAAAAGATATTTTTGAATCAAAGTGTCCCATACCACTTTTGAACTTTTGAAAATAATTATCATTTCAAAACATTCATGTCCATATAAATAAATCCTTATAATCATTTTGAAAACATGGACATTAATTAAAAATATTTAGAAAGATAAATCGTTAAACCATTTAAAATTCTGATATTGATAAAGATTAACATTCAAAAATCCTAAGAATATTCATTTTGAAATCATTTTTATGAAAAATGGACATGGATGATAAAAATACCCCAGTAAATACTTACACATAATCACTCTCGGATAATAATTTGACTGAGGAATTAACCCTTACCAATTTGGTAACTTATGAAACATACACCCCAAGAAAGAAGTATCATATAATGAATATTTAAATACACATAAATTACTATGTATTAAAAAAAGAATACAATTATGGGCAGTACATACACCACACAAAAGGTAATAGTGGCAATATGGCATGAATCTCACGGGAATAAGAAATGAGATGAAAACCCCTTACCTTGCACTTTACTTTAGTCGAGGGTTCATTTAACCTCCTATATGAAGACTATAGTATGTTATTAAATTATACCAGAACCATATTAATATTTATGATGTCATAAATTATTCATTTATGACTTTATACTACCCATTTAATAATAATTTCCATGTTATATTAATATTTCGGGTAATAATCGCTTTCTTTATCATACGTGTTTAACTTGTTACTGTTGATTGTATCACTTAGATAATGATTTAAATACTTCCATAATATAAAACATGATTTATATATCATATATATTTAGAATATAAATATGTATAATAGACTTATATATGAAATGGAAAACACTGTTTATGGAGACGGTAGTCCGTATGTACGCATAAACGATGTTTCCGTTTTCATATAGTATTGAACGAAAGTAAGTGAAAAGATATATGTAAGTAAATAAATATTTATATATATAAATATATATCTCCAGTATAATTATTATGTCATATATTACATACTTATTAGTAATATATATTTTTATAATCGTCGATGAATGGTGAACTTGGAAATGAATCTCATCGCGTCGTGGAGATGGTAATCCGTACGTACGCACGAGCGAAAATATCATTCTTTTGATATTAAAATAATATATCATTCAATAGTATATCATATATACAGAATCCTTATCATGTTATATTTATTATTTACATCAAATACACATCATTTTTATAACCATCCACATAATAATGTATTGAATAACAATTACACCACGACGTGGAAACGGTAAGCCGTACGTACGCACGTATTGTGACATGTCATTCAAAGGGTGGATAGAATAATGAATTTGGTTGTACCATAATTATAATAAAATTACAGTATATAGAAGATACTTTAGTTATTATTTTATAATGGAAACAAAAAAGAAAAAGGAAGTGGAAGAAGAAAGGAACTTGAAAGTGGGTGGTGAAATCATTACATCTTCTTCGGGTTCTTCCTTTTGATTTGATCAAAAAGGCTCCCTAAGTTGGCTTTCTGATCAAACTAAGGCCTCTAGGTTTAAGGAAGGATAGTTTAGAGGGTATTTGGTCGGGGTTTGGCCAAGCCAAATGGCTTAGAATGTCTGAATTAGAGTGAAGGGGGAGTTCCCTTTTATAAGAGGGGTGAGGGGTACCTTAGGAAAATCATAAATTATTATTTTATAATAACTTTATATTGGGGATATAATGGCTCCAAATTAATTTATTTCGAGACTAATGTTGGAATGGGTCGAAATACACTCATCAAATAGGTTTTAGACAGCTTTCGGTAACTTTATTAACCCTTTCTTTTAGTTTTAACTCTTAGTTATTTAGTTTGACATTTACCACGTCTCATTGTATTTTTATATTATAGGGTTAATAATCTTACTATAAACTTCCAATAGATCCCCAAGTGTCCCATTAATGATACACCTATCATAATATAAGTTCTTTGGATGAACCATAGATTTTTAGGAATAGAATATCAATTAATAATATAATATTTTTTTTAAAAACTCTTTTATGTCAATTTTGACACTATTGGGTATTTTGTTTTTTATAAATTCATAAAAGCATTATTACTTAAAAAAATTCATATAACCAATCCCAATATGCAATATTAACCTAGAAAATTATTTTAATTCATAAAAATTCTCAAATTACATTTATTTGGGTATTTATTATATCAATTATCTTAATCTTTCATTAATACGGTAATTACTGCATCATCATTGTGTCAAAAATAAACTAAATTATTTAATGTCTAAAAATTATAAATAAAATACCATTATGTAGGAATGCTTTTTATCAGTCTAATGAATATTTATAATCAAATTTATATTTTGTATAAACCAATATTAAAAATGTTTTAGTTATTAAACTTTGATTTTAACTATTATCACTCTTATTTGAATTAAATAATAATAAATGTCCGAATCTAATCCAAGTAGACATAAATGATAATATTTTATTCATAAGGTTGTTTTTGGTCGATATACACTTGTAAAATATAATTAGGATACGTGTTAGGGTAATATTAATATCATTTTTACCCTTAATTATTCTATTTACTTTTAACCGTGGTAAATAAAAGTAAAAAATTACTATTCACCAAAAATTATTTTTATCTTATTGAACCACATTTTTATCCTTAATATTAGTCATGTATCTCGGATTTTTGATATTCCACTCACAGAAGTGGTAAAATTAAGTTTTCTGTGACTTTTCAAATTCTCCTAGGAGATGGGTAAAAGACGGTGAAAAGTTCAATAAAATTTTTATATATCTAAAATTATTATAAACTGACTCCAATGAATTACATTGAACTTATATAGGTACTATGTACCTATTTTGACCGAAAATAAATTTAAATAAAATACATAATTATTTAAATAAAAATTCGGTTTTAACTATAACTCATCATTTTTTTACTATTCATCAAAAATTGAATGTTTTCAGAAATATACCAAAAATTCACCCTAATATAATTTTGATATTTCGATTCCAAAAATGAAGTCCATTTGGAAAGATAAAATTTTTAAATTTTCAAAAAGTGGGTATTAGTATTCATAACGACTAGTTTGGTAAGTTATGATGCGCTTGAACTCGGTGTTGGCTATAGTGAAAATTATTGAATTACTTTGAAGAAATAATGTACTATGAAATCTTGGGGTGTTACATTATTCCCTCATTCAATAAATTGTGTCCTCTCAATTTGAAATTGTTCTTCGAAAATAAAAGTTTGAAAATAGAAAATACCATTGTGGGAAAACCCACATCGGAAATTTGGTTAATAAAATTTAGTCTTATAAGAGGAAAAGGGGAATGAAAAAGTCACCACCAAATTATGATCTCAATTAGAAGAACATTGGTGGAATTTAGAGACACATAATTGGAGGAAAAACATAAATATTTATAGGGAGTGATTGAGGTCATCAATCACAAACAATTGTAGAATTGTGGGCCTCAAAGTCACCAATCTATGATGATTTAAAATACCATCAGTTCAACAAAACGTAAGGTATTAGGATAAAAGATTTTTGGTTTTAAGATGCCATAACTAAAGTTTAATAATTTGTTTCTTCAGAGAATAAGTGAAGAAAAAAATGTATTCCTGTCAAGTATATTTCCATCCTTTAACTAATATCTACGACAAACTCATCTTTCACTCCAAAAATTTTCAAAGAAAATTCTATTTATCCTAATCGTATAGGGTTCCAAAAAAATGAATTTATAATTCATTTATCAGAATATTTAAAAAAAAGATAAATTATACAAACTAGTACATCACGTAGTCTAGTCGCAGGTGATGCACCCTTATCGCTCTTCGATTGTGAGTTTAAGTCTCCCAGCCTTGTCAGACGCGACTAGTTGTCACCCAACCTATGGGTTTTCCTTTTATAAGAATCCCAAAATAACCTTAACAATAGTATCCAATTTCAAACTTAATCCATTCAGACCTTTAGAATTATCCAAAATACTTATATCCAAACTCTTAGTCCAAAATTTATAAGGAAGTTAAACACAATTAAGATCCTTTTTTCTAGGTAATAACATGTGAACGCCTTCATCATGTATTATTTTAAAACATTGCAACATCCTGAATTACCATAAAACCTTATTGATTACATTCATGCTCCCTTATTCATTATAGAATACTGGATATACTCCTTCTATCCAAAAATGTTGTAAATTCCAACAATGATGAAATATACAAATCATTTATTTGTTTCAAGGCAGTCAAGAATATCCAATATAATATATCCAAATCAATCATCTCTTATTCAAAAATTACTAACTCATTATTAGGACCATATTAAGGATTACATTTCCTTCAACCTTTTATTTTTCCAAAAAGTGTAGCTTGCTATTAAGTCACTTTTCGTAGAACCATATAATCTCAAATCCTCAATAAAATAGTACTACAGTACAATACTTATTTATCTCCATAATTCATATAACAAGTATACTGTAGATACAACACTCAAATGAAATAACTATACAATAACAACATAAGAACACTAGTCATTCATCTTCATCTGAGGTAGTATCATAACTTGATTATTATCCAATAACCTCATTTGTGGTATACTCTTATGACTGGGACCTTGATTCACGTAGTGTCTCAACACCTTGCAGATGAAGCAGTTTACATTTGAAAACTTTTTCTTACCCTTGCAATCACATACTTGGTGTCCTTTTTCTCCACACTTATAACAAACACCCATTTACTTCAAGCATTTACCAAGGAGATTATTTCCACATTTATCACATATGGGAAAATCTTTCTTTCCCATATTCCCTTTATCCATCTTTCTCTCTACCATCTTTTTCTTCTCTTGCTTTCATTCAAAGACATAGGACTCAGAGAATTCTTTTCTTATCTTACTAACATATGATATTATTTCTTCATATGTTGAGAATACAAGGGAGACTATTTCCCTCATAAATGTTGTCTTAATACCATGAATGACAGGACCCTTCTTACTATTTGGATCATACATATTGTTGGAGTTCTCATTCCTTCTACTGGAAACCATTTCTAAACAATTGTATACAATAGGTCAGTTTATGAATCACAATTCATAATTCCAAACATGTAAAATACCTAACGTAAATTGAACATTTTATGGATATAACCCACAATCACAAAAATGTTTTCTTTGAGGAGATATATATTCATAAACCCTTCATATTTGTTTTTAATGAAAATGATAATTATCCTAATCATATCCCCCAGGAGTGTCGTAACCAAGAGTGCAGCAAGGCCCGTTGTCGTGAACCAGTTTCCGTTCGAGTCTATCTCAAAGTGGTGTTTTTGGGTTTTACCCCTAGGTACATCTGTGCCTGAGCAGCCTCTACCTACTCATATCCAGACATGGATGTATTGCTCAGAAAACCCACAAAATCTCTACAATACCAAAATTCTAGGAAGTTCTTCTATAATAATCCTCAAAGTCTATCTTAGGGTAATGTGCTCTAATTAGAGTTTATCTAAATCTAGTTTCCAAGGTTATTGCTAAACTTCCTCTGATACCAACTATAACTCTCTGACCCCAGTTACCCAAAGCCAGTGCATTATGTTAATACATTGGTGTGATTACAAGAAATCAAGTCCAGAAGGACCGATCAGTTTAGCATTCTTGGAAAATAGATTACATAAATTAACTTTACATTAAAATTTGAAGAATAAAACACAACATAGATAGTTCTTTGATAATTCCATTTTCCCTTTAGCTTAACCCTGCATATCAATCATAATATACTTCTTGGAATCCTGGGAAAATAAAACATAAGAAAGGGGTGAGCTCAGATGCTCAGTAAGGGTAAATAATTTAGTTGAAACTATAAACTTTTAAGGAAAGATGTGTAATAAAAACAATAGCCTTTTAAACATAAAAATTAACATAATATGGTAAAAATATATGAAACATTTCCATATAAACATGCACATGGAAATTCTACTATTTGAATAATCACATGTAATAACTAATTTCACAATGAGGGAATGCCTAATACCGGACATCATTACCACATAGTCAAGGCCTCGTGCCAAGACTACAAATAAATTTTTGTCACTGCCTTATGACAAGACACTAGTTTCTCTCATGATACCTACCAATGCATCGAGGAGCTATAGTGAGATCCAGCCATCACTTACTAAGTCCATTGCATTCCTCATATGAAAAAGTTGAAACATAACATAACCATTCGTATTAAAACTGGCATACGAAATGTCATTACATTAACCATAAACCATGAATGGTATAAAAAGGAACATATAGAGTCAAACATATCATAACTCATTAAATTCAACATGGAAGATTGTATTATAATAAATCGACCTCAATCAAAAATAATATCCAGTAAAGGATGCTGACATAGTTGCAATTGAAGAGTAAAACTTTTTGAGAGAAATATCCTTTTTTGTAAAATCATTTAAAAGTCACACATTTATAAAGGAAGTAATTTAAAAGATATTTTTGAATCAAAGTGTCTCATACCACTTTAAAACTTTTGAAAATAATTATCATTTCAAAACATTCTTGTCCATATAAATAAATCCATAAAATCATTTTGAAAACATGGACATTAATTAAAAAGATTTAGAAAGATAAATATATAAAACATTTAAAAATATGATCTTGATAAAGAGTAACTTTCAAAAATCCTTATAATATTCATTTTGAAATCATTTTTATGAAAAATGGACATGGCTGATAAAAATATCCCGGTAAATACTTACACATAAACAATCTCGGATAATAATGAGATTGAGGAATTAACCCTTACGAATTTGGTAACTTACGAAACATACACCCCATGAAAGAAGTATCAGACCATTAATATGTAAATACACATAAATTAAGTGTGTTACACAAATAATACTATTATGGGAAGTACATACACCACATAAAAGGTAATAGTGGCAATATGGCATGAATCTCACGGGAATAAGGAGTGAGATGAAAACCCCTTATCTTGCACTTTACATTATATGAGGGTACGTTTAGACTCTTGTATGAAGAATATAGTATGTTATTAAATTATACCAGAACCATATTAATATTTATGATATCATACATTATTCATTTATGACTTTATACAACCCATTTAATAATAATTTCCATGTTATATTAATATTTCGTGTAATAATCTCTTTATTTATGGTACGTGTTTTAACTAGTTACTCTTGATTGTATCACTTAGATCATGATTTAAATACATCCAAAATATAAAACATGATTTATATATCATATATATTTATAATATAAATATGTATAATATACGTATATATGAAATGGAAAACACCCTTTATGGAGGCGGTAGTCCGTACGTACGCGTAAACGCTTTTTCCGTTTTCATATAGTATTGAACGAATGTAAGTGAATAAGATATATGTAAGTACATAAATATTTATATATATAAATATATATATATCTCCAGTAGCATTATTATGTCACATATTACATACTTTTTAGTAATATATATTTTTATAATCGTCGATGAATGGTGAACTTGGAAATGAATCTCATCGTGTCATGGAGACGGTAATCCGTACGTACGCACGAGCGAAAATATCATTCTTCTGATATTAAAATAATATATAATTGGATGGTATAACATATATAAATAATATTCATCGGGTTATATTTATTATTTACATCAAATACACATCATTATTATACCCATCCAAATAATAACATATTGAATAACAATTACACCACGACGTGGAGACGGTAAGCCGTACGTACACACGTATGATGACATGTCATTCAAAGGGTGGATAGAATTTTGAATTTGTTTGTAACATAATTATAATAACATCATAGTATATAGAAGATATTGGAGTTGTTATTTTAGAATGGAAACAACAATGAAAAAGGATGTTGAAGAAGAAAGGAACATGAAAGATGGTGGTGAAATCATTACCTCTTCTTTGGGTTCTTCCTTTTTATTTGATCATCAGGGCTCTTTAGGTTGGCTTTATGATCAAAATAATGACTCTAGGTTGAAGGGAGGAGAGTTGATAGGGTATTTGGGTAGGTTTTGGCCGAGCTAAATGGATTAGAAGGTGTGAATTAGAGTGAAGGGGGAGTGACCTTTTATAAGAGGGGTGAGGGGCACCTTAGGAAAAACTTAAAATATTATTTTATAATAAATTCGTATTCAGTTTATAATGGCTCCAAATGGATTTATTTCTAAAATAATGTCGTGATGGGTCGAAAAGCACTCAACCAATAGGTTTTAGATAGGTTTGGGTCACTTAATTAACCTTACATTTTAGTTTTAACTCTTAGTTAATTAGTTTCACATTTACCATGTCTCTTTGTATTTTTATATTATATGGTTAATACACTTACTATAAACTTACAATAGATCCCCAAGTGGTCTATTAATGAGAAAAATATCATGATATAAGTACTTTGGCCAATCCTTAGTTTTTTAGCAATAGAATATCAATTAATAATATAATATTTATTTTAAAAACTCTTTTATGTCAATTTTTAAACTATTGGGTATTTTGTTTTTGATAAATTAATAAAAGAAATATTACTTCAAATACAATTCATATAACCGATCCCAATATGTCATATTAACCTATAAAATTATTGGAATTCATAAAAAATTTCAAATTACATTTATTTGGGTATTTATAATATCAATTATCTTAATCTTTCATTAATATGGTAATTACTACATCATCATTGTGTCCCAAATAAATTAAATTATTTAATGTCTAAAAATTAAAAATAAAATAACATTATGTAGGAAATCATTTTATCTTTATAATTAATATTTATAATAGAATTTATATTATTTATAACCCTATATTATAATTTTTTTTATTAAAAATTGATTTTAACTCTTTTAACTCTTCTTGGAATTAAATAATAATAAATGTCCTAATATAATCCAAGTGGACCTAAATGATAATATTTTATTTCTGAGGTTGTTTTTGGTCAAGATACACTTGTCCAATAGAATTAGGACATGTGTTAGGTTAATATTAACATCATTTTTACCATTAATTACCCTATTTACTTTTCACCGTGGTAAATAAAAGTAAAAAGTTACTATTCAACAAAAAAATTTATCTTATTGAACAAAATTTTTCTCCTTGATATTAACTGTGTCTGTCAGATTTTTGATATTCCACTCACAGAAGTGGTAAAATTATGTTTTATGTGAATTTGCAGATTCTCCTAGGAGATGGGTGAATGACAGTGAAAAGTTCAATAAAATTTTTATATATCTAAAATTATTATAAGCTGACTCCAATGAATTACATTGAACTTATATAGGTATTATGTATCTATTTTGACCTAAAATAAACTTAAATAAAATAAATAATTATTTAAATAATAATTCGGTTTTAAACTATAACTCAGTGTTTTTCTCTATTCATCAAAAATTGAATGTTTTCAGAAAAATATCAAAAATTCACCCTAAGATAATTTCGATATTCGGAATCCAAAAATGAAGTCCATTTTGAAAGATAAAATTTATAAAATTTCAAAAAGCGGGTATTAATATTCATAACGGCTAGTTTGGTATGTTATGGTGCGCTTGAGCTCGGTGTTGTCTGTAGTGGAAGTTATTGAATTACATTGAAGAAATAATGTACTATGAAATCTTAGGGTGTTACAGTGATGGTAGTTCTATCTTCTATCACTAGTGTGGGAGAAATGGACATATGGGGAATTTATGTGATCGTAACCCAGTCAAGTGCTGAGCCTACAGGTGGATGGGCCACAGAAAACATTTCTATAGGACCATTCCTATTATAATTAGTGGAAGGAATTGAATCTAACATTAGGTTCAAGTATGAGATTCATAGCTTTACATTAGGTTGCGAGTTAAAGTGGTTCCAGTCCTTCAAGTTGGGGTGGTGGTCATGGCCAAGGCTGCTGGCCACTAGTTGTACCTAGATAGCAGAGTGGGCCTACTCTCGGTAGTCATGTTGTTTCACAGGGTGGCAGTTCATGCCATATATATTCTGGATATCCTACACATGAGGATCATAGTTTCAATCCATCAATTGTGATAGGTATGATCTTTGTAACATCTAATCTAGTATATTCTCTTTTAGATAAAGGTGCTTCAAAAAGTTTCATATATGTTCTTATTATAGAGATTTGTGGGCTCATTGTTCAGATTTTTGAGAGCATTATGATTTTAGATACTCCGTTTGGGATCAGAATAAAGGGTGAAATATAGTGTAAGGATTTACCATTGAGATAGAAAGTTTTAACATTATATGGGATCTTTTTTTACTTGAGATAAAAGGGGTTTATATCATAGTCAAGATGGAATATCTAGTTTCCAATCATGAACATATTTTTATTTATCACCAAAGGGTGACCTTTACATCACTAGAGGATGGAGTTTTTATTCAAAAGTGTGAATGGGATGTCTACGTAAGCTGAGATAGACTGGAGCACCATGGGTTGGGTGAGATGACAACCCAGATTGCTAGTTTTTTTCTGGATGAATAGGGAACATATCTAACATATTTCCCTCTAGTGGTTGATCATTTCTATGATGTTTTCCCTTATGAATTTTCGTATTTACCACTTGATATATAGGTGGATTTATATATTAATATAGATCTATGAGTGACACTGGTATCTATTCATCCTTATAGGATGGCTATTATAGAGTTGTAGGATCTCAAGAGAAAACTATAGGACTTTAAAAATGGGGTTATATGTCCCAGTTCTTGTTCATGGGGTTCACCGATCCTTTTTGTGAAAATGGAAAATGAGAACCATAGGTTACACATAGATTACCTAAAATTGAATGAATTGATAGTTAATAATAGGTATCCTATGCCATAGATAGATGATATCTTCAACTAGATCTGAGGAGGGCATATTTTATCGAAGATTAATTTGAGGTCATATTATAAACAGACATGTGTTTTAACTTCATACATACCTGGTATAATGTTTTCAAGTAGGTATAGTCTATATGAGTATTAGGTTATAACATTCAGTCTCAAATATTTTCTAGAAGTTTTCATGTCACTAATGAACTAGGTTTTCAATCATTATCTGGATTCAATTGTGGTGGTATTCATTGATGATATCTTGGTGTATTATCACAATCAACATGACTATGCCAAAAATTTTGATATCATTTTGGAATCATTGAGATAGAATTTATTATATGTTATTCTCACAAATTTAAACTTCTATATGGATAAGATGAACATACTAGGTCATATTACCTTGAATACTAGAGTATTAGTTAACCCAGAGAAGGTGAGAGATGTAGTTTCTTGGGAGCATCCTAGGAACTTCTTTTCTAAGAACCCGATTCTTTCTTGAGGTATGAATATTTTACTTTCAATAATTTTTTTTGTTTAAATGCATAATTATGACCTAATTTAAATTCCATTTGAGGTCACGAGTGTATTGGAGGTTTCCAAGTCTTATATAGATATAAGAGCCTGAATTTTTTTAAAGAGAAGGACAAGCTGGATGGTTAGTAGAAACTGTGCGGACTAGATTGCATGGTTACTTATTACTATGTATGGTTGGAAAATGGAGAGCTATATGTATTATAGTTTTTCAAACCATGGGGATGGATGTGCACACTCATATAAGAGCACATGCAGTTTTAATAGAGTTTTTTCATGGTTTTGACATGGTTAGACAAACCATGTGAAGTGACTGTGCAGGTTCTCCCTTGTCATATAAGTGGGCACACAATTGGCGCATGGTTTGTCAAATAGTGTGGCTAAACCACATAACCTATTATTTTGAAGATAAATGACCATTATTCCCTTAATTAAACTTTTAACCTAATTTATATTTCTTTTCTTACTTTGCATAGTAGTGCCTCATGTTGAGATCCTTCTTGGAGCCAAATCAGAGGATTCGATCCCTCTCCTCTATCTTGACTCATAATTGAGCACTAATTATCTCATTGGATTCACATCGATGATTACTCAATTAATTTTGTGCCATTATTCATTCTTACTGGTATCGATATAATTACTTAGGTATAATATAATACATTAAGTTTTCTTGTTCTTTACCTGTTCTTCATTTTTCTCTTGATCTGAGTCAAATTAGCAACCAATACTGGATGGGAACTCTACTATAGACATACATTAGATGGTTTTGTGTTTTTCCTTCAATGTTACTGTGTTCATATATATTCTACTATGATGTGAACCCAATTATATGAGGGAATCCATTGAAATAAAATTAATATTTGTGACCTATTTAATTAATGAGACCCATTTGAAATTGATTAAGGCTACAAAATTTTAATTAGAACCACCCCTTGGGTGCATTGTATAAATAAATAGTCCACCATGGGTGACATATGAATTGATCACTTTTAAGTGTGTCTTTTACCCTTTCAATGGGATGTTAAATAATGAATTGAATTGTAATTTGAATTCTATGTTGAATTAAATAAAGGAACGGAAGGGATGACCATGTCCCTATTATATGGAAATGTAATTTTTTTATGAACAATGAGTTTCCACTTATAATGAAATTCCCATTTGAGATAAATAAGAGTCTAGGACTTGTAAGACGATCCCATGATTTGATACACCTTATGAGGTGGGGTTTAAATGAAATGATCATGGTGATGACTTGGGGATACATGGGTTATCATACAAATTCCATGGATAGACTCATTGTTTCTATTTTTCTACTTATTTTTGAGTGATACTTGGAATCCTTATTGGAATTCCAAGGAAGGGATCAAAGGTTTTACTATTATATGCCTGAGTGACACTTGGATTCCTTGTATGGAATGCCAATAATGAACTCAGAGGGCCAATTCTCTCTCTCTCTCTCTATATATATATATATATATATATTCTTGGAGTGAGACATGAGCTCCCTTAGTGGACTACCAAGAACAGACTCAACACCAATGATGTTATACCACTATTAAAGTGATACCTGGGTTCTTATGAGGTTCACCATGGATGGGATTATAGGGTGTTTGGTTCATGTTATACCTAGATGAATACATGGATTCCAAATAAGGAATGATAAGGATGAGCTCTGGTTCTTCATCGAATAATTAAAAAACTTATTTACGTGATGTGTTTTCCAAGCCAAAGAACAAACGTAGACATAGTCAGAGACTTATACTGTCATGATGGCATTATTAGGCATCCTTTATTACATATGATCATGGAGGATGTTGGGCAACATACCAGGTTCTAAGACTTATTAATTAAATTAACTTAATTATAAATTGAAACAAGAGTATTTTTTATTTATAGAGATTATAGCTAGGTCAAAACAAGTAGCATAGGACGGGTGTCCATTAGAACCGGGACCATTATGGGTTTTTTACTTTTAGTACTTCCTTTAAATATTTTATTACTTCCAACACAATATTATTATTATAAATTCAATAAATGGATGGAATTATACCTCTGGTTGAATTCCTAATGGGTTTGTATCTCACACCCTATTTTGGCTGCTGATGGGTACCCGAATAGAAAGTATGATTATAGATATGGATAAGGGAAAGTGACCTGCTATAGTTATTTGATTTATTTTTAGAAGTAGCGAAGAACATGACTGTGTTGAGCCTCTTGATGCTAGATAGGATATATTTTTTCCTTTTTGGTATTTTTTACATGTATTATACAGTTACATTGATACTTAATTTTGTTTCATTGTAGACACATTACATGACATGTATGATCTTCTTTGTTAATATGAGATTTCTTCTGGTTTTGTTTATTTATCATTTTCTTGGATGCTGTATGTTTTCTAATTGATTTACTACTTTCACTAATTATATTTTATTGTATATAAGTTGTGATACAGTTTGGTGATGAGGGTATAGTCTCCCCATAGTCACAACCTAGGCCCTCGTTGCTGGTAGATATCTTATAGTGTTCATGGAGATTCACTTGAGACTATATGACCAACTGGGTTCGGGGAGCCTTTCAGTGGAATCTTGGTCCGAAATGTTACAAAGTGGTATGAGAGGGTATTTTTCTTCCTGGTTTTCATTACTATATTGATAAAATAGAAAGGGATATTAAGGAATAATAATTTGGTAATGAGATGTGCTTGTCCATAGCAAACCCACATATAGGAAAAAACAGAATTTCCTCAAATGGAAATGTTTTTTTTAGATTTTGGCTATTACATTTGATTTGATTCCACTATTGGGTGATTCACGTGAATTTTGGTGTTATTATTAATATTATTTGGGTTATATTTTATTGTAAACCAATGAGATGAGTTTATTCCATATCATGCATCATATTAGGAACCTATTAGGATTCACATTCCTTGCATTATTCCATGCCATATGGGATGCATTTCTTGATTTCATGCTATTATGATATGTTTCATGATTGATATACCTAATGCTTGGTAAATGATTATTCAGGGAATAAAAATACATGGTTGGTACATAATGTTCCCACCATAACCTCAGTAGTGTTTTCTTGATTAGGTTATAGTAGACACCCTAAGAAACCAATTGTGGTACATTGGGTCATGGACCATGAGTCTCATGGACAAGAACGTGTTATAGTTTGGATTATTTGGATGACATATTCTAGTTCATGATGTCTATGGCTCCTTGTGGATCAAAATTTGGTGAACCATATGGTTCAACCATTTAAAATTAATTGTGATAGAATGATATTGAAATGGGAAATAAAGGTAAATTAAATGGAAGTTGATTGGTTTATAGAAGAGGACATGACCCAGACCCGACCTTAGTAGTGGGCAGTGGGAAGTGTCTGTTGATTTTTTCGATCTATACATCACATAGACCAAACTCATGGAGATTAAATAGGCGTGTTATTAATATATAGGAATTCTTGTTTCTTTATTATTTCAATGTCTATTATTTGAGCTATGAACATTAATAAAGTTATTTTCCGAGGTGTGAGTTTTGAATTATAGATACATACCACCACGATGGCCTCCAGTCACACTCCAGGAGGGAGGTAGTGACCATGATTTGGAGGTGGTGGGACTTGGGCTACTATTGGATCCTCTAGTAGTTTTAGTCGGGACACCAATGATTGTATTGGACATCGGTGATGAGGCATAGTTTATTAAATATTTATGAATTTCATGGAGGTAGTTTAGAAAACACCATGACCTACCCCAATTATGGAAGAGTTAACATTTGAGTTCACCCAAAAATATCCACCAATTTTATCAAGGGATGATGGAACACAAGATATAGATTCATGTCTAGGGGCCATTATTTCTATGTTCAATAATATTGAGACACCTCCTGAGAGGAGGGTAAATCTCGTTACTTGTATGCTACACGATTCTTCTGAGAGATAGTGGGATTTTATTACATAGAGAAATCATCATCGAGAGACATATTGGATGGATTTTCTTATGAAATTAAATGATTACATCTATCCCAAGAAAATGAGGGATGATAGAGCCCAAGAGTTCACGCACTTGAAGCATGGTGCATTATCAGTTATGGATTATCCAACCCATTTTACAGAGATCCAATGCTTCACACATATTATGATAGATGATGAGTTATCTAAAGTCACGTTATTCGAGGATGGTCTTAGGTATGACATATAATCATATGTGAGTGTATTTTGGATGACTAACATTTATGGAATAGTGAATCAGGTTCTTATCATAGTGCGTAGCTTGAGAGAGGCTGGGGGTGCGACCTAGGGTGGTTTAGCACATAAATATGGTACTGCATCATCTGATATTAGGAAGAATAATTTGGTAATTTGATATGGTTTTATTAGTATCCTTAACACATAATTAGGTAGCTAGGTGAGGTTCCACTAGTATAGTAGACCATGACATATGAGACCTCAGTGCATGAGAGTCCCGATCCAGTGCCAATGCCGTAGAAAAATGAGTTATCTGTCTTTAGCAGCCTATGATAGAGGGTTTGAACCAACAGAATTTGTGGGAGTGGGGTTAGTATAATCACATTAGGAAAGGATATAAAGTATAGCCAACTGATCTGGCCAAGGTAGTGGTCATGGACATCGTAGTCAGACCCCATATTTGTAGTTACAATAGAGCAGATCTTCTCTAGGATTCCAGGTTATATCATAAGGCCACAAACTCGTCCAGATATATGCATTTCAACCAACACCTAAGGAGAATAAACCCAAACCTTATACTATGTTACGTACTATTCTTATAGAAACTACTTTGGAATCTTCTCTTTCCAATATAGGGGATTCTCATAGCTTTATATCTATGCTCATTGTAGAGAGACTTGGGCTATGTGTTCTGTATTTTTATGGAGTTATGATGTTTGATACACTATTGGGGATCAGAACAGAGGACATATGTTAGTGTAGGGTGTTCCCGCTTGATATTGGTGGGTGTCACTTTGTATAGGACATCTTTTTCCCTCGTGATGAAAGGTTTTGAAATCATTCTTAGGATGCGATGGTTGATCCCCTTACATTATTTCCTTGATTTATACCATTATTGGGTGACCTTCACATGACCAGAGGGTATAGATTTTATTAAAAATTGTGAATGGGATGTCTAGGAAATCCGCTCTGGACCAGAGCATTGTGGGCTAGTTGAGATGACAACCCAAATTGAGAGTTTATATCTGGATGATCAAGGAATACATAAAGAACATAACTTTAGTGGCTAATCATTTTATGTATCTTTTCTTGGATCAATGTTTAGGATTACCTTTAGAGAGAGAGAGGTGGTGTTCTCTTTCAATCTAGTTCCCAGAGATGCATTTATATCCCTTCCTCATTATAGGATGGATACTACTAATATATAGGATCTAAATAAGAATCTAGAGGATTTAGAGGAAAAGGGGTTCATTAGGACCAATACTTATCCAAGGGGTTCAGTGGTACTTTTTATTAAAAAGGTGGATGGTAACTTTAGGATATACGTCGATTACTAGATGTTGAAAAAATTGATTGTTAACAACCATATCCTCTACCTATGATAAATTATAACTTTGACCATCTTTATAGAGCTTGGGTTTTTTAGAATATTGATTTGAGATTGGGTTATCATTAGGTGTGTGTTATACCATTAGACATACCCCACATAGCCTTTCATATAAGGTATGGTCTATATGAGTATTTTGTCATTCCATCCAGTCTCACAAAATCACTAGTAGTTTTCATGTCACTAATGAACCACGTTTTCCATCCTTATCTGAATTTGTTTGTGGTGTATTTAATAGAATATATCATGGTGTCTCCTAAAATTTGGCATTACCATGACAAAAAACTTTAGATCATATTGGATACACCATGAGAACATTAGTTATATTCTAATCTCACAAATTTTCACTTCTGAATGGATCCGAATAATTTCCTGGGTCACATTATCTTAGAGAAAATAGTGTCAGTTACCCTAGAGAATATGAGAGATTTATTTTTCTGGGAGCATCCCATGAAAGTCTTTATGATATATAATTTCTTGGGGATATATGGATATTAAAATAATTTCATACAATAATTCTCACACCTAGAAATTACGCTCTATAGCTTGAATAAAAAGTGTGTGAATTTTTATATTGGGATTCAAGCGATTTGGATTTTTAGAAGATGAAATGGAGATAACCTTCAACACCAATACTGATTGTTCCAGTGCTAGGAATGATTTACACAATATACTGTGATGCATTAGGTATTAGGCTTGGATAATTTCTTATTCATGGGGGGATATTTTCATTGTGTATGGGTCTCAAAAATTGAGGAAACATGAGAGGAGTTACCCAACCCATGATCTTGAGATAGCTGTAGTAGTCCATGCATTTTGTTGTTGGATACATTACTTGGAGAGAATTTTTTGGTGTTCACAGACCAAAAAATCCTAAAATACATCTTTACACAGTGTCATCTATATCTGAGGCAGTGAAGGTGGGTTGAATACCTATAATATTTTTATTTAGAGCTATCCTATATGGCTAATAAATGAAACGCAGTGGCTGATGAATTGATCAGGAGGACTTAGATACATGTAGTTTATAATTCCAGTAGAGAGTGATAGATTATGGATTTGTTCTATGAGATGCGCTTGGAGGTGTAGGATAGTTCGAGGAAGACTATTCATTTATCCTCTATTGTGACATATACCCTTTCAGATAGGGTGAGGATGAGGAAGCTATTATATTCTAAAGGCCTAGTTCTACGTGAGAGTATGGTAGGTGAGGGTTGTCCTCCTAGTTGGACCACAGGCGAAGAAGAAATTTTATGTATACATGTTCGTGTATGGGTTTCAGCTGAAATGTGTAAGGAGATGATGTGAAACATTCATGCTTTAACTTGGGAAGTTCACCCCGTCATCACTAAGATGTATTGGGATTTACATCACCAATAATGGTGGTTGGGTATGAAAAGAGATGTAGCTTGTTCTTTCAAGATATGTTCTACCTTTTAGTAGGTGAAGGTAGGACACCAATAACAAGATAGAATTATATAGAAGCATCCCATTTCAGAGTGGAAATGGAATGATGTCATGATGGACTTCGTGAATGGGTTACCAAGGTCACTGAAGGGAAATGATGAATTTGGGCTGTTATTGATAGCCTCAAAATGGGTTTTCATTTTCGACCTATCATGGAGACTTTTTAGTAGATGAGATTAGGTGGTTGTACATCCATGAGATTGTAAAACATCATGGGGTCCCTCCTACTATCGTTTTATATTCGGATACCTATTTTACTTCACAATTATGGAAATGGATGCAGAGGGTGTTGGGTATATAGGTGGTTCTTAGAATAGTATACCACCCTCATAAGGATGTTTAGTTAGAGCGCATGATACAGGTGCTTGAGGAAATTTTGTGGGAATACATCATGGATTTTAGGGGCTCTTATAAGAGGAACATACCCCTAGATCCTTATAATGATTTTTACAGTAGGCCATGCTGATCACCCATGTGATGGTTAGAGGTAGGAGAGGAAACTATGCTTGGACCTCATCTTATGATGAAGACTATGGAGTATGTTCAGTTGATTTAGAAATGGGTGGCTACTACACAGTCTCAATAGTAAACTTATACCGATCACCATCAATGACCTATAGAGTTTGAGGTCAAGGATTTGGTCTTGTTACATGTCTCATAGAGGATCAAACACAAGAGGATTAGGAGACATGGTAAAATTTCACCACTATATGTTGGTCCATTTGAGATTCTGGAAAGAGTCACTCAAGTAGCATATCTATTGTAGTTACCTATAAGGTATGAAGCCATGCACAATGTATTCCATGTATCTCAACTATACTATTATAATTCAAACCAATCTAATTATTTTATCCCAAGGAGGTTGAGTTGTAGGTAGATGAGTCCATTGAGGTGAATCCAATTCATCTTATGGATCATAACACAAAGGTTATCTGAGGATGGTTTGTTCCTTTAGTCTGGGTTCTATGGAATCGTGACCGGGTACATGATGAGCCCTGATAGTGAGAGGTTGATATATGATCACAGTGGATAGATTTGTTCATAGATGATGGTTTACCACCCTTAAGAGAGAAATTTAGGGAATAAATAATTTAACGGTGGATGTTTGTAAGAAAATGGTTCTTTCTTGAGATAAAAAATCTTTTACATTCTATCATTTTTTGGTTTAAATGATTATTTATGGCCTCAAGTGAATGCCACTGGAGGTCCCAGGTGTATTGGGGGTGTCCGAGGCTTGTACAGAGCCCAAATCCCAACATTTTGGTATTTTGTTACATGTATTGTCCAGTTTAATTCAAACTTATTTGAGATTCTTTGTAGACACATGAAATGACTTTTATGATCATCATTATGTATATGATATTTCTTCTGGTTTTGTTTATTTATAGTTTTATTGGGGGATGTCTATTATCTAATTGATTTAATACTTACTCTACATATATCTTATTGTATTTCCATTTTTATACACTCTAGTGATGATGGAATAGTATCCCCATAGTGACATATTTGTCCCTCACTAATAGTCATCAACCTCTGGAATTTGGAGATATGTGTTTGGGGCCATGGGGCCAATCGGGCTTGGGGCTCCTTTTAGTGGCATTCGGGTCTGGGGATTGAAATCATTTACATATGTAGTATATTATGGATATATAGAAATTGAATAAATTTTATAAAGGACTTATCACACATAGAATCACCTCTTACATGGTTGAAAAATAAGGGTGTGAAGTTTTTATGTTCTGATACCCAAAAGAAAATATTTCAAGTGATAAAATAAAGGTTGACTTATGTGCTAGTCCAGATTCTACTAGATACAGGTAGGAGCTGTACTGTATAATATGATTCATCATGTATCTGGCTAGGAGCTGTTATGATTCTATAGGAGTGATTCATGGTGTATGGGTCTCGTTAGTTGAGGCAGCACGAGAGGAACTGCCCGATGTATGATATTGAGTGAGCAGCTACTGTACATTCCCTGAGCTATTGGAGGAATTATTTATTGGGGGTGAATTTTATGGTGTATACAGACCAAAAAATCCTCAATTATATATTTACACAGCATGACCTTAATTTGACACAATGAAGGTGGGTTTAATACCTAAAATCGTTTGACTTCGATCATACCTCTATTCCTGGAAAGTGAAATGTATTTACCGATGAGCTAATAATGAGGACTCAAATATTTAAAGTTCAAGAGGATAGTAGGGAGTGAATGCTTATGCCCTTATTCTCTGGGATGCACTTGGAGGTTCAAGATGTCCATGGACACACTATTTTATCATCCTTAATGGTGTCTTCTTCCATTATGGATAGAGTGAGAATGAGACAAATATCTAATGGAGAGGGCCTAGGCTTATGGGAGAGCGTGGCAGGTGAGGACCCACCTCTTAGTTGGACCATGGGAGAGGATGCAATTTAGTGTATTCATGGACACTTTTGGGTTCCATCCGACATACATCAGTAGTTTATGTGGGAGTTTCATGCCTAAAATTGGGATGTATATCTTGGAATTACCAAGATGCATCGAAACGTTTTCCATAAATAATAGTTTACAGAGATGAAATGTGTGGTAGTTGGTTTTTTCATGAGGTGTTCCACTGGTTAGTAGGAAAAAGTAGAACACTAGTGACTATTTTGACTTTTATAGTAGTTACCCATTTTTTAGTGGAAATGTTAATATGTTGTAATAGATTTCATGACCGGGTTTCCAAGGTCGCCTCGAGGTAGTGATTTTGTATGGGTCGTTGTGGATAGGGTCACAAAGGTATCACATTTCATGTTGATGAGGGAGACCTTCTCAGTCGATGATTTTAGGAGACTTTATATCCATGAGATTTTGTGCCTTCATGGTGTTCTTCGGACCATTGTAATGGACAATGATGCTCTATTTACATATTGATTCTAGAAAATTTTATAGATGAATTTGTGAAAATAGATTATTTTTACCACATCAGACCACTCTCAAACTAATGTCTAGTCAGAGTGCAAGATACAAGTTCTTAAGGACATACTTTGAGAATGAGTCCTTGATTTCATGGGATCTTAGGAGAGGTCTATACCATTGGTTGAGTTCACCTAGAATAATAGTTATTAGTAGATGATAAAGAAGAAACCTTATGATGCTTTGTATGGTATGACATGACGATCAAATTTGTGCTAGTTAAAGGCAAGGGAAACATCTTTACTCAAATCTTATCTCGTTTAGGAGACTTCAGATTAGGTCCCAATGATTAGAAAGTGGATGTATACTACAATGTCTAGATATAAATCCTACACCAATCACCATCGAATACCTCTAGAGTTTGAGGTTTAGGATCAAATCTTCTTTTATATACTATCAAGGTTGGGAAACAAACGAGTTCTGATATAGGGTAATATTTTACCACAATATGTTGGTTCATTTTTTATTTTTAGAGAGATTTAAGACAACATTCAATTGGTTACAATTACCTCATAGGTGCTGATCCATACAGATTGTCTTCCATCTATCTTAGCTGCGTCATTATTACTCAGACCCCTCTCACACTCTACAACCAGATGAGGTCAGGCTATAGGTAGATTCATCCTTTGAGGATCATTCTATTCATATCATTGACTGGATAATGAAGGATCTCCAATGACAGTTAGTTCCTCTAATACATGTTCTATGGAAGCATGAATATTTATAGGATGATACTTCAGAGTGGGAGGACGACATATGTGCTTAGTGGATGGATTTATTCTCATGTGATTCTTGACCACATTTAGAAGGGAAATTCGAGGATGAATTTCCTCAAAGAGGGAAGACTGTAAGATCCCTATTTTTTGATGTGGTAAATACCCTTTTATTTTGAGTTAAATTATTTTTTAAATAATTGTTTTGGCTTAGACCCTATATCCAACCTCATGGGCCATTTGGGTTGTTTTTTGAAGGAAGTAGGGGGATGTAGGAAGGCTGAAATATAAGTACATGATATGTAATTTGAATACATAGCACATACTCATTACATGATGTGTAATGGAATGAGTAGGGAAATTCACGGCATGTAAGGAAATTTATCTGGAAGGGAGATCCATAACATTACATGATGTTTAAATCATTTACACACTGTGTAAATTTCTGATTTTAGTTCTTAAAATAAGAGGCAGGGGACTCATTTTGACATAATCCCTCACCTCTCACACACAAGAGAGCCATCCATGAAGCCTTTTTGAATCCAAATAGAGGATTGGGTTTTTCTTCATGATATAGAATCTGTTTCTTCCACATTCAGTCTTGCAATTTAATCTTTGATGAGTTAACTATTCCTATTTCACCTTTTTTTCATTTGTCTTCTCCTCAATGAAGTTATTATGGTACATGCAATTTTTCCATATTTTCAAGGTATTAGTACATTTCTTCATTTTCATCTGACCGAGATTAGGTTAGGAACCAATACTGGATCAGTTTTCTACCATGGGTATAAGATAGGTTTTCTACACCATTCCCTTACGGTTTTTGGGTTTTATGTGAATTGTTTCCATTATTCAATACACCATAATTTCTTGTGTTTCCCCTAAAATTAATTGGATGGATTGAATAAATTTTTTTGGACCCGTTTACATTTCCCACTGCTACCTTTGTAATCTTTGGAGGCTATCAGCCACAACCTAGGAAAAACATGGAATGTGTATTTGCATCTTACCTATTTTATACCACCCTATTGGGTGAGTGTGATCTCACCACTTCTTTTGTGAGCCTTGATAAATTTAATTATAATCAAATGAATGTTTATGGGAAGGTTATGCCTTATTTACTTGTGATTAAATTATGTTAATTGATTTAGTTGTATAAATGGAAAAAGTTGAAATGTGTTGGATGAAATCATGGATTTTAAATGGTTATGAAATGTTAAATGAAATGATTTGGGAATTGATAATGGTGGTTGATTCCCTATATTAGCTCCCCGGATCCTCATTCCAGAGGATTCCATGGAAATTTATACTCCATGGATCCATATTGATTATGGGGATGGATTCCTTGGTATTATATACCTTGGATACTTATTTTATATAATTAAATCATCATTTCTACACCATGGATATAGTTTTCTTATAATCACATTATACATGATTTGTTAACATGCTCCTTGAACTCTACCCAAATTTTTATCGAGTTTCCATCAAGATTCTCCTAGGAATCAATGTGGATGCCTTGGTCTTCTATTCCTTAGATCCATCCCTATGTGGTTTGAAACTATATTACATGAAATGGATATCATGGATGTTATACACTAGATTATAGGGCGTGTCCATTATGGATGTTATACAGTTGATTACACGACGAGGACGATGTTAGTATTTTTTTATGATTTACAGATTACCCTCATATGGGTATCAAATTATAGTTGTTAGAATATACAGTATGACACATACTTTATTTATGCTTTACAACTACCGTTGTTTATGCGATATTGAATACTGTTCATAGGGATCCATGTTTAGCTAGATAAGATCTCATTTGATTGACTCTTTACCTCTATTATTGTTATATGCAAGATATACTACACACCACTTCTATTTGAATTACATGTACATGATATATATAGACAAAATTGGTGGTGGATTACTAGGCGTTATATCACACCCTTTTTGGGCCTCTGTTGGGTAGCTGGACAGACTTTATGGATGTAGTTAGGGATGAAGGAAAACATATACTCTATAATTCTTTATTTAATCATTTCTTAGAAGCAGGGGAGTGTAGGAATGAGAATTCCTCACGATGCTAGATGGAGATTGTTCATTTTTGTTATTTTTGTATTTTGATACATACATTGTACTAGTATTATTATTTCCATGTATTTATTTCCATTTTTTATAGAGAAATCACATTATCATCACCTTTTATATGATTGCTTTTGGCTACTTATTATAGTCTTCTAGATGGTTATATTCTATTTTCTGTTTAGTTTTTTGATACAATTGTGCTGCATAATTGTTAGGATTATTACTTTTATTCTATATTATGACATGAGGGAATATTATTCCCATAGACACACCCAAATACCTTGCTTCTAGTCAGCAGCCTCTGGTGTACAAGGAGGCTCACTTGAGGCCATGTGACCCACTGGATTAGGGAATCATTTAGTGTCTCTTGGGTTGAAATTTTAATAGATGTAATAAGTATTTATTACATATTAATGTAGCCTTATCAGTGACACAAGTTAAAATTGATATAAATAAATATAAGTGTTCAATTCCCTGAATCACTAGTATTCATACTTCTCCAAACACTAGGAACTCATCCGGATTTAATTTTCTTTGTACTATTAGATAGTTTTAACTGCAATTATATAAAATTACGTTGTATTTATTTGATATTCACAAATTATTCTTTATAAATCATCACTATAAAACATAAATACATATCATGGAACATGATATTAATTCCTAGCACATAATCTTGTGAAATTATTTTTATCTCTATAATCACTTCCAATTCCCATGTATATTCTAATAGATGGATTATATTCCAATAACAATTGGGTATTTAATGGTTTCAAATTTTAATTTTCAAAACGTTATTAAAATATATAATATTACTAGATTATGTAAACACATGGATCCGTTTATGTAGATCTTGTTACCCGGAAAACGATTTTGACTTTATGTCAAAATTGAATAAATTTCATTTGTTAGTCTTAAAAAACTTGTAAGACGTAACAAATTTTTTCATATTTTATTAACATATATATCATAAAGAATTATAGCACTCCCACTAACCAGTTTGAGATACAAGTCACCTATTTGTTTCCATATTAATATCCGATGATCACTATGAGTGGCGTATTTATAAATGAATTTATATAGTCTATTTATCTTATTGACATATATTTATATCAACAACACTTAAAGTTATGCCTAGTAAGAATATATCATAAGGTATCCTTTATGTCATTTCATATTGTAAAATTATGTAAGGATCCCTCAAAATGAAGTGGTCTTGACAATTAATATCTAAATATGATGATCATAAAATTATTATTTGATAGTTATAGTTTAAAAACGATTCCAGTCATGATGAGAGGTGATAAGATTTTTCATTGACTAAACTTTCAATAATCAATCATTCTTTATTGGTACGGACTTTTACCATCCATGCCCTATTTATTTTTAATACTCCAAAAAAAATTAAGTCTTAGAAACATTCAAAACATGGAATACAGAATCTTGAAAGACAAATTCCATTACTTAAATTTATATTTACATTTTAATCATATAATATTACCATTTACTACATCTTTATATGAATAATTATTCTAAAAGAATAATATATGTATCACCCACCCTGGTGAACATAAACCACCTCTTTTGTTATTAATTAGTTTATAGTATGTGTCAGGGGAACTACTCCTCGCACTAAGCTCAGTAAAGTTTAGTATTCATATTCTAACTTATATTCATCTAGATCCTTAACCCATAGAAGTTAAGTCAACTAAAACTATATTCAATGAGATAAGAATACTTTATGGAAATATAGTTTATCTTGACTTGATGTTAATATCCTTAGTTGATATAGTATCTTGAAAATCGATGAAACTTAGTATTTTAATGTTTTTATATATACAAGACAATATTTTAACAAATGGTTTTCAAAAAACACTAATGGTAGTGTCCTAATATATTGTTAACATATCACAATTGATATGAAATCCATTAGAAAATATATTTGGAATATGGTTAGTGTAATTCCCCGACCCCAGTTACCCAGAGTCGGTGCATTATTTTAATACATTGGCATGATTACAAGGAATAAAGTCCCGAATGACCGATTAGTTTAGCAGTCTTGGAAAATAGATTACATACATGAATGTTACATTACACTTCCTTACATACAAAAAAACATAAATAATCTTTTTTGAACGCCATTATTCCCTTGTCTTAACCCTGCATATCAATCACAATATACATCATGAAATCCTGGGAAAAAACATAGAAAGGGGTGAGCTCAGATGCTCAGTAAGGATAATAATATAGCGGAAACATTCATAAATAAACATAAACATTTAAGGCAATATATAACTAAAACAAAAGCCTTTTAAACATGAACATCAGCATAAAATGGAAAAGATAAAATGAAATAATTCTATTTAATTATTCACATGGATATTCTACTAGTCGAATAATCACATGTAATATCAATAACAACTTTCATAGTGACAGAATGCATAATGCCAGACTATCATCACCACGTAGCCAGGGCCTCGTGCCAAGACTATAAATAATATTTTTTCAAGGCCTCATGCCAAGACACTAGTTTGTCTCATGAGACCTACCGATGCATCGAGGAGCTATTGCGGGCTCCACCAGTCACTTATTAAGTCCAATGCATTTCTCATATGAATAGGTTTAAACATAACATAAACATTTTTATTAAAACTAGCATACGAAATGTCAATACTTTCTCCATAAACCATGAATGGTATACAAATAACACATCCACAGTAAAACATATCACAAAAATATCAATAAAATATGGAAGTTTTGTATCAACTTCAAATAAGCTTAAAATCCATCAAAAGATGTTGACATAGATGAAATAAAAACTATTTGAGAGAAATATCTCTTGGTTTGAAATCATTGAAAAGTCACACATTTATAAAGGAAGTAATTTAAAAGAGATTTTTGAATCAAAGTGTCCCATACCAATTTGAAACATTTGAAGAGAAATATCAAGTCCATATAAATAAACCTTTCGAATAATTTTCAAAATATGGACATTAATTATAAATATTTAGAAAGATAAGTCTTTAAAACATTTAATATTCGGATCTTGATAAAGAGTACCTTTCACAAATTCTTAAAATATTCAATTTGAAATCATTTAAAAGTAACATATTTATAAAATAAGACATTTACTTTCAAAATATTCTTATAATCTTTTAAGGGAAGCATCAAAGGTGTAAATATGGCGGAGAATAACCGCACCCGCTGTATATGTTAAAAAAAGACATTCATACCTTAATTCTGTCAAAAAGGTTAAAAAGGACCTTGTTTTGAAAATGATGGAAAGATTCCTTTATAAACATCTTATAAAAAAAGTAAAACAAGGGTATAAATCACTTTAACCCATATTCTATAAAATATTATGAATTTGTTGAAATACATTTTTAAGAAACATAGATGTGGATGATAAAGAGATCCCAGTAGATAATTATGTATAAACACCTCGGATAATGAAGAGATTGTGAAATAAACCCTAACCAATTTGGTAACTTACGAGACATACATCACATGAAATATGTATCATACAATGAATATTTAAATACGCATAAATTTAAGTGTATTACATAAATAATACAATTATGGTTAGTACATTCACCACACAAAATGTAATAGTGGCAATATGGCATGAATCTCACGGGAATAAGGAGTGAGATGAAAACAACTTACCTTGCACTTTTTCTTGGTCGAGGGTAGGGTAACATCCTGTATAATAGTTAAATCATTGTTATTAAATTATACAAGAATCATACACATAAATATGATATCATATATTATCTTTTAATATTTCTTTGTAAATAATATTTTAGTATGATCGTCGTTTCGGGTGTTAATTGATTCATTTTCCTTTATAGGCTTCGTTATGTAAGCCGTGTTTGTTATGGATAGGTTGTATCTTATTCATATCCAGAATGATATAAAGTCCTTAAAAATTACTTTTAATCATCAAATGATAATTATTCTTGAATTGACATGATGGGGAAATGAATCTCATCGCGTTCGTGGAGACGATAATCTGTACGTACGCACGAACGCTAATTCCATTTGATTTTTCATTTTAAAAGGAATCAAAACCAAATGATACATAGGTATATAATTATTATAGTATAATATAATATCTTATATGTGTTACTTAAGTTCATTAACACCATCCTTTATATGTTCCATGTATGGTATGAATGAGTCATATCACTTTGAGGGGGCGGTAGTCCGCACTTCCTCAAATGAAATTATCGTACAACATGAAACGAATAATGGTATGATATAAAATGGAATTACAAAAGTTTATATATAAAATAAATATCATTAATATAATATTTAATTATAGTTCCATCATAGTGTCCACCATGAGAGGTGGTAGGAGATAATTGAACGATCGTCGCTTCGTGAGGCGTTTGGTTGCCATCCACAGAAACATTATGTTCTTCACCCATTAGATGGAGGTGTGTGTAATATTAGTTCAAATACTTATAATAACAATATTCTATTATATTTTGGATACTATTTTTGTTAAAAAAGAAAATAATAAGATGATTTTAGGGGTTGGAGAAGTAAAAAAATGAAAAGAAGCTGAGAGAAATCGTTACCTTTAATTTGGGTAACTCCCTTTGGTTTGAACCAAAAAAACTCTTGAAGTGCCTTATGCCTATAGTAAGGCATCTAAGAGTAGTATAGGGATTTAGGGAGCTTAATTGGGTTGATTTTGGATGAGCCAAAATGCTTGAGAGGTGTGAGGAATTGGTTAGAAGTGGTGTCCTTTTATAAGGGGGGGAGGGGCTCTTTAGGAAAATCCAGAAATATTATTTTATAATAAAATAATATTCGGTTTATAATGGCTAAAAATAGGATTATTTGAAGGTTAAGGTGGTTATGGGTAAAAAACCACTCAACCAATAGAATTTATATAGTTTTGGGTCATTATATTAACCTTATATTTTAGTTTTAATTCTTAGTCAATTAGTTTGACACTTACCATGTCACTTAGTATTTTTATCTTATATTATTAATAAACTTACTATATACCTACAAGAGACACCCAGGTGGTACATTAATGATACACCTATCATTATATAAGTATCTCGGATGATCCTTAGATTTTTAGGAATCAAATATAAATTAATAATATATTATTTTTTTAAAAAACTAATTTTTGTCAATTTTGACACTACTAAATAATTGATTTTTTTTAAAGTCTTAAAAACTTTATTAATTCAAATAAAATTCATTTTATCAATAATAACTTGTCATATTAACCAATAAATTTCGTTTATGTCATAAAAACTTTGATATTATATTTATTTTAACATTTATAATATCAATTATTTGATTCTTTCATTAATAAGGAAAATAATGCATCATTATTGTGTCATATATATTTTTACTTTTGCAATGTCTAACAATTATAAATAAAATACCGTTATGTAGGAAATATTTTTAGCTTTCTAATAAATATTTATAATCTAAAATATAACATATATAACCCTATGTAAAAATTGTGTTTCTAAAAGATATAAGCTCATGTCATTTTTGTGTTCACTTTAACTTAATTAATATAATGTGTCCCTATCACCTACAAGTGGCTCCATGGGGTCCCAAAATCGTCACAAAGATGCCCATGGTCAGAAATGTATCCACCAATAAGGTTAGGACACGTGTTAGGGTAATTTATTATTATTATAATATTATTTTTTAACCCTTATTTACCGGATTTACCCTTTAACCAAGGTAAATAAAATATTTACCAAACTAATTATTCAAAATGTCTAAAAACAAAAGTTACCTATTTACACAATTTCGATATCTTGATTCTAAATATGGAATCAATTTTTCAAAATTCAAAACACAGAAGTGGCAGAAATTAATTTAAAATTAATTCCCGCTCTCAAAACAAAAAACGTGTTTTTAAGATATAATAACTATTATAAGATTAACATTTGTTTATGTTTAGTATAATTATGAAATTATGTCTGATGACAAATATTGTCTTAAATGGTAAAAATATATTCTAAATATACTTTTAAACCACTCAAATTGATAATTTATCACTATTAATTATTTTGATTAAAAAATTTGTTTTTAATTAAAATTTAGTAATTTTCACTATTCATCAAAATATAAAAGTTATCAGAAAAGTACAAAAAAAATCACCCTACACTAATTTCGATATTAATAATCCAAAAATGAAGTCCATTTTGAATGATAGAATGTATAAAATTTCAAAAAGAGGGTATTACTATTCATAACGGCTAGTTTGATGGTTGTTAGAACTCGAAGTTGCGTACAACACACGCTACTGTATTATTCAAAGTGAAGCGTACTATGGAAGCTTGGGGTGTTACATTCTCCCCTCCTTCAATAAATTGCGTCCTCGCAATTTGAAAATGTTTTTCTAAAATAAATGGTTGAAAATAAAAAGTATCTTTGTGGAAAAACCCACATCAAAAATTGGGTTAATAAAATTTAGTTTTAATAAGAGGGAAAGAGAAATGAAAGGTTCACAACCAAAATAGGATCTCGATTAGAAGAACATTGGTGGCAATTAGAGACACATAATTGGAGGAAAAACGTAAATATTTATAGGGAGTGATTGAGGTCATCAATCCCAAACAATTGTAGAATTGTGGGCCTCAAAGACACCAATTTATGATGATTTAAAATACCATCAGTTCAACAAAACGTAAGGTATTAGGATAACAAATTTTTGGTTTTAATATTCCTTGCCTAAAGTTTAATAATTAATTTATCCTTAAAATAATAGGATATATATATATATATATTTATATATACATGACAAGTAGAGTTTCATCCTTCAACTAATTCCTACTACAAACTCATCTTTTACTCTAAAAGATTTAATATATATATATATATTCTATTTATCCAAATCATATAGGGTTACAAAAATAATGAATTTATAATTCACATATCAGACCCTTTAAAAAAACTACATTATTCAATCCAGGACATCACATGGGCTAGTGGTAGGTGATACACCCTTGTCGCCCTTCAGTTGTGGGTTCAAGTCTTGTGGCCTTGCCGGACGAGACGGGTTGCCGCCCAACCTCCGGGCTGTCCCTTTATAAAAATCCAAAAATAACCTTTGAAACTAAATCCCTTCCCACCTTTATACTTATCCAAAATACTTCTGTAAACTATCAGTCCAAAATTTATATGAAAGGTAAACATAATGTAGATCCTTTTTACCCCGTAATAGCATGTTAATACCTTCATCTTGTATTCTTTTAAAACACTGAAACATCCTGAATTACCATAAAACCTTATTTATTACATTCATGCTCCCTTACTCCTTATAGAATACTGGATATAATTCATCCATTCAAAAATGTTGAAAACTCCAACAACGATGGAATATATAAATATTTAATCAGTTTCAAGGCAGTCAAGAATATCCAATATAATTTACCCAAATCAACCACATCTTATTCCAAAATATGTACCTCAATATTTGGACCATATTAAGGTTTATCATTCCTTCAACAATGTAATTTTTAAAAAGTTTAACTCGTTGTAGAGTCACTCTTCTTAGTACCATAAAATCTCAAATCCTCAATGAAGTAGTACTGCAGTACAATCCTAATTTATTTCCAGGACATCATTGATGCAACACTTCAATGAAATAATTACAAATATATACATAATAACAATAGTCATTCCACTTCATCTGTGGTAGTATCATAACTTGATTATTATCAAATGGCATCATTTTCGGCATATTCTGATGATTTGGACATCTGTTTGCGTAGTGTCCAAACTCCTTGCAGATGAAGCATTGTACATTTGAAACCTTTTTCTTTCCCTTGCAGTCACATACATGATGTCCTTTTTCTACACACTTATATCATACTCCCATTCCCTTCAAGAATTTTCCAAGGTGATTCATTCTACAGTTATCACATATGGGAAAATACTTCTTTACCTTATTCCCTTTATCTATCCTTCTCTCTACCATCCTTTCCTTATCTTGCTTCCCTTAAAAGCCATAAGACTCCGAGAATTCATTACTTATCATATCAACACAAGATACTATTTCGTCATATGATGATAATATGTGGGAGACTATTTGCCTTCTAAATTATGGCTTAAGACCATGAAAGATATGATCTTTCTTACTCTTTGGATCATGCGTATTGCTGGAGTTCTCATTCCTTCTACTGGGCACCATTTCTAAACAATGGCATACACTAAGTCAGTTTATGAATCAAAATTCATAATTCCAAACATGTAAAATACCTTACATAAATTGAATAGTTTATGGATATAATCTATAATCACAAATATGTTTTCTTTTAGGAGGTATATACTTATAAACCCTTCATAGCGGTTTGTATAGAAAATGCGAATTATCCTAAGCATAACCCCCGGGAGTGTCGTTACCAAGAGTGTAGAAAGGCCTGTTGTCGTGCACCAGTTCCCGTTCGAGTCTAGCTCAAAGCGGTGTTTTCGGGTTTTACCCCTAGGTATATCTGTGCCAGAGCCGCTTCTACCTACTCGTATCCAGACAGGGATGTACTTCTCGGAAAACTCACAAAATCCATAAAATACCAAAATTCTAGGAAGTTATTCTATAATAATCCTCAAAGTCTATCTTAGGGTAATTTTCTCTAATCAGAGTTTATCTAAATCTAGTTTCCAAGGATATTGATAAACTCCCTATGATACCAACTGAAACGCCCTGAACCCAGTTACCTAGAGTCAGTGCATTATATTAATACATTGTCATGATTACAAGGAATCAAGTCCCGAAGGACCAATTAGTTTAGTAGTCTTGGAAAATAGATTACATACATGAATGTTACATTACACTTCATTACATAGAAAACAACATAAATAATCCTTTATGAATGCCAGTATTCCCTTGTCTTAACCCTGCATATCAATCACAATACACTTCTTGGAATCCTGGGAAAAATAAAACATAGAAAGGGGTGAGCTCAGATGCTTAGTAAGGATAATAATATAGCGGAAACTTTTATAAATAAACATAAACATTTAAGGCAATGTATAACTAAAAAAATCCTTTTAAACTTGAACTTCAGCATAATATGGAAAAGATAAAATGAAATAATACCATTTACTTATTCACATGGATATTCTACTAGTCGAACAATAACATGCAATATCAATAACCACTTTCATAATGAAGGAATGCATAATGCCAGACTATCATCACCACGTAGCCAAGCCCTCATTCCGAGACTTCAAATAAGATTTTTTCAAGGCCTCATGCCAAGACACTAGTTTGTCTCATGAGACCTATCGATGCATCGAGGAGCTATAGCGGGATCCACCCGTCACTTATTATGTCCAATGCATTCCCCACATGAACAGGTTTAAACATAACAAAAACATTCATATTAAAACTAGCATATGAAAGGTCAATTCTTTCTCCATAAACCATGAATGGTACACAAATAACACATCCACAGTCAAACATATCACAAAAACATCAATAGAATGTGGAAGTTTTGTATCATCATCAAATAAGATTAAAATCCATCAAAGGATGTTGACATATATGAAATCAAAACTATTTGAGAGAAATATATCTTTTTTTGAAATCATTGAAAAGTCACACATTTATAAAGGAAGTAATTTGAAAGAGATTTTTGAATAAAAGTTTCCCATAAAACTTTCAATATATTGAAGAGAAATATCATTTCCATATAAATAAACCCTTGAAATCATTTTCAAAATATGGACATTAATTAAAAATATTTAGAAAGATAAATATTTAAAACATTTGAAATTCGGATCTTGATAAAGAGTACCTTTCAAAAATTCTTAAAATATTTATTTTCAAATCATTTAAAAGTAATATATTTATAAAATAAAACATTTACATTAAAAATATTCTTATAATATTGTAAGGGAATCTTCAAAGGTGAAAAAATTTCATATAATAACCGCTCCCGCCGTATAAGTTAAAAAAAAGACATTGTTACCTTAATTCTGTCGAAAAGGTTAAAAAGGACCTTGTTTGGAAAATGATGGGAAGATTCCATTATGAATTTCTTATAAAAAAAAAATACAAAAATGGTATAAATGAATTTAACCCATATTCTGTAAAATAGCAAAAATGTTTTCAAATACATTTTTAAGAAACATGGATGTGGATGATAAAGAGATCCCAGTAGATAATTCCGTATAAACAACCTCGGATAATGAAGAGATTGTGAAATAAACCATATCCAATTTGGTAACTTACAAACCTTACACCACATGAAAGAGGTATAAATCAATGAATATGTAAATACACATAAATTAAAGTGTATTACATAAAGAATACAATTATGGGCAGTACATACACCACACAAAATGTAATAGTGGCAATATGGCATGAATCTCACGGGAATAAGGAGTGAGATGAAAACCACTTACCTTGTAATTTTCCTTGGTTGAGGGTAGGTTAACATCCTGTATAATAGTTAAATCATTTTTATTAAATTATACAAGAATGATATACATAAATATGATATCATATATGATCTTTTAATATTTCTTTGTTAATAATATTTTAGTATTATCGTCGTTCCGGGTGTTAACTGATTCATTTTCCTTTATATGATTCGTTACGTAAGCCGTGTTTATTATGGATAGGTTGTATCTTATTCATATCCAGAATGATATCAAGTCCTTAAAAATTTCTTTTAATCATCAAACGATAATTATTCTTGAATGTATATGATGGGGAAATGAATCTCATCGCGTTCGTGGAGATGGTAATCAGTACGTACGCAGAAACGCTACTTCCATTTCATTTTTCTTTTTAAGATGAATTAAAACAAAATGATACATAGGTATATAATTATTCCATTATAATATAATATCTTATATGTGTTACTTATGTTCATTAACACCATCCTTTATACGTTCCATGTATGGTATGAACGAGTCATATCACTTTGAGGGGGCGGTAGTCTGCACTTCCTCAAATGAAATTATCGTACAACATGAAACGAATAATGGTATGATATAAAATGGAATTAAGGAAGAATATATATAAAATAAATATCATTAATATAATATTTAATTATAGTTCTATCATAATGGCCACCATGAGAGGTGGTAGGAGATAATTGAACAATCATCGCTTCGTGAGGCGTTTGGTTTCCGTCCACATAAACATTATGTTATTCACTAATTAGATGGAGGTGTGTGTATGTGTAGTTCTAATACTTGTAATAACAATATCCTAGTATATTTAGGATACTTTTTTTGTTACAAAAGAAATTAATAATAAGATTTTAGCGGTTGGAGTAGTAAAATAAATGAAAAGAAGCTAAGAGAAATCGTTACCTTTAATTTGGGTAACTCCCATTGTTTTGAACCAAAAAAAGACACTTGAAGTGCCTTATTCCTATAGTAAGGATTCTAAGAGGAGGAGAGAGATTTAGTTAGATTAATTGGGCAGATTTTGTCGATCTAAAAGGCTTGAGAGGTGTGAGGAATTGGTTATAAGTGGTGTCCTTTTATAAGGGGGAGGAGGGGCTCTTTAGGAAAATCTAGAAATATTATTTTATTATAAATTCATATTCGGTTTCTAATGGCTCCAAAGTAGATTATTTAAAGGTTAAGGTGGTGATGGGTCGAAAACCACTCAAACAATTTAATTTAGACAGGTTTGGGTCTTTATATTAACCTTATATTTTAGTTTTAACTCTTAGTTAATTAGTTTGACACTTACCATGTCACTTTGTATTTTTATATTATATAGTTAATAAACATACTATATACCTCCAAGAGAACCCCAAGTGGTCCATTAATGATAAAAATATCATTATATAAGTCTCCTGGCCGATCGTTAGATTTTTAGGAATAGAATATAAATTAATAATATAATATTTGTTTTAAAAACTCATTTATGTCAATTTTGACGCTACTCAATAATTGATTTTTTTAAAGTCTTAACAACTTTATTAATTCTAAAAAAATTCATTTAAGCAATCATAAAATGTCATATTAACCAATAAAATTAGTTTATGTCATCAAAACATTCAAATTATATTTATTTTAACATTTATAATATCAATTATTTGATTCTTTCATTAATAAGGAAAATACTGCATCATTATTGTGTCATATATATTTTAACTTTTGCAATTTATAAAAATTATAAATAAAATACCATTATGTAAGAAAGATTTTTTTATTTCTAATTAATATTTATAATCTAAAATATAACATATATAACCCTATGTAAAAATTGTTTTTCTAAAAGATATAAGCTTATGTCATTTTTGTATTCACTTTAACTTAATTAATATAAAGTGCCCCTATCACCTACAAGTGGATCCATGGGATCCCAAAATCGACCAAAAGATGTCCATGGTCGGACATGTATCCGCCAATAAGGTTAGGACACGTTTTAGGGAAATTTAATATTTTTATAATATTATTTTTAACCTTTATTTACCGGATTTTCCCTTTAACCATGGTAAATAAAATATTTACCGAAGTAATTATTCAAAATGTCTAAAAATAAAAGTTACCTATTTACACAATTTGGACACCCGATTCCAAATATGGAATCCATTTTTCCAATTTCAAAACACAGAAGTGGCAGAAATTAATTTAAAATTAATTCCCGTTGTCAAAACTAAAAGCGTGTATTTAAGATATAATAACTATCAAAAGATTGACACGTGTTTATGTCCGGTTTAATTGTGAAATTATGTTCAATGACAAACATTTTATAAAATGGTAAAAATATATTCTAAATATACTTTAAAACCACTCATGTTCATAATTTGTCACTATTAATTATTTTGATTAAAAACGTTGTTTCTAATTAAAATTTAGTAATTTTCACTATTCATCAAAATATAAAAGTTATCCGAAAAGTACCAAAAATTAACCCTAACTTAATTTCGATATTCTGAATCCAAAAATGAAGTCTATTTTGAAATATAAAATGTGTAAAATTTCAAAAAGTGGGTATTACTATTCATAGTAGCTAGTTTGATTGGTTGTTAGAACTCAAAGATGCGTACAACACACGCTACTGTATTATTCAAAGTGAAGCGTACCGTGGAAGTTTGGGGTGTTACAGTTAGTTTTAGAAATTATATGTGAAAAATATGTTTCAGATGGTGTAATATAATATTTTCAATATATATAATACTCATCATTAATCTTTCTTTTACTATTATCAAATCATAGATTTATACAATGAAATTTGAGTTTAAGATAAACTTTAATCCACATTTCAAATAAATGATTACATGAATAATATTTTCTATGACAAGCCAACACAAATATTCATTTATCTATACCTAGTCCACTCATTTACTTCACAGAGAACATATAAAATTTCTTAAAGTAATATAATGATGTATATGAAATTACCTATAGCTTTAAAATATTTCACATGGCCATGATGAACCAAATTTAAAATCTTTGTGAAATACCTTTATGTATAATGGTTTCATTATCTAAAACCTGATAAGCAGTTTTTTTATATTCAGTACCTTATCTCAATTAAGACTAAAAAATACATTGAAGGGAATAAAGAATTATACTAAATTTAGTTTTATTTGACAAAGAATTATCTTTTCAAAATTAGGTAAGCGACTTATATTTTATATAAAGAATTCATTGCAATGGATATAAGTGATTCAAGAGTTAATGAAATAATATTTTAGTATTTAATGTAGCATATTTTTTTATTAAAAATGTTAAATAATGTCTCATTGTGTCTATATAGACACAAAGAGAAGTGTTTTGGTAACACTTATTATAAACTTGAATCAATCCATTTAGAAATGAGAAGTAGTGAGCTCCCCTTGGATGACATAAGAATCACCCTTTCTTATCTCCTTTTGAGTTCAATTTATAACCCTTATATTATTTCTCATTTCTTGTATTCGAATAAATTTTTGTAATTGGAATATTGTATTTAATATAAAAGTAATGAATAGAAACTTGATGAATATACCTGAAGTGGATGAGAATGCTTTCTTCTTTAATTCATTGCAATATATTTTCTAATGTCCAAGGTTTCCACAATAGAAGAAAATAGACTCATGTTCATTCTTTTACCTTTGAATCCTTTTTATCTTTAAAGAATTTTGTGAAGGATATATTTACTATATACTATAAATAGGATCTTTATAATTATCTTTAAAACTTTTCACCGTAAGGGTTAGAGAAAGATGTTTCAACCAATCCTTATGTGCTTGTTGAATTACTAACAAAAGTTTCTTGAAGAAATTATCCATTTTTTGTCAAGGATTAGAAAAATAAGGATAATCTTGGTGTTAGGGATAATAAAATAATATTAATTGATAATATCTTATCCAATTGGAATCCCTACTTTTCTATTTGATCAATATACCCAATCATTTTGGAAAGCATAATTAGTAGCTATATTACCTTCTTACAAGTGCCTTGAAAATCTTATTTATTTCATTCATTTCCTTCCCTTTGTCAAGATAATATAGATGTATTATTTTGAATTAAGAATCCATGTAATTATATTGTATCATTTACTCTCAGGTCATAGTTTATAATATAATACAACATATATAAAAAACATCCTTAACATATCTCTATTTGGATTCCCTTTCACTTTTTCTCTCCTTATGGGGTGGAAGAATAGGAATGTGGGATTCCAAAACATAATACAAACTTTATGATAATATAACATTGAAAAAAATATTCTACTACATCTAAAAATTTGTATTTGTAAGGACATAAGCTACATTAAGTAATGATTTAACTGGTTTCATGGTTCTACTTTCTATTTTTATTTAAGAATTAAAATAGATGATTAGTAATTTACTTGATTAAAAATTATCTGAGAGAAAAAGAAAATTAATTTTATCAATTCATACAGTATTTAACAAGTCCCAATATCCCTCAAAATTGAACAAATAATGTCTAGTTTCTAGTGTATTACAGTTTCAAGGATCCATATTCCCCTTCGCATTACCCCAACAAGGGTTGGTCAAGAAACATGAAGGTATTTGGGTAGGAAGATATTTTCCAAATATGGGATTACAACTCCTTGATAAATAATGTGGACACCCCTATCTTGAAATATTGACTTGGATTTCCTCAAAATTTTCCTCCAAAAAGCACCAAGTTTAGAAATAGATACCACTCTTGATGTAAAATTGTTAATTCAACCCAAAAAAATTATAAGAAGTCCTCTTATAAGAGTAAGTTTCCCAATTAGTGTTCATCAAACACTTAGTTATATTGAGTTTCATTCATAATAAATTAATTCAAGGCTAAGTCCGACTTATTATTTAATAGATGTATTTAAATTTGTTATGCACAAATTTTATCATATTTTATCCTTTACATTTCTTGTTAATATAAGTGGATGTTACATAATTAATTAACCATGATGGATAAAAAAGTTACACATAAATAATTTATTTAATTTCTATTTATGTACCTTAATTTATTTATTTATGTTATAATTGTAACACTCTTAGTTTTTATGGACCATTTTTTTCTGAATAAATTAAAATTTTCATTTATATTTTTCAATACACTAATTCATACATTTTTTTCACACTAAATTGACTTGTCGATAAACGCAACACTGAGTATAGATTTTGTTTAATACATAAGAGAGATAATTTTTGATTATGTTATATGCAACACCAAATATATATTTAATTATACTCAGTAGTAAGTTGTCTTACGTTATATTAAAGAGTGACCTTCCTCGATAGCTTGCATTGTACGCAATACCGAGTTTTAACTAAACAATGATATACTATTAAAATATTAATATTTAAAGGGATATAAACTAGCCATTATGAATAGTATTAACCACATTTTTAATTTTATATAACATTAAAATTAATGTTATTTATTTTCTAGACATGATATAAAAACGAATTTAATTTTTCAAATAAAAGATGTATTTTTAAAAAAATGCAGTTTGACCGCCTTTTGATGGCGCACCAATTTAAAATCTAATTTTTTAAAATTTTATATATTCTATTTGAAAAAATTAACCTTTTTTTTGGGAATATATACATCAAAATTTACTTCGGACGATTTTTTATTTTTTTGGATAAAATTTATATTTTAATGAATAGTGAAAAATAATGCATTTTAATTCAAAATGATTTTTTATCTAATTTATTTATATAGTTAGATTATATTTTTTCTTAGTTTTAAAGTTTAATTAGATTATATTTTTTATCATTTAATCCAATTTTGGAAATTGGATGTAATTTCACATTTAAATTGGTCATAAACACCTATCAATCTTTTGATACTTTTAACTTCTTAAAAAACCGCTTTCTGGTTTTGACAACGAGAATTAATTTTAAATTAACTAATGCAACTTCTTTGTTAAGAGTTTTGAAAAATTGGTCCCATTTTTGGAATAATTGGGTCCAAATTATGTTAATAGGATATTTTTTTGGATATTGTGAACAATAACTATAGTAATATTTATTTACTATAGTTAAAGGTAAATAGGGTAAATTTAGGTAACAAACAATATCATAAAGATAATAAAATTACCCAAACGCCTACCAAAATCCTATCGAATTAATTAAATTCAACCAATATCACCTAAGGGTCATAATTGATTAATTTAATGGACTTTTTTTCCATAAAAGTGATGTAATTATAATTAAAAAAAGAATGTGAAATCATGTGACACTCTTATATCTTATAAGTATAATAATTTTTATATAGTGACAAAATTAATAAAACATAAAAAATAAATATTATCCTGAAATATAATGAAATTATATACATCATTTAAATTTATTTATAATTTTTATAGACTAAATAATTATCATTAATTATGACACAATAGTGATGTAGAAATTATTTTTTGATAGAAATATCAAATAAATGGTTTTAAAAATACTAAAATAAATATCATATGAACAATTTAATGTGATCCTAGAATTTATAGGTTACTATGACATATTATGATTGTATTGAATATTTTAGTTCGAATTTATCTTCTATTTTTATTTTATTTAAATTCAAAAAAATGAATAGTGTCCGAATTGATACTATTGATATTTTATAAAAATAACATATTATCAAATTATTTAAAATTCAAAAAAATATTAAAAATTGAAAATTAAAAATAATATCGTATAAAATTTTATAAAGTATCCAATTATTGAAAATTTTACAACACATAAGTAATTATTTATAACTATTTAATATTTTAAATATTATTACCATAAAAAAATTAAATTGATTAAATAGGGATAAATCAAAATGATAAGGTTCCAAATAAAACCAAAACATCTATAAATTTTATTTTTTGAGATTATTTAGACCCATAATCATCTTATATTCTAAATAAATGAGATTGGGAACATTATAAACCGAAAATCATTTTATAATAAGTTAATATTTTTAGACATTCCTAAAGTACCCCTCCTCCCTCTTATAAAAGGCCTACAACTCCACCCACTTAATCACATATTTAAAGCCATTTAGATCATCCAAAATCTTATAAAATGAGATCAAAAATTCATCCCTTACTCCTAGAGGCCACACTTTGGTCATAAAGGCATCCTAGGGAGACCGTTTCTACAAATCAAAATAAGATACTCGAAAAAGATATAATTGTTTAACCACCTCTTTCAAAATTATTTTCTTCTTATAATTCCTCTTATTATGTTGTTTCCATACTAAAGTAATAAATCTTGTATCTTCAACATAATTAGATGTTATTATAATATGGGATATCATTATACCTCTTTTTACCCATCCTATGAATAACAATATCACCATGCGTGTGGATGTACGACTTACCATCTCAACGCCGTGGTGTAATTTGTTATTAAAAAAATACTTAATTTTGATCTGTATAGTGATGATTATAATGGATTTAAATAATGAATATAACATTAAAATTATTCATTATAATTAATATACCATCCAATTCAATATCATCTAAACATTAAGTGAATGATATCGTCGCCCGTGTATACGTACGACCTATTGTCTGCACGACGCGATGAGATTCATTCTCCATGTTAACCATTTGAGAATAATTATAAAGTATATATAATAAATAAGAATGAAATATATGACATAATAATTCTATTGTATATATATATATTTCATTTACTTTTTTCTATTCAATTCAATAAGGAAATAGAAAACAACGTTCATGCGTATCTATGACCTACCGTCTCCATGAACGATGTATTCCATTTTATTTATCTATCAACTATATATATTTATAAACTGAATATTTATGATATATAAATCATGTTTTATATTATGTAAGTGCGTAAATAATGATCTAATTAATAATATCAATAATAAAAGTCAAAACCCATACGATAAATAACACGATTATAACCCAAAATGTTTCTTTTACATGGAATTGATAAATAAACTGGTAATTAAAATTCATAATTGAATCTTATATGATATCATAAAAATGAATATGATTTTTTAAAAAGTTAATAACATTATTTAAATCATTATAAAAAATTTTCAAATACGTATTCTTCATATCAAACCTAAGGTAAGAGATAATGTTGCAATCTCATTTTTATCCGATATTTTTTATACCTAAGTATTTATTGGTGTATATTTATCATCCAAATCTATGTTTAAAAAATAGGTAATATTATTTTTATTTTTATACAATTGTTTGAAGCTAATTTTACCCATTGGTAAATTTTTATTAAACAGTTTGATATGGATCTTTTGGCATTTTTCAATATGAGGTACTTTTGACTCTTCCGATAAAAGTACAAGGAGAGTGTTTTTTAACATATACAACATGAATTTTTTTACATATTAATAATTACTTATTTAAAATAAGTTTCATCTATATTATTTAATTTTATTTTGAAATAAATACTTTTATTTTAAAATTTCATGGAATTTTGAGAAAAGAAAATGTTTTTGAAGAAGAAAGGATATTTTCCTCAAGAATTAATCTCAAGTGTTTTTCCCATATAAGATGGCATTATCTAAATATGGTTCTTTTTATATCCCCAATATTATTATGGTTTGACTGTGTTTATGATATAAATTATATTTATGGAATTAATTTTGTTTTATATAGATTATGATGGAATGATGTTTAAGAAACCCATTTTATTCCTTGGGTTATGCTATGATGAATGGTTTTTGTTTTTGTGGAATATATATGAATAACTTCATTATTAGATGGGTGGTACCTATATATACCTCCAATGAATTGGGTAAAGATTTATATCTCATGATATAGACATGAATGGAACAACAAGTAAATCTTGTTCAGTAATACATGGTTAGAACGACAAGAAAATCCAGTTCAGTAATACATGGTTGGCATGATAAGTAAACCGGTTTCAGTAATGGACTTTGTCCATTATGATGGTCTTGAAAGAAATTAATTGGCTACTATGGATGTCATATTTTGTGCTTATTTGTTTTCCTCAATTCCATATTTTATTCCAATGTTATTTTATCATGGTTAATGTTCCTTTATGATCTATTCCTTATATGCTACAAAGATTTATTTCCTGATTTTCTCTTTTGATATTTAAACATTATGTTCATGTTTTTGAATTATTATGCCTATTGTTTGTTTTATTTTTTCAATTTTTACCCTTACTCAGCATTTGAGATCACACTTTTTATTTATTCTTTTCCTAAGGATATGAAGAATTTTTTTGTGTAAGAAAACAAAAGGGGAAGATATTTATGTGAGTTGTTGAAGATCTTTCACCAAGTTAGAAGATTATGTTCCATGTTTCCAAAGACACTAAACTAATATGGTATTTGTGTATATTTGTTTTAATGTATTAAGTATTAAACAAATGGAAATTTATTGTCCATGTACGTCAATCATGGGTCGCTATAGTTAGTACAAGATCAAAGGTTTAGTCAGCATTTGGAAACTTATATGCAAAAAATTTAGTGAGATCCCTAGAGATATTTCTAAGGTATATCTTGGTATATCCATAAAGGTAAGTATACATATAGGATTCAGCACTGGAATTATAGAAATGATCATGAATAACCTAGGAATAAAACTAAGTTAGATATTGAAAGTACACCACCTTGATTATTTAGTTTTCCAAGTTCCATTTTTTCCTCTCCCACTATTATTTTTGGACATATGATAATGGATGGAACCCAAAGGAACCATGTTAATGATAAATGAAAAAGTCAATGTAATGATTTTCCTCCTGAAAAACTAAATGTTATGGGATTTGGAATGAAAAATCTTACTATTATACTTACACAATCTATGAATCATTCTGGATTTCCAACTGAGTAGAGAAGGGAACAACAATCTGTTGAGTCCTTCATGAGGAAATGTCCACCTTACTTCCATGGGTATCCTAATCCACTTGTTTCTAAACAATGGATTAGCACCATTGAAAATATATTTTCCATACTTCTCTATTCAGAACATGAAAACGTTATTTTGGATGTTTATCATTTTGAAAGTGAAGTAGACTAGTGGCAGTCTCTAATCAATAATACAAAGCATCAAGATGAAATTGAATCCATGGAATGGGATGAGCTAAAGAACTTATTTTTTAATAAGTAATTACCTTGTATTTTTTGTACAAATATGGAAAATGAGTTCCTTGAACTTTAAAAAAGGATAAGGAATCCACTGGTACATATGAGAAAAATGTTATAAGACTTGTAATGTATGCTTCTGGATTTATCATCCAACCTGATATTAAAGTCGATCGATTTTTCAATAACTCAAAACCAAGTCTTCAAAGGGAATTAGCTATAAGAGACTTTAGTATCTATAAAGATATTATGCATTGTTCCATCAAGTTAGAAATATAAATTTGAGATACATATCAATCTCATGGTTTTGATAAGAAACAAAATATGGAGTTCAAGGGAAAATATCAAAACAATGGTGAAAAGAAGTTGAATATTTCTTTATGCTCATTGTGTGGAAATAAGTGTTGATATTGTATTAAAGGGGATAAGAAATGTATCAACTATGAAAAATAAGGTCATCGAGTAGTTTAGTTCTGAAGTAATGGGTAAAAAGTTACAAATTATGTGAATAGAGAAAATTCTACATAGATTGAACCACCCACACTTCAATGCTACAAGTGCAAGGAAATGTTGGAATCATGGTAACCAATTAACTAACCCAAGGGTTATTGATGATTATTGACATCAACTACATCTTAAGGCTAAATACCATGGAAAATCACATGGGACCACTAATGGTAATGTTGAGTATGACAGTGAAGTGGTGGAATCATTAAGTGTTTATGTAATGGAATTCAAAAATTATGTGGTAGTATCTCTTTTATTGTTTTATGTAAATATTAGAATATCTATGTATTGGTCCATTGTGGTTTTATAAAGGTATATGGTATTGGTAACCATGAAAAGTGATTGAAATATTTTTGTAAAGAACATGATATGAACATAATGAAGGGATAAGAAGATAATGGGATGTTTGATAGTATTAATGTCCTCATGAATTTTATAAATAAAAAAGTGATATCATGGTTTGAGTATATAATTTTTTTAGTATTTTTGGTGCGTGGAAAGAGTAAATTTTGATAGAATTCATGTTTTCACTATGGTCCTGTTATAATTCATATTATTACCATGTTTCAAGAGAATACATGATTAAGGTATTCACATATTTGGAATGTGACAACCAAGAACAACAGTATGAGATATGGGAGATAAATGTTAAGTCAATTTAGTTTAACTCTATCTAAAGTATTATATTTTCTCTTTTTGGAAGGATTGTAATGTTATAAATTTATGAATATTATAAGTTATATTACTATTGAATTTTTTTAGATTAATGTATTATCTCACTATAGGCGGACTTATGCATATTTTATAATATGTGCTAACCTTTTTGTTGAGATAGATCGAATGACCTATCATTTTATCACATGATCTTCTAACACTATACAAATTCATTTATTTAAATAAGAGATGAAATGAAAATTGATCAATGTACGAAAAATGGTGAGATTTTACCAAAATCAAGTATGTATTTATTCTAATGAAAAATTCTTCAACATTAGGGAAAGGATATTGAAAACCAAAAATATTATCTTAGTACCTTCGTATCCAATAAATCATATTGTTTCTTAAATCATCTAAAATTTATGGCTTTCGGATTTTTAACTATCTCTTAACCTTGTTCTCTATTACTCTCCATCAGCACATGATGGTTAGAGTTTTCTTCCATATCCATGTTTTCACATCCCTCCTATGTTACCCTATGTGGAAACCCAATGGTGAGTTACTTTGGGTAACCGTTTTTTTCAAACGTTCATTTTTTTAAATGAAGTTATAGTATTTCTTTTTATGATCTGGGATTACATGAAATAAAAATTCAAGTAGTAATTCTTTTTAAATGTGACGAATTTTGATGGAGAAATTAATTTTAAGGGGGGTTTAATGTAACACCACATGTTTTTGGGACATTTTTTGAATAAATTAAAATTTTCAATTATATTTTTCAATGAACAATGTAAAACATTATTTTCACACTAAACTAACTGTTTGATACATAGTACACTGATTATAGATTTTGTACAATGTATAAAAGAACTAAGTAAGGATTATGTTGTACACAACATGAAATAATGATTTCACTAATTTATTTATGTTGTTAGATTATCTTTTTAATTTGTTTTAAAGTGTAATTCAGTTATATTTTAATAATTTTATCTAATATTTTTCATTGGATGTAATTTCAAATTTAAATTCGACATAAACACATGTCAATCTTTTGATAGTTTTTACTTCTTAAAAACTATCTTTCTTGTTTTTACAACAAGAATTAATTTTAAATTAATTAATGATACTTTTGGGTTTTAAATTTTAAAAAATAGAGTCAAAATTTTGAATCATTGGGTCCAAATTATTTTAATAGGTTACTTTTTTCTGATATTATGAATAGTAACTTTGGTAATTTCCATTTACCACCGTTAAAGGTAAATCAGGTAAATTAGGGTAACAAACACTATAATAAAGGTATTAAAATTACCCTAAAAACTTCAAAAATCTTATTGGATGATTTAAAGTCGACCAATATCACAAAAGGGTCAGAATATATTCATTTAGTGGAATTTTTTCCATGAAAGTGATGTAATTATAATTAAAACAATAGAAAGTGACAACATGTCACTCTCTTATATCTTATAAGTATAATAATTTTAATATAATGATACACTTCATAAAACTTAGTAAAAAATTAGTTTAAAGAAATATAATGAATTTATATACATCATTTTATTTATTTATAATTTTTATAGAATATATAATTACCATTAATGATGATAGAATAGTGATGTAGAAATTATTTTATTGATATAAATATTAAATAAATGGTATTAAAAATATTAAAATAAATATCATATGAACTAATTAATGTGATAAACTAATTATAAAGGTGAATATAAAATCTTATAATTGTATTAAATACTTTTTTTTAATTTATCTTATATGTAGATTTTATTTAAAGTCAGAAAAATGAATAGTGTAAAAATTGACACTATTGATATTTTATAAAAATAACATATTATTAAATTATTTAAAAATCACAAAAATAATTAAAAATTAAAAATTGAAAATTATATGGTAGAAAATATCATAAAGTATCCAATTATATAAAATTTACAACATGTAAGTAAATATTTATAACCATTTAATATTTAGAGTATTATTACCATAAATAAAATTATATAGATTAAATAATGATAAATTAAAATTATAAGGTTTATAATAAAATAGAAACATGTCTAAATTTTATTGATTGAGAATATTCAGACCCATAATCATATTATATTAGAAATAAATGATTTTTTACCATTATAAACCAATAATTAATTTACAATAAATTAAAATTTCAAGACATTCCTAAAGTGCCCCTCCTCCCTCTTATAAAAGGACACCACCTATACCCACATGATCACACCTTTAAAACCATTTTTATCATACAAAATATGCTAAAATAAGCTACCCAAATCCTTCCATTCCACTTAGAGGCTACAATCTGGGCATAAATCCATCCTAGGGAGAACTTTTGTGAAAATCAAAAAGAGATACTTGAAAAAGAGGTAATTATTTTATCACCTCTTTCAAAATTCTTTTCTTCTTCTACTCCCTCTTATTATGTTGTTTCCATAATAAAGTAATAAATAAAGTATATTTTGCATGATGATATGTTATTATAATTATTGGACAACCTTATACCCCCTTTTACCCATCCTACGAATAAAAATAACACTGTGCGTGCATAAGTTTGACTTACCATCTCCACGTCGTGGTGTAATTTGTTATTCAACAATAATTATTTTGGATGGATATAATATTGAGTATAATGGATATAAATAATGAATAAATAATTATAATTATTCAGTATAATTAATATAATATCAAATTCTATCCCATTTAACCATTAATTGATTGATATTGTCACCCATGCATACGTACGGCCTACCGTCTTCATGATGTGTTGAAATTAAATATCCACATTAACCATTAAAGAATGATTATAAAGTATATATAATAAATAATCATGAACTATATGACATAATAACTCTACTGGATTCATTTATATATATATATAGGTCTTTTACTTCCTTATATTCAATTCAATAAGGAAACACAAAACATCGTTCATGCATACGTACAACCTACCATCTCCATGAACGGTGTTTTACATTTCATTTATCTATATACTATATATATATTTCTACACTAAATATTTATGATATATAAATCATTTTTTATACTGTTTAAGTGTGAAGATAATAATCTAAGTAATAAGATAAATAATAGGAAGTCAAAACACGTATGATAAATAAAATGATTATTACCCAAAATGACGCTTTAATATGGAGTTGATAAATAAAAGGGTAATATAAAGTAATAAGGGAATTATAGATGATATCATAAAATTGAATATGATTTTCAAAAAATTCAATAACATTATTTAAATCATTATACTGGATTTTCTGATACATACTAAGCATATCAGACCTAAGGTAAGAGATAATTTTACAATCTCATTTTTATCCAAGATTGTTTATACATAATTGTTTTATGGGGTATATTTATCATCCACATCCATGTTTCCTAAATAGATAATATTATTTTTATTCTTCAAAAATAGTTTGAATTCAATTTTACCTATTGGTAAATTTTTATTAGACGTTTTTAAAGGAATCATTTGGCATTTTTCAATACAAGGTACTTTTAAACTTTTCTAACAAAAGTAAGAGGATAATTTTGTTAACTTATAAGGCATGAATGGATTTTTACATATTCATAATGAATTATTTACAAGAAGCTTCTTCTTTACAATTTCTTGTTTATTTTCAGCTAAATAATTTTATTTTAAAATTGCATGGCATTTTGAGAAAAGAAAACATTTTTATAGAAGAAGGGATATTTTCATCAAGAATTAATCTCATGAGTTATTTTCCATCTAAAATGACATTATAAAATTTTTTTTATGTTTATATCCCTACTATTATTATGATTTGATTGTGTTTCTCATTGAAATTTTATTTATGACATCCATCTTTTTATATGGATTATGATATAATGATGTTTAATAAACCCATCTTATTTCTTGGGTTATTTTATGATGAATGCTTAATGTTTTCATGGCACATGTACAAATGAGTTCATTATGAGATGGGTGAGACCGATATCTCCCTCCAATGAATTATTTAAAGATTTATATCTCATTAGATAGACATTACTGGAATGGAAAGTAAATCTGATTTAGTAATAAAAGGGTGGAATAACAAGTAAATACAGTTTAGTAATAAATGGATGGAATGACAAGTAAACCCGTTTTTGTAATGGACTATGTCCACTATGATGGTTCTAAAATAAATTCCTTGGCTACTATGGTAATCATATTATGTTTTTATTTGTTTTCCACAATTCAATGTTTTATTCCAATGCAATTTTATCATGGTTAATGTTACTTTATGATCTATGACATACATACTATAAAGATTTATTTCATGATTCATGATTTTTATATTTAAACTTCATGGTAATGTTTTTACATTCTTATGGTTGTGGTTTTTTTTATGTTCTCAATGTTTAACCTTAATGAGAATTTGAGCTCACCATTTTTATTTTATCTTTTCTCCAATATATAAAGAACGGTTTTGGGTAGGAAAACAAAAGGGGAAGATCTTTATGGGAGATGTTGAAGATATTTCACAAAGTTAGAAGATTATGATATATTTTTCCAAAGACACTAAACTAATATGGTCTTTGGGAATATATTTGTAAAATGTGTTAAGTATTTCGAAAAATGAAATGTAATGTCCATGTACGTCAATCTTGGGTCTCTATAATCACTATATTTTATCTATAAAATATATAATTTCATAGATAGAAATAAAAAATTAATTAAATTACATGTTCATGAGCCTTATCTAATGGTAGATTTAATGAGTGAATATTAAATCGACCTTTGATATAGGGTAAATAACTCTTATTTCTGATATTGGCATGAGTTATAACATTCCACCAGTCTACCTGTGTATCACCTAAGTTGGAATCATAACGTTTCTATCGTAAACATCCTCCAAACACCTTGATATAATCCATTATTTACAAGTATTTACGACTCACATGCAGGTGAGGGGAACCAAAGGTCAGTTAAAAGTGGATTAAATAAATATCATTGTACATGAAGATACTATATAATAATGTAGTTATGGATGAATAAAAACTATCATATTTAATTTAATAACAAATAACTGCAATCCCATGAATTAAATTAAATTAAACCATCCAACGCATACATAGGTCATGGTAAAGCTCTTGAATGGTCAGGCGATTAATGAATACACAAAAGTAACTGGCTATCATTCATTTATTTATTCCTTTTGTGTTAACAAGATGCATTCTAATTAATTAATTAGTTAATTAATGAATTAATTAATCCATTTTCATCTTAATTATCATCCTAAATTTATTGGATATAGGCATAACTTATAGAATTAATGGAAAATTTACAGTCGAACCAATAATGAAATATATTTATTAAAGTAAATTAATTCAGAATTTTAATTTCATTAAAACCATTTTTAAATTCACAAAACACACAGTGGTGTTCTAATCAATAAAATAAGGCTTCAATGATACAATTTTTTAGTTAAATATATTTTTTAGTTTTTTCCATTAATGTGAGACTATAAGACATGTACATTTAGCTACATGCATTATATCTCGATTTCTTTATTTCTAGGGTACATTCCATAGTCTACAACATGTACCTCAACCAAACTTATTGATATATATTTACCAAATAAATTCCATGTGTTCTAAATTCCATGTTTCTAGGATGTATACCTAGGACTTCAGTGTGTGAAATACATGGCTTGTACAAGTCAGCTGCAAATCATGTATCTCATTGAGAAGTGTTTCTATTTTATCTTCAAGAGGAAAAAAATGTTATTCATATATATGATTTGATGATCTACATTTCATGTACTCTGCATACACGTCATGTATATCATAAATGTTATAGGTTTTTAGAATCTCATGGTTTTGACCATCTACAGTACCATATAGATTGTGCTATTTACCCCACTATCCCATGTAAACTATATAATGTGTGAAGTAAGAAAGGCTGTGTAATCCCACAATTGTATTCTAGTTTGGATGGGATGAAAGTGGCATACACCATGTGTAATTAATATGTTGAATTTTGTGTATCCCTTAGTGTATCCATGTGTAGTTCACTAGGGTACATTGTGGGTAAATCTAGGTACATGTCATGTAACCCTACCTTATTGGAAAAAATTGGCAGTTTCTTGATGGAATCTTTAGCTGTTCTTCATATGTTCTGAAACATTTAATAAAAGTAAACACTGGAAGAATAATTATTAATATTTCAAAGCATGTTAATTTAAATCATATTAAATAATGAATAATATGAAATGAAAATCTAACCACAATTTCTCATAGATCAATTATCAAATAAATAATTATAAATTTAGATGTGACCCATTTGATTCCATTTTCTTGTTTAGGGTGCAGTGGAAGCGAGTGGTGGATGGTGATATATTAAAATTTATTTTAATTATCATTTCTCGAAATCATGAGTGAGGATCTTGAAAGTCAAATTTATAATTAATTAATTTAATATATAAATAAATGAATACCTAGGCCTAAGAACTTTATTCTTTTATTAATGTTTATTGTATAAAAATACCCTTTTGGATTTCCTTCATTATCCTGTGAGGATCTAATGATTGAATCAATATAGAGGTGATCCACACACTCTTTTATGATCTCTGAGAAACACCACTCGATCTTTGGGTGCTAGAGTGGTGAATCAAATGTCTTTCATTATGTGTTATTGATCTCTCATTATTTGGTTTAGAATAAATATCTATTTAATTTCAAATTCTTGAGAGGGGTATATTAGAAGGAGTTGAGAGATAATTCATTGTGCACAAAAATTCTCTATTTCAATTGCACTGATCAATTTTTGGATACTCTACACGGTAGACATAGCCGTCTATTTATAGAGCTAGGGTTTAGGGTAAAATAATTATATAATTTTATTCTGACCATTAAATAATATTACACCCTTTAATGAAACCCAATTCCACATAATAATAATAATAATAATAATAATAATAATATTTTTTGGTGCGCACAAACTTGAAATATTTGATAAATAACATTTACCAGCTTGTAAATAATTATTTATCCTTGGATGTGGTCTTGGAACATTCGAACTCATAGATATTTATTGTATACCCAAATAAATATTTTATTCATAAATAAATATTTCATTCACATATGAGTGAATAAATATTTATTAAATATTCAATAAAATAAATAAAAAAATGTATTCACAGTTCGGTGAATAAATATTTATTTAATTTATGTGGTCAATAAAACATGAATAAAATTATTCTTTATTTTTGATAATAAAAACTATTCTTTTAATTAAATTCAAATAGAATTTAATTGAGATAAAAACAGTTAGTGTCGGATCTTATATGATTATTTCTTATTGTAAGTAGGTGGGTTTTCCTAAAGACCAAGATTACTATATATGAATGGGTCAAAGCACCCAAGAGAAAAATCTTAATGTTGGAACAAAGAAAATCACATACAAATCTCACTATGTAACATATTCCACTTTTAAAAATATCTTATCAATAATGTTGAAATTCTATTACACAAACCTATATTCCTGATACACCTTTCATTGAATATCTGAAATAAATGTTGTTACACAGTGAACATGGAATTTAATGTAGCAGTTCTATTCCAATCAAAGGTATCAGATATCAACATCCATAAATATGGAGGGTAAAAATCCTTCCCCAACTTATCCACTAATGGAATATTAACTATGACACACCCAAAATACCCTACTTCCCTCCAAGATATTTCATGATGGTTTTGGCCAGTAAATATAAGTGCATGAGTCATGACATGCATCAATGATAATCGTAAAATCTATGAACCATTAGAAATGTTCCCAAATAGGAATATCAGATGACATTGAATCATGTATAATTACTAAATGTGGGTCTATTCTCATAATCATCCATATCAGAGATTACCATGTGTGAGTTTCATGAGAAGAAGGATCATTCACTTATGAGAACTCACAACTAATGGTCTACTTACTATGTTTTCTATTTTAGTATGTAGTCAAAAAATAACTATATTTATGAATATTTTCTAAAAATGTGAAGTTTATTATCAAATAGGAGAACTAGTATGACCTCATCAATGTGACAGATAACCTATGACATTATCACATTAATTTTATGCAGAAGAATAATCAATACATGATAATAAATTTATTTTAATATTCAATTTTTGGAATATACTTTTAATCTGAAGTAAAAAGTAATTGGTTCTAGGGAACAAACTCCAACAGACGAGTGGTTATCCCCAGACCAAACCAGGTACACAAGTGGTTAGCCGAATCCTAACATGTTATGAGTGTATTTACCTTGACCTAAGATTTTCTATGCTTATGTGAATGCAAAAAATCTATGTACTATGCCAATTTTATGCTCTAATGGATCATGTTATCTGATTTCCTTATGATTAATGTCTTATGAACATCCGATATGTATTCCATGACACAATATTATGATCTTTCATATGTAGGGGATAGTTTTCAAATATTTTTCTCATGTTATCAAACTCTTATGTTCATGTTATGCTTACAAGTCTCTTTTTTTCACCCATACTGAGCATCCAAGCTCGCCCGTTCTTATGTTTTCTTTCCATATCTTATGAATGAATGTTTTAATTAGGGAATTTTTATAATGAGTAATAAAGAAGAATATCTTTATAGTATATGTTATAGATATCTCACCAAATTTGAATATTGTGTACCCAGTCTCCAACTACACTAAACAATTATGGTACTAAGGCATGTGTTTGTTCAATATATTGAATATTCATCTAAAAATATGTAATATCTATGTATGAGAATCCTAGGTCATTATAGCAGTTATAAGAGTAAAGGTTTAGTTAACCTTTGGATTCTAAAATGAGAAAATTTTAGTGAGATCTCTAGGGATATTTTTGAGGATATGTCTTGGGATACTTCTGAGGATAATTCTAAGGATTCAACAAATTATAGGAAAATGTCCTTGAATTTTGGTAAATGATAGAGAAAGTGGATTCCAAAAAAATATATCAATATTTGGATACTACAAGTGGACGTGGCTCTAGCACATATGTACCTTGGGGAAACAACTCTAAAAAGGAAAAATTTATCTAGGCTCATTCATTACCTGGTGTATGATAATGGGTCTCGATGGATAGCTATTTTCAAACACCAAAATGATATTATTTAGAAATTCATAAGATATCTACGAACCATCATGAAGGATTTAAATAGACGATAAATATGAATGAACTAGAATAAAAATAGGGCTATATTGATTAAAAATAATGTCTTATGGTTTATTCATTCTATAATTGATAATTATTTAGTTTCCCATTTTGATTAGTGTTTCTCACACTATACTTTTAGTTCTTTTTAATAGAAGGGAACCATAAGGAACTATATTAATGTTTAAAGTGATAGAAAATATATTGATGGGAAACCAAGTGGGGTGATGACTAGAGTGGAGGATGTTGGGATTATTCCTAATTAGTTATCAAGTAACATGATTAACAATATACATCTTAAAAAACTCTCAGACTCACTAAAAAAATATAAGGATAGATTATTCTAAGATTTAGGGTAATGGAGACCATGAAGGAGGGACGATTCAGTTTTATTTATGTCTAGAATATGGTAAGAATTACTTAATGGAATGTATCTGAGGGGTAGGAAGATGTTTTGAGTGTGGAAAAGTAAAGAAGTGATTTCTAGGGAAAAAGGAATAGTTTAGTTAATGTAATGGATTGGAATATTGGTCCCCCTAAATTATTATCAATATATGAATGTTTAAAATGTTGAAATTATAGAAATTATCCTAACTGAGGTCCTAAGGGGAAAGATCATGAATAGAATCAACAAGATAGTATGAGTAATGGTTATATTGTTAATGGGGAAGAGACTACGAATGACATATGAAATTAATGAGGTGTTAAGGAATAATATAATGAATCCTTGTAAATTTCATAAGGTTGGGGTGGAATAATTGAAGTGTATGTGTGTTAGAATTCAATAATTATGTTATATGAATCATAAAATATATAAGGACTTTTCATTGTTGGTTTTTTGTTAAGTATTTGAAAAAATATATATTTAATGGTATTAATGTACTAGAAATTTAATTTAATGGCAAGTTAATATCTCTATTAAGTGAATATAACCCTTGATATGTTCTATATGTTGTGATAATTATGTTGGGATGAATATATGTTTGATATAGATAAATAAAATTGGATAGCACTGATTTCATTAGAACCAATCAATGATTTGTTGTAATTTTGGTTTATGTTATCATTGATGGAGTTTATGGAATTATTTTATTTATGGAGTATATTCAATAATCCAAGGTTTTATTCAAGGAACGAGGAAGCATGCATGTTTTCATTGAGTTTTTATAGTAATTCTTGTTATTACCAAGATTCAAGAGAATATGTGACCAATTTATTTACATATTTGGAATGTGAACAAGTTATTCACATATTTGGAATGTGAACATTAAGAGGTTCTTATTGATATTTTGGGGATTAATGTTACGTTTAGTTTAATAAAAATTAGTTACCTTCATTATAAATTTTTAATTTTTGAAGTTTCGTAATGTAAAAACATTATGGAATGGTTCAAGTTGGCCATCAGTTGATGTTTTAATTATTAATTTATTTTTTCTCCACATGATGATTTATCCATAATAGATAACCAGTATTAACATATTTTTTACTAGAGATAGAAGGAATGACTTATCATTCTATTTTGGATCTTTTTAGTGCTTTAGAATTGTGAAATACATTTCTTATGGTATAAAATGAATTGGAAATTGTTCAAGGCACAACAAAATAATGAAATTTTTCTAATAAAATAAAAATCTATCAAGTAAATTTTCATATATTCTCAATATATATAGAAAATTAATTGACCAAAATTTTTAAAAGGATCTTGAAATAAAATTTTGTCCATTTATCATCATGTTTTATTGAATTAATGACTTTTTTCATGCCACTTTAGTTTATGGTTTTGTGGTGATTAATATTCTTTAGATCCGCCAATTTATTGTGGTAAATGTTCTTAATAAATAAACTCCATTATTTGGGGGTTATTTTTCTCTTCTATGTCCATGTTTTCACTTACCACATATGTTCTCCTATTTGGAAACATATAATGTTTTTTTTCTAGAGGAATTTCATACATCTATTCCTATTTTTAAATATGATATTTTATTAACCAGTATTATGATGTGGATTTATGTGAATTAATTTCAAAATTTTAATCCTTTTATTAACAAGGATAATTTCAATGGAAATTCATTATAAGGTGGGTAGAATGTAAAACGATAATATTTTGTGAAATATTGTTTTTCAAATTAGTTTATTCTTTTTGATATTTTTAAATACATTAATGTTAAGTCAATAAGGATATCTTAGGACTTCTCCATTCCTTATGGTTTTATGTTTTGAAAATCACAAACACATTGTCTTAAGTTCTATTTTTTTAAGTTCTGTATTTTTTTTAAGATCCGGAATTGTCATTCTGTTATGCTTACAGATATATCATTACGTTTTTCCATTCTGATAAACTTACAGATCTATCCTTCCGATTTTTTCATTCAGTTTTTATGATTCCAATTCGAGTGTATATATGATACCGACATTCAATACCAAATCTGGTGTATATATGATGCCGATTTTAAATACCGATTCCGGTGTATATGTGATGCTGATTTTCAATACCGATTCCGGTGTATATATGATACTGATATTCAATGCCAATTCTGGTGTGTGTGTGATTATTATATTCATGATACCGAATCCAGTGTATTTGTGACTCCGATTTTATGATTCCATTTTCTTAAGAATGTTATTTCTAAGAATTCGTTTTCCGGATTTCTTATGATTACGTATTCTTGATAATGTTAGAGTTTCCTAATGTGTCATTCCAATGATATTGACTTCCATGATTTCATATACCTAACATTTATCTTTTAACTTATCATCATTTCTATTACTTGAAACAATGTCATATAATATGTTACAACCTAACCAGTGTATGTTTTCCACGTGTCCATGTCCATCCGATATTTAAGGAAAATATGATTGTTGGAGAGGAGCCGACCATTGAGATGGTTTTCCTATATATACAATCCCATTTGAATGAGAAAAAGTAGGACTTCGACTTGACAGTGAACAAGCTTGTGAAGTTATTTCTAGAGAGAGAGGGTCTTACAACTCTCAGTGCATCATGCAGATTCTATGAACAACTTATTCAGGTGTGAAAAACTTGTTCAGACTTGCTTAGTGAAGACTCCGATCGTGCTGATCATGGGCTTCTGAGATTGGAAGATAGAGGTTCCGATTTCCTTCTAAATCGAGGGCTAGCAGGGATAGCAAGACAGATACTGATCTTCGGATTGATGGATTACCTGGGGTTGGGTAAGATAGACATTCTTGAAAGTACAAATCAAGGAACCTTTATCCAAGGTTGTTGGATACCCTTCTCTTTGGGTTAAAAGAATCCTATTGTTACTTGTTTTCTTTCACAAGTTGATTAAATTCCACTGATGTATCTTAAATTTATTAAAGTTATAAAGTATAACTTTCTTATACATTGTAATTCTGTTACACTGATTATATTTCAGATTCTATATGCTTTAAGTAAGAATCTCTCTTTTAAGAAAAATAAAAAAGGTTTCTTTAAGAGGTATTGTGAATGTTTGTTTAACCTTCTTAAACATAACTTTTAAAGGTTCCAAATGAATTTTTAAATTTTAAAATTCACCCCCTCTTGTATATTAAGAATCTACATTCTTATTTCGATCCAACAATTGGTATCAGAGGAAGGTATCTGAAATACTTATATCTACATAGACGTTTTCTTGCTCAAGTTTTCCTTTTCTTAAGTTCTTCATATTTGTTCTTAAACTATTACTACTAAAATGTTTTGTGGGAAGAAATATCTTTTTAGTATGACTGATATTCATGTTGGATCATTAGATAATATCAATCCTACTAGACCACCAATATTTTATTGTAATGACTATGAGTACTGGAGAGATAGAATGAATACATTTGTGATCAACACTGGTGTTGAAAACAACATTATGTTAACTAGAGATTATATGATTCATGATAAGGAACATAGAACCTTTACTAATCCAGAAAAGGTGGAATATCAGATGAACTTTAATGTACAAAATACTTTGTTATGTTCCATGAATAGAATCATATATAGCAAAATTTCATCCTGTGAAGCTGAAAATAGTATTTGGAAGAAGGTTGAAGTAACTCACTTTGGAACTTCCAACGTTATTGAAACTAGAAGAGCAATGCTCAGAGCTATGTATCATGGTTTTTTATTTCCTTAGGGAGAAACCGTATGTAAGGTACAACAAAGATTTATGACTATTGTCAATAGCCTACAATCCACGGGAGATAAAGGTTTAGATGATGAAGCTCATGTAGAAAATATTATTGACATCATGCCTAATGAATGGGAATCCAAGAGAACTACTATTGATGGGAATAGGAAAGTTACTCAGATTTATCTTGATGAACTGTTTGGAACTCTTCTTAAATATGAAACCAGAATGAAGAGAGATGCTGATAATATTAAGAAGAAGAATGGGAATGGAGGAGTTGCTTTTACAACTACATTAAATCATATGAAATCCAATAATCCTGAGAGAATTACAAGATCAAAATATAAGAAGGTCAGTATTCAATCTGAATCCAGTGAAATTGAAGCCTCAAAAAATGAGTTAGCAAATCTTGATCGGAGGATGAACAAGATTTTTGTACAAAAGAACATTCAATATAGGTACAAGAAGAAAGATGGAAAAGATAAGGGTGATGGAGATGTAATTTTCTATGAATGTATAAGAACTATTCATATCAAACCTGATTGTCCATTACTAAAGGAAAGAGAAAAGAAAGAAAGGAATTTTGAAAGAGACAAGAAGATGTTCTACATATCAAATCATAAAAAGTCTTGAAATCCAATGACACTTGGAGTGCCATTGGTGGAGATTCCTCTGACGATTTTTCAGAATATGAAAATCTTGGGAAAAAGAATATTTTTCTAATATCCAGAGCTCCATTTCAAAATCATTGTCTTATGGCTAAGGTATGAACTGTTTAATCCTTAACCAATATGTTTTTAAGTGAAAATTTTCCAGATATAGGTTTTTCTTCAGATGAAGAATCTTCTTCATTAGATAATGATAATTATTTTCCTTCCTATGAGGATGTATCTTGATTTTCTAAGTTGCTTGAGAAAAGAAATTGTAAAGTTTCTAAGAAACTTGATAAAGAAAAATCTAGAGAATCAATTTAAAAAAAAGTAATTTTAGATCCTTCCAAAGAGCTTGATGAGAAAAATGTTGTTTTATAAAGTATTTCTAAAAAACTTGAGGAAGTTAATTCTGAGAAGAATAATCTTTCAGAGTATCTTAAAAATCTGTTTTTAGAAAAAGATTTTTTAGTGGATAAACTTAACTCTAAATCTATTATTCTTAAGGATAATAATTTAGTCCTAAGACTTAAATCTAAAATATTTTCTTTGAAGAAACTTCTTGCGAAATTCACTTTTGGAAAGGAAAATTTTGACAAGATATATTCTCAGATCCGACCTCACGGTAATAATCAGGGTTTAGGTTATTCTCATGAAAAACCTATTTTTAGAAGTAATTATTTTGTTCCTTCTAGAGCCCCTTTTTGTAAGAAATGTCAAAGTTTTGGGAATTGGAAGAAAAACTATTCTTTAAATAGAGTTCAATCCCTTGGGTTTCATAAAGCTTATTTTTTTAAAAACAAATATGGTTACCCAAGTCATTATTATCTAATAGTTACGGATCCAAGAATGTTTGGATTCCGAAGACCTAACTATTCCTTTCACACGAAAATGAAGGAAGTATCAACAACATATGGTATATGGATAGTGGATGTGCCCAGCACATGACTAGTAACAAAGACTATTTCAAAAATATTTTAAAGACTAACGGTGGAAAGGTAACTTTTGGTGATAACTCTCAAAGATAAATTGTCGGTATATGTAACATTATTCTTCTTGGAAAAGCTATTATTTCAAATTTTATTTTCATAAAAGGCCTTATTCACAAACTCATTAGTATAATCCAATTATTTGATGAAGGTTACCTAGTGAATTTTAGAAATGTTAAATGTTTAGTTCAAAATTCCAAGGATGAGTCTGTTCTCTCTGCCCTTCGGCATGAGAATGTGTACACCTTAAACCTAGAAGGTCTTAGAAGTCAAGATCTACCTTTCCTTAGTGAATTTTAAGACCAATCATGGATTTGGAATAGGATACTAGGACACTATAACTTATGAAATCTTAGTAATATTTCTAAGAAAGAACTTGTTCAGGATCTATCGGAACATAAGTTTGATTCCTCAGAAGTCTGTGATCCTTGTCAATATGGAAAGCAACATAAATCTAAATTTAAATCAATAAGTAAAGTTACAACTTCTATTCCCTTACAGTTAGTGCACATGCATTTATTTGGTCCAACATAAACTGGAAGTATTGGAGGCAAATACTATGTGTTTGTCCTAGTTGATGACTACACTAGATTTACTTGGGTATATTTTCTCACAAAGAAATTTGAAGATTTTTCTTATTTAAAAATATTTAGAGCTCAAGTTAAAAATGAGAAAAACATACCGTTCATAACTATTCATAGTGATCATGGTGGAGAATTTGAAAAAACTATTTTTGAAACCTTTTGTATTAAAAAATGTATTACTCACAGCTTCTCAGCTCCAGGATCACCTTAACAAAATGGTGTTGTTGAAAGATGAAATCGCATTCTTCAAGAGATGACTAGAACCATGTTGATTGAATATTCAATAGCTAGAATTTTTGGGGCTGAAGCAGTAAGTACTACTGGTTATAATATAAATAGATTTTTAATAAGACCATTAGTTAATAAAACACTTTATGAGTTGTGGACGAGACGAAAACCAAAAGTTTTTTACTTAAATGTTTTTGGTAGCAAAGTATTTATCTTGAATACCAAGGATAACTTACATAAATTTTCACTCAAATCTGATGAAGGAATTTTATTAGGTTACTCTACTAACTCTAAGGTATATAGAGTTTTTAATTAAAATACTTACAATATGGAAGAAATATTATATGTTAATTTTGATGAAAAAGACCCTTTTGTTTTCAAACATCCTGAATCTTTTTCAGATATTTTTTTTAAAACTAATCACCAACCTTTGATAGAAGATTTTTCAGAAAAGGTTAATGTTGAAGAAAATGTTTCTGAAACATTTATTCCTAGAGATTTTCTACCTTATGTTGATGAACAAGTATTTCAAAATCAAAGATAGCTGTTACTTAGGAATCATCCCAGTGATAATATCATTAAAAATGTTAATCAACCAGTAAGAACTAGAAGTTCTTTAAGAAATGATGTTCAACATATTACATTTCTTTCCCAATTTTAACCAAATCCTCCTGAAGAAGCCTTGGGTGATGAAGATTGGACCAAGGCTTTTCAAGATGAACATAATTAATTCGTAAGGAATCATGTTTGGGCCTTGGTTGAAAACCATAAGGAAACTTTTGTTACTGGAGTAAAAAAGGGTTTTTAGAAACAAATGCGATGAAAATGGAGTCATTGTTATAAATAAAGAAAGATTGGTTGAAAAAGGCTTTAACCAACAAGAAGGAATAGGCTATGAAGAAACCTATGCTTCTATTGAAAGAATTGAGTCTATTCATATTATTCTATCCTTATCAGCATTCTTTAATTTTAAACATTATCAAATGGATGTGAAGTGTTATTTTCTTAATGGTTATGTACAAGAGGAAGTCTATGTAGATCAACCCCCCATCTTTGAAGATACAAAATATCCTAATCATGTTTATAAATAGACCAAAGATATATATGGACTAAGACATGCCCCTAGAGCTTGGTATGATAGAATTTCAGGATTTTTGCTTCAAAATAACTACGTTAGGGGAACTGCTGATACAACCCTTTTTATTAAGAAAAATAATAAAGATGTATTTATTGTTCAAATTTATGTTGGTAACATCATCTTCGGATTAACACAGCAATCCTTAACTAATTCCTATGAAAAACTTATGAAATCTGAGTTTGAGATGAGTATTATGGGTGAGTTAACATTTTTTTATTAGCTTTAAAATTTCAAAAAAAACTAGAGGGAAATTACATATCTCAACATAATTAAATCAAATAACTTTTAATGAAGTTTGAGTACGATAAATCTAAGTGTATAAGTACTCCTATTGGAACCTATAATACTTTTGATATTGACGAATCAGGGAACCCTCTAGCTCAAACATATTATAGAGGTATGATAGGAACTTTACTATACATAATAGCCATTCGAACTGACTTAATGTTTTCAGTATGCTTATGTTCAAGATTCAAAGAAAATCTTAAAGAATCCCATTTAAATGATGTGAAAATATTTTTCTGGTATTTAAAGGGATCTTTGGATTTGGGAATATTTTATTCCTCTGGAAATGTTTTTGAACTTAAATGTCTTTTAGATGCTGGATTTGGTGGTTGTAAAATGGATAGAAAAAGTACATCCGGATCTTTTCATTTCTTAGGAAATTCCTTGGTTTCTTGGTCTTGCAAGAAACAAAACTCTGTAGCACTTTCTACTACTAAAGCTGAATATGTAGCAGTTTGAAGTTGTTGTGCTCAAGTGCTGTGGATGCAACACACACTCACAGACTATGGTATAAGTTTTACTAAGACTCAGATTATGTGTGATAACACAAGTTCCATTTCCCTAAGTAAAAACCCTGCACATCACTCTCATGCAAAGAACATAGATATTAGAAATCACTTTCTTAGGGACCACACACTTAAAGGAGATATTATTATTCAATTCATTGGATCACAAGAGCAACTTGTTGATATTTTCACAAATCCTATTCCTTCTGATAGATTTGAATACATTAAATAGAAGCTCAGAATTATTTCTATAAGGTAATCATTCATATCTACTTCTTGTCTAAATCATCTCCTAACATTAAACTACTCCTTATTTTAGGGGGATTATATATGTTAGTTTATTTTCTTTATTTAAAAATTTTGGATTTTAAAATTTCGAATTTGAAAATTTCAGAATTGAAAATTTTGGATTTGAAAATTTCAGATTTGAAAATTTCAGATTTGAAAATTTCAGATTTGAAAACATCAGATTTGAAAATTTCAGATTTTAAAATTTTGGATTTGAAAATTTTAGATTTGAAATTTTGAAATTGAAAATTTCGGATTTGAAAATTTTGGATTTGAAAATTTTGGATTTGAAAATTTCGGATTTGAAAATTTTGGATTTGAAAATTTCGAATTTGAAAATTTCGGATTTAAAAATTTTGTATTTGAAAATTCCGCATTTGAAAATTTCCAGGGAAAATCATAATACTGATAAATCTCTCAGAGTATTTCGAACGGGAATATTTCTTACTCTTTATTTCCTTTATCTTAAGTTTTAGTTGTTGGTATTTCAAAATTTCATAAATTCTAGTTTATCTTACATCAAAAGATTGGAATTCATATTTCTATACCCATTCTCAACCATCAAATCAGATCAGGTTATTGTAAGCCATTTGATTATCTTATGGAAGTTGAAAAGTCGTAGCTATGTTTATATAAGGGGTATCTCATTCTCAAGTATTGTACCATCCTACTAATCTCATTGCCGAAGTGCTATTGCCAACAAAGCTTTCGTTCCAAAGTTCACTTTCTACGAATGACTCCAGAATCCTCAACAGACCATATGCCGTCTAGTAAGGAGAAAAAGGATTGGTCAATATTTAGATAAATGTTGGTATGTCCAAAGTTCTTTGAAAAATAAGAGTCCCTTATCTCTAAGGTGATAAGAGTTAATGGATGGGAAAGCGTCTGTGTAGCTATGGAGAAATATCAGGATCCTGTTTACCCTGATATCATTATTCAATTCTATGAATCTGTTTCTTTCTTTCAAAAGGATGGTAATGATTTGTTTAAGTTTAAATGATATAATAAGACATATACAGTTCCTTACAAGAAGGCAACAAATGTTCTCAATGTTCCATATGAAGGAGAAGCTCTTCTATGCTCTCAATAACTTCCTGAGATGGAAGGTTCTTTTAAAAAATCCAAGGAACCTTTATCCAAGGTTATTGGATACCCTTATCTTTGGGTTAAAAGAATCCTATTGTTACTTGTTTTCTTTTACAAGTTGTTTTAATTCCACTTCTATATCTTAACTTTGTTAAATTTAGAAAGTATTACTTTCTTATACTTTTTAATTCTATTTCTCTGATTATATCTCAGATTCAGTATGGTTTAAGGTAGAATCTTTCTTTTAATAATAATAGAAAAGGTTTCTTTATGTGGTGTTTTGAATGTTTGATTAACCTTGTTAAACATAACTTTTAAAGGTTACAAAGGAATTTTTAAAGTATACAATCCCCCCTCTTGTATATTGAGCTTCTACATTCTTATTTCGATCCTACAATGAATAGTGATTCTAGCTTGCATTATATGAAAAAATTATTTTATCTTGCATTAAATGAAATAATATTTTTGGATTATGTTCTATATAATATTGAGTTTTTCTTCCATTACATGTACCACTGAGTTTAAAAGAAATGTGGCATATTGTTAAAATATTATTATTAAATTTGATAGTTATCAACTAGATGTTGAAATGGAAAGTATGAATAGGATTAAATAAATTATGTAAATACATATTTTACACATGTACATATAATTAATTACATAGATACCAAATAATTTTAAAATAAAATAAAAACCATTCGAAAATAAAGAGATCATATTTTGAAAAAACAATTTTTCTGAAAATAAATAAAATTTACCTTAATAAATTTAAAGAAAACACCTCTAGTTTATGAGATTAATGAAATTTAAATATTTTATATTCAATAAAATCTTTAACATTCATATTATTTGTTTTCTAGACATGAGATAAGAATAAATCCAATTTTATGCTTAAAAACTTTCTTTTTCTAAAAAACAGTTTTGTAACCTTTCTTAGAAAACTTATTCTGAAACTGAATATTAGAAATTATTGAAACTTTATTTGAAAAATTAAACATAATTATTTAAATCATCATGTAAAATTTATACTTGGGTGATTTTTTGAGATTTTTTCTGTAAATCTTTATTTTTTGATTAATAGTGAAAAATACTGAATTTTAATTGAAAACTATAATTTTATTTAATTTTTTATAATGATAATCTATATTTTAAATTGGGTTTAAAGTAAAATTATCTCAATTATACATCCATTAATTCAATTTAGTCAATTTTAACCAATTTATATGTAATTTTGTTACAAAAACATTGTGAACTTTTGAATATTTTCTTTTTTAAAACCCGTATACTAGTCACCTCTACAAGATTAATTTTTAGATTTAAATTTTATAATTTTGTGAATGTAATTTTTAAAAATGGATTAAATTTTTATAATAATAATAATTTATATTATCTAATATTTTCAACTTATGTTTTTGGCTATATTGATTTTTGAAAATCATAAAAATTACTTACCATGATTAAGGTTAAAATAAAGTTTTGCATGTTACATGTGCTTGGGTTAAAATTATGTTATCTAAAAAATATGTTTTTATTTAATAAATTGGATTTTAAATTTAAAATCATTTGGTATAAATTAAACAATAAATATAATTTTAATTTTATTCTTGATGGGTAAATTACCTATGTAAATAAAAAGATACAAGTTACCGCGGTAAAAAACTAAAAGTGTAAAATTGAGTAAACATAATGAATAAGGAATGAAATGATAAAAAATGTATTTATTTTGTGTGTTTGAGGTTTTTATCAACAAAAACATTACTCCAATACATTATTGATCTATTTTAGAGGCACATTAGGTAAGAGTGACCTTCCGGTAGTGAATACTATTGTGTAATTTAAAAAATTGCACACTGCTTCAATTATAAAAGGTCACCCACTCCCCTAACTTATTCAAACCATTAAAGCTATTTTTCTCACCAAAAAAAAATAACTTTAAAACATATATCCTATCATCATATAATTATTATTTTGGACCAAAATCTTACCAAGGAAGGCTTTTGGTGCAATCCTATGGAGGATACCTGAAAAATAGGTAACATTCATGAATGAGCACATTTTGTTTTATTTATTCATCCACCTCATTAAATTATTATTATTACATTATTATATAATAACATAAATATATTACATATATTTAGTTGTTTTTAGGTTATGTACATGACCTAAAACCATCTCCACTCCCATCAAATTTGATACGAAGTCATCATTCGTGTCTACGACGGAGTACCGTCTAGTGTACCGAAGTCATTAATTTTTCCATTACAACCTCTCAAGGTTGAAAATAATGATGTATTTATTATTTATATATTATATTTATGATATTATTATACTTATGGAATCATTATATCTTACATACCTTCATACTCTCTATTTTGTAGGAATATGATAACGTCGCTTGTGTGTACGGCGGACTATCGCCTTCCGAAGCGATGTGATTCATTAACACTTTACATGGAAGGAAATAAGTATGTTTTTAAAGAAAAAATGAGATATATATTAAATGAAAATAATTATTTAATGATATTATATCATTTAACCTTTTATCTTTCAATCTGATAATAAAATGGAAATAACATCCATGTGTACGTACGACCTACAGTCTCCATGAACGGTGCAATTCATTTTATATATATAAATATTATGGATTACTTTGAAAAAGTATATAATGAATATATATTATATTTATATAATGTTTAAAATTATATAAATTATTAAACCATGATTTAATTAATAGGTCCATAAATAACAAGTCAAAACATACATGAAAAACAAAGAAGTTATTAAAAGAAACATGACATTAACATGGAATTGTAAATAAATGGGTAATAAAAGGTAATACATAAAGCATATATATTATCATATATGAGAATATGGTAATATAATATATTTAAAATATTCTTATATTTATTATAAATGATGTTTTAATGTGTATGAAAGAAAACCTGACTTAAGTTGAGAGATTTCTAGTCTCTCATTTATTTTTGGGAGACATATGAAAATTCACCACTTGTTTATTTTGTGTGGTTTATATACTTCCAATTTGAAATGATATGTAATTAATATATTTAATTTATTTATATTTATGTTTTCATTTTATTTTATGCTTTTTGGGCTTATAATTCAAAATATTTCCAAATCGGTAAGGTATTTCTAGCTCACTTTTTAACTTATGTGAGAGACATGCCTTATTCAGCTCATATTTTTTTATGTGGTGTATATACTTCCCATGAATGTATTTTTGGATTATTATCCTTAAAATTATATGTATTGATATATCCATTTTATTTTCTCTATTTTATGGGGTTTATGGTTCAAAATTTAACAAATCGATAAGGGTTTTTTGTCACAATTTTCATTCATTGGGACATAAGATATATTATGCACCTATCCTATTCTATGTGGTTTATATATTGACCCTTTGAATTTTTATATCATCAATTTACATATTTTAATTTTATTTTAAGTTATATTTAATTTTATTCATTCATCGGGATTATTGTATAATGTTACAAAAGTAGTTAGAGTTTTTTGTTACAATATCATTATTAATCGAGATTGTTTATGATTATGTTTCAAATGCTGAAATAATATAAACTATCTCTAAAGAAATATAGTAATTTACTTATCCTCCATTAATTTCATGAAAATACATATTTACATTAATTTTAATATCTTTATTTACTCAAGATTTTAATTGAATATGTTTATATAAAATCATATTTTCGGTTGAAGAATCTTTTTCTTCCAAAACCATATTTTCTAAAAATATTTTCAAAAATGTTTTAATTTTTTTTCCAAACCAAAAAATATACATTGATAATGAAATTTTTTAAATGATTATTAAAATATTATTTCATAATCTTTCAATATTATTTTAAAATAAATTTATTTTCAAAAAGGTTTTATTTTTTAAATAAAAGACTTTCAAAGAAAAGTTATTTTCTTCATGAAATGAATGAAATGATCTTTAAAAATAATTTTCTATATAAGATGACCTCCATTGATATTACCTATGCTTTAATATGTATATGAACCAAGAATACCATCCTTATTCTTTCTATTAATGGTTAGTTATGAAAAGAAAGTTATGAAACCTGTTTTTCATCCATGGGTTATACCATGATAGAATTCATATAAAACCCACTGATTTTTCATGGTTTATGATATGGTGAAATAATGAAATTATTATGAAAACTATCTCTTTTTTCATATGTTTGGATATGATTAAATTTTTATGAAACCCATTTCATTTCATTGGTTACTATGTGATGAATGTTTTATGATCTTATATAACACATATGTATGATTTTCATTATGTGACAGGTGGTAACTATATCTACCTCCGATGAATTGGGTTATGATAAATGGGATAAAATCATAGAGGGTACTCATGTTATTATCCTGGTCCCAAATATGAGGGTGCATATGTGGTTATTTGAAGACTAAATATGAGGGTACACATATGGTTATCCAAAGAACAAAAAGAGGAGTACACAGGTTGTTTAACCAAGCTCGATAAATATGGAACATGGGTGATTATCTCAAGCTCAAAGATTTCATTAGAGTGGTTATACCAATTATAACATGTTATGAATGTCTTGGTGGCTAACATTGGTATAATATTTTATATGGTTATGTGTATTCAAAAAATCATTTTCTTATGCCAATTATATGATCTCATATAACATTCCCTTTTATTAACTTATGATTTATGACTTATAAACTTCCAATATTTATTTCATGAATCAATATTATGATTTATTATATGCAGGGAATGGTTTTAAAATGTTATGATCATGTTATTATACACTTATGTTCATATTATTATTATGTATCAACCTTGCTTATCCTTATTGGGCACCCGTTCTCACCCTTTATTATGTTTCCATTCCCCAGGTTCTGAAAAAAGGTTATAAGTTGGTAATGTTTACAAAGACTTCTAAAGGGGAAGATTTTTATAGCCAATATTTAATATCTTTCAAAAAACTATAAGATTGTGTAACTAGTGTCCAAAGACACTAAAATATTACGGTCCTCAGGTGTGTGGTTGTGTTATGTATTGAATATTCATCTAAAAATATATAATATCTATTTTTGATAATCCTGGTATTCAATTAATATTATTTTAAATATGTTGGTGAAGGTGAAGGGGGAATGAACACACTTGATTGTGCATGGTTTCGTAGGAGTTAAGTCATTTCTTTGATTTTTCTATGAATTTTGGAGATTTTGGATGAAAATTACTCATGAATTATCATAAAAAATTGGATGTTTTTGTACATTATAGGTTAAAATACCTGAAAATTATAGTTATCACCTCGTTTATCAGGGTTTCCTCACCATTAAAAAATATAGTGATTCATCAAAACTATACCAATTGGGCTTAATTATATAATTTTTTTTATAAATTAATTTTAATAGATTTATAATTAATTAAAGAACATTTTATATTGATTTAGGGGATATTGATAATTCTCTATGATTGGTGTGGTATTTTCTAGGCTTTATTGGATTTAGGAAAGCATCAATGAAGGAAATAAATCTATATTTATGGTTGTTGGTATCTAATATTTTATAATTTATATGTAATTGTTATGTTTTGTGTGTAAAAATAGAAAAGGTAAGTGGGTGTTTTTGAAAAAATATATATATTTGATAACTATTTTGGTTATGGGAGACTATGATTGACTTAGCAGGGTCAGAGGGGTGATTCCAAACTTATTCGCTTGATTTTTTCATGGCCTTCTAACCCCTTTGGGAATGATAATGGGGTTTATTATAGTGTGAGGAACCTCAAGGGGTGTTTGGAATTAGTTAACGTCATATAAATCCTAGGGAGGTCCCTTGTGTGATGATGTAATGAAATTTTGAGTGTGATGGTATAGAGTGAAAAATTTAAAACCCATTCCTTTTAAAGGTATGAAATTATGGGGGAATTTGAATTTTAATTTGGTAAGGGGTTATTTTTTATAATAGGTACTCAGAATGAGATTTTAAGAATTTAGAAATATTTAGATAATTATTTTTATGGGGTTTAAGGCTTGGTGGATGCCGAAGGTATTTTAGAAGATGTTCAAGCAGGGTTGAGTGGCCATGCTGCTAAAAAATTAGAACACCAACCCATTCATAGAGTGACCATAGTAGTCACATCGTGAATGTCTTGGGGACAAATAGAGGGTCCTTATACCTATTTGGTTCATGATGTGAAGGTATTTTCACACCATTAAATATGTATAGGTAGTTTTTTTATAAATGAAATGGGGATTATCCCACTTTGATTTGGGTTAACCAGGTGTTCTCAGGGAGGGGGTTTTGGATAGTCCCCCTCTCTTCCTCCCCTTTTGACCCCATTGATAGGGTTGACTTTTTTGGTTATTTCAAAGTGGATTCTAAGTAGAGTTTAAATTCCTTCCTTTTTTATTATTTTTCTTTATTTTACACAATTCTATTTATTCATTTTTTAGTGTTTCAGATCCAATTCCACCAGAACATGGTGGAGTGGGCTGATAAGAATGGGGCTTTTTCATGGATTAGTTAGAGGGAATTCCATAACGACATCTTCACATTGTTGTTTTTATTTTTGATGTAGGCACATCACCAAATAGTTTTTTCAAGGATTATTATCCTAAATATAATCATATTTTCCATTATAATGGTAGTTAAAATTGGATATTTTTCATGGCCTAGCTTTAGAGGGTGTGCAAGGAGTGGTTCACACCATGTTGCTTGAGGTTTCAGTGAGCAGATGGAACCCAATGAGTTTTTAGGATTTATAAATATTTAAATTATTTTTTGAATTGATTTTAAATTTTTTAAAATGTGTTGAATAAATTATTATAAATCATTTATAAATAATTATTATATATTTTTCATTTTGATAAGTGATAGAGATACTGATGTGAGCTTGGATGAGTTTCTATAAGTATGTATGTAAAAAATAGAATAACTCCATTTTGAGGATGGTTATCCCATGTACATGCCCTTATGGTATTTGAATTTGTTTATATATATTTCATGTCATATGTGTCGTATCTCAACTATGGGTGATTAACATTCTGATTAAATAATTTTTTTAAATTAGATGAAATTATTATAAATTGAACAATGTTCCAAGGGCCACATTAAACCATTATGCACTAGATAGAAATTTCTGCCACTAATGCAAGAGAACATAATATCATTTGTATGACTTTAGATATAGAAACCTCATTAGGATTTTTAATTAAATAAAATGGGTTGATCAAGATATTTCCTCCATTAGTATAGATTCCTTGGAGACCTCTAGGAAGAGGTGAGTGATGAATTGAGATGGTTGGCCATGAAAGTGTCTATGTAGACCCTTGTTATTACCTAGAGATTTTAGGTATTTGAGTTGAAAATTGGACTAGAATTTATCTCCCATTTTGATATGATTACCGAGGTGGATAGACCCTATTGAAATTGATGGATAGTTTGGGTGTGAGGACTAACCTAGTGTGACTTGGGAAGGGGATGAGCTTGTGGCTACATTTCTTGTGTGATACTAATATAGTTTGTATTTGAGGAAAATGAGGATGTTTATTCTATCCACGTGAAAGGTATTAAACTAAGGGATGAGAATGTGGTATATGAGACCATGTGTGTTGTGTTGGATATGATGTGACATTGGGGACCCAGTTGGGTGCCAAGTGATTGTGCCATATCCTGACTTTATCCAAAGGTAAGGACCATAAATTTTTGGTTCTAATCCCTTAAAACAGACCTATAAAACACACCTATAAGATTAAATGAGGTATTAGGTGTGTCTGAGGATCGTTAGAATCCAATATCCTTGAAATGAGAAGAAGTAGATTGGGCACATGGTTAGAGAAAACTGTGCGACCCAGCATGCATGAATTTCCTAAAGAGTGTGGTTACAAACAATGGGGGTGTAGTGGGCCACATGATTTTTTCTGTAGTCAAAATACTTGGGATAGATAGCCTTGTGTGCACATACAGGTTTTGGATGGTGTGGGTTTTTTCATGGTTTCCACATGGTTAGTCAAACAGTGTGCCTAACCATGCAGTATTCCCCCTTAGTAGAATTTAATGGCACACAATTGACATATGGTTTGTAAACCGTGCATCCAAACCATGCATAGTGTTTTTTTGGGTGAAATATCTAAAATACCCCTCTTTAATGATTTTTAACCCATCTTATTTCCTTTCTCCCCCATTCAAGTGGGGCTTCCTTCTCCTCCTTGGTGTGTGGCCCTATTCCTCCCTATCTATGGGGTTTTAAGCTATCTCCCTCATGTAGTGTCCAAATCCTTAACTTTTGGAAGAAATAGAAATCTATCAGTATTCTCTTCCATTAGAACTCTTCAATTTTAAGATTCCTCTTCCATCTATTGTGTTAGTTTGGTGTGATGATTTTTCCCTATTTTCGGTGCATTTGACAAATCCACTAATTTATTCCATTCTAAGTCAAATCATGTCTTAAAAATGAATGAGTGGGGCGCTACAACATCGAGGTAGGTGGTATAGGCCATTTCTTCTTATTTCGTCAATTTTTAAATATTAGTCCATTGTAATACACGTTGGAACCTTCCGGTGACACCTAAAATGTGATTAGTTAATTATTTTGAAGGGTTTCTCAAGGCCTATGTGACCTATCCATATAGAAAAACCCATCCATGGGTTATTTTTCTTGATTTTCAACCACTCCTTTTGGTGTGTCAACCCTAATGGCCCTTTTCCCAAGCCATAAATGGTTAATTATCATGTTTGAGTGAATTGTTATTCAATGACTTAAATTATAAGTTGGAATTGAGATAAATGGTTTCCCATGAAATTTTCCCTTGATTATCATGCATTAAACATTGCATTTAAATACGAATTTTTAATGCTCCATATTTAAATCCATATGTCTTAAATATAAATGATTATGTAAGTTGTTGGATCCCTAAGATGCTTATATATGACTTGATTTACACATATTCTATGCCAATGCCTTAGAATTATGCTTTTTTACATTTCGTGTGCTTATTATATGTTTCCTTGTATACATTCTTGTAGCCATGATATTCATTTTGCACTTAATGCATTAATATATGTTTTATGGTTGAATTTTATCATTTGGATAGTTTTTTAGCATGATTTATTGACATGAATTTAATGATATATGAATATATATACAATGCCTTGTGATGTGAATTGTTTGATATAGATCACATGATACGTGATGAGACAGAACATGGGTCCCAAATTAAGGATGATATGGATGGAATCACCATATTTAGTTGGAACTAATAGACACATTGTGAGTGATAATTTTGATTTCCAGGTATGGGCTCTCTGGGCAGTTTACTTATACTTGTGAGTCACATCAGTTCCCTAGGGCAGAAACTGGGGATAAATTCATGGGAAAGATGTCTATTCCATGATCTATGTGACAACCGATCTATTATGTGAGGTAATTAGAGTAAACTTATAGTTCACCATGTCTTATTTGATACAAGGGATGTTGTATGGGTTTCCTTACATGGACTCGATGAAATTGGTTATATCATAATTTTCTATAGTGACCCTTGGGATGCTGTATAGATCACCATATATGGGCTCAAGAATTAGCCATCGGATTTGAAAGATTGAATGAATGTTTTATTATGATATATTTGTTTCTTCTTGTTCATATTAGAGAATGATTATATGATGACATGGAGATGTGACCTCCAAGCTATAGAACAACCTTGGGATTAGCCTGTTTTAGTTTCCTTGTTCACCATGGCCCTTTTATAGAGATTATGACTTGGACAAGAACCAATTTTTAAACATCCTGCTTAGACCAAAGTAGGTGGTATCAGTCAGGTTCCCTTTTAAGAACTCATACCGAGGTGTTTGTTTATATTTTTTTGTTTATTTCAATGTTTTTATTATTATGGAAAAATATAGTTTATTTGTTACATGAAATGGATTGGCCTGGATATCAAGGGTGTCAGCCTCATGAAATTTTTATCTCACACCATGCTCCATCCCTTTTAGTACCCAATTAGATTTCATGATTGATGGTATGGATAAAGGGAAGCATGGAGATTCTGTTTCTTGAATGATTTATAGCTTTATGATAGAGCACTTGGAAGAGGACTGATCCTATGCTTGATATTCTTATAGTAGTAGTTTTCATATTTTATTACAAATTTACATCATGTATTATATGATTTTATCCCCAACTCACCATACTCACATTTTATATAGACACATGACATCATTATCATACTTTTTTAACTAATAATATTATTCGGTTTCCTCTTGGTTATTTTTCTTCTCTGGGATTATTTCATTATTTTCACTACTGTATGTATCTTTATTATGATTACACCATTTATTATCTATTATTTACCATTTTGTACACTCTTATCCATGATAGAATAATCTCACCATGGACACCTAAGTCCCTCACTACTAGTCGGCAGCGTATGGTGTTAGGGGAGATATACTTAAGGTCTTGTGGCCACCGGCTTAGAGTAGAATTTAGTAGAACATGGGGAGGGATGCTAAAAAGTGGTATTAGATCTGTTATGTTCCCTTTGACTTACGATTATGGTTTATAAAGGAGAATAGGACATTGGAATTTGGACTTTACACTATGCTTGAATGCAGCCAACCCATGTACGTGGGAAACCCAAATTTCATGGGATGGGAAATTACATTTATTGATTATGCCATTTTTAATTAATATGACTTTATCATTGGGTGAAACACTCATTTTATAGTGTTATTTTAATGTTATTATAGAAATTATGACTTCTTTTACTTCATCTCAAGGAAATGAGGAAATATATAAATAATGAATCATACTAAGCACTATAGGGTTAAATGTTATGAAATTTTTCATTCCATATCAACTTTCAACATGAATTTCCTATTTCGCAAATGATTTCTTATTGTGCCTTACATAATGGTACTTGTAGTTCCTATTTTTTTTATAATTTTAAAAGTGTTCCAATTCTCATTTCAGGTATATGTTATGGTTTGGATTAAGAGTATGCCAATCTGAACTCATGAGGTGTTTGTGCCCTTATGAATTGGAATGATGATCCACCAAATCCATCCAAAATGAAATGGGTTTAAATGTATAAAGGAATTAAAGTGTAAATAACCATTAAAATTAAATGTTCTTTAAATGTGAATGTGAGACCTTGACCTAACCTAACCATCATAATGGCAAATGTGCTATATATATTAGGATTTTTCAAGAACATTTATTTATCTTCATCATGAGCCTGGATCATGGAGTTGGATCTCAGTTGTAGCATGTTTTTAGGCAGGCCTTGTAACTATCATTATTTATTTCTTTGTTTATCTTCTTTTCCAATATATTGTAAATCCTATATGAGGCATGAATTCGGAAAATGTATAGCTATTTCATCACAAAATCCCCATGTTTTATTCTAAGAGAGTGGTGATGATCATATACCAGATGTGGTTTTCACTATACCATTCACGATAACTCTTGTAGTGCCACCAGAGGAACCACTTGGTGATCTTCCATTAGGCAATGAAGCACAATTTCATGATAGTTTTCTCAAGTTTATGTAGTCTATTTGGGGTTCTCCCTAGACCTCCCCAACTATGGTATAGCTGACTGAAGGCTTCCAGTAGTAGAATCCTTCGACATTCTTAATGGATATCAGACCTCATGTTGTAGAGTCATGGTTAGAAACCATGTTTTCAATATTTGACCATCTTGGGATATGTATAGAGTGGAGGATCAGGATCAATACCTATATTCTGTGTGACTCTTCCAAATGAACGTGGGATATCATATCATTCTCTGAGAATTACTAAGGAATAGTTTGGGCATACTACCAGATTGATTTCGTTGAACACTTATTTATGTAGATTCTGAGAGCGGATCGTGCCATGGAGTTGATGAATCTTCAATAGGGATCCATAATTGTGCTATAATATTCTTCTTGCTTCACTGAGATTCATCATTTGTCTCCATATATAACCACTGACAATTTGACAACTGCGAGGCATTTTAAGGATGGTCTTGGTTACACTATCCACACATACGTTAACATATTATTTATGAAGGCCGTTATAGAGATAACAAACTAGAACCTAATTACAGAATAGAATCTCATAGAAGCTTTAAATATGAGAATGATGAGTTTAGTTCTAATACACAATGAAGGTGTTTTAGCATAGTACCATTTTGAGGGTGCATTTTAGGGTGGTCCCATCCAGATGACACACACTAACTGCTCTATATTGTGTCGCCAATGTGGAAGGCTAGTCCATATGAAGACCCAGTTCATAAGGAAACTTATCGAATTCTGATCCTGCAGTAAGATGGTACACCTTTAACACTTCTTCTATAATTTTACTCCAACGAACAGTGAGAGGGGATCCATAAAGGCACTTATATTAGGTAAGAAATCTATGACTCCACATTAGGATGAAAGTTGGTCCTATATTGACTGATCAGACTGAGGTGGTAGTGGATAAGGACAAGGCAGTCAAGCCCTAAAGATTCAGCATCAGAAAAGTGGATCTACTCAGACTAGTTAGGGAGAATCTCTAGGATTTGGTTCAGGCCATATATATTTAGTGCATCCGACACCCAAGGAGTAGAGCCCATGGCCATATATAGTTAGAGGTATTATTGTAGTAACCACTACTTTAGTTTCTACCCTTTTTTATATAGGTGTATCACACTCATTCATATCTACTATTGTTGTGTAGATCCTTTATATCATGAAATAGATTACTTCTATGGTGTCATATCTCTTGACATGCCTTTATGGGATAGTGGTAATATTCCAATTTCAGGAGTGACCACTTAAAATAGGTGGGTTCCATTTCTTCTAGAGTTTATTTATCATCAAGATGATCATCTTCGATTTCATTCTTAGTAGGGAATGGTTTGTGACTTATCATTCCCAAGTGGATTGATTACACCACTGATTATCGTTTATATCACCAAAGGGAAACATATATATACAAAAGATAAAATGGTATATCTCAGAAGATCGAGATGGAACCAAGTGAACTAGGCTTGGTAGATTGAAAAATCAGTTGGAGATTCTCTCTATGAGCGATTTGGGAATGCAGTTAGTAGAGTTCCCTCCTATAGTGGATCATTTTAGGGTTGTTTTCCCTAACAATTTCTATGGATTACCTATTGAGAGGGAGGACGAGTTCACTATAGATCCAGTACTAGGTGTGGAACCAATGTCCATTACTCAGTATAGGATTGCACATAATATGCTTGAAGATCTTTATATTAAGGGTTTTATTAGATCCAAAACATCACCACGAGGTTCACTAGTACTTTTTTTATAAATAGGCACAGTGTACCCTTTGATAATGTGTGGATTACCACTGATTGAACCAGATTACGGTGAAGAATTGGTATCCAATGCCTTGTATTGAAGAACTATTCGAATAACTATAAGGAGACATTATTTTCACTATGATCTATTTGAGGCCAAGATACCATCAGGTTCATGTGAGGCTATCAGATATAGAATTTAAAATGTTACAAAGTAGGTATGACTTGTATAAGTATCTTGTTATGTCGTTCGGTATATGGAATGCACCGATAAAATTTATGGATTTGATTAATCATGTTTTCAACCCATATCTCGACTCCTTTGTGGTGGTCTTCATAGACGACATCTTAGTGTACTCGCACACCATACATTACCATGCCAACCATCATGATATCATGCTAGAAACACTATGGAAGAATTTTCTATATGTTAATATTAGTAAATTCTACTTTTGGATCAGCATGGTTTACTTCTTAGGTCATATAATATCTTAAGTAGGAGTATTAGTCGAACCAGAGAAGGTGAGTGCCATGGTTTCCTAGGAGCATCCCAATAATTTGTTCGAAATACGCAACTTCTTAGGGATACTTATCTATTACAAGCAATTCATTCAAGACTTCTCCTACTTATTGGTTCCTATTACATCCCTGAATAAGAGGGGTGTGCAATTCTTATGGTCCGAATATTGTGAGATATATTTTCAGGAGTTAAAGGGAAGACTCACCTCAACACCAATCCTAATTATTCTAGAGTCAAACATTATCTATATATTCTATTTTGATGATTTAGTAATTGTTATTTCTAAAATTATTTTTTAGGTTGATTGAGTCATGGAATATGGGCCCCTCTAGTTAAGGCCACAACATCAGAATTACTCGACACACGACCACAAGATAGCAACTGTGGTTCATGTTCTACACTGTTGAAGTCATTAACTCTTGGGAGAGTGATTCTTTGTTTACACGGATCATAAAAGTCTCAAATATATCTCTAGAGAGTGATAATTGAATTTTTGGTTATGCAGGTGGGTGGAATACCTACAGTCTTTTGATTTTGGTCTTTCTTATACTCCTAGTAGTTGTAATATCGTAGTTGATGCCTTGAGATGGAAGACTTAAATGCAACTCATCAAGGAGTCGAGTAGTCAGTGGAAGATGATGGATTTGTTTTCTGAGATGGACCTAGAGGTTTTAAAACAACATGGAAAACTATTTCTTATAGCTATGGTAGTGACCTCCTCCCTTTTAGAATGGTTTTGAATGAGGCAGTTTTTAGATTTTGAAGGCCTTGTTTTCAGGGAGAGCGTCATAAGAGTGAACCTACCTCCTAGTTGTGTTGTTGGGGACAATGAAACTCTTTTTTCTATGGATTTGTATGGGTGCCTTTATATATATATATTAATAGATGATGAGGTAATAACATGCCTTTGTATTAGATGTTCATTTAGAGATTACGAAGATATACCAAGATATACGTCATCATTATTGGTTGGCCAGGTATGAAGAGGTAGATGGAAGGTTTCATTAATCAATGCCCCACCTATAATAATGTGAAGGGAGAGCACTAGTGACCTACTTGACTGTTAAATCCACTCTCTATTCATAATTTGAACTTAAATTATGTCACCAAAGATGTTGTGATTGGATTTCCATGATCTCATTGAAGAAGAAATGTAGTATGGGTGATCTTTGACAGGCTGACCAAGGTCACACACTTTTTACCAATCTAAGATACCTTCTCTATAAATGTTCTTGGAAGGATACACATATGGGTGATAGTGTGACTATATGTGGTACGCCATTCTATTATTTTTCACTGAGATGCATGATTCACATCACGGTTCAGGAAAGGTTTTCAAAAGGTACTGGGTTAACTAGTGTTCTTAAGTACTGCATATAACCCTTACACCAACAGGTAGTTCGAGTGGACCATACAGGTGTTATATGATATTCTATGGGCCTATATTCTTGATTTTGTAGGTTCATGGGAAAAAATTATTTCTTTGGTTGATTTTTCGTACAACAAAATACTTCAGTAAATAATTCATATGGATCCATACAATTCCCTATATGGTAGACCATTCCATTCTCCTATGTGCTGGCTAGAGGTAGGTGTGGAAGCTCTACTGGGTTTGCATCTTGTTCATGGGACTTCATAGAAAGTCCGACCGATTCAGAAGTGTATGTATACAACTCAGTAAAGGTAATAGTCTTATATTGATTATCGTTGTAGACCTCTGGAGTTCAAGGTGGGACATCACATATTTTTTTAAATATCACCATGATTGGGTCAAAGATAAATCAGAGATAGGGAAAGTTGTCACCCAGATATGTCAAACCTTTAGATATAGTGGATAGGGTTGAGATAGTAGCCTATTGGTTGTTATTACCTCATAGGAACCATTACATGAATTATTTATTCCACATATCTTATCTTTGATAGTATCATCCAGACCCATGTCATTAGTTTGACCCCAAGGATATCGATTCAGACGTAGATGCGTCCTTTGATGAGCATCCAATACGTATCATCAATTGTAGCATGAAGGTTCTTTGAGGCAGGCTAGTTCCATTGGTATGGGTGATATAGTATAATAGATATGTACATGATGAGACTAGGGTGTAGGTGGCTGATGTATGTGTGTAGTGGATAGAGATTTTTTAAGACAACATTGTACCACCCTCAGAAGGTCAACTTAGGGATGAGTTGTCTTAACGAATGGAGGTTATAACATCCTGACATTCTCCAAAGGCACATACCATTAATATTTTTGTTCTAATTACTTAAAAAGATCTTTGTAAAGATTCCTAAATGGTTAATGGAGTTCTTAGTAGGGTCTGAGGATCATTTTAATCCTAGAGCACCAAAATAGGAAGAAGCAGGCTATGCCACATGGTTAGGGAAAACACAGTATCCCAGCCCACATGGTTTCCCTAAACCATGTTTTTGAAAACAGTGGGATGTTGAGGGATACATAGTGTGTATGTGGCCAAGATAATGGAAATTCATGATTGTATCACCACTTTCAGGTTTTAATAGTGAGGTTTAACATAGTTTTCACATAGTTAGTCAAACAATTTTCCAAACCCTATAATGTTCCCTTTAGTAGCAGTATAATGACCCTACTCTTTATTTCATATTTAAACATGATTTATTAGATAAACATTCACTAAATAAAACTCATAAGATCAATAGGACTAGTGTCTTTGGGTATTAGGTACATTACATGAAAACTTAAAACATGAAATACACATCTTTATTGAAAACTTCTTTTACATGACCACGACATTCCTTCATACTTAGCATTTCATGGGATAACCCAAGGACATACATAAGAAAAGGGTGTGCTATAATTCCCACAAAGGGACTAAAAAAGGTATAACTTGAAGAATACCACAAATTTTAGGAAATAGACATATCAATGGAGCATAAGTGAAACAAGAACATATAGGAATAATATAAATTGATTATAATAACATGGAAATGTGGCAACAACTTATAACATTGCATCAATATCATAAAGAAATAAGGTAAACCCCTATCCCAACATGATGGGGAAAAGTCCTATAATGGAATCAGATAAACCCCTATCCCAACATGGAATATCATGATACTAAATATTACCCAATTCATTGGAGTTCTATTATGATGAACCCTTCAAAAACATTTCAATGTCATGCTTAAGTGTTCCACATAGATCATATACCATAGTTTCATTCAACATCATCATTTATTCCATTATAGAAGAATGTGGAATAAATACATGTAAGTTCCCAATCAATAAGTATATGTGTATAAAGGTGAATACCCTTGATATAGGAATGGGTATGGTATTTACTATATGGTGATTTTGGCAATGAAAATCATGGTGCAATTTTGGCAGCATAACGACATCATATGGAAATTCATAAAAAGGGTATACAAGAGAGAAAGGGGTATCTAATTATTTATACAATAAATTAACAGTGAGAGGATAATGGGACATAATATCCTAATATATTAAGTGGAAATTAAGATTCATAATATAAATGAAGTTCTTGAAATGGAAATGAGAAGAGAGAAAAATGTTACAAAATTTCAGCACTATAACCACATATGTAAGGGTCTAAATGGGGGAGGATAAATGATCCCTAATTGAAATAAAATGAAATGGAAAGTAGGGAATTTGTTATAAAATTATGAAAATATAAACTATTGAAATTAAAATGACTAATTTCAAACAAGGTTCTTGAATTGAAAGGAAGAGATAAAGGTGAGGATCCCTTACGAAAATTCGGCATAGTAACGAGAGTACATAAGGATTCATAAGAGGAATAAATGATAGTTAAAGGGGATATCATAATTTATACATTAAATGGGAATTATGGAGGATATTTAATAACATATTCAATCATAGTAATAATAGAAATTAAAAGACATAGCATGAAAACAATTATTGATAAAAGAGTACGGTGGAAGATCCCTTACTTGGATGTGTGATCCAAAAGGATAGGGAGAGGATTATTGGGATCTTATGGGTTACTTGTAAGGACTCCAGGGAGTAGGGTTCCAAGGGTGGTCAAGCCTCAAATATCTTTAGTTAAGAGGAATTGGTGCTTGGGTGGTTTTATATTTGAAAGGTGTAGAAATTCTTTATTATTTTGGTTTTAGACCCAACACACTAAAATATTCAAAACAGAAAACCATTCCATGGTTTTTTTACCATGGTTTCTTGAAAAGGAGAGTGATATATATTATTTTAAAAGTATAAGGGCCGAATATATTAAAATATTTCCCTTGATTTTGTGGAGGTGATTCACACTTTCAGTGAAATGATTTTAAAATATTAAAATATTTTATATATTTTTGAGGATTCATAATGGATTTATAAAATAAATAAAATTAAATTAAAATTACATTATTTTAAAGGAAAACATATATTTGGCCTAATATACCCATTATATTATTTGATTACATCACTATGGGGTTATTATTATGTCATAAAACATGTTATATATTTATTGGGTATTTAATGTTTACCTAGAAATTTGACTATCTCAAAAAATTATGAAAAATTCACCGTTTGGTAATTTTTATGTCATGATTAAAAAAAATATTAATTTCATCTAAATAATTTTCTAAATTTGTGAATTTTCACTTTAAAGAAACTGACAGTTATTGAAAATTAATAGATTTTGACAAAAACAATTTTCTAACCTTAATAAAAATTACGACTGACTTCATAAAAATTATATAATCTTATATAATTAATAAAATAAATTTATTAATAATTTTTTATTAAAATATTAATTAATTAAAAAATCCATCAACTCATCAAAAATAGATTTCTTAATTTAATTTTAATATTAATCAAAAAAACCATTTGTGCTTTAAAAATATTTACAAATTAACAATAATAAAATTAAAGTATATTCATCATTCTATAAAAATTAATGCACATCATCAAAATTCCAATGTCTTGTTACATATCATTTTATTACACCAGCATACTCCGTAAGAGTAAGGTCTGTGATATTGAGACTTTCATGGGACCATTCGATGCACATGGTATGGGTGATGATATCGATGAGCTTGAAATTCTCCCATAAATTGTTTCACTCATTCTTAAGTTATTGGATCTCAGCTTGGGATAGGTCTAGGAGAAATACCATACATTCTATCTCCCTTGGAATCTCTGATAAATGGGCTTCATAGTGTACGATATTACTAGTTTAGGCCATCACTTCCTTTTTCTGTGTCAAAAAGATTTTTCAGAACCAGATATTTATACGAGTCATGATATCACTATTTAACAACTATATTTTCAATGGTAAGGATACTTAACGTTCATTAAAATCCAATTGGATATAATAAAACCAAAAGGAGTGCATGTGTTTGCTATATCCATGAGAAATTTAATTAAAAGAAAGGGAATTATATTCATAATAGTTTGGGTTGTTTCAAGAAATGACTGGTACACAGTTTGAAAACTGGGTGTCCAAACCATGAACAGTGTGTTTTTGATTGATATGTCAAAAATACCCCTCTTTAATGATTGTTTACCAACCTTATTTCTTTCTCCCCCCATTCTAGTGGGGTTTTCTTCTCCCCCTTGGTGTGTGGCTCTCTTCTTCTCTCTCTCTTAGGGGTTTTGAGCTATCTTCCTTCTTCGGTGTCAAAACACTCCACCATCAGAAGCAGTTGAAAGCCCTTAGTAAGCTCTTCTTTCAAAAATCTTTAATTTTAAGGTTCATATTCCATCCGTTTTTCAAATTTTGTGTGATAGATTTAGCCCATTTTTTCATGGAGTTTGAGAAATTCTTCCATTTATTCCATTCTAGGTTGAAGCAATGCTTTACAATGAAGGAGTGGAGTTCTACTAGATCAAGGTATGCGTCCTGGGTCCTTTTTTCTTGTTTATTCACTTTTTGAATAACATACCATTGTATCATGAGTTATAACCTTTTAGAAATTCCTTTAACGTGCTTAATAAATTTATTTAAAGGGTTTATCATGTCCTATGTTATTTATCCTTATGGAGAAACCCACCTTTGGATTGTTCTCTTGGTCATTGTCCAGCCCTTTCAGTGTTCCCACCTTAATGGTCATTATACCATGAAATAAATGGTTAATTCCCATGTGAGAGATCATTTAATTTAAATGACTTGAATTATAATTTGGAAATAAGATAAAATTTTGGCCATAAAATTATCCCTTTAGCTTCACACATCACACCTTATATTTTAATGCTAATGTTTAATGCTCAATTTTGAAATCAATATGTCTTAAATTTAAAGGATTATTCAAATAGTTTAATGCCTATGGTTCTTCCATTTTACTTTCTTGACACATATTCTATGCTAATTACATGATCTTATTATTTCATTCCATTTGTTGTAGTTATTTCATGTTGCCTAGTGAATATGCTTGGATCCGTTAGCCTCATTTTATTCTTCATGCCTTCTTCCATGTTTTATGGTTGAATTGTATTATTTTGATAGACTATTTTCATGAGTTCTTTCCATGCGTTTAATATAATGTGAATATATATGTTATTACTTGTGATGGTCCTTGTTTGACATAGATCAATTGTTATGGTATATGAGATAAGATGGGTCCTTAGTTAAGGGTTTCATGTATGGACTTTCTATGCTTGGTTAGAACTACTCGATGTGTAGGGAGCGATACTTTGGATTTACAGGTATGGGTTCTCCAAGTAGTTTACTTATACTCATGAGTGACACCAGTTCCCTTGGGGGAAACCAAGGAAATACTCGTGGGAAAGATAGGTATGGAATGCCCCGGGTGATACATGACCCCCAATCTAACATACTTGGTATATACCCAATGTTCAATATGTCTTGAGTGATATAAGGGATGCTGTATGGGTTGCCTTCAAGGGACTGGACAAAATTGGTTATATTGGAGTTTCTCATAGAGTCTCTTGGGATGCTGTATAGATTTTCTTGGAGGGAATCGAGACTCCACTATTGGATTTGATAGATGGATTGAACATTTGATTATGATATATGTGTTGCTTCTTGTTCATATTTGAGAATGATTATATGATGACATAGAGATGTGACATCCATGCTAAAGTACAAGATTGGGGTTAGCCTGTTTTAGTTTCCTTATTTACAAAATCCCTTGTCTAGATCTTATGACATTCAAAAGTACCTCTTTTCAAACATTTGGCTTAGCCTAAGTATTGGTTATCATTTGGGATTCCTTTTAGGAACTCGAACCAAGGTTTTATTATTATTTATTTATTTGTCTATTTTTAATAACATGAAACACTTCCATTTATTATTTTCATGAAATGGATCGTATTAGACCCTATTAGTGTTGTCCTACTGAGATTTTTATCTCTCACCCTACTCGGGTGACTTTGGCACCCGAGTAGATTTCATTATCGTAAGTATCAATAAAGGTAATCATGAAACTTTATATGATTGAATGATTTACAACTTTAGGATGATGAATGAGGAAGGGGACTGAGCCTATGTTCAAGATTTTTATAGTAGTAGGTTTTGTATTTTTGTATATTTTCATATCATGTATTATACGATTGTATACATAGCTCCCCATAATGAAATTTTTTATAGACATATGACATCATGATAATCATTTTTATCTATTATTACTATTTTGTTTCTTCTTGGTTATTTATTTTTTCTTGCCTTATTTCATTATTTATAATGTTGTCTGTAACTTTTCTATGATACTCCTATTGATTATCTATAGTTTACCACTATTAATACTCTGACCTATGAGGGAATAGTCCCCCATGTACACACCCAAGGTCCCTGTTGCTAGTCTGCATCATCTGGAATTAGGCGTGATGCACTTCAGGTATTGTGTCTTCTATCTCAGGGCACAGTTTAGTGGAACATAGGGCAGGACACTATAGATTGTATTAACCCCTGAGAGGGATCATATGGGAAAATGGGTAGTGATTATTATGGGAGTCACCTTAAAATCTAAATCAATGTTTTTTGATTGTTTTTGTATTGATTATAAAGGGCTATGCACTAAAAATTATGACCTCATAGTTGTGGGATTGGGTAGTATGATATCCAACCCATTGAGATGCGTTATATGAAATGTGTTGTTTGTGACACACTACCCACCAAAATGTTTTTTAAATAAAGTCTATAATCCCATGGATTAAATCCCGATATTCAGCGATACTATCATTTGGGATGCCTTGGACCTGATCCTTGGATCTATATGGTGGGATAAACAAACCACCGAGATGCATATAGTACAGTTTGTGATGTCTTGGATGTTCTCTATGGATCCAAATGAGGTGATGTATGATAGGGGAGCCACACCCCTAGAATCAGATGAGGAAATATCTGGTAGGGGTGCCACACCCTTAGACTAGGATGTTAGATTCCTAGTATGGGAGAGGCATATCCCATACCATAGGAGATGGATTCTTAGAAAGGAATCCCTTTTAGTTTTTAGATGCCCTTTTGCAAGTAGGGTGAACAATGGCTCCATGCGATGGATTCTTAGTAGGGTAAACCCATAATTATTTGGATGTTTTCTCTTTGTAGGGTACACACTATATATAGGCTATGAAATCCCAATAGATAATCCCCCTATGTTTTAAATTATTTTATACCTAGTATTCTAGACCTATAGATTGAGTTGATGGATTCCTAGAAGGATCAAGGAATGCCTTTTGCTCTTTTTGATAGATTATTTTCAGGGGAGAGGCACACCTATGCCTCCAGGTGATGTATTTCTGGTAGGTCACACCCTTCATATGAATGTAGTATCCTAGGTTGGTACACCTTGGCCCTTGGTGATGGAATCCTAGACGGGGAGAGGAACACCTGAGTTTCATATGAGGTTTCCTAGGAATGGTTTGGATACACCCCAAATCTAGGTGCTAGTATTAGTTCTCATGATTATATGAAATGCTCAAAGACACATTAACACTGGTTGAATCAGGTTTGGGTCTATCCTAATTTTCATGTTAGAAACCAATGATCAATAGAAGTTATTTTATATTATTATGTAGTATTTTTGTTATTAAAATGATAATTTCAAATGAAAGTAAACTATACATTTATTGGTTTTGTATGAGACTACATTGGTGGTTCCCTACTAAGCTATACATACACATTCTTTGGGTGGCCACGACACTTAGGTACCTAAGCATACTTCAATGATCATAGGATCAGGTTGGATAGAGGCATGGGGTATGTTTATCAAGCGGGGAATATAAAATGGGATTAGATATTGAGATTATTTGAAGATCATGGATGTTGTAGAGATTATTGTGCATTTATTTTATTATTTTATTCATTTTTTATATGTGGTCTTCTCGATGGGTAGGCCGGGAGTCGATATGACTGATTTTCTCATGCATTTCTTTTATTATTGATGGGTATGTTTATTTATTTAAATTAATATGGTTTATGATATGAATGATTTTTAGTTTATTTTTATCAATTATTTAACATTATTATATGGCGGTATATTCTCCTAATAGTCTAACCCTATACCCTCATTGCTATTTGACAACCTTTAATAAATTGGGAGGCATGTTCGAGGTCCCTGTAGAGACTTCTCTCATTTGGTCACCACCCAGAGACTACAAAACTAGGGGAGGATGTTATAAATTAGTATTATATATTTTATGTGATTGATATCATAGAGTGTATAAGATATTTTTTATTAGTTGGGGAGATAATAGACTAGCAACATAGTTTTGTGTCAGAGTTGGTGAGGTATATTATATTCATGTATTAAAAAAACTTTTTCTAGTAATAATTCCAAGTTAATATGGTTATGGGATTTCTATTCTTGGATTCATATTTTATAGTTGTACAATTTCACGTAGCATGGAACATTGGACTTTTTAGATTTATGATCCGTGATTTACTGGTCTTGGGTCTTTATAAGATCCTTCCTTTCTATGGGTACCTTTCTCTCTAAGTTATTTTGAGTTGTTTTTTTCGATAAATGATCCTTGTTTATAGTTTAAATTGAGGTTCCATGGGTGTTCTGGGGATTATAGAATCTAGACTATAAAATATAGTAGTGGAATGTCTCCAAGGAGAAGCTATAGTGACACTAGTTTGCCTGTGGGTGATGTAGTAGCCAAATGAGCCTACAAGAAGTCCACTGGATTGTCATTGAGACCTACCAACAAGCCAGTGGATTCCAAATAGAGTGTGTATCTAATATGAGTTGCATCAACCAACTAATGGGGTTTCCAGCTTCATAATGCCTCTGGCTGAACCCACCAGCTAGCTGGTGGAAGCCAAAAATAATCTTATAGTGTTGTGCTGGGATGCCTAAGTGAAGTGGAAAAATCTTATTTATACCCCATGAAACCCTTTTTAATCCTATTAATACCATATTTCAAGCATAACTTATTAATTATGGTTTTTACGTTTTCTTGATAGCTTCCTTGGCTTCACCAATAGCCTTCCTCAACTCCAATTTCAATTTTAAAATTCAGACAACTTGAATTATTGAACTGTTACCGGTTTTAGTGTTCACTCTTATTTTTCCTATTATCTCTTAATATTACATCCTTGATGCGGTGAAGAAATCACTTTCCATTTGGGATCTTGGAGTTTCATGTTGATCAAGGAATTCAGATTTTTGTTTTATTATTATCTTCTCAAGGTAGGTAGTCTAAAACAACTCCCTAAGGTCATATTTTATTTTCTTGTTTGTCCAACATATGTGATCACTCTAGAAAAACTTGAAATTGACCTATATTAATTTTAATCTTATATTGGAATTTAACTAATGTCCTTATACCTCAGCTGATCCTTTTGTGTTTAATGCATATTGTGACTGGTAATTAGGGCCACCCAAGAGGTGTTCCTACCCTTAATCTTGGATCAGAACATGAGAAGTATGCCCTTTGAATTGTAAAAAAATTTGATAGTTTTTATGGACTATATTAACTCACAAAAGGAAAATATAATTGGATAAAATTTCGTTTTATAGGATAATTGGTTAGGAATTAGTAATGTGAATAATAGCTTGATGATATAAGGACATAATGATTTTTGAATTAGTAATTAGGTTTAATTGGAATGGGAATTGGAATTGTCATAATTTTCAGGTGAGTTGATAAATTGGTCAAAAATTGGTAATGGAATATAATTGTTATTTCAATGAATTTACAAATATGGAATATGTTAGCTTGTCTATTGGGTATAGTGATTTTACATGCTTTAGTGATTATATTGTTCCCGATGGTGGTTCACATGTTATTTTGGTTCTTGAGGTTGAGAATAATTCTAGAGAAATACCTTAGGGTGAAATAAATGTATTTATAGTGCCTTATGGTGTGACACAAGGTATATTGATGCCAATGGGTGATGTGACGGGTTGAATGATGTTTGAGGGTAAGGTGCACATTGTATGTGATGAATGAGGATGGAATTATGGATTCCATGGTTCCTAAGGGTGTTATGTATGGTTTTATTTGATGCATGATGGTGAAAAAATATAGAGTACATAGAATATATTTTTGGTTATTTTCATGAGATTTTAAGGACATACATATCTGACATCGCACTGAGGCCCATTTGGAATGACCCCATGTGTCAACCAAAAGCCCAAGGGTCGATGAGTTTACTTTCATGTCTTGTATTAATTTATGGATTAATGAACCTATTTATAATATTTTTTCATACAATATTTTTCTTAGATTGAAATGTTTAGATACTATTGGAGGTTGCCTAGAGAGTTTTACTCTCCCCCTATTTGGGATGTCATTTACTGCCTCGATATACTTCATGGATGTGTTCAGTGGCTCCTTGAACCATTTTATGTTTTGATGATTACAAAGTCTGACATGTTTTATTTCCTTTTCAAGTATTAATAAATTTAATTTTTTATTTATTAAATCATTTTTAACATTGAATGTATCATAATTTTTCATTACATAAAATCTGTTTATATTTCATTTTTTGATAGTTCATAACATTTTCTTCTAGTATCTTGAAGTCTTCATAGGATAAATATGTCATTTTTTGTAGTTAATATAATTTATAAATGTTTTTATTATTCCAAAAACAACAATATTACTCAACATAATGTATCCAAATGCATAACCACATAGGAAATTTGTAATTCATGTATCCATTTTGTGTTCAACATAGTTGATTTTACAGAATTGGTCACTTTCTTTATTTTAAACAAATCTCAAGATAAGGAAATAGAAATTGTGTGGTCATTTTTTTTAAATATAAGAATATTTTATAAATTTAATTAGAATATATAAACTTATGAGTCGATCTCTATCACTTATAAAATTTAATTAGAAGTAAATGTATGTTTCATGTATGGTTTTTATAGTTTTCCAGAACTTTTTTTCTATAGTTTTTTAATTATAAATTGAATTTGTTAATTTTATTAATTTTGTTATTGATTATTTATGAAATTGAATATGTTTATTTATTTCATAAAATTTGACATGTGATAAATTATCTTGTATCAACTTCTCTTACAAGTTTCACCTACATGATGATTTCATTTTTATGAATCACTTACATGAATCACTTATGTGAATACGTCACATAGATTCATTTTTGTGGCCAATTCTCCAACATGAAATTCACCTATGTGAATTTTGGAATGTAGTTCCGTGAAATCTTATAAGAAATAATGATTTGTTTTACATTTTGTTTCATATATCTATTTTCAACATGTTTATGTAATACAGTTAAATTATTATAATGGCTTTATGAATTTATATTAATTATACAGAACTTATATGAAGTTATTTTCCTCATTTAATTTTTTTATTATGATAAAATGGTGTTTTATTTTAATACAAGTAACTTATAGCTTGAAACTCAAAAAATCATTTTTATTATTTTATGATATTTTATTTGATTTTATTGTATCTAAATTAATGTTAGTTGATATTAAAGTTATTTCTATTTGTTTTAATATTTTTAGTGTGGTGTCATTAGGTTTTGAACTTATCTACATGTTTTTTGATTGTTTTAAATGAAACGATTTTAAATTTCATATTTAAAATTCAAACATTCTATCTTCATAGCATTTTTATTGACCTATTATTATAGACAGTTCAAATTATTTAATTTTTGATTTCAAATTAGATTGTATTGTTCTCAATTATTGTAAATTTTGGTTGTGAGTTGAGAAATTATTATGCTATGATAATATATTTTTCTCTCTATTTCTAATATTTTGTTATTTTTAATATTTGACTTCCCTAAACTCTCATAGATTTTTTACGTTTATTTTTTATCAATGAAATCGATCCTTGCATATATACAAGGTGGTCAAGTGATAGAATTATAATAAAATACTTATTTAATGAGGGTTTTTTATATTTTCAAGTAATATGAAGAAAAGTGTGTGGTGGGGTTTATACTCTAAAGTGTTATAAATTATTCCTAGTGGGAACATTTTTCCCTTATTATGGATGATCGTTCAAGGGAAACACAAAATATCTTATGATATATTATACTTCCTTAAGGAGACAATCAAGAAAAATAAGAAATCAATAACTAGTACTTGCATTTTATTATTCTTCTATATATTTCATTTTACTTTCTTGAGTATGTAACACTTCTACCCATATCTCTCATGCTTTAAATTTCTATTTATGGTTTTACATATAAAATAATTTCTATATTTGGGTTGTGACTCTCAGATTCTAATGTTTGGACCATTTGAGATGTGACTCTCAGTATCTAAATTTAGGGTGGTAATGTATTTTTCACTGAGTGGATAAGTATAAGAGTAGAGTATGTCAACATTGAACTGAAAAACTATAAATAAAATCATTTCATTATTTATTTTACTTATCATATAATTTAATCTATTAATTATCTTTTATAATTTATTTAAAAAATTTATAGTTTATTATATTAAAATAAAATTTTCTATTCTACTCCCCTATAAACCATATTTCATACTTCTATTGGACCTAATAAGATACTGGACTAGATAAGGAAGAGGGTCTTATGCATGATTATTGATTACACTATTCCTGAGACCAGATCTAGGAGATGTGATTAGGTATGTGTTTTGAGAGTAGAGTTGAGAGTCTTTACAGTGAGTAATTCTTTTAGTCATTTTATTTCATGACTTCCACTATAAAATTTAGATATCATACTATATGGAATGAAAGGAATTATAATGTTTGGATTTTTTGAAATTTTCCTATTTATCTATTGTAGCTTATTTAAATAGACTTTTTTATTATGTTTTCCACTATGTTTATTATTATATAAAAGAGGGTATAGTCTCCCCACTATACATATTAGAACATAATCTCTAGTGAACAACCTTTGGAATGCGTGTGGGGATTCTTAAGATCATTTGGGGACTCAAATCAGTCAAGTGAGGGAGAACTGGGATAGGAAATTTAAAAACTATTTTCAGGGCTAGGTATTTATCTATTGATTCACTATTTGGGAAACATAGATATAAAAATAATATGCATGGAGTCTTCGTAAAGATATCATTCTTGGGATTAGCTAACCCATTTGTGGGAGAAAATTCATGTTACCAGGGATGAAATTTATTTTCATGGGATTCAACTGTTATAGTTGTGAAGTTATTTAACCTTGGGTAATTCACCTTTTCTATGATGTTATAATTTTGTGATATTTTCCTTATGGCTTAGTATGACACAAGGTGTGTCTGCATACATCATAGTAGGTATGTAGGGAAATATTTTGACATTCATTGTTCATGATAAGGATATATTTACTACATCTTATATAAATACATATCAAATCAGTGTAATGAAACCACTCGAAAAATATAATAAAAATTAATGAATGAATTTATTATGACATGTTAATTCACTTGTTAAGACACAAAATAAACTGATATTTTGGAAACGGTTATATGTTTTCACTTTTCCTTATGATTTTGATCTTGTTATATATCTTGTCGTATGAGGACTATGTTGAACCTTTTAGAGAAAATTCCTTTGCGTCTGCTTTCAGTATAGTATTAGGAGAGTGGTAACTAGAACACACCACTAACTATTAAGATGGAACGTACTATGACTATAGGAAATATGATGGATGATTCGATCCAATAGGGTTTTTATGGGTCATGTGATTCTTAGAGGGGGATAACCATGATACCATTCCCTCTATGTTTGATATGATGAGGGAGTTTCAACTGAATCACACACCCATGTTCACTTAGAAGGGAATCCTCCATGAATCAAAATTATTGATTGAGTTTATTCAAATGATCTTTAATCTTCTAGAGACACCAAATTAGAGGAGGGTGAAGATAGTGGTGTGCATGTTTTAGGGAATAGTCAATAACTACTATGACATCGTGGTTCAGGACAATCAATATGTGGGATAGACTTGGAATATTTTACAAATGAGTTTCTATGTCCATTTATAAAAAAATGATGTTCTGAGGCCCATTTCTATCCAGAGATACCAATGGAGGAGAGATATCATGTTTTTATGAACATGAAATAGGGGATTATGTCAATGATGGATTACGTAGTTCATTTCACAATCTTGTATAATTTTTCTCTGATGTTGGATGTATTTTAGGTAGCTAGGGTGAAGAAATTGTAAGAGAGTATTCAATATGAGACAAAGTTAAAATGAGTGTATATATATGAAAAAAATTCATAGAAATCATGAATAAGGATCTCATTTCTAAATGGAACCTTAGGGAGGACCTGAGTGGTGAGAAGTTAGTTTCAGCTTGGCATCCTGGTAGCATATCCTCCCGAAGTAGGATGCATCATTTTCAGCACTAACATTAGGATCTCTGTGGGAAGAGTAGTCATGGTAGTGGTTCATATTATCTATTGGGTGACTAGGAGCAATATTTTCACTATAGAATAACCAAACACAATCAAGATCAGTTCCCTAGACCATTTTTGGGGTACCATACTTAGGATAATATGTTCCACCTACAAAGGTTCTCCAAGATAACTCAATATCCAAAAATTTAAAGAGGATCATTGTATTCACTAGAGTTTGGGACAGACTTAGAAACCCCTATATAGAAAATTATAATGATTTCAACCATTTTATTAGGATGGGGTAGTTTATGTGGTAACCTGATACAGGAGAAACAATATAAGTAGGAATAAGAATCATAGGGGTGTTAGACTAGAGACTAGTGTGGCGGTGTGAGTCAGATTAATGCCATTTAGTCCACTCCTAAAAGTTTGAATGAGAGACCTTTCACTGTTTGAGGCAAAATTTTAGGTTCATTTACCCTCTAATGTGCACTTTTTGATAGAGGGGAATCACACTCTTCAATATATACTCAATTTTCGAATGAATTGGGTTTTACAAAAGAGTATTTATTCAGAGATATGTCTATTGAAATGTTGTTTAGAGTGAATTTAGAGGGTATTAGACACTATAAAAAATGTTCTCTAGATATTGGTGGTTACAAATTTCCCTATGATTCCTTAATGTTGGTAATTAAAGTATTTAGTTCGATTCCATTTATAGATTAGTAGTTTTGTACCACGATCATATCAACTGTTACAAGAAGAGTGTGAATTTCTTATCTTTAGAATGGGGAAATATAACCATCATGGTGAATGAGATCATCAAGATGGTTGTGTAGGAATAATTCAGTATAGATTATATTTTTTCACATCCCATAAATAAAGACTCATAATAGATGATTTTAAATCACAATAGGGAACTTTTCTTATAGTGGAGAACAACTTTTAGGAGGTCTTTCTGGAATAATTCTCTATCTTACCACCAAAGAGGGGGATTGAGTTCACTATCAAGTTTTCTCCAGATTTTGAAACTATTTTCATCCCATCCTATTGGATAGAACCAATGAGTCACTAGTAGTTTAAATTGAAGTCATATGATCCGAAATATAAGGGATTCATATGGTATAATACCTCATAGTGGGGTTCTCCTGTGTTATTTTATAATAATGAAGATGTATCTTTTCTCTTATGAGTAGATTACCAAAGACTAAATGAAGTGATGGTCATGAACGTATATCCCTATCCTTGTATTGAAGATATCATTATTCATCTAAGAGGTTCCTGAATATTCTACTGGATTTACTTGAGTTTAGGGTACCATCAATAAAGGGTGATACCATTTGACAAACACTAGACTTCTTTTAAGAGAAATTATAGCCTATATGAACGCCTGGCGAGGCTATTTTCTTTAACAAACACACTACATGTATTCATAGAATTTATTAACTGGATATTCCATCTTTATCTATATTAGTTTGTGTTGTTTTTCATCAATAAAATCTTCATTTACTCCTTGTCTAGAGATGATCTTGCTCAATATCTTGACCAAATATTTTATTATATTGAGAGAGAATCAGATTTATACAAAGCTATCTAAATGAAATTTATGGATTGATAAATTGAACTTCTTGTGAAACATTATCTCAAAGGATGGGGTGTCAATGGATTTGGAGAATGTGGAATCCAAGGAATATTGTGAATGACCCAATAACATCTTCAAGATTTAGATCTTACTTTGTTTAGAAATATACTTGTAATGTTTCATCCAATAATTATCTTATTTGAAAGATCTGATTCTCGATATGAATAAGAAAGTGGTGAAGTTTTTTTTAGATTCTTGTTAGGTGGATTTACAAGAATTTAACTGAAGGTTGAACTCATCACCAATCCACAGCTAACGTGATCCATGTAAGTCTCATGTTATGTATTGTGTCACATCCTAAGTTGAGATTGGAGAAGCTTTAATGTGGTAGTATTGAGTGGTTTATTATAGATATGATAGTTGAGACCAAATGAGTGGAATTATCCCCCTCAAGATCAAGAGTTACTTATTTTGGAAGACACCCTGAGATACTTGTGGAATTATCTAATTGGTAATAGATTTATGGTGTACACAGACTATAAGACCCTGATGTACATCATTTTATAGTGGGACCTGAACCTTCGATAGTGGAGGTGGGTTGATTATCTATATCCCTTTGACATTGATATGGAATATACTCTAGGAAAGGGAAATCTCATTAATTAAAATTTGATTAGGAAGTTATTGTGAAAGGAATTGTAGGAATCTTGTTATGAGTTGAAGTTGATTGGAATTTTTACAAAATAATATTTCGATGTTTTGAAGTCTGAGGGGTGATTGAATATGACATCTATATCTTTTGTTCCCACAATTCAATATCAAATTAAGATGAGATAGGTATCTGATTCTAATGGTTTTACCTTAGAAAAAATATAAATAGTGGGTATTTACCATCATTCTTGTTCCTTAATAATGACATGGTTATTTATACCCATGGTCGCATCAGGGTGTCTATGAGCATGAACAAGGATTTGATGATGGAATTCCATGATTATAAATTGAACATTCATCCTGGAATGATAAAGATGTATCATTTTCTATGTAGGTAATGCTGGTTTCCATGGATGATGAAGGAGATAATAAGTTTCAGGATGTGATACTTTATGTGTATGTAGGTGAAGGCCTATAATTGAAAAACTATTGAGTTTTTATAGCGATTACCCATTTCGTAATGGATGTTGGATTATATTACCTTAGTATTCATGATGGGATCACCCATTAAATAAAAAAAGAAGGATACTTTGTGTGTGATTATGGATCCTGTGATGAAGGTTACACATTTCCTTCCTATCAAGGATGTGACATCCCATGATTTCATTGTACGTTATCCCTTCAAAGTAATTCAATAACTTGTGCTACATGCAACACCGAGTTCAAGCTCACCACGACTTACCAATCTTGCCGTTCAAAATGGTTATGGATATTATTAACTGAATTTTGAATCTTATATACTTCATATAATTTTAACATCCATATTATGTGTTTCTTAGACATAATATAAGAACAAATCCAATTATTCAGATAAAGGATGTATTTTTCAGAAAAATAAATTTTGCCGCCTTTTAATAGAGAACCCTTTTTAAATCCAATATTTGACACTATTATATATTCAATCTGACAAAATAAACTTTTTCTTTAGAATCGGGACATAAAAATTTAGTATTCATAAATATTTTGTATTATTCTGATAACTTTTATATTTTGGTGAATAGTGAAAATACTAAATGTTAATTAAAAAAAATATAATCAAAATAATTTATAGTGTTAAATTATGAATTTTAATGGTTTTGAAGTATAATTAGATTATATTTTTATCATTAAATGCAATTTAGGTCATTATAATTAATTTCACTTTGAAATTGGACATAAACAAGTGTCAAACTTTTGATAGATATCGTTTCTTAAAAACACGCTATTTGTTTTGACAGTGGGAATTAATTTAATGTTAATTAATGCAACTTCTATATTTGAATATGGTAAAATAGACCTAATTTTTGAATTTGTAATATCAAATATATCTTAGACTGAATTTTTTGTATTTTTTCTGAAAAAAACATCAATTTTTTATGAATAGTGAACCCACTTAGCAGTAGTTTAAAAACCTGACTTTTTCATTTAAATGAAACTTTACTACTTCTGTGAATTGAATTTCTAAAATCAGTCATACATGGATTTTATTATAATGTAAAATGTGATTCAATAAGATAAAAATAATTTTTGGTGAATAGTAACTTTTGACTTTTATTTACCGCGATTAAAGGTAAATAGGGTAATTCAAGTTAAAAAGATTATCATAATAATTAAAAAATACCATAACACATGTCACAACCTTATTGGATGACTCATGGCCGGCCATGAGAATCTTTTGGAATATTTTGGGACCTCATGGAGACACTTAAGAGTGATAATGACACTTTATTTTAATTAACATAAAGTAATGACAAAAATGACATAAACAAATATCTTTTTATAAATTAATTTTTCAATAGGGTTAAGTAAGTTATCTTTTAGACTATAAAAATTATATATAAATATAAAAAGTTTTCCTACATCATGGTATTGTTTTATAATTTTTCGACATCAAATAAAATAAATTATTTTTGACACACAAATGATGTTGTATTTACCTCATTAATAAATGATTTAAATAAATAAGATTATAAATATTAAAATAACATCCAAAACAAGCCCAATTCTTATTGGATGAATTTATTTCGACTTTGAGTCATTTTATCTTGGACCATAATGAGTTTTGGACCTTTAGAAACCAAAAATCATTATATAATAAAATAATATTTTCACACTTTCTTAAAGAACCCCTCCTCCCCCTTATAAAAATCCCTCACTTCAAACCCATTAATCACACCACTCAAGCCACATGGATCATCCAAACCCTACCCAAATAAACTCTCAATATCCCTCTATTACTTATAGAAGCCTTACGTTAGGCAGAAGGCACTACAAGATGTCCTTTGGGTTCAAACCAAAGGAAGTTACCCGAATTAAATGTAACAGTTTCTGTTAAATTCTTTTCTTTTATTTTTATTCTCAAACCCCTAAAATATTTTCATTACTTTATTTTATAATAACAACAGTATTATAAATATACTAGGGTGTTTTTATGAGAAGGATTCGACCTACACTTACACACACCATCATTTAATGGGTAAAAACATACTGTTTCTGTGGATGGAAAACTAACACCTCACGAAACGATGATTGTTCAATTATCTCATACCACCTCTTATGGTGTACATGAAGATGGAAATGTATTTATATATGATATATATTATTCATATGTTTTATTTATGCTTCTCTATGTTTAATTTATATCATACCTTTATGATTTCTATTATGAGTAAATAGGATAATTTTATTTGAGGAAGTGCAGACTACCACCCCTCAAAGTGATATGACTCATTCTTACCATACGTGGGACATATAAAGGATGGATTTATTGAAATTATATATGATATTATACTAGAATTATAATATAACTATATATCATTAAGTTTTCATTCAATTAAAATATGAAATAGATATGGAAGTACCGTTTATGTGTACGTACAGCTTACCGACGCCATGTACGGTGCATTTCATTTCATATCTCCAAATGTTATGTAATATTATAAATACATATATATTCTGGATATATATGATATTTAAATCATGAATATAATTCTGGAGATAATGTACTATTGACCAAATGAACAACATGTAATTATAAGGTGTTCATTTTTGACTCAAGTATCAAATATCGACAAAACGACCATTATTAACTTAAATGATTACATATTGTTTATAACATGGTAATAAGTGATATAAAAGGAATAATAAAATTCCAAAAAAGTTCTTAATAATTTATAAATTAACTTACGTTTATTATTCAGGAAGAACAAGGAACAAATAAGTCAAGTCAGACACGAGGTAAGGGGTTTCTTATCTCACTTTTAATTCTGTGAGATTTCCATTGTTCACCACTTATTGCATGTGGTGTATTGTGTACTACCATTTGATATATATTATCATGATTATCTTTATATTCATGGTATTCTGTGAATGATTTGGTGGTTATTAACTTTTGTTCATATGACTCGGTTGATTACAACGTGGTAAGGGTCAATTCTACAATCTCTTCTTTATCCAAGGTTGTTAATATATAATTATCTACTGGGACCTCTTTATCATCCACATCCATGTTTCGTAAAATGTATTTCAAAACATTTATAAAATTCTCTATAAAATGGTTAAAAGTCAATTATACCCTTATTTAACCTTATATGTTTTTGAATAAAATATTTCCTTTATTTTCCAAACAAGTTACTTTATAACCTTTTTGACAAAATTAAGGTAAGAATGTCTTTTTTTAACTTATATGGTGGGTGCGGCTATTATCCACTATTATAACATCATTGAAGCGTCCCTTAGAATCTTATAAGAATATTTTCAAAATAAATGTTTTCTATATAATTATGTGACACTTAAAAGATTTCAAAAAAGAAAGAAATATTTCTCTCAAATAGTTTTGATTTCATCTATGTCAACATCCTTTAATAAATTTTACACTTGTTTGAATTTGATTTATTATGATACCAATCTTCTATATTGTATTTATGTTTTTTTGATATGATTGACTATGGATAAGTTATTTTTATTACATTCATGGTTTATGGTTAATGTATTGACATTTCGTATGCTAGTTTTAATAAGAATGTTTATGTTATATTTCAACCACTTCTTAAGATGAATGTGTTGGACTCGTATGTTCTAGGTTGGGGACTGTTAAAAGTAATCCCTATTATTTGGGTCCAGTTATAGTAGACCCTCTGGGTTGGATTTCGATTATATTGGCTCTCCGGGTTGGAGTCTGGTTACAGAGGCTCTCCTGGTTGGGGTCTGGTTACAGTTAGCCCCTAGGTCATGGAACGAGGCCTTGAAACAGAAATTAAAGTCCGAAATTATGCATTCCATCATTAAGAAAGTGGATATTGATATTTCATGTGATTATTCGACTAGTAGAATATCCATGCGAGTAATTAAAGGACATTATTTTATTTGATCATTTCCATATTATGCTGATGTTTAAGTTTAAAAGGATTTTGTTTTAGTCTAATACATTGCCTTAAATGTTTATGCTTATTTATAAAATTTTCGGCTATATTTTTATCCTTAATGAACATCTGAGCTCACCCCTTACAATGTTTTATTTTTCCCAGGATGTGAAGAAGTATTTTATGATTGATAAGAAGGGTTAATCTAAATGATTAATGGCATTCTCAAAGGATCATTTATGTTGTGTTTTATTTTCTAATGTGTAATATAATGTTCATGTATGTAATCTATTTTCTAACACTTCTAAACTGATCAGTATTTTAGGACATGATTCCTTATAATTATGAAAATGTATTAAAATAATGCACTGACTCCCATAACTGGGGTCAGGGCATTATAATTGGTATCAGAGGAAGTTTAGCAATATCCTTGGAAATAGATTTAGAAAAACTCTAATTAGAGAACATTACCATAAGATAGACTTTGAGGATTTGTATAGAAGAGATTCCTAGAATTTTAAAACTGTGGAGATTTGGTGAGTTTTCTAAGAAATACATCCATGTCTAGATTTGAGACGGTAGAGGAAGCTCAGGTATAGATGTAACTTGGGGTAAAACCGGAAAACACATCTTTGAGCAAGACTCAAACGAGAAATGGTGCTCGACAATGGGCCTTGCTGCACTCTTGGTTACGACACTTCCAGAGGACATGTTTAGGATAATTATCATTTTCATTACAAGAAATTGTGAAGGATTTAGTAGTAAATACTTCCGTAAAGAAAATATTTTTATGATTTTGGATTATATCCAAAAACTGTTTAATTTACGTTAGGTATATTGAATGTTTGGAATTATAAATTTCAATTCATAAACCGACCTAGTGTATTCCATTGTTTAGAAATGGCGCTTAGTAGAAGGAATGAGAATTCCAGCAATACGCATGATCGAAAGATTAAGAAGGATCATATCTTCCATGGTATTAAGCCAAAATTTAAAAGGGAAATAGTCTCCCACATATTATAATCATATGAAGAAATAGTATCATGTGTTAATTAGATAATTAAATAATTCTATGAGTCCTATGTATTTGAAGGGAAGCCAGAGAAGAAAATGATGGAATAAAGAAAGATGGATAAATAGAAGAGTGGAAAGTAGGATTTTCTCATATGTGATAACTGTGGAAAGAATCATCTTGGTAAATGCTTGAAGGGAATGGGAGTTTGTTAAAAGTGTGGAGAAAAAGGACACAATGTACGTGATTTCAAGGGTAAAAAAGGTTTCAAATGTACAATGCTTCATCTGCAAGGAGTGGGGACACTAGTAAAATCAATGTCCAAATCATCATAGTATAAAACAAATGATGTTGTTAGATAATAATCACATTATGATATTACCATATATGAAGATTACTGACTAGAGTTCTTATGTTGTAATTAATTAATTATATCATTTGATTATTGTATCAACAATGTACTGGTTATACTAATTATGGAGTATATAAGGATTGTACTGCAGAACTATTTCATTAAGAACTTGATATTGTGTGAAAAAAAAAACTGACTCAATATCAGATTAATGTTTTTGGAAAATATATGGTCGAAGGAATGGTAAAGAATAATATGGTCCTAATACTGAGGTATTGATTTTGGAATAAGAGATTGTTGATTTGGATAAATTATATTGGATATTCTTGACTACCTTGGAACTGATTAATGGTTTGTTTATTCCATCATTGTTGGAATATAAAAAAATGGATATAAAGAATATATCTAGTATTCTACAAGGAATAAGGGAGCATGAATGTAATCAATAAGGGTTTATGGTAATCCAGGGTGTTACCATGTTTTAATGGAATACATGATGAAGGTATTCATATGTTATTACGTGGAAAAATAGATCTTCATTTTTTTTACCTTATAAATTTTGGACTATGGGTTTGGAAAATAGTATTTCGGAGAGCTATAAAGGTTTGAATGGATTAAGTTTAACTTTGGATATTATTTATTAAGATTATTTTTGGAATATTATAATACTATATTTTTTTGAAAAAGGACAACCTACAGGTCGGGTGATAACCCGTCGCGTCGAACAAAGCTGTAGGAATCAAACCCACATCCAAAGTGCGATAACGCTTTATGACGTACCACTAGCCTACAGAAAGTACCTAGTTATTATAAATTAGTTTTTTTCTTGGTGTATATATAACTATAATATTTTTGAGTACTATTATCTTCTGGGGTGAATGACGAGTTTATGGTAGAAATTAGTTAAAGGATGGAACTCTACTTGTCATGTGTATATATATATATATATATGTATTATTCTATGAAGAAATAAATTCTTAAACTTTAGGTAAGGGATATTAAAACCAAAAATTTATTATCCTAATACCTTAGGTTTATTTGAAACAATGATATTCTAGATCATCTTAGATTGATCACTTTGAGGCCCTCAATTTTACACTTGTTTTTGATTGCAGACCTCAATCACCCCTATAAATATTTATATTTATTCTCCAATTATCTGTCTGTAATTTCCACCAATGTTCTCTTATTCGAAACCCTAAGTCGGTGGTGACTTTTTCATTTCCCTTTCCCTCTTATTAAGACTAAATATTATTAACCCTATTTTCGATGTGGGTTTTCCACAAAGGTATTTTCTAGTTTCAACCTCTTATTTTAGATGAATAATTTCCAATTGTGAGGACACAATTTATTGAAGGAGTGGAGAATGTTACACCCCGAGATTTCATAGTATGTTATCTCTTCAAAGTAATTCAATAACTTGAGCTACACACAATAGTGAGTTTGAGTGCACCACGACTTACCAAACTAGCCGTTCAAAATACGGTTATGGATAATATTAACTTCATTTTGAATTTTATATACTCCATATAATTCTAACATCTATATATGTGTTTTTTAGACATAATATTAGAAGAAATTCAATTATTCAGATAAATGATGTATTTTTCAAAAAATGAAATTTTGACGCCTTTTAATGGAGAACGCCTTTTAAATCAAATATTTGACACTTTTATACATTAAATTTGACAAAATAAACTTCTTCTTTAGAATTGGGACACAAAAATTTAGTTTTGATATATTTTTGGTATTTTTCTGATAACTTTCATATTTTGCTGAATCGTGAAAATACTAAATTTTAATTAAAAACAACTTTTTTTAATAAAAATAATTTATAGTGTTAAATTATTAATTTGAATGGTTTTTATGTATAATTAGATTATATTTTTATCATTTAATACAATTTAGATCATTATAATTAATTTCACTTTGAAATTGGACATAAACAAGTGTTAATATTTTGATAGATATTGTTTTATAAAATCACGCAATTTGTTTTGACAACAGGAATTAATTTTAAGTTAATTAATGAAAAATCTATGTTTTGAATTTGGTAAAATAATCATAATTTTTGAATTCATAATATCAAATATACCTTAAACTGATTTTTTTTTCTTAGAAACATCAATTTTTGATGAATAGTGAAACCACTTAATAGTAGTTAAAAAAACCGACTTTTTCATTTAAATGAAATTTTACCACTTATGTGAATTAAATTTTGAAAATAAGAAATACATGGTTATTATTAGTAAGTAAAATATGATTCAATAAGATAAAAATATTTTTTTAGTGAATAGTAACTTTTGACTTTTATTTACCGCGGTTAAAGGTAAATAGGGTAATTCAAGGTAAAAAGAATATCATAAAAATAAATAATTACCTTAAAACTTGTCCTGACCTTATTGGATGAGCCATGCCCAGCCATGTACATCTTTGGGTCTTTTTTGGGACCTCATGGAGCCACTTAAGAGTGATAAAGATACTTTATTTTAATTAACTTAAAGTAAAGACAAAACTGACATAAACATATATAATTTTGTAAATTAATTTTTAAATAGGGTTATATAAGTTATCTTTTCAACTATAAGTATTATTTGGAAATAAAAAACGTTTTCCTACATCTTGGTAGTTTTATTTTATAATTTTTAGACAACAAATAGATTAAATTATTTTTCACACACAAATAATGCTGTATTTACCTCATTAATAAATGATTTAAATAAATAAGATTATAAATTTTAAAATAACATTAAAAACCGGTCCAATTCTAATTGGATGAATTTATTTAGACCATGAGTCATCTTATCTTCTACCTTAATTATTTTTTGACCTTTAGATAACAAAAATCATTATATAATAAAATAATATTTTCACACTTTCCAAAAGAACCCCTCATCTCTTTTATAAAAATCCCTCACTTCTAACCCATTACACACACCTCTCAAGCCACTTGGATTATCGAAACCATGACAAAATAAGTTCTCAATATCCCTATCTTATTCCTAGAAGCCTTAGCTTAGTCATAAGTCACTTCAAGAAGTCCTTTTTGTTCAAACCAAAGGGAGTTACCCGAATTAAATGTAACGATTTCTCTTAAATTATTTTCTTTTATTTTACTTCTCCAACCCTAAAATATTTTCATTCATTTATTTTATTAAAAAAAATGTATCCTCAATATAATATTATGTTGTTATGAGATGTATCTTAACTACACTTACACACACCTCCATCTAATGGGTAAAGAACATACTGTTTTCTTAGGATGGAAAAGTAACATCTCATGAAACGATGATTGTTAAATTATATCCTACCACCTCTTATGGTGGCCATTATGATGACAATGTATTTATATATGATATATATTATGTTTATGTTTTCATTATTATTTTGTATTCTTAATTTATAGCATAACTTTATGATTTACATTATGAGTAAATGCTATAATTTTATTTGAGGAAGTGCGGACTACCGCCCCTCAAAGTGATATGGCTCATTCTTACCATAGGTGGGACATATAAAGGATGGAGTTATTGAGATTATATATGATATTATACTGTAATTAAAATATAACTAAGTATCATTAATTTTTCATTCAATTTAAACACGAAATATATATGAATGTAGCGTTCATGCGTACGTACGGCTTACTGTCTCCATGTACGGTGCATTTCATTTATTTTCTACAAATGTATGTACTATTATAAATACATATATATACTGGATATATATGATATATATGATATCTAAATCTTGAATATAATTCTGGAGATAATGGAATGTTGACCAAATGGACAACATGTAATTATGAGGTGTTCATTTTTGACTCAAGTACCAAATATCGACAAAATAACCATTAGTAACTTAAATGATTACATATTGTTTATAACATGGTAATAAGTGATATAAAAGGAATAATAAACTTGAAAAATGGTTCTTAATCAAGTATAAATTAACCTATGTTTATTATTCAGGAAAAATAAGGAACAAACAAGTCAGGTCGGACATGAGGTAAGGGGTTTCTCATCTCACTTTTAATTCTATGAGATTTCCATTGTTCGCCATTTATTTCATGTGGAGTATTGTGTAATGCTATTTGATATATATTATCATTATTCTCTTTATATTCATGGTATTCAATGAATTATTTGGTGGTTATTAACTTTTGGTCATACGACTCGATTGATTACAACTAGGTAAGGGATAATTCTTCAATCTCTTCATTATCTAAGGTTGTTTATTCGTAATTATCTATTGAGACCTCCTTATCATCCACATCCATGTTTCATAAAATGTATTTCAAAACATTTCTACTATTTAATAGACAATGGTTTAAATTCAATTATACCCTTATTTGAACTTATATTTTTTTGAAAGGAATCTTCGTTTCATTTTCCAAACAAGGTACTTTATAACCATTTCGATAAAATTATGGAAAGAATGTCTTTTTTAACTTATATGGTGAGTGCGACTATTTTCTACCATTATAACATCATCAAATATTCCCTTACAAGCTTATAAGAATATTTTCAAAATAAATGTTTTCTTTATAAATGTGTGACTCTAAAATGATTTCAAAATAGAAAGAGATATTTCTCTCAAATAGTTTTGATTTCACCTATGTCAACATCCTTTGATAAATTTTACACTTGTTTGAATTTGATTTATTATGATTAAAATATTTCATATTTTATTTATGGTTTTGTGATATGTTTGACTGTGGATGAGTTTTTTTATTCCATTCATGGTTTATGGTTAATGTATTGACATTTCATATACTATCTTTGATACAAATGTTTATGTTATATTTCAACATATTCTTAAGATGAATGTGTCAGACCAATATGTCCAGGGTTGGGGATCAGTAAAAGTAAGCCCTCTAATTTGGGGTCTAGTTATAGGAGACCCTTTGGGATGGATTCGGGTAATAGAGGCTCTCCGGGTTGGTGTACAGTTATATAGGCTCTCCGGGTTGCAGTCTGATTACAAAGGCTCTCCGGGTTGGGGTCTGGTAACATTTTTCCCCTAGGACCTAGCATGAGGCCTTGAAACAGAAATTAAAGTTTGATATTATTCATTCCATCATTATAAACGTGGATATTGTTATTTCATGTGATTATTCGACTAGTAGAATATCCACGTGAGTAAGTAAATGGAATTATTTGATTTTATCTTTTCCATAATATGCTGATGTTTAAGTTTAAAAGGCTTTTGTTTTAGTCAAATACATTGCTATAAATGTTTATGCTTATTTATGAATGTTTTCTCTATATTGTTATCCTTACTGAGCATCTGAGCTCACCCCTTTCTATGTTTTATTTTTCCTTAGATGTGAAGAAGTATTGTATGATTGATAAGTAGGGTTAAGGTAATGGATTAATGGCGTTTTCAAAGGATCATTTATGCTGTGTTATATTTTCTAATGTGTAATGTAATGTTCATGTATGTAATCTATTTTCCAAGACTGCTAAATTGATCGTTTTTTTGGGACTTGATTCCTTGTAATCACGCAAATTTATAAAAATAATTCACTGACTCCCATAACTGGGGTTAGGGCGTTACAAAGGAGACCTTCCCCATTGATGATGTCAGTAATCTATATGTATAAGAGATAGATAGGTTGATTGATGTTCAACATTGTATATTTTCGAATAGGGATCACTATTTAAATCACAATTATTGTAGGGCCTTCAGAAGTAACTATTATCAGAGGTTCTTCTAAGTAAAACCTACTAACCTCAAGTTATTGAATAATCTGAGCAGGTGTTTCAGATTTTGGAGGTTATGTTACATGATTATGTTATTTAATTTAGTGGTTCTTGGGAGATTCATATGATAATATTATATTTTACTTATAATAATATATTCTAGGCATCAATCTAAATGAATATTTATAAGGATTTATATGTAATGTCAAATTGTTTTCCATTATGATGGTTATAGGTGGGAGAGTCAGTGGTTATTGTATTTAGATTCATACATGATACATTAGAGTCGATTCAATTGATTAGAAATGGGTTTAAAACTTTATAGAGTAGTCATTAATCTTTTGTTGGACATGAAATATGACTTATATATTTTTTAGTTTTCATTCGGTGTTTTTTGGGTGTCTCTTAGGCTGAGGTAAGACCATATCTATATATAGAGAAATCTAATTCCCAGTCTTGTCAAGAAATTTGATATAGTGTAATGAGTTGGTATAGTGTCATACCAATAAGCTCTTCCAAAAGTCAACAATTCCATGAATGAAATGTTTCATGTTTGATTTCTTCAGATATATCACCTTGATAATTCAAATGTTATAGATGCGGATGATGTTGAGATTTGTGCTAATGTATCCTTTGAGGGGAATATTATATGTATTATAGACCATATTAAGAATAATATATGAGGGAAGGCTATTTCTTTAGTGTGAGTAAAGGGGTAGCATGGGCTCGTAAAAGACGATACATGGGAGAGGGAGTCTAATATGTGGGTGTAGAGGTTTGATTTGTTTTCTTATACCCCTCGGTGATTCATGGGAGCAAAACTTAGGGATGAGTTGTAATATGGTATGGGATTTTGTAAGATCCCTCCTTACTCTAGTTTCCTTTATCATTAATTTTTTTCGATCCATTTTGATTTATGTAAATGTTGTTTTTTTATGGTTGAAAATGAGTTTTGGGAGTATTAAAAGGCCCTATGAAACTATGAAAGAAAAGTTACCAGTGGAATATAACTTGGGAGAAGCTGAAATTCCTCCATCTAGCTAGTTTAGTTCACCAACTAAATGGTGGGTGTGGTAGTATCTTAGTGAAGCTAAAGGAATCCCATAGAAAAACTAGTGAGACCCACTAACCAACTAGTCTAATCTATGTAGAGTGGGTGTCTTACATGAGACACATCAGCTATCCAATGGGGTTTCCAACCACACACTACCTATGGATGATCCCACTAACTAGTAGGTGAAAACTAGTAGTTAGCTGGTGGTGTCGAGTGGTGCCATGTAAGTGTGGTACTAAATCTTATTCGTGCCCTATAAAACCCCCTTTTAAGATAAATAATTTGATTTTTTGACACCAACCTGTGGTTTTTTATTTTAAAGGGCTCTCTAAGGATTTTTTTCTTTTAAAATTCCCTTCCATGACTCATTGATATGTTTTTCATTCATATGACTTGAATCAGTGAGTTTGGCTCGATTTTGTGTTTTTCTCTTTCATTTTCTCTTGCAGTTTCTCAACGATATTCTTATTTTTACTTGATGTGGTGGACCAATCACTATATATAGGGGATCACAATGTTTCAAATTAATACAAGACTTCAACCTCATGGTTAATTCTTATATTATTGAGGTTTGTGATCTAAAGCATCCCCATAGGGATTGATTTTTTCTCTATTATGTTCAACCTATAGATCAAAAAAGAACACCATGCACTTGACCTCTATTAATTTTAATTCCCTATATTGGCCTGAATTAAAATCTATAGACCTCCCATGGGTCTATTTGGGTTTAATGGAAATTGATACTAGGACTTGTTCCCACACAAGAGGTGTGCCTATCCTTGAATTTGGATTTAAACTTGGGAGTTATTCCCCTAGAATTATAAAAAAATTAGAGAACTAGTTATGAATTTTTTAAGTTATAAATTGATAATATACTTTTTTCATATGTATTATGAAATGATAATTGTTATGGAATTAGTGAAGGGTATTATGGATTGATTATATAATAACATAATGATTTGAGACATAGAAATTCGGTTTACATAGAATTATAATTGGAATTTTCATACCTATTATGAAATTTTAGAAATTATCATGAAATGGGAGATGGAATATAATTGGTAATTAGAATGAATTATAAAATATGGAATATGTTATAATGTTTTTCATGAAAGGTGATTTTATATGATTTGGAAATTTTTTGGTTCCTAAGGGTGTGAAAGATATTGGTTTGATTCCTGAGGGTGAGGTGCATGTTAGCATGATCCTTGAGGGTGAGATGCATGAATATATGGTTCATATGGGAAGTATGTATTGTTTAATGATTCCTTTTGGAGAATTTATGGGTTTCTATACACTTTAAGGCAAGGATCATGGGGTTTGTGATTCCTGAGGGTGAAATGATTGATTCCTTTGTGCTTGAGTGAGGGATGTATTGTTGTGTATTATGCATAAGGGAAATAATATATGGAGAAAATAAAATCCCATTATTATTATTTTCATTGGTGTGCATATATAGACAGAACTATCATTATTCCAAGTAATATTTGGGATAAAAATGGGTTTCTTCATATAGTTCGAGGGTTAGTAGGATAGCTTTGAAGTCTTACATTAATTTTTGAATTAATTCCCCTATTTATTGTAATATTACAAGAACTATTTTTCTTAGACTGAATTTTTTTAGACACTATTGGTGGTGGATGTTAGAGTTTTAATAACAAACTATTTTTTCCAACACATAATACCAGATTATACTTCATGGATGAAGAACTGGATAAAGGAAATGGGCCCTACACTTGATTTTTGATTTCTTTGTTTCTGGGGATAGATCTAGGAGTTGAGACCAAACTTGGGGTTCGAGACTGATGTTTTTAGTTATTATTTTGAGTATGTATTTTAATCATTTTATTATGTTTATTTTAACATGTCATTTATATGGAATAATCTATGGAGTGACATGGATTATCATATTTGGATTGTTTCTCATTATCCAATTTATCTATTAGAATTTATTTTTATGGATTTTTTTTATATTTTTGGATGTGTATATTATTATGTACCAGAGTGTATAGTCTCCCAATTATACATATTGGGCCTTTATTTCATGGAAACATCCATTGAAATATAGGGAGACATGATTGTGGTCATGTTTTGAACCAACTTGGTTATGTGAAGTAGAATCTAGACACAGATGTTAAACTTTTAGTCTATTGTCAAGAGGCATGTGTTTGAAAACATTTAAAAAGTATGATTCCTAAGATATTGCATCCTTTTTTGTAGCCAATATTACTGATGATTGGGGTTAAACTATTAAAATTTTCATTAATTTTTTTGGTGTTTTCCCAAATAAATTTGTGGTGGAATTCTACTCAGCTAGGCCACATTACAGTTTCCTTCTAATGACAGGTCATGTGGATTTATAATGAGATTCTCCTTAATGGTTATTATGTAGTCTCTCATGTAAGGGGTGTATAGTGACCCTAGTAGGTCGGTATAGAAATATGATGACTAATTTATTTACCTCTAATGGGTGATTATGATACTAGATCTAAAAGAAAGATTGGTTCAATTATTTAATGGGTCAATAATAACCTATCTCGTGTTTTCCAATATGATTTTAGTGGAATTATACTTAAATGAATCATCTAACTATGAGATACATGACACATATAATAATGGTGTGATGATGATATATATATATGTGATTACATATGATAATGTTATCCTCGAGGGGGTGGCTCTAGTATATAGGGGGCCCATGAGGATCAACCCAAAATTATGATTCTCTAGGAGTAGTCCTGTATGTGGATTCCAGGTGATAATTAGTGTCATGATTAAACTAATGGTTTTTCATGTGATGTTAATATATATAGATAAATAGATAGATAGAGAGAGATGATATCACGATTCGCATGGTGTAGTCTCACGTGAAAATGATCGGTGAGAATCAGTGACCTAGTAAGTTGATATTTTTTCTTCTGAAGCCCAATATATACCTAAGGATGCAATAATGTGTGTTGGAACATGATTTTCCATGTGATATTATTGACGATAACCTAGATGTTTCTAGTTAGTTTTGACCTATGTGATATATGCCCTATGTTCTAGGTGATTTATCCTAGTTTCATTGGGATATGGTTGAGATATTGGTGCGACAGGAATAATGATAAAGAAGAAGGATTCTTTTCAATGCTATGGTTGTTTCAAACTATGGTAAGCAAGTGTATATTAAGAGGAGGGTCCACTCGAGGTTGTTAGTGACTTAGAGGTGAAGAGCATGAATAAATGATTTGGTTATAACATTGTGCATAAGAGGTTCTATTGAATATGGAATATTGGTAAAGTGATGCCTTAAATGTTGTGAATGTATAAGTCATGGGTGTTTTCTTTACATTCAGATAAGTGAATATAAGGTTCTTACAAATATGATTTATGCATGATTATACCATGTATTTTCATAGGGTGAGTACATTTACTGCTAATTCATTATAATTAATTATTCATCAAGGGATGGAATGATCTAGTTTCTAATCATATTTGATTTAGAATACTTTTTAGGACTGTGATGAGAGTGTGAGTAGATAAGCTTGGTTTAGAAACAATTACAGTTGGGTGTGATCATACAATAGAGCTTGTTTTATTTGAGATGTTTGATTTTGAAGATCAATGCTGAGGGTGATTCTTGTACACCAATTACTTTTGGATGAGATCGTGGTATGTTCCATTTATTTTTGGTGACATTGAATTATGAGTCAGTGAATGGTAGTGTGTGGGATGAGGACCATTAGGTAAAATGATATTCATGTTGATTGGTTACTGAGGTTTGAATAAAAAAGAAAATCCTATATGGTGAGGGTTGTCATGCGAGTTGGATCGGGTGTTGTGGGATGGTTGACTTGATTTTGGGCCTTGAAAAGTATTATTAGGATGAGATGGTTTCAAAAGATGATATTGGTAGAAATGGATCAGGATGAGTTATATATGCATGAGGTTAAAACCTATTGATTTTTCACTGAAAGATTGGTAAAAGAGAATCAATATAGTAATGATTCCACCATCGACTATTGGAGGGCTTAACGTTTTTTGTGAATGAAATTTTAATGGATTTCAAAGGGTGACATTCCTATGACCCGAGAATAGGAAGAAATTGATATTTCAAATTGGAACATATTTATTATAGGAAAAACCATATCCATCCATTCTATGTGATAATAGATGGAGCATGGTTCCTGGAGATATGAGCCCATGTTATAGGTTCATGGGTGAGACGATACAAGTCATTACATTATCATGGTGGCTTTTGGTTTCCAATAAGTAGATGAATTTGATTTCATCTAGTTCCATAGTGAACACTAGAATTGATATTCAAATGAAATTTTATATGGAGTGTGAGCATTGAATTGAGGCTCAAGATGGTTTCATATGATCTATGCATGAGTTGAATTAGAGACGCGCTGATGCTCGAGGTGAGAGGTTGATGGATGTTTTGATTGGTTGGTGATCCAAATAGCGAATTACACCAAGAGATGGATTTGGATTTAATTTTTCATTTTTAGATGATCACATGATGTCTTAAAGGATTTAGGAATGAAAATCAGTTGATAAGATAGTGTGTGGGCTAGTGTATTTGAGGAATTCTTAGAATGATCATCCATAGGAGGTTCAACCAGTGTCCTGGCATCTAATTTGATATAGCGGGTTGAAAACCACATTTTTTATGTTATGTTGGTTTTGATATATGTGATTTTGAAAATAACTATGTAATTTTAAGGAAAATATAGTGTATTCTGACATTGTGCGTGGATTATAGACACCTGTTCGATTCGGTTTGGAATCAAAGACAAGGGATAATTCAAAATTTTGAATGATGATTTGCATATGGTTAGGTGAATGGGGATGGGAAACACACCAATCAGGTTATTTAATTTTTTTTAATGAGTTCTAATAGGTGATTCCAATGGAGGTGAGCAGTATTGTTGGGTAAAAATTACTTCAGGAAACATTGTAGTGTTTTTAGGTTGATTTTTTTTACTGACAAAGCAGGTTTCCATGGTCAGTTGTGGTGTTCTAGAGAGATTGTTGACAAGGTATATTGGCAAATATACTAGACAATGAGATGGATAATTTAGAGGCAGTATAAAAATATAATTACATAAGGTGGAACCATTTCCCATTGTTTACCATATTTTTGGGGTGTAAAATTGGATAATGGAGAAAGGTGTTTTTGGAAAAGGAATTTGCATGCAAGATTGACAGCAAATCAAGATGTTGTGCACGGGTTATGTTTCGGGATAATCTTATTAAAAATTTATATATAAATAAATGGGAGAAAGATTTAAACCTATGTGAAATATGTGTTTGTGTGAAAAATGAATATTTACACGGATCCACAAAATTGTGATTGAGATTGTGTGTGAAATAGACTCATAAACTCAATTAAAAGTCAACTTTATTTTTCCACACACAAGGGAAATGTTGTGTACAAGGAGGTTGGTGGGTTAGAAACTTTCACACTGGGTTAGAAATTTTTATAAGTAATCATCTATACCCCTCATTTAGTAGCTCAACCCTCAGATAAAAGAAGGGCTCTAAATTGTGTAAGTGGTGTGGGAGAAATGAGTTGTGTGCAAAGAGTTTTGTGCATAAGAATAGAAGGTTCACGAAAGGAGTGTTGTGTGATGCATCGATTGGAATATTTTTTGTGCACAAGAAAAGAACTTGTGTCTAAATGAAAAAGAGTAGGAGAAAAGTATAAGAGATTCACACAAGAAGAAGTTACTTGAAAAACTAAAGTTTCACAGCAGCTCGATGTTTTGAGACAAAGAAAATATGTTGCATGCAATATGGTATAGTTGCGCACAAGGCATCCAAAGGTTGCATGAAAGAAAGAGTTGTTTCAACCAGAAGGGATTGCTTAGTCAATCCATGTTAATGTGATATTCATCAGTTGGATGAAATTATAATTTCAATATAGAATATATCTAGAACCGAGGATGTATTCATTAATGATTATTAGGGGAACTACATGTCCACAAACTCTACGTTAATATCTTCCAAGAGTAGCAAGTAAAGTAAGAGGAAGAAGGTGATCCTTTCCATAGCCAGATATCAATTGAAAGAGAATTTTAGAGAGTGTCCCTTGGGAGGGTAGTGAACTATTCCTAAACCATGAAAAGGTAGTGATCTGGGGAATAGAAGTGATCACGCCCAAACATTATTCAGCAACGATTCTTAGTGGATTTGGCACATAAAAATATTTTTGTTTTATGATATTTTGATGTAGACTAGTGAGGATGAACCAAGTAAAATATCTATTTTCTTGTGATTTCAATACTACTTTACTTTCATTTCACCATCATCAGATAAAGAAGGGATGAATAAGATCAAAATAAACACTTTAGATAAAATAGAATGACCCTTTTAATAAAGGGGTCAAGATCCTTTGAGATATGAGGAAGTTTGAAAAGAATATTCATACCCTGATTCTCACATCCATCTTAGGGTATCTAAAAATCTTTTTTGGGCCTATAAACCATGTATCGTAATTGGTTATGATGAGTTGTAACTTATTTTGGGGAGCACCATAAATTCGGGGATGAATTGATAGATGAAACCATGGTGTTTCGGGTGAAAAAGGTGTGGGTAAACACTGTCTTGACAGTTAAATAGCGGGTACGAGTAAAGGATCATGTTTTGAAAACTCAATTACCTTATGTCTAGAGTTTCATGAGGGGATCAGGTTGGGTATTCCAAGTTGTAACACAACCAGCTGGTGATAAATTAATGAAGTAGTTAGGCCATGATATGTGGTTATAAACCCACTGAGGATTCTCAGGGACGTGAAGTGATTTCGCAGGGATTTTATAAAACGTTTTACCTTTTCAAACTATTAAATTATAGGGGAATTTGAATTTTGATTTTGGAAGGGGTTCATTTTGAGAATCAGGATACAGAATAAGATTCTGAGAATTTGAATGACATTAAAAAATGTTTTTGGATAGTGTTTAAGGATCAGTGGAAACCTCAGGTATTCAGGTGGATGTTAAAAAAGGATTTGGTTACTAAGTTATCGAACAATTGTAATAATATTCCATTCAGGGAATAACCATAATAGTCAAATTGACAAGTTATTGAGGGTATATGTTGGACTCATTATCCGAGGTGTTTGACATTATGAACACTTGATGATTCCATGAAATGTTTCTTTGTATTTTTTTGAAATAAAAAAGAGGTCACCCCCATTTATTTAGGCCGACAAGGAATGCTTGGGGAGGGACTTTTGATAGGTGACTACACCACTCTTCCCCCCTTTTTTCCCACCAATAGGGGATGTTTTTTTTGTGTTTTTTGGTATATATGAGGTAAAGTATTGATTAAACACTATGATTTTCCAAGGATCGAATAACAACTGAGAAGGGGGGGGGGAGGTTGAATCAGTTGTTAAACTTTTTATAAGTTTCAAAAATTTAAGAAACATAACCCTTGAAACCTGTAAAGATTTATTTCTTTATCAACCTTTAGTAAGAAAATCAAGAATGAAATAAAGGTAACGAAATAAAGGCATACAAGATTTACAAGGTTTGGCCTCAATAAGAGAACCTACGTCCTTTCCGTAGCCACTCTCGTGTGTCAATGGAAATACACTATAATAAAGAAGTGAATACTACTTGTGCCAACTTTTGTTAGACACCTTCTTTCTCCCAATTGGAAAGATTATACTAACTCCCAATAGTTTACAATGTTTCCTTAAATAATAAATGAGCTAAACACAAGAATAAGAACTTTGTTGAAGTTTCTCAAAAAATTCTCACTCCAAACCTTCAGTACGGTTTTCTTGAATCAGATTTTTTTGAACCCAGTCTTCTCAGCAAGGTAATAATGATTCAAATTTCCTTCTGATAAAAAACTAAAGAAAAAATTCTTCAAGATAATTCTAATCTTCTTGGTAAGGTAATATTATTCTGATTCTCCTCTTCTCAAATACTCAAGAAATTTTTTTCTAGATGGTAGAAACTTTTCACATCGAATTCTCCAGTGCTTCGCCTTTTCCGCATGTGTGAAAGTTGTAAATGAGCGAATGGTCTGAGCACATATTTATAGGCAACTAAGAAAAAAAGGTGGGAAACAAGAAAATCTTTCCCGCTTCCTCAAATTTCAAAAACTCTACAAATCTCTCGTATTTAATATTCAATATTTGACTTATTCAAATCTCCTTAAATTTCACTGAGATATATGCAAAGTTGAAATTATGGTTTTCATGAACTCTTCATATCTTTCTCAAAATGATATAGTTGGATCTTGGTTCTTATTTTCTTAGAAACTTGCTCAGAAATCATGTTCTAAATTGTGTACAAATCAGGTTCCGGTTTTCTCAACATGTTGCTCAGAATTGTCATTCCTGTTTTCTCAACATGCCACCCAGAATTTTCATAAGGTTCCAAATTCAGGTTTCGAACTTTTATTGATATTCCGTTGACTTATTCAACTCTGCAATATTCTTGAAAAACATTTTCTATGAGAAAATTTTCTTTCTCTAAGGATCTTTTCCTTATCTAGGAAAGTTTGTTGTAGGAAACATTTCAATGAGCTCAACAACATCTTCAGGTTCCATGATCTGAGTTTCCCAGCAACATGCTCATATGTAGGATCCAGATAACATGTTCTAAAGAAGGATCCAGGTTTACTCATAAGGTTTCTCTAAATTCATGTTCTGAAATCAGGTTCAGGAAACAGGTTCTGGATTTTTGTTTCATGAAATAGGTTCTAGATTTCTGGTTTATGAAATAGGTTCCGAATTTCTTGTTCAAGAAACAAGTTTTGGATTTCAGGTTTAGGAAATAGGTTCTATATTTCTAGTTCAGGAAACAGGTTCTGGATTTCTGGTTCAGGAAACTGGTTCCAGATATCTGGTTTAGGAAACAAGTTCTGAATTTCTAGTTCAATAAACATGTTCTGGATTTTAGGTTCAAGAAATAGGTTCTGAATTTATGGATCATGAAACAGGTTCAAGATTTCTGGTTCAGGAAATAGGTTCTTGATTTCTGGTTTAGGAAACAGGTTCTAGATTTCTAGTTCAAGAAATAGGTTCTGAATTTCTGGTTCAGGAAACAGGTTCTGGATTTCTGGTTTAGGAAATAGGTTCCAAATTTTTGGTTCAGGAAACAGGTTCTAGATTTTAGGTTCAAGATATAGGTTCTGAATTTCTGGTTCAGGAAATAGGTTCTGAATTTCAGGTTCCGGAAATAGTTTCTGGATTTTAGGTTCCGAAAATAGTTTCTGAATTTCTGGTTCAGGAAATAGTTTCTGGATTTCTTGTTCAGGAAATAGGGTCTGGATTTTAGGTTCAGGAAACTGGTTCTGAATTTCTCGTTCAGGAAATAGTTTCCAAATTTCCTCAGAATTTTTCTTAGTGAAAATCATCAACCATATTCACCATTTCTTCGAAATCATTTATCATGAAACTTTTCAGGATATTTGAGAACTCTAAGATCAGAAAATCATCATCTAATTTTGTTTAGAAAGTTTGAGACACTTTCTTAACATTTGAATTATTATTTTTAAACATCATCCTCTTTATGAAAATATTCAGTAACCAGTAACTTCATCTTTCTGTAACTAAAAACATTCTTTAATAAAAAGATTAGTTGTCAACAAATTCAAAAAATTTTCAAAACAAAACACCACATAGGTTCTTCACTCTCCCCCTTTGGATTTGTTGGAAACCCTAATTTACAAATTTTAACCTCAAAAAAATTTCACATCTTAGGTTCTTGAACATTACCAAAACATAGAATTTCCCATAAAGAGAGTGTCCTGACACCACACTACTTGATAAAGTAATGTTTTTGAAGGATTTCCATCCCCCGGTGAGAAGAAAATTTTGCAGCCATTTAAGGATAAAATTCACCTTACTCAAACTCCACCTCAATGTTTATCATTCTCTTTCTCAATTTTATTTTCGTCTCTCATTTTTCTTTCTCTATCCCCCATTATATGATAACCATAGCTTCAAATTCACAAATTAACAACAATTAAACATTGTTACTTACTCCCCCTTTGTCAACATAATCCAATGCACGGTGGGGGAGACTTTCTTATAATTTTTTAGGAAGTCATGGGATGAGGCTGAACATGGAGTTGCAGCCTCAGTTCAAAAAACCTTTCCTTTGACATTTCTTTTGTAAAAATATCCACAATATTATACTTTGTTGAAATATATTCCATCCATAATTCTCCATCAGAAGCTCTCTCTTTAAAAAATTGATACTTTATATCAATGTGTTTTGATCTTGAATGTTGAACATGATTCTTAGAAAGATCAATGACACTTTGATTATCACAGAGTATCTTCAATGGTTTAGAAAATTTAACTTTCAAATCTTCCAGCTGAACCTTCATCCACATCATTTGAGTACAAGCCTGAGTAGCTGCAACATATTCGGATTCAGCTGTGCTTAATGTTATTAAACTTTTTTCCCTACTGTGCCAACTCACACAACATTCCCCTAAGAAAAATGTTCCTCCTGATGTTGATTTTCTATCATTACAATCACCAGCCCAATCAGCATCGACATAACAATGAAACATCATCACATTGTTTCTCTTGTATAACTACCCATGTGAAGTTGTTCCTTTAACATATCTCAGAATCCTCTTAACTGCCAACATGTGTGATTATTTTGGATTACTTTTCTATCGGGAACACAGAGTTACAACATAAGAAATATCAGGCTTTGAAGCTGTAAGATAAAGGAGACTTCCAATCAACTTTAGAAAGTCTTTCTAATTCACATTGTTCCCTGATTCATCCTTACTCAACTTTGTACCCTATGAGATAGGAGTTGAATTTTCATTTGATTCATCCATCCCAAACATTTTTAACAATTATTTGGCATACTTTTATTCAGATAAGAAAATATAGTTGTGTTGTTGCTAAACTTGTAATCCAAGGACGAAAGATAATTCTCCCAACACTGACATTTCCAAAATTTTCTTCAACTCTTCAACGAACACTTCACAAACCTTTTCTTCATCTCCATAAAAAATTATATCATCCACATAAAACATTACAATTAAAGTTCCATAGTCAACATATTTAACATACAAGTTTCTATCAACCTTTCCTTTAGAAAAGTACATATTTATTAGAGAATTGTCTATCTTTGAATACCACGCTCGTGGAGCTTGTTTCGGCCCATACATGGCTTTCTTCAATGTTCAAACATTGATATCATCTTCATTAAGTAAAAACACACAAATTTGTTCCATGTAAACATATTCCACAATATCGCCATTTAAGAAATATGACTTTGCATCCATCTGATAAAACTTGTAATTCTAATGAGTATCCATTGCAAGAAACATTCAAATAGTTTCCAACCTTGCAACAGGGGAAAAGGATTCATCAAAATACACACCTTCCACTTGTGTATATCCTTTACAAACAATCCTTACTTTGTTTCTTGTATCTTCTCTATGCTCATTCAATTTATTTCTATAAACCCACTTGGTTATGAAAACATTCTAATTTGCTAGCCGTGGAACAAGTTCCCATGTTTCATTCTTCTCAATATGATCCATTTCTTAATTCATTGCATCCACCCATTCTTTATGTGAATAACTTCTGAAACTAATTCTAGTTCAACTTTTGAGATAAGGGAAGTCTGATTGTATAATCTTAACTTCCTTTTTGTCTAAACTGGAGTCTTCTGATCCCCAATAATATTTTCAGATTCAACATATTTTTGTAAGGTATGAAAACTCACATTTCTTTTCCCAGCATCACTTTCTTCCCCATGTGACTCATCTGAGTCACTTTCACTCTGGTGGGGATTCTCTGATTTATCTTCCAAAGTATTCTTAACTAATTTTTTGATGGAACATGGATTTTCAATTACCTTCACATATGAGTCCACCGAATTCTGTAAACCTTTATTCTAGCATTTGTAACTTCTTCTATTTAGTGAATAACCCATAAATATTCCTTCTTCATATTTCTCATCAAACTTTCCTAAGTTCGGATTTTTGATTTTGAGCAAGCATGGACTTCCAAAAACATTGATGTATTTAATAGAAGGTTTTTTGTTATATCACATCACGTAAGGAGTCATGTTGGTTTCTAGTCTCAATAATCATCTATTTTGAACTTGCACAGCAGTGATAACATCTTCTCTCCAAAATAATTTTGAAAGTTTGTATTCAGATAACATAGTTCTTCCCATTTTCACCAAGCTTCTATTTTTTCTTTATGTAACTCCATTTTGTTGTGGAGTATAGGGAGAACTATACTGATGTTTGATACCATGGTTCCTTAGATATGTTTCAAAATAATTGCTTGTGAACTTGGCACCATTGTCTATTCTCAGCTTCTTTATGGAGGCTCCCAATTTTTCTCAACATCTCTTCTGAAGAATTTAAACATTTCAATAGCCTCTGACTTATGCTTCATGAACATGATGTTTTTCAACTAGTGAAATCATCACTAAAGGTGATAAAGTATAAATATCCTTTTGTTGATTGATGTCTCATTGTCCCACACAGATCGGAATGAATAAGTTCATGTGGGTTTTTAGATTGAATCTCAACTCATTTATGACTTTTGTTAGTCATATTCCCATTCTGAGAATTAATACAAACATATTCATCTCTTCTATTCAGTTCTAGAAAATTTCGAACGACATCAACTTTAGAAAAGTTACTCATGTTCTTCTTCCCAAGGTGCCCAAGTATTCAGGGCCATAACTTGTTTTCATCATCAACACTCAAATAAAAAGAGTTATTGGATTATCCAATTTGAAAGAGATTCCCACCGGTTCTTTCTCCTTTTGTAATTACTTATACATTTTTCACTCTTTTGATGATACAAGAATCCTTTCTGAAGATAACTTCTTTTCCATCATCTGAATGTTGACATACACTAAGTAAGTTATGTTTTATCCCATTAAAGAGCAGGACTTCCTTAGATTTCAGTTTCTCTGCTTCAATCTCTACTGTTCTGATTCAATTAATTTTTAAGGAACTATCATTTCCAATAGTAAATTCTCCATCAACATGACATTCAACACATTCTAATATTTTTATATCACCTGTCATGTGTGAAGAAAAACCACTTTCAAGAATCCATGGTTTGTTCCTCTTACTTGCATTCAAAGCTATCTCAACAACAAAAGCTATCTCATCAACCTTCTTATTTTCAACTTTCTTTTCTTTATTATTATAAGAAAATTGTTCTGGAAGAAGAGTCATACATAATTTGACATGATGTCTCCACTGACCACATCTTCCACAAACTTCTTTCAAAAAATCAAATTGATTCTTTGTTGGAATGTTTCTGACATCTTGAGAATTCACCTTTTCAACTTTCTGTGAGTACGGAAAGTTACTCAGTCTTATTTCACTATTTCTTCCAATTATTTCAAACCTTATTCCGGGTAGAGATAAATTGTGCCAACAATTATAAGCTCTATTCCCATATATTCTGCAGCACCATCAATAGCCCTCAAATTGTGGTTTTTTATTCAAGAATGTTTTTTCTCTATGAAAACGTTGCTGAGGTTGATAACTTCTTTCAACTCTAGAAAACTCAAGATATAGGTCATCTCTTCTTTTGAGTGAGTTTTCAACTTCTGTAGGATTGATAGGTTTCTCACATCCTTTATCCACAAAATATTTAGTAATAATTTTTTTCATAACCTGAATTGTTAGAAGAATCAGATAACACATTATTTTTGATAGTATACAATTTCACCTGATTCTCATGGTAATCCTTCTTAGAAATCTTGGATGTCTTGGCTTTAACATCAGTGGATTTGTGAAAGTTTTCATTCATCTTCCTTAGGGTATTTTCAGATTCAATATCTTTTTATTGAATCTTGTTGACCTCGTCTTCTTTAGTTTCCAGCTTCTTGCTAAGATCTTCAATCATCTTTCCTTGTTCAGAAATTCTAAGTTTGTAACTTAAAATTTCTTGAATGTATTCATGTTCCTTCTTGGTAACATCTTTACTTCCATCATGAACTTCATCATGATTTTTCTTCATCACATGAATTTATTTCATGGTATATTTGTTTTTATCAAGACATACAAGAAGTTCGTATCTTAGCTGATATTCTCGGTAAGAATCTTCACCACCTTCTTCACTCTCTGAGAAAACATTTTTTTCTCAACTTTTTCAATGATGTTTCTGAATCTTTATTTACATTTAACTTCTGAGTAATCATTTTCTGATGATTCTGATTCAATATTATTTCTCAACATAATTCTTTTATTTCCAAAAAACTTCTTCTTGAATTCTTTAGATGTTTTCTCCTCTTTTTCATTCTTGTTATACTTCTTCCATCGATGATTATCATTAAAAAAATCTTGATATTATCCAACTATCTTCTTAGGGAAATTCATAGAAAAGTTTCTAATTCCACAACACTCAAAAAATTTGAGAGTAAGTTTCCCTCTATGCTTTCCTCTTCCTCTTCGATAGTTCTTGGATATGAGAGACATGATTCTTTCATTCAAATCTTCATCTTCCTTATCAATGGAATCACAATGATCACCTTCACCATCATCTTGGATTTTCATCTTTTTCGTAGCTTCAAAATCCATTTCATCTTTCATATTCTTCTTAAGGATTAGAGATTTCCTCAATTCATAAGCAAAAATAATGTTAAGAAATTCATCAAGAGATAAATCATCCTTATCTTCTAAAGCTGAAATTTTAGAATCAAACCTTTCTTGAAAGTTTCTCATAAGTTTATTCACAATTGTATAATCTTAAAAATCTTCTTCAAATCCCCTGATATAGCATACAATTTCATTATATCTGGTGAATTATTCATGCATTGTTTTATCATCTCTCATCCTGATGTCTTCAAACTTAGTACACCATATTTTTAGCTTGAAATCCTTGAGTTTTGTATTTCCTTAGAAAACACTTTCCAGCTTTTCCCACATGCCTTTTTATGTTGTGAGACCCATCACCTTTTGATAAAAATTTTCTGATAGGGACATGAGAATAAAATTTCTTTCCTTTCCATTAACTTCTATGTTTCTCTTATCAACAAATTTCATAGGAGCATTTTTTTCTATAGGTGGAAAGCCAATAGTATTAGCATCAACAACTTCAAGGCTAAGAGATAAGAGATAAAGAATCATCCTATTTTTTCATCTATAATAATTCTTGCCATCAAATATAGGAATTCCTCTACTGTTGACAGAATTGATATTCTCCATGATAAGGATAAAACATGGGAACCTCCCTCTGATACCACTTGATGTTCCAAGGATCGAATAACAACTGATAAAGGGGGTTTGAATTAGTTGTTAAACTTTTTATAAGTTTTAAAACATTATGAAACTTAACCCATGCAACATGTTAAGATTTATTTTCTTATCATCCTTTAGCAAGAAACTCAAGCATGCAAGAAAGGTAAAGCAAGAAAGGCAGACTTGATTTACCAGGTTCAGCCTCAATAAGAGAGCCTACATCCTTGCTATAGCCACTACTGTGGGTATATGGAAATCCACTATAATAAATAAGTGAATAAAACCTTTTCCAACTCCTGTTAGACACATTCTATCTCCCAATAGGAAAGATTATACTAACTCCCATCAGTTTACAATGTTTCCTTAAAGGAAAAATGAGTCAAACACAAGAATAGGAACTTTGTTGAAGCTTTTCCACAAATTCCCACTCTGAATCTTCAGTCCGGTTTTATTAAATCCAATTTTTTTTTGAAATCGGTCTTCTCAGTAAGGTAATGATGATTATGATTTTCTTATGCTAAAAAACTAAAGAAAAACTTCTTCAAGATAATTCTGATTATTTTAGAAAGGTAAGATGATTCCAATTCTCTTATTCTCAAACACTCAAAAAAACATTTTCAATATGGTAGAAACATTTCACTTCAAATTATCCCAGGATATGCCTTTTCCGCATATGTGAAAGTTGCAAATGAGTGAATGGTATGAGCACATATTTATAGGAAACTTAGAAAACAATGGCGGGAAACATGAAAATCTTTCCCACTTCCTCAAATTTCAAAAACTCCGCAAATCTCTCGCATTTAATCTTCAATCTTTGACTTCTTCAAATGTCCTTAAATTTCACCGAGATTTACACAAAGTTGAAATTCTAGATTTCTTGAACTCTTTATATCTTTCTCAGAATGATAAAGCTAGATCTTGGTTCTGATTTTATTAGAAACTTGCTCAAAAATCAGGTCCCAAATTGTGCACTAATCCGGTTCCAGTTTTCTCAACATGTTGCTCAGAATATTCATTCCGGTTTTATCAACATGCTACTTAGAATTTTCATTCCTCTTTTCCTAGAAACATTCTCAGAAGTAGGATCTAGATAACATGTTCATAAGTAGGATCCAGGTTTCCTCATAAGTTTTCTAAAAATCCTGGTTCCAAAATCAGGTTCAAGAAACAGGTTTTGGATTTCTGGTTTAGGAAACAGTTTCTAGATTTCTGGTTTAAGAAACAGGTTCCGAATTTCTAATTACGGAAAAATGTTCATGAATTTTGGTTCAGGAAAGAGGTTATGGATTTCTGGTTCAGGAAACAGGTTCTGGATTTCTTTTTCAGGAAACATGTTTTGGATTTCTGGTTCAGGAAACATGTTCCGAATTTCTGGTTCAGGAAACAGGTTCTGGATTTCAGGTTCAGGAAACAGATTTTGAATTTCTGCTTCAGGAAATAGGTTCGAGTTTTTTGGTTCAGGAAACATGTTTTGGATTTCTAGTTCAGGAAACAGGTTCTAGGTTTCTGGTTTAGGAAACTGGTTTCGAATTTCTAGTTCAGGAAATAGGTTCTGGATTTCTGGCTCAGGTAACAGGTTTCAAATTTCTAGTTCAGCAAAATGGTTCCAGATTTTAGGTTCAAGAAACTGGTTCTGAATTTTTGGTTCAAGAAACAGGTTTAGGATTTTTGGTTTAGGAAACAAGTTCTGGATTTCGGGTTTAGGAAACAGGTTCCGAATTTCTAGTTCAAGAAACAGGGTCTGGATTTCTGGTTTAGGAAACAAGGTCTAGATTTTTGGTTCAGGAACTAGGTTCCGAATTTCTGTCTCAGAAAATAGGTTCTGAATTTTCTCAGAATTTTTCTTAGTGAAAGTCGTCAACCATCTTCACCATTTCTTCAACAGCTTTTTCATAAATATTTTCATGATATGTGAGAACTTTAATATCATAAAAGCATCCTCTGATTTTCTTTAGAAAGTTTGAGACACTTTCTTAACTTCTGACTTCTTATTTTTTAATATCATCCTCTTTAAGAAAATCTTCAGCAACCAAAAACATCAACTTTCTGTAACTAAAAAACATTCTTCATCAAAAAGATTAGTTGTCAATAAATACAAAACTTTTTTAAAACAAAACACCACATGGGATCTTCACAATAAATGAGGTTAATATTCATTGTTAATATATATATATTATTCAAGTGTTTTATTATTAATAAACACCATTTTAGTTCAGTTTACACTTTGAACATCATTACACATTATGATGGTAAGTCCTTCTTAAAATGAACTATTACATGGTACATTTTTTAACACCATATAAAATACCCAATGGTCTTGATTTTTTTTAATATTTAGCTTTCAGGATTCTCATTACGTTGGAAAAAATTCATACTTTTGGAGTACTTGAAGATTCACATTCGAAGACCACCAGAATGGGCTTTCATGACAACACATTTTGGGAAAAATATTCTGGACAACAACCCAATACATATACTGTAGCGGCTAGGATCCATGACCAATGATTATAAAAATTTAACTAAAGATATAGTACATAATTTTGAACATTTCATATAATAGTTATAAGAGATAATTTGGATGGTTTAAGAGAGTTATTGGTTCCCCAATGTTCACATAAAATTCCAGGCTAGATTCTGCGGCCCCGAAAAACATCCCACAATTTCAATGATATCTCGCAAAAAACAAATTTCATATGGAATTAAATATTTCAGGTAGTTAGGATATATCATGGGATTAATTTTATTATTCTATGTCCCACTCCAATTTGGCCACCTAGAAGGTCATTTGGACCCCATTGTTCGTTGGATGCAAGCTGGATTCCACTTCTTGTCAAGAGTGGAAAAGTCTAAGTTCTATAAGCTTTCCACCACCCTATGACTACCATACTCTAGTGGGATGGCTTTAAATATTGGAGGTTTGACCTAAGGCTCAAGAAATGCCTATTTAAGGCAATGGTGTTGGAGTATTTATGATCTTTGGTGGTTTCATTCATTGTAATGTTGTGCTACATTTTTGTTGTCTCAAGTTGTCTTTCACATGTAAGTTTTTCTAATTCATCTTAGTTTCTAAATAAAAGTTCTTCTTCTCCAATTATTCTGTTCTTATTCATATCTTGTTGACACTTTTGTATGGTTGTGTGAATTTACTCACTCCAATACTTGTGAAATTATCACACAATGGTGGAGTGATCGTTATTTCATTGTTTTTTTACTTCTTCAATTCCTCCCTCATGAGTCTACTTCCCACTTCCATTGAAACCATAGCATCAATATAGGGATAACCCGCTTATGGGTCGACGCAAGGGAGAATCATGGGGCTGGATTTTATGTTATTTCTTTATCCATTAAAATCTAATCACTTCTTTTTATTGATAATTTTTTTAAAGATCTTTAAACTCCTCCATCCTTGTTAAATTTAAGTCCACACACTTCAAGTGCTAATATGAAACTTTACATTAGGGTGCTCAAAACATCAATCCTTAAAGTGTATAGGTGATTAGTATTAAGGTGTGTATGTATTAAACTAGTAAATAATGACGTTTTTTGATATTTTTAAATGAACCCATCTGAAATATATGAAATTGAAATAGTTGAAAAAGGAATGCATCCAATCCACCAAAAGTGATAAACTATAACCAACTCATTATTTTAAATAGAACTCACTTAAGTATCTTATATTTCACTTAAACCCATATAAAATCAACCCATGTTGGCCACTTCATAGTGAAAAACAATCCATATAATGTATGTGCCTGTGGTTGGTGGTCATGTACACCAAAGGAAATATTTTTATTAGATCCCAATCTTCCTAATACTCAAAATTCAAAAATTGCTCCCATTTCAATGGATGGTATTCAATGAAAAACAAGTCATAAACCTGGGTGGGAACCAAAATGGAGATCCAAATGAAGCAGCTCCAAACATGGGGAATGCAGTCGATCAAACCATGAATGACTATCTCACACCTGCCTGGACCCATGTCCCTCATGCTTTAGACTCAATTCGCTAAGAGATTCCAACTACATATTTAAACCCCATGTCCTAAACCACCTTCCCACATTCCATGAAATGGAGTCCAAGATTCCCTACCTTCACATTTAGGAGTTCAATGACATTGTAGAAACCATGTGTCCCCCACATCAACTAGAATCATCTAAGACGAGTATATTTCCTTTTACTTTAAAGGATCAAGCTAAAAATTGGCTAAACAATTTGAGACTATCATCCATCAACTCTTGGGACCAATTACAAAGAGAATTATACAAAAAATACATTCCCCACAACAAAACAATTACAATTAAAAAGAGCATACAAAATGTTTTTGAAAAAGAGGGAGAGTCATTATATGAAACATGGTTAAGGTTCAAAGACACCCTAAACATGGTTCCAAACCATGGTTTTTTTATTCCTGAACAAGTGAGAATTTTCTATTAAGGGTTGGTCCCATGGAACAAACAATTCATTGACATGATTTGTAATTAGGCCTTTAAAAAAATCCCCAAATAATGCTTACGAGTATATAGAAAGCCTTTCTAAACAAAACCAAACATGGAGAACATCACCTAATTAGAAAAATCCAAAAAGAACAACTGAAATGCATACACTTGGAGAAGAGGAAATCTATAGGAATAAACTTGTAGCAATCACTTTGATGGCTGGATAGATATACCTTAGAAAAATCCATGAAATCCAAACTATAGACCCTGTTTTCACAATTTGTGACCAACATGACCACAAAACATACAACTTCCCAACCATTTCATCTAACAAATATTTTCTTCTAGGAGGACAAACTACTGAAGTTAGTGCCCTAAACTTCCAAAATCCCCAATATCAAAATACACTCAACCAAAGGTATAATGGCCATCTAGGATTCCGTTGGAAATATAACCAACACCTTGTCAGCCACAAGAAACAAACCCCTACCCTCCACAAAATTTTAATAAACATAACCAGTTCCAACCACAACCAGTCCATTACCAACACCCTTTTATCCAATACCAATAACCTATCCAGAAACCCATGAAACAAAAAATCCCACAACCAAAGTGTCCTCTTAGGATAATCCATCTCAAACAAGCCCCTAATCAGTTTTCCCTCTACCAATCCTTGAATAGTTGTGTAAAAAAATGGAGAAAATGAAATCAGAAGTCTCATCCTTTAAACATGAACTAAAAACCATAAAAACTGGGAAGGCAACCATGCCTAATCAGGTGGTACCATCCCCAACATTAAGGGTAGATTCAAGTTTCAGTCAATAAACTCATGAAATAATAATGGTTGTGAGAGTTTTAAGAAGTGGGAAATTAATTGAGACACCTGAAAAAATAATTCAAAAACCATCTAAAACTTCAAACACTAATGAAAAGTAAAATGTACCACATGATGAAACTGAAAATACTGATAAAAATGTGAAAGAAACAACTCTTAAGAAACAATGCCACAACCAGCACCATTTTCTCAATGCATGAGGGAGAAAACCAATCATGAATTGAGTGAAACATTGAGGGAAATATTCTCACAAGTCAAGTTGAAATTACACTCCTCGATGCCATTCAAACATTTCCTACATACTCAAAATACCTTAAGGACCTATGCACATTTAAAAGAAAATTATCACATAAGAACCAAGTCCTTTTGGTAGAAAATGCTAGCATAACAATCCAATTAACCCTTTTACCCAATATGAAAGACCCAGGATATCCCTACATCAATGTTGAACAAGGAGAGAAAAAAGTTGTCGAAGCCTTGTGTGACCTAGGTTCCAGTGTCAATTTCATTCCCTATGCTGTGTACTTATCGTTAGGCTGTGAAGAGCTCCAACCCACATCTGTCACACTTTAACTTGTTGATCGTAGCATTAGGGTCACAAAGGGGATTTTAATGGATGTTCTGGTAAAATTAGAAAACATCATCTACCCTGCTGACTTCATTTTCCTTAATAAAAATCCAAACTTAGGCAACAAGGAGCAAACCTCAATCATCCTTGTCCACCCCTTACTTGTAGCAATCAAATCTATTATCTGAGTATGAAATGGGAACATGACCATCACCTTTGGAAACATGAGTCTAGACTTGAACATCTATAATGAAAGATCACAAATAGGGGATGATGAGGATATTCATGAAGTAAACATGATAGAATGTGTTGATAATGAATCCATAGAACATCAAGGAATATTTTGAAAATGTTTAAGTTAGGAAAAGATTAATTTCATTTTTTCACATGAAGGAAGTTTTTCACCTTAACTAGAATCGCATTCAGATTGCTCCTATGATGAAATCTTAAGATCAAAAATCAATCAAAACATTCAATAAAACATATTTATGGAGACAACTCCAACTCCCTTCCCTATCACTAATCAAACCAATCTTGTAGATGAAATTCCTACCCATGGGGAATCAATCCTACCTTATCATCATAAAAAATAAATTGATCATCATTCAATGTCTCAATCTTCTACTGATATTTTGAACTAACCTGATCTTGAATTGAAAGAACTTCCTACTGCTCTTAAGTATGACTTCCTAGGAAAAAATGGAACACATCCTATTGTCATTCCTTATTCTCATAAATCCGATCATGGTATGATGCTTCTAGATGTCTTTAGGAGACATAAGAAAGCCATTGGATGGACCTTATATGACATTCCTAGGATAAGAACATTTATCGGGACTCATAGGATTGTTATGGAATTTGATTCAAAGCCACATCTTCAACCTCAGCAGCGACTCAATCAGAATATCATGGAAGTAGTGAGAAAATAACTTCTGAAATTGTTAAAATCTTGGATCATCTATCCCATATATGAGAGTGAGTGGTTCAGCCCAATCTATGTGGTTCCTAAGAAGGTTAGAATCACGGTGATAACCATTTAATATGGAGAGATTCTTCTAACTTCGGTGAGTAGTGGTTGGAGGGTCTGCATTGATTATAGGAAGCTAAACTCATTTACCCAGAAGAACAATTTCCCCTTAACATTCATTGACCAAGTACTTGAGAGAGTGATAGGTCATTCTTTCTATTGTTTCTTAGATGGGTACTTGGGGTACAATTAGATTGAGGTATCCCTAGAGGATCAAGGGAAGACTACATTCACCTGCCCATTCAACTCCTTTTCCTTCAAACGCATGCCCTTCAGGTTATGCAATGCCTCTGGAACATTGTAGTGGCGCATGCTATGAATCATTTCAGACATGGTAGAGGATTTTATAGAGGTCTTCATGGATGAATTATCTGTGTTTGGGGATATATTTCAGGGGTGTCTGAGGAATGTGGAGAGAGTTTTACCCAGATGTGTAGGAAATAATATGGTCCTAAACTGGGGTAAAATCCATTTCATGGTTAAAGATGGACTATTCATTGGCAATATAGTCTCAGGAAGGGGGATTGAAGTTGATAAAGACAATGTTGACATCATTATTCACTTTCCATTACCCATGACTGTTATGGAAGTAAGTTCTTTCTTAGGACATGCTGGTTTCTGAAGAAGGTTCATTTGGAATTTCAGCTCTATTTCTCAACCAATTTGTTCTATACTGGTGAATTATGATCTATTTTTATGTACATAAAGCTATGAGGATTCATTCTCTACACTCAAGTCTGCTCTTACCTCTCCTCCCATCATGAAATCCCCAAATTGGATCCTTCCTTTTGAACTCATGTGTGATGCCAATGACTTTTCTTTAGGATATGTGTTAGGGCAACATTGTGATAAAAATCCTTATATAATTTCTTATGGAAGAAAATATTTAAATGATTCCAAAATTAACTACTCAACAACTAAGTAGTTACTTGCTGTTGTGTTTTCCTTAGAAAAGTTTAGGTACTAGCTCTTAGGATACCCCATCACTGTGTTTACTGAAGATTATGCAACGAAATACCTTTTCCCAAAATAAGATTCTAAGGCTAGACTGATTAGGTGGGTACATATTTTACAAGAATTTGACTTCAAAATCAAGGACCAAAAGGGTGTTGAGAATGTTTTATCTGGTCATCTATCTTGGGTAGAGTTTAATTAAAAATTATCTCAACTTTATTTGTCTAATTCATTCCCAGATGAACCCCTATACTCTGTGAGTGACTGCCCTTGGTTTGATAACATAACCAAATTCTCTGTTACAAGAGTCATTCCAAAATTCTTAGGGCATCAATCTCGATGTAAATTTCTTTTGGATGTTTGGAACTATGTCTTTGATGATCAAAACCTCTATAAGTTCAGTCCTGGCCAATTCCTTGGGAAGTGTGTCCAAGAATCTAAACAAGAGTCCATCCTTAAATTCTATCATAGTGAGGCATGTGGAGGTCTCTTTTCCTATAAAAAAATTTCTTCTAAGGATCTTCAGCATGGTCTCTTATGGCCCACCCTCTCAAGAGACTCATACACATTTTTCAATGATTTTCTATGTTTCAAAAAGTTTGGTCCATCACAAAAGGAATCAAATTCCCATCACTCCAATCTTAGTAATTGAAATATTTTACTACCAGGGAATAAATTTCATGGGTCCCATCCCAAAAATTAGGTGATATCTATATATTATTTTAGCTGTTGATTATCTCTCCAAATGGGTCGATTATATTCATACAAAATCTAATGATAATAAAACTGTGATTAGATTTCTCAAAGAAAATATCCTCTTTAGATTTGGAATTCATAGATCTATCATTAGTGATCATGGAACTTGTTTTTGAAATTGTCCATTCCCAGCACTCATGGAAACGTTTGGAATTTCTCCAAAAGATTCCATTTATTTCCACCCACAGACCAATGGTCAAGATGAGTTAGCCAATTGAGAAATAAAATAATGTCTTGGGAAAACTGTTAATCCATCTAGAAAAGATTGGTCTAGAAAACCCTTAGACGCTCTTTGGGCCTATCAAACTACATATAAAACCATTTTAAGAATTTTCCCATATTTGTGGGTTTATGGGTTCACAATCCATTTACCAGTTGAAATTGAATATAAGGCTTTTTGGGAAATTAAGAAAATGAATTATGACCTCTCATTAGATGGAACAAAATGTAAATTTGAACTCAATGAACAAAAAAATATAGGATGGAGGATTATAAAAATTAAAGGATAAATAAAGCTAGAGTTCAAGACTACCAATCTCAAAATCTTAAAACCAAAAACATTGTATCGGGTAAACCTATTCTTTTTTATTTCTCTAAACTTCATTTTCATTTGGGAATGTTGAGGTCCAGATGGTCCGGTCCATACATAGTGCATAAGGTGTACCTCCATGGGGCTGTAGAAATTTAAGATGCCACCAATGGTAAAACCTTTAATGATAATGGTCATAGAGTCAAACCATTCATTGATCCATTCCAAAAACATGAATTTGATGAAGACTTGTGTGAAAAAACCCTAGATGAGGAAAATACTTAATCAATTTGGGGACTATGTTGATCTAGGAACATTAAACAAAAGCACTGCACGAGAGGAAAATCGTGGTTTTTATGTTTCCAATATTTTTGAATCATCTTTATTTTAAAATAGTATTAATGAATCATTTAGATATTTAAAAAAATTAAATAACAAATAAACTCTAAATATGATAGTACCTTAGACTGTTGACCTATTCTTCTATTATTTGTATGAATGGGTATGAGAGGGGAACATCGTATTCATCCATGTCATGTGGTGTGATCCCGGAGCAATACCTTACCCATAAATTTAAAGAGAAGACAATGTATCATCAGTTTATTTTATGTTACTTTATGATTTTTTATGTTAAAATAAAAATACAAAAAAAATATAAAATGACATTTGTAGGTTGTGGGGAAGACCCCGTCACAACCGGGGAAGCCACTTGGAATCGAACCCAGGACTGAAGGGAGACAGGGGCATGTGCTTACCACTGACCTATGGCTTATAGTGATTCATTATTCTATAATTTTTGTATATATACTTATATTTTACCTTTTTAATTATATGAATATATATATATATATATATATATATTTGTTTTTTTTTGTGTGTTTTTCTTTTTTCCACTATGGAACTCTGCAAGTCACATGGATATCAAAGGACAAAATTGGAGGTGCAAGAACTTTAACTTCAACCACCATGTGACTTCATTCCACAATCTTCATATTTTAAATTCCTTTTAGAACTCCTCTCGTCTATCTTTACCCCCTTATAAATTTTATTTTCTTTAAACACGGGGGGATAATGTTATACTATGTTGGGGGTGAAAATAATGAAAACATTTAATTAATTTTGTGTGCATAAAAAAATGTGTGGAAGGAAAATTTTCTTTAACATTGAACATGATAATACACAATTCACACTTTTAAATTGAATATCAAATAATTTAGCATGCCATGATTCTGATTTTAATCCATGTACAATTTCTTGAGCATATATTTTGGAAAGTGTGTCTGTCTAATGTGTTATTTTATAGTTTATATTTTCATCCAAATAAAAAATCACAATGTGGGTCCTTTGGATAGTGGGGTATTAGTTTGATTTCCTGGGGTCCCCCAAATAAATAGCCTAGGTTTTGTGATAATTATAGTTTTAATAAGAGTATTCAAAAAAGTCAAAATAAAATAAAAATAAAAAAAGAAAACCATAAATTTGTGCGTAGAGTAGTGAAATGACTAATGTGCGGCTTTCACCACTTGGGGATCATTACTCCATAGTTTTCTGGACTAGAGTTAGTGATTTTATCTCAATTTGTGGTAGTTTTACTTTGTTTTTTACTAAGCTAACTTGAGATGATGCATGACTATGTGTTCTTTACATGGTGCCCTATGGTCTTTGAGCCTAGGAGTCATCTGCAAAGTCTCACTATATGGGTTGAATCTATTCAGTGCAGTTTCAATTACCATGAAAAAATTGAAAAAAAGAAAAAAATACATATATATATATATATATAATTTTAATACTCATATTAATATTGAAATGTGATTCAACCCAACACTTACATCATTTCCCCCTTGAATAAAGATGAATCCCCATGTCTATTTTGATACACTACACATCATTATGCTTAATTGATATTGGATGAAATATGATGATTAATTTGAACAACGGAGTGGGATTATGGTTGGGATATACTTATGAAAATATCTTGTATTAAAATATTTTGACATGTTTCATGATTTTTTGGTATAAGGGTTCATGGTGATCAATGTGTATTAAAACGTTTTTGGAAAAGAGAATTTAAATTCCATATATTTGAGATATATTTTGATCGGTACTAGAAAAACTCAAGTCGGGTGGTGTGTTTAGCCACTGAATGAGGATAGTATTCATTTTTAATATATTTAATATTCATGTGCATTATTATTCAAAAACACCATTTTATTTCAATTTAGACTTTGAACATCATTTAACATTATGGTTGTAAGTCCTTCTTAAAATTCTCTATTACATGGTACATTTTTCAACACCCTATAAAATACCTAATGGTCTTGATTTAATATTAATATTTAATTTTCAGGTTTCTTATTACATTAGGAATAATTCATAATTTTGTAGTACTTGAGGATTCACATTGGAAGACCACTAAAATGGGATTTCATAGAAACACATTCTGCGAAAAGTAAATTGGACAACAACCCAATAAAGAGACTATATTAGTCAGGATCCAAGACTAATTATTTTACAAATTTAACTGAAGATAGAGGAAATAATTTTGAATATTTCATAAAATAGTGAAAAAATCGAATTCAGATGTTTTAAGTGATTTCCCAGTGGCCTAAGTTGGAGATAAAATTCTGGTCTAGATTCTGCGGACCAGAAAAACAGCTCACCATTTCAATGATATCTCAAAAAAATCCATTTATGTTGAAATTTTACAAGAGGTAAGGTGACATATAAGGATCCATTTTCATCTTCGATGGCCCACTCTAATTAGGCCATATAGAAGGTAATTTTGATTCCACTGTTCGGTGGATGCAATCGGGCTTCCACTTCGGGTCAAGAGTGTAAAAGTATAAGTTCCACAAGCTTTCCACCATCCTAAACCTACCATAATCAGGTGGGATGACTTAATATATTTGAGGCTAGAACCAAGTCTCCCAAAATTACTATTTAAGGAAGTGGTGTTTGAGTATTTATGATCTTTTTTTCTTTTTTTCAGTGTAATGTTTTGCTGCATTTTTGTTGTCTCATGTTGTCTTTCATAGGAAAGTTGATCTAATTTATCTTTGTTTCTAAATAAAGGTTCTTCTCCTCATATTATTAAATTCTAATTCATATCACGTTGATACCTTTGGATCATGGTGTGAATTTATTCACACCAAAACATGTCAAATTGTCACATAATGGTGGATTGATCGTTATTTCATTGTTTTTTACTTCTTCAATTCCTCCCTCATGAGTCTACTTCCTAATTAAATTGAAACCATTGCATCAATGGAGAGATAACATATTTATGGGTTTATCCAAGGGAGTAGAATACGTCTGGGTTGGATGTTATTTCTCACTCCATTAATTTATAATCACTTCTTTTAATTGAGAATTTTGTTTGAATATCTTTAAACTCCACCATCCTTGTTGAATTTAAGGTCACACACTTCAAGTGCTAATGCAAAACATTACATTATTGTGCTCAAAACATTGATCCTTCAAGTGTATAGGAGATTAGTATTAAGGTGAGTAGGTATTAAACTAGTAAGTGATAATTTTGTTTAATCTTCGTAATTGAACCCATCTTAAATATAATAAATTGAAATAGTTGAAAAAGGAATGCATCCAATCCACCAGAAGTGATAAACCAGGATCAACTCATTCTTTTAAATTGAATTCACTTAAGTATATTATATTTAACTTAAAATAACATAATATCAACCCAATTTCTCCACTTCATAGCCAAATAAATCCATATAATGTACATATATGTAGGCTGCTTCTTAGGTCTCAGGTGATTCGATAACCCAAGCTAAACTACAAGGAACCACATAACTTTAAAATCTTGGGTAAATTTAGGTGAGGCCAAGTGTCCATTACATTATCTGATATGATTTTTCTTCATTTTTATTTAGTTATTTACTTCTAATTCCACTAATGCATGTTGGGATCAATTAATGGTGATTTATATTTTATATGGATTCATTAGAGGACATCCCTAGATGATATATCCACCCTGTTGCTTATAATTTTGATAGAGATACATCATGGTATGATTTTTTCATGGGTTCTATGTTAAATTAAATAATATTAGTAACTAGAATGGTTGTATAAATTGGGTATTTTGGATGGAATTGGTTCTAAGGTGTGTTTGGAATTTATTTCACCCTACTGCTAAAGGTTACAACAAGTGGATGATGCCTGATGAGATTTTATAATTTATGAAAAATTAAGAGAAATTGCGAATTAATTGAAAATTTTAAAATAGAATTGAATAATTAATCATAAATATTTTACAATTAATTTTTGTATATTTTTCCATATGACAGGTTCATGGGATGTTTATGCGACTATGGACACTTTTAGGCTATGATGGTTGAGCTTGATTTTTAAAAAATGAATAACCTAATTTTTGAGGTAGGTGGTCCCTCATACATGGCCATTTGATACATTCATTAGTTGATATATATATTATGTGATATTTTTTGACTCAAAATTATGAGATATTGACCTTTTTAATTAATAATTTTTTAATTAAATGAAATGATTATAAATTAAACAATGTGAGAAGGGCCATGATGGACCCTTGTGTATGGGATGGATGCCTCAATTGATGATGGTCGAGAGAAAAATTATAGTTGAATACATTGAGATATAAAAACCCTTTGAGAGTTTTGAATTAAATAGAATGGGTTGTGTGAGATATATCATCCATAGTAACAGATTCCTTAGTGACTTCCAGGTATATGTGAGTGTTTAATTGAGGTGGTTGGATAATTAGGTGTCCATGAGGACCGTTGAGATGCCCTAGAGACATCGAGCTAGTTGGTATGACTACAGGGTGAGTGTTCCTACCCCACTAGGATGTGATTAATAGGGTGAAAAGTGTAACACCCTAAAAATTTAGTTTATAAGAATACTATTCATGATAGTTTACATAACAGGAAACAACTGGATTTAAGAAAACTACGATATACTGTAAACATATTATTATTTAAATGTGAATGTTATAACCTATACATTAAATTTGATGTATGAATTCAAACAACTAAATTATAAATATGTATAAATGTTATATATAATTCAAATATATTGATTAATTTATAATAAATAAGTACTTAATTTTTTGTAAAGTTGTTTTATGCTTGAAAAATATGATTTATTCAAAAAGGGGTTTATTACATTTTGTGTGTAGAAATTAGGATTAATTCTGTAGAATTGTGTGTTTTTGGACTCGATGAAACTACATAAGAATATGAATTTTTTCATTTACTGGATAGTCTATTTTTAAACCATGTTTCAGATTGGAATTTTGTGAGTTGTAACACCCCAACATGATTTTTTATACTTGGTTCAAGGCCCGAGGGGTCGTTCAATTGCTCTGTTGAGTTTCATGAGTGATGGACCTCAAAAAAGAAAAACATTTGGAGGAAAATTTTAGGGGAGAACAGTTTTTCTGAAAACTATGAAACCACCAGGGAAACCACGCAGCCTAATACAAAGGAAAAGGAAGTGTGGCACAGTTTGGTCAAACCATTCAGAATGAGCCACATGTCCATGTGATATCTTCTATAGTTTTTGACTCATCCAACCACAAAGTTGGAATATATCTTTCTAAACCATGTGGCCAGCCCATACGATGTGCTCTAGGTGCCTAGTGTAGGGGCCATGGTTGGTGCAAAATTTTCCAAACCATGTGACCCATACCATTCATAAATAATTTTTAAAAAAAAATTAATTAAATTTTAATTAAAAGAAAACCTAATCAACCCCCACATTATTTTCATGGTGCATCCCACAAGACATCTTGGCCACATGTGACCCCCTTCCCATTTTCCTCTCTTCACATCTATTCATACAAGATTTCATTAATTTTCTCACTAAATTATTAGTGGTATGGTCTCCAGTTCCCTCTACTTTCTTTTTTATCGTGGTTTTCATCTCTCTCGTCACCCTATCCTATTTGGCAAAACCCCAGGTCATGAGTTGACAAGATTTTTTGTTTTCATTCAATATTGGAGTGTGCGGTGGGTCTCTTGAGACTACTTCATGCATGGTTCGACATCTGTCGCTAATGGAAAAGCACTTCAGTCCATTCTGGTTTTCCCGCCATCATTTGAGGTTGGTTTCTTCTACCAACTTTTTTATATTCTAATTCTATTGGGGTTTCTTGGTGTTTTTTGGTTCTTTCTATTTTAATTAGAATGTTTGGTGTATCCTTGAAGGCTTTAAAACATATACATAGGTACACACACACATATATATACACACACACACATCAATACATATTCCCTCATGGATGGGGGAATATATGAATTGAATTAAGGAGTGTATATATAAGTTGGAGTGTGTGTGTGTTGAAGTGTGGATTAATCATCATCAAAGTTATTGAGTGCTGAAGTGTTCAGCTTGGTAATCTCCCATTTGAGGTAGTATCCCTTTATATTTTTCCCTTTAAATATATGAATTCATTGGATTCATTATTTTTTCAACTTTATTGGATATTAATTAGTTATTTATTATTTTTAGAATAAATTTTTGATGTTAAGGTAGGTTATTTTATGCTCCATTTTAATTTTTCATACGTTTTTATTATGGTTTTCACACAAATTTAATGATGAAATTCCCTGTTAGATATTATATATGTGTTTTGGATTCGAATTGATGGTTTAAATATAAGGGAATATTCCTTTGGGTGGCTGATGTGGTTCCCATTTGTGATGTCTCGTATATATTGTTCATTTATTTTCTTATAATAAATTTAATTATTGATTAATGATTTTATCTTAGAGACAATTTAGAAATAAGGGGTTCAAACTAATGGATATCTTGGATAAACTATTGTTCCTTCTTGTTAGATTTTTTGATGGTTGGTAAACATAACGGAGGTGATATCAGTTATGCATGAGATGGGCTCTCAATGCGTTATCGGTTTTTCTTCTAGATGAGTGACAATAGTTCCCTAGGGGATTCAACTTGGATGGGATCAATGGAATGGTGTGTTGTACCTTGCCTCGAGAGAGACTTGGGCCCCTATGTAAGATGCTTTGAATGGAATCAGAGGTTTAATAATACTTAACATTTCACACCATGCTTGGAGTGATATGTGGGACTATATACTTGGGTCACCATACAGGGAATCCTAGTATTTGGATATGAACCGAGACCCTTGAGAAATACTTGAAAATCCCCAAAAGATTTCTGTGGATGGGCTTCGGGTATCTCGATACTTTTTATATAGTATTTTTCTAAAATTTAATTAAAGAAAATTCAAATGAATATATTTAAATAAGTATTAACCCCCTTGGTATTAAATATATAGGGATGTGTCCTCCTAGAAAAGCTTCAAGCATGGGTCTTGTCCACCTCCTCTCATATTGCCACACCTAATTTACCTATTTAGGATACTTTGGTTCAGACTCAACTACTTAGACTAAAGCAGGTACATTGGATGGTTGCCTAAGTGGGACCCATTCTAGTGCATTTATTTTTTTTGTTTATGTTGTTCCTTTATTTACTTCCAAAAAATTATTAATTTATATTATAATAAGTGCATTGATATAGACATCGTGGGTTCCAGACTACTTATATTGTATCTCACACCCTGGTTGAGCCTCGTTTCCCACTAGAGTAGACATTATGGTTCCAGGTAATGAAAAATGTGATTTTTCATCTTTATATACTTGGTTTATTTTTCTAGATTTAGAACATTGTTTGGGGAAGAGGATTGAGATGATACTCAGGATGCTCATGGGAAAATCTATTGAGTTTCTAATCTTTTATTACGCTGTATTGTTTATTGTATTTCTTTCTTCTTGTATTAGTAACATCATTTGACAAACAAACATTATTCAAAATTATCATTGTACACCTTAATTTAGTTATTAAATGTATTCTTCTGTTATTTTCTATTGTTAAAAACTTGATATACCACAATGCTACTTTTATCTTGAGGGTATCTTATCCATATAATACCACCATTTGACCATCGCTACTAGTCAGCAGCCTCTAGCATACATAGAGGCACGGTTGAGTCTGTGTGGTGACTAATGCCTCTAATTTTTCCATATTCAGGTGGGCCGAGATGTTACAAATTAGTATCAACATTATTTTTACTTTTTCATACTGTTTTGTTCTACTAGGAATGTGTAAGTTATTGATAAATATCCCTTCCTGGGAGTTATCAACCCCCGTATTGGGAAAAGCTCACATATCCAAGGATGGGACAATGGTTCATTGTATTCGCTATTATTGTTGATTTGATTTCACCTTGAGTGATTTGAATATTTTACACTGCATAATGATTTAACAGATTTATAAGAATTACTATGGTTTGATATGGAAAATAGGAATCACTACATGCATCATTATAGGCACATATGAATTCACATTGAAAGAATATTCAATGCCATAAAGATTTGATTATTAGGTTATTTTGAAATTGTTGATGTGCCTTGTGTGTTATTGTCTGCCTATTATAAACCATTCAAGGAATTTTTAGTAGCATGATTTGCGTTTTCCATCTTATGTATTTCCTTTCATTCTTGTGTGTGGTATGTTTTAGTGTTTAATTAGTGTTCTTACTTTGATTGTTATTCCATGATTCCATGATTTTAGTGTTATTATTAGAATTTTGTTGTGTTTTCCATCTTATGTAGTAGATATATTGGATTAGTTTTTATTCCTTATGTGATTCATTAATATTGTCAAACTACTGACCATATTTGGGTGAATAATCAATGTTCTTTTAAAAAAATCATGAAACTATGCTTGTTTATCATGGATAAATCATTATGGTTGTGATTAAATGGTAGTCAATTTGTAATTTGTAAGGTGTATGGGTGATTTTCAGATTGGAAACTAGATACTGATATAACTGAATCATTATTTATGCAATCACTACTTATATAATGCTATATAAAATTTATAAGTGTTAAAATTCTATTTTATTCTAAATTCATTGGTTGCAGTCATATGGGATAAAATTTTCAATTCGTAAAGAATATGGGCACATTATGAATTGGAATAGGGTGAACCATATAATTGAACCATCATAGATTCCCCTTATATATATAAAAGATTAAGAATAAATGTTAACATTGGTGAATGTTCTGTTACATTATACATTAAATGTTTGTTCCCTTATGGGAGTTTCCTTCAACATGTAAAGTGTATGGGTGCTTTATATAGTGAAAGGCGGTAACCCATTAAACTGAGTCCTCTATTGTGATCCTTTTAGTTAGAATCTGTCTTAAATATAAATGTAGTTTTATTGACCTAAAATTACGTATTTTTATTTATAAAGGCATTCACCTCTATTTCTTGGGTATAATGGCATGTATGTCTAGGATTCAAAATGCACAAATGACCCAAGTGGGTCAGTTTGGGCATGTTTCATAAGGATTTAATAGTTATGGGTGTTTCAAATGTTTAATGTTTAGATGTTTTTGATTTTCATTTAACTTAATCGAAATTGGATTAACAAGACCCTACAAGGCCACCTTCTCATTGTTATGCCTTATTTCTTTAACCCATGGGGTTGTACTCATTCTATGTGTTAGTGGAATTTAAATTAACCTTCGCCACCCAAGTGTCTTTGCATGCGAACATAAGGTGGTACCCCTTTTTACCAGTCCCCTGAAATTAAATAGAAAACTGTTAAATATTCTTCAGACTATAAATGTATGAGGCCTTATAAATAAATGATATATTTTTATGCTAGGATTATGAATTTTATAACGTAATTATAACATAATTTCAATAAAATAAATAATGTTTTTAAAAAGGTATTTAATATAAAATTTCTTATTTTTCCTTATTAATGGTGATAGTTTTTCTTTAAATATAATCCATGACATGTTTAATGAATTAAATTAGTTTGGTTTAATGAATTAATGTAACCCTAAGTGGTGTTTTATTCTTAAGACTCTTATAATGGTGGTATAATTCATTCAATGTTTCCCGAGTGTTTCCTTAGAACAAAGCATGGGCATTAGCTATTGGACCTTCTCCAATAGATCTAACCTAAAAAGACAGTCCCTTAATCCTAGTGGTATCTATTTCAGTATGATCTAGTTATATGATTGATTTTTCTCACCTTTTTAAGGGGATATCCTATTGTAGATAGTCCCTTCAGTTTCATGGAACCTTTGTTAACTGATTATGAGAAACTTCACTTGAGTGGTATTTTTTGGGTTCTTTTTTTCTTCATTGGACTCTTTGAATTTAAATGGGAATCCCCTATCTCAATGGGTGGTAGTTTGATTAGTTGCTCCTTGTAAAGGTCATGAAAATCATGTGATGCTTGGTTTCAGTAGCTTTGACATAATAAGGGCATAGTCGTCCATTTTGTAGGTCATATGACACCCCTTCTTCTATCTCTTTAGTGATGGATGGCTCCACACATCATTGGTCATGTTAAAAGTCACATGGGGTAATATGGATTCATATTCAAATTTTTTTAGGCCATCCAATATGTGAATTCACATGGCCTCTAATCACCATATTTCGGTTTTTTGGAAGTCTTTGGTTAGAAATGACTGGTTGGCGGTCTCCGACCAACGCCTATCTATTAAGGTTAATGATTTTCCTCTCAAGTGATACTATGCTTTTGTGTATGAGAAATGTGAAGTGATCCTTCAAAAGCTTCTCTGGATGAACCAAAGGGGCTTCAACCTTGATGAGGTGCCATGGATCGTCAGAGCAAAATTCAACACAATTACACACCCCTCTGAGAAGAAAGGTAAAAGATCATTTCCCAAAGTTGAAAGACTTGATTTCTCTACCATCGCAACACAGGAGGGTTTCTAGAACCTAGTATTCTTTGGTGATAGGTTCACATGGTGCAACAATCAGTGGGGAAACTAGAGAACTTGGTGCAGGCTTGACAGATTCCTGGGAAATCTTTAAGAAATCTAGATCATCCCAAATATGAAGGTCTTTCATTTAGTTTAGGATTTATTTAAACAAAACCCCGTCTGATCCACTTGAGAACTAAGCCCGTGAGTCTGGGTATATTCCTCTTCTCTAACTGTTGGGCACAATATGTGGATTTTCTAGACACATTGCAATTATCCTGGGACTCATTTTTTCAGAGTTGGGGGTGGGTGGGGCTCCATACTAGGTTGTGTCGCTTGAATTAGACTATTTAATTTGGAATTCTCCTATTGGGATTGATCATGCTATATTAGAAGATATAGTTAAAGGCATTGAGGTAACATCAACTTCTTTGGAGGGTGTATGGGATGAGGAGATTTTACCTCAAAATATCTCAAGGAGTAGTTCTCGAATGAGCTCTTTCAAGAGAAGGAACGTCAACTATGGGAACACACTCACAAATTATAGCTTAGGGAAGGGGACTAGAACAAATATTTCATCCATGTTTGTTTAAAAGAGAAAAACGGGAACAAATTCCATATATCCATCTAGAGGATGGTTCTTTCACCAGCAACCAGGATCATATTGGTGCCTTGGTTTTCTCTCATTTCAAATATTTACTGAGCGACTTGAATCCTAATTTTCTTAATGGATACCCCTTTGGTCGAATGAATCTTTTAGATTCTATTCCCAACATTTTCTTGAGTCACCTGAATGGACTTTTAGGTATTTTACTTGAAGAGAAAGAAATATTGGAGGTGATTAACATCCATAATCTGGATAACACTCTAGCCCCTGACAGATTATGAGGGTCCTTTTATATGTCTTCCTAGAATATCATCAAGTAGGATCTCATCGAAGCTGTATGTGACTTCTTCATGGGTGGGTCTCTTCCTAGTGTTTCCAGTTTTACCACCATGATTTTTATTTCAAATGTAGGCTCTCCATCCACCATCACTCCATTCCATCCCATTAGCATGTGTAACTTTTCATGCTAGATTCTGGCTACCACCATCAACAAGATGCTCTCTGAGCTCACTCATGAATGGGTTTCAAAAGAGCATCATGCCTTTTTCCATGGAAGATCAATTCAAAGCATGGCAAGGGTAGACCTAGAGATGGTATGTGATATTAATAGAAATATGATTGGTTTTAATGTGATTTTCTAACTAGATATGGATAAATCATATGATCTCCTCAAGTGGAGTTTCATTATCTAGGTCTTTAGAGGTATGTGATTCTTAGATATTTTCATTGATATATTATTTCACTAATTCATCTCTCTATGGTTGAACATCATTTTCTCTTGAAGACAGAGTGGCTTCATAAAATATATTAGGGGACATAGAAAGAATGACCTCTATCTCCAAATATTTTTATTATGGAATAAGATAGCCTATGAAAATACATCTCCTCGGCATTGCGTATCAACACACATAGCCTTTTTCATTGTGGGTCTCAGTTCACTAGGGTCCCTAATCATTCATTTTTAGATGAATCAATGTTTTTTATCAATTTACAGAGATCCTCTATTAGATGTTTTTATATGTTGATAGAGGAATACTCCAAATTTAGTGGTTAGGTTATTAAAATATACAGAATTGTGATATTCTTTTCATTACATTTCCCAAGGAGTCGAAGGAGGACTGTTGGATTCATCCTTGGAATTCATGGGAAGAACTTCCCCATGACTTATTTAGGTTCCCCAGTTGCTACTCGTAGAATTTGGACCCAACACTTTGAGGAGGTGGTAAACAAAACCATCAGCCATATTAATAACTGGAAGAACCACTCTCTTTGAACCAGGGGAAGGATCACTCATATTAACTATGTTCTATCCTCTATTACCATTTACATTATGTAGTTTCTCACTGTTCCCAAGACAACTATCAACCAAATTGTTACTATAATGAATTCCTTCTTATGGAATGCCCATGGTGAGGGTTGGTGTCACTGAGATTCGTGGAATAGGATTACAACGTCTCTCAAAATTGGAGGTATCAATGCGAGGATCCTAAAGAGCCATGTTTTTCATGTAGGGATAATTGGATAGGGAATTAATTAAATGAAACTCTCTTTGGATCCATTTCAATAGAAGGAAATATGGATTTCACCTTAAGGGGAACAGAAGGAAGCCATCCCCACTTTGGAACTCTATTCTCAAGCACATCTCGTTTCTCCTAGACCACTCCCAATGGATACTTGGATGACGCAACATTAGCTTCAAGGAATGTAATAGGGGAAGTGGTCTCCTGGGCTTCCCTATATTCCAAACTTCTAACCTCACCTTCAGGGAGGACAGCTCCCATTCATCCTTTATCAAGGCTATTCTCAACCCTACCCATGACAATATTTTTAATACCATCATCTTGGATGGAACTAATAACAAATTCCTTTTTTGAGAATCCTCCTCTAGGAAGTTTACTACCAAGTGTTATAGAAAGGCCAAGATCCATCAGACGACTAGTGATCAATGGGAAAAAATCCTCCGGTGTAAATTACATGTAGATAAATTTGAGTTTCTCATCTAGGGAGCCCGATCCAATGCTACCCCCAAAAAGATGACAATCAAATCCAAGGGCATTCCTTCGGAGTTGAAATGTTCTTGATTACTTTCCCTAAAGAAAGAGAACTCCCTCCATCTATTCATTCAAAGTGATTGGGCATGCCATGTTTGGAAGGATGTTAGTGAGTTCATGAACTTATCGACAGAGGTTAACTCCTTTGGGGAATTTTTTCAACACTAGTTCAACGGGGCTACCAGCAAGGATGAGGTGGATGCCCGATCCATCATCTTGGCCATAGGCATTTGAATTATATAGAAGGAACACAAAAACATAAGGAACCATAGGGCCTTCCCCTCCCATCATGGTCTAGACTTCCATTCTAGTTTCATTATTTTAGAGTTAGAGAATATGCATAACAGTCATTATTTTAATCCTTCCCTCCATTGGTATTCCTTCAACATATGTGCGACTGATCCTCTAAGCGTCAAAAATGTGGTTCTTGGGTGATTTAGTCCCCTCTTACTCATGGTTCTAAATTTAACACCAATGGTGCTTGTGGACAGGGAACTGTGATGGGTAGTAGAGTGGTTTGTGACTCTTTTGGCTCAATGCATCTGGCCTTAAATATGAATTATGGTGTTGGTAAATATTTTCTAGAAGAGGAAATTTCCATATTTGATGGCATTTTGATTTGTATATCAGGGGGTATCCCCCTCTCTATGGTGGAGACCAATTATAGGATCCATTCGAATTCTCTCAAGGGAATTTCCTCTCCTCCCTTCACTTACCTCATCTGCAAGGGCAGGTCTCTTCACCCTAATGGAACCAAAACAATTTATACATGGAATGAGGGTAACTGACTAGAAGACTCTTTGGCCTCTAGACATTCCCAGACTCTTCCTCACATGGGTTTTAAATCCCCTGGTTCTCTCCCCTCAGGTGGTATTGAAGTGGCTATCAAGGATGCACTTGGTCTCCATTTCTTCTGACCACCTAAACTTTATTTTCCTAGTTTTTTCTAGTTTGTTCGGGTCTTCTTGTTTTCTTGTGTAGCCTTTGTATTTGATGAAAACTTTATATAAAATAAAAAATTGATGTGTCAATATATGCGATACTTGTCATCTTGATAAATTTTTAGGTAAAAATTTTATGTTCATGGGAACTCACTCAAACCTAGAGTAGTTAAACTTTGAACACTAGTCATCTCAAGTAGAGTGACCTAGGCATTAACAAAGGTCTAGACTCATCCCAATGTTTAAGATGATATCTTAAATTGAATTAGGTGTTCGGAGTGATTGTTTTTATTTTATTTTATTCCTAATGCCTTAACATGTGGGAACATGAATTGGAGAAGCATCATATGCATGTATTGGTGTGAATCTAATCTACCAATATTGAGGGGTTGGTTGTCTCTATCTGTTTAGTTAACCCTTGTTGAAGTAATGTTGTCCATGTTTAGGACTCGCAGTCAGAAGTCAATGGATCATGTTGTAGGGAATGATTCCCCTATATCATGGATCTAACTACTATGTATACCCCATGGTGGGGAGAATCATGAAAATTCTAGTTAAATTTATTCTTATATATATAAGGCACAAAACCAAGAAGGACCTTTTTGAATGGTCAGTTCAACTATGGACACTCTTAGGGATGTTGTGCCTTGATTCATGCCAGGTCTTTTTAGGCACCTCAATAATGGATAGTTTCTTGAGTATGAATCCTTTGTCGTCATTGATTGTTAGGAAAGGACCTCAGTGGTTGTGCTTTAGTGATCATGGGATTCATTTTGTAGTATGTACTTATGATCAGTTGATACTGATGCACTAAAAAATTTAATTGAGATCTTCATAAGAATTTGACTTGTAATGGTTTGACAATCCTTCCATTTTCTTTTGACAGGGTTAGTTTGAAAGTGTACTGATCACTCCTCCCTCTATTAAAAAATGACTCGGATCATTGTTAGTGATAGTGTAAATCCACTTTGTGTACTCTTCTATTAAATATGACCATTCTACATATGTGGGTATCATTTGGGTACACTGAGAAAGTGTTGGTCTTATGCCACAGTAAGGTTTAAAAACACCATGGTTTTGTTCAGGTTGTTTCTGATAGAGTGTGATTTGGAATCATGGTTTTCCATAGAATCATGGTTAGTAATAAGTAAAACCTAGGTTCTCAAGTAGGAATTCAATGGGATAACTCATAGAAACTAGTTGATTCTTTTGACCGGGTTTCCTACACATATTACATTTTGGGTTGAGTCAGTGTCCTTGAAATAAGAATGTTCATCATGGTAGAAATTTTTCTCTACTATGTGTAGTTGTACATTTCCTTGCATGGTTCCCCTAGAGCATTAGTTTGACTCTGAGGTTACCCACATAATTCAATGTAGCTCATATGTGGCATTGAGTTATAACATTCCAAGAGTGATGTATTGGGTTTACATCTATGATTATGATGAGGAATGAAATCTTAATGTGGTGTCTTAGATAGAGATATAACTGGATGTTAGTTATGGGATTCAATGTTTATTCTCTAAGAAAATCCCATGTTACCATCATTAAATTATTTGGGTTTAGTTTTTGTTGTATGCCTACCTTCTAAATCAAGCTCTTCGAGAATGGCCTACCGGTAGTGGCATGACATGTTTTTCTCTGGTTTCATTAAATAATTTTTGTTTGGAATTGACCCTTCAACCAAATCGTGTCTCTAGTTTGACAAGATTGGGAAAGAACTATCTCAAATTTTCATTTCTAAAAAGAAAGTTTTGGCTTGAGTTTATGCAGTTTATGTACCACATGTTTAGGTGATGCTTGAATGGTGCTTTGGGTGTTTGGAAACACAACAACTCCATTTGAATAATGATTCATTTCCTAAGTTGGTTGAACAATGTTCTAAAAGTTATTTTAAAGGATTCTCAGGGATTCACAGTTCTAAGGTGGGGATGTAGTAGTGTCCTGTGTTTTTAGAAAGAATGAAATTATAAAGAAACTTGAATTTTGTTGTTTTGTGGATGATTTTTTTAAACCGAGCTTCAAATTTATGTTCTTAAACCTGTAACACTTCAATGTATGATTTTTATATACGGTTAAAGGACTAGGGGGGTCCCTCGGGTGTTTCATTATGTTTCGGGAGTGCCAGACCTTGGAAACCCAACATTTTTATAGAAAACTGTCATAGGCGCATGGTTTTTCTGAAAACCATGTTGCCCCAAGGAAATAGTTTGGCATGAACTAGAGGAGAAGGAATTGCCACATGGTTTGGTCAAACCATGAAAAATGACCCACAAAACCATGTGTCATATTTTCCAATTTTTGACAGAGCCAACCACACAATGGGTGCATGGTTTTCCAAAATGTGTGGCCATCTCATGTGGGGTGCTCCAACAACCTAGGAGAGGGTGTATGGTTAGCCTAAAATTTTTTGAACAATGAGAACCAAACCATGAATAGATTTTTATAAAAAAAAATTAATTTTTAATAAATTGAAATTTAATTTAATTAAAATTAAATTAAATAAAACCTAATTCAAAACTCCCAGACCTTATTCACACGATGCCCCCTGGACCTCTTGGCTGCGCATGACCCCATCCCAGTCTCCCCTCTTCACATCTATTTCACTCGAATTTCATTATGTTTATCATTATATTCTTCGTGGTTTGGTCTTCGGTTCACTCTTCTTCCCTTTTTATGGATGTTTTACTCTCTCTTATCTCCATATCCTGTTCAGTAAAACCATAGGTCACAAGTTGACCAGATTTTTTATTTTATTCTATTATTAGTGTGTATGGTGGGTCTCCTGAGACTTCTTCATGCATGGTTCAACATCCTCCATCAATGGAAAATCACTTTGGTTAATTCCAGTTTACCTACCATCATTTGAGGTTTGTTTCTTCTACCCTCTTTAGTTTTTTTAATTTTATTTGTGTTATTTAGTGATTTTTGGTTCCCTCTAGGTTAATTAATATGTTTGGTAGCTCCTTGAAGGCTTTTACACATATACCTATGCACACCCACACAGATATATATATATATATATCATCATTTTACATATTACCTGATGGTGATGGAAAAATGTATATTGGATTAAGGGGTGTGTATATATATATATATATGTGTGTGTGTGTGGGTGGGTGGGTGTATGTATGTGCAAGTGTGGAGTAATATTCATCAAAGACGTTGAGTGCCAAAGTGTTCAACTTGGTTCTATCCCCTTTGAGGTAGGATGCCTTTTCATTTTCCCCTTTAAATTTAATAATACATTGATTTATTTATTTTATCACCTTATGTGGATATTTATTAGTGCAATATAATTTTTAGAATAAATTTTTGACATGAAGGGATGTGATTTTATGCTTCGTTTTAATTATTTGAAATGGGTGTTTTGGGTTTTCCACACCAAGTGCTTGATGAAATTCCCACTTTTCTCTTATAAATGTTTTTAGGAATTTGTGTGATGGATTAAATACTAGGGACTATTCCTTGGTGTGGATAGAGTTGTTTCATTTTGTGACTTATTTTATGTATGGTTCATTTATTTGATTTTTACAAATGAAATGATTTTTTAATGATTTTATCTTAGTGCCGAGGGAGAAACAAGGGGTTATGACTTAAGGATACATTGGATAAACTCTTGTGGTTTCTTATTAGATTTTTTGATGGATAGTAAACATGAAAATAATGATATCCTCTATATCTACGATGGGATCACTATGCATTTTCTATTTTTCCTCTAGATGAGTGACACTAGTTCCCTTGGTGTGTCCCCTTAGAATGGCTTGATGGAATGATTGGATTTACCATGCCTCAAGAGAGGCTCATGCCCCTATGTGAGATACTAATATTGAAATCGGAGATTCTATAATACCAGAAATTATATACCATTCTTGGAGTGATATGAGTAACTTCATACTTGGGTCACCATTGATGAACTCCAAGGCTTTGGATCCAAACTTATCCCCTCGAGTGATACTTAACAAAGCCCTCTAGATTTACATGGATGGGCTTAGGGTGTCTCGATTATTTTTATAAAGTGTTATTTTGAAATTAAATTAAAGAATAGCTGAGTGATAATTTTTAACCATTTATTAACCCCCTTGGCATTAAAGATATTGATACATGTCCTCTATGCCAATGTTTTAAGGGTTTATAGTAAAAAATAGTCTTCTTTACTATATGTGTTATATTATACAAAAATATTTTTTTCATGGTGTACCTACTACCATGTATATATATATATATTATATCATGAATATATTTATATTTTTTATATTTAATATTTCACTCGGATTTATTTCTTTCATGGGACTTATGACCCAAAAGATACCGAAATTGTAAGTGTTTTTTGTAACAATCTCACTTTTTATTAGGATTGTTTATGATTAGATTTATGATGATGAAATTATATTATCAATATCTCATAAATACCATGTATTTAATTTTACTATTGTTATTTATATAGATTACATGTATTCCTTTTATATTTATTTTTTATGTACTCAAATGATTGAAAGAATGTATTTAAGGAAAAATGACTTTTTTTCTTTGGCTCAAAATGTTTTCTATAAAGTCAATAGTTTCAATAAATGTTTTTCATGAACGATTTTAAAATTCTCCAAATATTTATTAATTTCATTTTTACCAATTTTTAACTTACAATATTTTTTTTGAAATGAATATTATTATTGTTTTCCAAACAAAGTACATTTGAATTTTTCACTAAAAATATGAAGGGAATCATTATTTTAAATTTTACCACAAAGACTAATTTTACCATTATTATAAAAACTATTTTCTTTAAATATTAATTTGATTATTTCCTGATTATTTTCATTGAAAAATATTTCCCTAATAATATGGAAATTTCTATATTAAATACATGTGATTTCAAAAAACAAGGGTGTTTTCGTTAAGTGGTTTTCTAGTGATCACATAAAAGAATTTTAATCTACGAAAATATAAATTGGTGAAACTCTTTTTTCACTAGGGATATGATGTAAGTATATCATATTTATTCTTTATTTGGATGGGGTAGGATTATAATGATGAAAATTTATGAAAACTATTTTCGATTCCAAAGGTTTATCTATGATAAATTGATGAATGTTTTAAAGATATTGTGGTACAAATATGAATGGATTATGTGGTAGGTGGGACCATAATAGTCCTAAAATGAATTGATTAATGATTAAAATTTATGAGATCAATGTGTATATAATATCTTATCCTAATACTAATATTGGGTACATGTAATGTTATCCAAAGCTCAAAATAGTGCACATAGAAGGTTTTCATTACCTCAAAAGGGGGAAATGGGAGGTTATCCCAAACTCAATGAAGGTACAAAAGTCGTTATCCCAATACTAACATTTGATGAATGTTTTGGTGGGTTTTCTTGATATAATATTTATATGATTATAATTCTGGAACATATTTTATTCTAATATCCATGACTTTCTCTTATGATTTTGAAATGATCTCATAGATTATGAGATCTGATTCTTAAATGATTCTTGAATTATGATCTTCCAAATACTTGTTTCATGATTACGATATATGAATTTTTTGGTACAATTTTAAAATTTTAAGCGAATTTTCTCATATCCCTATTCTGATGATATGATTACATATTATAATTGATTGATACCTACCACTTTTACCCATACTGAGAATCTAAGATAACATTTTCTTATATTTACTTTCCCTAGGTTATGAAGAAAGATTTTAAGTATGGTATGTCTAACAAGTTTAATATTTGGGAAGAACATTATAGGGTATGTTGAAGATAATTAAAATAATAATATGATTATGTATCTAGTGTTCAAAGAAGCTAAACTATTACAGTTCTTGAGAATATATTTTTATGATATTTATTGAATAAATATTTAAAATGATGCAATATTTATGGATGTTATATTTTACTCACCTCAAGTAAACTGAATGGAAATTTATGGATATTTTGGGTGTGAGGACTAACCGTGGGGAATTGGGAGGGAGATGTTCTTGAGGTAAACATCATTTTGTGAAAAAAATACTTATATTCTATGTTAAAAATGAGGAATTGTTGTGATTATGATGATTTTGAGGGGTAATATTACATATGGGAGATTAGAGATGACCCAAGAGATTAGAATGTGGTAGAGGATCCCATGTGAAGTTTCATTGATCTGATGCTACCAAGGGGACTCCGTTGGGTGCCCAATGATTGTGTTGATGCCTAAGAGGGTTCATAGGTAAAATAGATAGTGTACATTATGAGTGATCCCTGAGAACCTGAATTGACAGTTTGAATTTATTGTGGCTATGATGATTAAGGTTTGTGCACTTGAGACAAGATCCTTGAAATTATAGCGATGTTCGGGAATATAGTTGACTTGTTTAGATTACTTATATGATAAGGGTTGGGTGGGATGCACTACCCACTGAAATGTATTGAGATGTTTTTTGGGATTCCTTAGGTACTATCCTTGGATCTAGTGATACAATAGTTTGGGATTCCTCTTACATGTTCCCTATATCCATATGATGGGATGTATAGTGAAATGAGATGAATATACTACAACATTGGATTCTTTGTACATGCTCCTTGGAACAAAATAATATGACATAAAAGAGGGGGAATAAGACATATGAACTTAGATAAGGTGATATCTATATGTTTTATCTACAACCTTGAACATAAAATATGTATTCCTAGAAGGGCAGAAGCACACACCTGGCTCTAGGAGATGGATTCTTTACCGGGCATATAACAACCCTGCTCATTATTACACATTTAAAAATGATTTATTACATAAAAACTCACTTAATACAACCCATAAGATTGAGTTATGTAGTGTCTTTGAGGATTTGGAAATTTTCAGGAAAGCTTAAGACATAAAAATAAAACGTCTTTGTAGAAAACTTCTTTTACGTGACCACAACATTCCTTCGTACTTAGCATTTCATGGGACAACCTGAGGACATAAATAAGAAAATGGTGAGCTATAAAGACCAGTAAGGGAGTAGACAAGGCATAACATGATGAATACATTATATGTTAGGAAATAGGCATATCAATGGATCATAAGAGAAACATGAACATAAATGCCTAATATAGCATGATTATCATAACGTGGAGATGTGGCAACAACATTTAAATGATATTCGAATGAGCCTAGGATCATTGTACTTGGATCATGAGTAAATACTCATTACAATTTAATTAGAATGAGTAAACCCTCATTACACATGAATTTTCATGAGTAAAACCTTCATTTATCATGGAATATCATGATACTATTTTTTACCCAATGCATTAGAGTGATATTAGGGCACACCATTTATAAATATTTTCTTTCATGCATAAGTGTGCCACATAGATCATACAACATGGATTCATTAAGAATAATAATTTATTACTCAAATATAAGATGTTGAATACATAAATTTAAGTCTTAAATCAACAACTACATGTGTATAAAGGTGAAGACCCTTGATAGAGAAATATGTATGATATTCACTTAAACGATGATTTTGGCATGGGAAAGTTTGTTGTAACTTCGATAGTATAACGACATCAAATAGAAATCGTAAAATGGGTTGATGAGAGAGAAAGGGTCTATCATTTTTGATACATGAAATAGACATTGATGGTGTCATGTAAAGTAATATACCAACATATTTGATGGAATTTAGATGCATAATATAAAAAAATATCTTGAATGTAAATGAGGAGAGAGAAATACCTTATGGAATTTTGGCATGGTAACACGTGTACACCAGAGGCATTAATTAGAGAGAAAGGGGCATCCCATCCTTCAAAAATAATTAAGGAAGTATAGGGGATGTACGAAATCATACCCCAACATTTTTCATAGAAAATGAAAGGGCATAACAATATAATGAAAGTTGTACATAAATAAGGAAGGAATGAAAGTGAGGATTCCTTACATGGAAGTGTGATCCTAAAGAACTAAGAGAGGCTTGAGAGGGGATTAATGGGAGCTTAGGGTGAATTTGGAGGATTTTAGAGTGATTAAGGCAAAGGTTGGCTGAGATCCAAATGGTTTTAGAGAATAAGAATGCGATATTGAGTGGGTTTATTTAAGAAAAGAGAGGGAATTATTTTTTATTTTGGTTTGAGATACTACACCCTAAACAAATCAAAACAACAAACAATTACTTGGTTTTTTTCATGTATTTTTCCAAATTATATTGGAAAAAATTATTTTATAAGGGAAATGGCCGAAGTTATTGAAATATTATGCTTTCTTATGTGGAGGTGAGTCACACTCTAAATGAAATCATTTTAAAATGTTAAAATATTTTATAAGTCTTGGAGGGTGCACTAAGGAATTGTAAAATTAATCAAACAACTATAAAATCACAATAAATTAGTGGTAAAAAATATATTGAAATAACATCCCTTTTATATCATTTTATTACATCACTATTGGGTCATTATGTTGTCATAAAACACATTATATATTTAAATGGTATTTAATTTTTACCAAGAAATTTGACTGTAAAGACCCGCAAATTTCAAGGAAATTTTTTTCTTAATTTTCTTTGGAATTTTACAAGAGCGCAGCTTCAGACGGCACCTGATTCTGAGGCCCGGTGTGCCCGGAATCAATTTCCGAAGTTTGGCTCGGGTACGTTCAGTGAACGGACGAGCGGGTTTTTCTATCTTTTGAACCGGTGCCCAGAATCAAATTCTGAGGGCACCGATGAAATCGCAGCGCCGGTATTTGCTTAGAAACGCCTCTTCCGGAGTTGCGTTTGCTCAGACGTGGTTTTTAAATTTTGCGGCTTTAAGTCAGAAATAAAATAAAGTTTGTGCGACAACTTTATTTTATTTCACTTAAGCTGTTGGAAGCCACTTGAAGCCACTTAAAGATGGCTTGAACTGAGTTGAACTGGATAGGATGCTATCCAGAAAAATCCTACCCCCTTGGTAGGATATTTGTGAGGTGGGGCCCGCACGAGCCCCGCCGTTTCTTTCGCTAAGTAACGCACCCGCGAAAACCCGTCAAAGTAACTGAAAAGTCAACCGACGCGTTTTCTTTAATTCTTAACAGACCATTTAATTGGGCGGTTTATTTCGTGAATTAAATGGACTGTTTCTTCGTGAATTAAATGGGTCGTTACTTATGCGTTTTACGTTTGTTGGCCAAATAATAAAATAGACAAACTTGTCTATTTTGGAGGATTGCTATCGTTGTGCAATTCCTCTGAGCCTCCACCCTCTCCGCGAAGAACGCGAAGAACGCGAAGAACGCGAAGAACGCGAAGAACGCCGGCGACCGGAATTCGACGACGCACACCGAGATCTGCGACGTCAACGAGCCCTACCCGCGACGTTCTTCGGCGACGCCTCTTCTTCCGCGGCCGATCCTCGTTCGGCAACAAAGGTGAGAATCGAATCTTTTATTTCTCACTTTTTAATTTCAATAACAACGGATTTAATTAATTAAATCCGTTTGTTCTTGATCCGGAGATTGGCGACGCGACGCCGGATACCGCGACGACGCGACGATCCCCCTTCATCCGCGACGAGCAATTCCGCGACGACCTCTCGTCCGACGTCGACGACAAAGTAAGGGTTGTTGGAATTCTTTTTAAATCCCGTGTTTATTCTTTTGAAAATAAATAACCCGATCACGAAACAATTTTAATTTATTTAAAATTGTTGATTGGTTTCTTTCTTGTTTCTCCCGTTGATTTTGACTAACGCGGAGGGTGCGGGCCTAACGAACAAGACCCGACAACCCTCCGCCGATCTTCCCTTTTTGTGCGGATTTGGCGGACGACGACGAACCGTGCGGCAAGGGAAATCCGTCGTTTCCGCAGTGAAGATCGTCCCCCGGGAGGAGCAACGGCGCAGACGGGAAAGGAATCGGGCCACCGGAGCATCTCCGGCGGCCCGCGGAAGGCGGCGGCGGCGGCGGCGACCGGAGGCGGCGGCGCCCGGCGCGCCGCCGTGGAGGAAGTCCGCCGCGGATGAAGCCGCGGCGGCGGCGGCCGGTTCCGCGGCCGCGCGGAACCGGGAACGGACGCGGCGGCCCGGCCGCGTCCGCGTGGCAGGCGCCCCCCCCCCCCCCCCCCCCCCCGCGGGGCCGCGTTTCGCTTGAGCCGCGGGTCAAGCCCGCGGCGCCCTCCTTCGGCCGCGCGGCCGGAGCCGAGCCGGCCGGTCCGGTCGGCCGGGCCGCGCCCAGGCCGGGCCGGACCCGGCCGAGCCGGTTCGGGCCGGGTCGGGCCGGCCCGGTTCGGGCCGGCCCTGTTCGGCCGACCCAAGGGGGGGGGGGGTTCGGGCCGGGTCGCCCCGGGCCCAGAACCCTCGTTTCGGGCCCTCTTCGGTCTTTCGCCCATATCGTGGGCCTGGGACCTCCGATTGACAAACCGTCTGCGGCTACGCGATCCTTGGATCGAGACGGTCGTTTCGGTATATTATACTCAAGGTTTCGGAAGACTTTGGGTTCGGCCGGGTTGGTTCGTACACGAAACCAACCGGGCCCTCGGAGCGGAAACGCTCATAACTTGAGCTACGGACGTCCGATCGACGTACCGTCAGCTGTGGTAGTTTCCTCTAAGTGAGACGGAACTTTTGGCATACTCCGCCCGAGGATCGGATACAGGCGGAGTACGGTCGGGTTGGTTTTTCCCTAAAAACCAACCGGGCCCCTGGGACGAAAATGCCAATAACTCTCAGACCGGGCGTCCGATTGACGCGCCGTCTGTTGCGTTGAGATCCTGTTGTCGATACGGAACTTTTGGATACATCAACTTCGGACTACGTGTCAGTTGATGTATCAGCCCCTCGGCTCGTGGAGCGGACCCTCCTAAACGAGCTCTCTATGTGCGGGAACCCTAGCGCTGGCTGTGACTTCGACGACAGAGCAGAGATCCTTCGTGGACTGCGACGACGACAGAGCAGAGATCCTCCGTGGACTGCGACGACGACAGAGCAGAGATCCTCCGTGGACTGCGACGACGGCAGAGCAGAGATCCTTCGTGGACTGCGGCGACGACTGTGCAGAGATCCTCAGTGGACTGCGTCGACTACTGCACTCAGCGATCCCATGTGGATCAGTGCCTACAGGTTCTGTGTGAGCCCGATCCTACGTGGGTCCTTACTACCGGTTCTGTGTGAGCCACTGCCTACAGGTTCTGTGTGAGCCCGATCCTACGTGGGTCTTTTGCGGGGGTTAGTACCTATCGATCCTTCGTGGGTCCGATGACTTAGACGGATCAGTGATCGTCTTGACGTCATCTGAAAAAGTATACCTGGTTGAGCTGAATCTTATGTTACTCTCCTTTGTGGTTTGTGTTGAACTATCCTTTGTGGATTTACTGTTTACTCTCCTTGTGGATTTGAGTCTTGCTTTCCTTTGTGGATTGAGTTGTTCTTGAGCTCGTGAGCAGAGCTGGAATTGGGGACTTAGGTATATGTATGGGCATATACCTAAGTCGAGTCAGACGTTACTTCGTGATTGCATCTTTCTTTTGTGCTATATCCTTTGTGGATTTCGGGAGACCTTCGGGGGTCTCGGGGTCCTTACTGAGTAGCTTGTACTCACCCCTGCACGGGCTATGCCCGCACCTTGTTGTGTTGGTTGCAGACGACGGACAGCGCTGATCACGGTTGGGGCGTGGAGTAGGACGGTACCTGGAGGTGGACCACTGGGCGGGACGTGCTCGGAGCGGACGTGGGACCCGAGGATCCTGGAGGCTATCTGTACCCACCCTTCAGGTGGGATTGCCAGTGGACGACACGAGGCCGCCGTCTTTTCTTCAGTCGCTGTACTTTACTTTTCAGTTGTACTTTACAGTTGGGCTTGTATTTCCGGCCCCTTTACTTTTCTGCACTTTACTTTCCGCTTGCTGACTCTGTGTGGTTGTTACTTATAAAGGCAATGCCTTCCCTGTTTACTGGGATTTTACGCCTTGGTGCTAGTCGCCAGCCCCTGGCCTATGGAAGGCGGGCTTGGGGTAGTCACGGCACGGGCCCCGAGGACGGGTCGTGACAAATTGGTATCCGAGGTGGTCGGTTCTACCGCAGACTCTGATCGTCCTTTCTTTCTATGTGAAGCAATAGTGTTTAGTGTATTGAGTGTGGTTATCAGTTCAGGGAGCCCAGTGTTGGTGCGGCGGCCGACGTATCCGTACACCAGGACCCTGACTCCTGATTTCCGACTTAATGCATGAAAACATTGATTGCGTGTGTGTTTCAAGTTTTCTTTGTGATTACTTGTGTCAGCTCACCGGGTATACTGATCTGCTTTATGAAAGTCTCAAGTTTTCCTTGTGATTACTTGTGCCAGCTCACCAGGTATACTGTTCTGACTGTGGTGCTCTTGTTCTCCTTTTCAGGATGGCCCCGCGACGACTGCCAGCTAGGGTTCCGAGTGTAGGGCGCGACGGCAGCCCACCGAGCGACGAGGCCTCGGTGCAGGGCCCTTTGCCAGCAGTGGCACCGGTGGTAGCCTTACCCGCCGAGCCACCGATGCTTCCAGTACCAGACGCTGACGATGCACGTCGCCTCAGGGCACTGCATGAGTTTCAGAGCCAGCGACCGCCCAGGTTTCGCGGTGAGGCGGACCCCCAGGCCGCCGAGGACTGGCTAGAGGCGGTGGTACGGATCTTTCGGCTAGTGAGGACACCAGCGGATCTCATGGTGATTCTCGCAGCGAGCCTCCTGCAGGCGGCGGCAGGACGATGGTGGAGCCTGATGCTCCAGGTTCACGATGAGGCATCCCTGCTCTGGGCGGACTTCGAGAGCCTCTTCCGCTCTGAGTTCGTCCCGGCCACCCTCCGAGCGGTGCGCATCCAGGAGCTTCTCCAGCTGCGCCAGGGCAGCATGACGGTCGCTCAGTACGCGGCGAGGTTCACGGACCTATCTCGCTACTCGACCGACATGGTACGGGACCCCTTCTTCCGGGCCCGGACCTTCGAGCAGGGCTTGCGACAGGAGATTCGGGCGTCGCTGATCTCCCTCAGCATTCCGACCCAGGCAGGGGTGCTGGAGCGAGCCCTCCTGATCGAGAGCTTCCTGGCAGAGCCTTCTTCAGCGGCGAGACCTAGCGCAGGGTGGCAGGTAGCTGAGTCTTCGGCAGCAGGTAGCCGGCGGATGACTCACGGGTCCAGGCAGACCAGACCCCCACGCAGACGGCCTCAGGACACCGGCTCAGCAGTACGAGGCACACAGCGGAGTGCCAGCCTTTCGAGAGGCAGGCTATGCTACTCTTGCGGCGGGCAGGGTCACATGGCTCGTGACTGCCCGACTCGCCGATCAGAGGAGCAGCAGACGGTGGAGGGGCCACCCAGGCAGAGGCAGAGAGTCGACCGTGGCGGTCCGCAGGGAGGAGGCGGACGAGGCAGAGGAGCTGGCCGAGCAGCGGGTGGTGGGCGACGCTTCCAGGCTCTACCCCCACCACCACCAGGAGGGCCACCTCGACCACATGGAGCTGGCGGGCAGGGACAGGCCCAGCTCCAGGCAGTGGAGGCCTACGACCCCGACTTGCCAGAGATGATTCGAGGTACGATCTGTGTCTATTCCACCCTTGCTGCAGTACTTATAGACACAGGAGCGAGTCACTCTTTCATAGCCTCTGCCCTTGTTCGGAGCTCGGAGATTCCGACTGAGCCGTTGGCTCGATCCTTACGGCTAGAGACTCCTACGGGAGCAGACTCGACGATTACACACTGGTGCCGGCAGTGTGAGCTTACTCTAGGAGGCGAGAGCTTCGGCTGGGATCTCCTTGTAGCGGCGTCGAGGCCTTACGACGTCATCTTGGGCATGGATTGGCTATCCACGGTTCATGCCCAGATCGACTGTTTTAGGCGCAAGGTGCGATGTGTTCGTACCGACGGGAGCAGGTTTACCTTCACCGGCGAGAAGGGAACCTTTGCAGCACAGGATGGACTTCCGCGGAGGAGAGTGCAGCCTATCTCTCATCAGTTGGCTAGCCTCATCCTAGGAGCAGTGGACGTGCGGAGTCCGGCTTTTCCTGCAGTGGTGGACCAGTACGTGGACGTCTTTCCCGACGATGTTCCAGGGCTACCTCCTCGTAGAGAGGTAGACTTTTACATCGACTTGTACCCTGGGACAGCCCCGATATCTACTCCAACATATCGGATGGCCCCCGCCGAGCTTCGGGAGCTGCGGGTACAGTTGGAGGACTTGCAGAGCAAGGGGTTTATCCGACCCAGTGTTTCACCCTCGGCTTCCCCGATTTTGTTCTCCAAGAAGGCGGACGGGAGCTTGCGACTATGTGTCGACTATCGTCGCCTGAACCAGGTGACAGTGAGGAACAAGTATCCACTGCCACGGATTGATGACCTCTTCGATCAGCTCAAGGGAGCGCGAAGATCGAGGCAGTACTAGCTTGGGAGCCACCCAGGAGCGTGACAGAGGTGCGGAGCTTCTTGGGCCTAGCGGGATACTATCGGAGATTCGTGCCAGACTTCTCCAGAGTTGCGGCACCACTCTCAGCCTTGACAAAGAAAGGGAAACCCTTTGTGTGGTCAGACAGATGTCAGCAGAGCTTCCAGGAGCTGAGACAGAGATTGACCAGCGCACCTATCTTGAGGTTGCCTGAGGAGGGAGTTGGATACGCAGTTTACTGCGACGCATCAGGGACTGGACTCGGGTGCGTCCTGATGCAGGAGCGGACCGTGATCGCCTACGGATCACGTCAGTTGAGGCCGCATGAGCAGAACTACGCCACTCATGACCTGGAGTTAGCAGCAGTGGTCTTCACTCTGAAGACTTGGCGGCACTATCTGATGGGCGAGCGCTTCACGGTCTTTTCTGACCACCAGAGTCTCAGGTATATCTTCTCTCAGAAGGACCTGAACCTGAGACAGCGGAGATGGCTTGAGTTCCTCCAGGACTATGACCTTGAGATAGTCTATACTCCTGGGAAGGGGAACGTGGTAGCCGATGCCCTCAGCAGGAGGACGGGCATTCAGCTACTTGAGGAGGCGACGGAGCAGCTGGCCTCCTTACAGATATCCTTTGTAGATAGAGACGGAGCAAACTTTCTTCAGTCTCTCACAGTATCTCCTCCACTTCTACAGCGAGTCAGAGAGGCTCCGCGTGAGGACGCCGACTGTGAGACCCGGTGTGCACTGATATCCTCAGGTCAGGCGCCTGATGGCTTCTCCCTTGGAGCAGAGCACGACATCCTTTTCAGAGGGCGTACCTTCGTACCAGTCGCTCTACGAGAGGAGGTGCTGAGAGAGTTTCACACTTCTCCCTTGGCGGTACATCCCGGAGTGGCGAAGATGTACCAGGATCTCAGACGACAGCACTGGTGGCCGGGCATGAAGAAAGCTGTGGTAGAGTTCGTTTCACGATGCCTCACCTGCCAGCAGGTGAAGGCAGAGCATCAGGTACCAGCAGGCTTGGTACAGCCCTTGGAGGTCCCGGAGTGGAAGTGGGATAGCATATCTATGGACTTCGTGACTGGACTTCCACGCACTTCCAGAGGTCACGACTCCATTTGGGTGATTGTCGACCGACTCACCAAGTCGGCACACTTCTTACCCATTAGAGAGCAGGGCTCAGTGGAGAGCTTGGGACGTCTTTACGTCCAGGAGATCGTACGGCTTCACGGTGTGCCATCATCTATCGTCTCCGATCGAGATGCTCGTTTCACTTCCCGGCTTTGGAAGGGGTTGCAGGAGGCGTTCGGGACGCGGCTCCATCTGAGCACAGCCTTCCACCCTCAGACGGATGGTCAGACGGAGAGGACCATACAGACACTCGAGGACATGCTCCGTGCATGTGTTCTCGACTTTGGTCGCAGCTGGGAGGACCACCTACCCTTGGTGGAGTTTGCGTACAACAACAGCTACCACTCCACCATCGGGATGGCACCATACGAGGCGTTGTACGGCAGACCCTGCAGATCACCGTTGTGCTGGACAGACCCTGGGGAGTCAGCACTCGTGGGACCAGAGATGGTCCGAGCCACGACAGAGAAGGTCCAGATCATCCAGGAGAGGATGAGGACAGCTCAGAGCCGGCAGAAGTCATATGCTGACAGGAGGCGGAGGCCACTGGAGTTCGAGGATGGCGACCACGTCTTTTTGCGTGTCTCACCTCGACGTGGTTTACGGAGATTTGGCCGAGGCGGCAAGTTGTCTCCACGCTTCATCGGGCCTTTCCAGGTCCTCATCAGGATAGGAGAGGTGGCTTATCGCCTGGCTCTACCACCTCAGTTGCACCGGGTGCACGACGTCTTCCACGTGTCTCAGCTGAGGAGATACGTGCACGACCCGACGCACATCATCGACTTTGGGGAGCTGGACGTGGACGATGGGGCGACTTTTGCGGAGGTCCCAGTGGAGATCGAGGATCGACAGGAGCGGGTCCTACGTGGGCGGTCGATTCCTCTTGTGCGCGTCAGATGGCAGCACGGGAACCTCCAGGAGAGCACTTGGGAGCGGGAGGCTCAGATGCGTGCTCAGTACCCCCATTTGTTCCCCTAGTTTTTGATGTATCTTTACGGGGACGTAAAGCCCTGAGGTGGGAGTAATGTAAAGACCCGAAAATTTCAAGGAAATTTTTTTCTTAATTTTCTTTGGAATTTTACAAGAGCGCAGCTTCAGACGGCACCTGATTCCGAGGCCCGGTGTGCCCGGAATCAATTTCCGAAGTTTGGCTCGGGTACGTTCAGTGAACGGACGAGCGGGTTTTTCTATATTTTGAACCGGTGCCCGGAATCAAATTCTGAGGGCACCGATGAAATCGCAGCGCCGGTATTTGCTTAGAAACGCCTCTTCCGGAGTTGCGTTTGCTCAGACGTGGTTTTTAAATTTTGCGGCTTTAAGTCAGAAATAAAATAAAGTTTGTGCGACAACTTTATTTTATTTCACTTAAGCTGTTGGAAGCCACTTGAAGCCACTTAAAGACGGCTTGAACTGAGTTGAACTGGATAGGATGCTATCCAGAAATATCCTACCCCCTTGGTAGGATATTTGTGAGGTGGGGCCCGCACGAGCCCCGCCGTTTCTTTCGCTAAGTAACGCACCCGCGAAAACCCGTCAAAGTAACTGAAAAGTCAACCGACGCGTTTTCTTTAATTCTTAACAGACCATTTAATTGGGCGGTTTATTTCGTGAATTAAATGGACTGTTTCTTCGTGAATTAAATGGGTCGTTACTTATGCGTTTTACGTTTGTTGGCAAAATAATAAAATAGACAAACTTGTCTATTTTGGAGGATTGCTATCGTTGTGCAATTCCTCTGAGCCTCCACCCTCTCCGCGAAGAACGCGAAGAACGTGAAGAACGCGAAGAACGCCGGCGACCGGAATTCGACGACGCACACCGAGATCTGCGATGTCAACGAGCCCTACCCGCGACATTCTTCGGCGACGCCTCTTCTTCCGCGGCCGATCCTCGTTCGGCAACAAAGGTGAGAATCGAATCTTTTATTTCTCACTTTTTAATTTCAATAACAACGGATTTAATTAATTAAATCCATTTGTTCTTGATCCGAAGATTGGCGACGCGACGCCGGATACCGCGACGACACGACGATCCCCCTTCATCCGCGACGAGCAATTCCGCGACGACCTCTCGTCCGACGTCGACGACAAAGTAAGGGTTGTTGGAATTCTTTTTAAATCCCGTGTTTATTCTTTTGAAAATAAAAAAACCCGATCACGAAACAATTTTAATTTATTTAAAATTGTTGATTGGTTTCTTTCTTGTTTCTCCCGTTGATTTTGACTAACGCGGAGGGTGCGGGCCTAACGAACAAGACCCGACAACCCTCCGCCGATCTTCCCTTTTTGTGCGGATTTGGCGGATGACGATGAACCGTGCGGCAAGGGAAATCCGTCGTTTCCGCAGTGAAGATCGTCCCCCGGGAGGAGCAACGGCGCAGACGGGAAAGGAATCGGGCCACCGGAGCATCTCCGGCGGCCCGCGGAAGGCGGCGGCGGCGCCCGGCGCGCCGCCGTGGAGGAAGTCCGCCGCGGCTTCAGCCGCGGCGGCGGCGGCCGGTTCCGCGGCCGCGCGGAACCGGGAACGGACGTGGCGGCCCGGCCGCGTCCGCGTGGCAGGCGCCCCCCCCCCCCCCCCCCCCGCGGGGCCGCGTTTCGCTTGAGCCGCGGGTCAAGCCCGCGGCGCCCTCCTTCGGCCGCGCGGCCGGAGCCGAGCCGGCCGGTCCGGTCGGCCGGGCCGCGCCCTGGCCGGACCGGACCCGGCCGAGCCGGTTCGGGCCGGGTCGGGCCGGCCCGGTTCGGGCCGGCCCTGTTCGGCCGACCCAGGGGGGGGGGGTTCGGGCCGGGTCGCCCCGGGCCCAAAACCCTCGTTTCGGGCCCTCTTCGGTCTTTCGCCCATATCTTGGGCCTGGGACCTCCGATTGACAAACCGTCAGCGGCTAAGCGATCCTTGGATCGAGACGGTCGTTTCGGTATATTATACTCAAGGTTTCGGAAGACTTTGGGTTCGGCCGGGTTGGTTCGTACACAAAACCAACCGGGCCCTCGGAGCGGAAACACTCATAACTTGAGCTACGGACGTCCGATCGACGTACTGTCAGCTGTGGTAGTTTCCTCTAAGTGAGACGGAACTTTTGGCATACTCCGCCCGAGGATCGGATACAGGCGGAGTACGGTCGGGTTGGTTTTGCCCTAAAAACCAACCGGGCCCCTGGGACGAAAATGCCAATAACTCTCAGACCGGGCGTCTGATTGACGCGCCGTCTGTTGCGTTGAGATCCTGTTGTCGATACGGAACTTTTGGATACATCAACTTCGGACTACGTGTCAGTTGATGTATCAGCCCCTCGGCTCGTGGAGCGGACCCTCCTAAACGAGCTCGCTATGTGCGGGAACCCTAGCGCTGGCTGTGACTTCGACGACAGAGCAGAGATCCTCCGTGGACTGCGACGACGACAGAGCAGAGATCCTCCGTGGACTGCGACGACGGCAGAGCAGAGATCCTTCATGGACTGCGGCGACGACTGTGCAGAGATCCTCAGTGGACTGCGTCGACTACTGCACTCAGCGATCCCATGTGGATCAGTGCCTACAGGTTCTGTGTGAGCCCGATCCTACGTGGGTCCTTACTACCAGTTCTGTGTGAGCCACTGCCTACAGGTTCTGTGTGAGCCCGATCCTACGTGGGTCTTTTGCGGGGGTTAGTACCTATCGATCCTTCGTGGGTCCGACGACTTAGACGGATCAGTGATCGTCTTGACGTCATCTGAAAAAGTATACCTGGTTGAGCTGAATCTTATGTTACTCTCCTTTGTGGTTTGTGTTGAACTATCCTTTGTGGATTACTGTTTACTCTCCTTGTGGATTTGAGTCTTGCTTTCCTTTGTGGATTGAGTTGTTCTTGAGCTCGTGAGCAGAGCTGGAATTGGGGACTTAGGTATATGTATGGCCATATACCTAAGTCGAGTCAGACGTTACTTCGTGATTGCATCTTTCTTTTGTGCTATATCCTTTGTGGATTTCGGGAGACCTTCGGGGGTCTCGGGGTCCTTACTGAGTAGCTTGTACTCACCCCTGCACGGGCTATGCCCGCACCTTGTTGTGTTGGTTGCAGACGACGGACAGCGCTGATCACGGTTGGGGCGTGGAGCAGGACGGTACCTGGAGGTGGACCACTGGGCGGGACGTGCTCGGAGCGGACGTGGGACCCGAGGAGCCTGGAGGCTATCTGTACCCACCCTTCAGGTGGGATTGCCAGTGGACGACACGAGGCCGCCGTCTTTTCTTCAGTCGCTGTACTTTACTTTTCAGTTGTACTTTACAGTTGGGCTTGTATTTCCGGCCCCTTTACTTTTCTTCACTTTACTTTCCGCTTGCTGACTCTGTGTGGTTGTTACTTATAAAGGCAATGCCTTCCCTGTTTACTGGGATTTTACGCCTTGGTGCTAGTCGCCAGCCCCTGGCCTATGGAAGGCGGGTTTGGGGTAGTCACGGCACGGGCCCCGAGGACGGGTCGTGACAAATTGGTATCAGAGGTGGTCGGTTCTACCGCAGACTCTGATCGTCCTTTCTTTCTATGTGAAGCAATAGTGTTTAGTGTATTGAGTGTGGTTATCAGTTCAGGGAGCCCAGTGTTGGTGCGGCGGCCGACGTATCCGTACACCAGGACCCTGACTCCTGATTTCCGACTTAATGCATGAAAACATTGATTGCGTGTGTGTTTCAAGTTTTCTTTGTGATTACTTGTGTCAGCTCACCGGGTATACTGATCTGCTTTATGAAAGTCTCAAGTTTTCCTTGTGATTACTTGTGCCAGCTCACCAGGTATACTGTTCTGACTGTGGTGCTCTTGTTCTCCTTTTCAGGATGGCCCCGCGACGACTGCCAGCTAGGGTTCCGAGTGTAGGGCGCGACGGCAGCCCACCGAGCGATGAGGCCTCGGTGCAGGGCCCTTTGCCAGCAGTGGCACCGGCGGTAGCCTTACCCGCCGAGCCACCGATGCTTCCAGTACCAGACGCTGACGATGCACGTCGCCTCAGGGCACTGCATGAGTTTCCGAGCCAGCGACCGCCCAGGTTTCGCGGTGAGGCGGACCCCCAGGCCGCCGAGGACTGGCTAGAGGCGGTGGTACGGATCTTTCGGCTAGTGAGGACACCAGCGGATCTCATGGTGATTCTCGCAGCGAGCCTCCTGCAGGCGGCGGCAGGACGATGGTGGAGCCTGATGCTCCAGGTTCACGATGAGGCATCCCTGCTCTGGGCGGACTTCGAGAGCCTCTTCCGCTCTGAGTTTGTCCCGGCCACCCTCCGAGCGGTGCGCATCCAGGAGCTTCTCCAGCTGCGCCAGGGCAGCATGACGGTCGCTCAGTACGCGGCGAGGTTCACGGACCTATCTCGCTACTCGACCGACATGGTACGGGACCCCTTCTTCCGGGCCCGGACCTTCGAGCAGGGCTTGCGACAGGAGATTCGGGCGTCGCTGATCTCCCTCAGCATTCCGACCCAGGCAGGGGTGCTGGAGCGAGCCCTCCTGATGGAGAGCTTCCTGGCAGAGCCTTCTTCAGCGGCGAGACCTAGCGCAGGGTGGCAGGTAGCTGAGTCTTCGGCAGCAGGTAGCCGGCGGATGAATCACGAGTCCAGGCAGACCAGACCCCCATGCAGACGGCCTCAGGACACCGGCTCAGCAGTACGAGGCACACAGCGGAGTGCCAGCCTTTCGAGAGGCAGGCTATGCTACTCTTGCGGCGGGCAGGGTCACATGGCTCGTGACTGCCCGACTCGCCGATCAGAGGAGCAGCAGACGGTGGAGGGGCCACCCAGGCAGAGGCAGAGAGTCGACCGTGGCGGTCCGCATGGAGGAGGCGGACGAGGCAGAGGAGCTGGCCGAGCAGCGGGTGGTGGGCGACGCTTCCAGGCTCTACCCCCACCACCACCAGGAGGGCCACCTCGACCACATGGAGCTGGCGGGCAGGGACAGGCCCAGCTCCAGGCAGTGGAGGCCTACGACCCCGACTTGCCAGAGATGATTCGAGGTACGATCTGTGTCTATTCCACCCTTGCTGCAGTACTTATAGACACAGGAGCGAGTCACTCTTTCATAGCCTCTGCCCTTGTTCGGAGCTCGGAGATTCCGACTGAGCCGTTGGCTCGATCCTTACGGCTAGAGACTCCTACGGGAGCAGACTCGACGATTACACACTGGTGCCGGCAGTGTGAGCTTACTCTAGGAGGCGAGAGCTTCGGCTGGGATCTCCTTGTAGCGGCGTCGAGGCCTTACGACGTCATCTTGGGCATGGATTGGCTATCCACGGTTCATGCCCAGATCGACTGTTTTAGGCGCAAGGTGCGATGTGTTCGTACCGACGGGAGCAGGTTTACCTTCACCGGCGAGAAGGGAACCTTTGCAGCACAGGATGGACTTCCGTGGAGGAGAGTGCAGCCTATCTCTCATCAGTTGGCTAGCCTCATCCTAGGAGCAGTGGACGTGCGGAGTCCGGCTTTTCCTGCAGTGGTGGACCAGTACGTGGACGTCTTTCCCGACGATGTTCCAGGGCTACCTCCTCGTAGAGAGGTAGACTTTTACATCGACTTGTACCCCGGGACAGCCCCGATATCTACTCCAACATATCAGATGGCCCCCGCCGAGCTTCGGGAGCTGCGGGTACAGTTGGAGGACTTGCAGAGCAAGGGGTTTATCCGACCCAGTGTTTCACCCTGGGCTTCCCCGATTTTGTTCTCCAAGAAGGCGGACGGGAGCTTGCGACTATGTGTCGACTATCGTCGCCTGAACCAGGTGACAGTGAGGAACAAGTATCCGCTGCCACGGATTGATGACCTCTTCGATCAGCTCAAGGGAGCGCGAAGATCGAGGCAGTACTAGCTTGGGAGCCACCCAGGAGCGTGACAGAGGTGCGGAGCTTCTTGGGCCTAGCGGGATACTATCGGAGATTCGTGCCAGACTTCTCCAGAGTTGCGGCACCACTCTCAGCCTTGACAAAGAAAGGGAAACCCTTTGTGTGGTCAGACAGATGTCAGCAGAGCTTCCAGGAGCTGAGACAGAGATTGACCAGCGCACCTATCTTGAGGTTGCCTGAGGAGGGAGTTGGATACGTAGTTTACTGCGACGCATCAGGGACTGGACTCGGGTGCGTCCTGATGCAGGAGCGGGCCGTGATCGCCTACGGATCATGTCAGTTGAGGCCGCATGAGCAGAACTACGCCACTCATGACCTGGAGTTAGCAGCAGTGGTCTTCACTCTGAAGACTTGGCGGCACTATCTGATGGGCGAGCGCTTCACGGTCTTTTCTGACCACCAGAGTCTCAGGTATATCTTCTCTTAGAAGGACCTGAACCTGAGACAGCGGAGATGGCTTGAGTTCCTCCAGGACTATGACCTTGAGATAGTCTATACTCCTGGGAAGGGGAACGTGGTAGCCGATGCCCTCAGCAGGAGGACGGGCATTCAGCTACTTGAGGAGGCGACGGAGCAGCTGGCCTCCTTACAGATATCCTTTGTAGATAGAGACGGAGCAACCTTTCTTCAGTCTCTCACAGTCTCTCCTCCACTTCTACAGCGAGTCAGAGAGGCTCAGCGTGAGGACGCCGACTGTAAGACCCGGTGTGCACTGATATCCTCAGGTCAGGCGCCTGATGGCTTCTCCCTTGGAGCAGAGCACGACATCCTTTTCAGAGGGCGTACCTTCGTACCAGTCGCTCTACGAGAGGAGGTGCTGAGAGAGTTTCACACTTCTCCCTTGGCGGTACATCCCGGAGTGGCGAAGATGTACCAGGATCTCAGACGACAGCACTGGTGGCCGGGCATGAAGAAAGCTGTGGCAGAGTTCGTTTCACGATGCCTCACCTGCCAGCAGGTGAAGGCAGAGCATCAGGTACCAGCAGGCTTGGTACAGCCCTTGGAGGTCCCGGAGTGGAAGTGGGATAGCATATCTATGGACTTCGTGACTGGACTTCCACGCACTTCCAGAGGTCACGACTCCATTTGGGTGATTGTCGACCGACTCACCAAGTCGGCACACTTCTTACCCATCAGAGAGCAGGGCTCAGTGGAGAGCTTGGGACGTCTTTACGTCCAGGAGATCGTACGGCTTCACGGTGTGCCATCATCTATCATCTCCGATCGAGATGCTCGTTTCACTTCCCGGCTTTGGAAGGGGTTGCAGGAGGCGTTCGGGACGCGGCTCCATCTGAGCACAGCCTTCCACCCTCAGACGAATGGTCAGACGGAGAGGACCATACAGACACTCGAGGACATGCTCCGTGCATGTGTTCTCGACTTTGGTCGCAGCTGGGAGGACCACCTACCCTTGGTGGAGTTTGCGTACAACAACAGCTACCACTCCACCATCGGGATGGCACCATACGAGGCGTTGTACGGCAGACCCTGCAGATCACCGTTGTGCTGGACAGACCCTGGGGAGTCAGCACTCGTGGGACCAGAGATGGTCCGAGCCACGACAGAGAAGGTCCAGATCATCCAGGAGAGGATGAGGACAGCTCAGAGCCGGCAGAAGTCATATGCTGACAGGAGGCGGAGGCCACTGGAGTTCGAGGATGGCGACCACGTCTTTTTGCGTGTCTCACCTCGACGTGGTTTACGGAGATTTGGCCGAGGCGGCAAGTTGTCTCCACGCTTCATCGGGCCTTTCCAGGTCCTCAGCAGGATAGGAGAGGTGGCTTATCGCCTGGCTCTACCACCTCAGTTGCACCGGGTGCACGACGTCTTCCACGTGTCTCAGCTGAGGAGATACGTGCACGACCCGACGCACATCATCGACTTTGGGGAGCTGGACGTGGACGATGGGGCGACTTTTGCGGAGGTCCCAGTGGAGATCGAGGATCGACAGGAGCGGTTCCTACGTGGGCGGTCGATTCCTCTTGTGCGCGTCAGATGGCAGCATGGGAACCTCCAGGAGAGCACTTGGGAGCGGGAGGCTCAGATGCGTGCTCAGTACCCCCATTTGTTCCCCTAGTTTTTGATGTATCTTTACGGTGACGTAAAGCCCTGAGGTGGGAGTAATGTAAAGACCCGAAAATTTCAAGGAAATTTTTTTCTTAATTTTCTTCGGAATTTTACAAGAGCGCAGCTTCAGACGGCACCTGATTCCGAGGCCCGGTGTGCCCGGAATCAATTTCCGAAGTTTGGCTCGGGTACGTTCAGTGAACGGACGAGCGGGTTTTTCTATCTTTTGAACCGGTGCCCGGAATCAAATTCTGAGGGCACCGATGAAATCGCAGCGCCGGTATTTTCTTAGAAACGCCTCTTCCGGAGTTGCGTTTGCTCAGACGTGGTTTTTAAATTTTGCGGCTTTAAGTCAGAAATAAAATAAAGTTTGTGCGACAACTTTATTTTATTTCACTTAAGCTGTTGGAAGCCACTTGAAGCCACTTAAAGACGGCTTGAACTGAGTTGAACTGGATAAGATGCTATCCAGAAATATCCTACCCCCTTGGTAGGATATTTGTGAGGTGGGGCCCGCACGAGCCCCGCCGTTTCTTTCGCTAAGTAACGCACCCGCGAAAACCCGTCAAAGTAACTGAAAAGTCAACCGACGCGTTTTCTTTAATTCTTAACAGACCATTTAATTGGGCGGTTTATTTCATGAATTAAATGGACTGTTTCTTCGTGAATTAAATGGGTCGTTACTTATGCGTTTTACGTTTGTTGGCAAAATAATAAAATAGACAAACTTGTCTATTTTGGAGGATTGCTATCGTTGTGCAATTCCTCTGAGCCTCCACCCTCTCCGCGAAGAACGCGAAGAACGCGAAGAACGCGAAGAACGCGAAGAACGCGAAGAACGCCGGCGACCGGAATTCGACGACGCACACCGAGATCTGCGACGTCAACGAGCCCTACCCGCGACGTTCTTCGGCGACGCCTCTTCTTCCGCGGCCGATCCTCGTTCGGCAACAAAGGTGAGAATCGAATCTTTTATTTCTCACTTTTTAATTTCAATAACAACAGATTTAATTAATTAAATCCGTTTGTTCTTGATCCGGAGATTGGCGACGCGACGCTGGATACCGCGACGACGCGACGATCCCCCTTCATCCGCGACGAGCAATTCCGCGACGACCTCTCGTCCGACGTCGACGACAAAGTAAGGGTTGTTGGAATTCTTTTTAAATCCCGTGTTTATTCTTTTGAAAATAAAGAACCCGATCACGAAACAATTTTAATTTATTTAAAATTGTTGATTGGTTTCTTTCTTGTTTCTCCCGTTGATTTTGACTAACGCGGAGGGTGCGGGCCTAACGAACAAGACCCGGCAACCCTCCGCCGATCTTCCCTTTTTGTGCGGATTTGGCGGACGACGACGAACCGTGCGGCAAGGGAAATCCGTCGTTTCCGCAGTGAAGATCGTCCCCCGGGAGGAGCAACGGCGCAGACGGGAAAGGAATCGGGCCACCGGAGCATCTCCGGCGGCCCGCGGAAGGCGGCGGCGGCGCCCGGCGCGCCGCCGTGGAGGAAGTCCGCCGCGGCTGAAGCCACGGCGGCGGCGGCCGGTTCCGCGGCCGTGCGGAACCGGGAACGGACGCGGCGGCCCGGCCGCGTCCGCGTGGCAGGCGCCCCCCCCCCCCCCCCCCCCCCCCCCCGCGGGGCCGCGTTTCGCTTGAGCCGCGGGTCAAGCCCGCGGCGCCCTCCTTCGGCCGCTCGGCCGGAGCCGAGCCGGCCGGTCCGGTCGGCCGGGCCGCGCCCAGGCCGGACCGGACCCAGCCGAGCCGGTTCGGGCCGGGTCGGGCCGGCCCGGTTCGGGCCGGCCCTGTTCGGCCGACCCAAGGGGGGGGGGGGGGGGGGGGGTTCGGGCCGGGTCGCCCCGGGCCCAGAACCCTCGTTTCGGGCCCTCTTCGGTCTTTCGCCCATATCTTGGGCCTGGGACCTCCGATTGACAAACCGTCAGCGGCTACGCGATCCTTGGATCGAGACGGTCGTTTCGGTATATTATACTCAAGGTTTCGGAAGACTTTGGGTTCGGCCGGGTTGGTTCGTACACGAAACCAACCGGGCCCTCGGAGCGGAAACGCTCATAACTTGAGCTACGGACGTCCGATCGACGTACCGTCAGCTGTGGTAGTTTCCTCTAAGTGAGACGGAACTTTTGGCATACTCCGCCCGAGGATCGGATACAGGCGGAGTACGGTCGGGTTGGTTTTGCCCTAAAAACCAACCGGGCCCCTGGGACGAAAATGCCAATAACTCTCAGACCGGGCGTCCGATTGACGCGCCGTCTGTTGCGTTGAGATCCTGTTGTCGATACGGAACTTTTGGATACATCAACTTCGGACTACGTGTCAGTTGATGTATCAGCCCCTCGGCTCTTGGAGCGGACCCTCCTAAACGAGCTCGCTATGTGCGGGAACCCTAGCGCTGGCGGTGACTTCGACGACAGAGCAGAGATCCTCCGTGGACTGCGACGACGACAGAGCAGAGATCCTCCGTGGACTGCGACGACGACAGAGCAGAGATCCTCCGTGGACTGCGACGACGGCAGAGCAGAGATCCTTCGTGGACTGCGGCGACGACTGTGCAGAGATCCTCAGTGGACTGCGTCGACTACTGCACTCAGCGATCCCATGTGGATCAGTGCCTACAGGTTCTGTGTGAGCCCGATCCTACGTGGGTCCTTACTACCGGTTCTGTGTGAGCCACTGCCTACAGGTTCTGTGTGAGCCCGATCCTACGTGGGTCTTTTGCGGGGGTTAGTACCTATCGATCCTTCGTGGGTCCGATGACTTAGACGGATCAGTGATCGTCTTGACGTCATCTGAAAAAGTATACCTGGTTGAGCTGAATCTTATGTTACTCTCCTTTGTGGTTTGTGTTGAACTATCCTTTGTGGATTTACTGTTTACTCTCCTTGTGGATTTGAGTCTTGCTTTCCTTTGTGGATTGAGTTGTTCTTGATCTCGTGAGCAGAGCTGGAATTGGGGACTTAGGTATATGTATGGGCATATACCTAAGTCGAGTCAGACGTTACTTCGTGATTGCATCTTTCTTTTGTGCTATATCCTTTGTGGATTTCGGGAGACCTTCGGGGGTCTCGGGGTCCTTACTGAGTAGCTTGTACTCACCCCTGCACGGGCTATGCCCGCACCTTGTTGTGTTGGTTGCAGACGACGGACAGCGCTGATCACGGTTGGGGCGTGGAGCAGGACGGTACCTGGAGGTGGACCACTGGGCGGGACGTGCTCGGAGCGGACGTGGGACCCGGGGAGCCTGGAGGCTATCTGTACCCACCCTTCAGGTGGGATTGCCAGTGGACGACACGATGCCGCCGTCTTTTCTTCAGTCGCTGTACTTTACTTTTCAGTTGTACTTTACAGTTGGGCTTGTATTTCCGGCCCCTTTACTTTTCTGCACTTTACTTTCCGCTTGCTAACTCTGTGGGGCTGTTACTTATAAAGGCAATGCCTTCCCTGTTTACTGGGATTTTACACCTTGGTGCTAGTCGCCAGCCCCTGGCCTATGGAAGGCGGGCTTGGGGTAGTCACGGCACGGGCCCCGAGGACGGGTCGTGACATTGACTGTCTAATTTTTTTTTTGAAAACATCACCATTACATAACTTTGACTTCCTGAATCCAAAAATAATATTCATTTTTTCTAAATAATTTTTGAAATATGTGAATTTTCACTTTTGGAATAAAAGCCAACATTTATTGAAAATTCATGGGTTTTGACAAAAACAGCTTTCAAACCTTAGTAAAAATTACAATTGTATAAAAATTATATGATAATTTATATTTAATAAAAAGTAATTTAGTAAAAATTCTATTTTATTAAAATATAATTTAATTCAAAAATCTATTAATTCATAAAAATATATGTCTCAATTGAATTTTAATATCAGCTAAAAATACTATTTGTGCTTTAAAAATCACTTACAAAGTAATAATGATAAAATGAATGTATATTATTTATAAAAAATAATTCACATGATCTTAGTGCTAGGGTATTGTTACATAACCCATTTTAACACCAACATAAGACCTAAGGGTATGGTTTGCGATGGTGACAAACTCTTGGGGCGGTTCATATAAAATCACATAGGTGCTAATCTCTATTAACATCGACTTCTCTTTTATTCAATTCATTTCAGGATTAAGATATTGAAGCTTGACTTGGGCTTGATCAAAAGAAAATTCCAGTTATGCTGCCTCCTTTCTGAGCTCCAAAAAATGGGCTTCATATAGAGAAATTATACTATATGAGGCCATCACTTCCTTTATCTGAGTAAATTGGATTTGTTAAAGCCTTATATATATACTAATCATGTGATAACTGTTTAGTGGCTATATTATCAATGTTAACAATTATTAATGGTATTTTAAAAATCCCAAAAATAAAAAACCAAGGAAGTGATTTTTTTTATATCCATTTTATATAATAATAAATTTAATTAGATCAAGATGAATTTTTATTAATAAATGTTTTGGTCGTTACAGTCACCCCCATAAGAAATTTCTCCCTTGAAATATTCTTTTACCACACTAAAATAGATGTGGGTAACTTTTCCACATCACTTCCTATAGTTACCATTTTTCTTCTTCAAACTTTTGGTTTCACCATGACACCTTGACGAGGGGAATTGTCTTATTTCATATAAATTTTTCCCTATGATCTAAGATCATCACCGAATTCTCTTCATAAGAGAGTTTATTCTCCAATGGCACCACCTATGGAATGATAACATGGGATAGTTCAAGTATATAATTCCCTAAGAGTGATACATGGAATATATCATGTACTTGATATCAATTCAGTGGGAGTGCAAGTCGATAGGCCACTGCTCTAATACAATGAAGGATCTGAAAAGGGCTGATGTACATTGGACCTTTCTTTCCATTCATTCCAAATCCCATAAATCTATTTTATGATGATATGTGGAGGAATAACATGTCTCCAAAATCAATATATAGGTCTCATTGATGATTATCAGCATAACTATTTTGTCCACTATGAGTAGCTTTAATGTGCTACTGGATGGTTTTTACCTTATCCACTATTTCTTTGACCATTTATGGACCTGGGAGTTTTCACTCCCCAACTTCATCCAAACATGTCAGGATTCTGCAACTCATCCCATAAAGGGCTTCATATGGGGCTATTTGGATGACAGATTAGAAACTATTTTTGTAAGAGAACTCAACCAGGGGAAGATGTTGATCCAATCCTTCTTTTAAGTCCATTGAGGATGCTCTTAATATGTACTCAAGTGTTTAGATAGTCTGCTCAGATTGGCCATCAATTTGAGGATTATAAGTCGTACTAAAGTTCAACTATGTATTCAGAGCATGTTGGAGACTCTTCCAGAACGTATAGGTGAATCTTAGCTCTCAATTAGATATAATATATAATGGAACTCTATATAGCATTACAACTTTTCTAATGTATATACGTGCTAGTTGATCCGATGAGAAATCCTATCAAATAGCAAGGAAGTGTGAAGTTTTTGTATGATGATCCCCAATATTCCAAATAGAATTGTTTAATTAGGATTTCCTCACAAGTCTGGTGACACAGTCCACAGTGATGTTCTCCAATTTCCACATTGGTATGGTAATGATTGCATCATCCCTCTAGACTAATGCCTCTCAGAATTCACTTCCTGACATACTAGGCACTTTGATGTATACTTAGTGATCTCCTTATTCATGTTATCCTATCAATAATGCTCTCATAGATCTCGATACATCTTTCTGTTTCTTGGGTGAATGGAGAAATTCAAACTATGTGAATCATCTAAAAGTTCATTCTTTAACTCCATATTTTATGGAACACAGTGTATTGACCCATATCGTACAATTCCATATTCATTGAAATTAAACTCTAAGGATTTTCCTTTTCTGATAGTTTCCACTTTCTTCGAAATTTCCACATCATTCTTTTGAGAATTCTTTAACCTTTCCAAAAGAGACGATTGAGCAATAATTTGTGAAAGGATAGATGATGTTACATTATTTATTATTCCCATGTTCATCTTCATCAAATCTAATAAGATTGGATCCTTTTCATTTCTCATCAATGATAGAATCACTGGGTCCTCTCTAGATAGAGCATCCACCACCTTTTTCTCTTTCCCATGGTGGTAATGGATTGAGCAGACATAGTCGTCGATCATCTCTAAACATATTTTTTGGAATATATTCAACTCTTTCTGTGTGAATACATGCCTGAGGATTTTGCGATCTATATATATTTTAGACTTCTCCCCTAATAGGTAATATCTCAAAAATTTTAATGTGAAGATTACTGCAACCAACTTGAGATCATTTTTTGGATAGTTTTACTAATTAAAATTCTATTTCCTTGAAACATAGTTAATGAATTTTTAATTTTGCATAAACACACATCCCAAATCCTTCTTTGAATCATCAATGAATATCAAAAAAAGTTCTCCACTTGTGGGTAGTGTGATAACATGTGCAACGATAATCTTCCTTTTCAACTCCATGATTATATCTTTTCATTAATCACTCCAAGAAAACTTGACTCTATTCCTAGTTCTCTTTGTAAGAGGGTTTGACAATTGTGATAAATTTCTCACAAATCTTTGATAATATCCATCTAATCCCAGGAAGATATAGATATCTGTCACCAATTTTGTCCTCGACCATCCATCAATTGCATCTATCTTGGAGGAATACATAGATATCCCATTGATCGTGATGATATGACCCAAGAATGAGACCTCCTTTAACTAGAACTCATAGTTTTTGAAATTTTCATAGAGCCTATCCTTTTACAGAGTCTCTAGTACCATGCTTATATACTCCTAATGTTTCTCCTTGGTTTTGGAGTGTATTATAATTTCTTCATAAAGACTTCCAAAAAATTTTCGAGGTAATCCCTAATGTCTCCATTTTTCAATTCGATGATGATTTCTGGAGAATTAGTGAGTAAATAAAATTACTATGAATTCATAGTGCCTGTACATTGTATAAAAAGTAGTCTTGGAGATATCCTCCTTTTTCAACCTTACTTGGGAATATCTAGACCATAGATCCACTTTGGTGATGCATTGTTCTCCATGCAGCTGATTGAACAAGTCATTAATTTTTGGAAGAGGATATTTGTTCTTTATCATGATTTTTTGAGCTCACGATAATCAATGCAAAGGCGTATTGAACCATCCTTCATCTTGATGAAGAGGACTGGTGTACCCCATGGTGAAGCACTTGGGAAAATAAACCCTTTGTCAAGATTCTCATGTTGTTGTTTATTTAGCTCGTCAAGCTTTACAACAACAATTCTATATTGAGTCTTTGATATTAGAAAATCCCCAAGTATAAGATCAATCGAGTATTCAACATCTATTCTATGATGAAGACCATACAATTCATTAGGAAACACTTCAACGAATTCCCTCATAGTAGGCATGTCTTCAAGGGTGGTTGTTTTCTTAGACTCCATCACCATAGCTAGATACACAAGCTCATTGGGCAGTAATATCCATGCTTGAGATGATGGTGTTAAAGAATATTCATCCTCCTCCTTTCACTTGTATAGAATCGGGGGCCGATTCGCCATATGGAGAGTGATTTCCTGCTCATGGAAATTTATGTTGGATCTATATAGGGAAATCCAATCCATTCCAATAATTGCATCAAATTCAACCAGAGGGAGTATGGAGAAGTTCTCTGAGAAGTTCAGTCCACAAATTGTGATAGGGGAGGAGTTATATTCATGGGTTGCAATGATTTCCCCATTTTCTGTTCTCACTGACATATTGACTTCCTTGATTTGTGGTGGTGTTGGGATTGTTATACTAAACTTTTGGGATATAAAGTAATGCGTAGAACCAAAATCAAAAAGTAAATTCGCTATTCTTTAATGAATAACTTGAGTACCTATCACTATTTCGTTATTGGGGTTGGCTTCAGTGGTAGTGATGGAAAAATATCACCCTTCCTTTCTTGGGGGTTATTGGTTTCCTCCGAATAAACTTAGATTATAGATTTGGTTTCCAAAGAGCCATGGTTATTTGCATTTGAAGCAATGAACATTTCTTTGAGGGTCGAACGGAGCATTCCTCTCCCCTATCTCAATAGCGGGTTTTTCATGTTGGAAATTAATGTCCAGGTTCCATTTTCTTCCACACCTAAATCATGTCTTCAACCCCTTCATGGAATTTATGGGGTGCTTCTTTTTACACCCTTGGATAATGGGGTGCTATAATTTCTTGAACCATTGGATTTATCCATCAGACCACCATAATTAAAGTCCACATTAGGTTTCTTATACCCATGATAACCTGGAGATTCTCTGATCTCCATTTTGAGGTTGAGGGAACATCGAACAATTTCATCATATCTATCGAAATCACAGATTTCTAGGGATTTTCGTATGTTAGGTTTTATCCCAAAAAAGAAGTAGTCAAACTTTCATTTGGGGGTAATGAAAAAACAGAAGGCTTATCATGCAAGCATTGTGAAGATTTCCTTTTACGCTTTGATGGATTCATCATCTTTTTTTCTTGAGGTCAAGGAAGTACCTTTCCATCTTAATTTGGTGGGTGTGATTAAAATATTTATCAAAACACCTTTTTTAGAAATACTCCCATTCCAATGACTTGATCTCTTCCTCATGCTTTGTATTTTGGAACAATTTCAACCATTGATTAGCTTCACCCTTCATACCATAATTAGAAAGAAGAACCTTTTCTTGATCTGAACATTGAAGTATGGAGATTATTTTCTCAATGGAGATGATCCATTGTTTGAGGATCAAGGGATTAGATGATCCATTAAAAGCAGGAGGCATATGTCTTATGAAGCTCCCGATTGAATCTTTTTCTTTCTTGGGGTGGGGGGGGGGGGGGGGCAGGGTGGACATTCCTCTTAAAAATGTTTTTTTTTTCAAAACATGAGTTAACTGAGAGTGTATTTTAAAAAATATTTTGATTCCCACTTCCATCAGATTGAGAATCTCATTTGAATAGTCGTCACATTGATCTTCTTGTCAGTTTTTAGCCAGAGTCCTCCTATTATCGGACATTGGCTGGAATAAAAGGAATGTTAGAGGTAACACATAAAAGGGGAATCTAAGGGAAAAAAGGGATAACTTATAAATTACATTTATTTCCTTAACTTATGAATTTATAAGCTTCAATATATGTTATCTTTGATCTACTTCCCAACATATATTCTTAGTGGAATTTTTTATTCACTTAACAATGGTTTATACTAAGATTATGAATTTTCAAAAGCATATACCTCAAAATTTTTATAAACAATAGTGAAGAATGGCCCATTTTCATGCACTAGTTCCCATTCAATTCTTTCTCCAACCAGTGTTTTCTAGTTTTAACCCTAGATACATTTGTGCCAGAGCCACCTCTACTTGTTCGTATCTAGAGAAGGATGTATTTTATTGATAAACCAATTACTCTATACTCCCTGAAATTTAAGGATTTTTTTATAAAAATTAGTCTTATCTCTAAGTCTTCCACAAGGGTTTTCTAATCCTAATCCAAAAAATAACTAAACCTATTCTCTAATACCAACTATAATAATCCTGGTCATTATTACACAATTAAACATGCTTTATTACACAAACATGAACATAATACAATGATGAAGAAAGAGAGGTATAGTGTCTTTAGGGATTAGGAACATTACATGACAACTTAAGACATAAAAATAAAACATCTTTACCAAAAACATATTTTACATGACCACAACATTCCTTCATACTTAGGATTGCATGGGATATCATGAGGGCATACACAAGAAAATGCTGGGCTATAAAGCCCAGTAAGGGAGTAGAAGGGGCACAAAATGAATAATAAAATATATTTTAGGAAATAGGAATATAAATGGATCATAAGAGAAACATAAACATAAAGGTATGGTATAGCATGATTATCATATTGTTGGGATGTGGTGATAACATTTAACATGATATTAGCATGAGCCAAGGATCGTTGCACATGGAGCATGAGTAAAAGCTCATTGAAATAGAATTATAATGAGTAAACCTTCATCGAAATTGAATTATCTTGAGTAAAACACTAATTTCACTGGGAAAATCATGATACTATTCTTTACCCAATGCATTGGAGCACTATCAGAGTACACCATTTATAAACATTTCATTTAATGCATACTTGGGCCATATGGATCATACAACATGGATTCATTAAGCATCATAATTTATTCCACAAATAGGATATGTGGAATAAATAAATTTAAGTCCATAATCAACAAGTAGATTTTCATAAAGGTGAATACCCTTAATAGAGAAACGAGTATGATATTCACTTACATGATGATTTTGGTATGCGAAATTATTGTGTAACATCAGCATCAGAACAACATTAAATAGAAATTGTAAAATGGTTTGATGAGAGATAAAAAGGAATATCATTATTTATACATGAAATGGATAGTAAGAGGGTCCTGAAACGTAATATACCAACAAATTTATTGGAATTTAGATGCATAATATAAAATAATTTCTTGAATTTAAATGAGGAGAGAGAAATCCCTTACAGAATTTTGGTATGGTAAGAGGTGTACATGGGAGGAATTAATGAGAAATAAAGGTTTATCACATCATTAAAAAATAATGAGGGAAGTATAGGGGTGGTTCAAAATCATACCCCATCATTTTTAATTGGAAATAAAAGGGAATAACAATATAAGGAATGTTGGATATAAATAAGAAAGGAAAGTGACGATCCCTTACTTGGAAGTGTGATACCAAAGGATTGGGAGAGGCTTGAGAGAGGCTTCTTGGGAGTTTTGGGAGCATTGTGTGGATTATATAGAGAGGAGGGAAGATTTTGGTAGAGAACCAAATAGTTTGAGTGAATAGGAATGAGATATTAAGTGGGTTTATATAGGAAAGGATATGAAATTCTTTATTATTTAGGTTTTGGACACTACACATTAAACTAATCAAAAACACAATCCATCCAATGGGTTTTACAAATTTTTTTCCCAAATTGAATTGAAAACATTATTTTATAACTAAAATGGACAAACTTATTAAAATAGTCGTCTTGATTATGTAGAGGTGAGTCACACTCTCAAGGAAATCATTTTAAATTGTAAAATATTTTATATGTCTTGGAGGGTCCACTAAGGCATTGTAAAATTAATCAAAAAAATATAAAATCGAATCATTTAAAAGTTAATACATATATTGTCTGAATATCCCTTTTATAGTATTTTATTACATCACTATTGGGTCATTATGATGAAAAACATATTATTTATTTAAACAGAATTTATTTTTTACCCAAAAATTTGAATGTCTTCGAATATTATGAAAAATTCACCTTTAGATAAATTTGATATCCGGAATCAAAAAATAATATTCATTTTATCTAACTTATTTTCTATATATGTGAATTTTTTTTAAATAAAAACCAAAATTTATTGAAAATCTATGGGTTTTGAAAAAAAACAACTTTGAAACCTTAATAAAAATTACAATGGTATAGAAATGATACGATAATTTATATTTAATAAAATCTAATTTTTTAATAATAATACTTTATTAAAATATTATTTAATTTAATAGTCCATTAATTCAAAAGTAATATATTTCTCAATTGAATTTGAATATTATCTAAACATATGATTTGTCCTCTAAAAATACCTTTCAATGTAAAAATGATAAAATGAATTTACACTATTTATACAAAAGTAATTAACATGATCATAGTTCTAGTGTCTTGTTAAATAACCCCTTATAACACCTGCATGAGACCTAAGGGTAATGTGTGCGATGGTGACATACTCTTGGGGTGGCATGGATAACATCTCCCGGGTGAAAATCTCAATTAACTTTCACTTCTCCAGTAGGTGATTCCTTTAAAGATAAACATGATGAAGCTCAGAATGGGATTGGTCAAAAGAGAATAATAGTGACACTACCTCCTTTTCGAGCTCCAAAAAATGGGCTTCTTATAGAGCAATTATAATGGATGAGGTCATCACTTCATTTTTCTGAGTAAATTTGATTTGTTGAGGCCCTATATTTATACTAATCATGTGATAATTGTTCAATGGATATATTAGAAATGGTAACAATTATTAACAGTATTTTAAAATTCAGAAAACATAAATCCAAGGAAGTTCATATGTTTTATATATCCAGTTTACATAATATGAAATTTAATTAGAGAGAGATGAATTTTCATTAATAAAAGTTTGGGTTGTTACAGAGAATCCCCCAATGATTCTACACATAGTTTTAATAGAAGGGTATACCTTGGGTCAAGGTGACAGATTCATGGTTGGGATTAAACCTAATTTTCTTCATATAGTTTTCCATGTATGTAATTCCCTAAATCATGGTTATAGATTCTATATAGATTAGAATACTGAGTTTTCTGATGTGGTATACCTGTAAAGTTACACCTATGGGTCTATGTGATGGATTATTAGTTAGAGAAAGGGACACCACTAACTCCATATAATGGATTCAAGGAAGGGGATAAACACACCCCTAAATCTAGGTGATGTATTCCTAAACCGAACCTCCTTGGAACTATATAAAATATTCCAGGTGTTGTATTCCATAACTCCAAGTGATAGATTCATGTAAATAATGTTTTACACCCCTAACTCTAGTTATTTCTTTCTCAGAAGGGTAGTTCCTTGAGTTCCCGATGTGGTGTTCCCGGAAGGGTTCTATTATACCCTTTAACAAGGTGGTGGTATTTTTGGGAATGATTATAGAAATTTATTAGAGACACACCAACATTGGAAGAAGTAGGTTTTAGTTAGTATTAGGTTTCTTGTTATAACATAAGGATTGATAGTGGTTATATATTTATATATTTATAGTATTTTATAAATCAGCTAATCATGTCACATGCACATACACCCTAAATTTATTGGTAATGTATAAGACCACATTGGTAGTTCCCAATTAATTTTACTTAGAGACGGGTCAGGAGACCATGTAACTTGAATACTCAAGCCGACTTCACTAATAGAAGGATCTGGTTGGATAGAGACTTAAGGTAGATTTATAGAGTAGGATAACATTGAGAAGATTTGAGATTTGGATGAAGTAAGGCTTTACGATATACTACAGGATCTTGTATAATTATTTTAATTTATATTATTTTTCTGTATGTGGTCAGCCTGATGGAGAACCCAAGAGTTTTTATGACATATTGAATATTATATTTCCCTTAGCATTGAAAATTATGTTTATTTATTACATTTACTATGGTTTATTTTATTCATAATTACAAGTTTGTTTTATCTATTATTGATTACTATGATATTGGACAATCATATCTCCAAAATACTATCCTTGACCCACGATACACGTTGGGAACTTTTGGGTATAGAGAGGCACACCTGAGGTCTTCATAGCAACTTATATATTCTAGACACAATTATTTAGCCATGAACCAGAGAGGTCGTTGTATAATAATTGGTATATTCTTAGGAAATCATATATAAATTGATTCATGTAAGTAGGATAACCATGATTCTTGAGTTGCATAATTAATAATATCATGATGGGAATAATTAAAATAGAAAAATAAGTTTTAACAATGAAAGACTAGTGAGTTTACATTTGAGGACTACTTTACCCTAGGGTTAGTGTGTGAGAACCTTTTTTAATTAATAATTTCCTAAGTACCCAATGTGGGGTGAATTGAGATATTAATATGGATTTTGTATTATATTCATGTAGTGTGCAAGCATGAATGAAATGCATTAAACTACTTAAGCACAGAGTATATTGATATTGGTGATGATGAGTCAACTTGATAATACTCTGTAGTTAGTTTTTGGGCTACACCCCGATATCCTTGATGATGGGTATTCGAGAAAGGTACATATTTCACACCTATGATAAAGAATAATAATAATTCATAAATTGTAAGTTTCATCCATTGGTTACATTGAAATAAAACATCCAAGATAGGATACATCCCCTACCAAGGATATGGTGATTAGGATTATATAGTTTGGATACTATGATAATCCTGTTTTTTTCCTTTTACATGTTATATGTTATACTAATCGTGATATTTTACTGTAAATGGGATCTGATGCAAATAAAATCCATCATTATTAATGGAAGTTAGGTCAGACGGTATGCTGACATATTCATACTCTTGGAAATGCAGTTGGATGTCATACTAATTCATGATTGGTAATAAAATATAATCATACATTACACCATTTCATTCTTGGATACTTTTAAGGTATTTGGATTATATTACACTTAACCTTGGACATTTAAGAGTGTTGGCATGCTATGCTTACCTATTATTTTACAAGGTCATGGGGTTAGATGCTATATAAATCCCCCTTGTACTTAGATACAAGTTGGGATGTTTTGGACATCTATTATTTTTCATTTCTATGGGATGGGATGTCATTTCTATGCACAATTGAATTTGATAATGAGTTATACACTATTCTAAAAAAGTGTATATTGATACATAGTTGTATGAAGTTAGGTATGATTCCAACTATATGAATTGAAATTCTAATTATGTTATGATTTAATGTTATATTAACCTAAATATTTTATTTATTTTTTATTATGATGTTTGTATTAGGATAAAATAATTCTTATTCAAGTATTGAATGAAAAATAAACCTATTCCAATATAATCCATGATCTTGAAATTGAAAAAATGGATATAATAGAATAAAGAGAACATTTTTCCTTGAAGATAACCAAGACACCAATATTCTATAACATCCTTTATGAAGATCAATATAAAGTATCCAATGGAATCCTTCCTCCTAGAGTATCAAAGGGTTGATACATATCATAACACATGGGTGGAATTTTCCTCTCTACCAATGTATGCTAATAACTCTCAATGTAAACAAAGTATGGGAAGTGAAGTTCGACTATGGAGAATTCTGGGATATTTATATTCATTCTCTTTATGAGGTCCTTTTTTACATATGATTTCTTGGTAATCATTGAGCCATCATGATATTTACATTAATTTTATTAAACATTCTATTAACTCCTTTGGTTAAAAATTATTTGTAAGCCTTAATAATATATACATGTATTTAACATTTAAATGCATTCATGATCCTCCCAAACATTTTATCATATGAAATATAAAAATAAATGACATCCTTTACATGGAAAAATCCAACTATTAAAACTTCACACTCAACTACCAAGATTAATTATCAAATAATATTCCATATATATCACAATACATACAGTATAACTTTATGATGCAATATAATATAACATTTGGTAGTGGTGTGATATTAATATATCATGCTTCATGATATTATATTCAAAGGAATATAATATTCATTGTATTTAAGAATTACATAAATTAATACATACCGAACATTGTAAAACATAATGTATGTCAAAATATATCATATGTGTATAATGCTTTTATGAAATATCTATATCAATCCCCCACATTCACTTAATCCACATAGATTTCATTAAATTTACCTATATATTACATAATATATAGTAAACTCAAAAATCATTAAAGAAACTCCTTTTGAATATTTTTATAATGATACTAGAAATGTATTATTAATTTGAGCATGTATCATAACATTAGTAACAGTTTGTTAATTTCCCTAAGAACAACTTAATGATAAATTAAAAAATACTCTATAAAAAGTTTTCTAGGTTTCAAAAAACATAATCAACATTCAATTAATAATAAATTGTGACCCTATTGTTCTTTGCATCACTGAAAACCTATATGAATTTCCTAATTTATAAGTGCATGCGAAGAGCGTACCCTTGAAAGTCCTTAGTGATACTCCATCTACAAAGAGATATAGATTAATATAAAACATCTATATCATTATACATGTTACCAATAACTATATCATATAAAATTATAAAATGGTCATAAAATATATTATTCATGCTATTGATTTACAAATATAAATGGATTTTTTCAATCCTATAAAACTACTCACACATTATTGATTTCTTAAGTATAAAGTTACCATATGGATGAACACATCACATGTTATTAACCATGATTAATGAGAATATCAAATTTAATTTACCTAGGTATAATAATATAATCATTCTACATACCTCAATCGAGTCATCTTACATTACACTCTTACTATGATATGAAAAATATAATTTTGATTAAACTCAATTGATGAAATGATAAAAAACATACCCAAACATAAATTAATTATATCTTAATTAAGGATAGTTTAAGAAAGTTATATAAGTATGAATTATCTCATTCTAATTATCTTGTCTAAACTTAGGTGTGGGGATTCCAATATAAAATGTGTTGTAGTAGTAAAGTCATTGTGTGTGTCACTAATTGTGGTGTGATTCATGTGTTATTTGTTACATAATTGTTTTTTCTAAAGATAATATTCCAAATCGTTATATTAAAACTTACCCATGGTAAACCTAAAATTTCATTAACACATATAATAATACATAAAAACATAAATTACAGATAACTTATTATCATAAATTGTGAGGTTAATTAGTGGTACACTTCATGAGCATATGTAACCAATTTGAAAGAATGAAAAAATAGAGACTTCCTTTTTATAAAATTATAATTTTTATATTATTAAGTTCCCTTAAATAAAAATTTACAAAACTAGGCTTATAAACCCGTATAATCATTTCTTAATTGATAAACTACTAGAGAAGCCATCTGTTTACTACACATTTAGGGTTTTATTAAAATAAATAAATATCTATTTAATTACTAACTCATCTATATATCATAATTTGATAAATAAACCCACTAAACACTTTTAATGATCAATGTATATGGAGAATTATTGTTTTAATAATATTGAGAATATGTATTATATTCCTAATTATAATCACTTTGAATAAGTATTCAAAAGTTATTTTGTAACAACCAATGTTATAATGTTAAAAACATCAATTGCATACTTATAATCTTTAAACATTCATCTTCATAATCTTTTTTTTTATTTAGAGATTTATTTGTGATCATTTTTTTAACTAAATATAATTCTTTATAGTACCATTTTTACCAACATATCTTAAACTCATTTTAAGAAAAACATGAAATTTAATTTGAAGCAGAAAATTATAATATTTTTTTATAAAACATTATAATTATATTAGTAAAAATATAATCCCACTATATTATTAGAAACTATATTTTCTCAAAATATCATTCTTTGAAACACAAAACCCATTTTGTTTGAAAATATCACATATTTTCTATAGTGGAAATACTTAAAAAATATTATAAAATATTTTATAATATTTGTATTAATTATATTTTATGAAATAATTTGAAAATATAATTTTATTATTTAATATATGACATTATTGGGTGGTGGGATAATTTCAATAATATTTTAACAATCATCCGTGATAAAAAAATTTCCGAATAAAACATTTTTATCATGTCCTCATTTTCAATAACTGTTACAGAATGGGATCAAAACATAACCATGCATATTAAAATAATCATTTAATTTATTTGTGACATTTTTTGAACAAAATAATTCTTATCAAATAATAGGATAATAATAAAAATAATAAAAAAATATTTATTCCAAAACATTTGATATTTAAATCCATTCTCCACATTAATCACCTTGGTGTAGAAAATAATATCATCAATACTTGAAAGAAAACTCTAATATCTAAACATGGAATCGACATAAATTTTTAACTCTTATCAATATTCCCAATATTTTTTTAATGAGTTTTTGGTATCATATACCATTCAAAATATAAAAATTTATATGCATAAAATAATACTTGATCTTCAATATCTATGAAGTTTCATGCATGACTTCAAGAATTATATATAGTTCCTTTATCAGTAATCAGTATTGCCATAATGGAAGCCTTCCTATCCTTCCTAACTCCACCCTAAGGTTTCAAAGGATTTTATAATATATTTGAAGACACACTACTAGATTTTTTAATATAATTATTTGTCTACATTTAATGTTTACCTTCTTGATAAATGAATATAACACTTGAATCTAGACTTCCCATGTCATACTCAATTATCCTCAATATATTGAGCAGATAGGGTATACTTTTATTGAACACATCCATGTTGTAGTTTATAATTAATTAAAAAAACCATTATTAAGGTGACATCCAAATGAAGTATATAGCAACATCAAGCATTAATAGAGACCACCACCTCTAAAGTTAATTGATTTACCTAATCATATTGAGTACATGAGTAGAGATTGAAGTTAGATTATATATCTTGCATATAAAAAATGACTTTAAAACTTTATACCGATCATCCATGACCAATTATTGATAGAACCTTTTTAGGTTATCTATCATCTTGAACTTATCTATATTCCCATATGTATTTTGTAACCAAAAAACAATAGATACAAGAATGACAGTGGATACATTTAAAGAGTCCTTCAAAAACTTATTATTAGCATCTAGATCAATTTCATAAAAGGCTTTTGCAATAAACATCATAAAAGGGGTTTCCTCAACACAAATAATTTTCTCCTTTCTTATGAATTATTTTTATGTTTTTATACCAGAATAAGAAATTGCTTTAGAAAATAACCTCATTATCTAAAATTGACAAAAAAAAATCATGTTTGATAGTGATGATTCTATTTTTTATACAATTAAAACATTTTTCAGATGAGTATCATGTATTAAATTCACTTAATAACAGATATTAAATGTTTTATCCTTTTAAAATGATGTCCCTTTTAAATAAAAGTTATACATTTATAGAAAACAATAATTATTTATCAATATTAGGATTCCACTTATGTGAAACTATCCTCACATATTTATTTAGGTAGAAAATAGTTTCTATAATATTATATATGATTCTTAGATAGTCAAGTAGAAAAAATGTTTTCTAATCCCATCATATTGATTATAAAAAACTCGTTTCCACTAGAATATAATCTCATAAGGTATTCTAGATTAGTGTAACAAAAACCACACAATGATTTTTTTATAAACACTCAATGTTAGTCATTTCCACCATTATATAAAAAATATAATCCATGGTAACCCAAATTTATCATGAACGTACCTAGCTGAATGATCAAAGTCTTGACATGTGCATTCGTTGCAAGGAAGCATACACATGGTATGTTAAAATGGGTTTTTAATATCTCTTCGTATTATCTCATATATTCCATTTATATATATATATATTCATTTAATGTTTTTTGAAACTCTATTCCTTAACCTAAATCAATATGTTCAATTCATATTTAATTAACTCATTAAAAACCCTATATTTTGGGTTATTTACCCAAATAGAATCTAACTATATTAATAAATATCAAAATGAATCACATGTATAAGGTACATGAAACCATTTCATGAAATTTATTAGAAATATATGAAGTCAATAATCACTACAAGAGCATTCATGGTGTGTTTAATATCTGATCCCCCCATTTCAATATACTGATTAATCTCCTAGGACAATGAGTAACCTATTTAAAAATCTTACTAACCATGGTAAAATACTTAAGCGTGACCATAATTACATTAAAATTATCACACCTAATATGTAAAAACTCTTATTAGCGTTTAAATTTAATATCATAACTCATTAATACACCAAATTCAAGTTATAATTAAACTAAACCAATTATCATTCATAACATGTAACTCTTTAAATAAATGTATAAAACCTTAAAAAATCATTATAAATAAATTTAAACTAAATCAAAAATTAAATTTCATAATAAAAAATATATATATTTATGAATAAATAAAATATTGAAACCAAATAAATGAATATTTTTTTAGTGACTCTAACTCCAGTAATCTAGATATAGTGTTTTATTTATTATATTATTATAAGATACAATGGATTGAAACATAAAGTACCAATTAGTTTAATAGTCATGAGAGAAAATATACTTACATGATGTCTATGTTTCATTTGAAAAATAAAACATAACATGAAAAAAAAATTCTTGTAACCTTGAAAATCATTCAAAGATTTATTATTTATATCCTGATGAAAGGAAAATATAATAAAGGGCAAGCTTAGATGCACAATAATAAAAATGGTATAATAAAAGATATCATTATTTGATAAGCTATAAACAATATGTCCTGGTGTATATTCTACAATTTGACATTTAATATATAACATGAGCTTAAAAATATAACGATGGAAAATATCAACATAAAAATCACAAGTATAATAATAATTTAAATATTAATGAAGGAAATATATAATGTTAGAAATTGTTATCATTAAATCAAGGCCTCATTCAAAGACATCATGAACCTTACTATTAGGGATTTGTTCCAAGATATTTCAAGGAATTTCTTAGTATACACAAAATACAATACTAAATTGGCCAACTGTTTGTCTCATGAGACCGGTTGATGCATTGAGGGTAAATATGAAAAATGGGACTCACCCATCAATTAAATATTTCTAATGCATTCCTAAAATATAGAATCAACTATATAATACATAATAAATATACCTCATCTTTTGATAAATATGTATATTGAATCAATAATATGAAACATCAATATTTCCCTAGTAAATGTGTTAACTGTATTAATAAGTTTCCTTCAACTAAACATATATATTTAAAGGGTATATGGTTAAGATAATATCAAATTTTTATAAATGATACTAAATATATTTATGATACAAAAATTAAGTGCATGAATGAGAAAAATAAATTCCAATGAATAATATAAAATGATAGAGAACATGATCATAATAAAATGAATGCTCTCATATTATGGTACAATCCATAAATTAGTAAAGTATGATAGAAGAATATTATTTCATAAAAAATGAAGGGTTGAATCAAATAAATGTTTTTTGATAATTAAAGAGGAAAATGGAAGATAAACTTAAAAACAATTCTGAAAACCATTGTAACTTTCTTTGAAAAAAAATGTTACAAATAATTTCAAAAATTCTTTTTAACATTTTAGAAAATAATTACTTTTTATTTTGATGTAGACATTCACAAAATGATGGAAAAATTATTTTATTTTTAAAACCTTTTATACTTGTAGTGGATAATAAATATAATATAATAGTAATAGAGGATAGAAAATAAATTCCCTTCTATATGCAATTAAAAGAACTTTCCTTTCACACTTTTGTAAAAAGTCAAAAATGACATACTCAACATAATTTAAAAAGACTCTTTTATAAAATTTGTTATGAATGTAAAAAAGTAGTAGAAAAATAACTTTACCAATAATATAAACTATATATGAAACATCAATTTAACAATTTAAATAATATAGATATAGAAAAAAATTATGCTCGATAAAAACTAGAAATAAGGTTTGTTTTGTTTTAATTTTTTTTCGTGAATTGAGTATGAAAGAGAAGAAAATTAGGATAAGAAACATGTTAACTATATAAATAATCAAATAAGAAGAAAACAAATATGTTTTAAGAAATAATGGGAACATAATTATAAAAATTTAAATTAAACATGATAAATTATGAATAAGAGTGATATTGTAAAATAATCCATTATGACTTTAATAAGTTTTGAATCAAAACCCCATAAAAGCGAAAACATGAATTGAAACATTAAATACCATGAATAAAGATGATTTCAAGATGTAATACATCAAAATGTAAGTATATACACCAAATAAATTAAATTATGTGTATAATATAAAATATATGTCATTAGAGTGTAATTGTGTTAAAAACCCTTACCATGGATTCCTCCTTGATCAGATGCATTATATCCCCTTAAATAATCTTTTTAAATATATTTAATACATTTTTAAGAAACATATTTCATATATGTTGGTGAAAGACCATATAATATTAATAATAAATAAATTTAATTTTTTCTTAATATTCAAGATTAAATTTTATGGATTCATATTGATTACAATAATTTCATATGATTTTTCAAATAAAAAAATAAATAGTTTTATTCTAACTAAAGTGTTTTTCATGTACTATATATTTGTTTTAAAATATATAATACTAAATTATAGAATTTATTTTTGATAAAATGGAATTATGTTTTTATAATATCATATATAATAAATCATAGGGTGATACTCTTGGGAATTTTCTAAAAATATTTATTTTTTGTGAATAGTGAAAAATACTAATTTTTATAAAAAATATAATTTATTTTCAAGTATTAATAAGGTACAATTATGTTTTGGATAGGTATGAAAGTAAAATTAAAATTATTTAGATAGTAATAAAATAATTAATTAACTTGGAATCAATATTATTATTGATCATATTATAAATTTATATTTAGGCTTAACAACACATATTAAAAAAACTATTTTTAATTGTGTTTTGTGAACATATATTAAAATTAAATTATGACACATATAGAAATTGAATGTTGAAAAATATATTTAATTCTTTAGGTTATAAGGATAAAATTTATTTCTGATTTAAGTTTTATTTTTTTTCATAATGAATAATAACCATGGTAAAAAGTTGTGCCCATGGTAAAGAGTAAATCTGGAGTAAATAAGGTTTATAGAGTCACAAAATATCATCTAAAATATTATTTGTTGAAATTATTTCAACTATTTTCCCCTTATATTAAAAATAATATTGATTTATTGAAACTATCCCATGAATAAGACATTATATTATTTTAAATTTTTTAAAAATTACAAGAGTGAGACTTTAAAAACTTATAAAAGGGAACCATCTATCCTATATTATTCACATAATTTTGTCCATTTATCTTGAAACCTGACGAGACAAATACATTAAAAAAATCCATACCCACTTACTATAGGTATTTTCATTCACTAAAATACCTTCATAGTTGGATTAATGTGTAAGAAAAATGTGTTTTCCAAAGAACAAGTATAACCCTTAATCGAGGGTATTCATGTTTTTTCTTATTAAACAAACTTAAAATATTCTATAAACATGATTATATGATAAAATAAGTATCATAAATAAAATTAAGTGTTATTATGTTTATGTTTAAACCCTTTTTCATCACCTTTTCCATCCTATGGGAAATGAAAACATCCCCCATGCGTTTGTGTAGACTATCATCTCCAAAAAGTAACGTATTTCAGTTTTCATCACTTCATCACATGTGTGGTTAGTATTAGGGATTTAATTAATATATATGATATAAATTAAATAATTGTGATTATTTAATGAAAATATATTACTTTCCATATTACCCTTCTATCTCTAATAAAACTATAACATCGCTCGTTTGTTCATGTGGATGACCACCTCCATGAACCGACATGATCCATCATTCATGTACACACATTCATAAATGGTTATAAAATTTTATTTAATGTTTATTAATTATAATAATTAAATAATTAATATTATAGATATTATTTAATAATGTACCCTTTGATGATGGTCAACACAATGAATTTATTTTGGGATTATGATCCAGACAACCTCAAAATGCTCAACATAACCTTAATCGATTTAGAAACTATAAAAGAAATAGTTATATATGAAATTAAATTAGTAATGGTAATTAAAAACTATAAAAATACTATTAAAGAATTAAATAATTAATATAATTTTATTATAAATGAATTAAATAAAGTACATGTTCTATCAAACTAGAGGTATGATAATTTTCATTAAAACATAGTTTTAATATTTTTTGACTCTTTTTCCTCTGTATAAATGTTTTTAAAAATATTTGAAAAATTTTATTATATATAATAGAATGATTTTTTGAATTTATTTTTAATTACACTTTACTTTTAATAAGGGTTTTAAAAAGTAATATTTTTAATGGTTTCTATACAGCTCACTTTTGACCCTTTTTAATATAGTAAAAAGTAATGCATTTTTAATACACCTACTTTGACAACATTTTCTGATAATAATAACCATTATTATTTAAGAATAATCATGTAATATTTTTCCTGATTTTTCAATGAATATTTAATTTCTAATTCTTCTAGGAATTTTTGATTTTAATAGTTTTCAATGGAAAATTGTTTTTATCCTTATTTTTACTTGAAGCATAAAATTAATTCTATATATGTGTTAAACATAATATTTTTTTAGATTTTATGATGTAAATTTATTATTATATGTTTTTATGAATGTTATGGTCCTTTTACATTGTTTATGGTGATGGGTGACACTGATATAGCTCTCCAAGGTATTGGGTAATTTTTTTCTTATCTAAAGAAATATATTGGAATTAACTGAGTAGGTTTTTCCATTTGTAAGGGTTCATTCAAGTGTTATTTTAAGGGTTTTATGAGGATGATGTAATAAGGAACATATATGAAATTTTTATGATTGAAAAACCATTTTATTGTATTTGTATTTGATTTCACAATCTAATCATACAAGAATACATTTTATAATTCTATATGACCCTTTTAATAGATAAATCTATATTTTTCAAGAAGAGGTTTTTCACATGTTCTCATGTTTTCCATGAAACCCTAATGGTTATGAATTTTAACTTTTTATTTATAAATAAATTCTTCATAACAAACTTTTTGAAAATATATATGATTTCATGAGTAATTAAAACAATATTTGAGTTCAACGTTTATTATGAAAAGGGAATTTTATTAGGGTTTTTATAGTTTTTATGTTGGAATATTATGGTCCATTATTTTTATCCTTTACTATGATTTTTTTTCTTATAAAATGTTTTCAAATGTTTTTCATAGTTCCCAATGATTAGAAATAATCATAATAAGGTCTAAATTTCCATAATGGGGATTATTCTTAAAATAATTGATTGTGTTTTTAATAAAACCAAATATTAAATTTAAGAATGCTTATTTTGTTAAAAAATTGATATAGTGTGAAATTTTTTACATTTTTGGTAAGGGTCTGATATGTATGATTTATTTACTAATTCTACAAATCTATAAACATAAATTATCTTGGGAATTTAGTAATATACAATCATTACTATTTATCTTATAATTATGGTTTGTTTAAGGAATTGGTCATTATAGTTGATATGAGAGAAATTTTTAAATAACTTTAGATGCTAGGATATTACTAATAAAATAAATTTAATGTATTTTAATATATTTATTATATAAGCATGAAAATTGTTTTTGGGTTTCTATTTTTCTTCATCTAATTTATGTTTGTTTCTGATTGGTTTTCCATAGAGAAATGTTGCTTAATTAAGTAGAATGACCTCAAGTAGATAATATCCATCCAAAACAGCAACTTGGAATTATTGGATTGGAAATAATTTAGTTTTTAAATTTGTTAAATTTGTTGAGAAATACTATTAACGTTCATACCCATTCTAGAGAGTGATCTAAATCATTGTAACAAAACATATCTATAGTGGATAATTTAATGAAACAACACCCTATAACATTTATTGTACCCTCATAACAAATTGTATCTGAATGATGGAGAACTTTTTTGGAAAATATATTCATGGTTTTGGATTTTTTTGAACACCATAATAAAATTCTTTCCATTTATCATTTTTTAGGTGAAAATAATCAGTGGTGGTCATTGGTTAAGAAATACAAGGAGAAATATGAGATTGATTCCTTGGATTGGTCATTATTTAAATATATTTTCCTTAAGAAGTATTTTGTATAGGTTTTTTAACTAATAATGAAAATAATATTTTTGGAACTGAATTGAAAGGATTTGTAATCTATTTCAACATACGAACACTATTTTAATATATTGTCTAGGTATACACCAAATTTCATTCAGTACTATTATAGTAAAATTGACTTGTTTTACTCAGTATTAAAGGAACATTTTCTAATAATTTTTATCTACCATGAATTTATAATATGTGATAATGGGTTTTGTTCTGATGAGAAGTTTGAGATGGATTTTTTAACTTTTAAAACAATAAGTAATAGAAGAGATCCAACTAGAAAATAGTAAGTAAGAACTTGTCGAAGAAATATGAAGGTAGGAGGACTATATTTTATTCTTGTGATAAGTGTGGCATGAAAAACCTTATTTAGTGTCTCATGAAATATATTAAGTGTTTCTAGTGTTTTATGTTTGGATATATACCTCTTGACTATAATGGAAAAGGCACTAGTAATGTTGAGACCAATAATGATAATAGAGTCATAATTTCTTATAATTTTAAAGATAATCTATTATGAAAATTCAAGTCTAAAGATAAACATTAATTATATTAACCATCTAGCTGATAATCATAATGGTGTATAAAATTCATTTGACAATACCTCGAGAAATGTGGGTTTGTCGGATTAAGTGGTGAAAGGTACACTACGTTTTTACTTAAAATATACCAATTTATTCATTGATTTTGGGTTTAGAAATTATTTTATTTATGATACATTTTCTTGTAAAATGGAAATATCACCTCAAGAAATGGAAATAAGACATTTGGTAAAAACCAATGATGGAATTTTGAAAACTATATTGATTTATAAGAATCTTATTATGATTATACATGGAATATTTTTTTCTTCCAATGTTATTTTCCTTCACCTATTGGAGTTTAATTTTGTACTTGTTAGGGGTTAGATTTCATTTTATATAGATCAGATAGATTTTAGAGCTAAGGAATTTGTATTTAATTTTTTTTTTGCGTTTTAATTTGCATATAATAATGATATAATACATTTTATAAAATATAAAAAAGTTTTGATTTTTATAAATATAGTAGTGAGAGTTATCTTTCCCACATATTTTAAAGATATTAAACTCTAAAAATTAGGGTTTCTCCAATATAAATTAATATATGGATGTATTTCCTGATGATTTTATTGTTTTGGATCCTAATTGGGAGATTAAATTAACTATTGAGTTATATCTAAAATAAAACGCAATTTAAAAAACCCCTTATTAAATAACTCTATTAAATTTATTTAAATGGAAAAAGTAGTAATAAGAGTCAATTTATAAGGGTTTAATTCTCCCAATCACTTCACCTTAAGGTGGCTATATTTTGTTTTTTAAAAATAACGACAGTTCAATGAGGATTTTCATTGATTATATAGAACTCCATAACATTTTTTAATTAAAAGTATTCATTGTCCCATATTTATGAATTTTTTTATAATATTTTGGGAGTTAATTATTTTCGAATATTGATGAAACGTCTATATATCATCAAATTAAATATAATGAGGACTACATTCTGAGAAAAAAAATTAATATAGAGTATGTACGTTATTATTTTTTTGGTTTTTCTATCCGAGTAGACGAATGCACCAATTTTTTATAGATTTATTAATAGGATTTTCCATGATTATTTGGATAAATTTATAGTGGGTTTCATTGATGAAATTATGGTTTACTCTAAATTTTTTCGGGAAGATGATAAAAATCATTGGATTTTTCAGTAGACTTTAAAAGAAAATAAGTTTTATGGAAAATTTAGAAAATGTGATTTTTTATTATAAAAGGTTCTTTCTATGGAAATATTATTTATAAATATGACATAACTACTTATACTACTAAGATTAATGTGTTATAAGAGTGTCCAAAACCAACAAATGTCATTTAGATTCAATGTTTTATTATATTAGTTGGTTACTAACAATAGTTTGTTGAAAAAATTTCTTGGTTATCCATCCCACTAAATAAGTTATATTGAAAATGATGTAAATTAATCTCGACAATAAAGTGTGATGAATGTTTCCAATAATTAAACATAATATTAGTTAATGCTCTAGTGTTATCATTTCTAGATGTAAATGGTGAATTTTTTAATTTATAGAAATTATTTTTTTAGTGGGCATGGTTGTTTTATAATGAAATATGATTGGGTAATTTCATATTCTTCGCATTATTTGAAACATAATGAGTGTAATTTCCCTACACATGATATTGAACTTACAGTGGTGGGTTTTTACATTAATATTCGGTGTCAACCTTTATATACGGTAAAATTAAAAATATATATTGATAAAAATATTTAAATTATATATTCCCTCAAAAAGAGAAGAACACGAGGTCAAAATTTTTTTTGGAACTAATAATGTATTATGATTTTACAATTCACTATCATCTAGGTAAACCAAAAAAATCAGTTGATTCCTTCATCCAAAAATAGAATTCAAAATTTTTTATTCAATGTAAAGAGCATGCTATTTTGATTAATGATTTAATTAATGTTTTCTTAGAAATTATGAATAAAGGAACTCCCTAGAACTTGGATAAGGTGTTAGTGTTATAATATTTGATATATGTAATTATGCATGCTCAGGAGGAAGACATTTGTTTCCAAAAAAGTGTATAATTTATTAAGAAGGGTCTGTTTTTAGAATTTAACATTGAAAAGGTGTTATAAGTTTTGGAAAGAGGCTGTGGTGCCAAGTGATCTCCTCTTGAAGATGGAATTGTTGAGTGAATCACATAAATCTCTATCATCTATTCATTCTAAAAATTCTAATTTTTATAGATAACTTTGTGAATATTACTAGTGACAGGGGTTGATAAAGGATATTATTGATTATACCTTGAAATGTTTTACTTGTAAATATGTTAAAACTGAATGATAAATTTATAAGGTAATTATTAAACCTTTTCCATTACCTAAATGGAAAAGGGAAAAAATATCAATGGGTTTGATGGTGGGATTACCAAATAAATATTGAGTTAATAATTAAGTTTGTATAATTGTTAATCAATTGAATAAATCATCACATTTTCTTTAGATCTATTATACTATGACTATGAATAAACTTTTCAGAATTTATCATGAGGAGATAGTTATGTTTTAAGGAATTCATATATTTATTTAATCCAACTATGATTCTATATTTAACTCTAATATTTAGAAATGACATCAAAATTCATTTTGAAATGAGTTAAATTTTAGTACATATTTTCAACCAGAATATGAAAGGAAACTCAAGCACTCAATTCATAATTTGGAATATATACCTCACCATTGATCATTATATTACTAGGGAATTTGGGATCAACATCTTAGATAAGTGAATCTTTTTTATAATAATTTTTTATCATTCTAGTATATAGATGTTAACATTCGAGACCTTATATAGAAAATGGTTTCAAACATAATCATATAGGGATGAATTCATTTAAAAGAATTCATTCAGAATTGAACTCGTATACAAGTTTTGAGAAGGTAAATATGACTTAGTAGTATATTAGGATAGTTTCGAGACTGTAGAATTGATATTCAAATAAAATAAGGAATGACCTTTCATTTGAGGTGGGTGATCATGGATTTCTTAAAACATATCCATAGAATGGTGTTATATGATTTGGTAAAATGGGAAATTTAATCCAACTATTTATTTTAATATATGAAATTATTGAAAAGGTGTAATTCATTTCTTACTGAGTATCTTTTCATATGATTTTATCTCTCGTACATGATTTTTTTCATGTTTTTCTTTTATGGAAGTATGTACTAGATGTATTTCATATTTTTATCCATGAGGAAGTACAGTTGGAATAAAATATTTATTATGTGGAAAATATAGTGTATATTACAAATTTAAGGTGTTATGGAATAAGGTAACTCACCTATATAATGTTTTTTCGAAGAACCACATGAGAAAAGAAGAAACATGGTCACCTGAAAAGGCTATGAGGGAAGAATATCCCTATATATTTAAGTGATGATTAAATTATGAGGATAAAATTTCATTAAGGGTAGAAAAATATTAAATCCTAGGTAATTTTAATAACAAATAAATTATATGTCTTATTAATATTTATGATTAGATTTTATAGATTCATATTCACTATAATAATTTTATATGTTTTTTCAAATCAAAGAAAAAATTGTTCTATTCTAACCAAAGTGTTTCCCATGAATTATATTGTTTTTGAAAAATTTAATTTATAAATTTTTGAAAATTAATCTGAAAATATTTAATTCATTTTTATAATATCATGTCAAATATATATTAGGGTGATTTTTTGTGATTTTTTTGAAAAGATATATTTTGGGATGAATAGTGAAAGATATTAATTTTTATAAAAACTGTCATTTATATTTAATTATTTACAGAATACCAATATGTTTTGGATTGGTTTTAATGAAAACTTTGTCTCATTTTATTTTAATTAATCCAATTAATTTTGTTGATAATCAATATTATGCTTGATTTAGTTATAAATTAATAATTATGCTTAAAAAATATTTTCAAAAAAACTGTTCCTTAAAGCATTTTGATAAATTATATTAAAAGTAATTTCTAGTCATTATTGAAATTGAATTTTCATAAATGTATTTAATATTTGGTTTGGTGATGAAAAAATTTATTAATGAGTTCAATTTCATTTTTTCTCATAGTGAATTATAACCACAGTAAAAAGATATCAACATGGTAATGGGTAAAATAGCTTAATTAAGGTTGAATATAAGTGATAAGGTTACAAAATATCATATTAAAAATTTTTAGTGGTATTATTTTAACCCTTATAACCTTATATTTTAAATTTTATAGATTTTGTTATAATTTCCCATGAATAATACTTTATAATATTTTAAAACTTTGGAAAATTACAATAGTGTCACTCCCCTCACTTATAAAAGGGAATTTATATAGTCTTTAATTACTATAATTTGTTCCATTTATCATGACCAATACACACCCAAATACCTTACCAAAATCAATACCCATGTTTTCTCAGTATTTGGTTCATCAAAATACCAACCTAGAAGGCTTTTTTTATTTTCCAATGGATGTTTTCCAAAGAAGAGTTATAACTCTTAACCGAGTGTTTTCATGTTTATTTATTCTTTAAATAATAATATATAATATATAAAAATGATGATATGATAAAATTAGTATAATAAATACAATTAAATTTAATTATTTTTATGGTAAAACCCTTTTTAATAACATTTTCTATTTTATAGGAAATGAAAATGTCATTTCTGCGTAAGTGAGGACTACCACCTCTATGAAGCTATGTGTTCCCTTTTTTGTCACCTCATATAAAGGGAAATTATGACATATTTAGTGAATATATATGACATTAATTCCATAATTATTATTCTCTAGATATAATATATTACTTTCCTTTTTACCCTTCCATTGTTTGTAAATTGATAATGCCTCCTGTGTGTTTGAGTAGACTAACACCTCCACAAAGTGATGCGATTTGTCTTTCATGCCCGTATTTCATGGAAGGTTACAAGATTTTGTTTAATATATACAAATCATAATTTTTTAATGATTAATTTTATATATAATATGGAAACATTAACCCTTTTACCAAGTTCAACCTACAAAATTTTTGTTGGGATTTAGAGGAAAACATCCTCAAAACATCTGACAAATACTTAATTGATTTATCAATTATATAAGACAGAGTAAAAATAGAAATAATAGGGATTATGATAAGGAAATAAAAATGACTATTTTTCTTAAGAAATTAAATATTTAATATAAATATATTATATAGTAGTTAAAGAATGTAAATGGAAAGTCAGACTCAAGGTAAGAGATTTCTCATGAAAATGTTGTTTTAAATGTCCTAAAATCATTTACCTCCATATCAATTTTCTTAAAAAAGAATCAATAATAATATATTATATACTACAATTATAATTTAAATTAATTTTAAACTATCATTTACTTATTATAAAGGTTTTCAAAATTGAATGTTTTATTATTTTCCATATGAGTCACTTTTTACTCTTTTTACCAAAGAGAAAAAGAATGTTTTAACTGTATATGGATTTACCAACTTATATCTCCATCCTGAATGTTATTACTTAAGAATATTACTCTAATATTTTTTTAAAAATATTAAATATTATTATATTTTCCATTCTTCTATGGATCTTTTAATAAGATTTTTCAAAAGAAAAAATATTTTTTTCATTATTTTTATCTAACGCTCGACAATGATTATGCATATCTATTGATAATTTTAGGTGATTTTATGGAGGAAGTGAATTTATATTTGTTTTTTATAAATTTTATGGTTATTTTAAATTTTTTAAGATGACAAGTTATCCTAATGTGTGTCTCCAATACTTGGGGTAACTATTTTTCCCCCGAAGAATTATTTTGGAGTTAAATGAGTTGGTTATTCCATTATAAGGGTTGTTATAAGGTTTATATGAAGATAATGCCCCAAGGAACTTATATGAATTTTATATGATTTAAAAATAGTTTTCATCGAAATATTCTTATTTTATAAGGTTATAAAATAAGCATATTTTTTTATGAAATTTTATGACCATTTTTAGAGTTGAGGTTTTGTTTTCTAAGAAAGGTTTGTTTTATGTGTTCTCATGTATTCTAATAAACCCAAATGATTATGATTTATTCCATTATTCATACATATGAAATATTTTATGAAATATTTTTTAAAAAATAAATAATTTTATGAGTAAGTAATGGAATATTTTATGTAAATGTTTATTACAAAAAGGGAAAACGTATTTTGGATTTTATCGTTTTTCAAATGGAATGAAAATATTTTTATTTTTTATATCCCATACTGAATTATTTAGGCCCATATATGGTTTTTATATGTTTTTAAATATTATAATAATGATTAGAAACTATATAAAAGTTTATATTGTATATATAGAGATTCTTGTTAAAAGAATCCAATTTGTTTTCAATAAAATATGAGTTTTAATTTAAAAAAGTTATTTTTTTAGGAAAATGGATATCTATTATATATACTAATCTTGGAATTTCCCACTAAAATATGTCACTCTAATATTCTTCAACATCATATTTCTTATTCGTGTCACTCCATCATCATTCCATGTCTCTCTTCTGCATGAGAGGTATCCATTTTTCTGCTTATCCCTCTCACTCCCGCTTAGTTATTCACGGGGCATGACCTGCACAACCCTCAAACCTTGTCCTCCATTGTGATTTCATTCCAAGGCTTACCATAGTCGATCGAGCTCCATATTTTATGTATTACTTTTCCTGGTTGTTACTATATTCTCCACAATTTTTCTTTTCCTGGTTCTAACTAGAATATTCGCAAAGTTGCTTCTACTCCTCACGATTGGAATTTAGCAATTCGCGTTCTAGGGTTCTCGTAATTTCCTAACGCCACCGTCATCTTCCATACTTTCTCCATACATTTCTTCGTGCTCATAGTACATCTTCGTCATTCTCCTAGTTTCACATTACCTCTTCTTTGTATTCAATATCCCACTTGAAAATTCACCCACAACTTTTCCAGCTTGTGATTACCTTTGAAATCGACCCCACTAAGTCAGGTTATTCCTCCACAAGACTCCTTCCATACGTTCCACTAAAAATCAATCCCTTCCAAGTTTCATGATTCTGTTGTCACTCCCTCTCTTAGGACCCCCTACTTATTGTAATTTCTGGCATCTATTCAAGGGATTGTTGGGTTTGGAATATAATGAGACACCACCTTCCCTTCCCAGAATGCTTCATGCATGTTTTATTCCCACCCACATCATCTGGAAAATATATATCCAACCTTATTCTCATGACTCCTCTCCTCTCCTACTTGGGATGCTGCTCGCGATTCGTATTATCTCCTCTTACAACTCCTGAATATCACAGCTGATGTCTTGTTCTAGGTAATTCCTTCGAATGATTTTGATAACAAGAAATACAATTGCATTGTATCTCCCTCACATATTCTATCCATTCTTCTTAATATTCCCACAAAATAATCCATGCGATGAATATCCCCCAAAATGTTCAGGTATTTCTTCACGGTCGACCCTTACACCGTCATTTTCAGTAGCCAAATATTCTTCTCATATGCATATAGTAAATTTTATATGTTTCCTGTTTTTAATTTCATATACTGTTGTAGTGCATAAAATGGTGGGTTTGATATGTTCATTTTAAAAACCAAATCAAATTTAAATTTTGAAAACAAATATTTGACTAAGTTTGAGTTGTGAATTGAGTTTGAGCTAAAGCTCCAGCTGGAGTACTCCAATGTATCAATCTACTCAACAGAAATACATCATTGGTCTATAGTATACATTTTTTTGGTTTTTTACAAAGGAAAACATGTTCAGTTACTAATATTTTTTTTCTATATTCAGGGTGTGAATACAATTTCTTCTATATGAAAAGAGTTATGAAAGGAAACGTTCCGTGACATATTGGTGTTAAATATTTGAGACCCCCTACTAAATGTTTTATTTTCTTGATTTTGGATTCAAACTATTTATTTTATGTTAACAGTCATAATTTTAATTCTAAAAAATCAGTACGGTATTCTAATTTTTTAACATTTCTTCCTATGCAGAGAAATCCGTTGAATGCTTTTGATGGTGAAAATATTTCTTGGTGACTTCCTAGAACATCAGGTTCTTTTCATGATTCTGTATTTTTATATTTATTTGATTGTTTTACAATTGTTTTCTTTATACATGTTAATACAAAAACATGAATTGGAAAAGGGTTTCCCTTGAATTGTCTTTGATTATATTACTATTTTTGTGTTGTGGTTGTGAATCAAGTCTTTATCTATTTGTGAGTTGTCATTTTGTTTATGGGAACAATTCTGTTTTAATAATGGTGGATCTTTTGGGAATATTGGGGATTCCAGCTAAATTCTCCTAGGAATTCGGATTCTTATTTCATCAATATCTATGTACATTCACTATTTTTATATCATTTTCACTGTTATTCTGTTGTAATCACTGTATGTGTTTTCTATTTATGTGATTTTGGTTCCATCAGTAATTTTTGTTTTATAATGTTCCATGGTTTCATTTAGTTATTCTAATATACTATTACTTATATGGATCAAATTATCATTAATTTTTTTGGTTAGGTAGATAATAGATTTGTTTATTTTTCATCAAACTATGTTGATGTTTGAAATCCCTATTTAAGTGGTTTAAAAGTTCCTCTGATTTCTCTTCAACTGTTCTGGAAATCTTGAATTCCAGAAATATATATATATATTTCTTGATAACTCTCTTGAAATTCTTCATAATAATAGGTTGTTTGTTGCATTGGAAATCTAAGATAATTATCTATATTTCATTAAATTTCATGAAAGGATGAAATTTCTGTTTAGATACCTTATAAAATGGATGGTTTTCTTACACATTTCATTTATTTTAATCTACAGGTTTGGTATATATATTTCACTATTTTTTGATGATATATAATGATATAGAATACATACTACTGTTTTATTTAATCTATTTTAAATCTATTGATTTTATATTCATTCAACTGAAATTGAAAATTTGATGTTTCTATTGTTTAGAAGGGATAAAAAATCATCAAAATATATTATATGAAGTGTTTTTATACATACAGTGAACCCTATTTAATGTGACTGTAACTTCAGTGTACCTAATGTGATGTGTATTATCTAAACAAAAGTGTTCACATTATCATTTTACAATTAATGAATTATTTTTTTAGTTACAAGGAGTTATGTTACTTTATGAAGTGAGCACAAGTTGTTTTTAAACCTACTACATGTTATTTTTATAGGCTCCTAATTGCAGTGAGTGTAGGCCTTAACTGAACATGTTATTGGCTACACATGCAACCATTTATGTAGCATGAGTTCTCCCCTTCCATGGATTCACCTTCTTAGATGTTGAAAAAACAATGAAGCTTAAATAAAATAGTATTTTTTTCCTCTCATACTGTACACCAATATAAATGATTTCACATATATTATTCATTCCAATATATTGCAATCAATTTACCTTTTTTATATTGTTATGCTATGCTTGTTTATTCACATAAATCCAAATGAACATGCAATGGTTTAAGATTCAATGGAGAATCATGGTATGTAGAGTTACTATATGATGATATTTTCTACTGAGCATGCATTCAATGTCAGTATACCCACTCCATGTTAAATCGAGTGTCCACACGCTATGTCCACCTCATGGTCAATATAGTTATGACATTTTCCCTACTATTCATGATTAAATGTTTTTTTAGTTTGAATATTTTCTAACTGTTTTCTTAGTAGATGTTATTACATCAACATGAATTGTAATTGAATACAGGTCTTTTGTTATATAATCGTGGAGTTAAGATCTCTTTCATCCAGCATATGAATACAGGTAATTTGTTTTCACTATTGACTACACTGTGTTTTGTTTTTTATGCACTGAAGACATATGAAACAATTGTGTTATAAATTTCCCACATTTTTTTCATGCAGGTATAGGTGACTAGGCTGCATACATATATATTTTATCAGATCAGAATGAGAAGAATAAAGAACAATACTGGCCAATGTTGCCTTCACTTTTATTTGGATCTCAAAGGATAACTTTCCACTTCAACTGATTGGTATGTGATCTAAAAGTTATATGAATACCATGAGTTGTATTACTAAGTTAGATGTTTCATATGCTATTTTTATTAATGATGTTCTTATTTATAGATAACAGAACACATGTTTTGATTCAGTTTGTTTAGTTGATATAGAAAACATATATATATCTTTTTGATTTTTTTGTTTCAAAATAAAATTTCAATTGAAACTATAGAATATTAGTCCAGGTCTGTAAATATGTTATTTTCATGGGAAATTGATGGTCATGTTTGCATGGATGTGATTCAATCACATATGAAACTCAAGATAATAACATTTAAATTTCATTAAATTAGTGGAAATGAAATGATATGCATCTACAATTTTTAACAGTTGTCATTTGTTCATTTCAATTCAATATTTTTTGGATAGATTTTTGGACTGTGGTTTTAGGTTTTTAGTAGGAAAAAATAGGAAACGACCTGTCTCCAGCAATCATATATATCCATGTAAAACCTTTTTCTAGCTTGAATTCCCTATTTTTCAGGAATCTATATCAAAGGTATGAATTTAGTCTTTTTCATACCTGGTTGTGTCTACTTCTTTTCTTGGGTATATCATGTCTTATAGGGACATGCCAGTTCATTAAAAGAATCGTTGGTCTGCTTTGGTTTCATTCAACACATGGAAATTGGTGTTATATTAATGAATATATCGAAAAAATGAAATGCCACTCACCTATATCTGCAACCAATTATATCTGCATTTTATTTTGTTTAGCAGCAACAAATATCTGAGCATCAAAAAATATCTAAGTGGAGAATACTGGAGATGCTGGTGATGCTACTGCAGATATATGTATATTGGTTATTTGAGCAGCAACTTATATCTTCATTTTCTTTATTGGTATATTAATGAATATATTACTTTTGTTTAGCAGGGAAACCGGTGATGCTACTATTTTTATGAGAGGAAATTCCAATCACCTATATTGAAATAAGAAATTAATGTGGGGAACTACTACTTCTTGGTGATGAAATTCATCACATCCTTGAAGAAAAGGAATTTATCAACATAGTAGATTCCATTGTTTCTATCATGAAATTGTACATGATAAATAATATCTGTTCCATAAGAAAATATGTATTTTAGTTATGGTAACTCTAACAACCCAGTACTATGGGGCCAACAAAAGGAGAAGCTAATATTTTGATGTTACTATTATTGCAGGTGTTATCTAGGAATCTAATCTGAGGAATTTTGTTTCTGGTATAAATAATTCCGGTTAACATGATGTTCCTTTTAATGAAAACATACCAATCCTGAATTTCCTCTGTTTTTGAGTCTATTTCTATATGCATGTGGTAGTTCTTCCAAGCATAAATGATTTTTCATTTCCAGGTACCAGTTGGCCAGCGATATAGAAGGCATATTGATGATGGTGAGCAGAACTAATTTTGCATTTTGAGGTATTAGTGGATCATTTTATTATGTTTTATTTTATTTACCATATTCTTTTGTAGAATTATAAAATTCATTAGGTTATTATTTACTTCTACCAATAAGACGTCACACGTTTGAATACTATCTGATTTATATTTTATTCAGTTTTTATCATTTTTTATATGAGTCTCATTTTTTCCATTATAGTTTTTTCTTATGTGGCTAGATTAAGTGGACTTCCACCACTATGGTCATGATGGAATACTTTATTCCTACAGTAATATGTTATGACATTCAAATCACTACAAAAGATTCTATCACAAACAATATTACTAGAATATGAACATTTACTATTTTATAGTCTAATAAAAACATGCTAAATGATTCATACTCACTTGAAAAATTCTTATAATTAATAAGTATAGAACATATGTTCAATAAAATAAGTCTTATTTCCTTGGTTCATTGCATTTTGGACATGAATTGGGGGAAATGGGGTGTAATCCTTAACTGATTCTGAACTATGTAAACAAATGTTGACTCATTAAACGTTACTTTGATGAAGAAATTTATGGTTATTGTGGAGGAAGAGAGGCCTTCAAATGCTCCCAGGTACTCTACAGTTTTGTAAACTTGATAACATTTCCAGTTATGGGATCTGGGAAATCTTATTATAGTTTTCAATTCTCATTATGTAACCTATATTCATTTATTTTAACATTTTACATTTTTTTATTATGACCGCACTCTTATCTTGGATTTAACCTTAAATTTTTATTTCAGGGCCTGCATTACAGTTATTGTTATCAAAATTGAAAATGTATTAAAATCTTCTTACTCAACATTTTAAAATCCATTTACTTTTACTCTGTTTTTTCATTGAAAACTATTTGAAAGTTGTCTTCATATTATATGCACTCTTATTCCATTATCATACACCATTACTTTATAATTAAAATTTATTCAACATTACTATTTATTCTCAACTTTTATAAATACTAATCTATTATTAAAAAAATCCAGTAAACCAATATGTCGTACAATAGCACGGGCGAGTACTAGTTAAATCTAAGTATCCACATTGTTTTTAAGGATTTGATATGTAAATCAATTCCTAATTCTCTAAAACTATAAAACATAAAGATCACGAGAAGAAAATAAAATTCAATAATTTCTATTAAACACATAATTATGGGTTTAAAATTCATGATTCATTATAATATTACATTTATTATGGTCATTTTATAATCATTTAATATGAATTCATTGAATATTTCTTTCTTGCATAGAACACTTAAGGTTGTTCTGTCAATTTTCCAAAAATACTTTAGTATATTGAATTATATTGAAGGTGTTATGAAATGGTTTTAAAATATATAGAATATTAATAATGTAATGAATATAATTTTTATTTTTTATATATAATTTTTAAATAAACCATCCACGTTGTTAATAGATAAATTTATATCATCGCTTCATGGAGGTGGTAGTCCACACATATGAATGAACATCGTTGTTATTTTCTAAATAATTGATGTGTAATAAGGAAGATTATTTATTATATTTATAGATTTATAACTCTTACTAAATAGCAATTATATTCATTGATTTCATCATTATAATTATCCATGAGAGGTGGTGATGAAAAATGAATTACACTACTATATGGAAATGGTAGAATGTATGTATGATGAATGATATTTTCATTTTATGTTGGATTAAAAGTATAATAAAATGATATATCATTACCATAAAAACATTTTAGTATTGTGAATATATAAATGTAATTATTTTATGATGGTTGTTGAATATTTAGATGAATTTTTAAGAAAAAGAGAACATGAAAATGGTCTTCAAGAACATATAACTATTCTTTAATAAATATCATTTGGATTAAAACCTAAGGCTGATTAATGTGGTATTTTGGGATGAAAAAACCTCTAGGATATGAATAATGATTTTGTATTGATATTTGGGTAGGGATTAGTGTTCCTATGTAGCTCAAGTAGTATGGATAAATGAAAGAAGAAACTGCCTTTTTATAAGAGAGGTGGGTGGAAAAATTGTGAATGCTTGAATAATTATTATATAATATGTATTACTCAAGTCATGTGGACCCTAATTGTAATATTTCATAAAATTATATATTTATGGAAAAAATACAAGCAACCAATGAGATTTAATGAAGTTTTTTTGTGTTATCTTGAAGCATTATCCCATTATTTTATCCTTTTTAACTTATTTTACCCTTAACTGATGTGATGAGTTTTTACTAGGGATACAATTCATTACGAACCAAAACAAATTTAAACTTATTGTATAATATTAATTATACTGATTCACAATATGGAATCAATTTTACATGATTCAGTTCTTATAATTGGAAAATTTTCTTTTAAAATATGTTCACAAAACATAATGAAAACCTATTTTTAGAAAAATTATTAATTAAGAATAAACCCAATTTTACTGAAGAAGAAAGTATAATACTGATTTCAATTGAATTAAGTGGATTATTTTAATTTAATTGTGACTTATTTTAATTTTAATCCCAACCATAATATAAATCATCCTTTTGAATTATCAATTAAAGAGAATAACCAAATATAGTTTTTTAATAAAATTATTTCATAGATTTCTATGTTAAAATTTATATTTTTAAATGAATTATATTACTTATTAAATATATAATTGTTTTATAAAAAAGTTTTTATAAACTTTTAAGTCATTTTTATATCATATAAATAACATAATAGAGACAATATTTGTAAAATTAGTATTTTATCTATTCACGCAAAAATCAACCATTTCTAAAAAATATAAAAAATTTACCCTAAGCTAATTTTTATATAATGAATTAAAAAAACTAATTCATCAAATTAATATTAAAAAATTTAGTAAATTATTTTTTTTTCATATTATTGAATAAATCTATGTTCATTGAGCTATAGTCTTGTTAAAATGAAATATATATTTTTGGTAATCATACCTTGGGTATGAAAATTTTCATAAATTGAAACATGAGATACAAATTTATGAATAATTCAAAAATAAAAAACTATAATCAGTTTATAATTCAATAAAAATTATGAAAATACCATTGATATATAAATATAAATTATTTACATTTAATTATAAAATGATCTCCTTTATATTAACATTTTACATGTAATTAATTCAAATATATGATATTTAATTGAAATATAATGATTTTAGTTTTTGATTTAAAGATTAAAATTTTATGAAAACATTTATTATAATCAAAATTTCATATATTTAATGTTACATGAACCTTGATCATATCAACTTTCAAAACTCTCCTTGATATGGTTGAAATAATTTCAAAAATAAGGCCTTGATTCAAACAAATCAAATAAAAAGTTATATACAATACATAATTTAATATAAATTTTTATATGTAATATTTTTTTATAAATTATAAATAATTTATAAATTACTTTATAAAAGTGTTAGTCATTCTATACAGGGTAAATTAATTTAATATGAACAATTACTATTAAGTATAGTATTTTACAAATATTTCTAAGACATTTAGCAATTAATTATAATCACGCTATAATTAATTAATTTTTGAACACTTTATAAATTAAATAAATTTACCAAATACTAATTTCTATAATTTTTTAATTATATATAAATTATATAAAAAAATATAAATTGAAATACTATAATTTAGAATATACAATATATATCAATACATAATTCATTTTGAAAGCTATATCACTAGTTATGTAATGTCCCAACTTTTCGCAAAGTTAAGGACAACGTTTTTTGTTAAAATTCCTATTATTTAGAAATTAAAATTATTCCTAATAGATTCAAGGAGCTTTTGGGGTGTCCGAGTCTCATTTTGAGACCAGAGCCTAGATTTTGGAAGAGTTAGAATATGTCGCACAATTATTTGAAACTGTGGAGCCCAACCCACCCTGTTCTTCTAACTGTATGGTTTTTGACTGTGGGGTGTTGGGGTCCAAAACGTTTTTTTGTAACGATGAGACCCCATCTACATGTACATGCATAATTGAATACCCTCATGACAGTGTAATTTTGTACGGTTTTCTATAGTTAGACAAACCGTGCACCTAGCCGGTGTTGGGTGCCCCTTGAAGTAGATCCTAGAACACTGTCGGTGAATAGTTTGGGAAACCATATGAAAAAACCATGTGCCCCAAAAAATATGGGAGAAATTAAGAGGTTCCCCAAAAATGTTTAACTCCTAACCCCTCTTTTCCTCCACCCCTTTTATCTAATGGGATCTCCTCTCCACACTCGAAGCCTTCATCCTCCTATAAGGTAGTCTTTATGATAAATCCTCTATATAATATCAAAATCACTCATTGTCATATCCATTGGAAATATCTCAGTAATCTATTAAATACAATCCATTCTATTTCATGTTTTTATTACCCTATATTGTGCTATCTCAGTGTAAGATTGTTCTCCACATTTTTAGGCCATTTGATGATTTCTTCTATACCTTCTATTATAGCTTGAATCAATGGATGACACTGGATGAGGGAATTAATAAACAGATAAGGTAGGAGGTATATGTTCTTTACCTTTTTTAGTTTCATTATATATTATGTGATGATGTGCCATGAGATTGAAATTCTTAACGACACCTCATTGATGGATCTACCTTGACAATTGCGACCCGAGCTAGCGGTAAATCAACCCCTTAGGTTGAACACCTGGAATTATGCCACCCAATGGGTTTCCAGACCATTGAGGAATAATTTTATTGTTTCAAATTGGATAAAAACCCTTGATGTGTGTTTACTTATAATTAACTCATTGATATAATGAATTAAATTTATCTAATTTGGATAACCATGAGTTTAAGCCATGTGGGTCATGCCTTGTGACATAAATGGATTGCCTAATGGAAATGACATGACCAATTTTCCTTTAATAATATAAACGATTGACTAAAATAATTCCCCCATTTTCCAAGGGATATAAAAGGAGTTCCGATTTAATGAACCCTTTGATGAGTTCATCATACCTTAGTTAGAATTTTTTAATTTTTTGTAAACACATTGGGGGAGACACTAGATATACCAGAGATGGAATCGCCACATGGTATTTCCTTTTACATCTACAAGAGTGACCCCAGTTCCTAAGGGTCGAACCTATGGATGGGATCCATGGAATGATGGTTGTATCATGCCACAAGAGAGTCTTGGGCCCCTATGTGTGATATGAGGGACATACTCCAAGGATAGATCATGTTTTCTTCACACCATGACTAGAGTGACTCGTGGGGATTCATTATTGGGTCACCCTAGACAGAATCCATAGGAATTGAACTTATATCAAGCCCCTAGAGGGATATATGGAATTCTATTAGAATTTCCATTGAAGAGATAAGGTTGATTCCCTATATTTCAATAATATGTTTTGATTAAATTGAAAATCATGTGAATTGTATTAATTAAGAAATGATCTCTTGGTTTTAGAAATTAGGGACGTACCATCCAAGCCTAAACATAAGCTCGTAGACATTATATATTCTTACACATTATATCCCTCACTATACCTTTGTAGGTTCTCTTGGTTCAGACTCACCAGCTTAGGCAGAGGAAGTTAAAATTGCATGGGTGTTATTAGATCACAATTCTATTTATTTGTTTATTTATTTTTTCTTTCATTTATTATTTAATGAAACACTATTCATGTTGTATTGAATGAGAGGGATTGAGCTAGAAAGCATTGCTAGTGACCTTCAGTGATTTTATCATGCACTCTTCATTGTCCAACTTTGGTTCCCAAAAAAACATTATGATTAAAGGTATTGATAAATTTAAGTGGTGAGATTCCGATGTTTTATTAATACTTATAGGTTGGAGTTTGTGATAAGCGGAAAGATCCTATGATTGGGATAATAGTAGTTGCTGTTTTTTGGATTTTTTTTGTATATTTTGTTAGCATGTGGCATATGTGTTTATCCCATGACTACTGTGCATAATTTTTTATAGCTACATAACCATGATAATTATCGTAGTGTATCTATATGTTATTTATATTATAACAATTTATTATTTTTTGAACATTTTTTATTATTAATGTTCCTCTATTATCCGCTGGTTATTACTACTTCCACTAAGACTAGTTATTGGTCCAATTATATAACTTCTGCTTGTGCTATTTCCTTTCAATATATATTTCCACACTCTACATTGATCAAGGATGGTAGATTCTCCCCACGAAAACACCGTAGGACCTTGTTGATAGTCGGTAGCCTCTTGTATTCAGTGAGGCATGGTTTAGGTCTTTTGGCCCACCATCTCGGGGCACCCTTTAGTCGATTCTTGGGTGGGATGATACAAAGTGACATCAAAGGATTTATTTTTTCCTTATATCGTACAATTTGGGTTTAAATAGGATACTATGTTATTTGAAATTGATAATGAGTCTGTTCTTGAGAGTAGCTAACCCATGTATAGGGGAAACCCAAATTTCTATGGATGGGTAAATGATGTCACTGCTTGTGTTTTTACAATTTCATGTATTTATCCACTGGGTGAATCACTTTATCTATGATGTTATTAATATTGATTTCATTAAAAGGGGTTTTTTTATCCTTGAACCAATGATATGAGGAAATAACAAAAAGATGCATCATACTAGGCACCTTATTATTAAAAATTTCATCCATTAGTCCATTCCATATTTAATTTCTTCATGTATTTATTGTACCCCATGTGATTGTTGTTTGTGACTTGTTTGTTATTCCTTATAGTGCATTGATTTTTATATTTAGACGTGTTCCAGATTTCCTTAAATGGCGGAAGAACATTACTAAAACAAAAAGTTTCTGCCTTAACCTATCATTGTTTTTCTGAATAGGTTAAAGTAGACATCATATGTAGTCAATTTTGGCATGTTCATCAGTGGGCCAAATCTTGCATGGGATGGATAGTTTTATGGTTAGGATTAAATAGACACTATATTTCAAATTATATTTTATATGGGCCCTTATAAATTAGAAAATATGATCCACTTAATTCATCCATTAAAATGAATTTAAACTACATAATTGAATATGATATTAAAATGAATATGATCTATGAATGGAAATAAACACCTTATATGTGTGCTAAGAGACCTTGAACCTGACTCTTCTTTAGTAGTGGGAAGTAGGATGTGTCTCCTGTGATCTTTTTGAAAACTCTTTTGATAACCCAAACCTAGCTCCTGGAGTAGGAAAAGGGTTTTAATGTTCTTATAGGTAGGTTTTCTACCTGTTCTTTCTCAATTAGTTTCACTATATAATATAAATTCTATCTAAAAAATTATCATGGAAATTTTATTGATTTTCCGCTATTATTTCCTCATGGCGTATTCTAAGATAGTGGTGATGAGAATACACTAGAAGTGGTTGTATATGAGCCACCCATGGAACCTCCTATAATGTAACATGAGGAAACTCTTCTATATGAATCATTGGATGGTGATTCCTAGTTCCATGATAGATTATTTTGGTTCATGTAGACCATTCAAGGTTCTCCCCAAATGACCCCTACTATTGAAGAGCTGACCTGGGAGTTCCTGTAGTAGCATACTCCCAACATCACAAGTGATGGTAGACCTCAGGATGTTGAGTTATGGATAGAGTCCATGATTTCTGTCTTTGAACACATCAAGACACCTCAAGAATGGATGGTCAAGTCTACGAACTACATTCTCCATGACTCCACCAATCATTGGTGGTATGTTCTAACATAGGTTGTTCGACATTAGGGTATGTTCTAAGTTGACTTCAAGATATCTATCCTTGAAAACGTTTTCCCACTTCACTTGAGAACTGAATGTGCTCATGAATTTTTACACCTTAATCAAGTTGAAAAGTTAGGGATGGAATACTCAACTTGCTCCACCAAATTAAAATGTTTTGAGATGACCATAACTGGTGACGAGATGATGAATATGATATGATTTAAGGATGGGATTTCATCTTCTATCCAATTGGAAGTGAACATATTTTGGATAAAAACAATTTTAAAAATAGTGAATGAGGACCTCATCATTGAGTGGATCCTATGGGAATCAAGTGACATGAAACTGAGCAATTCAGATTCTAAGAAGAGTAGTGGTTTATCTAGAAGTATGAAGAAATTATTAGAGGTTACACATAGGGGAAGTACCATCTAGGTTTGACACACCGAAAACTATGTGGTGTGTCATCAGTGCAGTATGGTAGGCTATAAAAAGACCTAGTGTATGAGGAACCCGGTTGAGTGTCAGGCTTGTGGTAGGATTGATCACCATCAACGTTCTTTAGAATCCTTTCCTCTAGTTCCATGTGAGAGGGGTTCTATTCTAGAACCTCATTTAGGTGTAGGATAAGTAACACCTCATACAGAGGAATGTTAGTCTTCTACAGGCTATTCTAATCGATCAGGAGGTCATGGCCAATGTACATAGGGCTTAGAGTTTTAGCATAGACATAGTGGACCTAGATTGGCTAGTTAGGAAACATATTTTGTCATACTAGGCTAGGTGGAGTGACATCCTAGATAGCTAGTTTCTTTATGAGAGATTAGGTAATGGATATTCGGGAATTCCATCCTATTTTGGATCATTTTAGGGATGTTTTTCATGACAATTTCAATGTTTTATCTTTTGATAGAGAGGTTGAGTTCACCATTGATCTTATTTCAGGTGTGGAATCTGTGTCCATTCCTATGTATAATATGGAAAATAGAGAGCTTCAGGAACTCAAGAAGTATCTCAAAGAACTAGAGGCTAATGGTTTTATCTGACCCAACACATCATAATGGGGTTCACTAGTCCTTTTTACCAAGAAGGGGGATGACACACTTAGATTGTGCGTGGATTACCAATGAATGATCCAATTTATAGTGAAAAACTAGTATCCCCTTCCTTGAATAGATGACCTTTTCAGACAGCTCTACGGAACAACAGTTTTCTATAAGATCAATTTGAGGTCGGTCTACCATCCGGTTTTTGTGAGAAAATCAGACATACCATGTAATGAATTCAGAAGAAGGTATGACTTTTATGAGTAATAGTCATGTATTTTGGTATTATGAATGCACCAAAAGAATTTATAGATCTAATGAACCATGTTTTCCACCTATATCTTAATTACTTTGTGGTTGCTTTTGTAGATGACATCTTAGTGTAATCTCACACTAGATAGGACCATGCCAATCATATTGAGATCATGCGAAGTACACTGAGAGGGGACCAACTATATGAAAATCTTAGTAAATTCCACTTTTGGATGAGAAAGGTTCACTTCATAGGTCAAACCATATATGAAGCAAAAAATATCAATTGACCCGGAGAAGGTGAGCATCATGGCTTCCTAGGAGCATCCCAAGAATGTGTTTGACATATGAAAATTCATAAGGATGGTTTGATAATATACGTGATTCTTCCAAGAATTCTCACGCCTTGTAATGCCAATTTTGTGTTGAACAATAATGATGTGAAATTTGACTGGACTGAAGCTTGTGAATCAAAATTTCAAGAGTTAAAGGGATGACTGAATTTAACACTGATCTTGATTCTTCCTGAGCTTGGAAGAAGCTATACTATTTACTGTGATTCTTTTGGAATTGGTTGGGGAAAATTATAATGTAGGGTGATTGGGTTATAACATATGGGTCCTGCCAGCTGAGCCCTCATGAGTGGAACTCTCCTACACATTACATCATGATAGCTATTATGGTCCATGCTCTACGCTGTTGGAGGCACTATCTATTGGGTGAGTTGTTCATCATTTACGCAAACCATTAAATTCTCAATTACACCTCCTCAGAGAAGGAATATAATATGAGTTAGTTCAAGTGGGTTGAATAACTTAAATACTTTGATTTTGAGATTTATTACACACATGAAAAGGGTAATGTTATTTCTTAAAACGTGAGTAGGAATACTACGACACAATCTATCGAGGCTAGTAGTAGGTGGTAGATGATAAATATATTTTCTTCCATAGGTGTTTTCGGGTGCCTTCTTATATATGGGAAGAGTTTTTGAGGGAATAAAATGCATCTGTTTGGGGAGATAATCACTTGATTACCAAGATGTGTAGAGATATAAATCATTTGTATTGACACTTAGGTATGATGAGGAAGATTTCCACCTTTATCACTAAATGCTCCACCTATTGGTAGGTGAAGTCAGGGAACAAGTGACCTGCTGTAATTATATATCCTCCTTCTATTCTAATGTGGAAATGAAATGATATCACAATGGATTTGATGATGGAATTACCAACTTCCCCTTGATTCAGTGATGTAATGTGTGTGGATGTTGATAGGTTAACCAAATTTTTACACTTACAATCAATCTGGGAGACAATCTCTGTCAATGATCAAGGAAGAATTTATATCTGCGAGATAGTAAACATTCACGGTGTTCCTTGTTTTATCATATTAGACTAAAAAACCAAGTTTTCATCACGGTTTTGGAAAGGGTCGCAAAAGGCACTAGGTTCACATGTCCTATTGAGTATAGTGTATCACCCACAAACCAGTAACAAATCCAAGAAGATGGTTTATGTGTTAGAGGATATACTTCGGGTATTTATCCTTGATTTATAGGGATAATGGTAAAATCATATCCCTTTGGTTGTGTTTTCCCAAAGCAACAGTTTTCATGAAAAAATTCAGATAGATCTGTATGAGGATCTTTATGGTAGGCCATATTGTTCCCCTCTGTGCTAGATTGAGGCAGGTGAGGTAGTTCTAATATGTCCTCATCTAGTTAAAGAGAAATCAAATAATGCATAGCTAATTCAAAAGTGTATAAATATAGTTCGGTACAGGAAGAGGTCATATAATGATCGTCACTTTAAACCTCCTGAATTTGAGGTGGGACATCATGCATTTCTTCTTGTATCATCAAGATTAGGTCATAGATGAATCAGGTGATAGAGAAAGTTATCACCTAGATATTTTAAGCCCTTCGATATAGTGGATATAGTAGGGATAGTATCCTATCAGTTGAAATTACCTCATAGGTACCATGCCATGCACAATGTCTTCTATATTTTTGAGCTTAGATGATATCTTGCCAACCTATCCCATTCATTTAACCCTGAGGACATTGAGATGGATCTAGAGATGTCATTTGTAGATAATTTGATAAATATCATTGATTGGAGTGTGAAGGATCTCTGAGGGTGGAACGTTCCCCTGGTTTTGGTTCTATGGTAGCATATGCAGTGGCCAGAACTTTCTTTGACAATGTTTCACCACCCTCAGACGAGCAACTAGAAGAAGAGTTATCTTACGGAAGGGTTATTTTAATGACTTGGATTTTCCCAATGGTAAGACCAATTTTTTTAATTCCTTGGTTTTTCTATAATAATGATTCCTAATTGATTCAAGGAGGTTTCAAGGGTGTTTTGGGTTATTTGGAGCTTAAAGATCCGATTACGGAAGTGGCGGATTAGGGCGCATGGTTAGTAGAATATGTGCCACACAACCTACACAATTGCTCTAACCGTTTGGTTGCATAAAGTGGTGTGCTTGGGCCACATGGATTATCTACAAAAGTAAAACCACAGGTTCATAGATTATTGGGATTAAAGACCCCAATGACAATGTAATTTACATGGTTTTCTTAGAGTTGGAAAAACCATGCACCTAACCCGTGCGGGGTACACCCTGAAGCAGATCCTAGAGCATAGTTGGCAGATGGTATGGCCAGCCATATGGGAAAAACATGCATCCCTATGTGTGTGGGTAAAATAATGGGAATTTACTTAAAATATTTAAATACTAACCCCTGAATTCTTCCTCATATTTTCTCCAACCAGTTCTTATCCTCTCCACACCTAAAGATTTCCTCATCCTCTAAGGTAGTCATTTATAACTCCTCTATCTAATTTCCACATTTCTGTACATAAAATCCAATGGAAATATCTCTGTAATATCTTCAATCCTCTCCCTTCTATTTTAATGTTCTATTCTCCTTTATTTAACTAACATGGGGAAAGCTCATTTTCCCCATTTTCAGGGAATTTGATTATTTCTTTAATATGTCGTATTCTAGGTTAACTCAAAGGACGACACTGGATAAGGGAAGCACTACACGGATAAGTTATATTTTATATGTTATTTATATTTGTTTCATCTAATTTAATATTATGATCCAATTTTACATGATCCCTTCTTCCGGATAATTCCTTAAAATTTATAATTAAATTTAATGGAAGTTCTTACCTTATAAATTGTGACCCGAGCTACTAGAGAATCAACACCTTGGGTTGAACACCAATAATTATTACATCCCAATGTGTGTGATATACCTTATTGTTTTAATTTTCATGTTCTGAGTTGACTAAATACCAATGAGGTGTGTTTCCTTAAAGTTAATTCTTTTATACAATGAATTAAATTGATCTAATTATGATGACCAAGAGTTTATTCCATATGCCTCATGAATTTTGACATAAAGGGATTTCCTAGTGGAAATTACTTGACAAATATGCCTAATATAATATAAATTCTTGATTAGAAGCCTTTACTCTGGTTATGAGGGTGATACAAGTGGTTTTGATTTAAGGAACCACTAGATGGGGTCTTCTTACCTTAGTTAGAATTTCTCTATATTTTTTAAACACAATGGGGGAGACACTAGCTTTGTATGAGATGGTATCATCATGTATTATTGATTTTTACCTCAATATGAGTGACACTGGTTCCCTAGTGGGTACCTAATGGACAGGAATTATGGAATGATGGTTGTACCATTACATGAGAGAGACTCTGGCTCTTTATACTATACTAGGGACAGACTCAGTGGTTTGTTCGTGCTATCTTCACACCCTGAAAAGAGTGAGACTTGAGAGACTTCACTATTTTTTCACCTTAGACAGAATTACACGACATTGGAATTATAACAAGACCCCAGATTGATATATGAAATTCTATTAGAGTTATGGGCTCATAGTGACTCTTTATATTTATATATAAAGTTTAGTTGAATTAAAAATAAGATCAATGATTTTAATTAAGAAATGATCTCTTGGTTTTGGGAACTTTGGAACATGTTTACCATGGAAAATCAAAGGATTTGTGATAGTCCATCATAAAAAATATTATATCCCTCTGTTTACCTTCACTTGTTCTTTTTGTTCAGAATTACCATCATCAGATGAAGAAGGTAAAATTGGATTGGTGTCTTATTAGAGCTCAGTCTAGTTTATTTATTTATTTATTATTTATTGAATTTTTTATTTAATGGTTCACTGTTCATTTTATATTGAATGATATAGATTGAGAGATACACTATTGGTGGTGTCTTACTAGGATTTTATCTCACACCCTTCTTCGATCACCATTTGTACCCAAGAAAACATCATGATTGCAGATTTAGATAAAGGGAAGAAGCTATATTCCAATGTTTGATTAAATGATCTAGGATATATTTTGGGAGTAGAGGACCAAGACTATGTTTAGAATGATAGTAGTATCCATTTATTCCTTTTTGAGTATTTTGATAGCATGTGGTATATGACTGTATCCCATGAATCACATGAATTATTCTGTATAGCTACATCACCATGATCATTATAGTATTGTATGAAATTGTTATTTAGATTCCTCCAGTTATTTATTTATCATACATATTTTTTTATTATTGTTCCACTCCTATATTCTATATATTACTTATTTTTCTACATAGGGTTATAGTCTTGGTCATATAACATCTGCTTCTACTGTTTCTTTTCATTATATATTATTACTCTCAGCTCTAATAAATGAGGGAGTATTCTTCCCACTGACACACCCTACGCCCTCAATTATAATCAGAAACCTATAGGGTTTGGGTAGGCATTCTTGAGGACTTGTGGCCCACTATCTCGGGGCACCATTAAGTGGAATCATGGGTGGGACACTACAAGTTATGATATGTTTTTCACTACTGAAGATAAATAATCTAGGAAATGTCAATTATATTTTATGATATATAGTATATAATAATATATAATAGTGTTCAAAACTCACATCATGATTTATGATAGACCTATTATGTCCATTTATATTATCCTTAAACAACTATGATTCATATATTATGATACACTTTATATCATATAATCAATAAAATGATATGTTTTTGAAAAAAGTAGTTCACATTGGTTTTTTTGACTCAATACGATTCCTCATACCATATGCCAAGATATGTAAATAACCAAGTGATTTAAACGCGGTTGTATTCCATGATGTCACATAACATATGGAATGGTCTAATCAAATATTATGATGTCCAATTTTATAAAACAATCTGTAGTAAAATAATCTATATAATATTTAACAATACCAAATAGGATATCTATTTTCAAATGGAAATCTATATCACAGCTCATCAATCAAATATGATATTTATTATTCATTATTTTTAACATTATTTGAAAAATAAAATCACATTCAAAGATCTAATACCACTAATGGGTTTTCTAGGTTTGATAAATACTTATTCAAGTTACATAAGACAATGAAACTGAAGCCAATATCAACCATGCCTTTGAAATAGAATCCATCCGTAAACTAAAATAAAGAGTTTATATTCTACCAAATATGTCCATGTATTTTTTCTTAAAACCAAGCATTGATAAATATTAGTATGAAGTTATGAATTTTCTGAATCCTCCTAGTGTATCCATGTATTAAAAAAATCACCAAATGCTCATATGGGATTCTCCTACTGACCATGGTATGATAGTGCCTCTTGAAGTAAAGGAAGAATTAGAACAGAGGTTCGTCTTGGGAAAATTGATATGAATCCAAAATCATTCTCATAGAAATAACCTCCTTATATAGGCCTTGAGGATTCTTCTTGATCCTCTATGGGATTTATTTGAATGTTATAAGTCATTTTGGTAACAAATTTGGTTATAAATTATTTATGACCTTCAATTTCACTTGTTTTCATAAATAAATTAAATGTATTCATTGTTCTCCTATACATTTTATTATATGAATTTAATAATAAATAAGAATATGAATGTTTATAGTTAATTTACGGTAACCATTTTTAATCATTAAATTTGATTTTGATTATTTCATAATGATTATGAAATTAATATATCATAAGTATGATATAACTTTTATAAGTTGTACGATATAAATGAATCATGGATCATAATTTTTTCCAGGGAATATGATATTCCTTGGATTACAGTATTCCATAAATTATAACATCTTTCATTATATACACTATGATATAACTGAAAACACATCATAGATATACGAGGACTTAAGGAATATCTCAATCAAAGCTGACATATTAGTTAATGTTATGCTAACCAACTACTTATGGGATAAATTTTTATTGTAAACAAATGAATTGGATGATGATGGAATGCATCAACCATGTCAGAAACCAACCTAGGTTGACGCCAAATGTATCACTCAAGTTGTCCCGCGATAAGGCCCGAGAAAGGTTTTTGATCTTCCCAGGCAGCAGACAAGAACCAAGGGAACCATCAGAGAAATGGTGGGAATTATTTCTCCCTATAAATATAAAAAACAAATAAATACTAAAAGATAAACCCAAGATTACTAAAAGAACAAAGAAAACCCCCAAAATTTGATAATAAAACCAAATCAAACCTCATGAACACAAATATATATGTGTAACCCTATGGGTTACTCTTTGGCCCCAATTCACAGCATATCTCATGGAAATAGAGATAAAATTAGGAGATGCACCCAAGATTAAATAAAACAATGAAGTATAGGAATGATTATTAAAACTCAATAGGAACTCCCAAGTAATTTATTTTCAATGCATTTCATTTAAATAAATTATTCATTAACATTTAGTTTCAAATACAAGGTTATTAACATCTGGTTTTCACACATTTAATTTTAAAAACAAATCAAACTATACTGCCCTCATAAGTTAAAACATGATTTTTGATTAAGAGAAACTTGGAAATTAATAGGAAAATAGTAAAAACCAAAGAGAAGGTTGTTCCCTTAAAAAAGGAAAAGGGGGGATTCATTATTTCAAAACATTCTTCATCAAATTTTTTAATGAAAGCCAGACATTTAGTTATTTCCAAGGGAACACAATGATCCAAGATTAGAGACTATGGTCACTTAATGGGGGTAATGGGATAATTTTTCTCAAGAAAAAATACTGGTAGATGAACCTAAATAATCCTTCATAGATAATCTTGTGATGAAAAATTATTAAAATACCTTGGAGATCTGAGGAATATTATGAACATACTGAAACCTGATTTATCCTGTAGGAATTCGTAAACCGATACCATCAACAAGACTGAATGCTTAGTCATACCGGTCCAAGACTAACTAAGGGGAACAATCCTAAAGTAGAGAATGATCCTACTAAAGGACACTAGCCAAGCAAATCCTAAAATAGGACAGCAAGTGTTCTATGAAGTTCCAATATCTATGTAAGGTTCCCATGTTATGTTCACAATGGTGTGTTACAAACAAATTCATGGAAACAACCATACATATGAGCCACCACATGAGTCAAAAAAAATGACACCACCCTTGTCACCCTAAGGAATTTTCCTTTTCCTTAAAACCATAAACACATGATGAATATTTCAAGGTGAGTAAATTACCACCTCTTTTTAACCACGTGAAAAGAGACTAATTACGAGGAGTTTTATCCAATGAAATAATTTCAAAAGTTCCAACTGGTTCTCACATAACCATCACATGTCAAACAATTTTTTAAAGAACCACACAAAAATCACATTAAAAACCTAAAATCTATTTATATTATACATTTTAGTTACCCAAACCACTACTTCAATTCTAAAAACATTTAAAAGATCCAACCGATCATTTATTCAAGCATATAGTGTGCAAAACCCAATAAAACCATTTCCATACATGAAATTAAAAGGGGAAATAACTTCACTTCACACCGAAAATTTATTCTAGAAACCATAATGCACTAATAAACATTAAAGGAATGTGATAAAGGAAATATATCAATGTTTATTCAATTCAATTTCAAATGAAAATGGAAAAGAACCTCAAAAGGAAGGGAATCAAGATGAACTCATCAACACATGATGCTTTTGACGAAGATCACTCTACACTTTCACACATATACACTGATATATATATACACCCCTCAATACTATGTATGGATTCCCTTATATATGGGGGAATATGTATTGGGGTGATATATACACACACACACACACATACCAATGTATTTGTGTGTAAGCCTTAAAGGTTTCAGAAATCGTTCTAATTAACCTAGAGGGAACCATAAATCATGAAAGAACTCAAATAAAACTGAAACAAACAAAGAAGGCATAAGAAACCAACCCCAAATAATGGAATCCAAACCAGAATTGACCAAAACACTTCAACATTTGTGGAGAATACCAAAACATGCATGAAAATGTCTTGGGAGGATCATCGTGTGACCAAAACATAGAAAAAAAACTAAAAATCCAGTCAACCCATAACTGATGGTTTGGTCGAATGATAAAGGGTGACAATAAAGAAGACAAAAATTTAAAAAAACCTAAGAGGAGGTAAGAGGAGGACATACCTTAAAGAATTAAGTGATAATCCAAAATAAATATTGTAGAATCAATGAGAGGACAGGTGCCCTAGAGGGGGGTATCACAAATGACCAATGAGAGGTCTGAGGGTAGGGGGTTGGTGTCTCGTGTGAGTAAGATTAAGGGGATACACTTTTGTTTTTTTAATTTAATTAATTTGATTTAAAAAAAAGACATGATGCACGATTTGGGTTGCACAATTTAGGAAATTGTGTTCCAACTGTAAACCCTCTTCTAGGCTCCTGAAGCACCCCTGTGGGTTGGCCACATAGTCTGGAAAACCATGTGGTTTTCCATATCATAAAGTAAAGAGGTTTTCACATAGTTAAGAAAAAAATTGTAAAACCATTTTAATTAACCACGAGACATGATTTTCAATTCAAAAAAACACATATTTCAAGGAAAAACACATGGTAAATAAAACAATTAAATTGGAATTAAAAAATAATTAATATAATAAAAAATATTCATTTTGAGGCATGATAATTCCCCCAACCATGGAACTTTATTCCCCATAAAGTATCAAGAGACATGATTGATCAATAACGAAGCAAGGATGAACTGCAACCAAGCCAATACCTCCAGACTCAAAGATAGATGAACCAATACTCATTTTTGTTCAAATCATGGAACTACAAAATCTCAAAATAAACTATAACACAATCCTTTTATAAATACAAACAACTAAGGAAGATATTTCACATGTTTAATGAGATCAATCAATAATGATGGGATTGTAAAGAAGAGAATCGCTATTTTCGAAACACACCCCGAGAAGTAACACCCCAACCTCTGACATTGAAACCATCAAATAAACCTATCGTGGTCTATATTGGATCTCTATGTGCATCCATCACATGAACCACCATCCAATCCAACCAACTAATATGATCAAGGTTGGGTGAGGAGATGAAAATAAAGTTCCCCATAAAGAACACCTAGATGTTGTGTTCATCATGAGATCATCCTGTGGTGGACTTCCCACCATAGTTGGACTCCATCGAAATGAATAGAAAACACTACCATCCAAACATCGAGCCACGAAATTAGAACAACCACCTACTACCCCTATGAGTAATCAAATGAACACAACACACAATGAGTCACTCTACACACTGAGATGAAGAAATTTATAAATTCTAAAAAGACATTTTCATTAAAATAGATATTACTAAAATATATTCATCACCATTTTACATTTCGAACAAAATAAAACACCAAAAGACAAAAATTCTACAAAAAAGAAGCATTTACATTGAAATAGACATTAAAATGATCCCAAAATAGCACCCTACTCATGAAAATAGGCTAGGGTGTACTTCGAAGGGGTAGATTTGGTTCCACATCATTTCTTAGAGACACCCCAATAGAACCATTAAAAATTAACCATGAATCCATAGGCACGATAGGTGTTTGGATAATTTGAAGTGGATGACTCCGTTTGACCCTATTTCCGCATTTGTGACACAATAGAGTCCTGTTCTTAGAAGAAGATACTGAAATATCTAAATGCCATTTTATTATGCTACTAAAACCACCAAATTTTGGAAAATTTCACATATCCCTAATGGATTTCCCTTCACTACTTCCACATACTGGAGCAAGGTTCAATACCTCAAGAAATTCTGCTAACATAACTTCAACCTGAATGAATTTCCTCACCACATCGACTAAGGTGGTTAAACAAAACATTAACAACCTTGACATGATATTAAGATAAATCTCATTAAAAAAATATCAAACCATCATGTAATCTCCCCCAGACCTCTTAAATAGACAAAGAATAATATCTATAAAATGAGAAACTAACTCCAACACTAATTTATCACCATGCTTAAGGAATAACATCTCAATTGCTTTCACTACCTAAATAACCTCCGAAAAGTACTATCAGATAAAGGAGACCTCAAATAATTCCCATGTGGGGTCTTCTTGAGGATGGTTTCTAATAATCGACATCCACCACGTGTAGTTCAGACTATTAATCATAAAGGTATAGAACATCACCTTTATAGACCCATAAAATTACAAGATACCAAATATCCTCTTAACTCATCACATCCACTCTTCAAATTCAAAAGTATCAACTCAACCATAAAAGATATGAGGGATAAACATCTGAAACGTGAGGAGGAAGTCATTAGGATTATCAACTAGATGGTTCACTAAGGTTTAACCACCCACAGATGCAGCTCAAATATCTATAAAATATTTTTGTGAGGGAGAACACTAAAAGACAATAAAACTAATAACCCAATCAAAACTAGCTCTTAAACAAAAAATTACTATAATCAAACACTAAACATAAATGTAATAAAACTCAAAAAATATTCCAAATATTTATTTCAAAAACTCACTGACCACCACCTAAAAAACCACTTTTGAACTTCACACAAAAATTCATTTCATTTATAAAAAATCCCTTGGATTTTATTAAGAAATAAAACTATTTTCCAACCAAAACCCATTCCCAAATATTAAACGACCCTCATTTTACAAAATATTATTTAACTAAACCCAATTTTTATCATAAACCACTTAATTTAAAAAAAATACAAAAAATTAATTAAATGAAATTGAAAACGAATTTGTCAATTCCAAATAAAAAAAGATTTTAAATCTATCATTTCTTAATTTACAATAAGTTCTTAAAAAATGTCAAAATCAGTTAGACCCAAAATAAAATCATGAGGGAGAAACAAGTATTGATGGGTGACATGGCCATATGGATGGAGAATCTCTTCACATCATGCCACCATCATAGATAGTTTTTTAGGACCACATCCATGGATCCAAATGTATTAACTGGACCGGTGAGCTCAAAAAGTCCACTAGAACTACTCCCACTATGTTTCCCAAAGATGAAACGACCCAGAAAAACTGTATATAAAATCCCAACATCCTATAGTAATCCATGGTTCAACAAAGAAAATGTATTCCAAAAACTACCTTATTCTTAGACCCCATGTTCTGGCACTCCTACTCCTTATACTTTGACATCCTAAATAACAAATTGCACTCTGAAAACAAGGTTCTATAAAGAGCCTAACCTCTTATACCATTTTATCATGAACCAAATAGGGAGGAACCTTAACCAATCACCCTAGTCAGCCCAAAAAAAACCCCAAGAGGTGTTCCCTATGACGAACCTTTCTTAACATACATTAAAATTATATAATTATTATGGAATACTAAATACATCACACAAATTGGCTCCCAATGACTGTATTAATTTAGTTCCTCTGGAAACATGGAAACATAAATACTAGTACATAGGTGAGCTAAACTATATATCACTAGGTTATTAATGACTATAAACCTTCTTAGAAAAATAATACATAATACATATATTCATACATTTGGGAAAGGAAACATAAAATGGGGTGAGCTCTGATTATTAATAAGGGTAAAAAATATACATAAGCCTAAACATCAGAATAAGGGTATGAAAACATGAGCATAAAATTATGAGATCATAACCTAAAAATTAAAGATCATATACACGAGTCATGTCATAAATACTTGTAGCTTATTATAAATTAATTATGATGGAATCAAGAGAATAAGCTGTTAAATCAAAACAATGGAATAAAACATATAATTTTGGTAGCCACATTAACAAATTATTTCATTCCCTATAAGTCAAGGTGCATTACCAAAGATTATTATGGAACATCATGGGAAATAAACCTACTGGAAGAGACACTCCACCATCCTTAAAAATTTTCCTTTCCTTTTAATGGATTGGGTTTCCCCTTCTTCCCATAATGGATTTTGTTTCCCCTTCTCCCCATTAGGGATCTCATTTCCTATTCTTCCCAAGGTGGGCTAAGCTCGTAGACTTGTTTTCCATAATTATCTAAGGAGATATAAATAATTACCCAATGAATAATAGGGGGATATAGGTCCCACCAATCACATAATGTATTCATACATATGTGTTCCACTAGATCATAAACATTCATCATATCATAACCCATGAAATGAAATTGGTAATATAAACATTTAATCACATCATAACCTTTGGAGAAAGGGAAATTTCATATTCATTTCATCAAATTATAACCAATTAAAAGAAGTGGTTTTCATAAGAATATAACCCATTAAATTGAAAAGTGTTATATAAACATCATTCCATCAAAAGATAAACCATTCAGGGAGAGAATTTGAATGGAACATTTGGATTATTCCCTAAAAGTGCATGAGTAGTACCACTGGATGTCATCTGATATGGAAAATAATTTGGAATGATATTTTGAAAACAAGTATTGAGTAAATTATACATTATTATTTTAAAAAATATTTTTAAAATATAAATAATTTCTAAAAACATTTTTTAAATGATGTTTTTGAAATAAAACAAATTTCCAACCGAAGAGAGAATAAGGCTAGATATTCTTGATTTTTTTCTTAATTATCTTAACTGAAAAAGAGTGGGAAAATTTTAATAATACCTTAATATATCAAGAATAACTAGAGGATAATTAAACTCATGGGTTTTCTTGAAATAGTTATCATAAGATATCATCAATGGAAGCATAATCATAAATAATCCCGATAACCAATTATATTATGGTAATAATATCATTACACTATAGTAACATTGAATAAAACCCACCATGTTAGAAAGAGACATTAAATGAAGATTAAAATATCATTAAAAGAATTATATTAATGATATAAAAAGTAAAATTTAATTATATAAACCTCATAAAATAATATAAATTCATAAAAAACATGTGTCTCCATGATGGAAAATTAAGACAAAACTACCCTGTCGAATTTGTATCTTCTGATGTGTAAAGCCCCATGAAATTGTTATCATAAAATGGATATGTAAATGACAATAAATTTATGGAAAATAATAATATAATACATTCATTTTCAATAAATACACCACACACAATAAATGAGTGGTGAACAAGGTAGAAGTATTAAAGAAATAAAAGCAAGACTAGAAATCACCTAACCTTTTGTCTTGACTCTCTTCAAACTGATTAAAAACTCATATATATAAAAATAATTTTATTATAAATTTATTAAAGAAAAAAATTCAATCATAGCATATGATATATGATATATTTGTGACCTTTTATTATCCTTTTATTAATGATTCCTTGTTACATCTATGTTTTGGATAACAACCACTCAATTTTTCTCATGTGTTTTGATATGTCATATTTTTTTATATTACTTATATACTGATTTAATAATCTATATAATTATAAAAATGAAACAAATATCTTATATATTTAGTACATATGTATTTATAATAGTCTCTAAAACATAGAAATAGAAAATGAAATACACCGTTTTTGGCGCTAGTAGGTTGTACGTACACAAAAACACCTTTTCCATTTTCTTATCGCATTGATTGAAAGAAATTAAATGAAATAACTGTACATATAATATCATTATAGTAGAAATATTATATAATATATATCATATATATTCAAAATACCCATCCTTAATTCATTCCATTTAATGTGTGAATGAATCACATCTCTTTGAGGAGGCTGTAGTCAGCACATCCATAAACGAAGTTCACACATATAATAAAATGAAAATCATGAAATTTTGTTCTATATAATAATTGAATATGAATATATAAATCATAAATATCATAAATATCATATGTAAATATAATTTATATCATTATTCACAACCTTTAAAGGTGTCAATGGAAGGAAGAACGACATCGATTTGTGAGGCAGTAGTCTGCCATACACTTGAATAATGATTGTGTATCCAATTTCATGGAAGTGAGTGTGATTGTTTGTAAAAAAAATAATATAAAAACTTATATGAAAATTTATTATAATGTGTTAATTATGAAATCATGTAATAATAAGATTTTATGGGGTGAAGAGTGAAAATAAGTCAAAAGATCTTGTGGTAGGATGTTACCTCTTCTCTAGGTAACTCCTTTTGGTTTTCACAAAGGGCTTACTTTCATAGAATTATATACAAAGGGGGGATTCTAGGATAAATTTAGGGAGGTTTTTAGGATATCTTTTTAATGTTTTGGGTGAGAAAATGGATTGGTAATTTTTAATAAGTGAGGGGGTGAGTGCCCGTGTATATTGGAGGAGTGACATTCTTGTAAATAAAAAATGGTCACCCTAGGGAGGGGTCTTCCTAACATCATCTTCCAATTTTTTTCTATTTTGGAGATAATACCATCCATGGATGAAATATGATGGGGAGGGGAAGTTCCTTGTAGATAGTATGGTTGAATTTCTTAAGACCATTGGGTCATGTAATCTTCGAAGCCTACGGGCCATGTAATCTCTGAGACTACGAGCCTGGTAAATGTTCCCCCTCATCCCTTGAAAGGGGTGTTATCAAAAATAAATAAAAATGAAGGCCTTCGGGCCATTCAGGCCTAGGATATTATTTTTAGATTTTAATATGACCATTAAGTAGACATATTTTTTCTTTAATCACTGTAATAAATTTTAATTACTTTCACTAATATTTTTAGTCAAAAACGAATTTAAAATTATAAATTACTATTATTCAAAATATGTATTCAATTTTTCCAAATTATAGTTACATAATTAGGTGAAATTAATTTAAAATATTCTCGTACACGTGTCGAGACAACGAGGTTTGTTAAGCAAAAATGTTTAAGATTGTTAAATGTTATCAAATCCAATTTCAATGTGAAATTGTTTCTAATGGAGTAAATTTGATTATTGTATGTAAAAATTTTCTAATTAAACATAAAAACAAATTAAATATCATTTATCAATATAAATAAATTATAATAAAATGAAATTTTGAATTAAAATTTTGTATTTTTCACTATTCATCAAAAAATGAAGTTTAGAAAAAAAAATTAAAAAATTCACCCTAAAATAAATTTTAAATTATCAATTAAAAAATGATGTTTGTTTTATCAAATTTAATAGTAAAATGTTTCTAAAAATAATTTTATAATCGGTCCTAGAAGGATATAAAAAATCAACTCGTTTAAGATAATAGTTTTTTCAAGCATATGAAGACTTTACCAAAACATATATATTTTATTATTAATATGTTTTATTTATATAAAAACATTAAAAATATTATTTTAAATATTATTTTTAATATTCATATTAATATGTTTAATGGATATGTTATAATTATATCATTTAAATAATTATGATAACAAAATGATATTTTGAAGAAACTTAGTGTTGTGTGTAACGAATCCCAAGTTGTTGTTGCATGTAAAGCAAGAATATATATTTTTTGAATATAATGAAATAGTAACGTGGTGTATACTGAAATGAAATAAATCAAATAAAATTATCTTTTTTAAAAATGTATCTTAAAAACTCAGGGTGCTACATTCTACACCCTTAAAATAAATTTTCTCTCTAAATCCATCATCCTGATACTAATAAATGAGGATAATTATACCTCATAATATCTTTATGTTCCCACATATATTCCTCTAATTGGTGGTTTCTCCATAAATATTTCCCCTTTTAGTGGTCTTCTTTCATTTAAATTTCATTGTTTGATCCATAATTTCAAAGGGTTATTCCTCATAACAATGATCCTACTCCTGCAGTATGACCTCTGAGTTTTGTACATGTTAAGGGTCAAGTAATTTATTACATCGTAGTGATACATGGAACACATCATGCAATTGAGAAAGTTTTTGTGAAAGTTCCAAGAGATACGGTACCATCGTGATACGATCCTAAATTTCAATGGCACTGATATACCTTGGGATTAAGTTTACATTATTCCCTAATATCATAACCATTTTCTAGGGAAATATTTATTGAAACACCTTATCACTAAATAAAAATTTTATACCACTCCATCGATTATCATTCCAATTCTTCTACCAGCATTGTGATGCCCTAAGTTGATGTAGAATGGTTTTAACATTCTATGTCATTTCTTCATCAATCATTGGTCCAAATAGCTTTATTTCTCTAACTTCATCCCAACACGTTTGAGCTCTACATTTCTTCCCATATATGGATTCATATTTTCATATATGAAGTATTGAGTGAAATATAACATTATATTAAAACTCAACTAGGGGAAAGCATTGATACCAACCACATTTTAAATCAAGAGAACAAGATCTTAATGTATTATCTAGAGTTTGAATTATTCTTTCTGATTAACCTTCCAGTTGAGGATGAAATTTTTTGTTGAAACTCAATTATTTATCAAGTGATTGCTGAATACTTCACCAAAACATGAGGTAAAACTAATATCATGATCAGATACAATAGAATATGGAACTGTATGCAACCTTAACACTTCCTTAATGTATATCCTAGAATTATGAGATAGATATAAGTCTTCACTAATAACATTGATGTGTGTTGAATTTGTAAGGTTATTGACTGCCACCCAAATAACATTAAACCATTTAAAAGATTTGGGGAGTGAAATGAAAAAATCCATAGTATTGCTCTCCCATTTCCATTCTCTTATGGGAAATAAATGCAATATCCCCCTATATTTTTTTCTTTCATCCTTAAATTTATCACATACCAAGCACCACAATTCAAACTCTGTGGTATCCCTCTTCATGTCATCCCACCAAAAGTGTTCTTTCAAATATCAATACATCTTTGTACTTCAAGGATGAATATAGAATGATGAACTATGTGATTACACTAAAAAATCTTTCATATATGACATAGATGTAGCACATACATAGTTACTATACCTTATCATTCCTTCATGATCAATGTTTAACTCAAGAACATTTCTAACATTCTTTTGTATCTCTATGTCTTTATTCTACACCTCATTAATCTTTAGTTGGATAGGGGGCTGAATATTCAATTAAGAACAATATTATTTTCTCCCTTACTTCTATATTTCTATATAGATCCTTTGAAAATCAATAATTATTGGATCTTTTGTGATCCTCATCATTGATATGCTAGCATTATCTTTTTGACTCAAATTAATGACCCCCTTGTTTAGTTTCCTAGGGTAGTAATGTATTGAAAATTCATAATAATTTATTAGATCTAACCATATTCTCTAGTGAATTTTCAACTCCTTCTATGTAAATATATACATAAAAATTTTATGATTGACATATATATATATATATCATAAAATTATACATAAAGACAATGCCCCCATATCTTTAATGAAAATATTACCACAACTAACTACGAATCTCGATTTTAGTAATTCGTCTCATAAATATTCAATTATCACAAGACAAAGGCTATAACAAAGTAGTTCTACAAAATAACAAAACCCAATTTATTCTTGGATGAATCACTATATATTACAAACCCTTCTCCACTACTGGGTAATGTAATCACATGTATGCTGAATAATCTTCTCTTCGGTTCCTTGAAATTTTCCTCACATTTATATATCTAGAAGAACTTTTTATGTTTCCAAGTTTAGTTGGTAAGAGGATTAGATAGTCCTAAGAAAATATCAACAAACTATCACGAATATCTAGGTAAACCATGAAATCTACGGATCTCAGTCATCGTGGTTGGTATAGCCGGACATTCAAAATCTTCCATCTTTGATGGATCTACTACTATAAAATCTATTGAGATTATGTGACCTGAAAATGAAACATTTTCATTCCAAAATTAACACATTTAATTTTTTCATACCATTTCTCCTTCATTTTAGACTCTAGTATAATTATCAAGTAGTCCTCATGCCCATATATTCACTTTGAATTGATAACAATATCATCTATAATGACTACCACAAAGTGATTAGAGTAATCTCTAAAGACACTCTCCATAAAATCCATGAAGATAATAGAAGAATTAGTAATACTAAAAGGCATCACTATATATTCCTTGGTCCCATGCCTTATAAAAAATGATGTCTTGGTAGTATCCTCCTTATTAAACCTAAATTGATGATATCTAGAACATTGATCAATCTTGGAAAAGTATGGAGCATCATGTATTTGATCAAACAATATATCAATATGGGGAATATATACTTGTTCTTGATATTGATCTTGTTTAACTCCTGATAATCAATGGAGAGTCACATTGATTTATCTTTTTTTCCCAAAAGGAATTGGTGCACCCCAATGTGAAAAAATTGGTTAATGGAATGACTTATCATGGTTTTAAGGAGTTTCTTCTTCAATTCCTACAACTTAATTGATGAAATTATATAGGGTGTATTTGAAGTTGTTGTGGCACTTGGTATGAGTTCTAATTGGAACTCAACTTCAAATTTTTGTGGAAGGCTAGGAAGATATTCTAGGAACAGATAAAAAAATTCATCAATAATAAACATATCATCAATATCCAATTTATCCCCAACCATTTGAGAAAGAAAAATCTTCTAAATGGGAATTAATACACATTCAATATATGTAATATCAATTAGAAGTTAATACACATCATCACATTGATAGACAATCATAGATTTGTATTAAATATCAAACATAACTTCCTTTTCTCAACAACTATTGTGGGATTTATACATATAAATCCAATAAATGAATATGATGAGATCAAATTAAACTAAAGGAAGAATGCAATGATTTTTAGGAAGCATATTCCCACAAACCTAAATCTGTGAGGAATCATATAGTTGTGATGCAATCATCATACCATTCAGGGTTTACATTGATAATTCCATGTATAACCATTTAGGAAGAATCTTCATAACCTTAAAATTTTATTTAGATATAAATGGCTAGGTAGATTCAGAATCAAATTAGACATTTAAAATTTTACAGTGGATGGTAAGAGCAACCTTGACCACATCGTTATCCCACCCCTCATCCAAAATAGTGATCACTTGAGATTTCAACATCTCACTCGGCTTAAGAGGTTGCTGATTCCAATCTTCATCACTAAACCTTGGGTTTGGGTACTCGTTAGAATAATAAAAATTATCCTTACACTTGAAGAACTAAAGTGTAGAAGGTGCATTATGAGTTGATTTCCCTCTATTTATATCATTATCCAACTTATTCCCCTCAGTTCATCAATAAATTTCCTGATGGACTCCCCTTACACACTTAAAAAATTTATTATATTTCCTAAGACAATTTCCTCCATGATTCATTCCATAATTAGAGCATAAAGGAAGGATTATGTTTTCATTTCCATGGTTTTTATATTTTTATTTGAACTCCATATTCCTTTTATTATTAAAACCATTTGATTGATATGTAACTCTAACCTTTATTTCAACATTGACCACAATACACACAATATCTTAATAGCTACTATGGTATATTATGGATAATGCCCTTTTGAGACATGAATTTAATGAATTAAGGAATCAGAAAATATTACTTGATGGTAGTATGATAATACTAGAATCGTACATCAAAAGTCTCGTAAAATTACCCTCATAGGTTTCAAAAGATTCATCGCCCTTTTTCTATAACTCAAGGAACTCTTTATCAATATTTTTACGAAGTACACAAGGAAATTAACTAATGAAGAATTTGTTCTTGAAATTTTACCAATCCATATATTCAATTTCATATTTCTTCCTCATATTCTTGATTAGAGTACACCACTAGTCTACTTCACCTTATAAACAATACATAAACAGAATAAATTTCTCATCTTATGAGAACTTGAGGATGGAAATAATATTTTCTTTAGTACTAATACATTGTTCATCCATAAGTGGATCATAATACCTTCTAAAAGAAGGGGGAACTTTCCCAATGAAGGAATCAACAAAATATTGTTACTCTTTTTCTCATTTTTAAGTCTACCATGATTTATAGATTGAGAAATTGGGTGTGAGAAATGAAATGATATTTTTCATTCCTTCTCCCATAGAATTTGGTTTCTATAGAGGAAAATCATTGAATTGTTTGTTGCAATCACCAATAATACAGTTCATTCATGTTCCAACCATTGACATAAACCAAATGTCATATAGTATGAAATTGTTATCATAGCGAGGAACCAAAAAATCATGAAAACCAATTATGTCTAAATAATGAAACCTTATTTAATCTATGAGACATTAGGTTTATACTTGGTTATTCATGGAAAAATTATATTTAAATCATTTTTTATGGTTCATTAAGAGTTTATGAATTCCCAAAGCATATCCCATGGGAGTGTCAAATGAAGTGTGCAGTAAGGTCCATTTTCGTGCAATAATTCCTAATCGAATCTAGATGAATACTATTTTTTAGGGGTTTTACCCCTAAGTACATATTTTTTAGATCCAAATCCACTTGTATAATATAGAAATGGATTTATTTCTTGGAATCCACTCGATCTATCCTTTAATAAAATTCCAAGACATTTTCTTACACTTTTACTCTTCTATAGGGTTCTCACTAAGGATTTCTCATCCTAGTTTCCAAAGGATAATTAATTTTTTAGATACCAACTATAGAGAAAATCTATTAACATAAATTTAAATTACTTCATTTTTGAATAATACTTAATACATTATAGAAATATATTCCCAAAGAAAGTATTTGTTTTGTGCTGTTAGGGAAATGGAAACATAAAAAATATTACGAAGTTAGATACATTATCTCCCACTAGGTTATTCATGACTATCACCCTTCTTATACACATCATACAATATAAATATCCTTATAACATGGAGAAATGAAATAGAAAAATGGGTGAGATTAGATGCTCGGTAAGGGTAAACAAGGGAGATATATTAGCATAAACATGAGCATAACAGTATGAGAACATGAGAATAATATTAGAGGATAATATCATTCATATCAAAGATCATATACATGAGTCATGAATTAAATATTAGATGTTTATAAGACATGAATTATTTGGGAATAAATAGTACAATCCATGAAATCCTAAGACAGGAATAAGACATGGAATTGAAGTAGGCACATTAACATGAAATGTATTTCCCTAAAGTCAAGGTGTATTTCACAAAAATTATTAGTGAACTTCATGGGGACTAGACCTACTTGGAAGGGCAAACCAACAACACTAGTTCTATTCCTTTCTTCATAAGTTATCAGGTATCACCTTATTTCCATAGTGGATCAGGTTTCCCCATCTTCCCATAGTGGATCGGGTTTCCCCTTCTTCCATAGTGGACCAAGTCCATTATTTTATTTCTCGTCATTATATCATGATATATAAATATTTTCCCAATGTATTGGGGGGATTTATAAGTCCCACCCATATCATAATTTAGTAATATATATGTGTTCCACTATATCATAAACATTCATTACATCATAACCCCTGAAGTGAAATGATTATCATAAACAAGTAATCATTTCATAACTAGTGGAAAAGACTGGTTTCATAATCATTTCCTCAAAGCATGATCTATGAAAAGAAGCGGGTTTCATAATAATATAACTCATGAAAGAGAAAAATGTTTTCTAAACATCATTCTATAAAAAGATAAACAATTTAGAGAAATAATATGAATGTAACCTTTAGGTCATTTTCTATAAAGGCATGAGTAATATCAATAGATTATATCTTAGATGGAAAATAATTTAGAAATATATTTTTTTAAAAAAATTATCATGGAAAATATAATTTATTATTTGAAAAATTATTTTTAAATAATAAAATATATTTGATTTTTTTAAAACATGGTTTCTGAAATAAAACAGATTTCTCACCAAAGAGAGAATGAATTCATATTTTCTTAACTGTTTTCTTAGTTATATAAAATACCGAAGAGTGCAAAATTAGAATAATACACGAATATATCATAAATTAACAATGTAGAATAAAATGAATTGTTTTTATTTAGATATTTATCGTAATATTTCATCAATGAATCCATACAAAAAAATAATCCTGATAAATGACAAGATTAATGCAATAAACTCTTATTTCTCTAGTAACATTAAATAAAACTCTCATTTTAAGAAAATTTCAATAAATTATTCTTAAAATATCATTAAATTAACTATATTCCTGATTTAGAATGTCAAATGGTATTATATACAACTTGTAAAAGAATTTAGATAGATAAATAAACATGTGTATCAAAGAAGGAAAATTGAGACAAAACTACCTTACCAATTTGGTAACTTTGTAACAGTAAAACTCCATGAAATAGAGATCATAAAACAGGTTAGTAAATGACCATAAATTTATATATAATAATCCCAGAATACATTAATTTGAGTCATATTGTAAGATCCCAGTTTTCAAAAAGGTATGTTGTCGTTATGTTTCGGTTGAATCCTTTGTTTTGGGTCTCAAGGGATGTTGTCGGAAAGTATGAGGGGCTTTGGGGGTGTTTCAGGGACTTGGGTCATGGAAGAAGGGAGAGTTGGACAAGACAGGCCAGGGGCATGGCCTGCGCACGGCCAGGAAAACCGTGCGGCCTGCCCAGGTGAAGTCGTGCGACCCTTCCTCCTTCGGATAGTAGCATGCGCAAGGTTTTCACACGGTTTTCTAAAATGTGTGGCTAAACCATGCGGCCACATAATGTTGTAAAAAATTACAGTATTTCCACTCCGTGATTTTAAACCCCCCTCAGGATTTTCCTCTCCTCTTCCTCTACCGACCCTCGCGATGAACTTGGCCGACCCAAGCTTCCCAAGGGTGGTTCTCCTTCGATTCATGCCCATTCTGAGCGTCGTTGGTTACATATTGAAGCTCCGGATTGAATCTCCAAAGGTTGGTTTGATCAAAGTATAAGGACTCGATTGAGGGTGACTTCAACTGTGGTTACGAGGTAGGTGGTCTAAAAGTTCTGTCCCATAGTCTTTTGAGTAAATTGTGCATGTTGGGTTATGTTATTGTTTACCTTTGGTTATGTTTTGTATAACCTTGGAATGTTTGGAATTAATGACGTTTAAAATGGCAAATGGGAACCCTCACAGTCCCTATGAGATGTGTTGGGATTGACTTGACCTAATTAGGGCCATCCATGGGTCGTACCGGCTTCTCTCGGGCTTAGGGATTGTAATTGAACAAGTGACCTTGTTGTAATTAAGGGTAGAGACTTTAATGAAAATTTTGGCATGATTGGTTGAACTTGGAAGAGAAGTTAGGTGATGCACCTAGACTTGGAAAAAACCATTGGGTTAATTGGAATGGGATGAATGGTTGAATCATGTAAATGGTGAATGGGTTAAATGGGTTAATGTGTAAATTGATTAAAGACCATAATGGAATGGGTTATGGGTTTAGTGTTAAATGCTTAGTGAGATAGGCATAACACATGGGAATTGGGTGAATGGTTAATTGATGTGAAAGGGGTAATCTGCTAATGGGTGAAGGCATGATGTGGAATTCCCATGTGGGGTATTTTGAATAGTGTTTGTCGTAGGGCAATGGTTTGGATGGTTGATGGTTTCTTTATATAAGCATGTGCACATGGCTTCATAGAGTGGGGTATGACATGAGGACCTACGCCCATGGGTCGAGTGAAGACTAAGGCTCTAAACTCCACCCTAAATGCACGGGTTAGGAAAGGGGACTGAGCGTGTATTCTCCTAACAGTTGCATCCACCCGGACTGAGGCTTTGAGGTGATGATATGGTTGCTACGAGGGAGTTAGTCGTAGTGAGGTAGGATAATTATGTGTTTACCCTCTTGCATGTGATTTTTGGCCTTAGACCCATGAAACATAAGGTATGTGATTAACTCATGGAGATATGATGAAATGGTAAGTGATGTCAAATGGTAATAAATGGATCGTAACGGAATGGAAATGGCTTTGGCTCTAAACTGATTAATGGAACCTTAAATAATTACTTCGCATTTATCATTCATTTTCCTTTTTCATGCACAACTGTTTATACTGGATATTTTGTAGACACCGTTGGTGGTGGCCTACTGAGTTGTACTCACACCCTGCTCGGGCCGCCGTTGGGTACCCGAGCAGACTTCATGTTTGTAGGTCAAGACAAGGGAAAGGGTCCTTGCTAGTTAGCTGAGTAGACATGGGCAGCACTTGGTGGAGGATACAGACTTGGAGTCGGGACCATTTTGGGATTTTGGCCATTGTCTTTATTTTTGGGCTTTTGTTCACTCTTGCACTGTAGTATGACATGGAATATTTATTTTTGGAAATGGTTGTTGTACTTGTCTCCTTGTTGTTAGTTATTACTTCCGCTATTTGATTGTTTCTGTTGTGTCTCACTCTAATAAAAAGGGGGTATAGTCTCCCCACTTGAATACATAGACCCCCACTACTAGTCGGCAACCTTTCGTGTATGCGGAGGCGCGCTTAAGGTCATGTAACCACCTGGCTCGGAGCACCGATTTAGTGGCTTCCGGGTCGGGGACGTTACAAAGTGGCATCAGAGGAGGTCTTTCTTCTTCTTATCTAAGGTCTTGTTATTTGGGATTGGAATCCAAGGGTTAGGATGTGTCGGGCCTTGGCAATGAGCCCGTGCTTGGGAGTAGCTAACCCAAGTACGGGGGAAAATCCAAGTCACCCTAGGTGGGAAATGTTGTTCTTGGTTGTGTATTGTTACAGTTGATGATATTTCAGCGTTGGGTGATGCACATGTCGTTTGATATGACTATTTTATGATATTTGGTCTGTGGCCTTAATGGCATGAGAATTTTCATTCATGCATCATTGTATGAACCTAGGGAGTTAGGTGACATGCATTGTGTTAGGCACACGGATGGGGTGGGTGTGTAAGGTAGGACGGTAGGGTGTATCATGCATTTCATGAAACCAAGAAATAATCAGAAAATGAAATAAAAGGGTTTGAAATAAAGTGGAAAATTTTGTGTAAAACATTGTGTTAGTTTGGTGGTAGTGCATGGTTGTTTACCCCATATAGACCATGGATGCGGTAGTGATGGTTGGGGTGGTTGTAGCTAGTGAAGATCTTTTGTTGTAGTTGAAGTTTTATGGTACACATTCTAAATCTCGTGCTTGGAATTTTAGAGAGATGCCACCACGATGTCGATTGCCAGTAGGGCAACAAGAGGATGTTGCTGAGAACACTCCTCTATTAGATAAGCAAGAAAATGTGGTGATCAATGAAGGTAGAGCAGACCAATTCCGAGAGAAATTGGCTCGCCTAATGCAGATGATGGATCGAGATCCAGGGCGGGTTGCACCGAGTATGTTTGAGCTGACCAAGGAATTCCAGCTGCAACACCCTCTGACTTTCATCAAAGAGGGTGGGTCAAAGGTAGCAGTGTTCTGGTTAGAGTCCGTCCAGATGATACTGGATCATTTGGAGAATCCAGTTGAAAAGTGAGTGAAGCTGGCTGCTTATATATTGTGGGGCCAGGCTAGGCGTTGGTGGGACATTCAGGCTCAAATCAAGTAGGCTGAGGGAATGTCATGGAAGGTTTTTCAGGAAAATTTTCTGGAGAATTTATACCCAGAGACTTTGAGGCAGGAGTGGGCTGCATAGTTTATGAGCTTGAATCAGGGATCATTGTCAGTAATGGACTATGCTAGTCGCATCACTGATTTGAGACTCTTTGTTCCAGTGTTAGCAGGGGATCAGGTAGTGGTAGCAAGGCGTTTCCAGGATGGGATGAGGCATGAGATCAGGTATCAAGTAAATATCTTCTTCTTGAATATGTTCGCAGAGGTAGTGGATCAGACATTGATCTCAGAAGGAAACCTGAAGGGATCTTCGGGTAGTGGGCTAGTGGTGCTAGTGGGGCAGAAGAGTAGTACAACTATCGAGGGTCGGAAGTGACGCCATGAGGGCTCACAGCATGGCAGAAGTGTGCAAAGCGGCTGGAAGAGAGGTTCCACCTCTTAGAGTGGGGATCAGGTGTTCTGCTATCATTGTTGTAGGTCAGGGCATATGCATGGTCAGTGTCCTCGACCTCCAGTTGAGTGTCGTTCGTGTGGCAGGATGAGACATGTGCAGAGGTTCTGTTGGAATCCTCGGTAGGCAGGTGAGCATGATGGTGGAAGGCAGATACCAGATACGAGAAGGGGATCAGTTGCCCCGTATCAGGAAAGAAGCTGGAGCTCCATGGGACGTACTGGTAGGGGCGGTGGACATGGAACTCCCAGGAAAGATCGCTCACGCCCGCAGGGTAGTGCAGTGCATGGCGTTCAGGCTGGAGCCTAGGGTAGAGGGGAAAGTCAGCTTCAAGCAATTCAGTTTGCGCCTAGCGATGGTGAGGTTGGACAGTCGACTTTTTGAGGGATGATCCTTATATCTTCTACGTTTCCTAGTGTGTTGTTTGACACAGGTGCCACATAATCTTTTATCTCTTCTCAACATGTGGTATTGCTCGGTTTACCTGTGGAAAGGGTGTGTGGAGTCATGTCAATTGACACCCCGTTGGGAGTGCGGGTTGAGGATATCAATCAGTGCAAGGGATGTTCCTTGGATTTTGGTGGGTATCGTTATTTGTGGAATTTGTTCGTTCTCTAGATGTCACGGTTTGACTTAATCTTGGGAATGGATTGGTTGGTGTTGTACCAAGAACACATATATTGTAATCATCACAGAGTATCATTCAGGTCGCTTGAGGGTGACACTTACGTTCACTGTGGTGAATGGGATGTTCGAGAAGGCCGTGCGGGGCCATTTTGTCAACAGATGAGTGGAATCAGGTCCCAAGTGGCATGTCTCATGCTCGAGGATGATGAATGAGGGGAACAAAATGTTTTTCCTCCTGTGGTGGAACGGTTCCGGGACGTGTTTCCTGGGGATTTCTCAGGGTTGCCACCCGAGAGGTATATTGAGTTCACGATCGAGTTGCTGCCGGGAGCGGAGCCAGTTTCTATTCCGCCATACCGAATGGAACCGGCAGAACACCAGGAACTGAAGGTTCATCTTGAGGATTTGGAGCATAAGGGGATTATCCATCCAAGTACATCTCCTTGGGGATCTCATGTGCTTTTTGAAAAGAAGGTCGATGGGTCGTTGAGGCTGTACGTGCACTATCGAAAGTTGAATAAGTGGACAGTGAAGAATTGGTACCCTCTTCCTAGAATTGATGACGCGTTTGATCACTTGAGGGGTGCATCAGTGTTTTCTAAAATTGATCTGAGGCCGGGTTATCACCAGTTAAGGGTGAGGTCTTCTGACGTACCAAATACCGCTTTCCGAAGTCGGTACGGGTTGTTTGAGTTTGTGGTAATGCCTTTCGGTTTGACCAATGCACTAGCGGTGTTTATAGCTTTGATGAACTAGATATTTCATATCTATCTAGATCAGTTTGTGGTTGTCTTTGTTGATGATATCTTAGTGTACTCGAAAACTCATGATGATCATGCCCAACATCTTGACATCGTCTTGGGTACTCTAAGAGAGAATCAGCTATATGCCAAGCTATCCAAGTGTCAATTCTGGATAGGTGAAGGGCATTTTCTAGATCACATCATCTCGGAGGCAGGTGTGATAGTGGATCTAGAGAAATTGTAGGCAGTTGTGTCTTTGGAGCATCCCAAGAGTGTTTCTGAGGTTTGGAGTTTTCTAGGTCTGTCCGGGTATTACCAAAGGTTCATCCAGGATTTCTCTCGCTTGGCAGCACCACTCTCGGGTTTGACCAATAAGGGAATCAGGTTCGAGTGGTTAGGGGCTTGTGAGGATTCCTTCTAAGAGTTGAATAAACGGTTGACGACTGCACCTATCCTGATCTTACCTGAGCTGGGTAAGAAATACGTCGTGTTTTGTGATGCGTCTGGAATCAGACATGGGGCTATGTTGATGCAGGATGAGCGGGTTGTGGCTTATGGGCCGAGGCAGTTGAGACCCCATGAGCGTAACTATCCCACTCATGACCTTGAGTTAGCTGTAGTAGTGTACGCTTTGACGTGTTGGAGGCACTATCTGTTGGGGGACGGTTTACTGTGTTTACAGACCATAAGAGCTTAAAGTACATCTTCTCACAGCAGGATCTGAATCTTTGGTAGCGAAGATGGGTTTAATATCTCCAGTCTTTCGACTTTGAGTTGGTGTACACGCTGGGAAAGGGAAATAGTGTTGCTGATTCTCTGAGTAGGAAGATTCAGAATCAGGCAGTTTAGGAGTCCAACACCGAATGGAGGGTGATGGCTTTGTTTGCAAAGATGCACCTGGAGGTGCAGAAGGAAAGTGGTTAGGTCACTCTTGCTTCCGTAACGATGGAGTTTATGATTTTGGGTCGAGTTAAGGAAGGTCAGCTATATGATCCTGAGTGTTTTTCCATGAAGGAAAAGCATAAAGGTGGGGAGCTACCTTCTGGTTGGGCTGTCGATGCAGGAGGTGTTGTTCGCGTTCGTGATCATGTGGTTGTGCCAATGTGTGAGCGGGAAGAGTTGATGCGTATGTTCCATGCGTCAAAGTGGGCAGTGCATCCTGGTTTGACCAAGATATACCATGATCTCCGAAGGCAGTTTCGGTGGCCTGGAATGAAGAAAGAAGTTGTGGGCTTTGTGGCACGGTGCCTTACCTGTCAGCAGGTGAAGGCCAAGCATCAACTCCCAGGTGGTTTATTTCATCCATTGCCCATTCCAGAGTGGAAGTGGGATGATGTAATAATGGATTTTGTTGTGGGTCTTCCGAGGATGTCGTGGAAGAACGATGGAATTTGGGTGGTCATGGATCAGTTAACAAAAGTGGATCATTTCTTCCCGATTCAAGAGACATATACAGTCGACCAGTTGGGTGAGATGTATGTTTCAGAGATAGTGCGGTTGCATGTGGTGACGCGGACCACAGTTTCGGACCGTGATCCGCATTTCACATCATGTTTCTGGAAAGGGATGCAGAAGTCGCTTGGTACACAGGTGTTTTTCAGTACGACTTTCCACCTACAGAAAGACGGGTAGTCGGAGTGTACGACCCATGTTTTGGAAGACATGTTTAGAGCTTGTGTCTTGGACTTCAGTGGTTCTTGGGAGAGACATCTATCATTGGTTGAGTTTTCCTACAACAATAGTATTCAAGATATGATTCAAATGACACCGTTTGAGTCACTCTACGAGAATCCATGTAGATCTCCATTATGTAGGCTAGAGGTCGGTGAATCCGAGTTGTTGGGGCCATATCTCGTGCATGAGACATCAGATAGAGTCATATTTATTAGTAAGAGGATGGATACGGCTCAGAGTAGGCAGAATTCATGTGCATATCGGAGGCGTAGACCTCTTGAGTTTGGGGTGGGTGATAAAGGGTTTCTTTGGGTGTCGCCAAGGTTAGGTCACTGTCGGATTCGGAAGCAGGGTAAGTTGGCGCCCAGATATGTGGGACCTTTAGAGATTTTGGAGAGGATCGGACCAGTGGCTTACCGATTGGCTCTTCCACAGCGGTATGGTGGGATGCATGATGTGTTTCATGTGTCGCAGCTTCGACGGTATTGCCCTGACCCATCTCACGTGGTTGATGATGAAGATGTGGAACTTGAGGCTGATGCATCCTTTGAGGTGCATCCAGTCCATGCGGTGGATTGTAGCGAGAAGGACTTGCGAGGAAAGGTTTTGCCATTAGTGCATGTACTATGGAAGCATGTGAATGTTCAGGGAGAAACTTGGGAGCGATAATCGGATATACGGGCTCATTGGCCCGAACTCTTGTCTTTGGTGGATCAATGAAGCTTGGGAGCACAGCTCGAGGACGATCCGTTATAAGGTGGGGAGGTTGTAAGATCCCGGTTTTTGGAAAGGTATGTTCTCATTATGTTTCGGTTTAATCCTTTTTTGGGCCTCAAGGGATGTTTTCTGAAAGTATGAGGGGCTTTGGGGGTGTTTCAGGGACTCGGGGCACGGAAGAAGGGAGAGATGGGCAAGACAGGCCAGGGCGCACGGCCTGCGTCGGGCCAGGCAAACCGTGCGGCTAGCCCAGGTGAAGTCACGCAACCCTTCCTCCTTCAGATAGTAGCATGCACATGGTTTGTGCACGGTTTACTAAACCTTGCAACTAAACCGTGAGGCCACTTACAGTTGGGAAAAACTACTTTTTTCCACTTCGGGCTTTCAAACCACACTTGGGATTTTCCACTCCTCTTCCTCTCCCGACCCTAACGACGAACTTTGCCGAACAAATCTTCCCAAGGGTGGTTCTCCTTCGATTCTTGGCCGTTTAGAGTGCCGTTGGTTGTAGATTGATGCTCTGGGTTGAAGCTCCATAGTTTGGTTAGATCGAAGTCTAAGGACTCGATTGGGGATGCATTCAACAATGGTTACGAGGTAGGTGGTCTGGATGTTATATCCCATAGTTATTTGAGTAAATTGTGTGTGTTGGGTTATGTTATTGTTTACTTCTAGTTATGTTTTGGATAACCTTGGAATGTTGGAGTTAATAGTGTTTAAAATGGAAAATGGGAACCCTCATGATCCCTATGGGATATTTTGGGATTGACTTGACCTAATTGGGGCCATCCATGTGATGTGTCAGCTTCTCTTGGGCTTATGGATTATAATTAATCAAGTGAGCTTATTTAAACTAAGGTTAGAGACTTTAATGAATATGTTGGCATGATTGGTTGAACTTGGAATAGAAGTTAGGTGATGCACCTAGACATGGAAATAACCAAAGGGTTAATTAGAATGGGATGAATGGATGAATCATGGAAATGGTGAACGGGTTAAATGGGTTAATGTGTAAATTTATTAAAGACCATAATGGGATGGGTTATGGGTTTAGTGTTAAATGCTTAGTGAGTTAGGAATAACACATGGGAATTGGGTGAATGGTTAAATGATGTGAAAGGGGTAATGTGTTTATGGGTTAAGGCATGATGTGGAATTACCATGTGGGGTATTGTGAATAGTGTCTGTCGTAGGGAAATGGTTTTGATGGTTGATGGGTTCTTATATATAAGCATGTGCACATGGATTCATATAGTGGGGTATGACATGAGGATCTACGACCACAGGTCAAGTGAAGACTGAGGCTCTAAACTCCACCCTAAATGCACGGGTTAGGAAAGGGGACTGAGGGTCTATTCTCCTAACGGTTGCATCCACACGGACTGAGGCTTCGAGGTGAGGATATGGTTTCTATGAGGGAGTTAGTCCTAGTGAGATAGGATAATGATGTGTTTACCCTCTTTCATGTGATTGTTGGCCTTAGACCCATGTAATATAAGGTGTGTGATTAACTCATGGAGATGTGATGAAAGGGTAAGTGATGGTAACGGATTGGCAATGGATTTGGCTCTAAAATGGTTAATGGAACCTTAAATAATTACTTGGAATTTATCATTCATTTTCCTTTTGCATGAACAACTGTTTATACTAGATATTGTGTAGACAATGTTGGTGGTGGACTACTGAGTTATACTCACACCCTGCTCGGGCCGTCGTTGGGTACCCGAGAAGACTTCATGTTTTCAGGTCAGGGTAAGGGAAAGTGTCCTTGCTAGTTAGCTGAGTGCACATGGGTAGCACTTGGTGGAGGATCTGGACTTGGAGTCAAGACCATTTTGGGATTTTGGCCGTTGTCTTTATTTTTGGGATTTTGTTCACTCTTTCATTGTAGTGTAACATGGAATATTTATTTTTGGAAATGGTTGTTGTACTTGTCTCCTTGTTGTTGGTTATTACTTCTGCTATTTGATTGTTTCTGTTGTGGCTCACTCTGATAAAAATGGGGTATAGTCTCCCTACTTGACTATATAGACCCCCACTGCTAGTCGGCAACCTTTGGCGACGGGGAGGCGCCCTTAAGATCATGTAACCACCCGAATCGAAGCACCGGTTTAGTGGCTTCTGAGTTGAGGATGTTACACATATTTACCACAAAAAAGAAACAATTAGTAAATAAGGCATAAGTCTCACAATGAGAAATGTGAGACTAGAAATCCCCTTACCTCAGGCCTTACATCTGGACATACTCATTCAAACCTCTTGCATAATAGATATAAGTTTATTTTAAAAATATTATAGAACCATATTCAATTATATCATGTGATATATTATTTACTTATGAACATTTATTACCCATTTATTTATGATTCCATGTTAAAGTTACATTTTAGGTAATAACAACTTTTTTTTCGCATGAGTTTTGATTTGTTATATTTTTGGTCATATGACTTATATCATGATTTAATTACCTTCATAATGATAAATATGATATTTATATATATATATCACATATATTAGTCAAATATTTATTTATAATATTATATAAATTATATAAATAGAAAATGAAATACCTCATTCATGGAGACGGTAGGCCATACATACATGTGAACGTTGTTTCCATTTTCTTTTTATATTGAAAGAAAGAAATTAATGAAATATATGTATGTATAACATATTTTAGGTATATCTATTATATAATATATATTATATAATTTCACTAAAACCATCCTGAAAACATTCTGTGTAATGTGTGAATGAATCACATCGCTTTGAGGAGGCAGTAGTCCACAATTCTAGAAACAAAGTTATCATATTTAAAAAAATTGGAAATAATGAAGTTATGCATTATATTTTAATTAAATAAGAATAAAAAAATTCATAAATTTTACATATATCATATACAAACAAAAATTATATCATTATTAATGACATTAGTTTGCGATGCGGTAGCCCTCCAAACACACGAATGATGATTGCATATCCCATTTGATGGATGTCTGTGAGGGTGTAGGTAAAAAAATTAATATAATTAAAAATTAGTATGTTTAGGATACATAGGTTACTATTTAATCATGTAATAATATGGTTTTATGGGATGGATAATGAAAATAAAATAAAAGTGCTTGGGGAAGGATGTTACCTCTTATATGGTTAACTCTTTTTTGTTTTCCCCAAAGGGATTACTTGGTTTGATGTTTTCACAAAGGGAGAATTATAGAATTAAGGTATTGAAGTTAGGAAGAGATTTATCTTGGGTTTTTACAAGACAAATGGATTGAGAGGTGTGAATATGTTATGGGGTTGAGCACCTGTTTATTGTGAAAGAGTGACATTCTTGTAAATATAAAAAGCTAAGCACTATTGGGAGGTCTCTCTTACAGCATGTGCCTCAAATAATTTTACATTTTAGAAAAAATAGATGAATTGGTCAAATATTTTTATCCAATGGATTTTTAAATGTGTCATGTTTTTTTATCCTTTTAATAATATTGTTTAACAATTAAGTAAACAATTTTTTTTCTTAATCGCTATAATTAATTTTAATTACTTTCACTAATATATTAGGTAAAAAATGTTTAAATTAATAATTTTTTTTTATTATTTATGATTATAAATATAGAATCCAATTTTCCATATTCTAATAACATAATTTATAGAAATAAATTTAAAATTAATCTCAGACACATGTCGTGACAAGTGGTTTTTTTAAGTGAAAATGTTTAAATGTTGTAAAAGTTTTAATACATAATTTCATTGTGAAATTGGTTTCAATGAAATAAATTTGAGTAATTTATTTAAAATTTATCTAATTAGACTTTAGAAGACAAAATTAAGTATAATTTAAAAAAGTTGAAACATAATATTAAAAAGAATCTATGAATTAAAAGTAATTATTTTTCAATATTCATCCAAAAATAATGTTTTTAAGAAAAATATGAAAATTCACCGTAATATAATTTTAAAATTACTGGTTCAAAAAATGATGTTTAATTTTTCAAAATCAATGTCTAAAAGATTCTTATATTAATTTATATTATTATTCATAGAATTACATAAAAATGAGTTCATTTGAAAAAATAATATTTTCAAACATGTAAAGACATTACCTAAAATTATATGTTTTATTATCAGTATGTTTTATTTATAAAAAACAATATTAATAATATTTAAAAAATTATTTATTATTTTTCATATTACCAAATTTAATGACTATGTTATAAATATCTCATTTAAAAAATTATAATAATTAAATGTTTTTTCATAGAAACCTAACATTGCATGTAACACAAGACAAGTCAGCGTTGGGTATAGAATAAGATTAAATTGTTTTAGCATATAATGAAAGATTGACTTGGGGTATTGTACAACCTAAGATATCAAAAAAAATTAATATATTAAAGAAAGGTTCATAAAAACTCGGGGTGTAACATTCCCAATCCTCCCAAGATGGTGGCAAGTGCCAAGGGATTTATAAGAGTAATGGTGGGATTGGTTTTTAGTAGAAAATATGGAAAAATATATGGAATACTAAAATTGAATCCCAACATAAACAAAAAAAATTAAAAAAATTAAAAATAAATTAAACGTGACAACCACGAAGATCTCAGTGTGACCCCACGTGTCACTCTCTTACCCCAAGGCCCAACAACACCCATGGAAATCAAGACCAAACTGGAACCTACAGCTAAGAATAAAAATAAATCTAAAGTATAGGAGTTTTTATTAAAACATAGTAATAATTCACATGTAACCTATTGAAAATGAATTTCCATTAAATAATATATTCATTAACAGCTTATTTGAAATACAAGGATATTAATATATTTTATTTAAACATTGAATTAAATAAAATAACAATCCAAATCCCACGCAATTTGGATGATGCTTTTCACATAATAGAAACTTTATCATTTAAGAGGAAAATTAGAAAAACCAAAGATAAGGTTTTTAAATTTTAAACAAGGGATTTTGGGGACTTTAATTTATCAAAACATTCTTCTTGAATTTTTTTTAGAAACCTAAACAATCTACTTTTTCGAAGGAAACACCATAAACCAATATTAGTGACTATGATAAAAAAATGTGGGTAATGGGCTAATGGTGATTAATAAATCATAACAGGAAAGGCACTTGCATCATCTACCATAAATAATCCAGCTCCCTAAAAACATAGGAATAACTAGGGGTTTAGATAAAAACCATAATATACTGAAATATAATTCGTCATGTATGCACAAATAACCCGATTCCATAAACCAATGTGAACACTTAGTTCGTCCCTTCCTGGCCTAACTAAGGGGAACAATCCCAAAGAAGATCAATGTACTACTAAGGGTCACTAGATAGAGTGAAATCCTAAACTAGTGTAGGGAGCGTTATCATATGTTCCAGTATTTATTCTAGGCCCCTTGTTATGTTCATAATGGGGTGTCCCCAACAAAGACAAGAAACAAACCAAACATACAAGCCATCTTGTGAGTAACAAAAACCAGAACCACCCCAACCACCCTAAGGAAAAGTCCCTTTCCTTCAAACAATCAACACGTGAGGAAAGTCTGAAGCCTAGGAAAATAAAACCTCTTTTCCACAATAAGAAAAGCGAGTCATTTTTATGAGTTTTTTCCAATGAAACCATTTCAAAATTTCCAGTCATGCCTTAAATAACATTCACATGTAAAACCATTTCTTAAATAATGACAAACACCTCACTTTAAAAACCGAAAATCCTTTATAAAACCCATTTATGAATCCCAAACCACCACTTCAAATTCAAACACATTTAAAAGATCCAATCAAATATTTTTTTAAACACTTGGTTTGAAACCCATGCACACCATGTGGTTGGATCTATAAAAAATACTAAAGATGTCACAGGATTACTAAATAATTTGAAAAAACATGTTCCTTAACCCTGAGACATGATTTTCATGCCCCAAAAATCCCATTTACAATGAAATTTATTTATAAAATAATAAAATAAAATAAGAATGAAAAAATAATTTAAATATTAAAATTGTGTCAAGTCGGAGTGTCACTAATCGTTAGTGTGACATTAATTGTATCCATGGTTTAATAAGAGTATACATGTGTATTTTATAGTTTGTTTTCATTTATAATACTTATAAACATATATACTTAATATTAGTAAGGGATCCTTTGGTGGCGTCAATATGAGTTTTAAGCTCGTGTCATTCATAAGAACCCCGATGGATATTCTGACTTTATGGTTGATATTAAAGGGTTGGAAATAACCCTAGTAGTAGTTGATGAGATCAGAGGGATGATGTAGACAAATATGAGGCGAGTTTGTGTAAAATTTATAGGTCACCATGTCATTTTATATTTAGTTTCTTTTCCTATGTAATATTTTATTGGTCTGTTAGACGGTCTTTACTTGGATTTACATCTTTCTGACCTATATGTGTATCATCTATTAGAACATGGATATGTAAATTTTTATAATATTTTGGATGTAATTTTATATATTTTATTATGTTATTGTAACTTTTATGGATATTCAAATATTTATATTATTTATTGTGATTATACAATGGTTATACTCTCCTAGTGTGGTTAATTAAACACTCACTTTTAATTGGAAACCTATTGTGGATAGGTGGGTGTGATTAATTTATTGTTGAAACCCTTATATGTTATTTTTGGAGAAAATGAATAATGGTATATTATATTATAAATTAAGGATATTTACCTCATGTGTATATCAAATTCTATATTTTTTAGGTCATGAGTTGTGGCCACTGTTTAGTGGTAAAGTAACTAAACTTTCAAAAATATTATTTTGAATTTTCATAACAAGAGAGAAGGAATAAAGAAAAAAATCCAAATGAAATAATCAATATCATCAATTACAAGATGATTTAGTTTCAAATATTAATGGATGAGCTATTTATGAATTCGATATGATTCTAGAAGGAGATATTCATTTAGCTTGGTAGTTGAAAGATAAGAGTTTCATTAGTCAATGTAGTGGTGGGGTGAAATGATCAAATTAAAGTAGAATATGGAAAATTGGATAAAAAAAATTTCTCAATATTTTCATAATAATCATTTATAAATGGTTTATATGAAGGGGGTGTTACTATTTCAATTTGATTATGATGTTATAAAAGAATTATCTTGTTTTTTTTATCATTGTTTTTTAGTTGGATTCTTATAACACAAAATATAATTCACTTCATATTATCTTTTTAATTGAATATTTTAGATCTCATCCCATTGAATAAGGTGATTCAAGATATTTATAATTAATTGTTTTTGGTTTGAGTGTTATTCTATTTGAGATTTCGTTTATTGAAGTTTTCATGAGGTTATTCATTGCATGGATTTTGAGTCTAGTTTTTTAGTTCAATTAAAAATGAGGGAATAATTTATTTAGAGTTCCCAAAACCATATTCAATAAGTTAGTTTTTGGAGGGAGGGTTTCAAATTAATGTTTTTCAACACAATAAGTTATATTAGAGAACTGTTCAGAGTTTGGATCCAATCTTAGTTAGAGATTTCCAAAAATTCATTTCATATATTTTATAAATTTCTTATTTAGTGGGAGTAAGGTCTGGAAGGTATTGAATTCTAAAAGGAAAAGTTATAAACTAAAACTTTTAAAAGGTCAAATAACATATTCCGTAGGGTAAAGATTAATGGATATTCGTTTCATTAATATCTTGATCTTCCTTTAATGGGAGTCAAATCATATGTGATGGAGAATATAAATCTAAAAAATGTACCAGAATGAACTTCATGTTGTTTGGATGATGTTGGCATGGAATTCTACTTTATTAACTAGGATGTGAAAAAAACAACTAAGCACATATCTAAAATTTCTAGTATATATGAGTAATTATTAATAATATACCAAATTTTTAGGATGTAGAGACTCATCAACTAGAAGATGGAAAAAGGAATGTCTCTGGTTGATCATTTAAATGATTTACACTTGATTTAGAATAATTTAATTTCTATTTGTGTGGATTTAATTGGTCCATTATGTGTATTTCAAAATTTATTATTATTAATAAATTTATGGGATACAATGGTTATAATAGTGGGAAATTAACTTGGTATTTATAATTTAGTGTTTGAGTATATTAAATATGCTATTATAAAAAAAATAGATCCTATGGAAGGAAGTCTGTGAAGTCACTTAATCATAATTTAGTGTAAAGGGTATATGTTATTCCAATATATATAAAATTAAAAAATATAAGAAAAGGGAAAATAGAACGGATTTGAGAAAAATCGGCTATCCCTAAAATAGTTTATTGATATTACATGAAGAAAGGGAACATGAAGAAGGACGTCAATTATGAAAGGGTTAATTATAGAAGTTTTTATTCAAGTATTTTATCCAAAATACCATTTATATAGAATATAGAACTCTTTTTATACATTTTTCATGTAAACTAATTTTAGGGATTATAGAATTCGTGGCTTCATTTCTCAGTGTTCAAGACTGTGTGCATGGCTAATTCTACATGAAAAAGTTTTATGAAGGTTCACCTTGCTGATGGTGAAGTAATTAGGTTCATTAGAAATGTTTATGTGAAACTATTAACAGAAAATAAATAAATTTTAAAGTTATAAGGGTTTCAACATATATGGGGATTATTGAAGAACCCTATTTCAGTAGTTCAGTTGAATAAAATGGGTTTTCATACAATATTTGTAGATGATGTCTGGAAGATTCAACATGGTTCAATGGTGGTGGGAAAAATATTGAATGATATATTTTTGTTTCTAACATATTTTTAAGATAGGTAAATTATTTATAGGTTACTAGTATGCTCTATGTTCTTTTTCTAAGTCTATCGTGTGGTTGTTGGACCTCAAGGCCACCCCTCCATTGTTGGGATAATAGTGTACATGATAATAGTCCACCAATTACCCAATGACATATAAACCCTAGGAAAAATATTCCCAATAGAGTCCTATTTTCCAAAAACCAACCCCATTCCTTCTCTGACCCCTCCCTAATTTGAAATATTCCCATGATCAAATAATTATGCTGAACCATACCCATATTACCTTAGTTAAATACCTAGTCCATTAAAAGCTCTCCACTATACAACAACTCATCCTTAGGGAATATTCCTCCACATATACAAAAATCCCAAAAAAAACCAACTTCCCAATCTATATACTACTAAAACCCCAAGAAGGTTATACAAGTGTTTATATACTCCCATTCTCATCAAACAAGTAGCACATAGAAATTGTTTTTAATCATAGGCACTTTACACCATTATAGTCAGCTATCTAGTCACTTAATGTGTCAATAACACCATAACCATACACCATCCTTAATTATGTACAAACCTATACCTATCAATCTCTTTCCTGGTCATATTATGTTATCTTAAACATGTGAAACTTCTTTAATCCCCAACCATCAGATATTGAATGAAATTATCGAGTAACACTCTTTATCAACCAATTCCTTTATTTATAATCATATATCACTCTCTCTCTCTTCCATGACTTATGTGATGATGGATTATAGATACCGACTATTTGAACTCCTCCAAAACCTTCCTTAGATTCCTGTTTCTTACTACATACCACACATCCAAATAACTATATGATTTTTTTGACCAAATTTCCCCAAATCCACATCCATCCTCAAGCCTATCACTCCTTAGTCTATCAATCACAATGAGTCTAGATATTTCCCATCTATCAACATTGATTGAATAAAAAAAATTCCTCACCCTAAGGTTCAGGTGATTATCTTTCACTCTGATTGATCTAACCTCAATTTCCCTATATATTCCAAGTGTGTGAACTCAGGATATTGATCTATCCTCAATGTCTTAGGGAATAAATTATCAAAGAGCCTCACTCCAATAATATCTACCAGCATGTACATACTCCACCAATGTTTATTTATTCCCTTGAGTATATATGTTCCCAGATTCACCCTCCACCTTAGAGACATATTGATTTGGTCAAAAAATGTTTTAAAAAAATCTCAATATATTACACTGTTGACTTTGATATACTATCCCCCTAAAACAAGGGAATAAAACATGGAGGAAAATAATTGATAAGATTATCATTGTATCTATGAACACTATGGGTTCCTAAATCAATTATCTGAATGACCCCTATTAGACTCCCCCTCCACTGTCACACCCCAAGATTTTAGAATATATTTCTCTTAAATAAATTTGATGTGTTTTATAACTTATGATGAACAAAATTCAATACTTGATGGAGTTATTATTTAATAAAATATAAAATGGGATACATTGGTAGATAGTTAAATTAAATAGATAAAATAAATGACTTCATAGATATGTCCGGATTCACTTAACAAAATACCTTCAAATAGTGGGAAATAGTTTGGAAATATTTCATTGAATTATTTATTTTTTTAGATTTAACAGTTTAAAGGAATGAAAATATTTTCTTTTATTGATAAAATTTATTTAATAACTAATAAAATAAATTAATTACATCAATGAACTCATTAATAAATGATAAGTAATAATAGTAAAAAAATTCATGGTTTATAAGAAATGTTTTCTTTACACACATCATTTATATTTATATATGTTTTTATTTAAAAATTCATTTATATCATTTTAAGTAATAAAACTATAGAATAGTATTTTTTGTACATGTAAGAAATGAATAATCATTCCTATATTGATTGTCAAATTTTTTGAAACAATGATAAAATCATTTTAAGGTAAAATGAGTAATTTTTTAAAAACTATTTTTATGTACACTATGTATTCTATCTTAATAAATTAAATTAGACACAATTAATTAATGATTTTAAGTAAATTTTAAAATAATATATTCAATCCTATAAATTGAAATTCAGATAAAGGTTTTTACTAGTAAAATAAAGATAATAGGATATTTTTATTATTAAATAAAATTCTTCTCTAAAAATTGTAAGATGTGTTTTTTTGTATATAATTGAAACAATTTCTTCCAGATCTATATATTTAATTTTATAAAATATGTTTTGTTTTTTTAATTATAAAAAAATAATATTATCTAATATTTTCATCTTACTTTTTATCTATAATTATTTGTTAGCGTGGTCAAAATCTTATCACCACTTTAAGGGATAAATAAGATAATTAGGTGTTAAACTAAGAAATAAGAATTCAAATGTCCTTAAAAATAATCTAAATATGATTAATTAAGTTAATTTTGACCCTAATATATCTTATCTTCAAAAAAATTCTAATTTATTTCCACTTTCTTCTGAAAATGAAAATATTATTTTACATTTAAATATATTTATAGGAATGCCATCCCTCTATATTATAAAAGGGAACCTCATATTCTCACTTATCCTAAAAAAATTAGAACCTTATATCCACCAAGATATGAGAATATAACATTAAAAATATCCTCCTTATATTATTGAGGTTTTTTGTCCCACCAAAATATAAACCTAAGAAGGGTTTAGGTGTAATATGAAGGAGGATACATAGCGAAGGGGTAATTATATTAATAGAATTATTTCATGATTATTTCTTAGTATACCTCATGAAAATATTTTATTACCATATTAATATAATTAATAATTATAATTACTATACTTAAATATTTTTATGTTAATGTTACATCCATTTTCTGTCTCCTTTCTATCAAATTGAAAATTTAAGCGTCTCTCATGCATATGTGCGTACAACCAGTGATGTGAATCAATGTGTTTAATATTTCATCACAAAAAATCCTAGATTTTTTAATAAAAGTATTTAATGAATATATACGATATTTTAAATATATATATATATATATATTATTTTTGAATAATTATTTTTATTTAACTTCCTTTTTTATATTTATGTAAAAATCAAGACACTATTTTTGTGTAGGAGCGAACTACTGCTTCCACATAGTTTTATAATTCATCTTTAATCACTAACTTTAAAGGAAGTATATAAAATTATATTTAATAAATTAATACTATATTTATGAAATTATTAATAATTTCAAGATGATGAAACCATTACAATGGTTCAAGAACAAGGATCACTGAACCTAAACATACATGGAAAACAAAACTGATGACACCTGAATATTGATTTTAATGGTGATTTGTTAATAAATGGGTAATTATAAATTTATAAGGTAATTATATAGAATAATATAAGTATCTTTATTGTAATTTTATATATTTATAATAACTCTAATGTAAATATATATGAGGAAACAATGTGTACGATGCAAGTTGGGACATGAGGTAAAGGTTTATCATTCTCTTTTATATCAATGTTCTTTAAAAATGTTGTATGAGAGGAATTATATACTTTTAAATGATTGATAAAGGTATTTCACAATAACTTTAACTATCATTATTAATTATAAAAATGAATATGTTCAAATTGTTTCTTTATGAATAACCTTTTAATTTTATAAAAGTAAGAAAATATTATTTTTGACATCTACAGGTCATCATCATTTTCCTATCAATATGATCATTAATAATTACCATGTTTTTTTAAAAAATTTCCATGTCTTTTAAAGAAAATATATTTCCCATTATTTTTATATTTTTCTAAAAATTTCCATATAAAATCCATTTTTTCTTTTATTTTCAATATAATATTTCTAGTGTATTAATAAATGTTTTTTCATAAATATGAGCATCCTTTATGGATTGATATTAATCATTAGTCATGTGATATTATAATAACATCCTATTATTTTCCCTTAATTAATTTTGATGATTTTGGTTTGAGGGTGTTCATAAAGCTTGTTTCTTTGTCTTGTTTTAATTATACTATGTTGGATTGATGAATGATACATTATTTATATGGCATATATATGAATGTTTTATTATTATACAGTGGGTGGGTATGTAATTTAACTCAAATTAATTGGGTAATGTGTTATATATAACGATCTGAAGGGTTAGGAATGTGACTTTCCCAATCCCAAGAGGATTTGTTAGAGGGTTTTACAAGCCCAAGAGGGTACACGGGATGTTTTCTTAATCCCAAAACAGAAAATGAGTTATTAAACCAAGCCCAATAAAGTACATGAGATATTTTCCTAAGATGAAGATGGTACATGATTGGTTAGAACAATCTTATAATGTGATGAATTTTCAAATAAGAAGCCTTAAAATTTGATCTAAATGATTATTTTTATATAAAACTTTTATGAAACGAAATAAATTCTTATTATTATGATATTATCTTGTAGAGAAATATTTATTATTGATGGCTCCATTCTTTTGACTCATGTGGTTTATTTTGAAAAATGCTAATTCAATGAATCTTTTTTATGGTTTATAACTTGTTGGGTATGAACTCATAAGTTATGGTCATGTTCACAAACCATTAATCTTATAATAATATAAGTTTTAGTAATTTATTGATATCTCCCATGTTTACCCTAACTTATCATATGATCATACCCTTTCTTGTGTTCCCATTTCCCTTGGTTATTAAGAAATATTTTTTGTCTGAAAATTTTAATGAGGGTATTGAATGAGAATAAATTTTTGGGAGGTATTGATGATATTTTTTTAAATAAGTTTATTACCTATCTCGTATGAAAAGACACTAAATCAGTATAGTTACTAGGAATATATAATTATTATATTTATTTGATATACATTTAAAATGATGTAATATATTTACAGGTGATGTTAAATTCACCATAGTTGGTATCAAAGCAGTGCTTAGTTTTTTTGGAGTTTTTTATATGAGACATGAGTGGATATAACATATGAAAAACTATGATAAACATAAGGGTCATTGGATGAACATAAAGTGTTATTTTTTGACAAGAATGTGTTATATTTAGGATATCTTAATAATTTTTTTTCTTTTATTTCTCACATTGAATTTTTATGATTGAAGTTCACAAAAAATGTATGCTTTTAGATAATGGATAGAACTTGGAGTAATCGGGTTAATAGTCAATGAGATGGCTAATTTAAAAAAGTTACTCATGAAAACCCAAATGGAATTGTTCATGGGATAAAAAATATTATTGTTTTTCTCATATAACAATCTCAATCTAGGAATTATAACATGAATCATGCTAAAAATCCAAATGATTAAAGGAATGAACAACTCACCATTGAGTATAATTATGTTGAAATGTACACCTTCTATTAGTGGGCTATTTGATAAATTTTTTGAGTAATGGATCATTGAAATAGAGAAAATATTTTTCATTCTCTTGTTCTCAGACCATGATATGGTGGTTTTAGTTGTGTATAATTTGGATAGTGTAGTTGATCAATGATATCATCTAATCAAGAATAAGAGTAAATAGAATGGAATTGAATCTCTTACATGGAAAGAGTATAAAAAAGTATTTTTGAATAATTATTTTCCTCAAAATATTCAAAATAAAATATAAGGGGGATTCCTAGAATTACAATATAAGGATGATGGATCCATTTATAACTATGAGGAAAATTTCACCCAACTTTAAATGTTTTATCCATACATTATCATTAACTTGAAAATCAATTTTGATTGATTGTTTAGTGGTTTAATAGAACTTCTTTGAAATGAATTTTGACATATGAGACATTGGTAGTTATATAGAAATATTTCGATGTTCCCTCATGGTGAAATAGAGGGTAGATACTCTCATTGTTCTAATGGTTTTAGAAAAAAATTTAGAAAAATTGATTTTCATGGAGATTGAAAAAATAAAGCCTATAGAAGAAATAAAATTTCTCTTAATTTATTAAAAAAATTTCGGAAGATGATTAAGTGGAATTTTCTCTAAGGAATAGATAAACACTTGAAATGTTTAATAGAAATTCACCTAGGACATTAATACTGATGCATTGCTAAGAAGTAAAATAATGAATTGAAAGGAGGGAAATCTCAATCGAATGTTCTACCCTCACTTTAATGCAATAATTTAAAGGATGTTAGAAATTAGTCAAATTAGTAAACATTTCCAAGGGTTAATGATGATAATTGGGGTAAAAAACTCCTATTCCAAAGAAAATTTGGAAGGATTATTAAATCAAAACTACTATAGTGGGTCCTGAGAACAATGTTCTGAAGTTACTATTAAAATATATTATAGAATAAAAAATGTCTTATTTGATTATTTTTATTCCCTCTCTTCTATATTCTAAGAATTTTCGAAAAGTATCACATCACCACCTCAAATTTAAGGTCACTGCCCTATTTCACTCAAAATAGTAATTCGATCTAGTCACCCCTATATCTCATGAACACTCCCTATATTCTAGAGTCATCCAAAAAGAATTGAGAGATAAAAAAGAAATGTGGAGACTATACCCTCTAATTATAAATATTAGTAAAAATTAATCCAATATTACACAACCAACCCTAAAATATACCATAAACAAGATAAGAAAAATGACAATAAATGATCATAACATGATATATTATAACAAAATTGAGTATGATATACAAGTCAAGGGATCCCCCATGGAAGGATCATATAAAGAAGATATAAATAAGGTAAATTTAGCTAAAAATAGAAGAAAAATACTCAAAATTATCCCATTTCCAACTCAGTACCATCGTTGATACTCTTTCCTATCTAGCAATTCAACCATAAAGCTTTGTTCCCAATCCCATATCCTGGCCTGTTACCAGATAGTTATCTTGGGTACCTAAGGTGGATTAATAAGGATCTGTGGACAATATGGTATACCACCAAAAAAGTGTCCCTAAATATAACCAATATAAATTAAACCACACACATAAGTTCTATATCTAAACAGTATAATTATTTTAGGGTAAAACAATAACAACACTGAGGCCCCAATTTCATGGTGAGGTTCGTGGTCAGTCATTCATTCTTCAACCAGTGTCAAATGTCTCTGAACATGTATATATATCGATCTTACTAGATTGACCATACATCGAGATCATATGAAGAGTGTTTACCTATTCATTACATAAAAACCACTCCAAGATCATTTGCACCATCGTTAATTGAGAGTTTGTATTTTATTAGATAAAGAATGGTCCAGGAGAATTTACATAACCACTCCATGAGTTTTAACACCACATGGTATGATGAACTCTTAAAAAACATATATATGGACACCCCCATAAACATTTATATTTTATTTAATAAAGACCTCATCATAGTCATTTTTATTATGGAAGAATGAAGCCTCCACAATTAACTACATCACCATTTGTAACCAAAAGTAATATTTTACCATGTCATAATTGATTAATCTAATCATACATATTTTTTTACCATTTAAATTAACAATTACACGTTAGTTTACAATCATCATATCACATTATGATATTAATTTACTATTAATATGTCATTATTTTTCAATTTAAAATTTATAAATCAATCATATGATCTCATTTTCCATTTTTAGGAAATCCATTTTAATCTACCATGCCATATTATCCATTTTGAGTTTTAATTTCAAGATAGAAATTCAAAATTGGATAAACCATCATGTAGGCTTTTTAATAACAGTAAACAAGATATTTACTCATTTAAATATCATGATTAAATTATTTAATTAAATTTAGTGTAAATGCACGGTAGGTCAGTGTGACCATACAATGCATATACTTTAAAAATAAACTATTATTTTAAGGATTGTCCTCCTAGGAGTCCATTCTAATAATATCATGACTTTATATGATCTATTTTTTAAGAAAACAAGATATCAGAATAAAATCCTAAAAATAAGTAATAATGAGAAAACCCAATAGAACAATACTTGGGCGAGTAACAAATAAATAAATGATGAAGGTGGAATCATAGTGTAATGACCCTGACCATAGTAACCCAAATCTAGAATCTTATTTTATTACCTTTTCATAGATACACTATTCAAATCCAAAAGGACCATATTTTTTAGTAGTTTTAGAAAACTATGTTACATACATGATATAGTTTTAACATTGTAAATATAAAATTAAACATAATACATAAAACAATCTAATAAATAGTATCCTAGAAAACTCATTAATATTTATCTCTTATAGAACCTAGTGAAAGAAAAAATAATAATTATGAGCTCAAATTATTGGTAAAGTTTAAATATATAGTAAGCTATATTGAATTAAAGAGCATAATAAATATGAAAAGGCAAATAAATGAAACCAACGTCATTTATTCATTAAATTCATATTAAAATGCATACATGGAATTTATCATAGTGAAAATACTCTGGATAATAATAATTGAATTATGAATAAATGAAATACTTAATTATTGTACATCATGTATCGGGAACATGAACCATTACCATTTATACCTTTTACAAGATGATTTTATCTAATGGTAAAAACCTGTTTAATGAAATCTTTATTGATTCATCCCATGAGACAATCAATGCATCGAGGGGATATCTAAAACTAGGACCCACCTATGTCTTCGAGTCTAAATAATTTTTCATATATTGAATAATCAATTTTATTAATAAACAATGTTTCTTTTAATTAAATATTAATATTGAATGAAAGATGCAAATTTATCAATATTTCCAAAATTAATCAAATAAATATTAAAGTGGACACCATATATAGAAATTAAATATGGTTTAGAATGTAATCGTATCCATCATATAAGAATATAGATATTAAATATAAATGTAATTTCCAATGGGAAATTTTTAAAATAAATTTATCTTTTCAAGATAAAGTTAACAATCAAAAAAAGGGAGATATTGTAAAATAACCATTATCCCTTATAATTTTCAAGTCAAATCCCCTTTGATGAATTAATACAAAGAAAAACTTAAAATTCTATGAGTAATTAATAATTCAGGAAATTACATGTTAGAAGGATATTATATACATCAAATATAAGTTAATCGATGCATAATAACTAATAAGTCACATTGGAAGGTAAATTAAGACAGAATCCCTTACCCCTTTGTAATCTATTGAATCATATGCCCAATTAAAGAATAAAATTTAAAAAAACATTAAATTACATGAAATAAATATATTAATTATATAATATAAAAAATTTAATACATACATAGTGTTGAGTCAATAAGGTTTTCCATATGAATTTTCCATTAATTCTTGTTTTGAAAATCACTAACACCTTATACTTAAGCAAATCTATATTTTACTTGTCTAAGGAAAATTTTCTTCCTTAAGGAAATTTACCCTTACCTAGATTTCCTTATACATATAAATATTTTTCTTAAGTATAAAAATCAGATTCATACCTAAAACCTCAGAATCATATAATACTTAGATATGAAGCATTCTGTTTTAGGATCCGAATTCTGGATACGAACACTAATGAAGTTCCATTCCGAATTCTGGATAAGAACTCTAATGAAGTTCCATTCCTAATTCTAGATAAGAACTCTGATGAAGTTCCACTCCGAATTCTGGATACGAACTCTCATATAGTTCCACTCCGAATTCTGGATACGAACTCTAATGAAGTTCCAATCCGAATTCTGGATACAGACTCTCATAAGGTTCTACTCCTAATTATGGACTCTGAACTTCTAGTAGTTTGACTCCGAACTTCTATGAGTTTGACTCTGAACTTATACTAGTTCGACTCCAAACATCTACTAGTTTTACTCCAAACTTCTACTAGTTCAACTCCAAACTTCTATGAGTTCGAATCTGAACATCTATTAGTTCGACTACGAAGTTCTACTAGTTTGACTATGAACTCCATAAGTTTAGATTCCAAATTCCAGTGAAACTAGACTCTGAATTTCTTTAGAAATTCAGACTCTAGATTTCTATAGAATTCCGGTTCTGAATTCCTACAAAACTGAATCCAAATATCTTTTTATTATAGACTTCGAATTCCATTTTTGGTTAGACTCTGAACTTTTCTTTACTTACATACCAAACATCAATTTTGCTTATGCTTACACTTGTTTCTATAAAAAACTATGTTGTGATTTCAGTTATTGAATAACAGTTTGTTAAGTGACACATGAACAGGTCCCTCCAAAATTCAAGGAGAAATATTACCATTGGAGGAGGGAGTCGACCGTTGAAGCTTCACCTATAAATAGGATCACATTTTAACGTTCTCATGACTTTTGGATCTTTGGTGATCAGAACTTCCTGAAGTTATTTCTAGAGAGATAGGCTCTTATCAACTCACAAAGATTCGTGCAGAACGTTTGAATAGCTTGTTCAAAACTTTTCCTTGTGCAGACGTGCTTCGTGCGAATTCGATTGTTCTTGATTACAATCGAGGGCTTCCATGGATTGGAAGATAGAGGTTCCAACTACCTTGAAGTTGAGGGCTTCCTTGATGAGGAAGATAGAGGTTACAACTACCTTGAAGTTGAGGGCTTGCAGGGATAGCAAGACAAAGACTCTGATCATCGCATCGAGGGCTTACCCGGGTGTCGGTAAGATATACTTTATTGAAAGTATAAATCAAGGGACCTTTATCCAAGGTTATTGGATACCATTATCTTTGGGTTAAGATATTTATATCTTGTTACATGTTTTTTCCACTGCATTTTGTATTGTAAGGAAAGTTTAATCTTCTTATATTTCCTTACACTTGTACTCTAATTTAGTTAGATTCTATATTCTTTAAGGTAGAATCTCTTATTTTAAACTTTGGTTAAGTTTCATTTTCCGGATCAATATTTCCGGAACCGGTTTTTCGGAATCACTTATCAGATTTAAGCAAGTGTATAGTACTAGAAGTTTGTAACTTCATACATTGTCCCAATATTTCAATTGGTGTTAGAGGTGTTGTGAATTTTATTAGTTTAACTTTGTTAAAATTAGATCTTTCCTTGTTTTAGGAAATTTTTAAATTGTACAATTCACCCCCTCTTGTATAATGAGCATCTACAACATTATTTTGATCCCAAAATTGGTATCAAATAAGGTCTCTGAAATACTTATACTCACATATAAGTTTTTCTTGCTCATTTTTTCATTGTTATATATTTTTCTTGCTTAGGAATATTCTCCTTGAATCTGAAATTTTGTTATTAAAAAGTTTTTGTGTAGAAAGATTTTTAAGATGGCAAGAATAAATGTTGGTTCCATTGACAACCTAAATCCTACAAGACCACCAATTTTTTATGGTAATGATTATGAGTATTATAGAGATTGAATGAAGAAATTTGTTATCAATTATGGATTAGAAAATTTTGTTATGCTTACTAGAGGTTATCAAATTGCTGATAAGGAAGTTAGTACATTCACCAATCAAGTGAAGCATGATTAGCAATTAAACTATAAGGTATAAAATACTTTACTATGTTCAATGACTAGGAATATATATAGCCAAATATTTTCCTGTGAAGCAGCTAACTGTATATGGAAGAAACTTGAAGTTACACATTTTTGTACATCCAAAGTGATTGAGACTAGAAGAGCCATGCTTAGAGATGAGTATCATGGTTTTAGCTTTCCTTATGGAGAACCCATTTGTAAGGTGAAACAAAGGTTTATAAATATCGTGAATAGATTACAATATATGGGATAGAAAGGTTTGGATAATGAAGCTCTTGTTGATGAGATCACTGATATTATGCCCAATGAGTGGGAATCAAAGAGAACTTCTATTGATGACAACAGGAAGGTTACTCAAATGTCCTTAGATGAACCTTTTGGAACTCTTCTTAAACATGAAACAAGGATGAATAGAGATTCTGAAAACATCAATAAGAAGAATGGGAATGGTACTGTTGCTTTTACTACAACATCAGATCACATGAAAGCTAAGACTCCTGAGAGAGTAACTAGATCCAAATCTAAGAAGGTTGTTATCCAATATGAATCTAGTGAGAGTGAAGTCTCAGAGAATGAGATATCAAATCTTTCTCAAATGATGAATAAGATATCTAGACAAAGAAATTTCCAATCCAATTATAAGAAGAAGAAAAGGAAAGATAAGAAGGATTTAGATGTCACATGCTATGAATGCAAGAGATCTAGACACATAATACATGATTGTACTTTTCTCAAAAATAAAGAAATAAAAGAGAGGTATTCTGAAAGGAATAAGAAGAAGTATTATAAAGATAAAGCTAAGAATGTTTAGAAATCTAATTATATTTGGAGTGCCAGTTGTGGTGACTCTTCAAGTGAATCTTCGGATTATGATTCATCTGGACCGAAGAATCTTGGACTTATAGCCAGATTACCCATTGATAATAATTTATTTATGGATAAGGTACAAAATAAGGAATCATTGACCAATGTTTCTTTAATTTATAATGATAGTAAATATTATAACTCTTCAGATGAAGAATCCTCTTCTGATGAATAAAATACTTTACCTACCTATGAAGAAGTTTTTAGGTTTGTTGAACTTCTTGAGATTGAGAATTCAAAACTCAATAAAAAACATGATAGGGAAAACTCTAGGAATATTATTCTTACTAAAGAAATATTAGATCTTTCTAAAGATCCTGGTAAGAAAAACGCTTTTGATACTGATGATGGAAAAATCAAGAATCTTCAGTAAAAACTGACCCTTGTGAAAAATTCTGGGAATAAACATGTCAGAGATTTGAATGGGAAGCTTAACTCGGTTGCTCAGAACTGTAAAGGGGAAAGAGATTTTTGGATTGAGTTCCAAGAGAAGCATAAAAATCAATATGAGTTGCTGAAGATGCAGGAAGAGGCCATGAAGGCTCAGGCAGAAGTCCTCAAAGCTCAACAATAAAGGATCACAGCTTTGGAGAAGCAATCTGAGGAGGATCAAAAAGACTTGAAGAAGATAAAAACCTTTTTAAAGAAGCTAATCCCAAAGGAAAAGGAAGACAAATAGACTCAATCTGATATTTTGTTGTATTTTTATTTCATTATAAAAATTCTGTCAACAATAATGAATTTTTTGGTTGTTGTATCTTCTATTGTTATGTACTAATGTTTCAGGTACATCATTTCTTTTCCATTCCATTAAATTAATTTTGAAAATCACAAAGGGGGAGAAGGAAAAAGAACTACTTAAAAGGGGAGAAGGAAAATTTTAAAATGGAGAAGGAAATTTTCTAAGTGATGATCAATCCTTAATTTAGGGGGAGTTTCTTATTATGAGGTTTTTCATTCCAATGATAATGAAAATCCCATTCCAGAAATTCAGAATACAATCCTTAGAGTTCTAAAGCCTAAGGGGGAGTTAGTTGTATTCATTATCATATATGAACAAAGGGAGATATGTTTTAATTTCAAAGTCTAAAGAAATTTTTCAAAGTCCTTAAATTCTTTATCGAAGGGTTGTTTGAGTTTCCAAAAAGGGGGAGACTGTTGAGTCAATAAGGTTTTCCTTATGACTTTTCTATTCATTCTTATTTTGAAAATCACAAACACCTTATACTTAGGAAAATCTATATTTTACTTATCTAAGGGAGATTTCCATCCTTAATTATATTTACCCTTAACTAGATTTCCTTATACATATAAAAATGTTTCTTAAGTATAAAAATCGGATTCATACCTAAAACCTCGGAATCATATAATACTTAGATATGAAGCATTCTGTTTTAGGATCCAAATTCTAGATACGAACTCTAATGATGTTCCATTCCGAATTCTGTATAAGAACTCTAATGAAGTTCCATTCCGAATTCTGGATAAGAACTCTGATGAAGTTCCACTCCGAATTCTGGATACGTACTCTCATATAGTTCCACTCAGAATTCTGGACACGAATTGTAATGAATTTCCACTCCAAATTCTGGATACGAACTCTCATAAGGTTCCACTCCAAATTATGGACTTCAAACATCGACTAACTCGACTCCGAACTTCTATGAGTTCGACTCTGAAATTATACTAGTTCGACACCGAGCTTCTACTAGTTCGACTCCAAAATTCTACTAGTTTGACTCCGAACTTCTACTAGTTCGACTCCGAACTCTATAAGTTCAGATTTAAAATTATAGTGAAACCAGACTCCGAATTTCCTTAGAAATTCAGACTCCGGATTTCTACAGAATTCAGGTTCTGATTTCCTACAAAACAAAATCCAAATATCTATTTATTATAGACTTTAAATTGCATTTTTGGTTAGACTCCGAACTTTTATTTACTTACATACCGAACTTCAGTTTTGCTTATGCTTACACTTGTTTCATTAACAAATGATGTCGTGATTTCAGTTATTGACTAACTTTCTGTTAAGTGACATGTGTACAGGTCCCTCCGAAATTCAAGGAGAAATATGACCATTGGAGGAGGGAGCCGACCGTTGAAGCTTCACATATAAATAAGAGCTCATTTGAATGTGCTCATGAATTTTGGAACATTGGTGATTAGAACATCCTGAAGTGATTTCTAGAGAGAGAGGCTCTTATCAACTCTCAAAGCTTCGTGCAGAATGTTTGAACAGCTTGTTCAAAACTTTTCCTTGTGCAGACGTGCTTCGTGTGACTCTGATTGTTGTTGATTACAATCGAGAGCTTCCAAGGATAGGAAGATAGAGGTTACAAATACCTTGAAGTTGAGGGATTCCTTGCTGAGGAAGATAGAGGTTCCAACTACCTTGAAGTTGAGCGCTTGCGGGGATAGCAAAACAGAGACTCTGATCTTCGTATCGAGGGCTTACCCGGGTGTGGGTAAGGCAGACTTTTTTGAAAGTATAAATCAAGGGACCTTTATCCAAGTTTGTTGTATACCCTTCTCTTTGGGTTAAAATATTTATATCTTGTTACATGTTTTTTCCACTGCATTTTTTATTGTAAGGAAAGTATAATCTTCTTATATTTCATTACACTTGTACTCTGATTTAGTTAGATTCTATACGCTTTAAGGTAGAATCTCATATTGTAAACATTGGTTATGTTTTATTTTCCGGATCCATATTTCCAGAACCAGTTTTTCAGAATTACATTCCATATTTAAGTAAGTGTATAGTACTAGAAGTTTGTAACTTCATACTTTGTCCAAATCTTTCAATTGGTGTTAGAGGTGTTGTGAGTTTGCTTACTTTAACTTTGTTAAACAAAGATCTTTGCTTGTTTAAGTAAATTTTTAAAGTGTACAATTCACCACCCCCCTCTTGTATACTGAGCATCTACATCATTATTTCGATCCTACATATAGAACTTGCAATAAATAAGTGGTGAATAAATCATATATCTCACATAAGAAAAGGTGATATGAGGAACCCTTACCTCACTCTTCATATAAGTGGTGTGTCGTTAACCACCAGTATAATGGTTTAAATAATGTTATTATCTCATTAAAGAACCATATTAATATTTATAATACATTATGTGATGATTTAATAACCTTTTATAACCCATTCATTAATAATATTTAATTCATTCTATGGTTTTAGGTGCATTTATTTCACAGTTTCTTGATCGGTTCAGTTGTCTAAAGTTATACATGCTTGAGTAAAATGGTATTATAACTCCATAAGTTTAATAAAATAGTATTAATTAAATTTAAGAATTTTAAATAGTCACATATATTATATTTTTTTCTTGTATGAAGATGATTTATTTGATTAAATTTTAATGACAATTTTTTAGTTAATCTTGGCAGTTTTTCAGAATATAACAAACAAGTTTGATTTTATAATGGTTTTTTCATTGAATAAGAGGGTGTAATAAAAGGCATAGATATAATATTTTACATTAGAAAAAATATATTCATTATATAAATTATTCTTTATTTATAATTCCTTTATGGATGAATTATGTGGGGATAAATTATAAAAAGAAAAGAATCTATGAAAGGTGTTTTAAGAAAATTACCTCTTGAATATCACCTCTTTAGAGAACCCATCGATGACTATGGATTTGGTATTTTGGTGGTAACAAAATCACTTGTTCGTATTTACGTTTATTAAAAGAGAGTTTTTCAATGATTTTATGAGATTTAATTCTAGTGAGTCGAAATGGGGTGGTATTTATACTTGAATAGATGTGGGTTTAAGAAATTAAATAATGATTATTTTATGTTTAAAGCCAACCACATTGATGTGGAATTAATTTAAAAAAATTTATAGGATAATTGATTTTATAAGGTTTTTTTACAGTAGATAAATAACTCCAAAAACCATATAATATTTTATTTTTTTTTATTTCCCACTTTTACCTTTTCACTTTAACCCTTTTCATTAGTTTAGTTATACTACGGTGAATAATTATATTACCACGGTAAATTATTTATGAATACAAACAAATATTAAGTTAAAATATAATTTGAACATTATGATTATAAATATGGAATCAATTTTACCAAATTAAATTCAGATAATTGTAAATATTTTATTTAAAATTAATTCCAAATATGCAACAGAAAATGGGTTTTTATAACTAAAAATTTCTAATGTTTGAAATATTTTTATATTAAATTTCAATTTAAAATTAATTCTAATGAACAAAATTAAATTTATTTACTCTTAAATGAACTAATTATACATTTAAACCAAATCTAAATATAATTTATCTATTTTACTAAATTATAATAAAAACTTATTTTATATTAAAATTTAATATTTTTCACTATTCATCAAAAAATGGAACTTCTCTGAAATAAAGAAAAATTAAACATTAATATAATTTTGATTTTATTATTTCAAAAATGATATTTATTATTTCAAATAAAATTTATTAAAGTGTGAAAATATTGTTTTAAAATATATGGATCATTAAAAGGTGTCAAATTTGCATTTTAGAAAAATATAGCATTTTATACCTATAATTCAATTTATTCTTGTCTGATGAGTAAAAAAATTATTTTAAGAACATAATAAACATTTTAATGAATATATAAAATATAAATTTCATTATTATATCTCAATAATAGCGATTTTTTAAATTTATTAATATAAAATTCCATTGTGGGAATTAAAATATTATTTTAATAATAAGACATATTTTACGTTCAATAGGTTTTTATTACAATTATAATTAATTATTAAGAAATGATTTAATTTTGTAAACATATGTATGGCTATATCTTCATAATTTATTTTATCTCATTCTTTCACGCCATTCCAACAACATGGTGATAACTATTCTAATAATAATATTTAGTTGTTTTTTTAGCTCACTATTCTGCGAAACGTAAGAAACTGATGAGATTAAATGTAAAATGAGAAATACTTTAAAATATTTGGTTGTTACACATATCCATACATAAAACTTATAATTTCAACTAATGACACTCTAAATGATCAAAGATCAAGAGAAAAAAACCATGAAAGAAGATGAGTTTTGGGGCCACATATGAGAGATTCTACTGAACAAAAGCTGAAAAGATCATGTTCAATGGCTCAAGGTTTTTAAGAGAAACAGTTTAATTTTTCACTTTTTAAGGGTTAAAATATTTCTTCACATATTTTTCCAAACCATGTGGTGACTTTGATAGCTGTAATTTTCTATGGAATACCATTTCTCCTAGTTACGATGCATAATTGAAAATTCATGCAACAAAGATACGAGATTCCTATGTAAAATTTTAAAATATTTTAAAGGTTTTATGAATCCCTAATAATGTTTTAAAAACCATTATCCTATGCATATTAGTATTCATAGATGGGGTGAATGTTTAGGACTAAGCATACAATAACTGTGCGCCCCAGGATGCAACACTACATTCCTAAGTTTCAGGCCCAGGCCCCTTAGACACCTGTGAGACATCACCATACTCCCATAATACAAATAAAAGGGGAAAATAAAAGTGTATTAATTGAATTTAAGTCAAACCATATCAAATAATATGTAATATATCTTATATCCTCCCAACTATATGTTTTCTCATCCCTAAGATGTGCTTTGGAGACTCACCGAGCATCTTTAGTGAACCACTTTGTCCATTTACCTCACATATATATCTTATTTCCCACCTATATTATTAAATGTATATATTATTCCGTAAAAACCCTAACAAAAGAACCTTATTATCATTATGAGTCTTCCCAATATGATCTATAATTTGAACACAACGGTCCTCAAATGATGAATTAATCTCCATCTTTGATAACGTTAACATCAATCAGATGAGATAGCCCTGAGTGATAATCTAAAAAATAAGTGACATTAAAAACATATTTCATAATAATGTTCTTACTGGATGGTATATTAGATATTCTATAGTGTTAATCCTTTCTATTAACTACAAATTTCCTAAAAAACATTACACTTACTTCCCTAGTTTCTGAATCCTACATTATCCAAGGCTTGGTGTCACTCTCAAGAATAACCGGTCACCCACCTCAAACTCACATGGATGATTTATTTAGTAAAAATATGATATCTGATTCGTTTGAATAGTATTTATCCACTTCTTAATCTAGGGTAGTTTTTTTATGGTATACAACAGCAGACTTTATCCAAGAATACCTGACTCTCCATCTTCCATCCAACATAGAGTTGATCAACACATACTCCATTAAAATGCATTAATAAGTTACATTTTAATTTATTCTAGGTAGGTATTTTTGTTGAAAAAATGCATTAGTTCCATATAACACCCTCATGGACCACCAAAAAATGGCACACACTCAAATCATGTCCTCAAACACCTATATCGTACACTTCAACTATCCATCTGTTTGTGGGAGATTATTAACAATAAGGTGTACCTACATACCCAGAACCTTCTCTAACCCTCTTTAGAATATCAAAGTATACTGGTAATCCTTGTTCATGGTGATTCTTGGTGGCACCCCTTGTAATCAACCCACCTGATATTTATGAAACTTACTTAACTCCTCAAGAAAATAAGACTCTTTAATCTTTAACAAATGAGATATATTCATCACCTTATCCAAGAAAACCAAAAATTCATCATGAACTCAATGTATCCTTGGAAACCCCATAATGAAATCTATTATGACATCATCCCACTTATAATCAAGAGTGGGTAATGGATGTATAATGTCATAATGTTTTTGATGCTCGACCTTCACCTTTTAATAGGTGTAACATAATGTAATAAACCTGGTAATTTCATTTTTCATTCTAGGTAACTAATTATATTAGAAAAAACCAAAATTCATATTGGTCACATCGGGATGTAGAAAATATTTTGAGGCATAAAATTCCCTCATCAACTCCTTTGACATGCTTGTGGACACAACCACATGACCCATAACATAGATAATATCATTAACATTAATATTTTGATATAGTAGGAGATTTTCCCTATATATACTATCCCTCATCACCAAGTATTCTGTTTTTGAAAGCTAACCCACCATTACCTTACCAAAAATTGAAGAGGTAATGATGAAGGAGCCAATATTTTTTTTTGAAATTTAAAATCCTAAAAAACACAAAAAAATAGACATCCTTCAACACTAACCCATGAACTCTTGTAGCACCATTGTACGAGTCTCCATGATCAATCCATCTGAAACAACATTATTGTTCCTAAGAGTGTATACCAAATAAAATTCAAAAGACTTTAGATACTCAAAAAATATCCTCCTATAATTGCTTATATCATGTTGATAGAAAAGGTATTTCATGTTGTTAGGATTTTCATAAATAAGAAACCTTTTCCTATAAAGATAGTATCATTAATGCACCATGGTGAAAACTATTGACACTAATTCCAAATCATGATTCAGGAAGTTATAATCATGTTTCCTTAGCTGCCTTGACCCATATGTTACCACTCTACCATCTTGTATCAACACTGCATCCATTCCAATACCCAAAACATACTATATAAAGTATACTACTTAGATTTATTATTTACGATCAAGATCATCACAGAAGTCAATATCTACTTCCACTCCATAAAATATTCCCAAAAAGCATCAGACCACCTTTCTCTGGTAGAATCATCAACCTAAATACCTAAAATGATATTTCTTGTATGAACCATTGATAATAACTGAAAATATCCATGATCCTATGAACCCTGAAAACATTTTTGGGTCTCTCCCATTAATCCAAGTCATCTGCCATATTTGGGTCCATGGATACTCCCACCTCAGATATCATGTTTCCAAATAAGTGATCCCAATCAATACAAAACTAATACTTTGATTGTAGAACCACTGGTTTGGAAACCGTTTGGGAACGTTTGGAAGCATTTTGAATATGTTTGGTGGCTTTTCTAAGAGTGTATGGTTTGAGCACGGTTAGGGGAAACTGTATGGGATCTCCAAGAAAACATGTAGGGGGAGACAGTGGGCATCACAAGACCTATGCATGTTTTTTCAAAATATTCAAGGAAACCATATGAACCCCTTCACTCGAGGTAGTGGTATTCTCACTATTAGCGCACGATTTTCAAAATAGTGTGGGCTAACTATGTGACCACTTAAAAAGAGGGTTTTTAAATGCGGGCTCTCTCGGGCTTGACCTATTTAACTATAAATCAACTCCCACTCAAACCTCACTCGGTATTTTGGGTTCTCAAAGGTTGGAGGTTCTCTCCCAAACGTTTTTGAAGCAAATAGAATGAGTTTCATGGTGGTTGGAAGACAGTTCTTCCTAGGTAAGCCTCTCCTCTTGGATTCTTTTGGTTTCTCTCTATATGTACTCTTATAACTTAATTGGTTTTCAACAAATACACCCGTTTCATATATATCTATGGATTTGGTTGACTTGGGAGTTGATTTTAGGTCTTGTGGATGAAGGGGAAAAAGATCTAGAGCAGTTTCGGTGGTTTGTTTTTAAGATTGAGGTGCAGTTGCATGTGGGTCGAATTCCCCGGAACCCTAAAGGTAGGTGGCTCCTCTCTCGACTCCAAATGGTTATAATTAGTATTATTGGTTGTAATTAATTTTTCCCCTTGAAATTAATTATTATAATGATGTTGGAATCTCTTTGGATACCCATTTGGTTGCGATTTTTGGATTTTTGGGGAAAATGGGTTATTTATGAAAAAAGGAGATTTGTTGTGTGATTTTAAAATGTTGGTTTCAAAATTGTTAGAGGTTGATTATGAAAAATGTTTTTTGAATGATGGTTTTCAATAAATATGTTTTTTATTGAATTTTTGTTGGGAATTGAAAAATTGGTTAAAAGTGTTTTCAATAAATAGGTGATTTATTGAAGTGAATTGGAATGTGATATGAATGAGGGTGTGCTTTTGTGTGGCCTTGGTGCTTTGTGATTGTTGATTGATTATGTGTTATGGATTGTGTGAATTTTGTGTAATGTGGGTGGAAAGTATCACTATAAAAATGAGGGTGGAGAGTGGACAGAAGGTCCACCATCAATGATAAGTGGATGGGAAGTTTCACTAAACTAGGAAGGAAGGAACATGTCAGACGGAAGGGTCGTAGTGACTGTTTTATCAGTTTGGGTTTGTGAAAAATTGTGTTGTACTTTGATTGTGTTGTAGCCATGTGAAGTGGTAATTGGTAGTTATAATGTGTGTGACAATGATATGAATTATGGCATGTTTTTGGAATTCTCTTGTGTTACATGACTTGATAAGGGTATATTTGGCTTGCGGTAATGGTTTCACTATTTAATGTTTTTTATAATATTCTTATTATAAATGTGATAACGTTTTTATCCTAGTTGCATGTGTAGGGAAGTCATTTGGGGAAATCATTTTGAGTATTATTACTCACCCCCAGCCTTGGAACTTCAGTCATTTTGCAGATGTTGTATTTTGAGACACAATTAAAGGTCAAACATCTCCTTGCTAGCGGTTCATGGGGATGCTTGGGAGATGTTGTGGTTCTTGGACCCTTGGAGCTTGGTGTGGATCAATGGTGTGTGTCTGAGTTTACTTTGGGTCTTTTTTATTCTTCCTCTTGATACTCTGATATGGTTTTATCATGTTTGGTTTCATTGGTTATTAGGAATTATTGTGGAATATTTGGTTGACTCTTGGTAATGTATGGATTGGGTCATCTTTTTGACATGCATCGCGTAGCTTGTTGGTAATGTAATTTTTTGTTGGTTTCTTTTATCTTAAAGGGATAAACGGTCCCCAACTGTTCTTGAAGCCCTCAACATTTATTGATAGCCTTTGGCTCCTTGGGAATGTTTCTTAAGTCCAAGTAGCATTCCTCTGCCATCTCAAGCCAATGGGAGGGGGTAAGACAATACAAATTGTATCCGTTTGTTTGGTCCTTAGATTTCAAGTGAAAGAAGTTGTTCGGCCCTTGGTGTTGATTGTTGGTCTTGGTCTTGACATTCATTCTTGGCCTATTCCCCAAGATGAGACGGTATTAAGGCATAGGATATTCACAACTTGGAATGTATTGCATAAAAGGATGTAGAAAACCCTTTTATGATAAACTTCAAGTTACCAAGTATTTGGGTACATAAGTGTTTTAAAAACACTTATAGGCATTGGATATCTCATTTTCGTGGGTGTAGCTAATGATATGAGCATGACAAGCATGGTATAAATGACTTCCCTCTAGGATGCATATTTTATTGGGGGTATAATGATTTATGTTTTGATATGAATGTGTGAACATTGATAAATCTGAATTAAGTTTCAAAATAGGAATATTTGAAACATGGATGGTTTTGGTGTTTGAAAATGGTTTGATTTTCAATACATGGTGACATTTTGAAAAAATATTGAAACATGGGAAATTTGAACATGATGAAATATTGGATGTGATAGTTGAAGTGTAATTGATCTTGAATTTTTGAATCATGTATTGCTAAAATAGACAGACTTATGGTTGTTTTGGTATTAAGAGAAATGGCACCTTGTGGGTGTCGTAGTCACCAACGGGATGAGGAATCTGAAAATGTGGTTACACCTAAGCCTCAGGTGAACCAACAGCTCTTGTAGAGTAAAGAAAAATATTTCGAAACTGTGGAAAGTGGACATAAACTGGATGAACTGAGGCACATGGATCATGAGGTTCAGTTTCAAAATCCGCATCCACCCATCTTTTGGGGTTATTCCGAGTGAGAAATGGCTTAAGCATGGTTGAATTAAATTAACAAGATCTTTTAATTCTTCAGAACACCAAAAGGGTTGAAAGTGATGTTAAACACATATATGTTGGAAGATATTTCCCTTCATTGGTGGGAACTGGTAGTCCAAACTAGGATGGACCAAAATGTGACATGGGAGTGGTTTGAGGAATTCATTAATAGACAATTCAACCATCATAAGTTCACAATTTAGTGTACAACATATTTATTCCATTTTAAGTAGGATAACCTTTCGGTAATCGAATATGAGGCTATGTTTATGTGCTTAGTGAGGTTTTCACCCAAGGATCTGGGTAGTACATCATTGAAAGAATGTATCTTCAAAGCTGGTTTGAGGCTGGACATCTAGTCCAAGATAGTAGAGTTGTGTATATATGATTATATGGAGATGGTGAATAGAGTCTCGGTGGTTGAAATGGATCTCTTGGGGATTTAAAGTAGAGGAAGTGTTTTGATGCCAATCAGGAATATTGGGAACTTGAATGCCAGGTTCATGTGGAAGAGGGACACTTATTTACAGGGTGGGAGTTTGAATCCAAAATCAATGACAGGATCAGTAAATATTCCTCTGAATCCTATGAGTAAAAAATGATATTTCCAGTGTGGCTCCACATGACACATTAAGCAAGATTATATGGCACATCATTGAGAATGTAATAATTGTTATAATATGGGGCATCTTCAAAATTATTGTTGGAATAACCTGAGGAAGGGTGTATGTGACACTCCTCATGGGTTGCAGGGGTCATATGCATGGATAAGACGAGGGTGGAAGTATACGCCTTGTCATTAGGTCTGAGTCAGTCATGGTGATTTTGGGAGCACCATGACTCCTCAGTAGGGAAAGTCTCAGAATGGAAGCCAATAACATAGCATGTAAAGCAAGTAGTTGTTTGGTGCTGAATAGGTTGTGATGGATGATCAGTCATGACCATTCACAGTTAAAGGTATGATTATTGTAAATTCTACATTGATGCAATTTTTGTTTTATATGAGTGATTATTTCTTCTCGTATCACTGATTTGTTGACTTTAACTAACAAAATGGTGCCTATGTTAATCAAAATTCAAACTCCTATGGGTGGAAAATTGTGTTGAGCCTTCCTGTGTAAATCATGTTGTGTAATTGTGGATGACATTGAGTTGATGTGGGATTTCTTAGTGCTTGAGATAGAAGTGTATGATATAATCCTGGGAATGGATTGGTTAAAAATGTTCAAAGCCCACATAGACTATTATGCGTGAACATATAGTTTTGTGATGGAGGGTGGAAATATACATCTTTTCAGGGGGGGTGAAGAATGAGAAGGAGGGTGAAACAGGCTTGTCAGTACCAGCTGTTGGCACGATATCATAAAAGTTTGCATCTTTTTCATTGGCATAAATTGAAGCTTTTAAGAAGAGTGTTCTTCCAGTAGTTGTGGATCAGTTTATGAATGTTTTTTCCAATTAATTCTCATGGATACCAACAATGAGAGAAGTAGAGTTTATTATTGATCTATTTCTGGGGACCAATTCTTTCTCACTTTTGTCTTACTGAATGGAACCAATTGAATTGTGAGAATTAAATTTGCAGTTGGAAGGGTTAGAAAAAAAAAGGGTTCATCCAAACTAGCACGTCTTGATGGGCAACACCTATTCTATTCATAAAAAATGTGGATGAAACGTTCTATTTATGTGTGTACTATCATAGACTAAATCAAGATAAAATAAGGAACCGATATCTACATCCAATAATTGAGGATTTGTTTGACCATTTGAGGGAAGCTCTATGGTTCTACAAGATTTAATTGAGGTCTGGATATCAATAATTGTGGGTAAGGAAGGATGATATCCCGAAAATGATTTCAGATGTAGATATGGCCATTATGAGTATATAGTTATGCCCTTTGGCCAGACGAATGCACCAACAATATTCATGGCATTTATGAATCTGATATTTCAAAGAAATATGGATTCTTTTGTGGTGGGTTTGTGGATGATATTTTGGTGTATTCGAGGACAAGGGTGGAGCATGAGAAACACTTCATGATAGTATTGGGGATCATGATATATCATCATTTGTATGCCAAATTGTCAAAATGTGACACTTGGATATATAAATATCACTTCCTTGGACATGTTATTTTTTAGAGGGGAGTTTTTATTAATTTAGAAAAGATAGAGGCCATTATTTATTAGAAAGTTCCAAAGAAAGTCTTTGAGATATAGAGTTTCCTAGGTCTTGGTGGGTATTATTATGGTTTTGTTTGTGATTTCTCACGATTGGCTTCACCGATGACAACTTTAACAAGGAAGAATGTTCTATTTTAATGAGATGAGCAGTGTCAGAAATGTTTTGAGGAGCTAAAGGGTCATCTTACATCAACACTGATATAGGTTTTTTCTTGTACTAGGAAAAGGGTACGTGGTGTATTGTGATGCCTAGTGTTTTGGGTTGGGGTGTGTTATTATGAAAGGGGATCATGTGGTTGAATATGGGTCATGGAAATTGAGAGTTCATGAGAAGAACTACCCAACCATAGATTTTTAGTTGGAGGCAGTGGTTCGTGCTTTGGAAATGTTGTGTCATTATCTCTTAGGTGATAAATTCATGGTGTTTAATGAACATAAGAGTTTGATGTATATTTTCTCTAAATAATATTTGAAATTTAGGGAAAGAAGATGGATGGAGTATCTATGGATGTTTGATTTTGACTTAATGTACACACCGAATATTGGAAATTCAGTGGTAGATGCATTATGTAGAAAATTGTATGTTCAAGTGGTGAAAAATGCATCTGATCAGTGGCATTTGATGTTGGTCAAAAGAAACATGTTGTTGGAATGTGAGGACTAGGGTGATAGAGAGGAATTCTTTCTAGTCTCATTTATTACTAACTTGGTTGGGTTAGTTAATGAGGCACAAGTGTCTGACTCTGAATGTTTGGAGATGAGGTCAAAACTCAATGGGGGGAGATCATTGAGGATTGTGAACCAAATTAGAATTCAAGGTTGAGTTTAGAAATTGAATAATTGTTTCTGTGGCTTGTTAGTTGGAAATTATAAAGGCTTATCATCATTCCAAGTGGGATGTTCACCCTGGAATTCAGAAAATGTATAAGGAATTAATGGCCCAATTTTGGCGGTCGGGTATGAAATGAAAAGTGGTGGTGTTCGTTTCGAGATGCTTGATTTGTCAGTAATTCAAGGTAGAGAATCAACAACCAATGATAATGTTGCATTATTTACCTATCCTAGTGTGTAAATGGGAGTATTTTATAATGTATTTTGTGATGGGTCTCCCAAGAACAGTTAGGAAACTTTATTCCATATGGGTGATAGTGGATCGAATTACCAAGTCGGTCCATTTCAGCATTTTTCGTGAAACTTATACGATTGAGGATTTATCCCAAATATATATCCAAGAGTTGGTAAAGAGGAATGGGGTTCCAATTTTGATTGTATCATATAGAGATCTGTTGTTCACATCTCATTTCTAAAAATACTTATAGCAAGACCTTGGAATACAATTCACTATGAGCACGGTGTATCATCCTCAGATGGATGGGAAATCTGAGAGGACGATACAAATATTAAAAGATATGTTTCTAAATTGTGTGATGGATTTTTTTGGTTTTTGGGAAGATAACTTACCTGGTGGAGTTCTCCTATAATTATAGTTATCATTATTTAATACATATAGCTCTGTTTTATGGATTATATGGGCATCTATTTCGTTCTCCACTATGTTGGGTGGAAATGGGAGAGACTTCGATGATTGGACAATGCCTTTTCCAAGAGACTATGTAAAAGATTAGGTTGATCAGGAAATATATAGAGATGGTGAAAAGTCATCAAAATTCATATGTGGTCCATCGTTGATGGTTATTGTCATTCGTGGTGAGTGATCACGTGTTTTTAGAATCTTTCATAGGCTTGAGCATCGTTGGTTTGGAAATCAAGGTATGTTATCTCTGAGTTATATTGGCCATTTTGATATACTTGAGTGGATTGGATAGGTGGCTTATTATTTGGCCTTTCCAACACAGTTTAGGGTGGTGAAAAATGTGTTTCATGTATCACAGTTGAGAAGGTATCAGCTAGATCGTGACTATGTGATTCATTGAGATCATGTTGAGATAGAACTTGATGCTTCCTCAGTGCATGTGCTAGTATGGATTGTGAATATGTAGGATAAATTCTTGTAGGGTAAATGCATCAGTTTAGTTATAGTATTGTGGTAGTATGGTCAGGTCCAGGAGGAGATTTGGGAGCAGGAGAAAGATATGGCCGAGTAATGGACCGAGCTCTTTTGAAAAAATAATGGTTCTTTACTTTCTGAGGAAAGAAATTAAAATAGTGGGGAGAATTTATCCCCACTAGTTTGATGTATGTAACCTTTTATTGTGCCTTTTTTTGTGTTTAATGTTCTTGGGATGAGTTGGGATGATTATGGGAGAGTTTGGAAGGGTTTTGAATAAGTTTGGAGGCTTTTCTAAGGGTGCATAGTTTTGGAACTATTAGAGGAAACCGTGCGGGCTATCCCAGAAACCGTGCAGGGGGATACAATGGGCTTCGCATGACCTCTACATGGTTCTATAAACTATGTGAGGAAACCATGCAGACCCCTTTTCCTGATGCAGTGGTGTACGCACGGTTAGCGCACGGTTTTCCAAACAGTGTGGGCTAATCGTGCAAGCACTTAAAAAGAGGGTTTTTTTTAATTCAGGCTCCCTTGGTATTGATCTATTTCACTCAAAAATGTTCTCACACTCAAGAATCACTTGAAATTTTGGGTTCTAAAAGGTTGGAGGTGCTCTCTCAATTGTTTTGGAAGAAAATAGAAGGGAATTGTTGGTGGATGGAAGGTGGTTCTTCCTAGGTAAGTCTCTCCTATTGGCATCTTTTGTTTTCTCTCTAGATCTACTCTTCTCCCTTTATTGGTTTTCAAGATATACACTTGTTTCGAGTAGATATAGGGTTGTGGTTTTCTTAGGTGTTGATTTTAAGGATTTTGGATGATAGGTAAAAATATCTAGAGCGGTTTTAGTGGTGCATTTTCCGGAATGGGGTGTGGTTGGGTGTGGGTCATATTTCCCAGAAACCTAAAGGGAGGTGGCTTCTCTCTCAACTCTACTTAGATAGAATTAGTTTCCTTGATTGAAATGGATTTTTTTCCTTGAAATTAATTATTATAATGATGTTTAAATCTTGTTAGAAACCCATTTGGTGCCAATTTTGGGATTTTGGGTAAAATCGGTTATTATTGCAAAAGGGGATTTGTTGTGTGATTTTTACGTGTAGGTTTTAAAATGGTTAGAGGTTGATTAGGAAAAAATGTTTTATGGAAGATGGTTTTCAATAAATACGTTGTTTATTGAAAATTGGTATGACATGTAAAATTGGTTAAAAGGGGTTTTCAATAAATGAGTGATTTATTGAAGTTAAATGGCATGTGATGGGAATGATGGTATGATTTTGTGTGGTATTGCTGCATTGTGCTTGCTGCTTGATCAAGTGTTATGGATTGTGTCAATTATGTGTAAATTGGGTCGGAAGTACCACTATAAATGGGATAATGGATAGTGGAAGGAAGGGAAACCATCAAGGATAAGTGGACGAGAAGTTCCATTACATTGGGAAGGAAGGAACGGGTCGGACGGAAGGGCCTCCATGATTGTTGTTCCGGTTTGGGTTCATGAAACATTGTGTTGTGATTTTATTGTGTTGTATCCATGAAAAGTGGTAATTATTTGTGCTAATGTGTGTGAAAATGATATGTATTGTTTCATGTTTGTGGATTTCCCTTATGTTACATGGCTTGATAAGGGTATATTTGGCTTGTGGTAATGGTTTCACTATTTAATGTTTTATATAAACTGCTTATTATAATTGTGATAAAAGATTTATCCTAGTGGCATGTTTAGGGATTTAATTTGGGGAAATCCTAATGAGTATTAGTACTCACCCCCTTATTTGACACTTTGGTTCTTTTGGAGATGTTTTTTTTCAGGAAACAGGTAAAAGTAAAGAATCTCAAAGCTAGTAGTTTATGGGGATGATTGGGATATGTTGTGGTGCTTGGAGCATGGAGATTGGTGTGGAGCTGTGGATTGTGTCTTAGTTCAATTTGGGTCTCTTTTATTCTTCCTCTTGATACTTTGATATGGTTTTAACATGTTTGGTTGCATTGGTTCTTGGGATTTTTTGTAGAATAGTTTGATGACACTTGGTAATGTACGGATTGGGACGTTTTGTTGACATGCATCATATAACTTGTTGGTAATGGAATTCATGGTTTGTTTCTTTTATATCAAATGGATATTAGTTCCCCAACTATTCTTGAATACCTCGACAATTATTACTAGCCTTTGGAACCTTGGGAAAATCACTTAAGGCCATGTAGCATTCCTCCGCCCTCTCAAGCCAATGAGAGGGGGTGAGCCATTACATTGATTGTTTTTTATACAACGAATACCCACTAAGTGTGTTGAAAAGTACCTAAACAATAGATCATGATATTATTTAGATATATATTATTCCAAAATATCATCAATTACCATGATAATAATGAAATCCAAAATGGGATGAAAACCCTGATTCATAAAATCCACAAACACTATTTGCACATTCATAAATCTATACGATATCCTCAGGTACCCTTAAAGGCCAAAAATTATCCTAAACACTATTCAAGGAATGTTATAATGTATTAATCCCAATTAATGTTACCATTCATGTAAATAAATATTTGAGAAAACATGATAACCCTTAATATGATCAAACAAATCATTGATATGTGGATGAATATATCAGTTCTTAATCATATCTTGGTTTAGTCTCTGATAATCCACAAATAACATCATGGAAACATCCAACATATTGGATAATATAATTGTAGTACCCTAATGGGAACAACTAGAACATATAGTGTCCTTTTTCTCCAAACCCTCTAACCGAGCATTCAACTCTTGAATCTCTATAGGCGGCATCTAGTATGGAGGAATAGTAATTGTCTATGTACTCAGAATAAGATAAATCATAAACTCAATCCCATACTTATGTGGTAATAATTGAAAATATTTAGTGAATAAATCCTCAATCTGATCACCAATGGGAAGAAATCATAACTAGTACATCAATCCCTCATCTAAAGTAAGAGTAGAGACTTGGGATATAACCCCACCGAGTCATTGATGGTATGGTCATGCATGACCCGCTTGTAGTTCCCATTCACTGAGATAATCACATACACACCCCTCAAGAGATGTAAATGATATTACCCAAAAAGAAAAATCTATCTAGGATTTATATAGAATGATCCAATTTATCCCTTAGATAATATCAAAACCACCTATCTCCAGAATGATGAAATCCCAGAGTAAACTTTAACAAAAAAAAAACTGAAGAACAATTCTCACACTTATAAAACCCCTATAATTACATTCAAAAGGGAGTTTCAATAAATAAAACTCCATAAAGTGATTTTATATCTAAACCCAATCCTCAAACAAACCGAGAATGGTAAAGGAATGAAAAGGTCTAGTATCAGGAAAGGAAGATTAATGTGTTAATGTTACTAGAATCATACCTAAAACTATTGACAACTCCATATCTCAATTGGAAGATATAGGTTCAACTGTATATAACTGGAATGATCTAGGACCCTATACCCCATTCAGAATACCGTAAGTTATATCCCACTATGACCTCTACTATCTACACCACTATCCTCCACGTCCTCTACCATGACCGGAATGAATGATGGAAATCCATGTACCATAAAACTGAGGTGGAAAAGATCCATCTCTAGAACCTGAAACTGATCCAAATTCCCTACCACTAGTAGAAAATGGAGAACTACTACAAAAAATTCATTGATGCTCTATATTCCAATAATTATGTAACTCCTTTAGAGTTTGAATAGATTATGACCTAGTATAACCTCAACCACCATAAAAAAATCAATCAATCAATCTTCCCCCTAGTATAAGAATAAAAGAATCACATCTCAAATTAGAATGACTAACACCACTATGGAATGTCTTATATAATCAATGCATCCTACTACCCTAGGAACCACCACCATCACTTTCCATGGAAGAATGATTTCCAATTACAAGTCCCTCATTGAGGTTCCTCTCACTGATGAGAGTCTGTTTCATAATCTCATAAAATGATGTTAGTTTGAAAAGTTTCATGTACACCTAAATCTCATATCACATGCCATCCTCAAACATCCTCTCTCTAGTAATGTTATCGCCATCTATCACTGTAGGAAAATGTTGAATCTCTATAGAAGATCAATATAATCCATAACCAAAAACCACTTATAATTAAAATTCATAAATTCTCAAGATTTATATGATATTATGTTCTTAAAAAATAAATTATATAAGAAATAGTTATATAAATCATTTCAGGTCAACCTCACACTTTGATTATCTTGAACAAGAACATTCCACTTGCATCATGATAATCCTCATAACATAAAAATAACCAGATTCAATATCTTATCTTGAGTATTTATAGATAATAAATAATGTTTACGATAGAATCCATCTATATTTCAATGGACTATTGGCCACCCTCTCCCATGAAGGACTGTTTGTGATGTAGTTTGAAAATACGTGTATGGTCAGGAATGACATATATAGTCTAAGGAGATCATCTATCTATTGACTTTACCACATATAATAGGATTTCATGTGGACGATCATCTAGAGTTATATTTTTTTCTAAAAAAAGTTCTTTAATACCTAATGGCATGAAATTATTACACTCAACCACCTAGAATGGAACCACAAGTCTCCATAAAAATATCTCTCTATAGTGAAAACATGAAAACCTAAAAAAAAGAAAAAAAAGAAACCATCACATCTTCAACAAGTATAATGTAAAAATGATATCACTACACTAAATTATCACCCCCTAAATATCATAACAAGGAACTAATTTTATCCCCATTCATTACTCAAGGTTATATATCATCATTTCCATATTTTTAACCTTTTAATCTTTCCATCATTCATTTATATATCACATTCCATGTATTGGACAAATAAAATTTCATCCACAAGATAAAATTTAAAAAATATATAAGTTTATTTTTGAAAAGTTATTTAACTAAAAAGAATTATTCAATTTTTTCATATCAACATAATCAGTAAGAATTCACTCAATGTTCTGGTCATGTAAGATGCCACCATCAAATTATATCAGAAAACACCTTATAAACCACTGATGGATCTTAAAAAAACCAACCCCTTATCCAGGGATAGGTAAATTATATATCAATCATAAGAATCACATAAATGATATGTAAATACTTTTTTCTTAGTATGATGCATGAAGTTACAACTAGTTTCCTAGATAAATAAGTAATAAAATCCCATAAATCATAATCAACACCATGTGAATCACTATAGGTGAATTTAGATTAGATATTAATTCCAAAAACCAAAAACAAAAATCCTATAATAGTTATGTGGGATTCCATCATATGTGGGTAACTAATCCTTGGTACAAGGTTGGAACCAAGTTTAATTGTTGATCCATATCTTATCTAATTTTTAAATATAGTAAGTTAAAATAAAAACACACTTTGATACCAATCGGAAACATCCCTACCTCGAGTTAGTATAAACAATAACTAGACTGGGTCACCAGTATACCTATGAATGAATACCCATATGAATGATATTACCAACAAGTGGTAAGGATATGTGAGGACTATTGGAAAACTATAACATCTCGTCAGAGTAGCAGTGGTAACAGGAAACAAATCTAATAATATACAAACATCATAGAAAAGTACCAAAAAAAGACAAGGAAAGTTCCAATAAATGATTACAAAATCATATACTATAACAAAGTAGAGAATTTAATACATGTTTGGGGATATCCCATTGGAGTATAATATAAAAATTAAATAGATAAGAGAAAAAATTACCAAAACCAGAACTGGAATACCCAATCTAGTTCTTATTCCAAGTCTGCATGTTCATCCAGAATCTATCATACCTATCCATGTCAACTGTCAAGTATCATACCCTTTCCCTTATCATGACCTTTTAATAAAATATTCTTCTTGTGTATAAAAGGGGGTCCCAAGCATGGTTTTAGTAAAAATAAATATTTCATGGCCAATGGAGTCTCTAAATATAACTAGGTTTTAGTAATAAAGTATGATGAGGTGTGAACATTAAAAAAATTAATTACCTAATGAAATAATCATTATCAATACTTATTCCCAAAATCTATCGGGACACCTGATGTCATTCATACTTATTTTTGATATCCTCTAAAGCCCCAACACATGTTGAAGGATCATTAAAACCATAATAACCCCACCATGAAGAAATATCAAGATTGTTTCCACCTTCATTGAATCTGGAATTATTTATGATCATTTATAGTCCTTTGACATTTGGATTTTACTAGATAAAGAGTACTCTAAGATCATATATAAAACTACTCCATGAGTGTTTACAACCGTTCTGATAATGATCACTCAAAGAGTGATTACATGACCACTCCATTAGAATATACAACTAATTAGATAAAAACCTCATCTTGGTTGTTTCCATATCAAAGAATCAAATATCTACTATTAACCACATCTCTATTTGTAAAAAAAATTATTTTTTTCATTTAATGATTGGTTAATCTAGTAACACAAAATTGGATTACATTTAAATTCATAAGAAAAGTTTAGTTAACAATTACCATATCACATCATAATGTCAATTTATCATTAATAAGTAATTATTTAGAAATTTAACATTTATCAAACTATCCTTCGATTTCACTTTCAATTTCATGGAAAAACATTTTAATCCATAATGCCATATTCTCGATTTCATGTTCTAATTTAAATCTACTGTGACATCATAGGATAACCCATTATATAGGTTAAATAATCTTAATAAGCATTTCTTTTAGTCATGAAATTTCATTATTGACTAATTTAATTAAATTTAGGGTCAATGTATGGTAGGTCGTCCTAACAAAACAACACACAAACATGAAAAATAATATCATAATTTAGGAAAAATTTAGGGACTATATACCTTATACTTTATTGAGTGCACTCTTCTAAAATAATTCCTATATTCTAGATATAAATTTAGAAAACATGAAATCATACACAAATATTGAAAATAGGGAAGAATTTGAGAAACTAATAGAATGATGCTTGAAAAAATAAATAAATGAAGAAATGAAGAATGAGGACTTCTAGCCTTATCTCAAAATTATAATTGAATTCAATAGTGATCTAGAAAATAGAGATAAAGAGATAACCACCATGGAAGAATAAGAGGATGGGGTCTTGTATGGGAGGTTCTACATGTCAAAATGTAGAAAAAAACCATGTTTAAGGGATCAAGGGTGATAAGATAAATTTTATAAATTTTAAAATTTTAAAGAATAAAATGGTTTGTCCCCAAGGTTGGAAAACATATCTTCCAACTGTGATAACCTTAACTATCCAGGACACACTATTTCATATGGCTATGGTGTAAAGTAAACTAGCCGTACTTCAACAATGTGAAATGCCTCTACAATTTTCTAGAGGTATTTTCACAGTTTTATGAATCCTCATGAAAATTTGAATAAGTAAAACCCTATGTTTTTATGAATATTTTTTCTTTAAAATTAATTAAATTTCTTTGATGTCTTATATTATACGCTGCACCAAGTTAAGCTTGCGGTACATGAAACACCATCTTAGCTTGCTTGACATGAATCACTGTGTTTCTACCAAAAATATTTTTTTTCGATATATATAAGCAATAAAATTATAAACAATACATTATAATTTATAGTATGGATATGATTAGCCTAATTATAAATGTATGGTTTACACATGTAAATCCCATTTGAAATTAAAAGGTAATATTTTTTCTGAAAAACTAATTAAATGCACACAGTTGTGTTTAATATCACTAAAAAGTAAAATCAATTTTTTTTATTATATTAATGAAAAATATATATACAGTATTAAATATTATATTTATCATTATTCCTATGTGTTTTCTATACTTGATATATAAATAAGTCCAATTTTATGCTTGAAAACTGTATTTTTCCAAATGCAATTTTATCACCTTTTAAAGGAACACTTATTTTAAAACTAAATTTTGAAAATTTAATAAATTATATTTGAAAAAAATAAACTTTATATTGGTAATTGGGTTATAAAAATTTATTTTGGGTGAAATTTTGGAAAATTTATGGTAAGTTTCATGTTTTGATTAACAGTCAACAATACTGAATTTTAATTAAAAATTGTTTCTTAATCTCACTTATTTATATAGTTAAATTATATTTATAATTGGTTTTAAAGTATAATTAGTAAATTTTTTAATCAATTAATACACTTTTTTTAATTATAACCAATTTTACTTTGAAATTTGATTTAAAAACATTTCATACTTCTGGATTATTTCACTTAAACAACCCATTTTCTCATTCAATCAAAGGGATTAATTTTAAATTAATTTTAACCAATTATATGTATATAATTATGAAAAATTTATTAAATATTTTTAATCATAAGTCACAATTATTTTAAAAATGTCCCTTTTATTTTTTGATATTATGAATATTATCCTTAGTAATTTTTATTAATACAGTTAATGTTAAATCCGGTAATTAATAGTAAAAATAATATTATACATATAATAAAACTCTAATGACAATTGGAAAAATGTTATTGTATGAATTTAATTATACCCTTATCACCCAAGGTTATTAATTTAATTATTTAATGGACTCTTTTCCATAAAAAATAATTAGATATTATTAAAATCAAAGAGAGCGACAAAATGTCATACCCTTACTTTTAATAAGTATAATATTTTTAATTAGAGTGAAATAGAAGAAATGATCTAATAAAAATATTATTATTGAATATAAATTTTGTATCTACATCATGGATTTTTTTTGAAATTTTAGTTAATAAAATATTTCATAAATAATTACACAATGATGGTGAAGTAATTATTCAACTGATGAAACAATGAATTAAATGACATTATAAATATTAAAATAAATATAATTTGTATTAATTAAGGTGATACTAGAATTTTTAGTGAATAATTCATATTAGGGTTTTATTAAATGAATTGGTTCAATATTATCTTACTCTGTTGATTTTCTTATGGTCAATCTTATAAATAGTGTCAAAATTGTCACTAAAGATATTTTATGAAAATAATATTTTATTAATTTTTTTAAAAATAATAAAAATATTAAATAACAACAGATTTTATTATATATGGTCTAAAATATCTTAAAATTTCAATTTATGGTACAATTTACACTTTCAGTTTAAAAATTACATGCTCTTAATATTGATAAATTAGCTACCATTATTAAAATTTAAATGGATTGACTAAGTGTTAATCAAAATTACATGATTTAAAATAACATAAAAACATGTATAAAATATATTTTTTATGGGATTAAAACCTTATTATATATTATATTTTAATAAATGGATTTTTTTTCATTTTTATTGAGATTGAATGTATTAAAAATTAACCTTTTGAGAAATTCCATAAGTGCCCCTCACCTCTATTATAAAATGGCACCAATTATTCTCTTTTATTTAGACATTAGAACCAATTTGGTTTATCCAAAATATATCCAAAACTAATCCCAATTCAATCCATTCAACCTATAAGCCTTACATAAGACATTAATTCATCCAAAGAAGTCATTTTTTGCAGATCAAAAAGAGATACCCAATAAAGAGGCAACGTTCATCAAAAATAGTTTTTGTATTATTTAATCCATAAAAACATCAATTATTTTAATTTTATGTTTATATAATAACATACATATAATAAATAAACTGATATGGTTTTATATTAATTATTTAATCTAAACTCATACACACTTTCATCAAATTCGATAGACAATCATCTTTCATGGGTACGACAGACTACCACATCCCAAATGATGTCGCTTGTTCTTCCATAAAAACTTTTCAATATTGAAAATAATGATGTTATTTATATTTGTATATTATATTTTTTATATTTATGATGTATTTATACCTTTTTAATTTTTACATAACAGACACATTAATGATTTCCATTTTGTGGATTTATGATAACTTTGTTTGTGGATGTGTGGACTACATCCTCCTCAAAGTGGTGTGATTCATTCACACATTACATGGAATATATTAAGGATGAGTTTAGTAAAAATATAGTGACCCATTGTTTTCATACATATACATGGAATCATTTTTGTGGAATACTTAGTAAATTTCTGCAATAGACACTAAAATACCATATTAGTTTAGAGCATTTGGAAAATTGGAAACATAGACATTGGTACATAAGTAGACTAAATTATCTCCCACTAGGTTATAAATGACTAGAAACCTTCTCAAAATAATATTAATTAATAAATTTCGATATAGAAATGGAAATTAAACATAAAAATGGGTGAGAACATATGCTCATTAAGGGTAAACAATAGAGACATGTAAGCATTAACATAAGTTTGAAGGCATGGGAACATGATCATAACATTATAAGATCATACTCTATATATTAAAAGGTTATAAACAAGAATCATGAAATAAATCAGGGAAGTTAATAAGAAATGAATCATAAGAAAATAAAGAACATAATTCATGGAAGCATAACTTATTAATAACATATGGAATTGTGGTAGACACATAAGGATATAAAATTACTTCCATAGAAGTCATGAAATCACTACCAATACCATATTAGTAGTATGGTATAACTCCACATACCATATTTTTAGTCAAGGTTCACTCCCATGGCTATCATAGTTGTATTAGATCACTCCCTATACTATCTTGATAGTCATGGTTCATTCCCATGGACATCTTAGAATTATGGATCCATTCCCCATACAATGTTGGTTGTTGTGGTTTACACCCATTACCATATTAGTAGTCAAGGATATCTCCTAATACCCTCTTAGTCTATCTCATTAGATATAAATATTTACTAGATGAATTTTTTGTAGATATAGTTCCCAACTATCTCATAATAAAATTATACATATGTGTTCCACAAAATCATAAAAATTAATCATAACATAACCCATGAAATTAAATGGTTATCATAAACATGTAATTGTATCATAACCTTTAGAAAAAGAAAGGTTTCATTATCATTTCGTGAATGTATAAACCATAAAAATCAAGTTTCGTAATAAGAAAAATCATTGAAGAGTAATTATTTTTATAAACATTTAACCCTTGTATGAAAAATAGATTTCGTAAACATAATGCCATAAAATGAAAACCATTTAGAGAAAGAATATGAATGGAACATTTATAAAATGTCCCAAAAAATCATGTGTAACAACAGAAGATGTCATATTAGTTGGGTATAAATTTGTAAGGATCTTTTATAAAAAATAATTTTTAAATTATCATTTATTCTATGAAAAAATATTTTGAAAACATAAAATCTTTGGAAAAACGTTTTCTTGTAAATAAACTTGAAAACTTATAAATAATTATTTGAAAATATTTTGCAAAACATTTTATTTTAAAACATGTAAAATGATATTGAAAATATTTTGAAATTCATTTTCATTTAAAACTTAAAAAGAATGTTTTAAGATGTTTTTAAAACCATTTCCTTGAAAATAATTTTAAAGCATATAAATAAATCTTGAAAAGTTTTTTTTAAATATAAATTTTTAAATAATTTTTCCTAGAAAACCACTTCAAACACAATTAATTTAAATTATATTAATGAAAAATTCACTTTCATTAAAAAATCTTGTAAACATACATTGGTAGCTTCAAGGAAATGACGGTAATGATGGTGAGTATGTTTGTACATGCCGAACATTCCTTTTTTACCTTAAAAGTTAATAAAATTGTCTTGATTGGAAAATGAAAATAATATTAATTATAAAACCATTTTTAAAGGGTAAAAAATGGGTAAATATTTACTTTAACATCATATCTAAATTGTGAAACATTTCTGAAAACATTTTTAGAAACCGCTGTTTTGAAAGTATAGAGATTTCCGAATGAAAAGAGAAATAAAGTCAGACTTTCACAAAAAGATATTCTTAGATATCGTAAGTACTAATGTGTAGAAATATGACAATAATACATTAATATATCACATAAAAATATTATAATATAATTCATGAGTGTTCTTGATAAATTTATAATAATATTTAAATATAATACGTATAATCATAAACAATCTTGAAAAGAGATGAGATTGTTTCAATAATTTCTTATCACTAGGTAACATTGAACCATAATCAAAATATAATAAAATGAAATTAAATAAAGAATAAAATATCATGAAAATAAGTATATTCATGATATAACATTTCAAATAGAATTGTATAAACCATGAAAAAGAATGTAGGTGGATAAGAAAAGGAGATGGAGGAATTGGAGAAACCTCCCCCGAAGACCCATGTCCATCTTTCTGCCCTAGAACATCCATGAAGTTTAAACCTTTATTCATATGTCTCATCACACCAGATTTATCGACAGATTCTGACCTCCTCAAAGAGATCCAAGGTGATCGATGAGGAAGCTTTGAAGGGTTTTTCGAATTTCTCAGGTTTCACGGGAGGGTCGTTTACTGCGATTGTGAATCGTGCTTCGAAAAAAAATTTCAGGAAAGGTTTGATGCCGCATGTCTCATCTTCGGACGATGCAATCTCAGATAGGCTCGATCTATTTATGTTTTCCATCATCGCTCATTTTTTTTTTGTTGAAAGGATCGAAACCCTGGAAAATTGCAGTTCGGATTACCAGACTTGCATCTATTTGAGGATTTGAAGATTTTAAATGCTAATCTCTTGGGCGTGGTTTCTTTCACATACTATTTCCCTCGACTGATCTTAAAGGGAAAGCATGGAGTGCATGTTTTCTCCACCTTAGGCCAGGTACTCTGAGAGTTTATGATTGGAAGACACATTTCAATTTGGATGATTTTAGGGATACTTGCGCACAAGTTTGGGTTAGAATTTATGGACTCAATTGGGTTTTGTGGCATCCTGAAATTCTTTATGATATTGCATCGGGGATTGGCATTCCAATTAGGATAGATAATGCCACTAAAAATGTATGTTTTGGCCATTATGGGTGTGTCCTTGTGGAAGTATATTTAAGCGCTACACTTATTGATAAGGTTGTTATGTCAACCCCACAAGATGAAATTCCTCTTAAGATCGAATTTGAAAAAAAAACCCTATTTTGTGACTCTTGAAGAATTATTGGTCACTCGAAATCTATGTGTATAGTTCATTTATTTTGTACAAATTTTCACTTTAGAGGGCATGATGTGCAACATTGTAGGAAGAAATGAAATCAAGCGAATGATCAAACCATTGTGAACCAAACTCAAAATCAAGAGACTGATAAAGGTTTCCCTTCTACTATTATCACTCCCCTTGTTTCACAGGCCTTTTGTGGGGAAGGGACCACCATGAAAAAAGAAACTCCTATTGTCAATTATGTGGATAATTTAAACCCTTCTGTTGGAACAGTTTCACCTCCTAAAGAGGACCTTGGTGATGTTGTATCTACTCAGGTGAATGTAAAGAGTCCACCATCTTGGGGTGATTTAGTATATGAACCCCATATTTCTACTGGAGGGATGTCATTTAAGGATTCCCTCTTCAAAGGCATTAATGATGAACATAGTGATGTGGAATATGAGGATTCAAAAGCTTCCATGGAACTTCAAGCACATGAAAATGTAGATTTTGAGTTCTTGAAAGAGAAGAAAAAAATTTCTTCAAACAGAAAAGGAAAATTGAAGATGGCTGCTATTTATTAAGGAAAACTAAGGATAAGAGGACGGTCTCCTCAAGACTAGGAAATGATCTTGTTTTTTGGAAATCCACTTCTATAACTGTTTTTTCTCCATCTTCTATGGTAGCTAAACTCAATGTTCCAATCACACATGGAAACACCACCAAACATGTTGCTTCTCCATTAGCAGGTGTTATTGAGGGTCCAATCCATTTGGACAACAAATCGGAAAGTGTGCAGGATGTATGTAGCCAGTTATATGCTGGTAAAATTATCCATCCTGCAGGTGATGTGATATCAACTGTTGCTTCGATGATTGAGGGGATTGATTCATGCATGCCCGCTGTGATTAGCGGGACTTCCAGCATGGTAATTTCTCTTGTTACATCTCTTTTGTAGGTATCTTCCTCTACTAAAAGCAGATAACACATGAAAATTCCTCCTCCCTCAGGTCTGATCAGTGTGAAAAATACTGAGTTTGTGGTTACACATGCTAGTGATCCTGTTTCGAAAATAATGGGATATGGTGGTTCATGTACTGAGACCCCCATTATCGAAAAAAAATGTTCCTTCTCCGAGAACAGACATGGTTCCACATGGGAAATGAAGCACAAATCCAAAGGTAAGTACTCATAATTCATTTGGGTTGCTTTCTTCAGGTAGTAGTGATGAGGATGGTCAATTGAATATTCGAGTGTCGGATGTGGATGAATTGCCTGATGTTGTTGATATTGTGCTTCCATATGATGGAGGTGATCCTTGGATACATGTCCAAACTGGGAGAAGAGGTCGACACCTGTGTGGCCAGGGTGGAGGTTCCCCGCACCACAACATGCATACTCATTCACGAGCTGATTGCCTTCTTTTGATTTTGTGTTGTCCTTTTGTTCCTATGTTGTACTCTTCTTTTTAAATTCTATAAAGGGGCTGCTTGCAACAAATTTTAAAAAAATGTAAGTGGATAACAAAACATGTTTCTCAAAGAAGGAAAAGTCAACCAAAATTGTCCTTCTGATTTGGATACATTTGAAACATAAACCCAATGAAAGAAATATCATAGAATTAATATGTAAATAACTATAAATTTAATAATAATTATCATAGGATAAATTAATAGTAATTTTATACACTACTCAAAAAAATAGATCTGTACATGGTATTTATCTCACATATATAAAAATGTGAGATAAAATTCCATTACATTAAGTCTTTAATTTATTTGTACACATTAAAAACTATTTTATAATAAATATAAGTGTATTAAAAATATAAAAAAGAACCATATTATTATAACTAACACCATAAATGGGTTTTTATGACATTATATTACCCTATTTTTAACAATTCTTTATTAAGGTTTCACTTTGGGTAATATCCATTTTGTTTTTATACATGTTTTATCCTATTATTTTTTAATATATTACGTATATAATGATTTAATTAATTAAATAATGAAAAAAAGTTATATAAATATCATATATATTCATTATATTTGTATTTATAATATTCTATGAGACATATAAATATGAAATGGAATACACCGTTCATGGAGACGATATACCATATGTACGCATGAACATTGTTTATGTTTTATTGTGTTTTTAAAAGAAAGTTAAAAATGACTTATATGTTCTTAAAATCATTAAATTATCATTATTATGTTATATATATATAATATTAACTAAAACCATCCTTAACACTTTCCATGTAAAGTTTGAACGAATCACATTACTTGGAGGATGCGGTAGTCCACACATCCAGAAACGATGTTATCATATTTACAAAAGATGTTAAGTATAAAGGTATGTGTTATAAAATAATTTAAGATAAATAAATACATAATATATATAATATATATCACATATAAACAGTGTTTGTATAATAATTTCAAACAATGAAAGATGGTAAAGGAAAAAAACAAGCATCGTTTCGTGAGGCAATAGTTCACCATTCACATAAATAATATGTTCATTACCCATTAGATTTAATTGTGTGTATGTATTTGAAAAAACATTAGAATAAGAAAATTATAATATATTGATGATACTAATTTATTTGGATAATAATTTAATAACTATAATTTAAAGAGCGAATAAAGAAATAAAACTTTAGATTCTGAGGAAGAATGTAACTTCTTATTCAGGTAACTCATTTTAGTTTGAACCAAATGGATTACTTGGATGGTTTATGAAAAAGAGAGGATTCTAGAAGGAAGGGAAGTATTATTAGGATCTATTTTTTATGATCTTGATCAATCCAATTTAGATTGAGAGGTGTGAATAAGTGTAACGCCCCGACCCCAGTTACCCAGAGTCGGTGCATTATTACATTACATTGGCATGATCACAAGAAATATCAAATCTCGAAAGACCGATTTGTTTAGTAGCCTTGGAAACACTAGATATATTCATAAGTATTTAATTATATCATAAAAATGAAAACTACAACAACATAGTCTCCATAGTCCACACTCATATCCCCACATACTATCCCTGCAGGTCATTCATAAATTACTTCTTCACATCCTGGAAAAAACAAAACATTGAAAGGGGTGAGCTCAGATGCCCAGTAAGGATAAAAATATAGCAGAAATTTTCAAAAATAAGCATAAAAATTTAAGGCAATGTATAACTAAAAAAATCCATTTAATCTAGAACATCAGCATAATATGCAAAGATAAAATGAAATAATTCCATTTACTTATTCACATTAATATTCTACTAATCAAATAATCACATGCAATTTCAATAACTACTTTCATAATAATGGAATGCATAATGCGAGACTATCATAACCACATAGTCAAGGCCTCATCCCAAGAATAAAAATAATATTTTTTCAAGGCCTCGTTCCAAGACACTAGTTTGTCTCATGAGATCTACCGATGCATCGAGGAGCTATAGCGGGATCCACCCGTCACTTATTAAGTCCAATTAATTACTCATATGAATAGGTTTAAACATAACATTAACATTTGTATTAAAACTAGCATACAAAATGTCAATACTTTCTCCATAAACCATGAATGGTATAAAAATAACAAATCCACTGTAAAAAATATCACAAAACCTTCAATAAAATATGGAAGTTTTGTATCATAATAACTCAACTTCAAATAAGATTAAAATCCATTAAAGGATGTTGACATAGATGAAATCAAAACTATTTGAGAGAAATATCTATTTTTTGAAATCATTTAAAAGTCACATTATTATAAAATAAAAAATTTACATTGAAAATATCCTTATAAGTTTTTAAGGGAAACATTGAATATTTTATTACGGCGTAAAATATCCGCATCCGCCGTATAAGTTAAAAAAACATTCTAACCTTAATTCTATAAAAAAGGTTAAAAGGACCTTGTTTGGAAAGAGACGGAAAGATTCCTTCATAAAGATCTTATAAATAGTCAAACAAGGGTATAAATGACTTTAACCCATATTCTGTAAAATATTAAGAATGTTTTGAAATATATTTTTAAAAAACATGGATGTGGATGATAAAGAGGTCCCAATATATAATTACGTATAAACAACCTCGAATAATGAAGAGATTGTGAAATGAAACCTTACCTTGTACTTTTACTTGGTTGATGGTAGGTTAAACTACTATATAATGGTGAAATAATTGTTTTTTAATTATACAATAATCATATATATTAATATGATATCATATATGATCTTTTAACATTTCTCTGTTAATAAAATCTTAGTATTATCATTGTTTTGGGTGTTAACTTACTCGTTTTTTTATATAAGCCATATTTGTTATGGATAGGTTGTATCATACTCATATCCAGAATAATATTAAGTCCTTAAATATTATTTTTAATCATCAAATGAGAATTATAATTGCAGGGATATGATGGGGAATGAATCTCATCGTGTTCGTGGAGACGGTAGTCTGTACGTACGCACGAACGACAATATCGTTCTTTTGATATTAAAATAATATATAATTGGATGGTATATCATATAGATAGAATCATTATCATGTTATATTTATTATTTAAATGAATTTTACATCATTATTATACCCATATAAATAATAATATATTGAATAACAATTACACCACAACGTGGAGACGGTAGGTCGTACGTACGCACGTATGGTGACATGTCCTTAAAGAGATGGATCGAATAATGAATTTGTTTGTTGCATAATTATTATAACATCACAGTATATAGAAGATAATGGAGTTATTATTTTATAATGGAAATATCAAGGAAAGAAGAAGTTTAAGAAGAAAAGAACTTTTAAGAGGGTGGTGAAGAAGTTACCTCTTCTTCGGGTTCTTCCTTTTGATTTGATCAAAAGGGCTCCTTAGGGTGGATTTCTGATCAAACTAATGCCTCTAGGATGAAGTGAGGGAAGTTGAGAGAGTATTTAGGCAGAGTTTGTCCAAGCCAAATGGATTTGATGGTGTGAATTAATGTGAAGGGTGAGTGCCCTTTTATAAGAGGGGTGAGGGGATCGTTAGGAAAAACATAAAATATTATTTTATAATAAAATAATATTAGGTTTCTAATGGATAAAAAGTGGATTATTCAAAGTCTATGGTAAGGATGGGTAGAAATCCTTTCAGCCAATAGATTTTAGACAGGTTTAGGTGATTATATTAAACATATCATTTAGTTTTAACTCTTAGTTAATTAGTTTGACACTTACCATGTCACTTTATATTTTTATATTATATAGTTAATAAACATACTATATACATCCAAGCGACCCCAAAGTGGTCCATTAATGATACACCAATAATTATATAAGTCCTTTGGCCAAGCCTTATATTTTTATGAATAGAATATAAATTAATAATATAATATTTGTTTTAAAAACTCATTTATGTCAATTTTGACACTACTCAATAATTGATTTTTGTTAAAGTATTAATAAATTTATTAAATAAAAAAAATTAATTTAAGAAATAATAAAATGTCATATTAAAAATAAAAATTCGTGTATGTCATCAAAACTTTAAAATTATATTTATTTTAACATTTATAATACCAATTATTTGATTCTTTCATCATTAAGGAAAATACTGCATCATTATTGTGTCATATATATTTTTACTTTTTCAATGTCTAAAAATTATAAATAAATTATAATTATGTTGAATTTTTTTTATATTTCTAATTAATATTTATAATTGAAAATATAACATACATAACCCTATGTAAAAATTGTTTTGTTAAAATATATAAGCTTATGTCATTTTTTTATTTACTTAAACTTAATTAATATAAAGTGTCCCTATCACCTTCATGTGGCTCCATGGGGCCCCAAAATCGACCCAAAGATGCCCATGGTCGGATATGTATCCAAAAATAAGGTTAGGACGCGTTTTTGGGTAATTTAGTATTATTATAATATTATACCCTTATTTACCGGATTTACCTTTTAACCATGGTAAATAAAATATTTATCGAAGTAATTATTCAAAATGTCTAAAAATAAAATTTACCTATTTACACAATTTGGAAATCCTGATTCCAAATATGGAATCCATTTTTCCAAATTCAAAACACATAAGTGGTAGAAATTAATTTAAAATTAATTCCCACTGTCAAAACAAAAAGCGTGTTTTTAAGATATAATTACTATTAAAAGATTGACACTTGTTTATGTCCGGTTTAATTGTGAAATTATGTCCAATGAAAAAAATTGTATTTAATGGTAAAAATATATTCTAAATACACTTTAAAACCACTCAAATTAATAATTTATCACAATTAATTATTTTTATTAAAAAATTTGTTTTCAGTTAAAATTTAGTAATTTTCACTATTCATCAAAATATAAAAGTTATCCAAAAAGTACCAAAATTTCACCCTAGGATAATTTTGATATTCCAAATCCAAAAATAAAGTCCATTTTGAAAGATAAAATTTATACAATTTCAAAAAGTAGGTATTACTATTCATAACGGCTAGTTTGATTGGTTGTGGTGTGTGTTAGAACTCGAAGTTGCATATAACACACGCTACTGTATTATTCAAATTGAATCGTACCGTAGAAGATTGGGGTGTTACATTCTCCCATACTTCAAATAATTTTGTCCTCTAAATTTATAGAATATAACTGCATAAAAAGACTCGGGTGGTTTTTTATCATAAGTTCCTCAGGTTCCCACGTTGCCTCTTCCATCTTGTGGTTTCTCCATAAAACTTTTACCAGACGAGTTGTCCGGTTTCTCAGCACTTGTTCTCTCATATCAAGAATCATGACAGGCTCTTCGTAATAAGATAGATCAGGTTCCAGTTCTAATTCCACACAGGTGAGTACATGCGTTGGGTCTGGCATGTGTTTTCTCAACAGTGATACGTGGAACACATCGTGAACTTTGGAGAGATTTGGCGGCATTGCCAAATGGTATGCTACAACCCCAATTCATTCTATAATTTCGAAAGTTCCAATGTACCTGGGACACAATTTACCATTCTTACCGAAACGTATAACTCCCTTACATAGAGATACATGCAAGAAAACATTATCTCCTACATGAAATTCCAAATCCTTCCTTCGATTATCAGCATAGCTCTTCTGCCTACTTTGAGATGCTTTGATGTGGTTTTGGATTACCTTTACCTTTTCCTTCATTTCCTCCACTAGTTTCAGGAAAACATGTTTTCTTTCACCAACATCATCCCAACAGGTTGGTGTGCGACATCTCTTTCTATATGATGCTTCATATGGTTCCATCCGAATACTTGAATGGAAACAATTGTTATAGAAAAATTCTACCAGTGGTAAATATTGATCCCACATACCCTGAAAGTCAAGTGAGCATGATCTCAACATGTCTTCTAAGGTTTTAATAGTTCGTTCTGATTGTCCATCAGTTTGAGGGTGGTAGGTAGTGCTCAAACGAAGTTTAGTATCCAAGGCCTTCTGAGGACTCTTCCAAAATCTTGATGTAAAACGAGGATCACGATCAGAAACAATAGATAGGGGTGCTCCATGAATTCTCACAACTTCATTAATATATAGCATTTCTAGACATTCAAGTAGTAAATCCTCCCTTATAGCAAGAAAATGTGATGACTTGGTAAGACGATCAACAATGACCCATATTGCATTCTTCCTTCTATGAGTCTTTGGTTGTCCCATGACAAAGTCCATCATGATATTATCCCATTTACACTCAGGTATGGGAAGAGGTTGCAATACTCCACCATGTTGTTTCCTTCCAACATTTACTTATTGACAAACCATACATCTTGACACAAAATCAGCAATCTCCCTCTTCATGTTGTCCCACCAAAAATGCTCTTTCAAATCTCTATACATTTTGGCACTCCCAGGGTGTATAGAGAAATTGGAACTATGAGCATCATCCAAAAATTCTCTTTTTAGATCAGGTATATCAGGAACACAAAGTCTCTTCCCAAACTTCAAAATTACATCTTCATACATAAATTCAATCAATTTCCCATCATTCACAGCATTAATCTTCCTTTGCAACTCTTCATCACTGGTCTGAGAACTCTTTATCCTTTCTAGTAAAGATGGTTTGGCAACCATTTGAAAAAGCATTGATGTTTCACATTCCATGGTGATTCCCATATCCATCTTTACTAGATCCATGAAAATAGGATCCCTTTCCACTCTCATCATGTTCAATACTCCATGATCCTTTCTTCTCAAAGCATCTGCCACCTTATTTTCCTTCCCCGTGCGGTAGTGTACCGTGCAATCATAATCCTTGAATAGTTCAAGCCATCTCATTTGACTCATGTTGAGTTATTTCTGTGAGAAAATATATTTCAAACTCTTGTGATCAGTATAAATCTCACATTTCTCACCATAGAGATAATGTCTCTATATCTTAAAAGTAATGATTACAACAGCTAACTCAAGATCATGAGTAGGAATGTTTTTCTCATGAATTTTCAATTGTCGTGATGTATAAGAAATAACTCTATCATTATTCATAAGGACACAACCAAGTCCTTTCAGTGATGCATCACTATAAATAATGAACCCATCATTCCCCGATTGTAGAGTCAATATAGGAGCATTCACTAATATTCTCTTTAGTTCTTTAAAACATTCTTCACACCCTTTTTTCCAGACAAATTTAACCCATTTACGTGTGAGCTTCGTTAATGGGTTAGCCAATTAGGCAACATTCTGGACATAACGTCGATAATAACCTGCTAAACCAATAAAACTGCGTACCTCAGTTTTATTCGTTGGTGCTGGCCATTCTTGGATTGGCTTGGTCTTAGAAGGATCAATAGAGATTCCATATTTAGAGACAATATGGCCAAGAAAAGAAATTTCTTGAAGCCAGAATTCACACTTGCTAAACTTCCCATATAATTCATGTCTTCTCAGAGTCTTCAATATAACGCGCAAGTGATTTTCATGATATTTGTAGCTTTTATAGTATACCAGGATATCATCAATAAATACCACTACAAAGTCATCAAGATATTCCTTGAAAACTCTATTCATTAGATCCATGAATACATAGGGTGAATTAGTCAGCCCAAAAGGCATTACTGTAAACTCGTAATGCTCATACCTTCTTCGAAATGTTTCCTTCAGAATGTCTTCCTACTTCACACAAAACTGATGGTATCCCGATCGAAGGTCAATATTTGAAAATTATTGAGCTCCATGTAGTTGGTCAAATAAATCATCAATGCGAGGTAGGGGATACTTGTTCTTTATTGTTATAGCATTGATCTCCCTGTAGTCGATACATAACCTCAGAGATCCATAATTCTTTTTAACAAAAAGTACAGGGGCTCCCCATTGAGAAACACTAGGGTGAATAAATCCCTTATTACTCATTTCCTCTAGATGTTTATTTAGTTCAACTAATTCCACAGTGGCCATTCTATTAGGGGACTTCGATATAGGCCTTGATACAGGAATTAAATCAATGGAAAACTCAACTTATCGTTTTGGAGGATGTCCAGATAATTCTTCCGGAAACACATCTACATATTCTTTCAAAATAGGTACATCCTCTATTTTAACATTCCTTTCCTCACCCATAGTTATTTCATTCTCTTACTACCTGATAATTGAATTTAGTTGAGCTAGTGGGGGTGGATCTAGATAAGAATTAGGTGGTGACAATTCTGTTCTAAAGATAAGGAGTTCCTTATCATCATCATCAGAAATCGTAACCTCCTTCTTCTTACAATAAATATTCGCATAATTGTCTGAAATCCAATCCATACCGAGGATTATATCAAATTTAGTCATGGGTATGATGATGAGATCATAAAATAAAAAACATTTATATGCCCTAATGGGAACGAATCCACAGAACTTTGTAGCAATGATACTTCCCTTAAGGGTTTTGAATGACAAATCTCTTGTTAAATCAAATTGGAAATATCTAATTTTCATAGAAAACTAGGATGATATGAAACAATGCAATGATCCATAATCAAATTAATCATTTTCTAAACTTGAGGAAACCGTTAAATTACTTCCCACCACATCTTTCAGAGCATCTACCTCAGCAGTAGTGATAGCATTAGCTTGGCCTTAATCCCTTAGCCTTTTCTGAGGCAAGTTCCCCTAACAATTAGGACATTCATTTGCATAATTCCCCATCTCTATACAATTATATCATTCCACAATTACAGCAACTCTCTTTCCCTTGAAATCATGAGCTTGGTGGCCTTTTTCACCACACTTGTAAAAGACTCCCAATCCTTTCAGGCAAGTACCGAGGTTTTTCTACCCACAATTACTACAGGATGGATTTTCAACTTTTCCCTTCTTCCCCATATTTCCATTTCCAGATTGATCAGTAGATCTCTTTTTCTCTTGCTTTTCTTTAAAGTCATAAGACTTAGAGAATTTCTTTTCTGTCTTGATAAAACACAAGACAATATCTTCATACGATGAGAAGGTTTGTGAGACTAATGTTGGATGGAGAAATGGTTTTAATCCTTCAATGAAATGATCAATCTTAATTCTTGGGTTACACATATAATCTACAACATACCTCGCTAACCTTGTAAAGTTAGCCTCATACTTTGCGATATTCTCATCCTCCTTCTGCCTCAGACTCCGAAATTTCCTTTCCATATCTGCTCGATGGTCTCGAGAAAAGTATTTTTCTAAGAACAGCTCTTTGAACTCTCCCCATTACATATCTGATACTTCATCATCTTCCTTCATGTTTTGTATCAATGACCACCATTGATCAGCATCTCCAGTGAGGTGATAAACTGCCATGATAACTTTTTCCCTTTCACTACTCCCCAAGGAATGTAATATTTTCCCTAAAGAATTTATCCATTTCATAGCTACTAAGGGATTTGTACTCCCATTAAATGTTGGGGGTTGTTGCCTCATGAAGCGATCTAACATTGACCCTCCACGCTACAGATCAGGGTGCTCCATACGGGTATGGTTATTATTCATAACCTAAGTGAGTTGTCCCAGTATGCTGATTAGCTGTTCAACACCAGTTGCATCACTAGCTCCACTATAATTATCTTGAGTAGGAGGGAAATCCCTACATGGAGTGAATGCATTGATAGAGTTTCTATTACTTCTACTAGGTGCCATTTCTGAACAATGTCATAAACTAGATTAGTTTATGAATAGAAATACATAATACCAAACTTGCAAAACACTTAACATAGATTCAAAAGTTTATGGATACAATCCATATTAATAAAAATGTTTTCTTTGAGGAAGTATATACTCATAAACCCTTCATAATGGTTTGTAATGAAAATGATAATAATCCTAAGAATATACCCCGGGAGTGTCATAACCAAGAGTGCATCAAGGCCCGTGGTCGTGCACCAGTTCCCGTTTGAGTCTATCTCAAAGCGGTGTTATCGGGTTTTACCCCTAGGTATGTCTGTGCTAGATCCACCTCTACCTTCTCATATCCAGACAGGGATGTATTGCTCGGAAAAGTCACAAAATATCTACAATACCAAAATTATAGGAAGTTTTTCTATACTAATCCTCAAAGTCTATCTTAGGGCTATGTGCTCTAATCAGAGTTTATATAAATCTACCTTCCAAGGTTTGTACTAAATGTTCTATGATACCAACTATAACGCCCCGACCCTAGTTACCTAGAGTTGGTGCATTATTACATAACATTGGCATGATCACAAGAAAATATCAAATATCTAAAGACCGATTAGTTTAGTAGCTTTGAAACACTATATATATTCATAAGTCTTACATTACATAATAAAAATGAAAACTACAACAACATAGTCTCCATAGTCCACACTCATATCCCCACACAATATCTCTGTAGGTCATTCATAAATTACTTCATCACATCCTGGGAAAAATATAACATTGAAAGGGGTGAGCTCAGATGCCCGGTAAGGATAACAATATAGCGGAAACATTCAAAAATAAACATAAACATTTAAGGAAATGTATAACTGAATCAAAAGATTTTTAAACTTGAACTTTAATAAAATATGGAAAAGATAAAATGAAATAATTCCATTTACTTATTCACATGAATATTCCACTAATCGAATAATCACATGCAATTTCAATAACCACTTTCATAATGATGGAATTCATAATGCCAGACTATCATAACCACATAGTCAAGGGCTAATGCCAAGACTACAAATAAGATTTTGTCAAGGACTCATGCCAAGACACTAGTTTTTCTCAAGAGACCTACCGATGCATTGAGGAGCTATAGCGGGCTCCACCCGTCACTTATTAAGTCCAATGCATTCTTCATATGAATAGGTTTAAACATAACATAAACATTCATATTAAAACTAACATACAAAATATCAATACTTTCTCCATAAACCATGAATGGTATAAAAATAACACATCCACTGTCAAAAATATCACAAAACCTTCAATACAATATGGAAGTTTTGTATCATAATAACTCAACTTCAAATAAGCTTAAAATCCATCAAAGGATGTTGACAAAGATGAAATCAAAACTATTTGAGAGAAATATCTCTTTTTTGAAATCATTTAAAAGTTACATTATTATAAAATAAAACATTTACTTTGAAAATATCCTTATAAGTTTGTAATAGAAACTTTTAAGATTTTATAATGGCGTAAAATAGCCACATCCACCATATAAGATAAAAAACATTCCTACCTTAATTCTGTCAAAAAGGTTAAAAAGGACCTTGTCTGGAAAGCGATGGAATGATTCCTTTAAAAACATCTTATAAAAAGTAAAACAAGGGTATAAATTACTTTAACACATATTTGCTAAAATATTAAGATTGTTTTGAAATACATTATTAAGATACATGGATGTGGATGATAAAGAGGTCCCAATAGATAATTACGTATAAACAACCTCGAATAATGAAGAGATTTTGAAATAAACCCTTACCTCATTATTTTCCTTGGTTGATGGTAGTTTAACCTCCACTATAATGGGGAAATAATTGTTATTGTATTAAAAAATAATCATATATATTAATATGATATCATATATGATCTTTTAACATCGCTTTGTTAATAAAATCTTAGTATTATCGTCATTTTGGGTGTTAACTTACTCGTTTTTTTATATATGCCATGTTTTTTTATGGATATGTTGTATCATAATCATATAAAAAATGATATTAAGTCCTTAAATATTATTTTTAATCATCAAATGAGAATTATAATTGCATGGATACGATGGGGACTGAATCTCATCACGTTCATGGAGACGGTAGTCAGTACGTACACACGAGCGACAATATCATTCTTTTGATATTAAAATAACATATAATTGGATGGTATATAATATAGAAAGAATAATTATCATGTTATATTTATTATTTAAATTAATTATACATCATCATTATACCAATCTAAATAATAATATATTGAATAACAATTACACCACAACGTGGAGACGGTAGGCCGTACGTACGCACGTATGGTGACATATCATTCAATGGATGGATAGAATAATGAATTTGTTTGTTCCATAATTATAATAACATCACAGTATATAGAAGATACTGGAGTTATTATTTTAGAATGGAAATAACAAGGAATGAATAAGTTGAAGAAGAAAGGAACTTTTTTGAGGGTGGTGAAGATGTTACCTCTTCTTCGGGTTCTTCCTTTTGATTTTACCAGAAGGGATCCATAGGTTGGCTTTCTAATAAAACTAAGGCCTATTTGATGAAGTTAGGGATGTTTAGAGAGTATTTTGGTAGAGGTTGGCCAAGACAAATGGCTTTGAAGGTGTGAATTAATGAGAAGGTGGAGTTCCCTTTTATAAGAGGGGTGAGAGGCTCTTTAGGAAAAAATAAAGTATTATTTTATAATAAATTAATATTCGGTTTCTAATGGGTCCAAAATATATTATTCAAAGTATAAGGTAGAGATGGGTCGAAATCCTTTCAACAAATAGATTTTAGACTGGTTTGGGTCATTATATTAGCCTTATCTTTTAGTTTTAACTCTTAGTTAATTAGTTTGAAACTTACCATGTCACTTAGTATTTTTATATTATATAGTTAATAAACATACTATATACATCTAGGAGACCCGAAAGTGGTCAATTAATGATACACCAATAATTATATAAGTATTTTGGCCGAACCTTAGATTTTTAGGAATAGAATATAAATTAATAATATAATATTTGTTTTGAAAACTCGTTTTTGTCTATTTTTACACTACTCAATAATTGATTTTTGTTAAAGTCTTAAAAACTTTATTAATTCGAACCAAATTAATTTAAGAAATCATAACATGTCTTATTAACCAATAAAATTCGTGTATGTCATCAAAAATTTCAAATTATATTTATTTTATCATTTATAATACCAATTATTTGATTCTTACATTAATAAGGAAAATACTACATCATTATTATGTCATATATATTTTTATTTTTTCAATGTCTAAAAATTATAAATAAAATATAATTATGTAGGAAATCTTTTTATATTTCTAATGAATACTTATAATCGAAAAATATAACATATATAATCATATGTAAAAATTGTTTTGCTAAAAGATATAAGCTCGTGTCATTTTTGTATTTACTTAAACTTAATTAATATAAAGTGTCCCTATCACCTACAAGTGGCTCCATGGGGTCCAAAAATCGACCCAAAGATGACCATGGTCGGACATTTATCCATAAAAAAGGTTAGGATCCGTTTTAGGGTAATTTATTATTGTTATAATATTATTTGTTTACCCTTATTTACCGGATTTACCCTTTAACCATGGTAAATAAAATATTTATCGAAGTAATTATTCAAAATGTCTAAAAATAAAAGTTACCTATTTACATAATTTCGACATCCTGATTCCAAATATTGAATCTATTTTTTCAAATTCAAAATACAGAAGTGGCAGAAATTAATTTAAAATTAATTCCCGCTGTCAAAACAAAAAGCGTGTTTTTAAGATATAATAACTATCAAAAGATTGACACTTGTTTATGTCCGGTTTAATTTTGAAATTATGTCCAATGACCAACATTGTATTAAATGGTAAAAATTTATTCTAAATATACTTTAAAACAACTCAAATTAATAATTTATCACTATTAATTATTTTGATTAAAAAAGTTGTTTTTAATTAAAATTTATTACTTTTCACTATTCATCAAAATATAAAAGTTATCCAAAAAGTATCAAAATTACACCCTAGGATAATTTAGATATTCCGAATCCAAAAATGAAGTCCATTTTGAAAGATAAAATTTATAAAATTTCAAAAAGTCGGTATTACTATTCATAACTGCTAGTTTGATTGGTTGTGGTGTGTGTTAGAACTCAAAGATGCGTATAACACACGCTAGTGTATTATTCAAAGAGAATCATACTGTAGAAGCTTAGGGTGTTACAATAAGTGGTAGGAGAGGAGATCTTTTGATAGTGGATGAGTGAAACTATTATAAATACCACAAGGTATACAATAATGGGAGGTATCCATTATCTAAAGTGAATCAAAAATGAAAAAATAATATATATAAGGTGAACAATGGTAAAAAAATCTACAACACACAAAAATAGGTGTTTTTTTATAATTTTTTCCTTAACATATAAATTTCTATAATTCTATAATTTTGGATTTTTTTAAAGTATCTAGTATTATAGCCTAATTAATTTTACCATTTATAATAAAATAGTGTGATATTTATTAGAAAACATATACCCACTAAATTATAATTATGATATATAATTTCGATAAAAAAATACTTAGTGTGTTGGAAATTAATTTTAAATCAAGCACATGTAACGCACAAAAACACTACTTTAACCGGGACTATGCTAACAATGTTTTTAGTATCTATAGGTAAATATGTTAATTATAAAATATAAATTTGTTAATTAATGGAAAATTATTTATATTTACTAAAAAATAAAATCCACTTGGTTTAAGTTAGTATTTGTATTTATTTTAAATCATTTTATAAAATATCATTTATTGTAAAATAACCTTAATTCCAATTTTGACTTTGTTTATTTAATTTTAATTTCATAAATATCAAAAAAATATTAGAATCCAAATAAATAAGCCTAATTTATTTTTAATATGATATATACATATAATAAAATAATAAATTACAACAATTCAACCTATTTACTTCACTTTTAATATTTATAGTATCATTTATTTTAGTTAATTATTAATTAAATAATCACTACGTTGCCATTTCTTATGAATTTTATGAAACTAAATCATCTCTAAAAATTATTGATAATTCATTAAGATTAAAATAAATCATTTAATTTTCAAAAGTATATGTACAACTGAAAATATATATTTTCCCATATATCAAGGTTTTATAAATGTTAAAGGTGAGGAAAGGTCCCTTTCTGTCCTTTTTCTTAACTAACTTATGAATTAAGGAACTTTTATTGAATAGTATCCCACTAACTCATAAATTTTGATCCATTAAGGTATATAGTCTAAATATGGGTATCCAATGGATTTTGTATAGGTGTATAATTCATTTTGGACTTTAATTTTATGATTTAGACCCTAATTAAGATTAATTTTATCTTAATCGATGTGATTAATTTTAATCACTTCCACAAGTATTTTAGATCAAAATTTAATTTGATATCGTTTGACTAAAAATATCATAATGATTAAAATCATGATTTTTTTTTCAAATTCAACTCACATATGTGTCTTGATTATGTTTAATGCTAATACCACAGAGGTGGTGAGAAAGTGGGTTTTTTTAAACTGAAGACATTCATAAGTTCAATAAGTTTTTGCAACCAATTTCAATATAAAAAAAATACAATGACCAAAATTGGTTTAATATATGTATCGTTCATCGAATTTTAATCTAAAACAAAAATAAAAATATAATTTAATATTAAAAAATACTTAAATGAAAAGGAAGTTTTTATCTATACAATCAATTGTTTTTACTATTCATCAAAAAAATAAACTTCTCAGAAAAATACTAAAAAATATCCCTATGATAATTTAGATATTATAAATTCATTTTTTATTATATAAAATTAAATTTCTATGAGTGCCTAAAATTAATTTTATTATTGTTCGTAGAAGGCCATAAAAAGCAGTTTATTTTAGAAAATATTATTTTTAAACATATAAATGCATTACCAATATTAAATGTTTTATTATCCATATGTTTTATTTATATAAAACCATTATAAATAATATTTAAAAATTAGTTACTTATTTTCATTTTACTACGTTTAGCAGTTCGGTTATAACTATCTCATTTATATAATTTTACCCTTAAAATGATATTTTAAAGAAAAAAGGTGTTGCGGGTAACACAAGACAAGTAAGTGTTTCATGTATGGAAATATAATATAAGTCTTGAATGCAGTGTAAACTAACAAATGTTAGTGATTTAATATATAAAAATAATTTTTAGTTTTGTGTGAATTGAAAAATATCAAAAATAATAATTTATTTCGAAAAATATATTTCACAAAATCTCAGGGTTTTACAAAACTTTTATCATATATTTAAAATAATTACTCTAATTGAATTATATTTTACAAATTTATGTTATTTAATTTATTTATTTTAATATGAAAAAATTGAAACAACGTTCAGGTGTACGTACGCCCTACCGTCTCCATGAGCGATATATCTCACTTTATATTTTTATATTATATATGTTATTATAAAAATATATATATAATGAATATATAGGTTATTTTTTCATGGTTTTCATTCATGATATTATGAATTCATGATATAATTAAGAGGTCAAAATATAAAACAAATCAAAACACACGTGATAAAAAAAGCTGTTATTACCCAAAATGTAACTTTAACAAAGAATTGATAATAACTGGGTAGTATAAAGTCATAATTAAGTAATATATAGTATTATATAAATTAATATTTTTATATTATATATTTATAATGACCTATATTTATTATATAGGAGGTTTGAATGAGTAATACGAGTGTCAATACATACGGAAAGGGTTTTCTCATCTCACTTTTATTTCTGTGAGATATATGCTATATTCACCACTTATTCTTATTTTGTGCTTTATATATTAACTTATGACATTTTATATAACTAATTTACTTTATTTTTTTATATTATAAGTTTTATGTGATGTTAATCTTTCATGGGGATCATGATTGAAATGTTACTCTAGTAGTACGCGGGTATCTAGTCTCACTTTTATTTCTATGTGACTAAAGCCATATTAACCACTAATTTATTTTGTGTTCTTTATATACATCAAATGAATGTAATATATTATACTTATAATTAAATTTATAGGTATTTATATATCCACTTTATAATCTCTCTTTCATGGGGTTTACGGTTGAAAAGTTACTAAATCAGTAAGGTAATTTTTTCTCTATTCTCCTTCATCGAGACACCAGTTATATTGTTTGCCTATATTATTTTAAAAGGTGTATATACTACCATTTTAAATTTTTTTATCATTAATATAATTATTTTAATTATATTTTAACCTTAATTTAATTTTATTCTCTCTTGAGTTGGAATTTTTTTCAATAAAACAATGTTTTTCAAAAAAATGTTTTCATGTGTTTTAAATGATATTTTATGAATTTTTAAATAAAATGGATTTAAAATATTATGAAAATGGTTTAAAATTTTATTTTAAAATTTTTAATTGTTATTTTCAAATAAAAGGTTATTGGTAAATGTTTTATGATTTAAAAATGATTTTTCAAAGCAGAAATGATATTTTCTTGAATAAATGTTTTGAAAATATCCTTAAAATTATTATCCATATAAGAAGAATTCTATTTTGGTTACTTGTGATTTAATGGGGATATGATCCAAGGAGATCATTATTATTCTTTATATTAATGGTTGATATTTATGATTGAATTAAATTTATGAAACCTATTTATTTTTCATGTCTCATGTTATTATTAAATGTTTATGAAACACATTTCCTTTTATGGGTTATGATATGATTACTGTTTTTGTGAAAAATATATGTATATTTTTAATTATTTGAGGGGAAGGACCTATATCACAATATAATTCTTAGGGTAAATATTTATATTTTTAGAGATTAAATTGGATGAAATGGAGAGTGAACTCAGTTCAGTAAAGGAATTGGTCTGCAAAGATGGTCTTGGTAGTGAACTTTGAATACTAAGATGGTATCGAGAGTAAACCATGGATACTAAGACGGCTTGGTGAGTAAACCCCTTCCACTAAGATATCATTTTCCATTATCCTTGAATACCATGGGAATAATTTTATCTATTTGTGTCTTCCACAATTTCATGTCTTATTTCAATGTTATACTTTCATGGATTATGCTATTGAATCCCTTATGATTCACATTTTATGAATTGCCCATATTTATGGCATGACTCATGTTTATGATCGTTGATATTAAGGGTATGATCTTAATATAAGGACCCGACATTAAACATTACATAATCTTGAATTATGTCAAGAATTCACATTGAGGACCTTTTTAGGTTTAGAGTTTTAGAGAAATAGGCCATAACTATTACATATAAAACATGAATATTACAAAGTAGACACTTCTAATATAACTGATTTTTCATAACAATAAAACTCCTTAAATAAAACAAGAGTTCTTTTCTTGATATAAATCTTCTTGAATACTTCCTTTCTCCTACCCTTCCTCATAACCTGTGAAAAACATTTCAAAAACGTGGGATGAGCATAAAAACCTCAGTAAGGTTTATAAAATAAGGAAAGGAAACATTAACCCATAAATAAATAAAAATCAATGAAACCATAATTTAAAATCATGACATACCTTCTGAAATCATAATATTTATGAATATCACATAGTAATCATAAATTATAAAGGTAACATGAGGCATCCTTATCATAATTACATTATAGTTATCATAGCAATATACAGAGTTACATTTGGAATACCAATCACAGTATACTCTGAAAAACTCTTCAGAGAAACATTCACGTTTACCTCTGCCATATTATCCAATGCATTGGAGAGTTATCTCAGGCTCACCCGCCCTAGGTTTATCATGGAACCAGCCATATATGTAAAAAATTCCCATTACCCATAGCATATCATAACACATAACAAAAGAATAAAGGAAAGATAACATTTCCATATTCCAATCACAATATATAAAATCAATATATTGAAATAAACAATACTTTATCGAATCATTTTCAAAACCATTTATAATTTTTAAGAAAGAGATTTTTGAATTAAAGTGTTCCATGCCACTTTGAAGATTTTAAATGAATTATCATTTGAAAACATTAATTTCCATATAAATAAATCCTAATAACCATTTTTAAAACAAGGATATTAATGAGAAATATTTAAAAGAAAAAATGTTTAAAACATTTAAAATGATATTTTAAAAAAGCGTTTTTAACAAAATGAGAGACGCTTGAATAAAAATAATTGGGGATTAAAATTTAATCATAACTTTGAAATATCATGAGAATAAAGGGATTCATGATATTTTATGCTAAAGGAAAGTATATACACCACATAAGAGTGAATAGGTGCATAAAAACAATGAAGTCTCAATGGAATGTAAATTGAGACGAAATCCCTTATAAAAACTATATCATTAGACTAAGGACAAATAAATTACATAATATTGTGTGAAAAATAAAAATACACTCAATATAAGTGGATATAAATTATGAAACAATCAGAGGATATTCACACATATTCATAGCATGGCATAATAAAGATGTAGAAGTTTAACCCAAATAATTGAAAATGGGGGAAGAATTTCCCTTACAGAAATTTGAAAGCCTAACAATGTGACTTTAAGATCCCAAAAATGAAATGATGTGAGAGAAAAGGGTATCTCATCACATGGACATAAAATTTATAGCAATAAGGATACATAATAACATATCCCTCTATAAGAAGATGTAAATTAAAAGATATAACAAAAATATGTCTTTTAAAAAGAGGAGGGTGAATGGTTCCCTTACCGATTTCGTAACATACGAAACATACACCCCATAAAAGAAGGACCATACAATGAAGATGTTAATACCCATAAATCTAATTATATTACAAAATTAATTCAATCATGTGAATTATATAAACCACACAAAAGGAAATAATGGCAATATTTCATGAATCTCACAGGAATAAAAAGTTAGATGAAAACCTCTTACCACGTTGTTATCAATCGAGTCGTATGACCAAAATTTAATAAACACCATATTAATCACATAATACCATGAATATAAAGAGAAAAATGATAATATATATCAAATGGAATTACTCAATACACCACATGCATAAAATTAGTGGCGAACAATGGAAATCTCAATGAATTAAAACTCAGATAAGAAACCCCTTACCTTGTGTCCGACTTGACTTGTTTGTTCTTTTTTATTCTTGAATAATAAACTAATTTCAATTTGTACTTTCCTAATAACCTTTTTATTGTTTATTATTCCTTTTATATCACTTATTACAATGTTATAAACATTATTCAATCATTTAAGTTAATAACGGTCATTTTATCGATATTTGGTACTTGAGTAAAAAATAAACACCTTATATTTACAAGTTATCCTTGTGGTCAATATTCCATTATCTCTAGAATGATATTAATTATTTAGATATCATATATATCATATATATCCAGTTTATATATGTATATATGAAATCACACATCATTTGGAAATAAAAAATGAAATGCATCATTCATGGAGACGGTAAGCCGTATGTACAAATGAACACTACTTTCATTTTTATTTCATATTTTAATGGAATGAAAACATAATGATACATAGGTATATTATAATTACATTTAAATATAATATATAATATATTTAACTCCTACTTTTATACATCCCACAAATGGAATTAACGATTCATATCACTTTGAGTGGGTGGTAGTCCGCACTTCCTCAAATGAAATTATTGCATTTACCCATAATGGAATCCATAATGGTATGCTATAAATGGAAAATAAAGAAGCATAAAGAAAACATAAACATAATATATATCATATATAAATATAGTTCCATCATAATGGCCACCAAGAGAGGCTGTAGGAGGTAATCGAACAACAATCATTTCGTGAGGCGTTAGTTTTCCATCCATAGAAACATTAGGCTCTTCACCCATTAGATGGAGGTGTGTGTAAGTATAGTTCGAATCCTTCTCATAAAAATATCCTAGTATATTGAGGATACTAGTTTTTTTATAAAATAAATTAATAAAAAGTGTTTAGGGGTTGGAGAAGTAAAGTAAAATAAAACAAGTTCAGAGAAACCATTACCTTTAATTTGGGTAACTCGCTTTGGTTTGAACCAAAAGGGCTTCTTGAAGTGACTTCTACCTATGGTTAGGCTTATAGGTGGAATATAGGGATGTTGAGAGCTTATTCAGGTAGGGGTTGGATGAGACAAGGGGCTTGAACAATGGATACACTCAGGTATATGTGGATCATGAATTAGTGTGAAAAAATAATCTGGGGTAAATAAGACACACATCATAGATCAACCCATACTAGAATTATCCATGATAAAAGATCATATTATTTGTAATTCATCCTTTCCCTTTTATGCATGTCTAAAAACCCATATCTTACTATAAAACTTTTTTTTAACAAACTTACTTGAGAATATAAGTCTATGTAAGTCATACACAACCCCTAGGCACTACCCTCTTTTAATGGTACTGACTCACCTAAAAAGTTTTGGATCATGTCACAGGAATGTACCTCTATGGGGGAAGCATCCATATTTATTTCAAATAAAAATATATAAAAAAAATTAACAAAATAGGGCTCCCCCAATAACTCGTGTCATCCTAGAAAAGACTTCAACAAAAGAGGGAAAAAAGATTGGATCATATCTGAATCTAAAAATACCAAAACAAAAGTATATGTAAAATAATAATACCTTGAAACACTCTTGTAGAATCAATGTATGAAGCCTATAATGCTTTCAGTAACCCAATTTCTTGACCACTTGATTCTTGATCCAGGGGTTGTCCACATAGGGGTAGTGGTGGCAGTATTAAACCCAAATGCCAGGATCCTCCATCTTATCCATGCTCTATCTTCTTATTCTTTATAGAGGTCAAATGTCAGTGTTTATGACTAAAGAATGATGTGTAGGAAAATCCTATGTGATAATTCATCTATCATAACAAGAATAAAAAAACCTCAAAATCTGAGGATTGAGCTACCACTAAGGTCCTTATAAATAATAAAATTTTTTGTTTCATGACCTTCATCACATGCTTTCTATCAATGGGTCTGACTGGCCTTGTATCTTTTTTGACCCCTACCTCAAAAGCTCATGATAAGCTCTTGATACCTACACATCAACATGCATCCCCAACAAATCTATCAATCTCTCCGTCTAACATGATGAATCCATCTAAATAATAAAAGGTGGTACATGGACTATTCAATAGGAAAAAATATCACCTGCTGACCAACTTGAAGAAGTACTACCCTGTAACCAAGCCTCTACATGGATTGGTCATCACATAACGTATCATACTCAAAAATTTACTATAGAAATCTCACAAATTTCCATCATGAATACATCCTGGAAGAAGAAAAGAAATATCGTGATCAATTAGTTTATTTTGGGAGATGAATCAAGAAGGACATGTAAACTAAAACCCATTCTAATATGATTCATGTACAATTTTTCCACAATAACTAGTTCCTACATGTTTGAGTCAAAAATTAGGTTATCCGAGTCCAGGTGAATGGATAAATTAGGCACTTCACTAACATTGGAGTCCCTAGTCTGAAAAAATAACTTGAATATTTTTTTGAAAATACTTTTTTAGGACCCTAACTATACTTGAAAAAATAGATAATCTCCAGACTCTAACCCAAAGATGGAAACATCCTCTGATACACTATATTAGGAACCAACCCACTGGAGCCTACATGGATGATGATGAACAGAGTGTGATACCCCAAGAACACCTCCAATAGGCTAGGGTTTAATAACCAATGTCAAGTAGGAATAACACTTAATTGGGAGGCCTTAGACTAATATTGCTATATGAACACACACATCTCCATGACCATAAAATGCTAAAAGCTAAAAAACTAAAAACAAATGCATGGAAACATCTAAATCACACAATAAAATTTTGAAAAAAAATCATTGTAAGTGATAATTGGGTCAAATTCAAGCCCATCCCAAAAAATACAAAAGAGTCCAACATTCTTAAATGGAGGGGACAATCATCAAATGAAATGTCGGTATACACCTTAGTTTTTATTGAACAATGTATCCTCAACCTACACTTTATCTTCAAAGGACCTCATTAAAAGTTCTCCCATATGCATAAGACACAACATGTATTGGAAGAGCTCATGTAGCGGTGAGTGAAATAATACCAAGTAGGACACCCCAAAATAACCAAACATGAAGATTCAAGAGTAGTAATCTCATCATAATAGATGTATGTCAACAAAGGTATAAAATATATTTTCAAACAAGAATGACCAATATATACTCATAAAAAGACTCCATGTTATGTTAGACTTTAACAATGTGGTCTTTGGACCCTACATGAGGTTATAGATTACACTAATTTGGGGGAAAACTCACTCCCAAAGTCTCATAACACTAATATAATCCATCAAATATGTTATTCTCATTGGAACTATCGACAAAGAAGAATAAAAGAAACTGAGAGTTATCACTCATGATACAAACTCGATTGGACTACAGCTCATCAGTAGAACAAATATCAATGAAAATATGAGGGATCTCATATAGGTTGATGGGGTATACCAACAACATGATCTAGCTTAACCCACTACGTAGGGTCATGATTCCCAGTTAAATATGGTCATTCTAATTCCTAGAACCCCTCATAGTAAAAAAGATAATAGAGGACCACACCCTTGGACAAGGGATATACTATAATCTATATGTTAGAATAATTCCATAAAAGGGTTAAAATCCTAGGATGAGGATCTGATGCCACACATTACCCTTATAGGAATGGATTAAAGTAATACACTCAACCAATAATGGTCTAAGGAAGTTCAAAAAATCCAACAATTAACATGAACTGAGAATAAAAAGAATTTCAATACTTATTTGAAGGAGTACACGACATCTCCCTTGGGGGTACAAAATGTGCATCACTATGAATGGTTCTTCCCATGTCTCATGGTCAGATGAGTGAAACTTTCCAAAGTAAATAAAATTTCCATAAGGTTACATTTAGTGTAAATGATGTTCTAGCACTCAGAATGTTTCCCACTCATTCTCATGTATTCTGTCCCTTTTCCATATATATCTCATTACACAGAGTGTTAGGATTTGGACTGGAACTCGACATGATTTCTTCTTGTGCCTATGTACTTCCTAAGTACATAGTGTGTGGGGACACATCGACAACTAGATGTGTACTCCCTATACACTCTGATCATAATTGACAGGGGTCACCAAAAAAGTGAAATATGACACATGGATTGTGATAAGTATATGTACGTTGAAGCACTTGAGCTATACAAAGCGGTACTACAAGACTTCTGTTATTCCAGACTACACACTATATAGTATGGTTTCTCACAAAACCTTATGTTTCTTCACACGTCTTAGCCCACACCTTCGTACAATTATTCAACCATGATTCACAACATAAATCATTGATCTAACATTGAACACTCCTTTATCTATTTTGATAGTCAGATTTTGGATATACCCACCACTCGAGAAATGCCCGTCATCATTCCTCCCCACTACCACACACCAAACTCTAACTCAGGGTGTCCAATCTGACCTTGATGTCCCACAATCATTGCACACATTGATCACATCATGAATACCAATTATATATATGAATAAATTATCCTTTTTTCCAAATATCTAATGTTCAAAGATTAGTTTTTTTTGTATTCATCGATCCGTCGGCTAAAAGAAATTCCATTGATGGACACAAGTAGAATGTGTGGGGGGGGGAGAAAGGCACAAAACACAAGTTGAGGAATGATCCTTGATCATTATTCAATATTTTACTCAATATATTTCCATGATAATGATGAATTAATATCCAATAATAAAAAATAAATAATAATTACCCAAATCCTAGGTACAAGAACCCACACATGAACCATGATCCACTTGCATATCAATATGTAGGGTGATTTAATTTAAGTTCTTCATGAAATATTCAAACTAGGAAATAAATAAAAAAGAATAACCATTTCTCAATTTGGATTAATCACTAGAAAATAGTGATCATACATTATTAAGTTTGGTGAGATCCATAAGCTACGTTGGTGAATAATATCCTTGGTTATCAATCAAGATCTATCATGTCTTCCAAACACTCCTCCAATGGTTCCTCTTGATATCTAGGGTTATGAGGATCATACTTGATATTTTATCTTAAGTAAATATTTATATAGTGGAATTTTGTTACTTTATAAACAATTATAGCTAAATTAATTCAGCTAATTTATTTCATTATTTTTTACTGTGACTACTTTTAAATAAATGCCCGATGCTGGCAAAGATAATGTTGCATCTACTGTAAATCCCACATTTAAGACTCAAAAATGGTTTCAAATTTTTTTTATGAGGATCTGTTTAAGAATTATTAATTTTTTTTAAAAAAACTGAAGACACATGATATTAATATATTTAATATTTTTATAATATAAATTTCATGCTAAATGGGCCTTATATTCTCACACTGCCTTTACACAAGGATGTAGAAATTCTCATAGAAATTTAACAAAGTCTTACATGAAAAAACTAAGATGTTATAGTTTATATGTGATCATAATATTTAAATAATTATTTTTTATTAAACATAATCTAATATATTTAATTTGAATCCAAATAAATCTTAATATTAGTATAAATAAATAGTACATAAAAATACATATTTTCTAGAAAAAAATTCTTCGAAAAATATTTTGAATTTATATTAAAAGTAATATATTCCACTTAGAAAAATTGAATTTTATAAAATTAATTCCAGATTTGGAATCAGTGTGTCCAAATTTTGTAATGAATACACCTTCATTTCTTACCTAATAAGTATAAAAATTAGTAAAAATTTGTTGTCATGGTTATGGTAAAAGAAGATTTACCTGGGGGACGAGTTTAACATAGATATAAGTGTATGATTTCTTCCTAAACTTGAATAAAAATTATTTTATGACAATATATCAAAACTATATAATATTCTATTTGAATATGACTCAATTTAGATCCATTTTAATTGAATAAGACTTCATTATATTTCAATCTTTTATGAAATTCAAAATGTGTCCCTCTCCCAGTTATAAAGGGACACATTATTTCCTCTCTCCTCCATACTTTAAGAGCCACTTAGTTTAGAAAAGACCTATTAAACTCCTTTCCTTACATATATCCTTATATCATAGAGCAATTTGTTTTGTCAAAAATACCACCTATTCAAGTCCTATAGTGTAAAAAATAGAGTTTTCTCAATAAAGAAGAGGTTAGAAAACTTACAATGCAAGTTAAACATGATGTAATGGTACTTTATTACAAAATAGTTTTCACTAAGATTGATTATGATTAAATTTATGATGATGAAATTATATGATATATCTCTATAAATTATCATGAATTTTATTATCTTCATGATATGTATAAATATATTATTTAATCTTTTATTTTCCTCTCTTTAATTACTCACCAGTCTGAAAGAATGTTTTATGAAAACCCATCTTTATTTCTCTCTTTTGTTAAGATTTTTTTATTCCTTTTCCTTATTTTCTATAAAATGTTTTCATTTTTTATAACATCAAAAGATGTAATAATTTCATTTTTACCCAATTTTTACTTTTTTAAAAAGGGTTTAAATATGAATATTCTAATTGGTATACAAATAAGATACTTTTTTATTAATGGCGTGAACAATTTGTTTAACAAACACAACATGAATGGATTTTCCAATCTTCATGAATTATCTCTTTTAAGAATCTTCCTATAAAAAAGGTTTTAAAAATAAATATTCTAATTGTTATACGAATAAGTTACTTTTTTAGAAATGGAATAAACAATCTTTTAAACATACACAACATGAATGGATTTTCTAGTTGTCATGAATTATCTCATATATGAATCTTCCTTTATAATTTTCAAAGTTTATTACATCTATTGAATATGAGTCAATTTAGAGCCATTTTAAATGAAAAAGAATTAATTATATTTCAATCATTCATGAAATTTGAAATGTGTCCCTCTCCCATTTATAAAGGGACACATCATTTCCTCCCTCCTCCATACTTCAAGTGCCACATAGTTTGGAAAAGACCTACTGAACTCCTTTCCTAACATCCATCATGATATCATAGAGCTATTTTTTTGACCAAAATACCACCCATTCAAGTATTATAGTGTAAAAAAGGAAGTTTTCTCAATAAATATTAGGTTAGAGAACTTACAATGCAATTGAAACTTTATGTAAAGGTATTTTATTACAAAATAATTTTCACTATGATTTATTATGATTAAATTTATGATGTGGATATTATATGATATATCTCTATAAATTATAATGAATTTTCTTCACTTAATATTATGTATAAATATATTATTTATTCCTTTATTTTCCTATATTTAAGTACTCAGCAGTCTGAAAGAATGTTTTATGAAAGCCCATCTTTATTTCTCTCTTCAGTGAAGGATTTTTTTATTTGTTTTCCATATTTTATATAAAATGGTTTCATTTCTTATAACATGAAAAGATGTAATAATTTCATTTTTATCCAATTTTTTCTTTTTATAAAAGGTTTCAAAGAGGAATATTCTAGTTGGTAAACGAATAAGTTACTTTTTTAGTAATGGAATGAAAAATTTGTTTAACATACACAACAAGAATGGATTTTCTAGTTGTCATGAATTATATCTTCTATGATTTAGTATTATGATTATTTAACATTGATGAAACATGTTTTCTTTTCCATGGTTATGATATGATATAATGATAAATAGTTTCGTTATCATGTGGCATACATATGCATGAATTATGATTTATTGATTGTTGGGCCCATTATAGTCCTCCAATGCATTGGGTAAATATTAATGCTTTATGAGCTCAAAGGGTACGTGATAGATTATCCCAAACCCAAAAGAGGGTATACATGTGGTTATCTTAAGACTAAAGAGGGAACACTCAAGATTATATTAAGATTGAAGTTGGTAATTGAGTGGTTTGACCATACCCAACATTCGAAGAATGTCTTAGTGATTAGCCATGACATAATATCTCTATGATTATGATAATTCAGACTTTACTATAATATTTTAGGACCTAATAATATGATAATGTTATTGTCTCAATGATCATGTTATTTAAATTATTTATGATTCATTTCTTATAAAATACCATGATTTATGCCTTGAATCATGATTATGATCAATAAATTACGGGGTATAGTTTGTAAATGTCAAGATCATGTTCTCATGCCATTATACTGATGTTATTCATAAATTATCATTTGTATCTCCATTATTCACCAAAATTGAGTATCTATAATAACCCTTTATTATTCTTAATTTTCCCTAGTATATGAAGAATATATTTAATTATGATGTTTCTTAAAAAGGTGATATTTATGAAGAACTTTGTAAGAGATGAATTAAATATTTTATGTATAAATTTCTAACGTATCAAAATTTTCAAAGATTGTAATCCGTTAAAATTATGGGGTGGATAGTAATTATATATAATGAAATTGCATCTAATGTGATATAATATTTATATATGCAGAGTTTTGGGTTTCCTCTATCTTAATACCCAACTCCCATTTATTCCAATTGTTAACGTATTATTACAAATCACCACTTATTTAATTTATATTGTTAGAAACTTATAACCAAACCATTAAGCAGTGAACATCAAGCACTCCATTCCCAAATTTTATGTTCATTTCACATGAAATTATACTATTTATTTTTAGTAGGTTATACAATTTCCATCTCACTTTTAACCTATTTAATAAATATTTTCAGCCCCTATCCCATTACATTCATAAACTCATAAACTTTTTTGTCAATTATTAAATGACGAGGCATCAAAATGAAGAAAAATAAATTATAAATAGTTAATAATAAAAATAAAATCTCAAAAAACAATATTTCAACCATCCTCATTTACATTATAGGGTTTAAAAAAATTAATTATAGAAGAGTAAAATGTTAAGTAACAATAATAAAAATAAAAGGCTGATTTTATCCCATATCAACCAACATATCCAACACCCATAAAATAATCATGAAATCCATGAATCACATATCACTCCCATTTCCCTAAATTGGTTTTTTATATTTATAAACTTCTATATTCCTTAAATATTTTATCTTATATATTGTTGCCTTTATCCCATCAAACTGGATCAACCAAAATAGTAAATATTAAGGAATATTTCAACAAAATTTTTGGAATGTATCACAATATGAAAATAAACCATATTATTCCAAAGTACAAGGGTTAATTTTTGGTATCCTCTACCTTTACCATTTCTTCACAAACTACTTCAAACAATAAGGAAAGTAATGATAAACCAAATATTGAAATAACACCTTATAATCTATCATCAACCTAAAGAAAAAACCTCATCATGGAATACCCACTTCATCTCTCACAATATGACAATGTAAATTGACATAAAGTTCTTCAAGAAGTGAACATAGAGAAAGCCATTAAAGAATAGAAAATGACTCAACATTGATAAATAATACTCAATATCTCTAGACATAGACAAAATCTTAAAAGGAGGGGGATACAATTACCCCGAGTATTCACATTAGTTTATAGATATTTGAGAGAACATATGGAATAATATTGAGTTTTGATGGAGTTTTCCTATTTATAACTATTTTAGTTTTAGAATGTAATGACATAGAACTGTTATCCACTCTATAATGAACTGGTTTTCACTAAAAAATACAGTGAAACCCAAAGTTTTATGTTGTAAAAACCCTCAACCTAACAAATATCATGAATCTATGACATGGTCCTTGGGAATATCCTACAAGTGCAGGTAAACTCCATGGTGAAATCTGAGACAACAACACAATAACCACACAATATGTTTGGAAACAAATATCCTCATCCCGAGCCTCCATGACATAAGAACAACTCCATATAGATAGAACTATCACTGATACCACATCGGGCCATAGTCCAAATACTATATGATAACAATCCCTAGATCAAAAAGGTTGAAAATCTGACCTCCTGAAGCCCTACATCCCACCTTCAAATTCTACTATGTAGCTATTCCTTATAAATAAATCTAAAAAAAGGGTCCATTATATTTTAGAGCTAAGGGATCCCGACTCCTAAGGATCCATGACCTTACACCTAAGATACTCTTTATATATATATATATCATATAAGTGTAAAATCCTAGAGCATTTTACACCCCAACCTATCACACTACACTACAAACTATCCCCAATCATCATTTCATGGGTTAATGCACTCCTCTATGTAACATAAACATTCCCCAACTATAGTTTTATCTTAGAATAAGTCTAAGATCCCTCAAACATCTCCCAATCACTTCTAACACTTGAAAGTCACAATATAATATGCTAATAAAATTTGTGTTGTTATAGTTTGGCTAACGATGGTCCATCTTTATATCATGCTTATTATAATGATTTATTTACAAACTATTTTTTTTACAAATTGAGTGTCTTTTGATATCACTATAAAATAATAAAATTTATTGGTATTTTCTAAAACCACTAATAAATAATACAAATAATGTTTTTATATATTCTTTTTAACTGGTGGGTTTTTTATTTCGAATATGTTTTTTAATAATTCACTTTTATTTGGTTTTGGTTTCTACATAGAAGAGTCTTTTAGTGATATTTTAAACCACTGATAAATGTTATATTTAATTAATTAATAATTAATAATTAATTTGGTAAATATTCATATATACACGTAGATGTGAATATATATATATATATTATAAATATATTATAAATTGTAAAAAAAATTATATTTATGAATTTATAATTAATAATAAATGATTAATCATCAAATAATTATATTTATTTTTTTTATATTATTAGTAATTAGTAATTCCATCCTTTAAATTAATATATACATATAAAGTAGTAAATTATTTATAATTTATATTTACTAATTTAAACATATTAAAATATATATCGATATATGTGTGTGTGTGTGTGTGTTTATGCATTTTTATAAATATAAAACTATGTATATAAAAATATATTCACACATATGTAAATATATATAAAAAAATAAAAAAAAATAAAAAAAATAAACATATACTACAAGTAATAAATATTCAAAAATATATATTTAAATATTTATTGTAAAAAAATATTTAAATAAATACATAAAGAAATAAAAACATAACAAATTCTCACATAAATAATTTATTTATTAATATTTATTTTTATATTTATGAGTGAGTGTGTGTGTATAGAAACATGTATATATGTTAAGGAAGTACCACCCTTGAAAATGGTTCAGTACCTGGCTCTAAGCTAGGGGTGAATGGGGTCAAATCCCACTCTCCATAATATAGATATTATTTTTAAATATAGACTAAGTCAAGTAGAGAAGACTTTGTGGGGCCAGTGAAGCAGGTGGGGCATGACATGGTGGGATATTGGAGTTAGTCAGGGTACTTGAACTGGTAAATAATAATTTTCAAAAAAAATTAATACATTGAAAAATATACAACCCTCATAAAACATATATATCTACTTCTAAAAAACGTCCATTAAATAATTTATTATGTTTTATAACATCATTATAAATTAATTTCATACAAAGGTATTGATATTTATTTTAAATCCAACATGAATTATTTGAAGATGGTTTACCCAACTAAAAAATACCAAAAATACTATATGTAAATGAGATTTTTTTGTGCTGTTTTTATCATGTAGTATAATGAGTTATATGTGACAAGTTATTTTTCAAGTGATAAGACTTTTGGTTTGAGATTCAATGTTATCATCACCATCATCCTAATTATAAATTCTAATTGTCCTTATTATTGTTATCATGTTTTGATTAATTATAAGTGATGGATATTACTCTTGTATGCATGATATTTGATGGTTTTTTTGGAGAGTCTGATAAACACATGTCAAACCATTATTACGAGGATTATTTTTGGGTAAAAATATGATTGTGGTGAGTCTTCTATCCCAAGGATCATCCCAAAGGGTTGTAAACTCATATTCCACTCATAATTATAATGATTTATCTTTATGAAGGATGTATGAGAGATTCTATAATGAATATTTTGTAGTGTTATACACACATTAATTACTACATTCTATTCAGAACTCATTTTCAAAGAATCATATAGGTAAATGTCATCAATTTTACAAAAGTCATTAACAAATAGTTGGATATATACATTTTATCTATTATTACAATGAGTGTATCAATGTGATTATACCATAACTTATAATCATATAAAGTTATGATTACTTAGCCATATGGGGAGCATTGGATGGTAACATGGACCATCCATGTATGAGGTGGTTTCACAATAGCCTTAGAGAGGATATCCTATCTTATTTATCTTAGATTAGAATAAAAATATACAAAAATCAGCCAAAGAAAGTTTTATCAATCATTTGGGTAGCGTGTTGGGACATGATGATGCATCCTGAGTGTTATATATGTTTTTGTAATTTATTTTTCAAACAATAAATGTATACAAATATATAGTATATAATCTCCAAATCACATTGGTGGTTACTTATAGAGTTTTATAATCACACCCAAAACATAAACCTTAGTGATTTTTTATATCCTATCTTTTGCATAATGGTTAGGATAACGGTACTTGTATAGGTGTTTGAGTTTGAGTATCTCATTGGGGAAGTATTAACACAAACCAAAATAGGTATTATCATTAGTTTATTCACAAAGGTATCAATAACCATCTCTATATAAATTGAATTTATAAACAATATAATATATTTATGTTTATAGTAAACCACCACTATATCTTTTTCATTTTAACATTTAGTGGAATTTTTATTAAAAATGCAGCTAATTTTTTTCAAAAAAACATAATTTTTACCCCTCCTCTATCTCCTTTAGAACCCCTCTCCTTGAGCCCCCACCCTCCTTGATCCCTCGCCACCAACGCTCTCTCTACCCCACTCATCACTCACCTCCTAGTTCCACCACCACTCCACCTTATTCCCCAAGCTCTCTCCAGTATCGGATCCCTCCCTACTGACCTCCCCCTCAGCCCTTACAACCCATCACCACTAGCCACAACCCCCTCCCCAACCACCCCCCCATTGTATCCCGAGCACCCATGTCTTCCTCGATCCCTCACAGCTCCCCAATCACTACTCCTCCTCTCCAATGGATCCTCCCCCATATCCCCCAAGAACCCCTCTCCCTCAATCACTCACTTCTATGCCCTTTTACCCCTCACCATTATCATTGATGTATGTGCCCAAAATCTCCCTTTCCTCCTTAAAGTTGTCACCACCGCCCACATTCCCCCTTGCATCCCATCTCGGTTGATCCCTAACGACCAGTAGCCAAGCCATTTCTATACCTGCTAAAACATACATTATGGTAAATTTTCTATATATTTGATATTTTAGTTCCTAAATGGGATTTCAATTGATTTATTATATTTTTTGTGAGTTTAATTATTAGAAATATCAATAAATTTCATGTTTAATTATCTGCAATATTAATAAATTATATTGTTAATATTATTTATGGATACTAAATTATGTGTATAATAAAATTTAATGTTTAATAATTAAAATATTGTTTCATAGTTAAGAATATTATTATCTTGAATTTTTTATTAATATGAATATTCATATAATGTTATAATTATTAATAATATTAATAAGTTGCATATTTATTATTTAATTAAATATTTAATTTTATAAGTAGTTGTAATAGATTGAAATATTTTATAATAATTCATTAGTAATAAAAGTATAGTTTAATTAATAGTTTACATAATTTTATTTTTATGTGATCGATCCAAAAAGAAATTTTATTTTGAGAAAAACAATTGTTAAGACTCCAATATTTTTAAAACCTTTATTTGTTATTTTTTAAATATTTTAAAACATTTTTGGGAATTTTTATATGTATTCTATTTCATTACCCTACATTATTTTAAATTATTATTAGTTTTAAAGGTTGGTTTTTTAATTATCATTGGTGGTTTTTTCTTGGGTTTTAAAAAGTATTTGAAAATGGTTCTTCATGTGAATATTTTTTTAAAATATTTTTAAATAACCATATATGATTTAATAATGAAATTCTTGTGGTGTTTTAAATATTATGTTAATTTTTATAAATTACTTTAGTTTATTTCCCTAAATGGGACAAAAATATTTTATTTTTAAAATGGGGAAAAAATTATGGTATACTTACATTTATGAAATATGTTTTCTTATAATTATTTAATTTTTTAAGGGGAAATAATAATTTTTTAGTGGTGTTTTAAATGTGGTGGGTTCAATTTTTAGGTATGCTTCTTGGTTTAAGTTTTATCCATTTGATTTCAGTCGTGAAGTGCTGCTTCTTTTAGATTATTTTTCATGTAATTTTTATTTTTCTCCACATAAATTTGTTGATGAAAAGGGGAAAAGTAATTACTTTAGGGTTTTCCACAGGCTTATTCCTTTTTTCTGTTTAGCTATATTTCTATTTTAAAATAGTGAAGGTCATCGATTTTGTGTCATACTCTTCCAAATCATAGAGTAGATGAGGTTTATTTGGTATTTATCGATTGTTAAGATATTTTAGGTTCTATCCTTGATTTTTATCAATGTAATATTGATCATCTAGGTGATTATTTGGGTTTTATCCTTGATTTTAAATGAATTTAAATTTACCATGAATAATTTTTATATTTTATGAATGCAAGAATTTGAATGTCATACTAAAATAGACTATGTTAGAAGATATCACAGTTTCATGTTCTTGTTTTTAGATAAAAAAATCTTGGTTTGCATAATTTTCAAAGAAAGGGCTAGCTATAGAGACAATCTTGTTTTTTCAATATAAAATAAAAATTGATAACATAAAAATTAGAAATTCTATAAATCTAACGTTGAATTGAATCATTTTTATGTTGAATTTGTGTTATGTTGAATCAAGACCCAATCTAGGTCAATGATGAACATTGGTGATGTTTAATTTTGATTTTTCTCATTTGATTAATCATTTTGTCATTATGTTTGAATGTATAGGGAGAAAAGTGAAAATCCAATACCTATGAAGAAAATTTGGATTAATTAACCTAGAAACACACCTAGGGATGCTAGGGGTTTTGAGTAATTTTTAGATTATGAAATTTTAAACCGATTAGCAGACGATATAATAAAATGTCAGTGTCCAGATTTCAAGTAGCTGTTGAATTGAAACGAAGTATATGAGAAATTGATATTGAAAAATTTTATTTCTCGATATGTAGGTTGGATTTGGTATGGTTAATCAAATGTTATGAAGATTTAAAATAATGAAAATGCTGTAAATGAATCACAAAGTGACCTCGTAGAGGAGAATTCAGTTATGAATTTGTTAACTGACACATTTGGTTTTACAAAAAACAATTTCCATTATTTTAAAACATCAAGATAACATTTTGTTGATCCAGAGTAGGTTAATATTTCTCATAACTTCAGTGAATAAAAAACGAGTTTTAATAATTTTTTGAAGATAAACAAAAAAACTATATTAATAGTGGTCCAGGTATTCAATGTTTTCCATTCTAGTTAAGTTGTATGACATCAAGTGTCTTATTGAAATTACTGAAAAAGAAATGTTCAGGATTTTTTAGTTTCTACATGATTAATTTAATGAAGCTAAGGTCCTTACATCATTCTATGAGATGAATAAATTTATAAAAAACATGGACTTGATTATACCACGATACTTTCATGCCCCAATGATTGCATGCTTTGTTGGGTAGAATTGTGTGATAAAGAAGAGAGAATAATATTTCATACACATACATGGAAGATAATGAACAACAATGTGGGTATTAATCAATGTAACCCTTGGAAAAAATAAAAGGTGAAAACACATGCAAAGGTATTGTGTTTCCTTTCTCTAAATCCATTCTTGAAATGATTTTTCATGTCATCAATAAATGAAAAAGAGAAGAAGTGGCATGATCAGGATATTAAATTTGGATTGAAGATTCAACATCCTGGAATATATTGGATTCTCTTTATCCATATTTTTATTCATATCCTTGGAATGTATTTTTTTGACCTTATTTTGATGCTTTTAACTCTTTTGGAACATTATGTACAAATTACAGTATTTGGAAATTCATTTTGATTCTCTATAATCTACCTCCATATATGTGAATGAAGAATACTACTTTCATTATTTTGATGATTATTCCTAGAATCAAAATTATGGTAAATGACATTGATGTATACCTTCAACCTCTAGTCAATGAATTGTGAGAATTATGGGATGATGGTGTGGAAACATATGATTCTTCAATGAGAAAAATATTCAAAAAATATTCTACTATAATGTGGAAAATTAGTCAGTTTCCTAGACTAGTAAATTTATCTATATTTAACACTCTTACTAGTTTGGGTTGTCCTATTTTTCATTTTGATTTTGAACCTCATCAAGTACCTTATAGAATAAAATGGTATTTAATGTTTCAATGTCGATTTCGTAATCATTCTCATAAATTCAGTTTTAACAAGAAATTATTAATAGGAGATATTGAAATTATAAATCTATTGAGGGTGTAATATGGTTCAGAAATCTTGGAAGAATTAATAAATTTCACTGAATAATTTTGAAAATATATTCAGTCTAACGATGGCGGGAAAGGGTATGAGGTATGATATCCGAAGTAGCAATAACACATCAATTAAAGAAAAATAGTATTTTTTATAGTTTATTATGGAGGGTTTAATTTGATAGATAATAATATTATTATAATGCATATTGATAAGAACATAGTTGACAAGGTATTGATAACATTGCTTAATGTGCAGGGTAAATATAAAAATCTTTTTATGCTCATAATTATTGTGAGTCAATGAATATATATATATTTTTTTAAAAAATTAGAATATTAAGTTTCCTATGGCTATTTTTACAATGAAAATAAATGAGAAATACATATTCTTTAAAACATTAAAGAATTTAAATGTGCCACTTTGATATTCATATAAAACATCATGGTTCATCAACTTAACAAATCAAATGTTACATGGATTGAAAATTCATGACCCACATATTTTTATGGAGAAGCTGTTTCCATTAGAATTATGTAATATGTTAACTAAAAAAGTAACTATGGTTATTGTTCTATTTCTTACCTTTTTCAAAGTGATTTTTGGAAAAATGCTATATCCAACAAATCTTGATAACCATAACGAAATAACTGTTTTGACACTTTTTAATTTGTAGATGTTATCTCTCCCTTCATGAATGACAAACATGATTTATTTGACAGTTCATTTTGTTAAAGAATATTAATTTCTTGTACTGATATAGTATCTATTGATATATCTATTTGAGATGCATGTTGATATTATTTTTATTTTTATTGGTGTATTTTAATTTATCTAGTCATTGCATAATTTTTTATACGTTTCATATTTTTTTGATTAGGTACTAATGTCATTTGAAATCATATGTGAGCAATAATGCCTAACGAGAAGGCTGTATTATTGTTGGTTACATAATGAAAGAGTTCAAAACAATATTATATATATTTTCCTGGTATTGAGTCCATATTCGATCATTCTGGACATACTGATGAAATATCAAGTTATTCTTATTCTAAAAATCTATAATCCATATTTCCAACTATTGGACAAACAATTGGAAATGGGATTAATGTTACACTGACTAAATTAGAGTTCCCACAAGAATATAAATATGTACTATTCAATAATTTTATTGTAGTTCCATTTATTGAATAATTGCGATAGTAATTAATGATGCGAATAATGGGATGAGTTTGAAATGAGTTGTAATTAACAAAAGTAATTAACAAAGAGATTTTAGAATCATTCAAAAATCTTGTAAGTATATATTCATATTCAAATTATTGATGCATTGTTAATTTTTATATGTAAAATGTAACACCTTATATATTTTATCTATGATGATGAATGTTGAGAATAAAGATATATTATCATATGATTTGAATTTTTGTCTTGAGTTCCTTTAGGGAAGATAAGATATTTAATGTCTATAATATTCACGACATTAGGTTTCGTACAATTTTTCATGAAGAAGAATTAAAAAATCAAAATTGATGTGTATTTACACTTGTAGAGGTCTGATATTATGAGAGGCTGAATGATATAATTTATTTAAACAATCCTGGCCAGTTTTCGGTTGTCTTATTTAAATTAATGTGGGTTAAAATCGATAGAGGTATAATGAAATATTCCTTAAATTGTACTTCTATTAACTTCTCTCACTTGATGGATACCAGTGAGTGCACAGAGCATGGTATATTTATATTGGATTAATAAGAGAAGATGGTTTATTATGTGGATGATGAAATACATGAATGTTGGAGTGTTTTTTACACTTAATGTAGAAAGACTTATATGAAATGGGTGACGAAGATCAGTTGGTTATTTATGAAAATTAACCTCATCAACCACAAAACATTGAACAATTTTTTACTAACAATATAGAAATAGTAGAACTTTCAAGAGAGAGTGAAAATGAAGGAATCATAATAATGGAGTTTCATAACAATGAATATATTGAAGATAAATATAATTGAATGTATAAATTGGTAATGAAAATATATTATAATATTTCATTGATAAGTGTTTCATTAATATATACATTGTTCTTGTTCTTATTCATTTTTTTCTAAAAATATTTTAGTTTTGAATTTTGTATAAATTGAATATAGATTATACGTTTTAAATGTTGGATGTTGAGAAAAAACAAAATTCAGGATCCTAGTTGATCAACGTATCGAAGAATTCCACTACCACCATCATCTTTTATGGATATTAGTTACTCTATTGTACCTGATACTACTAGTGAGATATGCATTTACCTAGATTTCATTAGAATAACACCTCCTAATTTACCAATGGTGAGGGAGTAGTTGTTCACCCCTCTCTTTAGGGGATATTGGTGAGTTTCGGTTACTAGCATGTTTTTCATTTTTCAAAAAAAAACTTTATATTTTATTAATTATATAATTCATTTTTCAAAAAAATAAATTCAGACATAGAAAACATACAAATATGAACCTTGAAGATACAAGGGACTTAAATGTCTTAAAAATTATTGTTCCATTTGATGATTTCAGGTTGCCTATCAGTGATTTTTTAGGATTCTATGGGTAGATTCATGGACATATTTCTTATGAGATAGTGAGAGTTTTCCATTAATTAGTAATATCGGAGGAATATTCCTATAGTATGGGAAAATGTGGTCTTCGATAATTATGTAAAGTTAATATTAATTTAATATTCCTTGATAACTATTTTATAATATATTAGTAAAATTTTATAATATACTTATAAAGTGTTATGTTTTTATTACTAGATATTTATTTTATTTTGATTTCCCTGACTCTATTTCACACACACAGACTTTGAAAATTTTGGGAATGAAATGGGGATATTTTAAATGGAGATAATTGCATGAGTTTGATGAAACTTCTCTAAGAACATGGAATATGAATGAGAAACATATTGAATGAATTTCTCAGGAGTAATGAAAGATCTTTGTCGATATCAACTGCGATGCATCTCTTGAATTAATTTCACATTTTTCAGTTTCATAATAACATAAGAAGAGTAAAATTATATTTTTTTATTAATGTTACTATTTTTGTTGGAATTATCAAAACAAATACTGTGAATCATTGGAAGCAAGTCATTATCACATTTTTTGGGCTTAGAGTTTTTCTAGAAAAAGAAAAATTTTGGTTATTATTTTATTCATTACTATTTATATCATTTTATTAAACAGATTGTTTTTTCTAAATTGGATAGATTTTTTTATAAAGTATTATGAATAGGTTACTCTATTGGATGAATGGAGATGTGGTTTAATGTTCATAAGAATCCCGATAATAGTTTTGTAAATGACCCTACCAATGATGTTAGAGAAAGTAATTTTAATTAAAATTTCATATTATTTCAACTCTATAAAAACATAATATTGAATAAAATATTATAACAACCAAAAATCCTTAAACCGATTAATTGTGGTTATGGCATGTTTTTTTTATAATATTATTTTAATTATTATGTTTCATTGTGATGAAATAACAATAAATAATAATGAAAATTTTATTATTTATATTATATTATGAATTTAGGATATTTTAAAAATATTTTTTACTTTTTTATTAATAGGTTAAAACTCACGATGTTTAGGATGGAAACCCTTTACAATCATCATCCGTTTCCTAGAATAATAAAGTTGGAATCATTTTAGTGAAGAAAAATCTAGAATGTGTATTAGGGATGGGATGTAGGCCTAATCCATTAGTTTTCTTTATAAGTGTGGCACTATCTATTACTACTACAACCGATGGGGGTTCAATTAGTGCTATTGATCGGGAATTACCAAGAGAAAATTAAATATTGAATGAAAATGTTAAAGAAATTTTTTTAGGAAAACATATTATAAATGGCAGGTGAAAATGGTAAATTCATTAGTTTTTGTGTTTCAATGGATGATCTACATGATCCATGAGGAAATTTCCATCCTTGTAGCTCATCCCACTGAGGTAACTTCAAAATTTCATAGAACATTCATAAATTTTCAAAGAACAAATAAATCATACATAAATAAAACAAAAATGACACTTTTATATAGAAGACACAGATTTCGAGCCATAATGACCACATATTGTTTTGGATTGACATGTTTTCTATCCCTATATGTCAAAAATGAAGTGAATAACGTTATCTATATGTTTGAAAACAATACGAGCTAGTTTGTTTTTTGTTTTGACATGGTAAAAATTTATTAAAGGTACAAAAGCCATTGAAAATGTGTTAGGGGTCAATAGTATTCAAATGTCATTGGATTTCCTGAAAACAATAGAAAATGACAATTGGTTAAATTTTGAATTTTAGGAACTGACAGAACGTTATTCTAAATTATGGTTTTCTCAGGATGGCCTTAATTACATTTTTATTGTTTTAAAACACTGAAACATCTGTGGAATGGTCAAAAAAATATAAAACAACCTCATATTTATGTGAAATCATGGGACAATAACTATTGGGGTGTTTTTTCTACGTATCCAATAATAGCACATCAATTTGACATGCAAGTGTGGACGAAATGAATCGATAAACACTTCTTAATGGTACAAGAGCCTTTAAAAGCAAGTTTCATGAGTTAAAATGTCGAAAAATGATTATATATTTCCCTAAAATCAATGTAAAATGACTGTATATCATATTTTGAAATGTAGGAACTGAAATGTTTCTCAAAATTATGGTTTTTCCAAGTTGGTTGTAGACATGTTTTTAGTGTGTTAAAAAAATGTGCATTGAACGACCAAAAATATATAAAATTACCTCATATTGACATGGAATCATGGTAAAACCACTATTCAATTATTTTTGAGTGGTATACCAAGGAAACACATCAATCTGACGTGTGGTGTGGTCATAATGACTTGGTAAACACATCTTAAAGGTTTAAAAGCCTTTAAAACCATGTGTGTGTGGGGGGGGGGGGGTTCAAAACAAGGAAAATGTACTTGGATTCTCTAAAATTAGGTATAAATGATCTTATATTGAATTTTGATATGTAGGAATTTAAGACATGTCATTCTAAATTATGGTTTTCCCGAGATGGATGTAAAAACACTTTTAGGGTTCAAACCACTAAAACATTCCTAAAATGGTCAAAATTATATAAAGAAACCATAGATTTATGTGGAATCATTGAAAATTACCTTTGAATTATTTTTTATGTGTAATCATAGAAAAAACATACATCTCACATACAATGTGGTCGTAATGAGTAGGTAAACACTTAATAATGGTATAAATGCCTTTAAAAACAAGAATTGGGGGTCAAAACCATAAAACAACATTATATTTACCTGAAATAAATAGAAAAATACCATAGACTGAATTATGAAATGTATTAATCAACCACATGACATTCTGAATTATAGTTTTCCTAGGATGTTTGTAAGTAGGTTGTTAGTGTTTTAAAAAATTAAAACATGAGTTGAATGGTAAAAATGATATAAATAACCTCATAATGATATGAAATCATGGGAAAACCACGACATGGTTATTTTTTACATATAAAAATAGAAAATATGTCAATTTGATTTAATGAGTGGTTATAATGACTCATTAAACACATCATAAAGGTACAAAAGTGTATAAAACACGTTTCAGGGGGGTCAAAACATAGAAAAAGACCTTGAATTTTAATGAAATAAGATGCAAAAGAACATATGTTGAGTATTGAATTATAGGAGCCTATGAAATGTAATTCAGAATTATGGTTTTCCCAGGATGGTCCTAAATATATTTTTACTGTTTTAAACCACTAATACATTCATGGAACAACAAAAACCATAAAAAACAAAATAGATTTTTGTACTGTAGATACCCAAGCATTGCAATGCATGGAAATTGAATTTCATTTTTGGAATAAATAATACATGACAAAAACAGATGCCCAAGGACTGTATTAGTTTATTGTCATTGGAAAATCAAAATGTAATTCTTCCAATCATAGTGAAATATCTTCAACATATCCCATAAAGACCCTTCCCATTTTGTTTTCCTACCTAAAACCATTCATTATATCATGAGGAAAATAAAAAATAGAAAGTGTCAGATCAAATGCTCAGTAAAGGTAGAAATTAAGAACTTCAAACAAAACATAAACATAATAATGTGAATACATGAACATAAAATTTGAATATTAAAAATGTGAGTCATGGAATAAATATTTACAGTACGTAAGGCATAGATCACAAAATATCATTAACCATTATAGAATCGCATTATCATAAAACATGTAATTATGGAAAACTAACAATTACAAAATATGACTTCCACATTAGCCAATGCATTACTATCAATACCATCATAGTGGACAATGTCTATTACTGAATTGTGTTTACTTTCCATTCCAGCCATGTATTAATGAACCAGATTTACTTTCCATTCTATTCATGTCTATTTCACTAGATATAAATATTTACCCAATGCATTGGAGGGAGATATAGGTCCCACCCATCTCATAATCAGACCATTCTTACTTGTGCCATGAAAACATAAATCATTCATCATTGAAAAACTCAAGAAATAAAATGGGTTTTCTTAAACATCATTCCATCATAAAATAATCCATATAAAATACCATTAAATCATTAACACAATATAATCATAGTAATAATAGAGATAAAATTATATCCCTTTTTAAATAGAACCATCATAGATGAAAAATAATTTTGATAAACTGGTTAAACTATGTTCTTGAGGGAAAAATCATTTCTTCTTAAAAAATGTTTTATTTTTATAAAATGTCGTGAAATATTAAAAGAAAAGAATTTAGATGCAAATAAACCTGAAATATTGTAGAGGAATCTTCTTATAAATAAGGCCTCATGAAACTGTAAAAATCCATTCATGTCGCATAAGTTAAAAAAACATTCTCCTCGAACTTTTGTCAGAAAAGTCAAAAAGTACCTCATATGGTAAACCAAAGAAAGATTCCATCCATACCATGTAGTAAAAGTCATAAATGAAAAAAATGAATTTAAACATATATATAATAATATTAAACATTTTATGAAAACATATTTATAATACATGGACATAGATGATAAATATATCCCCAGTAAATACTTCTGAATAAAAAAACATGGATAAAAATGAGATTGGAAAAGTTATCCCTTACCTTTAGTACGATTTCTTCCATATGTGTCCGACAATCCTATATAGTTTGTTTAAACATATTATTAAATTGTAACAGAACTATAATAATATTTATGATATCATATATTTTTTTACTTATGACTTTATATTACCCGTTCATTTGTCACTTCCTTGTTAAAGCAACGTTTTGGGAAATAATCATCTTATTTATCGTATATGTTTGGAGTTTTTATTCGTGATATTATTACTTAGATCATGAATTAATAAATTCCAGAATTTAAAACATGATTTATATATCATATATATTCAGTATATAAATATAAATATATATTATAGATATATAAAAGAAATGGAATACACCGTTCATGGAGACGGTAGGTCGTACGTACGTATGAGCCCTGTTTTCATTTTCTTATTGAATTGAATGGTAGTAAGTAAATGAAACATATATATAAATAAATAGAGTTTTATTTTTATGTCATATATTTTATGATTATTTGTTATATATACTTTATAATCATTCTTGAATGGTTACATGGAGAATGAATCCCATCGTGTTGTGGAGACGGTAAGCCATCCGTACGCACTAGCAACGATATCCTACCCATAATTGATGAATGGTATTAAATTGGATGGTGTATACTATCTCTTAATCAGTATCATTTTATAATAATAATATATTGTTATTATTTCCACCATTATACCCTTCCAATTATGGTGGTTTTGAAAGACACATTACACCACATCGTGGAGATGGTAAACCGTACGTAAGCACGCACGATGATTTTGTTTTTTGTAGGATGGATAGAAGGTGAAATATTGTTGTCTAATATTTATAATAAAATATCATAATATGAGTGATATTGATGTTATTACTTTATAATGAAACAAGTAATGAATAGGATGTAGAAGAAGAATGAAATTTGAATGAATTGTTAGAAGAGATTACGTCTTTCTCGACGTGCCTTCTTTAATTTTCATCTTAGGGAACTAGAGTGGGTCTTTTTAGAAGAAAATAACCTCTATAATTTTACTATGGAATATTATAAGAGAAATGGAAAGAGTTTTTCCAAGCAACATGGCTCAAAATTGAGTGAGGAGGAGAGGGATGAGGTTCCCTTTTATAAAAGAGGAGAGGGGCACTTTAGGAATGTACTAAAATATTAATTTATTATAAATTCAATATCGATTAAAAAAGGTCCACGACTTATTAATTCAAATTTAAGATGATTTTGGTTTTAATACAAAACATTCTATAATTTTGAGACATGTTTTGAAAATTTTATTATCCTCATCGTTTTTGTTTAACCATTATTTTAACTTTTTTAATCTTACCATGATATCATGTTAATTATAAATTGTGGGTTAATGTAAATACCATATCATGTCAAAAGTCCCACATAAATTTATTTATAATATATTTGGACTTATATTAACAATTTAGATGAATTTTATATTTTCATGAATTTAATATCATTTAATAAACTATTTTATGTTATAAGTTATGAATTATATCAATTTTGGACACTATTCATTCATGATTTTTTTAAAATTAATAACAAACTGATTACATCAATCCAAAGCCAATAAATTATCCATAATATGTCAATATTATCCATAACATTAGTGGATGACATCAAAATTCTCAAATTAAATTTATTTTAATATTTATAAATTCTGATTTTTGAATCTTTCATTAATGAGGTAATCACTACATCATAATTGTGTCATTATTAGCACCAAAATATTCAACAAAAATAATGGAGAAAACAGAGGCCCCACGCCCTTCCTCGAGAAGCCCCAACATGAATTCCCCCTAGCTACGCGGCCGCCATTAAGCACCAGAGGTGGTAATGCTCCGCGAACGCCCTGACGTTCGCGAGCCCACCGCGAAGCACCTGAGGTGGCAATGCTCCACGAACGCCCTGACATTCGCGAGCCCGCCACGAAGCAGAGGAGGCGGTAATGCTCCGCGAACCCAGTTCATTTTCGCAACCCGCGGTGGATCAACCGAATCCCCCTTCGCGCCGCGTGAGCTCTGCTTCGCATCGCCTCATGCCTATAAATACCGAGCTCCCCCTGAGCTCTCTAGATGGACAATCAAACCTTTTGGATTCTCAACTCTCAAATCGCGAAGCACTCTTCGCTCTGGAAATCATGAGCTCTGTGAGGTATATTTGCTTCGCGAGAGACCTTCACCTTGTCTCATTTTGATCCCCTCTTCCGAGAGGGATGACCTTCGCTAAGCCTAAGGTAATTCGCGAAGGAAGGGGATTCCCAAGGGAACCTGGGCAGTTGCAGAGCGTTTATGCTTCACAAAACACCCATCTTGTACACGTGACCCACATGCCAAGGCAGGGTCACTGTACTTTGGGAACCACACTGCTTCATAGCACCTTGCTTTGCGAGGCACCTTTGCTACATGAGGCAGTGCTCTATGAATAACATTCCACTTCGTGAAACACATCACACTCGCGTCTCTGCCCCATGCTAAGGCCAAGGCACTTCACTTCGTGAAGAACACCCCTTCGCAAGTTCACTCCACTACGCAAAGCAACCATGATCCGAAAGGCCCCTACCTGTGGACCCCTCTTCTTGGAAATTCCTCATCCCGTGCGACCCTTTAGGTTGGCACGATGTGATTTCAATGTCCCATGGACAACACCACCCATAGCATTGCTTTTCCCAATGCTTCATCACATAGGCACGCTAACGGCTATTGCTTCTTTGCATAGCCATGCTAACGTGGACCCCTTGATGGTTTGCTCTATAACACCCCTTCTACACGGCCTTGCCGATGCCTTCCCTTCCACAAGGGGCAGAGGGAACCAGCTATGTATGGCCTAGGTGTGTAGAGAGAACCCACCTCTTCCGAGCTGCAGGACATTAAACAGCTAAGCACCTCGTCCTCAACACATGACGTTAAACTGTGACCCAACCCCGTGCCTCGCACACAGGGTCCCCCCGGCTTAAACATTCTTTATGCCCCTGGTCCCCACAGGGTATGATATCCTCCTTCTGGGAGTGGCGTTTGTTTGTGGGGAAGGGCATCCACCTTGGTGTAATCCCCCTAGCCCCTCTTACGGAAGGTAGCAACCATGCACCTCCGTACTTCCTCACCACGAGGGCCAGTGGAGGGCATGATAGGGAACGAGGAACCTCCTTCCTTAGATCCCAAATCCCTCTCCCCCTCTGCTTTTTTTCTCTCGGGCCTCCATCCTGGAGTAAGTCCCGGTACCATGGGCCGCTCAACACATAAGCCCCTCTTCGCTTCTCACGGATTCACTCTTCGCGACTTGATCGTCAGGTGTATGTTGCCTCTTGTTTCTCACACCGACCACGACTCATGTGGTCTTAGAGTAAGCATCGACCATGAAAACCCCTTTGTCCAACATGACGTTAAACTGTATACCTCTGTACAGCATGATGTTAATTTGTATGTCGTCATCCAGCATGACGTTAAACTGTATGCCGCCGTCCAGCATGACGTTAAACTGTATGTCGTAGTCCAGCATGACGTTAAACTGTATGCCGTCATCCATCATGACGTTAAACTGTATGCCCTCATCCAGCATGACGTTAAACTGCACACCTGAACTACTGGGACTTTGATCCATGTCAAGGCATGGTATGTTGGAAGCCTCATGAGGTTCAAGACCACCACCTGTGGACCCATGGCTTCACCTTCATGTCGGTTCGCTGGCAGAAACCCTACCTGAACTAAGTGGACATTGATCTATGTCAAGGCATGGTATGTCGGAGGCCTCCCTGAGGTTCAAGCCCCTTCACCCATCGGACTAAGGTCCTTCTTCATGTCGGTTCGCTGACACCCACATCTATACCCAAACTACGGGGACTTTGATCCATGTCAAGACATGTTACGTAGGAAGCCTCACGAGGTTCAAGCCCACCACCCAGTTGTTTCTTCACATTGGGTTACACCCTCATCCCGTGTGACATTAAACTACATTTCTGTCCAGCGGTAAGCCGTTGCGACCAACCTGAACTACGTGGTCATTGATCCATGTCAAGGCATGGTACATAGGAAGACTTCATGTGGTTCAAGCCCACCATCCACCTAGAATAAGGTCCCTCTTCACGTTGGTTATCCGACACGCCCCTGTCCTGCATGACATCAAACTGCATCCCAATCCAGCGGTAATCCTTTGTGACCCTGCCATCCAGTTGTTCCGACACCCTATCGTGTAAGTATGACATCCCCTTTTCCCAAACTACATGGAATTTGATCCATGCTAAGTCATAGTACGTAGAAAGCCTCACAAGGTCAAAGCCCACCACCCATTGTGCCAAGGTCATTTTCATGCCAGTTTTCCAGTGCTCAACCTGAACTACATGGTCTTTGATCCATGCTAAGGCATGGGACATAGGAAGCCTCACAAGGTTCAAGCCCACCACCTGGTCGTTCCGGCCTCATTCATGCCAGCCCTCCCATCACCTTGGGCGTCCTAGAGCGTAAGCCCCACACATTCATTCTGAACTACGTGGAATTTTATTCCCTGTCACGGGGATACGTAGGAAGTCTCTTTGAGACTCAAGCCCATCAACACCGCCATCTCCACAACGACTCCATTTCATTCCTCCTTCACTCCATCCAATTCTCCACCATCCATCCTGATTCTTAACCGGGCCACCACATCCCGGTGAGATCATGCCGCCCCATTCCCCTCCACAGCATTTAGGGAGCCGCCCACGGGCTGGCTCCAATATCAGCATTCCCTCAAGGGGGATTCCTCAATCTGATCCACTCGAGCTGGTGTTTTGATCAGGCTGATCCGTCTCCACTGGACGTTAAACATGCGGCATACCCTGTGTTAAACATGGGATGCTGTAGAAAACCTCAGTTACATGCCTATGGAATATGATTCCCCATGCTTGATGTGGGATTCATCGGGCTTCCACGCCCGCGAGAAGCCCTATAATAAGGGACAAAAGAAAAACATGCCAATTCCACAGCATTCAGACACGTTAATGATGCCTTGACGTGACTACTCCCCCGACTGAAGGTTGCTACCCTGACCGAACCCTTTGTAATGTCCTGACAGAAGCAGTGTAATTAACCGGCATCCATGGAAACATGGAACTGGGAAGAGTTTCATGAACAACGTATTAAATCTATGAGGGAGTCCCGGACTAGGTAACGAGTTCTGAGGAAGAATCCACAGAAGGATGAACCGACATCCCATCATCCCGGTTTTGATCAAGGAGTAGACGTCCCTAAATAAGGAACGGATGCTGCCCGCCTTTTGAAAGCGGGAATGCGGGGCAACACAAAAGTCGCACCTGTCGCGCCCTAGTGGACGAACATGCGAGCCCTGGAGAAAGCGTCGGAAATAGAAATTTTGAACCCGACATGAAGTTCTTCTCCTCAATGTGGATATTAGTAGCATTCGATACATCAGTAGATTGACGTGTCACCGGATCCAGATATCCGGCGCCGGGTCCTGCCAAGAAAATAGAGGTCCTGGCATGAAACTCAACAGAAGTTGGGGCAGAAGAACGTGGGGAATTTTTTTCTAAAACACAGTCTGCGTGGATCCATCTTACCGGCCACGGAAGACGGAATGCCGCTGGGGCACTGGTTGTCGGTTTCTTTTCCTTGTAGTTCTGCTGAGTTAATCTCCCTGCTTCTCAGGAATCAGGTTGCTGTTACTGGGACACGATCGTCGCCCGCCCGCCTACGTAGGGGCTGGGGCAATACCAGCACAGCTGCTCTGCGTGGCTCCACTGCTTCCACAACAGCGTCTACATCCACGAATGTGGGGCGCCCACGCCCTCTCTCTCCATCGAAGGTCATCCAATGAAAGGTGGTTAATGACCTAGTACATTGTTACAAGGAAGAGGGCATAATCCCAACTCAGGATATGGCCTGCCTAGACCTGGAGGCGTCCAGGCCCTACCGCCAACGCCGCCCTTGAGGGCCACGCAGGGAGCCCCTGCTCCCCACCCCAACATTTAGTTGTTTCGGGAGCCTGTCCCTGAAACGCCTTGACGACTTCCTGCCTTACGCTGATGAGTTGGGTGACGTTCGGCTCAGCCGGGTCAAAGTCCCAACCCAAGGAATCCAAGCAAGGGACCCCACCCGACCGCGTCAGCGCCGCTGTCTGGCCTTGCCAAAAGAGCAGGTATGTTATGCGCATGCACCACCCACACCAGCTCGCCTGACCCGACGCCGGCATTGGGCCCGAGTTGTGGACACCCGCCAAGGGACATCCACATCGACAGCTACTGTGACCCGAGCCACCACTGAAACATATCACAAATTCCCTTCACATGCTTAGTAGGTTAACTCCTGTTCCCAACCGGGATCGGGTCCCCAATCGCCCCACGGGCAGGCTAGGTTGTCTCTCCGGGTCGCAGGCTTGAGTGGTGATCGCAGCGAACCAATCCGTGGTGATGTCACCCCGTATGGAGGCCCTCCCCGTACCACCACTCCACAGAGTGTGGGCCTTCCCCGCTCTATGGTTCTTCATGGAGGTATTCCCCATGCAACCCCCAACCCGAATGATGACCTGCCCTGTGGAAGCGACACTCGGCGCGGAAGCATTTCTCGTGCCCACCACACCGGGTATGGAGTACCTCCTGCCCCCGACCGTCGATATGAAGGCATTGGCCATCTGGTCCCTCTTAAACGTGGGGATCCAACTTATGTTATCTCCGCAACAGGCGAAGGTCCTCCTAACCCTGGCAACCAATGGGGTGAAGGTCAACCTCGCCCCACCCGCAGCAAGCATGGATATCCTCCCCATTCTCCCGTAGATTCCAACAAAGGTTTCGTCCGCTCATGTGCTATTCATGTAGGTCCTCCCAATGTTCCCTTCTAGATTTTCCCCAGTTCCCCTCGCACCCTGGTTTTCTCAAGTGGAAGTCCTCTCCGCCATGGCCCCAACACGGCCCCGAGACTACATGTCGGGAATCAACCTTGTCCCGAAGATCCATCTAGTGGCAGGAGGGCGGGTCGTCGCCACCACAAGAAGAATCATGGGAAAGCCCAAGGGAAGATCAAACCGGCCCACTTCTCGGACTCTGAAGCAGAATGCAACTCGGCATTGGAACCCTCCCCTCATTCCTCTGTATCAAGGACTGGGGCAGGAACAAGGCATGTCAGCCTCATCCTTCCAGAATGCGAAGTCCACCGGATTCCCACCTCTCTTCGCAGGTACATCCAAGAGGACGAAATTATGGGTATCCTGTAGGTTCCGACTGCGAATTCACCACCATCGTCACCAGAAGTTCCCTCTACCTCAACCATAGATCATAGAGAGCTATTTTGGGGACCGATGGTGGTTGAGAAATAGTGTGACCCATCATCGGTAACTGCGATCCCTATACCAGAGGCTGTGGATATCATCCCATCGTATTGTAACATTGTGGTTAGGTCACCGCACTCTTAAGAGGATGGCCCAGAATTCGGCGGCCAGTCGGCTCATTCGCGGTATTCTCCACCACCAAACTTACTGTCCCGACGGTCCGCCTCAGTACCGCTACCAGTTCCTCAGCCACCTTCGGTTGATGACTGGGGAAATATGATGCCATACCCTAAATCCGATCCCAGTAGCTTCTGGAACACTCTCACAGGAGATCACTTCCCGAAGAAGTTTTTTCCAACGGTAGCATCAAACTTTTGTGCACCGGAATCCCTCACCCTGGAGGAAGTAGAGCGCTTCCATCAAACCCTATGGGCTACGCACTTCCGTTTTTACTATCAACGAGTGTTGTACCCTAGGAGCCAAGTGAAATTCAAGGAAATTAGCGATAAATGTCGTCTAGTTGAGTTGGTCACACTCCCCGTGGCCTAGCGCCCAGAGTCACCAGGCCGCCAGAGTGCCCTCCAACAAAAATGCGTTCAGAGTTTCAAGGTGCTCTGAAAAATAATCAGGGAAGCTACCCCCACGTGCAAGTACATGGCTGGGGACAGTATGCCCCCCTACTCTTCCGTCTTATCTAGAGGTATCCCGATTCGTTATGCGACATTGAGGACATTCCCCCAAGGAGTGTTGCGGTCCACATGGATGACATAGTGGACAAAGAGGACGAGCTGGAGTTTCTCGACGGAGACATACCTCATGAAGGTGTACCACCACTGCTGGACCCATCAAAGAGGATTACTCATCAGTAGAGGAACCTTCTAGGCCCCCCTACACCCACCGAGTCACTGGTACTCAGCCGAAATGCCGGTAAGGGTAAAGAACATATCGGAACTGTCAAGCACTCCGACCCGTCTACCTTGGTACAGAGGACAGACGAAGACCCCGAAAAGGCTGCGTTGTTCCAGCAACTTGCTGAGCAGAAGAGGCTGGTCGACGAACTCTTAGCCGAGCGTTCTATAGAGAGGCGACCTGACTATGGTGATCTTAAGCTGGGGCAGCAGGGGCAGGAACAACTTCCGTCCTACGAGACGCCTCTGGGCAACCCTGATCATGCTAATCCCACAGACAGGGCAGAATCCGAAACTCATGGAAAAGGGCGCGATATGTCTTGCCAAACCCTTCGGAACAACAAGGAAATCAGAGGAATCCAGCCCGGGTTCCCCCAGCCACCACAAGGGCCATTCCTCCAGTCACTCCATGAGCCATTGAATCTGTTTACCATGTCGAAGAACTCAGCAATAGACTCTTGTTTAGGGATCCCGGTCAAGACATGAAACCCCACTCGGATGATCATATAGCGGCACTCATCGCCTACCTCGAGGCATTGGAAACGCGACAGGTGGTAGTCCCACCAGATTTCAAGCCATATCTCGAGTGGCTAGATGATATGCTAGCACCCCCAGGTTTTGGGAATCCCACTTTCTTGCCCTTTAACGGTATAGGGGACCCATTGCAGCACCTGACCCACTTTTCTTCCAGGTGTGTCCCCATGATGGGGACCCCGACACAGCAGGAATCCGCCAAGCTCTGATGTTTGGTGCAGACATTGGAGGGCCCTGCATTTGTCTAGTACAGCCAGCTCCCTATTGGATCAGTGACTGGCTGGGAGGATCTCCGCCGGCAGTTCTTATACCAGTTCATCTACACCACGCGAAAGACCAACATTCCAGTCCTCTTTAAGTGCAAACAAAGGCATGATGATCAAGTCGCGGACTTCATCACCCGGTGGAAGGGGCTTACATACTCTCTCGACATGCCACTAAATCAGGAAAAATTACTGATGATGTGCATAGGAAATGTTAAAACAGAACGGGTTCCATCCCTGATCACCCAGAACAACCCAGGAGGGTTCCAGGACTACTCAAATAAGTATCAACTCCACGTGGAAGCTCTGTAAGAGGCTAGTCAGGCACGTCTGCTTCCCCCTGTGATCCCAGCAAGGAGGTCTTCCAGATTCGAGCCCACCACAGTGGCCCAAATAAAAGACCCCAGGCAGCTAGAATTACTACCAGTGGCACCGACTCTGCAACCTCGCAGAGGCCCTCCACCTCAGACACAGGCTCCTACCCAGCAGCGACCGCCTCCGAACCGACAGCTTCCCCCGTGCAATGCGCCACCGCCGCCTAGGCAGGACAATCAGGCACCGTCTACTCGGAAGGCCCCTCCAGCCCCCCGTCATGGCCAGGCTTCTAGATCCCCTTATCTGGAAAGAAGGAACCAGTATTACTTGTTCAACGATAATCAGGACCCCAGTTCCTTCCGAAGTGCCCTAGATTAGGGGATTGTGCGCTTACCTGAGTGCAGAAGGCCAGCAGAGGAAAATCTCACCGATCGCCCTAACTACTGCCCCTATCATCGGATTCTGGGGCACACCCTCAAGTAGTTCTATGTGTTTAAAGACTGGCTCCAAGACCAGGTCGACAACAACATAGTCAGGTTAGGCCCGACCCCGACCCAAGTGGCAGGTGTCTTCGATAGGTCAGAAAGCAGTAGCAATGATGAAGGCAAGTGGCAGCAGGTTCCCAGCCATGGGTCCCAGATGTTCAAAGATTGGATGGCCCGTAAAACCATCTCCTGCACCAATGGTATCATTCGGTCACGCCTGAATCATCCAGAGCCTTTAGAAGATGCGACCAATGCCTCTACGTCGTCATCTCACCCGACCTCTTCCCATAAGGGAAAGTAGTGACGACACTAGAAGAAGAAACGCACTCCACCACTGTCATCGTCATCCCTCACTCTCAGAGATTTTATTCCCCCTAAGATAGAGACACCTCCCAAAATCCACCCAGTGGTGGATGACTCTTTGAGCGATAGTCAGGGGTACGCTTCGGTTAATACAGTGGAGATGGTAAATCAATATATGACTCTCGACAAGGAGGAACGCCAGGCAAGCCTCCCCCACATCCCTAGACGACGTCAACGTTAGTGGAACCGTGAACGCTTGGGTCGTCAAGGCACATCAGTGGGAGATTTCAGTCAGGCCGTGCATGATACTGAAACTAGACAGCAGGCCCTGCGCAGAGCTCAGCACGCACAACCTCATTTAGTGCCCTCAGATCTACCTCCACCGTCGTTCGTGCTACTAGATTAAGCAGAGCTGCCCCGTCAGTACTACGGCCAGTCTTTCCCTACTACAAGACAATCTCAGTTGTCCGGTCCTCATTCAGCAGCAACTCTTCAAGAATCAACTACTAGGTAGTGGGATGTACCCAGTACCATCCAGTCGTCGTTCCAGCTAGTGGGGCCCGCCATGCTTCCAATTGTAGAGAGACCTCTTGCAAGCAGAGGCTCACATTTTCCATGGAATTATTATGTTCTGAGGCACATTGTCGGCATTCTATCAAGCCTTTCTATCCTCCAGGATATTCACCTATCGTATGAAATGCGTGAGGCACTTGCCAAGGTCCTATGGAGCCCCCTCTAGTTTGAGACGAAGGTAGCAGCTGCAAAAGCCTTCCACACTGAGGCAATTGAAAACACCAAATACCAGGAAGTTATCTCATTCTCTGGTGAAGATGAAGACCCTCTCATACATGGGCATATTCTCCCACTGTATGTCACTAGCTAGTTCAATGGTGTGGAAGTCCGCCACTGTCTTGTTGGCATGAGTTATGGGATTAACCTAATCCCGACTCAGACACTGCGAAAGCTGGGTTTGTATGAGGATGATTTAACTCCCCCAGACCTCAGAATCTAGGGATATGACAGGACCGAGAAATCCACAGTAGGCAAGATCCATTTGAAGACCCAGTTCGGTGGCCTAATTTCCAGCACCGAGTTCATGGTCGTCTCCCAGGACACCGCGTACAACGCATTGATGGGCCGGTCATGGCTCCACCTGCATGCAGTGGTCCCTTCTTCATATCACCAATGCCTCAAATACTCCCTCAATGGACGACTAGGCATGCTCCAAGGAGATGCGTCTCCTTTCACCTCTTGTGAAGCCCGCTACCTGGACACCTACTATTACAAGAGCAAGGATAAGAAAATCCTGGAAAGTGAGGATGAACCCGCCCTGGTCCTAAGTGATCCCTAGGCAGGTGTAGATGACCCCTACTTCTTCCCAATCCATCGATTGGAGTCCATAACCCCTGAAATGGGGAAGTGTTTTGTTGTTTTGGGTACAAGAGGAAGGCATATTCCCAAGTCCAAGTGACGACGGAAAATCACCTCGTACTCCAACACCAACCAGGCTCAGGTGATCCCAGAACCTCCTGCCCCTATACGTTATCGGGATGTCAGGCTCATGGAAATAGTGGTATGTCATATGTTTCTCTTACACCGGGCTAGAATCAACCGGCTCAGCCCAACACATCACTAATGCATTGATGTCATCAAGCGTGGCCCCTTGGGCCGAAGGCCAGATGGGATTGGATCAACTGCCGTCATCATTATGGTCTCAGTGGCTCATGAGTCTCCTGACATGATAAACACTGCCACTCAGACCAGCACTAGCCTCCCATCAGAATCTGGTGGCTCGGAAACGACTCCCCCCATGTAAGATCCCTCCATAGGTGGAGAAGAGGATCTGGAGGATGATCCCCTAACTTTGAAGAAGGTGTCTCTACCATGGTCAATGAACTGGTATAGGTAAACCTTGGTAGTGAGGCAGATTCGATACCCACATTGATCAGTGCCATCAGGCCCCTCGAGGAGCATCAGTGGTACATGGACTTTCTCAAACAGCACCATGACGTGTTTTCCTGGAGTTAAGATGAGATGCCCGGACTAGATCCCCAGGTAGCTGTCCACCATATTGGTCTCTCGACAAACCATCGCGGGTTCAAATAGCCTCCTAGAAAGATGCAACCTTGTCACGGTTCCATGGTTGTGGCCGATGTTGATAAGCTCATCAAAGGCAACATTGTCAAGGAAGTTAAGTACCCCATGTGTCTTTCCAACATTGTTCCAGTCAGAAAGAAGAACGGGCAGATCAGAGTCTGCGTTGAATTTCGCAATCTCAATCGCCACTACCCGAAGGATGATTTTCCCCTCCTAGTGACAGAGTTGTTGATTGATGCCACATCAGGGTTCCAAGCCCTCTCCTTCATGGATGGGTATTCTGGGTACAACTAGATCAGGATGGCCCTTGAGGACGAGTAGTCCACTGCCTTTAGGGATCCCCAAGGTACTTTTTGTTACCAGGTTATGCCCTTCGGCCTGAAGAATGCGGGTGCCACCTATCAGCGGGCCATGCATCGCATATTCAAGCCAATTCTCGGGACACTGGCGGAAAGCTATGTGGTTGATCTAGTTGAAAAATCTCGCCAGTGCCAGGACCAACTCAAGGAACTTGAGAAAGTTTTCGGCTTCCTCCGTTCCTGCCACCTGAAGATGAACCCACTGAAGTGTGCCTTCGGGGTCACCTCTGAGAAGTTTCTTGGCTTTTTTTCAGATACTGAGGCATTGAGATAGACCAGGAGAAGATCAAGGACATCATCCAAATGCCTCCCCAGAGCAATATTTGGGAGCTTCGAGGTCTCCAAGGCCACTTAGACTACATATGTCGATTCATTTCGAATCTTGATAGCAAGTGTATGCTCTTTTCCCAACTCATGAAGAAAGGATCCACCTATGAATGGGATAAAGAGTGTCAGACTTGATTTGAGGAAATCAAGCAGTATATGCTCCAACTTCCTGTCTTGATGTCACCTGTGTCTAGAAATCCACTGGTCCTTTACGTAACCGCCCTAGAACGGTCCCTCTGTGCACATCTCAACCAGATGAACAATGAGGGAATAGAGAATAGCCTCTACTATCTCAACTGCATGGTCCTCGATATGGAGAAAAGATACACCCCCATCGAAAAGAGCCGCCTTGCGCTCGTATTCGCCGTATAGAAATTACAACATTACCTGCAACACCATGAGGTACAATTGGTCCCTCGGGTAGACCCACTGAAGTACATTCTGAACTGCCCTATGTTGACTTGGTGACTAGTGCGGTGAGTGGTGATCCTCCAGCAGTTCGATATCAGATTCGTGCCTCAGAAGGCCATCAGGGGACAGGCATTGGATGACTTCCTAGCTTCCCATCAAAACCTCTGTGGATCAATCCCTGGACCTGGACTTTCCTGATGAGGCCATCCTCTCAGTCGATCATGCCATCTCACTATGGAAAATGAACTTCGACATTGCCTCCCGAAGCCCCACCGGTAGGAGGCTCAACGATCCTAAGCTCAACAGAGTGGGTCCTGGTATCGTCTTCATCACCGCGGGGCAAGCTGTTCTGCCATACTCATTCCTGTTGTCAGAAGGCTGCACCAACAATGAGGCAGAGTATCAGGCTCTCATCACCAGCCTCGATCTGGCCCTTGAGTTTGATAAGCCCCATCTGCATGTGAAAGGGGATTCTGAACTAGTCATCAAGCAGGTCAATGGTGACTATGTTGTCAGGAATCCGGAGCTTGTGCCATTGTTGGAGTGCACCCTCCATCTAATGGCCCAGTTCCCTTCTCGACCAAATGTTACCCATATCCCTCGGTCCCAGAACGGTCGAGCAGATGCTTTGGCTGGCCTAGCTGCGTCACTCGTAGAACCCGAGAAGGATGATTTGATCATACATGTATCACTACGAAGAGTTATCGCCCCCGTCACCCCAGAGGATGACGATGGCCTGCGGGTAAGCCACCTTACTGCCAGACCCCCCACGTCAGGGGTCCTTGGTTCTTCAAATGCAGTGGTTGAGGCCACTCTCGACTGGATGGAAGCTTTTGTCGAGTATCTCCATAATGATTTCCTCCCGGATGATCGAGCCAAGCATTAGCGAATCCAACATCGCGCACTGCAATTTACCCTTCAGAGTGGTCCCAGCCTTGAGCGGATCCTTTATAAGTGGGTCTTTGATGGTGTTATCCTCTGTTGCATTAAAAGAGTCAAGATTTCTCAGGTCATGCAAGAGGTTCATGTCAGTTCCTAAGGTTCCCACTAGGCTGGGCCTAAGCTATCCCATTAGATCCGGAGATTGGGGTACTTCTGGCCCACTATGATCCATGATTGTATTGAGTTTTCCAAGAGATGTCATGCGTGCCAAGTTCATGCTAACTTCCTGCATCGGCCGCTAGATCCTCTCCACTCCACCATGTACTCTTGGATATTTACGGTGTGGGGACTCGATGTCGTGGGACCATATCAACCGGTGACAGCTTGTCAGTGTAGGTTCATCCTGACGGCTACTGATTTCTTCTCCAAGTGGGTAGAGGCTATTCCACTCAAAAAGGTCAAGGCACATTCCATCATTGACTTTGTGAGCTCCAATATCATCCACCAGTTTGGAGTCCCTCATGTTGTCCTCACCGATAACGGCACCATCTTCCGAGCAGCTGAGCTGAAGAAATGTACGCCAAGTACAATATCCATTCGAACCAAACCTCTCGCTAGCATGCACAGAGAAATGGACAGATCAAGGCATTCAACAAAACCCTCTCTAACATTCTGCAAAAGATGGTTGGTCAGAACAAAAAAAGATGGCCGGACAAGATCCCCAATTCCCTCTGGGCTTATCAGATGATGACTCGCAATTCCACCCATGTGACCCCATATTCCCTGGTGTATGGGGCCGAGGTCATCCTGCCCATCGAGATCCATCTTCCATTGTTACGCACTAAAGTCTACGACTAGTAGGAACCAGATAAGGTGGATGAAATCCTTCTAGATGAATTGGATGCACTGGATGAGAACAGGCTCCATGCCCTGCACAATCTAGAAAGGCATTAGAATAAGCTAGCCAGAGCCTTCAACAAGATTGTTCGCATTCGTTCTTTTCTGCAAGGCAACCTGGTATTGGACGTCCGAGCAACAATGATCCCTGGCAGAAAACCAGCAAAGCTTGAGCCCAAATGGGAAGGACCTTACATCATTCTAATGGTTTTCCCCAATGAAGAATACTCCTTGGTGACCATGGATGGTAAGCGCATAACTCCTCCCACCAACGCCAAGTTCCTCAAGCAATACTTTTCCTGAGCCCCTTGGTCCTGCACAACCTGTACGGTCCTACATGACCCTAAACTGCACATTACGGTCCCACATGACCTTAAAATGCACCACCATCCTACATGACCTTAAACTGCTCATCTTCGTCTGCCATGACGTTAAACTATACATTATGGTCCTGCACGACCTTAAACTATACGGTCATGCATGACCTTAAACTGCACCCAGTCCTACATGACCTTAAACTGCAACATCGTCCTGCACAATGTGAAACTACATCATCATCTGTCATAATGTTAAACTAATCAGTATCGTCCTGCATGATAATAAACTGCAAAATGGTCCGAGCTCTATGACCTTAAACTAAGATCTCATTCATCGTCGCTATAAGATGTTAAACTGCAAGCTGGTCAGGCCTTCATGACCGAGGCCTAGCCTCAGACCCCTTGGCCTTCCTCGACTCAGGCTCTCTTACGGGATTGTACGTTATGGTGTGGGATTACGTCCTCATTAATGTCGGGTTACCTGATGTACCGTACATATCCCCATATGAGACACATCTCTTCCTCCTCCATGACGTTAAACTGTGCTTCAAGAACTACATATGGCTTGATTCACATCCTGAGGGGATACGTAGGAATGCTCAGGCGTCTCGTCTGGAGCCCAGCCCTGAACTCTTCTCTTTGACTGCCCCCTGGGTATAGTTTCCTCAGAGGGTCCTCCCATGATGAGGAGTAGGATTCCTTAGCCCCACTCATACAAGGATTAGAAGGGTCGCACCATGTTCCCACTCCCGTTCATCTATCCTACCACGTCCTCACCGCACGATGTTAAACTACATGGCCTTCAAGAACTACGTATGGCTTGATTCCCATCCTTATGGGATTTGTAGGAATGCCCAGACACATTGTCCTTTGTCCCAGCCCAAAAGCCAAAATCTTCCCCTCGAGTCAAGATATATGGCAGGGTGCACAATTTTTCCCCAACTTACGTCGATCAAGCCTCGACTCGACTATACGTTCCCTTCCATGGAGATGTTCGACTCTTTTGTAGATGGGTACAGCTATGTTTCTCCCACTCCTTGACTGGGATTCCATAACTTTCCTCATCCGGAAGGGCCCCTGAATGGTATGGATGCTCGGCCTAAGTGCCCTCTTACCACTTCGGGCCAACTCCCTCAAGGATATCGAGCAACAAGTCGATAAAATTCATGTGTTTCGAACGTGGTCAGCGGTCGACGCTCATTTTTTGCTCCCATAGCAGGTCACCATAGGGATTCTTTGTATTGAACATGGTCAACAGTGTCCCGGATCTTCGGGTCCTCCCCAAGATGTCCCAAACATCGAGTGCAATGATTCGTTCTGCCCCATCCCGAAGTGAAAAAAATCCCTTTGGGTGGTGCCAAAGGTCGGCCGCACGACCCCGATTCTTTTATATGGAGTGTACGACGTGGTTAGACATTATGTCCTCATTCACGTCAGGTTTCTTCCCATGCCGTATGCATTCCCTTACCGAGGCCCATCCTCAGACCTCTTGGCCTTTTCGAGCCCTAGCCCATGTTCTTACCCAAAGTATACGGTGTGGTGAGGGATTATGTCCACATTCATGTCAGTTTTTTTGTCATTCCATACACCTCCTCTCTCCAGGGAACCCTATTCCCTAACCTTTTTCCTCACTGCAAGACGTTAAACTACGAGTAGGCCAGGCCTTCCTGACCAAAACCCAACTATCAGGCCCCTTGGCCTTTTCGGCCCCCTGGCCCAGGTTCTTTCCTACGGGACTGTGCGGTGTGGTGCGAGATTACGTCCCCATTCACGTCGGGTTACTCGCCACACCGTACACATCCTTGATAGGGTATCCTACCCCTGGGTATCTTCTAGAACTACGTGTGGCTTGATTTCCGTCCTTATGGGATACGTTGGACCACCCGAATGTATAAGCTTCTGGTCCAGCCCCATCTCCTGAAAATATCCATCCCACCTTGGCCTACCCTTCCCCGAAGAGAAAAGTATATAGCGTGTTGTGGGGCTATGTCCTCATTCATGTCAAGCTTGTAAGGACCAGGCCGTGTACCTCTCCCTTCTAAGCCACTTTGTCGACCCCTTTTTGGTGGTTCACCAATGTGCCTAAGGGTACTCAGGTTTAGTTACATGGAATATCAGAATATACTAGAAAACGTCTGTACCCACTTTTCAGGCTTCGTTTTTCCCTTCATTAGGGATTTCACCATCTTTCACACCCAAAGGGACCCCCAAGAACGGCCTGGATACAATGCCCAAGGGATCTCCTACCGTTACGGGACAACGCCCCTGAGGGTTTTGGGCAAAAGATCGATAAAAATCCCGTGTTGCAAATACGGTCAGCGGTTGATGCTCGTTTTTTGTTCCCATTTCAGGCTAATGTGTTGTAGATACTGCTTTTTTGCCATGGTTAACATTTATCCTCCATCTCCACGCTAACCCCATTAAGCCCAAAATTTTAGTTACACGATTCGCATCCTTCTCCATCCTCATCATGTCGAAGTAGATTTTCAAAGCTCTTTGTACTATTCCTCAGTGCGCATTTGCACGTTAGGGGAAAAAAGCCGTGTTAAAGGCATCCATCGGGGCTCTTCACCGACTTACCCTTGATGGACGTTCTGGGTATTGCGATAAGGATCATCCTCCCTTGTTTACCACACCAATTTTAACTCACATGGGGTTAGGGATCGGGTCGAGGTCTGCGCTTACTTGGAAAGTTGTCATCCATCCATGGTCGGAGCTCTAAGACCATAAACTATGTTTTCCTGAGAACTATGTCTAGCTTGATTACCATCCTCATGGGATACGTAGGAACACCCAGACCTCTTGTCTTTGGGTCCATCTTGAGATCACCTAATTTTTCTCTTCTGTCCTACCTTTGGGACCTTTACTACGGGACTGCATGGTGTGATGTGGGATCATTTCCTCATTCACATCGGGTTTGCAATAGCCGCACCACGCGCACCTAGTTCTAAGAGTTATCCCTCCTATTTCATGTCCTGTATGAAATTAAAAGTCTCCCTTATGAACTACGTGTGGATTGATTCCCATCCTTATGGGATACGTAGGACCACCCGAACGTCTAGGTTTCAGGTCCAGCCCCACTTATTAGAGATCTCCCGATCTCTCGGTCACCTAGGCCCCTTGGCATGTCCCTCTCTAAGGGGGGATATATAGGTATGATACATGGTTTTAGGCACTATGACCCCTTTTCCTGGGAACTCTCTATCTGTTGATCGCCCTCAAGTTGATTCCCTCGACTCTTTGCAGTGGTTAGCCCATGTGTTAAGAGTACATTGGTCTAGGACCCAGAGATTCATATTCAACTTGGTCAAGTTCCTTCAACTTTTCAAGCTTCGTGTTCCCCTTAATTTGGCCTTTCATCACCTTCCCCACCTAGAGGGACCCCCAAGAATGGCTTGGATACAACGCCTAAGGGCTCTCCTAACGTTACGGGCCAACGCTGCTGAGGGTTTTGGAAAAAAAATCGATGAAACCCCCATGTTGTGAATACAGTCAGCGGTCGATGCTCATTTTTTGTTCCCATTTCAGGCTAATGTGATATAAATGATGCTTTTCCACCATGGTCAGTAGTAACCCTACATCACTATGTCATCCCCTTCATTCCTCTAATGTTTGTTTCTTGATTCACATTATGTTCCACTCCTTCATGTCCAGGTGGAATCGTGACACTTTTGGCACTATCCCTCAGTGCACCTTTGCATGACGGGGGGATAAAGCTGAAATATGGCATCCTTAGGGGCTCCCACGGTTCGATCTCTAAGACCATAAACTATGATTTTCATCTAGAACTACATATGGCTTGATTCCCATCCTCATGGGATACGTAGGACAGCATGAACGTCTTGTTTTCGGGTCCAACTCATTTTGGAGCTAGACTCCCCCCCTTCACCTCTCACCACTATGTATCCCCATTGGCCAGAGGTTCCTATCTCAAAACTATGTACGATGTGATGTGGAATCATATCCCCATCCATGTCAGTTATGTCGCATGACACCATAAACATTCCCTTCCTAGCATCGTCTCTCCTACGTCTGCGCTAAGTGATGTTAAAATGCATGCTTGGTCCTATCACACGACCCTAAACTGTGACATTATAATCTTGGCTGCACGAAGAAAAACGACATTGTATTGTGATGACCCCATCATAGGGGACATCACGATGGGTATTGGTCACGTTCCATGCCATTTTTCAATGCCTATCAAGGCTTCATTCTTGTGGAGACACCAGGGCTTGTTACCCTAGGCCTGTCGCTTCACAAAAAAAACCACTCACCTTAAAGGACAAACAAGATTTATAAAATTTTGCTTTTTTGGTGAAAGGGCCTCACCCGCACTCCCCTTTTTCCCTGGAACTGGTACCTTACCATGCCACCCCTGAGAACTACATGTGGCTTGATTCTCACCCTTATGAGATACATAGGAGCACCCAAGCACATCCCCGCTGGCCCAGCTTAACTTCCGTGTTCGGTCCCTCGACTCGAGAACTTCCCCATAGAACACATGGTAAGTAAGGATTATGTCCTCATCATCGGGTTTTGTAACCACCTTACCATGTGTCCCCTACTATCCTTACCCATACATGGTCCGAGTTCTAAGACCTTAAACTAAGACCCTTTCATGAACTACGTGCAGCTTGATCCCCATCCCCATGGTGTACGTAGGAACGTCTTTGCAATTTTCTCAGGCCCAGATCAACTCTCATTTTCAGTCCCTTGACCTAAATCCTCTCTCAAGGGGGTTGTGCGGTGTGGTATGGGATTGTGTCCTCATTCACGTCAGGTTGTTCACCGCAGCGTACACATCCCCGGTTCCCATCCACGTCGGGTTTTTCGTAATTACCTGCCACGTGCCTCCTGTGTTTCCTCCCATCCATTGCCTAGATTCTACGACCCGAAACTAAGATCTCCCTATGGGAAGGGACTCAACTTCCTCTATCTAATACGTCTCGTTGTCTTATTTAGATGTGTTTTGAAAAATATCCTAGAGTGTGTGATTTTCATGGGGACATTCCCCTCGTACCATAACCAAGATTCGTGAGCTCTCTATTTGGAGCCTCATCCTCTTCCACATCCAAAAGGACCCTCGGAAAACATGGATGCTTGGATTAAGGGCTCTCCATGGATTCTGGGCCTAAGGGCTCTCCAATCATTTCGGGCCAACGTCCCAATGGATCTATGAAAACAATTGCGACATGGTCCCGTGTTTCGAACATGGTCAACGGTCGACCCTCATTTATCTGTCCCCATTTCAGGCTAATGTGATATGGATGTAGTGTTTCCACCGTGGCCAATAGTTATCCTTTATCATCACGCCACCATTATTGTGATCCAAATCTCAAGCGTCATGATTCACACATTTCCACTTCCTCATGTTCAAGTGGAATTCCAACATACTCAACTCTACCTCTTCGCGCATATAGGTGGGCCACATGGACGTGTTAGCGTCATTGGGCCGGTATTCACCGAGTGTCCCTTCACCCTAACATTCCCCTTTATGTTTTGGGAAAGTCCCAACACTACTTCTTGTTTACCACATCGAGCACGACTCACGTGGTCTTAGTAGTTTTGTTAGGATGTGTACCAGCGCAACCAGGCTTCTCTCGTCCTACATGATGTTAAACTATTCCTCTAGAACTATGTGTGGCTTGATTCCCATCCTCATGGGATACGTAGGGACACCCTGGTATTTTACCTAGGGTCCAGCCCATAGGAATCATATATCATGTTCTTCTCCTTTCTGCCCCCCCCCCCTGGAAGGATCCCTCGTAGGGGACCATGTAACTATAACTCTTCCCAGAACAAGTTCATGATGCGCCAAGATGACATTGGGAAGAGACAGACCACCCCGCTAGAGAGGCCCTGTCTAAAAACAAATAGAATGATCCATGATCAAACTGATGCGCCCATCTAGCGTATTCCCACCACGGTGGCGTGATTTTCATGAGTGTTAGATTCTGTTCAGACAAACCATCACTGCACATTCCACACTTCACATGCCCCTCATTCGGACCCTCGTCCCCTTTCATGTCTGGAGGAACCCCCTAATAGTATGGATGATCGACCTATGGTCTGCCTGCTGTCCTGGGCCAATGTTTCGAAAGACTGGTCATGTTTCAAGGGACCCCCTAATAGTATGGATGCTCGACCTATGGTCCTCTTGCTATCCTACCCCAACGTCCCTGAAGACTGATTGACGATATTTGAGTTAGGCCCCGTGTTGCAAACATGGTCAATGGTTGGCCCTCATTTGTTGTCCCTATTTCAAGACAACGCAGTAAGGATACCATTTTTTCTCCATGGTTGATGTTTTTACTTTATAGTCTCACCACCCTCACAATGTTCCGAATCGTGGCTATCATGATTTACACATCCCATTCCCACCTGTTCGGACCAATTTCAGCGCCCCTGGGCTTACACCATTCGTGCAAAAGAACCTGCTGGAAGAACGGTAATTCAGATTTTCTGAGAACTTCCTTCTCCGGCCAGGTTTCTCCTATTACCTGGAAATCCGGACCGGTTATCCAAACCCAGGGTTCCTGAAGCTTGGTTTACCCTCCTATGTTTGGATGGGATGATGAGGCGACTATCTCTTGTTTCTTACATCGGGCCCGACCCACGTGAGCTTAAGGAATTTTCTTTGGACATCCCACAAACATTGTAAGGATGCAAAATGTACCAGTGCAAACAATGGAACTCGTGCATACTACGGCATTCAAAAAAATTAAAGCACGAAAGTACGTTTATGGGTTTTTAATCATTACCGTACCCGAGGGTCAACTCCCCCCATGGACGGATTGACCCCGTAAAAAGAGAATTGCAGCTCCCCCACTCTTTGACTTGTTGCATCCTGGAATTGCTTCCACCAACTCAGCTCCCGCTCCTCCTCAGTACCGATGGGGCGCAGTCCATCAGCCTCAGCTCAGGCCCTCTCTATGTCAGCCTGAATGATAGCTATCTCTCTGGAAGCCTGCCTCATACACTCTTCTACCTCTGCCAGCTAGGCCTTCAATCACGATATCAGCTCAGAATGTGCATTGAGAGAGGCTGAGTGCTCATTTGCCAGGATTTGTAGGTGTTGGACTTCATTTTCAACCTCCTGGAGCTTCTTGATATACGTCGCCTTCCTCCGCTGTCAGCCCACACTGATCCCATGATCATACTCCCAGATCTTCTCTTCCATGAGATCTCGGATGATTGTATGAGGGCGTTGGGCATCCACTCTCCCAGCGCATAGTTCGCACAATCGCGAGAGGAGTCTGTCCATCTCATTCAACCACAGCGCTTGGGGGGTTTCATTGATGAATTGCGTGATTAGCTTCCACGATCGGTGGCGGACTATTTTTCTGTCCTCTTCATCGGAGGTCGTTTCATCCCAGTCCGCGCGATTGGCAGGCTCATATACAGGATACGGTTGCCAGAAATCTTCAGTAGGATCTGCCCCTGGCGTTGAATTCGGCGCGACATCTAGCGCTGGGGAAGGCTTGGTGGGACTTGGGTCGGCCGGTCGATCCTCATCGTCAAAATCTACCTCAATAACCTCGGTCATGACCCTGTTGGTGGTCCCACCGATAATAGGGAGTGCTGCAGTTTGGGTAGGTGGGGTGACTATCTCCACGATCACCGACATGCCCCAAGGAAGGATGCCACTAGATATACCGACCAGCCTTTCCGCAGCAGCCCATGCCAGTCATAAAAATGTACGCAATAGGGAAGGGAATGAACATCAGTTGGAACAATCTACATATGACAGAAATGAATCTAGTGGAGAAGACTTATGGAGATCAAACTCCTGGTGCTGCTCCTGAGTCGATGTTGACGTGACCCTGAGGCGGGACCCTCTGTATATTGTCGTAAGGTCTGGATATTCTGGAAGAGCCACCTTTGGTGCTCTAGCCCCACCAGACACATAACTGGACGCATCCCCAGGCACGGGTTCTGAAGGTCCTACATCATCACCTGCCAAGGGGCGAAAGTGAGGTCTGCGTACATGTTCCTCCTGCACGGTTCATATGTTTGTGAGAGGTCCATAATGGCCTTAGAGCGGACCCTGAGGAATGAAATTTGGAATGCTACCTCGAGAACCTTTGTGAAATCTTCAGAATCTAAGTCTTGATCTCCGACATCGCCTTCCCCCAATGGGATCCCTCTGCCGGCTTCGTCTTCCCCAAGGGAGTCATCTGATTCTTTCGGTAGAGGGAAGCACTCTCTCAATTCGGCGACTGACAGCTATGGGGGAACCGTCCGTTCCAGTAGTACCCCTACCCGATCTTTCATTCGACGAGAGGCATCACTGGAATGGCCAAAATCGTCTAGCTCATCCAGATATTGCTGCGCCTCAACCGGAGACACCGCGAAACCATTCCGAATAGGGCCTATACCCGGTAGAACCATCCTGAGACGGTTCAGGCGTCCCCACATCTCAAGTTGGCTGAGGAATTGTCGGTTGACGTCCCAAATGTCCCAGGCCTCTGGGAAAATAAAATCATCTGACATGTCGATATAGAACAACCGCTTCCCCAGAGCATGAGTGGATATCCTGTGGAATCCCCTCGGCATCCGACCCTCCAGATGGCTCTGCTCTTCTGGAATCACCAGGTCCACTACTGCTGTCAGATCTGCCGCTGCTGCTGCATCCTCAGCTGGTGCAGGTCTCGCCACCATGGCAGCCCCACCACCGCGAGAGGCCCCTACTACCCTTCGACCCCAACCTCAGGATTGGGGATGCCCGCCATCATAGGCTTGAATGGTTGGCTGCTTCATCATTTCCCCCGGATTAGCTGCCTCCCAGCTGATGGCATACTCCTTCACCAGTCCAAAGGCGGAAATGGACAGAGGCAATTCAATTTGCATTTTATCATCTTCCCATGTGAACATGAGCCACAACTACCTCATTACACATGGGTTCTGCTCATGACACACCTCCCAGTAGACCTGCGGGGTCAGCCGCTTCAGGCATCGGAATTGCCTCGCGAATGGGGTGCACGGCTCGCAGAGTGGCTCACGGTCCACCCGTCCCACCAAATATCCACCTCGAAAGGCCAGGAGATAAACTCAATGCTCTTCCGTTCCCTGACCATCGTCGGTGAGTACCCCCGTCGGCAATGGAAAAGGGAGGAAGTTAAACTCATCCGCCTTCCACAACCAGTTCAGTACCATCGAGACGATTAGTTTGGATGGGAAGCTCCCAGCAGCATTCAGAATAGAGGGGAGAAAGTTCGACCCTAGTGGCGATATAGGGTTTGGATACTCGTAAACCCCCCTGATGTGTGCCGTGATCCACCCATACAGAAGGTGGAAGGGCCCGCATATCCTCGGCATCTTTTTGCCCTCACTAACGTGCCGCAACATCCTGTACAACCTGGAGAGCATTGGGATCCGCAGATTGACCCGCCGTCCTATATCCAGCATGGATTCCATGATGAACGAGCTGGGCCGCACCCCCATTTTGGTATACCTCACTAGTAGGATCCAACTGCAGATAAGGGTCGTGATAAATGTCTCCAACCTGACTATCGGCTATTGTTCAGTGCTGACACTGAAACTCAAGGTCTTCCATGGTTTTCCTCCAAGAGCCACCAATACGAGTTCTCCTTGCCGCATTGAGCCCCCTTCGGACAAGTTAGAGGCCTCAGAGGGAACTCTTGATCCTCTGGGAAGTTCAGGAACTTCTTGAACCACTTCTTAAAATGGAAATCTCTCACTACCTCCTTGTCCTCTCTGGGGAATAGTTCCATCAGTGCCAGCGCCAGCCGCAACATCTGCTCTAGATCCTCCCACGTGCTCATGACAGGGAGGAATTCATCATACATGGACCCCAATTTTGGGACCCCCAAAATCTAATGGACATCCCACAGACTGATGCCAACCTCCACATGGAGTAGGTGAAAAGTGTTGGTCCTAGACGACCATCTGCTCAGCAGCTCCGGCATCAGCTGTTTCGGTTGATAAATACGGAATTGTGAGGCCCATGATGCCTCATTCAAGACCACTCTCTTCAGCTCCACCCCAAACTCCTCTCATGAGGAAACTACCTAGTAGGCCCATGCCCAGTCGTTGGTGAAGTTGCTGCCCTGACGTAGGTCCCACTCATCGGACCACCCCTTCGTCGAATCCCACCAAGCGGCCTACAATATGGTGCGGTACATGGGAGGGGACATCTTCGGTTGCAGTGTCTTCCCATCAATGTTGTTCACATGGTTTTATAGACACTCAGCAGTGACAGGTGTGAAGTCCTCCCACGTGTGACCATCGGCCGCCCTGAACCATTGACGCTATCATGGCATGCTCTTGAACCAGCAAGCTAGTTCATCCCTGCTCACCTCAAGAATGAAGGCGTCATCCATTAGCCCGAAGCCATACAAGGGCAACTTAATGCACAACGGATAGTTCTTTTGGCTCTCTGATAGTAGGTATGTCAAACAATTATGGTCTGAGTGGCTACAGACCAGCTCCCCTAGGCCCAGACAGTTGGCCATCTCATCCCTCGGGGCGGCGTCTGCGAGCACCCCCAGCACAGCCTCTTGATGGGCCATTACGGTTTCAGAACTCGGAAAAATTTCTGGTCTGGTCACGAAGATTGTTCACGGAGATTGCTCGCGAATCTTGTTTGCAAAGACAAGATGCAGGGACTTACCTCAGCTTGCAAACAGACGTTCCATTGGCGCAGTCGCGGAGTCGGAGACTCACGGTTCGCCGCGATGCTCGATTCACGGTGAGCAGACGCGGAGCTTCGTGAATCGATATCCAAAAAGGAAAAAGTCTCAAAGAAGGAAAAAGACAAGAGAGGTCACCCCCTATTTATAGGCGGAGACACTGGAGCTTCGCGGCACGTCCAGCCAGCACGGAGCTTCGCGGCGTGTCCAGATCACGCGGCCCCTTCCTGCCTTGCACGTCGTCTTCACGAGTCAGCATCGTGAACCGCCGATAAATTTGAAAATTTCCCTCAGACCTCGACCCTTGATACCTCCATGGCTCCAATTCTGAGGGGGGAATTTTTTGACGCCAAAATATTGGATGAAAAGAATGGAGAAAACAGAGGCCCCACGCCATTCCTCGTGAAGACCCGACGCGAAGTCCCCCTAGCTATGCGGCTGCCGCAAAGCACTAGAGGCAGTAACGCTCTGTGAATGCCCTGATGTTCGCGAGCCCACCGTGAAGCACCTAAGGTGGTAACGCTCAGCGAACACCCTATCATTCACGAGACCGCCACGAAGCAGAGAAGGCTGTAACCCTACGCGAACCCGATTGACATTCGTGACCCTCTGCGGAGCAACCGAAGCCCCCTTCACGCCGCGTGAGCTCTGCTTCATGGAACCTTTTAGCTATAAATACCGATATCCCCCTGAGCTCTCTAGATGGAAAATACACCCTTTCGGCTTTTCAACTCCCGAATCGCGAAGCACTCTTCACTCTGGGAATCATGAGCTCTGCGAGGTATTTTTGCTTTAAGAGAGGCCTTCGCCTTGTCTTGTTTTGAGCCCCTCTCCCGAGAGGGATGACCTTTGTGAAGCCTAAGGGAATTCACGAAGGAAGGGGATTCCTGAGGGATCCTGGGCCGTCATGGAGCATTTATACTTCGCGGAAAACCCATCCTATACACGTCACTCACATGACAAGGCAGGGTCACTGTACTTCGCGAAGCACACTACTAAACAGTACCTTGCTTCGTGCGACACCTCTACTTCGCGAGGCAGTGCTCCGCGAACACCCTTCCACTTTGCGAAGAACCTTCGACTCGCATCTCTACCCCATGCTAAGGCCAAGGCACTCCACTTCGCGAAGAACACCCCGTCGCAGGTGCCCTCCACTACGCAAAGCAACCGAGCTCCGCAAGGCCCCTGCCTGTGGACCCCTCTGCTTGGAAATTCCTCTCCCCGTACGACCCTCCAGGTTTGCACGATGTGATTTCAATGTCCCCTGGATGACACCACATGTATCATTGCTTCGCCTAATGCTTATTCGCATAGGCACGCTAATGGCTATTTCTTATTTGCATTGCCACGCTAACGTGGACCCCTCAAAGGTTCGCTCTGTGACCCCCCTTCTAGACGGCCTTGTTGATTCCTTCTCTTCCACAACGGGCAGAGGGAACCGGCTATGTATGTCCTATGGGTGCGGAGCCATCCCACCTCATCTGAGCTGAAGGACGTTAAACTGCCAAGCACCTCTTCCTCAACACATGACGTTAAACTGTGACCCGACCCTGTAACTTGCACGAAGGGTCCCCCCAGCTTGGACATTCTTTACGCCCCCTGGTCCCCACATGGGATGATATCCTCCTTCTGGGAGTGGCATTTCTCCGCTGGGAAGGGCAGCCACCTTGTTGTAAGCCCCCTAGCCCCTCATGCAGAAGGTAGCACCCAAGAACCTCTGTACTTCCTCACCGCCAGGGCCAGTGGAGGGCATGATAGGGAACAAGGAACCTCCTTCATTCAATCCAAAATCCCTCTCCCCCTGTGCTTTTTCGCACTTGGGCCTCCATCCTGGATTAAGTCCCTATACCATGGGCCTCTCAACGCGTAATCCCCTCTTCGCTTCTCACAGACGCACCCTTCATGACGTGATCGTCAGGTCTCTACTGCCTCTTGTTTCTCACACCGAGCACGACTCACGTGGGCTTAGAGTAAGCATCGACCATGACAATGCCTTCGTCCAGCATGACGTCAAACATTATGCCTTCGTCCAGCATGATGTTAAATTGTATGCCTTCGTCCAGTATGACGTTAAACTGTATGGCGTCATCCAGCATGACATTAAACTGTATGCCCTCTTCCAGTATTACGTTAAACTGTATTCCCTCGTCCAGCATGAAGTTAAACTGTATGCCCTCATCCAGCATGATGTTAAACTGTATTCCATCATCCAATATGACGTTAAAATGCCCACCCGAACTACGGGGAATTTGATCTATGTCAAGGCATGGTATGTAGGAATCCTCACGAGGTTCATGCCCACCACCAGTGGACCCACGGGTTTACCGTCACGTCAGTTCGTGGGCAGAAACCCTACCTGAACTACGTGGACTTTGATCCATGTCAAGGCATGTTACGTAGGGGGCCTCCCTGAGGTTCAGGCCCCGTCACCCATCGTACCTAGGTCCTTATTCATGTCGGTTCGCTGACACCCACATCCATACCCAAACTACGGGGGACTTTGATCCATGTCAAGGCATGGTATATAGGAAGCCTCATGAGGTTCATGCCCACCGCCCGGTTGTTTCTTCACATCGGGTTACACCCTCTCCCCGCATGACGTTAAACTACATTTCAGTCCAACGGTCACCCGTAGAGACCAACATGAACTATGTGGTCTTTGATCCATGTGAAGGCATGGTACGTAGGAAGCCTTCCTGAGGTTCAAGCCCACCGTCCACCTGGACCAAGGACCTTCTTCACGTCGGTTCTCCGACACGCCCCCGTCCTGCAAGACATTAAACTGCATCCCAATCCAGCAGTAAGTCGTTGTGACCCTGCCATCCAGTTGTTTCGACACCCTTTTGTGTCAGTATGAAATCCCATTTTCCCAAACTATGTGGACTTTGATCCAAGCTAAGTCATGGTACGTAGGAACCCTCACGAGGTTCAACCCACCACCCATTGGGCCAAGGTCCTTTTCACGCCGGTTTTCCGGTGCTCAACCTGAACAATGTGGACTTTGATCCATGCTGAGGTATGGTATGTAGGAAGCCTCACGAGGTTCAAGCCCACCATCTGGTCATTCCAACCTCATTCATGCCAGTCCTCCCATCACCTTGGGTGGCCTAGAGCATAAACCCCACACATTCATTCTAAACTACGTGGAATTTGATTCCCTGCAACGGGGATACGTAGGAAGTCTCTTCGAGACTCAAGCCCATCACCACCGCCATCTCCACGATGGCTCCATTTCATTCCTCCTTCACCTCATGAAATTATCCATCATCCATCCTAATTCTTACCTGGGCCGCCACATCCAGGTGAGATCATGTCATCCCATTCCCATCCACAGCATTCGGGAAGCCGGCCACAGGCTGGCTCTGATATCTGCATTCCGTCAAGGGGGTTCTTCAATCTGATCCACTCCAGCTGGTGTTCTGATCATGTCGATCAGTCTCCGATGGATGTTAAATTTGCAGCATACCCTGTGTTAAACATGGGAAGATGAGGAAAACCTCAGATACATGCCTATGACATTTGATTCCGCACGCTCGATGTGGGATTCCTCGGGCTTCCGCGCCCTCGAAAATCCCTATAATAAGGGAAAAAAACAGATATGACAATTCCCCAGCGTTCAGACACGTTAATGATGCCTCGACGTGACTACTTTCTCGAATGAAGGTTGCTGCCCTGACCGGACCCTTTGGAATGTCCTGACAGAAGCAATGTAATTAACCTGCATCCAAGGAAACATGGCACTGGGAAGTGTTTCACAAACAATGTATTAAATCTATGAGGGAGACCCAGAGTAGGTAATGAGTTCCAAGGAGGAATCCACAGAAGGAAGAACCGACATCCCATCATCCTGGTTTTGATCAAGGAGCAGACGTCCCTGAATAGGGAGCAGATGCCGCCCGCCTTGGGAAAACAGGAATACGGGGAAACACAAAATCCGCACCTATCGCACCCTAGCGGACAGACGTGCTCGCCCTGACGAAAGCATCAAAAATTGTCATATATAAATATATTTATATAATGTCTAGGAATTATAAATAAACTACCATGATGTATTAAATCTATTTATATTTATAATGAATATTTATATACATAAGGATATGTTATATAACCCAATATTAAAATTGACTTAGTTAAAGATATATGTTCATGTTATAATTTACATTACTTTAAATTAATTCTTATAAAATATCATTTTCACATCCATGTGAATCCTTGGGGTCCCAAAATCGACCAAAGGATACCCATGGTTGGAAACATCTAATCCAATTGGATTAGAACATGTTTTAGGGTAGTCTAATATATAATATTAGTTTTTACCCTTATTTTTTTGATTTACCCTTTAACCATGGTAAAGAAAATATTTACTGATGTTACTATTCATAATGTCCAAAAAAAGGGTATATATTTACACAATTTGAAACTTATGATTCCAAATATTTAATCCATTTTTATAAATTAAAAACATAAAAGTTTCAGTAACTAATTTAAAATTCATTCCCGTTGTCAAAACTAAAATTTGGGTTTTTACGAAGTAATAACTATGAAAAGATTGACATGTGTTTATGTCCAATTTAAAAGTGAAATTAATTCCAATGACCAAAATTGGATTAAATGATAAAAATATAATCAAATTACACTTAAAAAATTAAGAAGATAATCTTCCTATATAAATAAATTAGATGAAAAGGCAGTTTTCAATTAAAATGTAGTATTTTTCACTATTCATTAAAATTTTAATTTTTTTAGAAAAATATCATAAACTAAAAAAAAGAAAAAATTTATGCCTTAATTTCAATTAAGAAGTTTAATTTTTCAAATTTAACTTACAAAAGTGTCAAAACTAGATTTAAAATGGGTGAGCTATCAAAAGGCGGTAAAACTTTATTAAAAAAATAATTCTTTTATCTGAAAAATTGATTTTGACCTCATATCATGTTCTAGAAAACGTTTAAGATTAATTATAAACTTATAAAAAATTAAAAATTTGGTTAATAATATTCATATTGGCTAGTTTATATCCCATCAAATAATAATATTTTAATAATATATCATTGTTTAGTGAAACTAGGTATAGCGTACAACGCAAGCTATCGAGGATGGTTTCTCGGGTGTGTAACGCAAGTCAAATCAGGGTTGTGTGTATTGAAAGCATCATTTGGCATTTCTTATAACATAATTCAATATAAGTTCAATTATACATTGAACAAAATCTATACTCAGTGTTGCGTGAAATTGATTTTATCAAAATAACTTGAAATTGTTTGTTACATAAGCCAAGTATTATATTGCGTATACTGCAAGATAATACGGTGTTGCGTATAGTGAAAGCTAATCGTGGTGTAGCATACAAGACAATACATCAAATAAATTAAAATAATATATCTCATATATTCTCTAGGTGATACATTCTACCCCCTTAAAATAAATTTCTCCCACGAAATTCCCCCAGGTTATAAATGGTTTACTAATTGAAAAATTCTTTCATAGAAACCCACATTGTAAAGAAGAATACTAAAAAATAATTTTAAAAAGAAAATTAAAAAACATAACGGTTACCGAAATTAACACATAACTAGGTGTAGAGACCCAAATCTTGACGTACAGGGACATTACATTACTTTTGCGGAATACTTAATACATAACAAAAACATACACACAAAGATCGTAATAGTTTAGTGTATTTGTAAACTCGAAATATAATATTCTAATCGTGGTGAAAGATATTCAGCATCTCCATTAAGGATCTTCCCCTTTTGTTTTCTTACCTAAAACCTTTCTTTAAATCCTGGGGAAAATAAAACATATAAAGGGTGAGCTCAAATGCTCAGTAAGGGTAAGTATAGATAACATAAAACAATCCTTTGACATTTGAATGTAAAAACATGAGCATAAAATCTAAACATCAAAATCTTGAGCAATGAAATAAAACATGGCAGTACGTAAGGCATAGATCATGAAGTAACCTTAATCATGATAAAATTGCATTGGAATAAAACATTTAATTGTGAAAACCATTAAGCACATGATATGACTTCCATAGTAGCCAAGACATTACTGCCATGACCATCTTAGCGGACAAAGTCCCTTTCTGAATCGAGTTCACTCCTCGTTTCAGTCCTGTAACACTGAACCGGATTAACTTACTGTTCCAGCCATTTCTATCTCACGAGATATAAATCTTTACCCAATGCATTCGAGGGAGATATATGTCCCACACATCTCATAATGAAATCATTCTTTCTTGTTCCACAAAATCATAAATCATACACCATAGCATAACCCATGTAATAGAATGGAATTCTCAAACATCATGCAATCATAACATAATACATATAAAAAAATGGATATCATTTCATCATAAGAATAATCAAACCATGTAAATAATGGAGACATTATACATGAAACAAAAACATATTAAATAATTCCATTTTAGATGGAAAATATTTTTGATAAAACTCTTGAAATGAAATCTTGAGGAAAATATCCTTTCTTCTTCAAAATCATTTTCTTTTCACAAAATTCCATGAAATTTTAAAAGAAAATAGTTTTGTTTAAAATAATCATTCAATATTGTATATGAAGATTCATGAAAATGAGGCTTTATGAAACTGTAAAAATCTGTTCACACCGTATAAGTTAAAAAAACATTCTTCTCGTACTTTTGCCAGAATGTCAAAAAAGTATATCGTACGACAAAATATTCCTTACATACCATGTAGTAAAATTAAAAATGGATGAAAAGGACTTTAAAAATACATGAAAAATTTTATAGAAAACATGGACATGGATGATAATAATAACCCCAGTATATACTTATGAATAAACAATCTCGGATAAAAACTAGATTGGAAAAGATATCCCATACCTTACGTCTGATATGCTATGTATGTATCCGAACCTTCTATATAATGATTTAAATAATTTCAATGAATTATTACAGCAACATATTCATTTTTATGATATCATATATGGTTCAATTATGACTTTATATTACCCATTCTTTTGTAAATTCCATGTTAAAGCAGCGTTTTGGGTAAAATCGTTTCATTTATCGTACGTGTTTCGACTTGTTGTTCATGATTTTATTACTTATATCCCGAATTCCATAATTTAATAATTTTAAACATGATTTATATATAATAAATATTCAGAATATACATATATATGATAGATTGATAAATGGAATGAAATTCACCGTTCATGGAGACGGTAGGTCATACGTATGCATGAACGCTATTTTCGTTTCCTTATTGAATTGAATGGAATTAAGTAGATGAAAAGCATATATATATACATAATTCCAGTATCATTATTATTTCATATATCTCATTATTATTCATTATATATACTTTAAAATCATTCATGAATGGTTAACATGGAGGATGAATCTCATCACGTCGTGGAGACGGTAGTCCGTACATACGCATGAGCGATGATATCAATCCCATGAATTTGGAATTGTATTGAAGCATAAGTCTAATATTTCAAAATCAATATCACTTTACAATAATCATATATAGTTATTTATTTTCAGCATTATACCCATACAAGTAAGGTGGTGGTCGAAAACAGATTACACCACGGCGTGGAGACGGTATTCCGTACGTACGCACGTGCGGTGATTTCATTTTCCATAGGATGGATATAAGGTGAAATAGGTTTGTTTCATATTTATAATAACATATAAGTATATAATTAATACTGATGTTATTACTTTATAATGAGACAACTAAAGAAGAAGAAGTAGAATAAGAAAGAAACTTGAGAGAATCGGAAGAAGAGATTACCTCTTCGTCGACGCACCTCCTTTAAGCCTTCTCTTAAGGAAGTAGAGTTGGTCTTTTGAGAAGAAAATAACCTCCAGAATGTTTATAGGGAAGTGGAGAATAGAAATAGTCAGGGTTGATTCAATGCTCAAAAGGCAGTGAAGAGAAGTGGGAAGGGGTTCCCTTTTTATAAGGGAGGAGAGGGGCACCTTTGGGAATCTTAAAAATATTAATTTATAATAAATCTAACCCCACATAAAAACCTCCAAAAATGACTCCTAGTCGAATATTAGATGATATAGGGTTATAATATCATCAACCAATAAATTTTAGACATGTAGGGAATTTATTTTAAACATTATAAACTTGATTTTTCCTTATTTAATCTATTAAATTTTATTTGTGGTAATAAGATTCTAAATTTTAGATTGTTATAAATAATTACATATGTGCTGTGAATTATCCATAATTAGATAAGTTATGAAATTTTAGACTATATAAATTTCAATTTATAATTTTTAAATATTTTTGAGATTTTTAAACAATTTAATAATATGTTATTTTTATAAAATAACGATGGTGTCAATTTTGACACTATTCATTTATTTGAATTTAAATAAAATCCACACAGAGGATATATTAAAACTAAAATAATTAATAGGTTACTAACATGTCATAGTAATCTAGAAAATTAGTTTAGCACATCAAATAGTTCATATAATATTTCTTTTACTATTTGTAAAACCATTTAATTGATATTTATCTTAATAAAATAATTACCACAACATTTTTGTATAATTATTAAATATACTTATTTGTTGCATAAAAATTAAAACTAAAATACTAGGATGATGATAAATCTTATATATTTAATAATAATACATTTAGTAGGATTTATATTCTAAAACACCCAACTTTTAAAATTTAATATTTATTAAATTATGAAGATGACAACGTCGACATTATTTAAGATAAAATAATATAAGTGTCATAATCACTTTTATAAGACTCCAAACGGTGATATATTAGGTCATTGGATGCTTATGGTGGATATATACACTACCAATAAGTTTTGGTCAGGTTTTTGGGCTTTTAAATGGGTATTAGTATTTCAATATAATCTATATTACTGATTTTTCACTTAATAAATAATTTCTGCATCATTAATGTATCACCATTAATGACAATTATTTAATCCCTAGAAATTATAAATAAATTATCATGATGTAGATAATTTTATTAGCTTTCTTGAGACTATTATTGTTCAAAGTTTTATAAAGTTTATCACTAAATTAAAATTATTATACTTATATGATTTAAGAGAGTGACATGTTGTCACTTTCTTTGGTTTTAATAATAATTAAATTATTTTTGTGGTCAAAAGTCTATAAAATGAAACTAATCCGACACATAGGTGATATGGGTCAACGTTTATCCATCCAACAGAATTTTTTCATGTGTTAGGGTAATTTTATAATATTATATTTACCCTTAATTACCCGATTTACCTTTAACTATGGTAAATAAAATTTACTGTAGTTACTATTCATAATTCCTAAAAATAAAAATTATCCTATTAACATAATTTGGACCCACTGATTCCAAATATGGAATCTATTTTTTCAAATTCAATACAAAGAAGTTTCAGAAATTAAATTAAAATTAATCTCGTTGTCGAATGAAAACGAGTTTTTGTTTAAAACATTGCAAAATATTGAATTGATTTAACCTACGAATTCAATATAAAGTCAATGCTAATGAAAAAAATTATATTAAATAGTAAAAATATATTCTATTTATAATTTAAAAACATTAAATATTATAATTTAACCATATAAATTATTATGATGATTTTTTTAAATTAAAATAGAGCGTGTTTTTACTATTCATTAAAATATGAAAGTTATCAGAAAAATATCAATACATTATCTAATGTATATTTCTATATCCTGATTCAAAATTATAATTTTATTTTGTAAAATTTAACTTATAAACATGTAAAAAACTAGATTTAAAGTGGGTGCGCCATTAAAAGGCGACAGAACTGCATTTTTTGAAAAATACTTATTTTAACCAAAAAATTATTTTGTTCTCATACCATGTTCCATGAAATGTGTAAGCTGAATAATAATGTTATAAAATTCAAAATGTAGTTAATACTATTCATAACGTCTAGTTCGTGATAATATTGTTACCATATATTGTTGTTTAGTGAAACACAGTATTGCGTACAACACATGCTATCGAGGCAGGTCTTGATTGGGTGTAATGCAAGCCAACTCAGGGTTGCGTGTAGTGCAAGACTCTTTTGTTGATGTATATAACAAAATACAACCATATTTCATTTATACATTGAATATATATATATATATATAAATACACACTCAATTTTGCGTAGAATAACAACTATCAAACAAACATGAAATTGTGTGTAACACGATCCAAGAATAATGTTGCATATACTGCAAGCTAATACGGTGTTGCGTATAGCGCAAGATAATCTTGGTGTATCGTACAACAAAAGATATGAATGAAATTAAAAAGAATATATCTTATAAAATCTCGGGTTGTTACATTCTACACCCCTTAAAATGAATTTCTCCCTCGAAATTCGTTGGGGTTATAAATGGTTTTCTACTTGAAAGTTTCTTTAATTGAAACCCACATCATAAAATGGAAGACCAAAACATAACTTTAAAAAAAGTATGAAACGTAACGGTTACCCAAATTAACTAATCACTGGGTTTCCACATAAGAGAACATAGGTGAAAATATGGATATGGAAGAGAAATCTAACCATCATGTTCTGATGGAGAGTGGTAGAGAACATGGCCATGAAAAATACAACAATCACAAAGCCGTAAATTTGTGATGATCTAAGGTACCATCTGATTCATCGTATATGAGGACAGTAGGAATACATTTTTGGTTTTCAATATCATTTCCCTAAAGTCGAATAATTATAAGAAATACTTACTTTATTTCGGTACAATCTCCCCATTGTTCGTGCCTTGTACAATTTCCACTTCATCTCTTAATTAAATGAAGTTGAATAAGTAATTCATGAAGTGTTAGCAGATCATGTGATTGAATGATGGGTCATTCCATCTTTCTCAAACAAAAGGTTAGCATAAGTTATCAAATATACATAAGTCCATCTATAGTGAGATTAATCATATATGGTTCCTAAAATGGTCTTATACTTCATATATCATACCACTTAACTAATTTATACTATCCAGGGACTTCTTGTAGCCTAGTGGTAGGCGATAAAGGTCTATCTCACTTCGGTTGTGGGTTCGATTCCCACAGCCTTGTCCGACGCGATGGGTTGTCATCTGTTCTGCAGGCTATCCTTTTTCTAAAACTATACTATCATAATAGTTCCGAAATAAAAATTTATATCCTAAACTAATACTATATGATGTCCATTCCAACCAATAGGCTTATCGAAAATACTTTTGTCCGATTACTAGAAATTTCATCTACTGAGCATGTGAATTCCTTCATTTGTCCCCCATATATCATAAGATATATCTTTTTGGTCACATTCCCAACATATGAATACCCTAATCATGTATTCTTTTGAAACATGAATTACCATAGAACCTTAGCGAAAACTTGAATTCTGTCAAAATTTAACACTTAACACATACCAAAATCCCAAAATTTCAATAGACTCAAACCATGGTATCACTTTGTCCTTATATCAGTCGTGAGCTCATGAATACTATCAAACATATTATTTTCTCCTCATCTATTCATTATGCGCATATCATCTGCTTTCCAAAAATATTTCAGTCACTTTTCATGGTTACTAGTACCATTCAACATATACTTTCAAATACTTTAGGAAAAATAATATTGTAAAAATCCTTAGATGATTATTTATTCCACAGTACCATACATTATTCTTTATAAACATACAATCATTCCACTAACTTCTTAAACCAGTAACTGAGCTTCATCATTTCTTTCATCTCATATTTCATTTGTAGTCTCATCATCATCATCAACATAAATACTACCCATATGACCATGTTGATTCTCATCAGGTGATTTTCTCTTAGGGAATTGGTATGCATAATGCCCATACATTCCACATTTAAAACATCTAATCATTGTTGATGTCGTAGCAATACCATTATCCTTGTCCATGGTGTTAACGGAACCTTTTCCTTTGCACTTACTGGATTTTTGTCCTTCTTTTCCACACCCAAAGCATCTTCCAGTTCCTTTGAAACAATCTCCCCGATGCCTCTTCCCACATGATTTACATGAGGGGAATTGAACTTTCTTTCCTCAATGATCATCATGAAACTCCATCTTTCTCTTATTATCTGAGTTGCGAAACTTACCAAAGTTGATATTATTGATCATATTATGAGACTGTTGATTAGGTATAATAACGATGTTTGGACTTCCAAATCTCATTTCTTTTGGTTTCTCATGAATATTATCATTCCATTGTCCATCATATCCTCCATTATCGTGAATCTTCCTATTTCCAGCCATTTTCTAAAACCCAAAAAGAATAGTGTGAGAGGCAAAAATCATGCTTGGGAAAACAACATAGTAAAGGGGGAGTACTTTCAATATCTAACATCTTAGGTTAAATTCTAAGATCGTTACCTTAGTTCTAGGACTATATCCTATATGTATACTTATCCTAAGGGACATCCCTAGATATACCTTAGAAATATCTCTAGAGATCTCACTAACGTTTTCGCATCCTAGTTTCCAAAGGTTGACTAAACCTTTCCTATGATACCAACTGTAGAGACCCAAAGCTTGACGTACATGGACATTACATTACTTTTGTGGAATACTTAATACATAACAAAAAACAGACACACAAGGATTGTAATAGTTTAGTGTCTTGGGAAACTCGGAATATAATATTCAAATCATGGTGAATGATCTTCAACATCTCCATTAATGATCTTACCTTTTTATTGTTACCTAAAACCTTTCTTTAAATCCTGGGGAAAAGAAAACATATAAAGGGTGAACTCAAATGCTCAGTAAGGGTAGGCATAGAGAACATAAATCAATCCTTAGACATTTCAATGTAAAAACATGAGCATAAAATCTAAACATCAAAATCTTGAGCAATGACAAAAATATGGAAATACGTAAGGCATAGATCATGAAGAAACATTAATCATGATAAAATAGAATGGGAACAAAACATTTAATTGTGGAAGCCATTAAGCACATGATATGATTTCCATAGTAGCCAAGGCATTACTTCCATGACCGTCTTAGTGGAAAAAGTCCCTTTCTGAATCGAGTTCACTCCTCGTTTCAGTCCATTAACACTGAACCGGATTGACTTACCATTTAAAACATGTCTATATCATGAGATATAAATCTTTACCCAATGCATTTGAGGGAGATATAGGTCTCACCCATCTCATAATGAAATCATTCTTTCGTGAGCCACAAAATCATAAATCATACATCATAGCATAACCCATGTAATATAATGGAATTGTCAAACATCATTCCATCATAACATAATCCATATAAAAAATGGATATTATTTCATTATAAGAAGAATAAAACCATGTAATTAATGGAGACTTTATACTTGAAACATAAACATATTAAGTAATGTCATTTTAGATGGAAAATATTTTGGATAAAACACTTGAAATGAAATCTTGAGGAAAATATCCTTTCTTCTTCAAAATCATTTTCTTTTCAAATAATTCCATGAAATTTTAAAATAAAATGGTTTTGTTGAAAATAATCATTCAATCTTATATAGGAATATTCATGAAAATGAGGTGTTATGAAACTGTACAAATCCGTTCACGCCGTATAAGATAAAAAAACATTTTTCTCGTACTTTTGTCGGAAAGTCAAAAAAGTATCTCGTACGACAAAAGATTACTTACATACCATGTAGTAAAAGTAAAAATGGATGAAAAGGACTTTAAACATACATGAAAAAATTTCGAGAAAACATGGACATGGATGATAACAATAACCCCAGTAAATACTTATGAATAAATAATCTCAGATAAAAACGAGATTGGAAAAGATATCCCTTACGGTATGTCTGATATGCTTCGTATGTATCCGACCCTCCTGTATAATGATTTAAATAATGTCATTTACTTATTAAAGAATAATATTCATTATTATGATTTCATATATGGTTCACTTATGAATTTATATTACCTGTTCTTTTGTAAATTCCATGTTAAAGCAGCATTTTGGGTTAAATCATTTCATTTATTGTACGTGTTTCGACTTGTTGTTCATGATTTTATTAATTATATACTGATTTAAATAATTTTATATTGTAAAACATGATTTATATATAATAAATATTCAGAATATACATATATATGATAGATTGATAAATGGAATGAAACACACCGTTCATGGAGACGGTAGACCGTACGTACGCATGGACGCTGTTTTCGTTTCCTTATTGAATTGAATGGAATTAAGTAGATGACATACATATATATATACATAAATCCAGTATCATTATTATGTCATATATCTCATTATTATTCATTATATATACTTTATAATCATTCATGAATGATTAACATGGAGAATGAATCTCATCGTGTCCTGGAGACGGTAGTCCGTACGTACGCACGAGCGATGATATCAATCCCATTATCGTGGAATTGTATTGAAGCGTATGTATAATATTTCAAAATCAATATAAATTTGAAATAATCATATATAGTTATTTATTTACACCATTATACCCATCCATGTAAGGTGGTGGTCGAAAATAGATTACACCACGGCGTGGAGACGGTATTCCGTACGTACGCACGCGCGGTGATTTCGTTTTCCGTAAGATGGATTGAAGGTGAAATAGTGTTGTTTCATATTTATAATAAAATATCAGTATACAAGTAATACTGATGTTATTAATTTATAATGAGACCACTAAAGAAGAAGAAGTATAAGAAGAATGAAACTTGAGACAATCGTAAGAAGAGATTACCTCTTCTTCGGCGCACCCCCTTTACACCTTCTCTTACGGAAGTAGAGTTGGTCTTTTGAGAAGACCAGAACCTCCAGAATGTTTCTAGGGAAGTAAATAAGAGAAATGGTCAGGGGTTTACCGAGCTTCAAGTCTCAAAATGGTGTTAAGAGAAGTGGGAAGGGGTTTTCTTTTTATAAGGGAGGAGAGGGGCACCTTTGGAAATCTTAAAAATATTAATTTATAATAAATCCAACCCCACTTAAAAACCTCCAAAAACGACTCATATTAAAATATTAGATGATATAGGGTTGTAATATCATCAACCAATATAATTTATACATGTAGGGAATTTATTTTAAACATTATCAACTTGATTTATCCTTATTTAATCTATTAAATTTTATTTGTGGTAATAAGATTCTAAATTTGAGATTGTTATAAATAATTAATTATGTGCTGTGAATTATCCATAATTATATAATATATGACATTTTAGACAATATAAATTTCAATTTATAATTTTTAAATATTTTTGTGATTTTTAAACAATTTAATAATATGTTATTTTTATAAAATAACGATAGTGTCAATTTTAACACTATTCATTTATTTGAATTTAAATAAAATCCACACAGAGGATATATTCAAAATAAAATATTTAATAGGTTTCTAAAATGTCATAGTAATATATAAAATTAGTGGAGAACATAAAATAGTTCATATAATATTTATTTTACTATTTGTAATACCATTTATTTGATATTTCTCTTAATAAAATAATTACTACAACATTTTTTTATAATTATTAAATATACTTATTTGTTGCATAAAAATTAAAAATAAAATACTAGGATGAAGATAAATCTTATATATTTCATAAGAATACATTTAGTCGGATTTATCTTCTAAAACACCCAACTTTTAAAATGTTATGTTTATTAAATTATGAAGGTGAGAATTTTGACATTATTTAAAATAAAATAATATAAGTGTCATATTCACTTTTATAGGACTCCAAACAGTTATTTATTAGGTAATTGGATATTTATGGTGTATATATACACTAAAAATAAGTTTTGGTCTGGTTTTGGGCCTTTTAATGGGTATTATTATTTCAATAAAAACTATATTACTGATTTTTCACTTAATAAATAATTTCTGCATCATTGATGTATCACCATTAATGACAATTATTTAATCCCTAAAAATTATAAATAAATTATCATGATGTAGATAATTTTATTATAATTCTGGAGACTATTCATGTTCGAAGTTTTATGAAGTTTATCACTAAATTAAAAATTATTATACTTATAAGATTTAAGAGAGTGACATGTTGTCACTTTCGTTGGTTTTAATAATAATTAAATTCTTTTTATGGTCAGAAGTCCATAAAATGAATCTAATCCGACCCATAAGTGATATGGGTCTACTTTTATCCATCCAATAGAATTTTTTCATGTGTTAGGGTAATTTTATAATATTATATTTTTCATTAATTACCCGATTTACATTTAACTATGGCAAATAAAATTTACCGTAGTTACTATTCATAATTCCAAAAACTAAAAAGTAGCTTATTAACATAATTTCGACCCAATTATTCCAAATATGGAATCCATTTTTTCAAATTCAATTCACAGAAGTTGAAAAAAATAAATTAAAATTAATCTCGTTGTCGAATGAAAACATGTTTTTCTTTTAAACATTGCAAATGATTCAATTGATTTAACATACGAATTCAATGTAAAATCAATTCTAATGACATAAATAATATTAAATGGTAAAAATATATTCTATTTATACTTTAAAACCATTAAATATTATAATTTAACCATATAAATTATTACAATGAAAAAAGATGGTTTTAATTTAAATATAGCGTGTTTTTACTATTCATTAAAATATGAAAGTTATCAGAAAAATATCAAAACTTTATCCAATGTAAATTTTTATATCTTGATTCAAAATTATAATTTTATTTTGTAAAATTGAACTTATAAAAATGTCAAAAACTAGATTTAATGTGGTTGCGCCATCAAAAGGCGGGAAAACTGCATTTTTGAAAAATACTTATTTTACCTGAAAAAATTATTTTGTTCTTATACCATGTTCTAGAAAATGTGTAAGATGAATAATAATGTTATAAAATTAAAAATTTAGTTAATACTATTCATAACGGCTAGTTAGTGATAATATTATAACCATATATCATTGTTTAGTGAAACCCAGTATTACGTACAACACACGCTATCGAGGAAGGACGTGATTGCCTATAATGCAAGCCAAATCAGGGTTTTGTGTAGTGAAAGACTCCTTTGTTGTTGCGTATAACAAAATACAACCATATTTCATTTATACATTGAATATATATATATATATACACACACACTCAATGTTGCGTAGAATAAAAACTATCAAACAAACTTGAAAGTGTGTGTAACACGATCCAAGAATAATGCGGCGTATACTGCAAGCTAATATGGTGTTGCGTATAGTGCAAGATAGTCTTGGGGTATCGTACAACAGAAGATATGAATGATATTAAAAAGAATATATCTTATAAAATCTTGGGTTGTTACACTATGATTCCACATAGGAGAACATTGGTGGGAAGTAAAAACATTTATATGGAAGAGAAATATAACAATCATGTTCTGAGGAATAGTGACAGAGAACATGGTTTGGAGAAAGCTATCTACTAGAAATCCATAAATCTACAATGATTTAAGGGACCATTTGATTCATCAGATAAGAAGGTACTAGGATAAATTTTTTGGTTTTCGAGATCCTTTTCCTAATGGTTATGAAATTTTCATGAGAATAAATACTTACTTGTTTTTGGGACAATCTCACCATTGTTCGTGCCTTGAACCATTTCCACTTCATCTCTTTATTAAATGAAGTTGAACTTGTCATTTGTGAAGTGCTAGCAGATCATGTGATAAAATGATAGATCATTCAATCTATCTCAACAAAAACTATTGAACATGTTATCAAATAAGCACCAATCCACCAATATTGAGATAAAACATTAATCTAACAAACTTAAGATAGAAAATAACTTATACTATCCATAAATCGATGACATTAAATTCCTACAAAAAACCAAAACTTATAAATCATTAGAATGAGGTGAAATAAATCTACTTAACATTTGTCTCACATATCTCATAAATTATTTATTGGTTGTTACATTTCAAACATATTAATAACTTGATCATGTATTCTCTTGAAACATGAATTACCATAGAACCTTAGTGAAAAAATGAATGCTGTTAAAATTCAACTCTATACACATACCAAAACCCCAAAAATTCTCTATACTCCAACCTTGGTATTACTTTGTCCTTATATCAGTCATGATCTCAATAATACTATCAAACATCTCATTATGTCTCTATCACTTCATTATGCACATATCATGTGTTTTCCGAAAAATATCTAAAAAACCTTTCATGGATACCAGTACCATTCAACATATACTTTTAAATACTTAATGAAAAACAATAGTGTAATAATCCATATATGTTTATTTATTCCATAGTACCATTAAATTACTGATACAATATTACTGTTAATTAACATGAAATCATTCGACTATCTATTTAAACCATTGACCGAGATTCATCATTTAATTCCTCAACACTTCCTTCTTTACATATTTCATTTGTAGAATCTTTATCATCATCAACATAGAAACTACACATATGACCATACTGATTATATTAATGAGATTCTCCCTTATGGCATTGATTTTTATAATGCCCATACATTCCACATTTAAAACATTTAACCATTGTTGATGTCTTAGTAATACCATTATCCTTATTCATTATGTTACAATAACCTTTTCCTTTAAAATTAATGGCTCGGTGTCTTTGTTTTGTACAGCCAAAGAATTTTCGAGTTTCTTTGAAACATTATCCTTGATGCCTCTTCCCATATGATTCTCATGAGTAAAATTGAAATTTCCTTCTTTGATCACCATAAAACTCAATCTTTCTCTTATTAGCTGCTTCAGAGAACTCGCCAAAGTTGATATTATTGATCATATTACAATCATGCTGATTAGGCATAATGCTGATGTTTCTCCTTCTAAATCCCAATTCATTTGGTTTCTCATAAATAATATGACTCCTTTTCACATCGTGTTCTCCATTAACATGAATCCACCTATTTCTGGACATTGTCTAAAACCCAAAATGCATAGCGTGCAAGGAAAAAACCATACTAGGAAAACAATATAATCAAGGGGGATTACTTTAAATATCTAACATCTTAGGTCCAATTATAGGTAATTCATGATTGTTATCATAATTCTAGGACTGTAACCTATAGTTATACTAAACCTTAGGGACATCCCTAGACATACCTTGGAAATATCTCTTGGAATCTCACTAAACTTTTCCATCCTAGTTTTCAATGGTTGACTAAACCTTCACTCCGATACTAACTGTAGATACCCAAGCATTATGTACATTGATATTGCATTTATTTTTTCAGAATACTTAATACATGACCCAAATACATGCCCAAAGACTATATTAGTTTAGTGCCTTTGGAAACTCAGAATGTAATATTTTAATCATAGTAAAAGATCTTCAAAATATCTCATAAAGAACATGCTCATTTGTTTTCCAACCTAAAACATTTCTTTATATCATGGGGGAAATAAAACATAAAAATGGTTATCTCAAATTCTTTGTAAGGGTAAACATTAAGAACAACAAACAATATATAAACATAATAATTTGAAAACATGAACATAAAATTTGGATATAAAAAACGTGAGTTATGAAATAAATCTTGGAAGTAAGTAAGGAACATGTCACTTAAGAACATTATCCATGATAGAATAGAATTAAAATAAAAAATCTAATTACAGAAAAGTAATAAGAAGATAATATTATTTCCAAAGTAGCTAAGTCATTGCTGCCACGACCATCACAGTGGAAAAAGTCCATTGCTGAACCGGGTTTACGTGTCGTTCCAGCCATGTATTACCTAATAATATTTACTTGTCATTCCAGTAATTTATATATCATGAGATATAAATCCCTACCTAATTAATTTGATGGATATATAGGACCCACCCATCTCATAATGAAATCATTCTTACATGTTCCATAAAAAGAAAAATCATTCATCATAGCATAACATAAGAAATAAAATTTGTTTTCTTAGACATCATTCCATCATAACACAATCAATATATAATATCGTTTCAAAATTAACATAATAAAATCATAGTAAAAATAGTGATATAAATATAACCTTATTTAAAAATAATAATCTTAGATAGAAAATAATTTTGATAAATCGCTTAAACATAGTTCTGGAAGAAAATATCCTTTCTTCTTCAAAAATGTTTTTCTTTTCTCAAAATGCTGGGAAATTTTAAAATAAATGAATTTAGGTGAAAATAAACTTCAAATAGTGTAGAGGAATATCCATGTAAGTATGGTGATATGAAACCATAAAAATCCATTCATGTCATATACCATAAAAAACATTCCTCTCGTACTTTTGTCAGAAATGTCCAAAAGTACCTCATTTGATTAACAATTGAAAGATTCCTTCCATACCATGTAGTAAAAGTCATAAATGAGTAAAAATGAAATTAAACATATTTAGAATAATAGTAAATTTTTTATGAATTCGTATTTATAAAATAAGGAAATATATTATAGTCACATCCCCTGTAAATACTGATGAATAAACAATCTCAGATAAAAATGAGATTGAAAATTTTATACTTTAACGTAGGCCTAATTTCTTCCGTATGATTCTGAAACTCCTATATAGTGGGTTTAAACATATTTTTAACTTGTAAAAGAACCATAATAATATTTATTATATCATATATTTTTTACTTATGTCTCTATATTACCTGTTCATTTTTCAATTCCATGTTAAAGCAAAATTTTGGGTAATAATCGTTTTATTTATCTTATGTGTTTGAACTTGTTATTCTTGATATTATTACTCAGATGATGATTTATATAATTACAGAATTTACAACATGATTTATATATCAAATATATTCAGTATATATATATATATATAATAGATAGATAATTGAAATGCAATACACTGTTCAAGGAGATGGTAGGCGGTACGTACGGATGAACACTATTTTTGTTTCCTTATTGAATTGAATGGTAGTAATTAAATGAAATATATATAAATAAATCTTGTAGAATTATTTTGAAATGTGTTTTATGATTATTTATTATATAATATTTATAATGATTATTGAATGGTTACATAGAGTATAAATCTCATCACGTTATGGAGACGGTAAGTCATACGTACGCATTAGCGATAATATCATTACCATAATTAAAGAATGGTATTAAAGTGGATGGTTTATAATATATCATAATTAATATAATGTTATAATAATATTATATAGTAATTATTTACCCCATTATACCCATCCAATTATAATGGTTGTGAGAAAGATATTACACTATGACGTGGAGATGGTAAGTCATACGTACGCACATGCGGTGATTTCATTTTTCGTAGGATGGATAGAAGGTGAAATAGAATTGTTTAATATATATTATAAAATACCATTATATGAGTGATAATTATGTTATTTATTTATAATGAAACAAATAATTAAGAAGATTTAGAAGAAGAAATAAATTTGAATTAATCTGTAGAAGAGATTACCTCTTCCTCGATGTGCCTCCTTTAAATTTCCACTTAAGGAACTAGAGTTTGTCTTTTTAGAATGCCAGAACCTCTAGAATATAACTAGGGAAGTTGAGAATAAAAATGGGAAAGTTTTGGAGGATCTTGAAGGCCAAATGGAGTGAAGTATAGAGGGAGGGGGTTCCCTTTTATATAATAGGAGACGGGAACTATAGGAAAGTCCTCAAATATTAATTTTGTATAAATTAAATTTCGATATCAAATGGCTTAAAAAATATTTTATTTGAAGGTAAGATGATTTTGGTTCTAATACCCATCAAAAAATAATTTTTAGACATGTTTTGAATATTTTGTATCCTTGTATTTTTTGTTAAACCATTATTTTACCTTTTATAATCATACTTTGATATCATGTTATTTACATATTCTTGGTTCATGTAATTACCATATCATGTCAAACGACCAAAAAAATGTTATTTATGACATAATTAGACTAATATAAACCATTTTTTAGGATATTAGATTTTTAATGAATTTAATATCATTTAATAAACTACATTATGTTTTAAGTTATGAATTATGTCAATTTGGGACAATTTTCATACTTGACTTTCTTCAAAATTCATAAAAACCTAATTCCATCAAACCAAATAAATTAAATTATCCTTAATATTTCAATGTCATCAATAAAATTCATAGATGGAATAAAAAATTTTAAATTAAAATTATTTTAGTATTTATAATTTCATTTCATTGAATCTTTTATTAATGATCTAATTACTACATCATAATTGTGTCATATATAAATATTTCTATATAATGTATAAAAATTATAAAAAATACCATGATGTAGAAAATAATTTTATCTTTATAATGACTATTTATATACATAATGATATGTTATATAACCTAAAATTAAAATTGATTTAGTAAAGCATACATGTTTATGTTATAATTATCTTTACATTAAATTAATTCTTATAAAATGTCATTTTCACATCCATGTGAATCAATGGGGTCCCAAAATTGACCCAAGGATTCACATGGTTAGAAAAATAACATCCAATAGGATTAGACCATATGTTAGGGTAGTTTAATATTATTATAATATTATTTTTTACCTTTATTTACAATATTTACCCTTTAACCACAGTAAATAAAGTATTTATTAAAGTTATTATTCATAATGTCCAAAAATTAAAGGTACCTAATTTCAAAATTTGAACCTTATGATTAAAAATATGGAATCAATTTTTATAAATTGAAAACACCAAAGATGCAGAAATTAATTTAAAATTAATTCTCATTGTCAAAACCAACAAATGGGTTTTTAAGAAATAATAACTATCAAAAGATATCCATGTGTTTATATCCAATTTAAAAGTCAAATTACTTAAAATGACCGAAATTAGATTAAATGGTAAAAATATAATCTAATTAAACCTTAAAACATATTAAAAAAATAATACTACTATATAAATAAATTAGAAAAAAGGCACGTTCGAATTAAAATGTAATATTTTTCCCAATTCATTAAAATTTTAATTTTATCAGAAAAATATCAAAAATTCCAAAAAAAAATAAATTTTTATGTCCCTTTTCCAATGGAGAGGTTTATTTTGTCAAATTTAACTTATTAAAGTGTCAAAAACTAGATTTAAAATGCGTACAGCCTTAGAAGGCGGTAAAAGTGCATTTTTTTGAAAAATACTTCTTTTATCTAAAAAATGGATTTTTTTCTCATATCATGTTCGAGAAAATGGGTAATCTGAATTCTAATGTTATATAAAATTAAAAATGTGGTTAATACTATTCATAATGGCTAGTTAGTATCCCAAAAAATAATAATATTTTAATAGTATATCGTTGTTTTGTGAAACTCAGCATTGCGTACAATGCAAGCTATGGGGGAAGGTCACTCTTGTGTGTTAAGAAAGCCATGTCAATGTTATGTGAAGTGAAATATTCCTTTGGAATTGAATATAAAATAATCCAAACTTAGTTATTTATACAATGAACAAAATCTATACTCTTTGTTACGTGAAATAAATTTTATCAAAAGAACATGAACTTGTGTGTAACACAAGCCAAGTTAGTGTTGTATATACTACAAGAAAATATGGTGTTGTGTATTGTGAATTAAAATCTATTTTTAGCATAAAACACAAGGAATAATGGGAATTAAAATAATATATCTCATAAAATCTTAGTGTGTTACATGTATAATCATAATAAAACCACTATTGGGTTATTTTTTATGTGTACACACAAGAAAATGGCCAATCTGATGTGTAGTGTGGTCGAAATTACTCAGTAAACACTTCTTAAATGTATAAAAACCATTAAAAAGTGTAATGGGGTTAAAACTAAGAAAATGAAATCATATTGGCCTAAAATTAGTGGACGATGATTGTATATTTAATGGTCAAATCTAGGAAAAGATGGCACATCATTCTGTATATAGTTTTCACGGGAAGGCTGAAAATGTGTTTTTAGTGTTTTAAAATAATTAAACGTGTGGGGAATAGTAAAAGACATTAAAAATGACCTCAGATTTATGTAAAATCATGGAAATTCAATTGATGAGTTTTTATTTAGGTTTATAAATAGACAAGACATCAATCTGATATGTAGTGTGGTTGAAATGACATTGTAAACACTTCATAAAGGTAGAATGCGTTTTAAAACATGTGTTGGGGGTTTAAAACCAGTAAAAGAAGGTCATATTTCCCTGAAATCATGGTAAAATGACCATATATTGAATTATAAAATATAGAAACTCATGAAACTTAATTCTTAGTGATGATTCATCTAAGACACCTATAAATTCTTTTTTATAGTTTTAAAACACTAGGGTGAGCATAGAGTGGTCAAAAAAATAGAAAAACATTTGATTGATTTGAAATAATGTAAAAACAACCATATATTTATTTTGGACATGTAAGAATATACAATATGTCAATCTGATGTGTGGTGTGTTCAGAATGACTCGATATACACTTCTTAATGGTATAAAATCCTCTAAAAACAACTGTTGCGGGGGGAAGGATACTAGGAAGATAATGTCATATTTTAGTGAAAATAGGTGGAAAGATTTTATATTTAATTGTGAAATGAAGGAACTATCGATATGTCACTCTGAATTATGGTTTTCCCAGGATGGCTGTAAATGGTGTTTTAGTGTTTCAAAACACAGAAACATTTTTAGATCAGTAAAAAAAATAAGAAATAAAATTATGTAGATTTGAAATAATGGGAAAACCAACAATTCTTTATTTTTTACATTTATACAGAGAAACAAAGTCCTTATGATGTGCAATGTGGTCAGAATGACTCGATAAACACTTCTTCAAGGCACAAAATCATTTAGAATCCTTTGGGGGGGGATGAAACCCAAAGAAAATATCAGATTGCATTGAAATCAGAATAAAACATCTATAGATTTAATTATAAAATTTAATAACTGGCGGAACATCATTCTGAAATATGGTTTTCCCAGGATGTCTCTAAACACGTTTTTAGTGTTTTAAAACACCAAAATGTTGGTGGAATGGTCAAAATCATATAAAATGACCTTATATTGATGTTCAATGATGGGAAAAAATGATTAGTTATTTTTTATGTGTAATCATAGGAAACATGTCAATATATTGTGTTGTGTGGTCAGAATTACTCAAAAAACACTTCATGAAGGCACAAAAACCATTAAAACTGGTGTCGAGGTGTCAAAACATGGAAAATGACATCAAATATCCCTAAAATCAAGGGAAAAATAATTGCAGATTGAATTTTTAAATATATTTATCGAATAAATGTCATTATGAATTAAGATTTTACTAAGATGGATATAAACACGTTTTTAGTGTTTTGATACACAGAAAAATTGGTGGAATGGTGAAAACCATAGAAAAAGTATTCATATTTACATATAATCATGAGAAAACCACATATGAGTTATTTTTGAAATATAGGACATTCTATGATATCAAAGTATTTAATTTTTTTAATTAAGTAAATTTCAAGCACACCATAGATCAATTTAAAAATTAATTAAAATATTTATTAATCTCTTTCGAGTTTCAAGTGTAGAATCATATCTTAAATATGTATCTTTATGTTTTCAATGTGTATTTATTTATATATTCTTTTTTTTAATGTTAAAATTATTTCCATTTGATTAGAGAATACAAATTTTATGTCTAAAATTATGAATATATTTGGTGCCTTTTCTCTTTCAAATTTATTTTCTTAAATGTTATTATTTTCATTGTAGGTGCAAGATATCAACAGTAAGTAAGAGGTTGAACATTATGATCCCTAAAATTATTCAGAAGGAAATAGTTGTGGTTCTTAGTTTCCGTGGTATGTTATAATTTAATAAATTATTCTAGTGTAATTCAGATTTGATATATTTAGTTTCTATTTTGGTTAATTTTTTGTTACAGTTGATGAGATGACATGGTCGGTTTCTGTTGATGAGATTATGTAATGGTAGAAAAATGCAGTGGAGGTCGAGAAGTTGATGTATATTGGGCATGTGTTGTTTTTGGACGTATTATATATATATATATATATATTTAATTGAATTATTGGATGATAGATATATGGGTTGACTAAGACTGAGGTTATCATGACTGTGGAGGTTTATATAAATGATTGTGAATGTATGACACATGTGTGATGGGTTTATCATGCAATCATGTTTCAGTTTATTTCATGTCTGTTTTTTTATATTTATAAATTTTATTATTATTTTTTAAATAATTATAATCTAGGAGTGGTTTTTAGTTACAACTTCTAAGTACATTAATTAAAATATGTTTAGCGATATATATACTAAACCATAGTGAATATGTTTAGAAATGGTTGGTTTAATTTTATTTATATTCCCCGTGAATATTATTTTTGTAAAAAACATCCAATAAATAAAAATGAAACTACCACTAAATGCTCCAAAAATTACCCATAATTGAACCAAAGAAAAATTAAATAAAAAAGCTACCATACTAGAGACCCTAAAATACATGATAATTTTAATAAATGCCTGTAAATTATTAGGTTAAGGTTTAAACCATCACCAATCCATGAATGAACATCAGCTAATAACATTTTTTATCATTGTGTGATAGTACCATGGAATGATTAATGACTTTATCTAGAGTCTCGTTATGTATTTTGTGTTCTTTTTATGTGATATGTCCATAGAGTGATCCCATTAATAGTGTATAACTTATATAATATTCCATGAGTTAATTTTATTATTCCATATGGTAAATAACTATTATGGTCATATTTCTATTGTCATTCTATATCACATTGAGGTTGTCATGTCTATTATGATTTTTCATTATTTATTATCATTGATGGTTTTATAATAAATGATATTTTCTCCTTAATGTATGGTTTGGACCCTCACCACTTGATGAAAACCTCTAGCATTGGGGTGGGTCAACTTGAGGACATGGGGTGACACAACATGGATTGGATGATTGATTCTGGGATATGTATTTTATAATCTATTTATATTACAACCCTTGAGGTAATTCCATGGGAAAATTATCTAACATTGTAACCCCTGAGTCAAATGATACGTGATTCCATGAGCTAGATTTTTTATCACATGTATTATGATGGGTTTACAAAAACAATCTATATTAAACCTTATAACCAAACTCATATGATTTTGTGGGACAAATAGAAACTCATACTTATCATACATAGATACAACATATTTATAGATGAGTATTCATTACATAAAAAATTATCTATTCCAGAATATTATTGGTATAGTCCCTTTGAAAATATGTATACATAAACAATTGGTTCATATGTAATGTAAATCATATCCCACTAATCTCTTAATTACTATAAACCTTTATAAAAATATAATACAAAATACATTTATTTATAACAAATTGATAATAAATATAATAAAATGTGATCTCAAATTATCAGTTAGGACTAACAATGGATATATCAATATAACATGATCAAAAGGGTATGAAAATATGAGTATAACATTTGAAACCTATACCTTATATGACATATATAATAATCTTGAGGCATAGAGTAATTATTGGTAGTTTATAAGACATGAATCATAACATAATCAAATAACACGAGTTGTTATAACACAAAATTGGTATATGGAATAGATTTGTCGATTAAACAAAACCATAGAAAATATTATATCAAGACTACCCAAAAAATCATTTGTAACATGTTAGGATTTGGATAATAACATGTGTACCTGCTTTGGGCTTGAGATAACCTCCCATGTAACCTCATTTGGGCATGGGATAACCTCCTATGTAACATATTTTGGGATTGAGAAAACCTCATATATAACCTTTGACCTCATAGAACATTAACAATTACCCAATGCATTAGATGGATATATAGTTCTAGGCTCACTGTTCTCATAATGATAATTATAAATATGTGTTCCACCAAATTGGTCCACATATCATAAGCAATGAAAAGTAAATAGGATTTATGAACATTTCATCATAGAATAACCCGTGGGAAAGAAATAGGTTTTATAAACATTTTTCATCATAATCATAAACCATCTAGGGAAAGGATAATGATTATATCATTAAATAATTTCTCTAGTAAATCATAAAAAACACCCAATTATGTTTTCATTAATTAATATAAGTACCATAAAAATATCGTTAAAAAATTCTTTAGGAAAATATCTTTTCCTTTCTAGAAGAACTTCTTTAAAATCAAAAAAATTCGCAATAATAAAGAAAAAAATTTCACAAAAAAACTATTTAGAACTTGTGAAGTGATTTTTAAATCATTGAGAGGTTATAATGGAGATTATTACAATTTATACCATATACATTAAAATAAATATTCCTTTCACATTTTCAGGAAAAAGTTAAGAGAAACTCATTTAGAAAATGATAGAAAGCTTTGATTGAAAAAAAAATAAAAAGTGAAACAAGGGTAAATGTATTTTTAAAATCATTTTATAATTGTTTAAAAAATCTTTAATTTGTTTTTAAAAACATGGACATTAAAGAAACATTTATTTTAAACAGAACATAGAAATTAAGATGGTTTATAATTTAAGAAAATTATTTCAGACTCTTGAGTAATTAAAGGAAGTAAAGTGAATGAAAGACATGTAATTTATTAAAAGAAAAAATTTATAATAATATTTATGATTTTCTTGAGATAAAATTTATAATATTTCATCATCATAATCATAATAGTAAATAATCTCGATAAAAAATGAGATTGTAAAGCAAAGCCATTACCACTTTTGTATCTTTTTAATTTTAATCCCCATAAAATAAATTACATTATATAGATATATATAACTCCTAATTTTCATAAAAAAAATCATATATTATATTCATGGGTAGTATATATAACACAAATCAAAAACAAGTGGGGTATATAGAATGTGTCCTATAGAAATAAAAGGATGATGAAAATTAATTACCTCAATTCTCAACTTTATCCAAACACATTCATACCTCTTTTATAATAAATATAGTTTCATTATAAATTTTTTCTAGATTAATACTCATATATATCATACCATATATGATTAATTATAACCTTTTTTATCAACAATTATTTATTAAAATCACTTTTATTGGTGATATCTGATTCGTTTTCCATGTATGTTTAAGTTCTGTAGGTATAGTCCTTGTACTTTTATTATTGTTCCATAATCTATAAAAAATAATCATGATAAAAATATAATTTATACTCATTATATATTTATTTATAGTAATCCAAAAAATTTATATATTGAAAATAAAAATACACCGTTCTTGGTGATAATAGGTCATACGTACTCATGAACACTGTTATAATTTTTTCGACGGGTTGAAAAAATAAAACTAAATATTAATTAAACATTATACATTAATTTTTATATCATTGATAACATATATATTAATTAAATATTAAATTATAACCATCTATTTAAAATTAAAATGAATAATTTTTACATCACTTTGTGGAGGTGACACTCCACACACATACATGTGTGATGTTATCGTTTTCCCAAAGATGAAAGGTAAGAATGTAGATTTAATATTATAAATAAATATGTATAAATATTTTTTAAATATAATATAAATAGGTTAAATACGTCATTATTTACTTCCTTGGGAGGTGTATATGGGAAAACATTACATCAGTTTTTGAGGTGGTTGTCCACCACACACACAATCAATAGTTTAGTTCCATATTTTAAAGAAGAAGAGATGGATATAAGTTAATCCAATAAAACAATAAAATCTCCTTAATTGAGAAATAATTATGTTATTACATCTGAATAGATTAATTAATATTAAGGGAGGTGGAAGAATAAATAAAACCAGAATTCATGGTTAAGAATTAATCCTCTTATTCAGGGAACCTATTTAGGTTTATACCTAAATCCATCTTAGGGGGGTTCTATAATCAAAATTAGGACACTAGGAAATTGGGGAGTGGATTAATAAATACATAGGGAAGTATATTTTTTGAATCAAAATGATTTAAAATTGTGAATAGTAGAGGAGAGGGGGTTTCATTTTATAAGTTGGGTAGAAGACACAGTTGGAATTTTTAAAAATAGAAAGATATTTCTATGTTTTTCACACCCAAACTCCTTTTAATCTTAATCATAAGAATTAAATTTTTTAATCGTTTTACTGTTCATTTTGACCAAAAATTAGTTTGGACTTATTATATACTAGTAATTATTTTATATCAAAATATGTAATACATTTTATCAATTTTAATGTTAAGAAGTGGATTGATACAATTTAAATCAAACATATAGAGATGATGAAAAAGTGGTTTCCCAAAGAAAATGTTTTCATAAGTATAAAAGATTTTTATATATAAATTTATCATTAAATATATTTAAATGACTTAAATTGAATTAATAATAATATAATTAAACTAATTTCAGATTTAAAAGAAGCTTAAAATAAACTTTAACTAGTAAATTCTTTAAAATAAAATGTAGTTTTTAAAAAAAATCATTATTTTTTACCATTCATTGAAAAATTAAATGTTTCATAAAATTATCAAAAATTAAATATAAGATAGTTTTTAAATTTTTTTATTTCAAAAATCAACTTAATTTTTTAAAATAAATTTTTTAAAAGTGGAAAAAATTAATTTTATAATTTGTTCACAAAAATAAATGGAAATCATTTTTTGAGAAAAATTTATTTTAAAACCATATAAAGACTAAAATAAATATTAAATACTTATTTATTAATATTTTATCCTTATATTATACATTAATAATTAATTTTAAATATTTTTTTATCTTATTCATATTGCTATATTTTTTTACTACGTTATAATGGTCATGTATATATGATAATATTAAATGTATATCGTCGTTTGTTAAAACAACATATTACATGTAACACATGCTATCGGTGAAATTAAATTTATTTGAATTGTTTTTTTAAATAGTGATTTATATACTAACCGCATTAAAATGTTTTTCTCCATTGAAATTCTGAAAATTTGGTATAAACAACCGAGGACAATTTACCTTAACACATGCTTATGTTACCACATAGCTTCTTCAATTTGGTAGTTTTAAAATAAAATGTTGATATAGTGAGTTGTCATGTTTCAGAGCACTTTATATCTATGATCCAAAATGTACACAATTAATTCCTCAAAAGAAAGAAATTTCTCCAGTGGTTTGACCTATTAGTTCCATACATGTGTAGGATAAGGTATGTACTTCTTTGAGAGAGATACATGGAACAAATCATGAACTTGAGAGAGGTTTGGTGGAAGATCCAATTGATAAGACACTTCCCCTACTTGATCAACAATTACAATGGGGAAAATACACATAGATAAAAATGATCATTTCTTCTTGATCCTCACAACCTTATTCCATAGAGAAATTCATATAAAAATTGTCTCCCCATCTTCATACCCAAGATCAGAGTGATGATTTTTTGCATAACTATTCTGTGGACTCCAATATTCATTGATGTGCTATTAAATGGCTTAGACTATATCTACCATTTTTTATTGATAGATAAAGTACCAATAGATATATTTCTCTAGATTCATATAAACATGATGTTGTTCTAGACTTATTTATATATGGTGATTCACGGGTATCCATATGAATGATTTAGTAAAAGATATTGTTGTATGAAAAATATACTAGATGGTGGTGTTGATAGAAACCACCTTCGCACTCCTTAAAATAGACCTCAGAATATCATATAGGGTTTGAATTTTTATATCATATAGACCATTTATCTAATGTTTATATTCAATTTTGAATCTCAATTTCATTTCAAAATCTTGCAAAATACTTCTTCAAAACATTGACGTAAATCTCTGATCCTGATTAGATATAATAGAATGTGAAACTATGTGTAACCTTAACAATTATTTAATGTATGCCTTGGTAATATAATATAGATAGATATATTCTCCAGTAAAAATGATGTGTGTTTACATTATAATTCCATGAACTAAAACTTATACATCATTATTCCCTTTAAATGTTTTTTGGAGATCGATGTCAAAATCCATGCTGATGTTTTCCCAATTCAATTATTGTATGGGTAATGGTTGTGAAATTCCCATATAATTTTTTCTATCATTCACAACTTTCAAAATACTAAATGCTGATATATAGAATATACAAAATCTCTCTTCATGACTCCCCAATAAAAATTCTCTTTCAGATATCTATACTTATTTTTACATGCTAGATGAATAGAGAATATAGAACTATGTACCTCATCCAATAGCTCCATCTTCAAATATAGTATGAATGGAGGATATAAATGGTTTCTAGACATTATAATTCCATCATAAACAAGGTTAAGCCCATGAATATTTATATCCTTTTTATGTATGTCTATATCTTTCTTATGTTCCTCTTTAATCTTCACTTAGATAGATGGTTGAATAATAATTTGAGAAAGATAATATTTCTCCCCTTACTTCATGATTCAAGATATATCCTTTTAAAATCGATTAATATTTCATCTTTTATAGTCCTTGTCATGGATATGAAAACACTATCCAGTCAATTCAAATAATCAACCACTTTTTTTTCATTCCCAGGGTGGTAATGTATCGAGAAATCATAATCTTTAATAAGTTCCAAAAATCTAATATGCTGAATTATCAACTCATTCTCTATTAATATGTATTTTAAACTTTTATGAGAATTGTATATATCACACCTTTCTCCAAAAATAATATTACACCATATCTTTAATGGAAAAATCCCAACATTTAAATCAAAATCAAGAGTTGGGTAATTTTTCATATAAACCTTGAATTTTCATGAGTTATATGTAGTTTATATATAATTATACATGAGAAAACGTCCCAATACCTTATTTAATGATACACTATTTTTACAAACCCTCATCTAAAATAAGGAAATGTAATCATAGTTTCTCTCATTAACATTCTCTTTAGTTCCTTAAAATTTTCCTTAAATTCATGTTTTTAAAGGAACTTGGTTCCCTTCTAAGATAACATAGTGGGTGGAGTAGATTGATGTAAGAAATTGTTCACCAAGAATTGATAATATTAATCCAAACCAAGAAAACTATTGATATTAGTCACCATGGTTGGACTGGGAAAATGTTTAATAACTTTATTCGTTGATGAATCCACTGATATACCCTCTCTTGAGATTATATGATGTAAAAATGAATACATTCATATATCAAAGCCACACTTGGAAGATTTTTCATAAAAATAATCTTGTGATAGGGTATTTAGCACAATTATTATGTGATATTCATACACATCCTTTATATTTGAATATATGAGAATATCATATATAAATTCTACCACAAAATAATATGGTAATCTATAATTTATCTGTTGAAATAAATCGATGAGGATAACATTAAAATTAGGATGACCAAATAGCACAACTATATATTTCTAGTGTTTATACCATGTACCAAATGATGTCTTGGGTTTATCATCCTTATTAACCCTCAGTTGTTGATATCTTGAAAAAATATCCATAATTAAAAATATTGATATTTGCCTAATTGAGTAAAGAAGTCATCATTATGGGTTAGAGGATAGTTGTTCATGATTGGGATCTTGTTTACATCCTTACAATGAACTAGATGTTCCTTCAGTACATATTTATTATTAACCAAAAATAATAGGTTCACCCCTAGGTGAAACACTTAGTTGAATAAATCTATTTTCAATATTCACAAGGAACTAATTCATTAATTCCTAAAACACAATCAGTACCATTCTATAGTGAGTCTCAAAATACATGTATCACCAGGTATTAGTTCGTTTGAGAGCCCAAATTTATGATTTAGTGGAAGAATATGAAAGGCTTCCAAAATTACATCAAAAAACTCTTTTAAATAGGCATATAGTCAATAATAATTCTCTCACCAGCTATCTAAGATAAGCATCCCTTTTTAATAGGAAACCAAACCCATATAATGATTTTGATTTCCATAGATGTTAAAACATATCTTTAAACTGATAGGAGATCATAGGTTGTTTCGTAATATCAAAATTGAAATCCCTTCCCTATAAATTAACGTGGTATTTATATAGAGAAATCCAATATATGCATAATATAGCCTCAAATTCAGCCCGAGGGAGTGTAAAAGATTTATTGGAAGAACATTCCCAAAAAAATTTAACTTGGGAAGAATCATATACTAAACATGTGATCATATTTCCATTATGGGTCTTCACTGTTAATTCAATATCTAATCATTAACGTGGTATTGTGATACCTTTGTAAAATTATTCAAATATAAATGAGTGGGTTTATCATGAATCAAAAAGATATTATCTATTCTAGGGTGGATGGTAAGTGTAACTTTCCCAAAATGTTTATTATACACCTCATAAAAAACACTGATCATATGAGATTTCCATTTTTTTATCATCTTAAGAGTTTTATAACCTTGATCAGAATGATTAAGCTTTTTATTTTATCACTTGTTAAAATAATGCACAATATCCTTGGATTTGAAATAAAAAAGTAAAGGTTGAGCATTTTAGAGAGATTTCTCTTAAATCACTTCATTTGATAACTTATTCCAATCACTTTCATGTTTATATACTCTATGAACATCCATTGCACACATAAAATATTTACTTGTCCCCTTAATACAATTACATCCATGTTTCCTTCCACACATATAACATGATGGAAATATAATCTTTTTCACTACATGTATATTAGAGTTTCTTTGGATTTCCATATTCATTTTCTTATAAAAACCATGATATTGATAGTAAACTGAAATCTCCATTTCCACATTGATAACACATGGAATGATTTAATTATATCTACAAAATCCCCTTACTGCAAATTCCCTCTAGAGACTTGGTATTAATCCACTTAAAAATCGGTCAATATTACATTCAATTTGGATGATTATAATAGATGCATACCTTTCAGGTCTTGTAAACATTTCCTCATAGGAACCAATAGATTCATTATACTTCAATGATTTCTAAATGAATTACTTCTCCATTTTCATATGAATAATACAAGGAAATTACTTATTCAAGAATGTCCTCCTAACCTCACCCTTCTCCATGGATTCGATTTCTTCATAATGCCTCATATTATTATTAAAGATTCCACCATTGATATATTTTTTTTATTTTGAAACTATAAATAACTAAAATGACTTATTCATTATCCAAACACTGTATAACCAAAAATATTTTTTAGAGGTACTAATCCATTGCTTGAAAACCGGAGGATCAAAAAATCCACTGAGGGAAGGTTGAATTTCCCTCATGAAGGAATAAATAGAATTTCCTTCCATCCTTTTATAATTTGTAAGTTTATCCATATTTATATATTAAGAATGTTGTGTGGGCATAGAGATGATATTTTTCATTCCGGATCCCATAAAATTTAGTTGCTGAGAAGGGAAATAATTTAATTGTTATTATTATTAAACATTAACATGATTCTTGTAGGTTGCAGTCATCCACTATGTCCAAAAACATAGTTCTAGATACATTAATATTATAGAGAGACCACATAATCATGAAAAATAATATATATGATGTCTAAATCATGAAACCTCTTCTCAATCCATGATACAGTAGGATTAACCTAGGCCATTCAGGGTTATTATTAAAATCCTTTTGGATGGTTTGTAATATGTTTATTAATCTCCAACACATCTCCCATAGGAGTATAAAAAAATGTGTGAAACAAGGCCCAAAGCCATGCACTAGGTGACAATCGAGCCAAATCCAAATGCACACATTTATGAGTTATTACCCTGTGGTACAACTATGATAGAGAAACATCCACTTATAGGATCCAAATATGGATGCAATTTCATGGAAACCAAATTCTCTATACTACACCAAAATTAGAGTACATTTTCCTATACATTTACTAATCCTTAGACTTAACTATAGGGTTATCACTAAAGTCTTCTCACCATAGTTTATAAAGGATTACTAAACCTTCATCAAATACCAACTATAACAACCCATACATCTCATAAATAGATATCAAATCTTAATAGATAAATATTTATGACATAACATAATGATCGATGCTATAATCCTATGAGTCTTGTTCCTTTTGAAACATGGATACACAACAAATGGATCATAGGTCAACTATATCATCTCCCACTAAGATAATAATAACTAGAAACCTTTTTATACATATGATACAAAATATCGTTCTTTATAACCTATTGAATGGAATTATAAGAAAATGTGAGATCACATACCTAGTAAGGGGAAACAAGGGAGAAATAAACATAACATGAGAATAAGGGTATGATAATAACAGTTTAAAATTTGTAAACCATTCCCCTTATAACTTATATAATATTTTTGATTCATTGAATATAACATAAAATTTATGAGGACATGAATTGTAAAGGAATAAAAGATCAGGAACCATGAGAACATAATGTTGGAATAAGGCGTAGATTTGTAGAATACGACAAAGAATAGAAATTATTATTTCAAGGTTACTAAAAAAGAAATTCATAACTTGTTAGTCTTGGGATAGACACCTATGTACGATATTCGATCTTGGGATAACCTCTCGTGTACCCTCATTTTGGCTTGGGATAACAACCCGAGTACCCTCTTTTGGGCATTGGATAACCTCTAGTGGGCTCTTGATATCATTGATAATTAATAATTACCCAATCTGTTGTTAGGATATATAATTTTTAGCCCAGACATATAAAAATTAAAATCATTCATATATGTTCCCTAAAATCATTTATCATATTATAACCTATGAAAATGAAATGGGTTTCCAAAAAATTCCTTCCCAGAATAACATATGAGATATAAATGGGTTTCACAATGTTTTTTCATCATAATAATAAACCATGTAGATAAAGGATAAGGGTGATATCATTATATCATATCCCTAGTAAATAATATAAAAAATATGAGTTCATTTTCATTAAGGAATATAAATACCAAAAAAATAATATTGAAACATTGTGGAAAAAAATAATCATTTTATTTTGATAACAATTATTTAAAATATAAATATTTCCCAAATATTAAAGAAAACAAATTTCATGAAAATGAACCTTTAAAAATTAGAAATGAATAATTAAATCATTGAGCAATCATGACAGTGGGAAATAATTTTTATATAATACATGTTAAAAAATACTCATTTGTAATTTTTGGAAGAAGTAAAATGGTCCTCATTCAGAAAGTGAAAATAATATTAATTATAAAACATTCTATAAAATTTTGAAAATGTTGAAAAATAATTTAAAAAATAATTTTATAATATGAAAACATTATTTAAAACATTTTTAGATAAAAATTCATGGTTCAAAAAATATATTCAACCAAATAGAAAAAAAATTCTGTTTTTCCTTAAAAAATATATTTTAATATATTGGGTTAATAAGAAAAATAAAATTAAATATAAACATATAATTTATATAAATAACCCCATTTTAAGAAAATAAATTAGTTTATTGGGTGATATATCATTTTATTTCATAATCAAAATCATAATCACAATTAATCCAGATAAATTAGGAGATTGTAACATAAAAACCCTACCACATTTGTAAATGATTAATTATAAGAACCATTAATGAAAGAAACTTATATGGAAATTTATATCACATAATTTTTATCGGCATAATTTTGAAATACATTCATAGTTACTATATGCACCATAAATAATATAAAAGTGATGTGTATGGTATGTGTCCCACTTAAATAAAAGTGTGATTAAAATCTCTTGCCTCAAGTGTGATTAAAATCCCTTCTCTTGAGAGCGCCCAAGGGCTTCAGATAGCTTCCCTGGCGGCGCGATTTGAAGGGGACAACACAGGCTCTCAACAGGGAAGGGATTTGGCGGCTAGCATGACGAGTCCAAGGCGGCAGGCGGGTTTTGGAATCTGCAGCTTCAGTCTTCTGCAGAGGATCTGGGTTTAGCTTCGTGGCATGTGTTTCTGGATTCTGGATTTGGCGAATCTGTTCTTCAGCCATGGATCTGGATTTCGGCTTCGGTTGAAGGGTGCTTCGCCAAACGGATTCAGATTCAAGGGCTCTCAAATCTTGAGCGTAGATCTGGATGCGATGGTGGATTCGGGAATGTGATCAGGCGGCGACGCCGCTTCACCGTGTTGGAGGTGATGACGGTGCATCGGCGCGACAGTTGGCACAAATGGTCTCGGTGGCATGGGGTGTGATGATGGGAATTGATTGGTTTTCTGATTTGGTCCGTTGTAGAGGTTGGTAAATCGGTGTGAGTAGGTCGTCTGATGGTTGAATGTTGGTTCCTAGGCGGTGGCAGCAGCCGTGTTTCAGCATGCAGCTAGGGTTTTCAATTGGATTGTTTTGTTGAGTTGAGTTCATTTGTAATGGGATATCCCACTGGGCTCTTTGAGCCATTTATTTTGGGCCTTTGTGCGTTAAGAATATTGGCTTCTGGGTTCTCCCTCCTCACACAAACGGGTTTGTATTTTTTCTCTCTTTTTTAACAAAGGGGTACGGCCCCAAATTTCATAGTATAATAAATATAGGTTTATTATAAATCTATTCTAGAACTATAATCCCATATTTCGTACCATATATTGTTTTTTATAACCCTTTTATCACCAGTTATTCAAAAATTATTTCATAAAATCATTGTTTCTGGTTATAACTACTCAATTTTTATGTAAGTTTTAGTTCAATAGTTTTGGTTCTTGTAATTTTATAATATTTCTACAATATGTAGATTGTTAATAAAGATTTAAATTTCAAATTTAATTATTATAAATCTATTTAATGTAATCCATAAAATTTTGAGATAAAAAATTAATTACACTGTTCATGATGATGGTAGGTCGTACGTACGTATAAACATTGTTTTTATTTTCTCAATGCTTGGAACGAATGAACGTTAAATATTAATTCACATTTATAGAATAATTTTTAAATCATATATTTCATATATATTCATTAAATATACCCTTATTAATATCTATATCATAAAAACACATCACATTACTTCTTGGAGGCGGTAGTCCATACGTACGCATGAATGATGTAATAATTTTCCAATGGATTAGAAGGAAAAGATGTAGCTTTCATATTATAATTATATAAGTATAATTATTTTAAAAATATAATATATTATATTAAATCCATCATTATTTATATTCATGTTAGGGGGTGATGGAAAAAATTACATCTATTGGTGAGGTAGTATCCTTTCGTACACATGATCGACAGTTTCATTCCCTATTTGATGGATGGGGAGATAGTTGTAAGTTAATACACTGGCATAGAAATAACTATTTATAGGTTAGAATATTAATTTATTATGTCATAATAATTTAATTATATTTGATGTAGGTGGATGAATAAATAAAATAAAAATGTATGGTTATGAACTATACCAATTCTTTGGAAAACCTCTTCATGTGTATACCTAAAACCTTCATAAGAGGGTTCCCTAATCAAAATAAAGCATTTTTAGATGTGGTAAGGTAATTAAGGAATGTATATGGGAAGTTATTGGATTAACTAAATGGCCTTGTATGTGTTAAGTAGAATGGAGAGTGGGTTCACATTTATTAGTGGGGGAGAGGACACACATAGATTTTTTAAAAGAAATAGATATACCCACGTTTCACACATCAAAAATGATATAAATTGGAAATTATTGAATCTTAGATGATATAATATCAAAAACTGTCCATAAAATAGGAATTGGGTATGTTTTTATGTCATTTTTACCCTTATCATTTTAGATTAACCCTTAGTAAACCCATTTTATCCTTAACCATGTTATATAATTTTTACCACTACTACTATTAATTATGATAAAACAATAAGTTCGAAATATTATATAATATCAATTATTGTAATTTCAAAAAGTAAATCCAATTTACCATATTAAATTAAAATAGGTGTGAGAATTTAATTTAAAATAAAACCCATAGATGTGTTGAAAAAATTGTATTCCAAAGTAACGGTTTCCAATGGTTTAAAAAGTTATTATATAAAAAGTGAACATAAAATTGATTTAAATAACATAAAATGGATTGATAATAATATAATTAAAATTATTTTAATTTTAGGAAAATATTAAAAAAATTGAAATAGTTAATGTTTTGAATGAAAAATGAGTTTTTAATAAAAATTACTAATTTTCATAATTCATGGAAAAATTAATATTTTAAAAAAATTTAAAAAAATCACCCTAAGATAATTTTGAAATATTTATAAAAAAATGTAGTGAAATTTTCAGATTAGTTATTTAAAAATTGGAAAAATATATTTTATTATATTTTCAGAAAAATAAAGGGATATCATTTCTTAGAAAAAAAATATTTTTAATGCTTATAAAGACTTCAACAAAAATGAAGTTGTTATTTATCAATATTTTTTATTTATATAAAACCATTATATATAATTTTCAAATGGTGATTATCCTATTTGTATGGAATGATTTTTTGGATTGTTTATAACAGTCAAGTTTTAATAATAATATTAAAAATATATTGTGTATTGTTAAAACTCAGTATTGCATTTTACACAAGATATCCAAAAAATTATATTAATTTAAAAAATATATCTTCCATAAAACATAGGGGAGTAACATGGAATCTATATTATATTATCACCACTAATTTGACAAGTTGTTACGACATGACACCATGACACACATGACTATGAAATAATGACTAATGCACATGGGGTTGGGATTCAAGGTGGATTGGTAAAAAAATGATGAATTAATGAGATTTTATACTTCATGATATTAGAATTTCATTCAAAATTTTAAATAAAATCACATAAATTATAGATAATTTTAAGGTCTCATTAGTGATGTCTAAGTATATTTCATTTTCATATATTGTAGATGTATCCCAATGGACAGAAGGATTTTTAGGTTTATGTCTTAGGTTAGTGAAACAGAATAAGGAATAGTAATTTAGTTATGTGTTGCTTGATGTGAGTAGTTGGATACCTGGTATTATATATGCACCATTCACTTTTGATTTCTTGTTAAATTACTATTTTGGGAACATTGTATTTTATATGTTTCTATCATAAAGAAAACCATGATGTATGATTATATGGAATTATATTATAAGAAATATTAAGTAATTAATTATATTTAATTTTTTATTTTAGTTTACATACACTTTGATTCCATGGGGATTATTTTTTTACTGTTTTAAAATTAGTGGCAATTATCGATGGTATATTTTATATGACATGAATGCATAGTCTTACATAATTTAGATCTAACCATCATAACTAGCTGAAATCCAATAACTTATGCTGAGGTGTATATGAGGTCATGTTATTTTGTATAGATGATCAGCTAAGGGAATAAAATATGGTGCCTTATGGTCACCGTAAAATAGGTATTTATATCAAACCCTTAAATTTTGTTATATCAGAACATGTGATTTTTGACACCCACAAAATAAGAATCGGAAGAATTAGAGTTGGAAAAAATACCCAAAGAATAAGTATCAGTTTTAGCATAAAGGGGTGTATCATTCCATGAAAAGGATTGAACATGGTCTCATGACCTATGAATGATCATATGATGTCCGGATGACATGAGGTAGCTGAATGCAAAGGGCCTTCAGCAGGAAAGGATTCCCATGAAGGGAGAATTACATGGTCTATAGTTTTTATGTGGTTCCCCTTGGAACCATGTGATTTCCCATGGAGTATGTGACAACTCCTAACTAATTAGGTCATCTAACTCAACAGGGAGAGGCTATCCTTGATGGACCCTTATTATGATAAATATTTTTCACATGATAAATGGGAATACATCAATGATGACATGAGACTTGGTCGTACGATGTGCACAAGACATCAATGACTTATGAGGGTAGTCATTCTACTGAATTAAGTAGATTTAGATGGATTGTATGACATAAAAAGTGGGAACAATATTGGTGAAATTCCTATGAAATCCATCATTGGAATAAAAGGGTAAATTGGAGAAAAATAACATTAAAATGTAGAGGGATCACTAGTTCTCAAGAATCATTCACTTAATAGAGCATAGTGAGAAGCTTAAGAGAAAATAAGGAAGAATTATTTGCACAAGGATCCATTGGATGATAACCTCTAGTCATGTGACCACATAAAAACAACTTGGTCATGTGATGCGTATTTGATCACAAGATGAACTCTTGTTTAAGAAAACCGGGCATGTGATCACCTGACCTAATATCAGTTACATGATTGATTATACCTCATATCCTTGCATGCTCTCATGAATCCACATGATTTATTCCATTCAAAATATCCCACATCATTCATGAAGAGTGCATGATCATGCCATCTTTAAGAGACACATGTGATTTCATGACACCTGTATGACTGTATGACTCCCAAGGGAGTCAGTTATCATATCTAAAGTGATCATCCTCCCATCAAGGAGAATATTAATTAATATCATCCAATAATACTTAAATAATAAGGATATGAACCCTTTAAACTCAACCATGTATGATTTCTCCTCTGTGGGTAATGAATTTGTGAACTATGGGGACTCTAATTCCTATTACAAATAAGATGTGTGGGATGCATTCCTATTGACTAATCTCCATATCCAACTTATCTAGATAAACTATTTCCACACATTCATATTCACCATGAGTACCTTAATACCTCTTTATAACCTTCACATTATATTTCCTTTGTTGAAAGCTCATTGATCAATATCCTACAAGGGATTATGAACATATACCCCCTAGGATAACCTTAGTGCATAATTCCTACACCTATATGAAATTAATCTAATATTCCTATATCACTTTTTTATCACACTATGAAAAAATCACTTAGGAGTAGATATTTTTAATGACCATTCTAGTAACATAATATGATCTTCAAATAAGGTAATCCTCCCTTACTGTAACATCCATGGTTACCTCTCTTTCTATTGAAGGGATCTAATCATGATAAATAATATTAGGGAGACCGCATTGTGTAATACCAATTTAAATATCAGGGTGACATCATTGTGTAATACCTACTCAGATATCATGGTAACTTTAGTCTGTAACCCCCACTCATATATTAAGGAACCCTCAGTGGGTAATCCTCACTCAAATATTAGGGCGACCTCAATGTGTATTACCAACTAAAATATCAAGGCGAAATTAGTGTGTAATCCCCTATAAAATATCAGGGGACCATAATGTAGAATCCATAGTAAGATATAATGGTAGCCTTTGTGTGTTTTTCCTGCTCAAATATCTTCACTACCATAGTATGTAAGACCCATTAAAATAAGAGGTAAAACTCAGTGGGTATGGCTTAATCAAAATCAAGGTGAATTAAATGTAAATTACATTCTCAAATATTAGTGAGACATCATTATTTAAGCCCTGCTTAAATATATGGGGGATCATAGCGTGTCATCCCCAACCAAATATCTAGGAGACCTAACTATTTAAGCCCCATACAATTAAATCTTATTTTCTCATGTTTTGGGATCAATATCCAATCATCTTTTGTATGGGTATCACTCAACAATCACTAACAAAGACTCACTCAAGGTTACTATTCAGAGACACAAACTAGTGAAACACCTAGTAAATAAAATCAAACAATGTATGAGTCATAAGTTATGAAAAACAAACAAGATAAAGGGATATAGGGAAAACAATGATAAAATTCTCAAAGGGGAAGCGATCAGTGGGGAAGAGAAAAATTACACGAAGGAAAATGGGATTATCATTGCTACCTGGTGTGCCTCAATGAATGTAATCAATAATAATCTAGTAAGAGATATGGATTGAGTCATAGATACAGAAGATTGAAATACAAAAACTATACCTTGAGAGATGGGTTATGTAGGTGCACAGACTGAGGATGTACATACATGGAATTAGAGGAGGAAGTAGAACCTAGTACCTCCGAGTGACAAGTTAGCATCTCATTAATGACATACCACCAAAGATAAAAGAGAAATACATGTATACATCATTCTAAATTCCTTTATATATAGAAATAAATAAAAAATATCTTATTTAGTAGAGATTATTTTGAAGGGGTTGTGCACCACCTCCCCTAAATCAAAATTTCAAATAAATTAGAAATGGTTATTTCATAACATCCTGTGAATTAATTTTTTGCAGCGGTGCTTTCATAACCACAACTAAAATATAGATAAAAATTAGTGAGGGTTACAACCCATCTAAATGTAGACATTAGTGACACTTACACAATTTCTAATAATCTATCATATTAGTGGGGGGTTTTAACCACCATTTTTTATTTTAGTAAAATATATATAAAAATGTAGAGGGTGTCTAAAACCACTTTAATCAGAGAGATTAGGGATGTTTATGTAACCACCACTAATTTCTTTATGATATCTTTATATATATTATTAAATTTGGGTTTAAAAAAATTAGAGGGGGCTAATCCCCCTAATAAAAAATTATATAAAATTATATATTTATAAAAATAATTATATAAATACATATATTATATTATAATATATATAAGTATTATATAATTTTTTATGCATAAAATATATACATATATATATCCAATTAGTAAATATATATAAATACATTACACACACACACACACAAACACACACACATAAATATGTATATAAATAAATATAAATGATTAATATATAAATCCACATTCATGTGTGTGTGTAAATATCTGTATAAATATATGAATAAGTATATTTATTTTTATAATTGTATAAAAATTATATTTATTTGATACATATGTATTTATAATGTATAAGAGTACTTATAAAAAGATTTGTGTGTGTGTCTGAGTATAAATAATATAAATATTTATATAGTTATATTTATTTATATATATTAAATGTAAAATTTAATGATATTCTTCATAAATAAATATTATTTTATGTTTTATTATATATATATATATAATTTTGCAAATGAATATATTAAATATATTTTTTAATACATAATATTACTATATGTATTTATAAATATATATATTTATATATATATATAATAATATATATATATAATATTTATATATAAATATATTTTAAAGATTATGTATATATAAATATTATATTGTATTGGATTATATCATATATATATATATAATTTATGTTGTGTGTGTATAAATATAATATATATATAAATTTGTCTGTATATAAATATAATTAAAAACATATATTTGATATACACGTATATATCTATATTTGTATTTTTGAATTCTATTCATAAAACTACAAAAAAAATTATCGATCGCTATAATATAATATATTTTTATTTGTATAATATATACTTGTATTTTAAATTTTTATATTTAATAATATTATTTTGTATAGATGTATTATTATTAATTTATTTTAATGGAATATTTTTATAATATATGAAAATATAAAATATAAAAAATAATAATATATAGGTGTATATATATATATATAATTGTATATGTAAATATTTATATTTATTTGAAAGGTATATCATTAAAAAATATAAAATATAAAATATATATTTATATACTTATAAATATAATTAATAAATAATATATATATATATATATATGAATTTTTTATAAAATATTTTTAAAATATAATCAGTAATTTTATTTGTATTATATATATATATATATTTGTATAATATGTAATAAAAATGTATAAAATATAAATATTAAATTAATATAAATATGAATACATTAAGGTATATTATACTTTTTATTTTATAAATTTATATAATATTTATGTTTTTTTATAAATTAATATAAATATATTAAATATAAAATATAAATTTTTAATAAATATATATTTATATATATTCTATTCTATATTTTATAGCATGCCAAATTTATATTTTTTATATATTAATATTATTCAGTTAATAAATAACATAACTGTATATACAAGGTTATAAATATAAATATAATTACGTTTTTAATCAAATAAAATGTATTTGTGTAAATAATATGATATATATAAATAGAAATATTTTTAATTAATTTTTTGAAATTCATTATGTCACAATGGTATGGGGTTGTGGTTTTTCCATATGTGGGCATGTTTTCAAAACCTAAGTGGTGTATTTTTTCCTTACATAGGAAATTGACGTGGGAACCTCAACGTTTGATGTTGAAGGTCTATGAATGGTTATGCTTAAGGGAATGCATGCTGATGTCCTGATGGAGGGGGATAGGGGTGGCATAATAGAGTTTCGACTCATGGATTTTTTTCATAAAAAAATTGTTTTGGTGTGGTTACAAATAGGCCAACAAAAATTTATGCACATTTTCGAGTGATTCAAAACCACCCCAAAAAGATTCTATTTTTTTAAAAACACAAAACCAATTAGATGTGGTTATATTTTTTTTAAAAACTATAGGGGTTTTAAAACACCTATAATTTAACCGCCCCTAAATTATCATTACATTATATGTGGTTTCTCAAAACTTCCACTAATAATACTAGGCGACCACTTTATTAGTGGTTACGTATGACTACCTTTAAAGAATTTAGAGGGGGTTTTAAACCCCTCTTAATAAAAAATAACCTCCTTTAATAAAACTATTTTTTAGTCATGAATCCATTCCACAAAATAATTAATACAATAGTATGATATTAAGACATAAGACATGGGAAGGCTCGATGAGGAACAACCCAGGGGAAATATTTCCACTAGGAACCACCTCCAAGTGAAAGTAAATGCCAATCCTCCCACCCATAATAAGTAGGGTAATCTTCTGACAAAGACAAAACCAGAGTAATACGCTCGACCTAGATATTGACAATCATATTATATGAACACATACATTGAAGAAGACATTAATTTTCCATCATTACAGTTTACACCCCCTTATCTAGATGATCATTTGATCCTAGAACGTATTGGAAATCAATAGAAGATCGAGGCATAACGCCCAGATCAAGCATTTTTCACTTCCTGTGTTCATGGGGAGGTCTAGATGATAGTTCCCACATAACTCTACATCATCATCAAGTCTCTATATTATCATATGGATGCCACGGAAGGGTGGTATATACCCATATATCTTGAGAGGTATCGATACCCCGAATGGGTAGAAAAATCTTTTCCCTCTCCAAATTTCAAAAATCCTATATTCTCAACCATTTAAGTAAACGGGGATATGAAATAGTATCACACACACTTTATGTCCTTGTGCGGCCTTATGATGAGCATATAATACCAAAAATAAGTAATGAAACAGACATTCTAGGTAAAGAATCTAGTGGGGCTGACATTTAATTGCTATATCATCCTCCTAGTATGGTCTATAAGAAGATGAAAATACATTCATCATCAATATCTCTATAAATTTAGGTCCTTGTTAAATAAAACAACAATAATTGACCCCAAAAATTGAAAACAATGTGAGAATGAGAGAGTTCCAATATTTACCTCTATAAAAAATAGACTAAACAAATCACTTAGTATTCAACTCGTACATGTTTAGTTTTTGGAACTTTTCATTGATAACCTACCATCAAGATTAATATAATCCTTTGATCCTAATGAAATACCCAAGATATTTCTATGAATTAATAGAAATAGAGTAATTTCTAGAATATTTAATTTGTTAAACAAGGTCCAAATATCATATTATTTGCACAACATATGGGAAAACTTATAGAAAATCACAAGTCATTTCTTTCACTCTTAAGTAAGTAATGGTGCCTGCATGATCACCTAGGAAAAACTAACAATGCCTAAAACCACTTACCGAGTGACAAAAATAGTAAAATAATTCTCAAATATTGGTTAGGAGAGACTAGAGTCACCCATGATTTGAAGAATAGAAGAAAAATTATATTCCATATTAAATTAATAGGTATTTGGTTATTTCCTCACAACAATGGGAAAAAATCTCCTCAACATTCCCAATCTTAGAAAACCTAGTATAGTCCGGATAATTGATCATCTTAAATGTTTCCCATTTCATAGTAGACTAGGTCACGCCATGTGAGATTTATTTTTTCCTTCCAAGACATCCTCTGTGGTTTGATTGATTTTGGATAGGTTATATTGCTAAATTCCCCAATGTATATACCCTATGTATCCACAACCCAACCAGAAGAATAAGGTTATTGGAATTATGAAATTTCATGGTCTGAATAGAGGTTCTATAGCTGGATGACAGAAAATATAGTTAACTAAGATCACACCACCCTCAGGGTACAGCTTCACTCACTTGTTATAATTCCATTACCTTAGGGGACTCTATTAAACCGACCTTCTATAGGTAAACATAAATGTTAGAAATAGAAAATGGTGGATGAAAAAGATTCATATCCAACCCCCTCACTGAATCTAACTATAGAACATTTCTATTCCTCATAGTGTCGTGTATATGAAACAACATACAAAATGGAACCCTCATTAGGTGAAGAGACCATTTTCATCTTTTTGAACATTATTTCTTTAAGTATAAATTTTTATGGTGATGAATATACATAGGAATATGAGTTCTCTATACTTGACAGGGGATCCAAAGTCCAAGGCCATAGGAGGTGTGGGGACATGTGATTTCACAGTCATGGGGAAACCCAAAATTGTATAAAAATACCCACTGAATACATATATACTATGGAATATCACTTCAGTGATCCCTATAAGAGTATAGAGACACCTTAGAGTCTTTCTGTGGTCCTCTAAAAAATTTGTTCTAGAAAAAATTTCTAGTTAGTGGAAATCTAGATGATCGACACAAAATATTGGGTTGATAAGATCAAACCACGTAATTAGTAATAGATGTTCCCTCAAACTCGGTCAAAGTGCTATTCTTGTCTACCTAAATATTAGTATCTCATAAGCCATATACAAAGGACCAACCCCACCATAGGAAGTACATACCTGTAGACTAGAAATATAAAATTTTGAAACAGTAGGTGGCTATACAGAACAAGTTCTTAATCATTGATACTATCCATCCTTGAAAATAGATTTGTTTGGTCCTTGTTGAGGCCCTCTGGAGTCCCCATGAGTTTGATATTTAAGTTGATGCAATTTATGTTTATTAAGTGAAAACTTCTTTGGTATAATGTCATGAAACCATCTTATTCATAGATAAAAATTGATAGGAACCTAATGAACTGCTTATCATACCCTGGTATGTTTCAAGAATCTTAAACAATGTCCACATAATATTGTATTTGGTTGAAAAGTGTATAAGTTCAATATCATCCAAGCACAGATACTTTGATATTTAGAATATAGTTGGGATGATTTTCTGAAACAAAGCTAACCAATAAAGGGTGCGATAAGAGTTATCAATATACCCTCATAAAGATGATGTGAATGGAATAATTTTAGGACCAAACATCTAATACCATGTTCATGGTTATACTAGAAGACATGACCTCCAATGTCCTACTCAGGATAACTTGGATTCATAACGATGTAGATGTACCATCAATATTTCATCAATGTATGAAATACCCCATTAATAGAATATTTGGCATACTATGTGGTGATAAAATGCACTTTGAATCTAGTGAATCTTAATATGTTGAGGTGAGTTTCTATAAGAGGTAAGAAAAAACAAATGATATAGGGAATCATATACTTTTCCACTCTCGACAACTTGGGAAGATCCCATGAAAAATCATGAAACTTATTAAACAGTGACTATATTCTACCTATAAACATGATCATGGTAGTTGATCCATTCCTAGAAGGATATTAAAAATTTTAAACTTCACTATACTATGTCTATTCAATAAAATCTATGCTACCTGAAATGGTCTTGAAAAAATAAAGTTTTACTAATTCTCTTTTTGAGTTAGAAAATTTCTCTACCCTATCAATATAAATTAATTGTCCCCCCAATACATTATAAAAAATTTGGAATAAAAAATGTATATTTTACTAAATAGTAATAAAAATAAATTAAATGATATCCAAAATACCCCAGAAACATCCCTATCAATTCAAGATGTCAATGTTTTTTTGGTATACACTCATCCCTCATCTAGGGTAGAGATTCCCCAGTATTTTTTAAATTCCTAAGGGTACTTCCATCGAATCTCAAATGGAAGGGGAAGACGATAAACTTTGGGATGCCCATATGAAATTTAAGAAGGCATATATTTCACCATCATTGAGCTCATTTAAGTAAATATTGGAACAAAAGAAGACTCATTACATATATTGAACTATTACTCTATACTTCACAAGGAGAAGAAGATGTATATTTCATTTTTTTAAAAGCATTGATATGTGTTCTCTTGGAGTTATATAGATATTCCTAGGATAGACCAAGATATGGATACTAATAGGATGGGATTTATAGTTGACCATTGAGTCTTCAAGTAGGTATTCTTGAGAATTAACCTCTCTCTCACTACTATGGTTGAATATAAATATGAAAAATTAATCTAATATAACTTAATCTAATAGGTGAAGTATCCAAAATGGATCACCAACATTATTCCAATTATGAAAAATAATGAGATGATTTGTGTATATATTGATTTTAGGTACCTTTATTGACACTACCCAATGGAATATTTCTGAGTAAAAATAATGAAAATTGCTGGGATTTTGGGCTTCAAATACATTTAAATTTTGGATGGGTATTCAAGGTATAATTAGATCAATATGGACTCCAATAATTTGGAATCCAATTCCCTTTGGGAACCTCAAGGATTATTTTCTTCCTAGGCCATAGCCTTCAAATCAATGAATTTTACTTCCACTGATCAATATTCCTTGCATCATATATTCAAACCCTTCATATGGTAAATATAGGAATGATTTATCAATGACCCAATGGTAAAATCTTGGCAGAATTGTAATCACCTCATTGATCATAAATAAATACTCTATAAATTAAAGAAGCATTGAATGATGATGAGTCCTCCAACTCATGTTTTTAGGGTAATATTATGGAAATTCATTGGCTTTGTGGTGCGCGAAAATTGAATATAAGTTGATCAAGAAAAGACAAGTGAAATTCATGAAATTACACTCCTCATAATCTTAAAGGGTTGAGAGGAATCGAGGAGAGTATTACATATATCATGAATTTTATAGCCAAATTGTCTATAATTTGTCTTTCCTTCACTGTGATAATGAAGAAGGGAGTCTCTGACAAGTGGTATAAGGACATCCGTTAATGTTTTGGGGACCTCAAGAAGTACCTTAGGTATAATGACCCTATCATTACATACATTAACATTGCATAACTTTTGTGGAATGCATAAAATATTATACAAATAGACACCAATAGATCGTATTATTCTAGTGCTTTTGGAAATACGGAAACAAGAACACTAGTATATAAGTGGGATACATTGTCTCCCTCTATGTTAATCTTGAAAATAACCTTTATTATACACATTAAACATAATACATATCTTTATAACTATATAGATGGAAACAAAAAAAATGTTTTGAACTTATATGCTTGTTAAGGGAAAAAATGGGAGATACATAAGCATAATCATGAGAATAAGGGTATGAGAGAAGGATTATGAAAATATATGATCATAAAATACATATCAGAGATCATATAAATGAATCATGGTAGTTCAAAAGACATGAATCAAAAGTAATTTAACAACATAATCCATGTAACAAAAACATAGGAATAAAACATGTAATTGTGGCAGACACATATGCATATAATATGATTTCCGTAGTAGCCAAGAAATCACTACCAAGACTATCTTGGTAGTATGGGTTTACTACCTACACCATCTTGGTAGTCATGTTTTACTCCCATGGCCACATTATTAGCATGATTTCACTCCTCATACCATCTTAGTAATCATGGTTCACTCCCATACCCATTTTAGTTGTATGATATCACTACTCACACATTCTTGGTAGTCATGGTTCACCACTATGGCCATATTAATAGTACGAGTTCACTCATACCATTTTGGTAGTCTTGGATCATTCCCATGGCCATATTAGTAGTAAATATTCATTTTCAAGCCCATCTTAGTCTATCTTAGAGGTATAAATATTTACCAAATGCATTGGATGAGAGATAGGTCCAACCGATCTCATAATAAAATCATACATACATGTGACAAAAGATCATAAACAATGATATCATAACCCATTAAAAGAAATGGGCATTGTAAACATGTAATTATATCACAAACTATGAAAAAATAAAGGTTTTATAATCATTTAATCATAAATATAACCGATGAAACAAGTCAGGTTTCAAAATCATATAACCCTTGAAAGATAACCAAGGTTCGTAAACATCATTCCATCAAAACATGATCCATTTAGAGAAATAGTATGAATTTAAACATTGAATAATTTACCTATAATGGTATTAGTGACACCAATAAATGTCATCTTAGATGGGGAAAAGTTTTAAAGGCATGTCAAAATCAGTTATTTAAGAAAATATAATTTCTTCATTTAAAAATTAATTTTAAAACATAAAACCTTTTCAAAAACATTTTCTTGAAAATATAATTTAAAACTTATAAATAAATATTTAATACATTTTTTAGACAATTTTAATTAAAAAATTGTAAAAGAATCTTGAAAACAATTTGAAAACCATATATTTGAAAATACTTTGAAAACTTATAAATAATGCTTGAAATCATTTTGAAAATTTTTTCTTTTGAAATTATATGAAAACATATAAATAATGATTGAAATTTTTTTGAAAATATTTTCATTTAAAACTTATTAAATAATATTGAAGAAATTATTAAAACCATTTTATTTCTAAATACTTTTATAACTTATAATGAAATCTGGAAAACATTTTGAAAACCATTTCATTGAAAATATTTTGAAAATTATTGATAAAACATGGAAATGATTTTAAAACCATTTCTTTTAAAAGTATTTTTATAATATTTTTATTAAAACATAACTTTTAAACATGAAATGTAATCTTCAAGGAAATGACGGTCGGTAAATCCATACATGTTTTAAGAGATAAAATGAAGATTAATTTTTCATAGTAAAAAAGTTTATAAAAATCCTTGTTAAGAAAGTGAAAAGATGATTTCATTAAAGACGTTCATAAAAGAAACAAATGGTAAATATTTATTTAAAAAATTTATGATAATAGTATAATGTTCTTGGAAAACCTTTTTATATAACACTATTTTGAAATAACACTTGTTTCCGACCGAAGCGAGGTTAATGGTAGGGTTTCTTAAAAACACTTTCATTACTATATTATGTACCAATGAGTGGAAAATGGTGTCAATACATGAATATATCATAAATAAACCATGGATAAGAAAATACATGAGAGTTATTTGGATATGTATCACAATATTTCATCAATGTAAGCATAAATATAAACAATCTAGAAAAGTGATGAGATTGTTTCAATAAGATATTAGCACTTGATAACATTGAACAATACACCCAATGTAATAAAATGAAATTTAATAAAGCATAAAATATCATAAAAATAATATTATTCATGATATAACTTTTCAAATGTAATTATATACACCTTTCAAAAGAATGTAATTTCATAATAAAATAGGTGTCTCAAAGAAAGAAAATTCAGACAAAACTGTCTTACCAATTTGGAAGCTTTTGAAAAATTATCCCCCTGAAATAAATATCATAGAATAGATATATAAATTCCCATTAATTTATTTATAATAATCATTTAATAAATACATAGAAATTATAAAAACCAATAAAAGGAATGTGTGGTGAATAAAACATGTTTCTCACATAAATAAAGAGTGAGAAAAAATATCATTTTATTTTGACATTACTCTCATTGTACTCCTAAAATATTCATGTAAAATAAATTTAAGTTTATTATTATTCATTAAAAGAATAATATTCTTATATCTAACACCATATATTGTTTTATTATGACGTTATAATACCCTCTAATTAATAACTTTATGTTAAGGTTTCACTTCAGGTAATTTCCTCTTTGTTTTTCACACGTGTCTTAATTTGTTATATCTTTGGTTGTTATACTTATATAAAAATTTCCAAAATTTATAAGATGATATAAATATAATGCATATTAATTATATTTATATTATAATAATTTATATAATATATAATACACCATTCATGGAGATAGTAATTTGTTCGTATGCAGGAATTTTGTTTCCATTTTTATTATTACATTGAAAGAATGAAAGGAAATGAAATATGTATATATGTATATAACCTCGTAATAGTGGAATTATAATTATATATATATCATATAATTTAACTAAAACCATCCTAAATAATTCCATGTAGTATGTGAATAAATCACATCACTTTGAGGGGGAAGTATTCCACATTTCAACAAACATAATTATCTTATTTACACCAAATGGAATGAAAAAATATATGTGTTGTAAAAGGAATAAAAAATCTCTAAGATATAATAAATATAATATATTAAATATATAAATAGAGTTTCCATCCTAATTTCCACCTTGAGAGGTGGTAAAGGATAAACGAACAATCATCGTTTAGTGAGGTGATAGTTCGCTGTACCCATAAATTGTATATTCGTTACCCATTAGATGTATGTGTGTGTAAGTTTAGGTCAAAACATTAACATAAAAAAATACTACTATATTTAATATAATGGTTTTTTAATAAAAAAAAGAAATAATTAGAGTGGATGGGGTGGAAAAAGAAAATAAAATAAAGGATTTTGAGAGAAGATGTTTCCTCTTAATTAGGTAACTCTATTTGGTTTGTGGAAAAAGGATTTATTATATTGATTTCATCCCAAAGTTAGGATTCAAGTGGGAAGGGAGGGATTATGGGAGAATAATTTGGATGATTTTGGATGAGCCAAAGTGTGTTTGAGTAGTATGAGGAAGGGGTAGAGTGTTTGCCTTTCTATAGTGGAGGGGGAGTGTCACTCTTGTAAATACCAAAAGGTATTCAATATTGGGAGGTCTTATTTACCTAATGTGACTCAAAAATAGAAAAATAATGGATTAAATTGTAATTATGGTAAATAAAAATTACCACAATACAGAAATTTGAATTTTAATAATTTGATTTCTAAAGGTCTATGATATCCCAATTTTTTAATTTTGGTTTTTATTGAACCATCTAGTTTTCTAACGTAAGTAATTTAACCATTAAAAAGAATCTAAAGTGAGATTTATTAGAAAATACTAATCTAATTCGTTATTAATATTATATATAATTTATAAAATAAAAAACCTCATTTTTAAAATATATTTTAAAATAAGTGCATGTGACATGTAAAGACACTACTTAAACATGCACTATACTAATTTTTTTCTATATATGGGTCAATATTTTAATTATAAAATATAAATTTTTCCATTAATACATAATATTTAAAATGTATTAACAATTAAAATTAACTTGTAAGGATATTTTATTTTTATTAATTTTTTATCATTTAATAAAATATCATTTATTGTTGAATAACATTAAAGTCATCTTTGACATTGTTTATTTAATTTTGATTCAAAATATAAATATCATATTGTAATTAAAATATATTAAGTTGACAAATTTTTAACAATATATATTAATCTTAAAAAATAATTTATTATAATAATTTAATCAATTCACTTCACTATTAATATTTATAGTATCATTTATTTTTGTTGATTGTTAGAAAAATAATCACAATGATGGAATTTCTTAAGCATTTTATGTAACTAAAACATCTATAAAAATTAATTATAAATTATTATTCTAAAAATAATCTATTAATATTTTGAAAGGATAAGTATAATATAAAAAATTATGTTTTCTACATATGTCAAGGTTTTATAAAATTTAAAGGTAAAGAAATTTCATTTCTTGTCTTTTTCAATACATTACCTTTTATATTGTGTAATTAAATTTAATAATTTCCTAATAACCCATAAAATTAGATCCAATATGAGATATTGTCGAATTATTGTAATATAATGGATTTTGGACAAGTGTCCAGGTATTTTTGGTCATTAAGATTGAGGTTTTGTCTCTTATTAAGAATAATTTTAACTTAATCACCATAATTAATTTTAATCACTTTCAATAATATTTTTGGGAAAAAATTAATTTGATCTTGTTAGACCAAATATATTATACCGATTAGAAATTTTTATGTCTATTTTTCAAAATGAAAATCATAGAAGTGATAAATTAAGTTTAACGCTAATCCTGTAGACATGGTGAGAAAGTGTGTTTTTAAATTAAAACGTACAGAAGTCCAAAAAGTTTATATATATATATTCAATATAAAAAAATATTCCAATGAGATAAAATGGATTAAAATTTTGATAATTGATCTATTGTGACTATAAAAACCAATTTAAAATATAATTCAACATTAATAATTATTTCAATGGAAAGATGGGTTTTAACTAAAATAAAATATCATTTAGTGTTCATAAATTAAATTATGTTTTTCAAAAAAATCCTAAAAAATCACCCTAAGATAATTTTGACATTATGAATAAAAAATGATTATTATTTTAACAAATAAAATTGATTTATTTTCAAAATTTTGATTCAATAATATGTGTGTCATTAGAAGGTAATAAAACTCAGTCTTACATGTATCAAAATCTAATCTATGTGTTGTGTGTAACCCAAAATTAACATGGTATTGAGAATAATGAGAGCCAAAATAAATTTATTGTTTAATGAAATGAAAAAAATATCAAAATGATTAAATTAATTTGAAAAATAATATAGCACAAAATCTTATATTGTTACATTTCCCCCCCTTTAAATGAATTTCTCACTCGAGATTCTTCTGGGTTATCAAATGTTTAACACCTGAAATTTTCTTTAATAGAAACCCACATCGTATAAATTGACACTAAAAAATAATTTCAAAAACAAAAATTGGAAACATAGAAGTTACCCAGAGTAACAGATAGATGATATTCCACTTAGGAGAACGAAGGTGGAAATTGAAACACGGTTATGGAAGAGAAATATGATTATCTTGTTCTAGGGAAGAGTGATAGAGAACATGGTCAGAAAAAATTTAATAATCACAAAGCTATTAATCATCAATTATTTATGGTACCATTTGATTCATCACAAAATAAGGTACAAGGATAATATTTTTTGTTTCAGGATTCTTTCCCTAGGGTTGAGTAATTTTCATGGGAATTTATACGCAATTGATTTTATTAAATTTTATAAGTAAAATCTCACCCTTTGTTCTTGACTTGACCAATTTTCAATTTACAAGATTCAACAAAATTAAAGGATAATTTTTCAATCCTAAATCATTAATAGATCATGATATCCCTAATAAGGCATCCCATCTCCCTTTAGTTACCCTCATCATTAAATTGTTAGAGCAGTTTATCCATTATTCATAAATCCTCATTTGGTGGGATAATACTTTAATCTCATAATCTACATCCAAAGTTTAATATAAAAATCCCAAAAATGGTATACCTTATAACCCATTATGAATGATAAAAATTAAAAACATCAAAAATAAATTTATTAAATCATATTAACATTAAACCCCATATATCATAAAGCACCACTTGGTTTTTACATTCCAAACATTTGAATATCCCCATCATATATTCACTAAAAACATGATAATAACCTATATTAACATAAATCCTATTGGGAAGAATTAATTATTACTTATTCTAGTGGTTAATAGATATATTCCTTATATCCAAGAATCATTAAATATCATTATTGATGATATATACCACTTATTCAACAAATAAAAAATCAGACCCAAGTAAATCAGTGCTACAAAGTTTACTTTATCCAAATCAATCACCTCTTTATCCAAGTTAAGCACAACTGTCTAAGCATCTTGATCACATTAATATTTCACTTAACTTAATCAAAATTCCACCTTTATAGTTCTTCATCACCATTCAATATATCATTTTCAATCATTAATGAAATCTTACACAAAAAAATAATTATATATTTCTAGATTGATATAATATAATTATTGAGTTCCAAAACATAAATACTATTTCCATCCATCTTTATTATTAAACCATTATTCAGGCTTTATCAACTTATTCCTTAATACCACTTAATATGAATATATAATATGAATCTTGTCTTATTTTTCCTCAAATTTAATCTAATCAAGCTTCTTAACATTAATGTAAACAATCCTGGAATAACATCACATACCTTTCACATGTCGTTTGTGGTCTCTTAATTTTCATATGTTTAACTAACACTCATACCATCTTCAGGATTCTCTATATGATATTTCCACTTGGGAAATAAATTTTCATAATGCCAATACTTTCTCCATCTAAAACATTCAATGTGTAAAATGTTCCTTCGTGTTCTCTCAATTGACTAAAACTAAAAATCATTGGATTAGAAGCCCATATCAAATAATAAAACCATGTAATCATGAAAAATTACATATAGGATTTCTAAATCATGACATGTTCCTTAATATACAAGACCTTAGGTTTATCCTTGGTTACTTATATCCAATATATATTTAAATCCTTCATTATGGTTCATGAAGAGTTTGGTGAATTCACAAAGCATATCCCCTAGTACTGTCAAACCTGGTTTCCAATAAGGCCTGTTGTTGTGTACTAGATTACCTTGAGTTAGGTCCAGAACATCTTTTTAGAGTTTTAAACCATAAGTAAATTTGTTCCAGAGCCACATCCACTTGTAATATCCATAAATGGATGTATTTCTAGTAATCCCCTCACTATATCCTATTCTAAAATTATAGGAAATTTTCCTAAACATTAACTCATACTTATACTTATCTGTAGAGACATCCCCCGAAATATCCTTAGAAATATACCTAAGGACATAACAAAAGTTTTATAATCTAAGTTTCTACATGATAACTAATCATTATCTCTGATACAAACTATAATGACTGTATTTTAATATATGTTAACATTATATAAATTTTTTGAGATACTTAAGAAGTTATACAAACAAACACCCAAATACAATATTAGTCTAGTTCCTTTAGAAACATGGAAACATGAACACTCGTACAAAAGTGAGGAGCATTAGTTCTCACTAGGTTCTTCTTGACTATAACCCTTCTTATAAACATCTAAAATAATACATATCATCATATCCTAGGATCACAAAACATTAAAAAGGGCGATATGTGATGCTCAGTAATGGTAAATAAGGGAGATAGATAAGAATAATCCTTAGAATAATGGAATGAGAACATGATCATGAAAATAGAAGATCATACCATACATATCAAAGAACATATAAATGAATCGTGGAATAAATCATGGATGTTCATAATACATTAATCATAAGGAAATAAATAACATAATCCATGAAAGCATAAAATATGAAAAAAACATAGAATTTTGGAAGACACGAAAGCATATAATATGATTTCCATAGTAGATAAGTCATTCTACCAAAACTATATTGTTAGTATATGTTCACTACCCATACCATATTGGTTGTCGTGGTTCACTCTCATGGACATATTAGTAGCACGAGTTCACTCCTCATACCATATTGGTAGTTATGGTTCACTCCCACATAAATTTTCGGAGTATGAGTTCACTCTTCATACCATATTGATAGTCATGGGTCCCTCCCATGTCCATCTTAGTCTATCTAATGAGATTTAAATCATTAACCAATTTCTCGGATGGAGATATTTTCCCCACCCGTCTCATAATGAAATCAAACATACATGCTCCACTAGATCATAAACAATGATATCACAAATTATGAAATGAAATAGGAATTATAAACATGTAATCATATCATAAAATGTAGAAAAATATAGGTTTCATTATCATTTTATCATAAATATATCATTTTAAAGGAAGCATGTTTCCAAATCATATAACCCATCAAAGAGAAACTTTTTTCATATACATAATTCCATAAAAACATGATCCATTCAGAAAAAGAACATGAATTAACCATTGAATAATTTCCCCACAAAGGCATGAGTAACACCAAAAAATGTAATCTTAGATGGGAAATAATTTTTAAATAACTTTTAAAAAAATTTAATGAATAAAATATCGTTTCTTATTTTTAAAATTATCTTTAAATCATTAATCATTTTTAAAACCATTTTACTGAAAACAAACAATAGAACTTATAAAAAAGGTTGATTTTTTAAAAACCATTACCATTAAAACATAAAAAATAATATTGAAAACATTTTAAAAGATTTTATTTGAAAATACTTTTAAAACATATAAATAAATCTTGAAAACGTTTTGAAACCCATTTATTTGAAAATAATTTGAAATCATATAAAGAATGATTTATTTTTTTTGGAAACATTTTACTTGAAAAGTTATGTAAGAAAAATAAAAACGTTTTGAAAACCATTCCCTTTTAAAATACATTGAAAACTTATAAACAAATATTGAAAATGTTTTCAAAAACATTTCTTTAAGAATATTTTGAAAACATATTAAGAAATCCAAAAAATATTTTCAAAACCATTTATTTGAAAATTTATTTTAAAAACATTTTCTTAAAAATTAAACTTTTAAACATGAAATGAAATATTTAAATAAATAATGGCATGTAAATCTATATATCCAGTATGGGGTAGAAAGAAATTCCCTTTTTCCTCGTATAAAGGTTAGAAAAATTCCTTGATCAGAATGATACATGAAAATTCATTATAATACATTTGCAAGAGACAAAAAGGGAATATTTTCATTTACTTATTTTAGGATAATTGAATAATATTCTTAGAAACCCTTTTTAGAAACACATGGTTTTGAAGAAACACAAATTCACAACTGAAGAGAGGGAGGGTAGAGTAATGCTTTCTTAAAAACAATTCTTAACTATCTTATGAAAGAAAGAGTGGAAAATGGTTCCAATAAATGAATATATCATAAATAACCTTATTAGGATAAATTTCATGATATTTATTTTTAGACTGATCATAATATTTCATCAATGGAAGCATAAACATAAACAATCTCGGGAAGCGATGATATTGTTTCCATAAACTCATACTTCTTGGTAACATTGAACCATACTACCAATGTAAGAAAATTTAATAAAATAAATATTTAAATATCATAAAAATAAAGTTATTAATGAAATAACATATCAAATGATATTATATACACCTCAAAAAATATTTTTGGTATAAAATAAAACTTGTTTGTCAAAGAAGATAAATTGAGAAAAAAATTTCTTACTGATTTGGTATCTTTTGAAAGATTCACCCCATGGAATAAATATCATAGAATGAATATGTATATAACAATATATTTAATTATAATAAATATTTAATACATCTATGGGAAGTTTACCTACCACACAAAAATAATGGGTGGTGAATAAAGCTTTTATCTCATTAAATAATACGTTAGATGAAATCCTCTTACCTTGTGTATTGAATCTCTTCATACTCATAAAATATTACAGTATATAAAATTTATGTTTTTTATAAATCTTTTAAATAATAATAATATTATATCTAATACCATACATGGTTTTATTATGACATTATATTACTCTCCTTTTAGCAATTTTATGTTAAGGTTTCACTTCGGGTAATATTCACTTTGTTTTTTAATGTTCCTTAATTTGATATATATTTGGTCCTTATAATAATATCATGATATCCATAATTTAATCCATGATATAAAAATATATTATATTTTTATATTTTTATTATAGTAATCAAAAGAATATGAAACACACTGATCATGGAGATGGTAAGCCATATGTATGCATGAACACTATTACCATTTTTATGATCATATTGAATGAAAGAAAGAAAATGGAAAATGTATATACGTATATAATATCATTAAAGTATAATTATAATGTTATATATATCATATAATTTCACTAAAATCATCCTTTTAATACGTTCCGTGTATTGTGTGAATGAATCACATCACTTTGAGGGGGTGGTGGTCAACACTTCCTCCAATGAAATTACCATATTTACACTAAATAGAAATTAAAATGAAATGTGTTTTAAATTGAATAAAAAAATTAATGAAAAAATAAATTTAATATATGAAATATATAATCATATTTTACATCATAAGGTTCACCATGAGAGGTGGTAAAGGAGAAATGAACAATCATTGTTAATTACGACGGTAGTTCACCATTGTAACGCCCCGACCCCAATTACCCAGAGTCGGTGCATTATTACATAACATTGGCATGATTACAATGAATCATGTCCTGAAGGACTGATCAATGTAGCAGTCTTGGAAACACTAGATACATTCATAAAGTTTACATTAAATCATAAAAATGAAAACTACAACAACATTGTCTCCATAGTCCACACTCATATCCCAATATACGTTCCCTGCAGGTCATTCATAAATTAATTCTTCACATCCTGGGAAAAATAAAACATTGAAAGGGGTGAGATCAGATGCTCAGTAAGGATAACAATATAGAGGAAACATTCATAAATAAACATAAAAATTTAAGGCAATGTATAACTAAAACAAAAGCCTTTTAAACTTGAACTTCAGCATAATATGGAAAAGATAAAATGAAATGATGCCATTTACTTATTCACATAGATATTATACTAGTGAAATAATCTCATGCAATATCAATAAACACTTTTATAATGACGGAATGCATAATGCCAGACTATCATCACCATGTATCGAAGGCCTCGTGCCAATACTACAAATAAGATTTTTGTCAAGGCCTCGTGCCAAGACACTAGTTTGTCTCATAAGAACTACCGATGCATCGAGCAGCTATAGAAGGCTCCACCCGTCACTTACAAGGTCCAATGAATTCCTCATATGAACAGGTTTAAACATAAGGAAACATTCATATTAAAACTAGCATATGAAATGTCAATACTTTCTCCATAAACCATGAATGGTATAAAAATAACACATCCACAGTCAAACATATCACAAAACCTTTAATACAATATGGATGTTTTGTATCATAATAAATCAACCTCAAATAAGCTTAAAATACATCAAAGGATGTTTAAATAGATGAAGTTAAATCTATTTTAGTGAAATATCTCTTTTTTTGAATCATTGAAAAGTCACACATTTATAAAGGAAGTAATTTAAAAGAGATTTTTGAATCAAAGTGTCCCATACCACTTTGAAACTTTTTAAAATAAATATCATTTAAAAACATTCATGTCCATATAAATAAATCCTTAAAATCATTTTTAAAATATGTACATCAATTAAAAATATTTAGAAAGATAAATCATTAAAACATTTAAAATTCTGATATTGATAAAGAGTGCCCTTCTAAAACTCTTAAAATATACATTTTGAAATCATTTAAAAGTCACGTAATTATAAAATAAAACATTTAATTTCAAAATATTCTTATAAGCTTATAAGGGAAGCTTAGATGAATTTATAATGGCAGAAAATAGCCGCACCCACCATATAAGTTAAAAAAAATACATTCTTACCTTAATTCTGTCGAAAAGTTCAAAAAGGACCTTGTTTGGAAAACGACGAAAAGATTACATTATAAACATCTTATAAAAATTCAAACAACGGTATAAATGACTTTATCCCATATTCTATAAAATAGTAAGAATGTTTTGAAATACATTTTTATGTAACATTGATGTGGATGATAAATAGGTCCCAGTAGATAATTACGTATAAACAACCTCGGATAATGAAGATATTGTGAAATAATCCCTTACCAATTTGGTAACTTACGAAACATACACCCCATGAAAGAGGTATCGTACAATTAATATTTAAATACACATAAATTAATGTGTATTACACAAAGAAGGCAATTATGGGCAGTACATACACCACACAAAAGGTAATAGTGGCAATATGACATGAATCTCACGGGAATAAGGAGTGAGATGAAAACACTTACCTTTTAATTTTCCTTGGTCGAGGGTAGGTTAACATCCAGTATAATAGTTAAATCATTGTAATTAAATTATACAAGAATCATATACATAAATATGATATCATGTATGATCTTTTAATATTGCTTTGTTAATAATATTTTAGTATTATCATCGTTTCGGGTGTTAACTGATTCATTTTCCTTTATATGCTTCGTTAAGTAAGTCATGTTTGTTTTGGATAGGATGTATCTTATTCATATCCAGAATGATATCAGGTCCTTAAAAATTAATTTTAATCATAAAAGGATAATTATTCTTGAATGGATATGATGGGGAAATGAATCTCATCTCGTTCGTGGAGACGGTAATCCGTACGTACGCACGAACGCTAATTCCATTTCATTTTTCATTTTAAAAGGAATAAAAACCAAATGATACATAGGTATATAATTATTCCTATATAATATAATATCTTATATGTGTTACTTATGTTCATTAACACCATCATTTATATGTTCCATGTATGGTATGAATGAGTCATATCACTTTGAGGGGGCGGTAGTCTGCATTCCCTCAAATGAAATTATCGTATATATATATACAACATGAAACGAATAATGGTATGATATAAAATGGAATTAAATAAGCTTGTATATAAAATAAATATCATTAATATAATATTTAATTATAGTTCCATCATAATGGTCACCATGAGAGGTGGTAGGAGATACTTGAAAAATCATCATTTCGTGAGGCGTTTGGTTTCCATCCAAAGAAACATTATGTTCTTCACCCATTTGATGAATGTGTGTGTAATTTTAGTTCTAATACTTATAATAAAAATATCCTAGTATATTTAGGATACTGGTTTTGTTAAAAAAGAAAATAATAAGAAGATTTTAGGGGTTGGAGAAGTAAAATAAAATAAAATAAGCTAAGAGAAATCGTTACCTTTAATTTGGGTAACTCCCTTTGGTTTGAACCAAAAAGGACTCTTGAAGTGCCTTATGCCTAAGTTAAGGCGTCTAAGAGGAGTATAGGGATGTAGGGAGCTTAATTGGGCAGATATTGGATGATCCAAAAGGCTTGAGAGGTGTGAGGAATTGGTTAGAAGTGGTGTCCTTTTATAAGGGGGAGGATGGGCTCTTTAGGAAAATCTTGAAATATTATTTTATAATAAATTCATATTCGGTTTCTAATGGCTCCAAAGTGGATTATTTAAATTTTATAGTGGTGATGGGTCTATAACCACTCAACCAATATAATTTAGACAGGTTTGGGTCATTATATTAACCTTATCTTTTAGTTTTAACTCTTAGTTAATTAGTTTGACACTTACCATGTCACTTTGTATTTTTATATTATATTGTTAATAAACTTACTATATACCTCCAAGAGACCCCCAATTAGTCCATTATTAATACACCTATCATGATATATTTCTATTGGCCGAACCTTATATTTTTAGGAATAGAATATAAATTAATAATATAATATTTGTTTTAAAAACTCATTTATGTCAATTTCGACACTACTCAATAATAGATTTTTGATAAAGTCAAAAAACCTTTATTAATTAGAAAAACCTTCTTTTATGAAATCCTAACATGTCATATTAACCAATAAAAGTAGTTTATGTTATAAATACTTTAAAATTATATTTATTCTAACATTTATAATATCAATTATTTGAATCATTCATTAATAAGGAAAATACGGCATCATTATTGTGTCATATATATTATTACTTTTTCAATGTCTAAAAATTATAAATAAAATACCATTATGTAGGAAATCCTTTTATTATTTCTAATTAATATTTATAATCTAAAATATAACATATATAACCATATGTAAAAAAAAATTGTAAAATATATAAGCTTATGTCATTTTTGTATTTACTTTATCTTAATTAATATAAAGTGTCCCTATCACCTAAAAGTGGCTCCATGGGGTCCCAAAATCGACCCAAAGATGCCCATGGTCAGACATGTATCCACCAATAATGTCAGGACACGTTTTAGGTTAATTTATTATTATTATTATATTATTTTTTAACCCTTATTTACCGGATTTACCCTTTAACCATGGTTAATAAAATATTTACCGAAATAATTATTCAAAATGTCTTAAAATAAAACATACCTATTTAAACAATTTGTACATACTGATTCCAAATATGGAATCCATTTTTCAAAATTCAAAACACAGAATTTGTAGAAATTAATTTAAAATTAACTCCCGCTGTCAAAACAAAAAGCGTTTTTTTAAGATATAATAACTATCAAAAGATTGATAGTTTTTTATGCCCGGTTTAATTGTGAAATTATATCCAATGACCAAAATTGTATTAAATGGTAAAAATATATTATAAATATACTTTAAAACCACTCAAATTGATAATTTATCACTATTAATTATTTTTATTAAAAAATTTGTTTTTAATTATAATTTATTAATTTTCACTATTCATCAAAATATAAAAGTTATCCGAAAAGTACCAAAATTTCACCCTATGCTAAATTTGATATTCCTAATCCAAAAATGAATTCCATTTTGAGATATATAATTTATAAAATTTTAATAGATAGGTATTAGTATTCATAGCGGCTAGTTTGATTGGTAGTAGTGTGTGTTAGAACTCGAAGTTGCGTACAAAACACGCTACTGTATTATTCAAAGAGAAGCGTACCGTGGAAGATTGGGGTTTTACATTGTAAATTTTTAATGTCCCCATTCTAAAGAATAATTTTTTTAGTCAAATTGAATATATAAAAGGTTAAAATATTGGATTTAAAAGGGTTCACTATTAAAAGTTGGTAAAAGTGCATTTCTGAAAATTACTTCTTTTTTCTGGAAAAATGAATTTGTTTTTACATTAGGTCTAAGAAACTAATAATATGAATTCTAAAATTATAAGGATTATATAATGTTCAAAATTTAGTTAATACTATTCATAACCTCTTTTGAACGACTTGTTTGGTAAGTCATGGTGCGCTTGAACTCGGTGTTGCATGTAGTGCCAGTTATTGAATTATTTTGAAGCAGTAAAAAACTATGAAATCTTGGGGTGTCACATTCTTCCCTCCTTCAATAAATTTCATCCTCTCAATTTGATATTGTTCTTCAAAAATAAATTTTGAAAATAGAAAATATCTTTGTGGGAAAACCCACATTGGAAATTTGGTTAATAAAATTTTGTCTTAATAAGAGGAAAAGAGAAATGAAAGGGTCACCACCAAATTATGATCTCAATTAGGAGAACATTGGTGGAAATTAGGGACATATAATTGGAGGAATAATGTAAATATTTATAGGTAGTGATTGAGTTCATCAATCACAAACAAGTATAAAATTGTGGTCCTTAAATTCATCAATCTATGAAGACTTAAAATACCATCGGTTCAAGAAAACATAAGGTATTAGGATAACACATTTTTGGTTTTAATATTCCTTCAATAAAGTATAAGAATTAATTTCTCTATAGAATAAGAGGAGAAGAAAAATATATACTTGACAAGTATAGTTCCATACTTTAACTAATTTCTACCACAAACTCATGTTTCACTTTAAATGACAATAGAACATAAAAAATATATTCTATTTATCCTATTCGTTTGTGGTTAAAAAAAGAATTTATAATTCATCTATTAGACCTTATTTAAATAATCTACATTATTTAATCCAAGACATCTCGTGGGCCAGTGGTAGGTGATACACACTTGTCGCCCTTTTGTTGTGAGTTCATGTCTGGCGGCCTTGCCGGTCACGACAGGTTGCCACCTGACCTCCGGGTTGTCCTTTTATGGAAATCCAAAATTAATCTCAAACTAGAATTGTCCAAAATATTTCTGTCCAAACTCACAGTCCAAAATTTATAAGGAAGGTAAACCCAATGAAGATCCTTTTTTCCATGTAATAACATGTGAACACCTTCATTATGTATTCTTCTAAAACACTACAACATCCTAAATTACCATAAAACCTTATTGATTACATTCATGATCCCTTACTCCTTTTAGAATAGTGGATATACTCCTTCTATCCAAAAATGTTGTATTCTCCAACAATGATGGGAATAAATATCATTAATAAGTTTCAAGGTAGTCAAGAATATCCAATATAATTTATTCAAATCAAACATCTCTTATTCCAAAATCACTACCTCGTTATCAGAACCATATTATGTTTTATCTTTCATTCAACCATATATTTTCCAAAAAATTAACCTGTTATTGAGCCACATTTCTTGGTTCCACACAATCTCAAGTCCTTAATGAAATAGTACTGCATTACAATCCTTATATACTCCATAATTATTATAACCAGTAAATTGTTGACACAACACTCAAATGACATAATTCTCTAATAACAACATAATAACTATAGTCATTCCACCTCATCTGTGGTATTATTATAACATGATTATTATCCAATAGCATCATTTGGGGCAAACTCTGATGATTTGGACATTGGTTCATGTAGTTCCCCAAATCCATGAAGATGAAGCATTGTACATTTGAAACCTTTTTCTTACCCTTGCAGTCACGTACATGGTGTCCTTCTTCTCCACACTTATAACAAAATCACATTCCTTTCAGGTAAGTTCCAGACTATTTCTTCCCACAGTTATCACATATGGGAAAATTCTTCTTTTCCCTCTTCCCATTATCCATATTTCTCTCTTCCATCCTTTTCTTCTCTTTCTTCCCTTCAAAGCCATAGGACTCAGTAAAATTTTTACTTATCTTATCAACACATGATATTATTTCTTCATATGATGATAATACGTGGGAGACTATTTCCCTTCTAAATTATGGCTTAATACCATGAAAGATATGATCCTTTTTATTCGTTGGATCATACGTATTACTGGAGTTCACATTCCTTCTACTGGGTTCTATTTCTATACAATAGAATAAACTAGGTCAGTTTATGAATTGCAATGAATAATTCCAAACTTGCAAAATACCTAACAAAAATTGAACATTTTATGGATATAATCCATAATCATAAAAATGTTTTCTTTGAGTAAGTATATACTAATGAGCCCTTTATAATGGTTTGTAATGAAAATGAGAATTATCCTAAGCATATCCCTTGGGAGTGTCGTAGCCAAGAGTGCAGCACGGCCCATTGTCGTGCACCAGTTCCCGTTCGAGTCTATATCAAAGCGGTGTTTTCAGGTTTTACCCCTACGTACATTTGTGCCAGAGCCGCCTCTACCTTCTCGTATCCAGACATTGATGTATTGCTCGGAAACCTCAAAAAATCTCTACACTACCAAAATTATAGGATGTTCTTCTATACTAATCCTCAAAGTCTATCTTAGGGTTATGTGCTCCAATCAGAGTTTATCTAAATCTAGTTTCCAAGGTTATTGATAAACTTCCTCTGATACCAACTGTAATTCCCCGACCCCAGTTACCCAGAGTCGGTGCATTATTACATAACATTGGCATGATTACAAGGAGCCACGTCCCGAAGGACTGATCAGTTTAGTAGTCTTGGAAACACTAGATACATTCATAAAGTTTAAATTACATCATAATAATGAAAACTACAACAACATAGTCTCTATAGTCCACACTCATATCCACACATAATTTACCTATAGGTCATTCATAAAGTACTTCTTCACATCCTGGGAAAAACAAAACATTGAAATGGGTGAGCTCAGATTCTCAGTAAAGATAACTATATAGCAGAAACTTTCATAAATAAACATAAACATTTAAGGCAATGTATAAATAAAACAAAAGCCTTTTAAACTTGAACTTCAGCATAATATGGAAAAGATAAAATGAAATGATTCCATTTACTTATTCACATTGTTATTCTACTAGTAGAATAATCACATGAAATATCAACAACCACTTTCATAATGATGGAATGCATAATGACACTATATCATCACCATGTAGCCAAGGCCTCGTTCCAAGACTAAAAATAATATTTTTTTCAAGGCCTCGTGCCAAGACACTAGATTGTCTCATGAGACCTACTGATGCATCGAGGATCTATAGTGAGCTCCACCCATCACTTACAAAGTCCAATGCATTCCTCATATGAACAGGTTTAAACATGACATAATCATTCGTATTAAAACTAGCATATGAAATGTCAATACTTTCTCCACAAACCATGAATGGTATAAAAATAACACATCCACAGTCAAACATATCACAAAACATTAAATACAATATGGATGTTTTGTATCTTAATATATCAACCTCAAATAAGCTTAAAATCCATCAAAGTATGTTGACATAGATGAAATCAAAACTATTTTAGTGAAATATCACTTTTTTTAAATCATTGAAAAGTCACACATTTATAAAGGAAGTAATTTCAAAGGGATTTTTGAATCAAAGTGTCCCATACCACTTTGAAACTTTTGAAAAGAAATATCATTTCAAAACATTCATGTCCGTATAAATAAATCCATAAAATCATTTTGAAAATATGATCATTAATTAAAAATATTTAGAAAGATAAATCGTTAAAAAATTTAAAATTTTGATCTTGATAAAGAGTATATTTCTAAAATTCATAAAATATTCATTTTGAAATCATTTAAAAGTCACGTAATTATAAAATAAAACATTTAATTTCATAATATTCTTGTAATATTTTAAGATAAGATTCGCCGATTTTATAACGGTGGAAAATAGTCGCACCCTCCGTATAGGTTAAAAAAAAGACATTATTACATTAATTATGTCGAAAAGGTTAAAAATGTACTTGTTTGGAAAATGATGAAAAGATTCCTTTATAAACTTCTTATAAAAGTTCAAACAAGGGTATAAATGACTTTAACCCATATTCTGTAAAATATTATGAATGTTTTGAAATACATTTTTAAGAAACATGGATGTGGATGATAAAGAGGTCCCAGAAGATAATTACGTATAAATAACCTCGGATAATGAAGAGATTGTGAAATAAACCCTTACCAATTTGGTAACTTACGAAACATACACCCCATGAAATAGGTATCATACAATTAATATTTAAATAAACATAAATTAAATTTTATTACATAAATAATACAATTATGGGCAGTACATACACCACACAAAAGTTAATAGTGGCAATATGTCATTAATCTCACAGGAATATGGAGTGAGATGAAAACCCTTACATTGTACTTTTCCTTAGTCTAGGGTAGGTTAACATCCTGTATAATAGTTAAATAATTTTTATTAAATTATACAATAATCATATACATAAATATAATATCATGTATTATCTTTTAATATTGCTTTGTTAATAATATTTTAGTATTATCGTCATTTCGGGTGTTAACTGATTCATTTTCCTTTATATGCTTTGTTACGTATGTTGTGTTTGTTATGGATAGGTTGTATCTTATTCATATAAAGAATAATATCAAGTCCTTAAACATTACATTTAATCATCAAACAATAATTATTATTCAATGGAAATAATGGGGAAATGAATCTTATCGCGTTCGTGGAGACGGTAATCCGTACGTACGCATGAACGCTACTTCCATTTCATTTTTCATTTTAAAAGAAATCAAAACCAAATGATACATAGGTATATAATTATTCCAGTATAATATAATATCTTATATGTGTTACGTATGTTCATTAACACCATCCTTTATTCATTCCACGTATGGTATAAATGAGTCATATCACTTTGAGGGGCAGTAGTCCGCACTTCTTCAAATGAAATTATCATATATATATACAACATTAAAGGAATAATGGTATGATATAAAATGGAATTACATAAGCTTATATATAAAATAAATATCATTAATATCATATTTAATTATAGTGCCATCATAATGGCCACCATGAGAGGTGGTAGGAGATAATTGAACAATCATCGCTTCATGAGGCGTTTGGTTGTCATCCACAGAAACATTATGTTCTTCACCCATTAGATAGATGTGTGTTTAAGTTTAGTTCTAATAATTCTATTAACAATATCATAGTATATTTTTGATACTTTTTTTGTTACAAAATAAAATAATAATAATATTTTAGGGGTTAGAGAAGTAAAATAAAAGAAAAGAAGCTAAGAGAAATCGTTACCTTTAATTTGGGTAACTCCCTTTGGTTTGAACCAAAAGGACTCTTTAAATGCCTTCTGTCTAAGGTAAGGCTTCTAAGAGTATGATAGGGATGTAGGGAGATTAATTGGGTAGAGTTTGGAAGAGCTAAAAGGCTTTAGATGTGTGAGGATTTGGTTAGAATTGGTTTCCTTTTATAAGGGGGAGGAGGGGCTCTTTAGGAAAATCTAAAAATATTATTTTATAATAAATTCATATTCGGTTTCTAATGGCACAAAAGTGGATTCTTTAAAGTTTAAGGTGGGGATAGGTTGAAAACCACTCAACCAATAGAATTTAGATAGGTTTGGGTCATTATATTAACCTTATCTTTTAGTTTTAACTCTTAGTTAATTAGTTTGACACTTACCATGTCACTTAGCATTTTTATATTATATAGTTAATAAACTTTGTATATACCTCCAAGAGACCCCCAAGTGGTCCATTAATAATACATATATCATGATATAAGTCTCTTGGCCGAACCTTATATTTTTAGGAATATAATATAAATTAATAATATAATATTTGTTTTAAAAACTCATTTTTGTCAATTTTGACACTACTCAATAATTGATTTTTGTTAAAGTCCTAACAAATTTATTAATTCAAAAAAAAATACATTTAAGCAATCCTAACATGTCATATTAACCAATATAATTTGTTTATTTCATAAAAACTTTAAATTATATTTATTTTAACATTTATAATATCAATTATATGATTCTTTCATTAATAAGGAAAATACTGCATCATTATTGTGTCATATATATTATTACTTTTTCAATGTCTAAAAATTATAAATAAAATACAATTTTGTAGGAAATATTTTTATCATTATAATGAAAATGTATAATAAAAAATATAACATATATAAACCTATGTAAAAAAAATTTCTCTAAAAGATATAAGCTTATATCATTTTTTATTTACTTTAACTTAATTAAAATAATGTGTCCCTATCACCTACAAGTGGATCCATGGGGTCCCAAAATCGACCCAAAGATATGCATGGTCGGACATGTATCCATCAATAAGGCTAAAAAACGTTTTAGGGTAATTTATTATTATTATAATATTATTTTTTAACCCTTATTTACCGGATATACCCTTTAACCGTGGTAAATAAAATATTTACCGAAGTAATTATTCAAAATGTCTAAAAATAAAACTTACCTATTTACACAATTTCGAAATCCTTATTCCAAATATATAATCCATTTTTCCAAATTCAAAACACAGAAGTGGATGAAAATTAATTTAAAATTAATTCCCGCTGTCAAAACAAAAAGCGTGTTTTTAGGATATAATAACTATCAAAAGATTGATACTTGTTTATGTCCGGTTTAATTCTGAAATTATGTCCAATGACCAAAATTGTATTAAATGGTAAAAATATATTCTAAATATACTTTAAAACCACTCAAATTCATAATTTATCACTATTAACTATTTTTTTTTAAAGTTGTTTTTAATTAAAATTTACTAATTTTCACTATTCATCAAAAAATAAAAGTTATCCGAAAAGTACCAAAATTTCACCCTAGGCTAAATTCGACATTCCGAATCCAAAAATAAATTCCATTTTGAGAGATAAAATTTATAAAATTTCAAAAGGTAGGTTTTACTATTCATAGAGACTAGTTTGATTGGTTGTAGTGTGTGTTAGAACTCGAAGTTGCGTACAACACACGCAGTTGTATTATTCAAAGAGAAGCGTACCGTGGAAGTTTGGGGTGTTACATTGTAAATTTTTGATGTCCCAATTCTAATGAATAAATTTATTTAGTAAAATTGAATAGATAAAAGTTTAAAATATTTGATTTAAAAGGGTTCAATATTAAAAGTTGGTAAAAGTGCATTGTGGAAAATTACATCTTTTGTCTAGAGAAGTGAATTTGTTCTTACATTATGTCTATAAAACTAATAATATGGATTATAAAATTATAATGATTATATAATGTTCAAAATTCAGTTAATACTATTCATAACCACTTTTGAACGGCTTATTTGGTAAGTCATGGTGCGCATGAACTCAGTGTTGCGTGTAGTGCAAGTTATTGAATTATTTTGAATAAGTAACACACTATGAAATCTTAGGGTGTAACAACCATACACATAAACTCTATCTTCGTTACCCATTAAATGGATATGTCTATAAGTGTAGTTTAAAAACCCACCATAAAAAACCTAGTATATTTAAAATACTGGGTTTGTTATCCAATAATATAATAAGGACATTAGAGTACTGGATAAATAAAGTAAATTAAAGGTGCCAGAGAGATTACCTCTTAATCGGGTAACTCGTTTTGGTTTGTATCAAAAGGATTTATTGGATTTATTTCTATCCAATGAGAGGCTTACATGAGTAGGTGGGGGGTATTCTGGAAGTCTATTTGGGAAGATGTTTCACGATCTAATGTTTCTGGAGAGGTTTTATGAAGGGGTAGAGTGATTTCCTTTTTATAGTGGAGGGGGAGTGACAGTCTTGTAAATACCAAAAGGTATTCAATAATTGGAGATCTCATTTACCTAATATGCCTAAAAAATGGAAAAATAATTTATTAATGGGGAATATTGGTCTATAAAAACCTTCACCAAACAAAAATATATGAATGTTAATAATTTTTTTCCATAACTTCAAATATCTATGAATTTTATCATTTGGGTTTTTAAAAATAATCTAATTTTCTATCTAAATTAATTTAACCACATAGACTAAACTAAACTAGGATTTATTAGAAAATATATATCCAGTGAATTATTAATATGATATATAATTTATAAAATAAAATATATCACGTGTTTTTGAAATTAATTTTAAAACAAGTGCATGTGACACGCAACAACACTGCTTAAACCGGAACTGTCCTAAAAATGTTATTAAAATTTATTGGTATATAAGTTAATTATGAAAGATAAATTCATCCATTAATAGACCATATTTAATATTTATAAAAACATACATGCCACATGAAATACTATATGTTTTTTTTTGATTTAAAATCTTTTAATAAAATATCTTTTATTATTAAATAACATTAATGTCAATTTTAAAATTATTTAATTAATTATAATTATAAAATGACAACATAATATAGGAAATCAAATATATTATTTTTACATATGATTATCATGATATATTAATCTTAGAAAATAATTAAATACAATAATTTAATCAATTCACTTCACTTTTAATATTTATACTTCCCTTTATTTAGGTTAATTATTAGCTAAATAATTACTACGTTGGCACTTTTTAAGCATTTTATGTAAATAAAAATATATAAAAAGTAATGATAAGTTATTTTGAAAAAATAAACATACTTATATTTGAAAATGATAAATTTAATCAAAAATTAGATTTTTCATACATATCTCAATGTTTTATAAAATTTAAACATAAAGACAGTTATCTTTTGGTCTTTTTTTATTAATTAACCTTTAATATAGGGAAATTCTATTTTATAATATCCCAATAACCTATTAAATTTTAAAAAAGTGGAATTACTCTCAAAATATTGGCATAAAATGGCTTTGGGACATGTTTCAAGGTTATTTTGGTCTATAATATTTAGGTTTAGTCCCTTATGGAGCATATTTTTACCTCAATCATCGTAATTAATTTTAATAACATTCACTAATATTTTTGGTCAAAAATTAAGATTATATTATTAGAAAACATATATTATTCTGATTAGAATAGTGTATTTCCATTTTTCAAAATTCAAATCACAGAAGTAGTAAAATTAGGTTTAATGCTAATCTTGTAGACGTGGCGAGAAAGCACGTTTTTAAAGTAAAACATTCAGAAGTTCAATAAGTATTTATATCTAATTTCAATATAAAAAAATGATCCAATGAGCTAAATTGTATTAATTTATGTATAATCTATCTATTTTTACTTTATAAACAAATTTAAAATATAATTCAACATTATTTTTTATTTAAACCAGAATGTTCTTTTTAACAAAAATACCAAATATTTTCACTATTCATAAAAAATAATTTCTCAAAAAATACCAATAATTCATGTTAAGATAAGTTTAACATTATAAATTCAAACATTATTTTTATTTTTACAAATAAAATGCATAAATGTCTCAAAATATGGTTTTAAAAATAGGTGTGTCATTAAAAGGTGGTAAAACTCGGTCTTACGTGTACCAAAAGGTAATATAAGTGTTGCTTGTAGCATAATATAAACATGGTGTAGTGTATAATGAGGTCCAAATTAAACATATTGACTCTTTAAATAAAAAAAATATTTAAAAAATATAAAATAAATTTGAGTAAAAATATTTCAAAAAATCTATGGGTGTTATGTTCTACATCCACTAGTATTAATGATACCAACAGAAGGGAAACCACTCATCCTATATGTGGCCTCCATGGAGAGATATTTATGATCCCTCATCACACAAATAATGATATATAAAATGAAAAGATTATCTAATATCTTGGATGAACGATGATAGATAACGAGAATCAGTATTATAAGATAGAGAATAATTTCCTCACACTGATCTTAAAGGTGAAAAAAGTGAGGACTTAATTATAACATCATTTAGTACACTTGGTCTCTTATATTGAACCAATAAAGTTTATTATTAGCTATCCTATACTAACTATTAGTTTCCCCAATGATCGGTTATCCTACAAAAATATGATATCCAATTCATGTGGTAAAATGCGATCAAATGGATACCATTAGATGATTTCCTTGTGGAAAATCTTTCCCTTGGAAGTATTTAAATGAACATAGAAAAACCAAATGAATAATTTTTATATTCCTATAAAAACCTCAAAACATTGGAGATTTATTTTTTATGTAATTCTAAAGTCTGATCTATAATAAAATAGAATACCTAAAGCTCAGCCATGTTGTTTTAGGTATTGGTTTTGTTTCACCAAAAAAAGGATGTTTGCCCTAAATCATCTCATTTTCCGAATTCTACATTAACAATGAGGGGGAATAGCAACCCCTTATTGTTGGAATAGACCAAGAAATGAAATTGTAGATTTCCAATATGAATGTAAATTTTGATTCAAGGGTTTTGATTAAATAGATCATCGATGAATATGTAGGCAATAGGGAATATTTGACCCCTCTCAATGGTTCTATGAGTGGACTATTTATAGAAATACATTTTGAAAAAAATACATTCATATTCCTTGATCATATAATTCTTTTAATGATGCACATGAAAATTTATCCTGGGCCCTGACCAACCATGACTAGGACATGGTAGTCTTTAACATCACACACTAAATGGTAGTATCATCTGTCTATATCTATATTGTGGTGGAAATCAATTTGGACAACATTTATTGATGGAATGATGAGATGAAATGCATTCTATAATGGATGAACATCATAATATATAATGTCCATAACAGAACCCTCATACCAGACCATGGAAAAAAGAAACAAATCCAATATTGGGTAGTGAACCTCATCCTTTGGGATGAGAAAAATTAATAATAAGGCCTCTATAATTAAAGAATCAATATAGTCCTCCTCTGATGCATTGTAGATGGAGATACCCTCACCATCATGAAGGTTGTTTATATAGGATCCTAGGTTATCACTAGCCTGGAAGAAGGCTCTACCACCAAATTTGGATAATTGGTTCCTTCTATATGATGATGATATATGACAACATATAGGTCATCAAATAATTTCATGAATTTCATATAAATCTAAAATGCATCCATCACCCCTATAGTTTCTACATAAGAATCAATACTAATAGTCATTTTTTATATGGGGGATGGTTATTTTTGGTTCATATCCTTCAAAAAAATTAATCCTTTTACGTACATACTTATTACTATCAATTTATTTTCAAAATGGGATGAGGACATACCCCTCATGGAATTCAGGGTGCAGAGTATCTTCGTCTTCATGAAGTATATCATAATCTATACATTTGATGTTACTCACACAAAAATAGTAGTAAATGGCACAAAATTCTATTATTATTAGTTAAAGATTCTATATCATGATAAAAAATCATGATTAATGGTTTTTATCACAATATTGTAGTGATAAATGGGGAAATAGAGGCCATAAATAAGAATATGTCAAATATACTCTTAAAATAACAGAGAAAGAGAATAAGTCTTTCTAGAAAATCTCCCTTATACATTATGGCCATACTATACCATAAAATTCACTAACATAATAGTGACCCCGAATCACAAGTATATAAAACAGAGGTTGTATTACCCATCAATATCTTGTTTCCATCCCATTGAACTATAATATGTATAAAATTAATATAAGATGAAAAATCACAAAATCACCTTGATGAGTTGAGAATGGCTCGATTAGAAAAGTTTGTGTACATTTCACAACCTAAAACACCATTAAAACTAGATTAACTAGGACTCTGGAAAAAATTTATGGCTATGCTCATTCCTCAAAGGTGAATTGGTTCTAGTTCTCTAAAACCTGATGGTTCTAGGGAAGAAACCCAGAATGCTAGAACCCTTGTGGGATCTGCCTTACATCATACATTGGGTATATTAAAATTAATATTAGTCATTTCACACATCTGATGGGGTACATGTTACACCCCCACTAATACAATGTTTCTCAAGAAATAATTTACATAATTACCTCCTCGTAAACAAGTCCTGGAAAAAATATTGTGAACATCACAAAACCCCTTGTACTTATCGCATGAAGTTAATTTCTAGGGAAACTTTTCCCTTACGTAATTATGTTAAAATACATTGGAAATATCCTCACATCATGAGGTTAAACTACCCATAACATGTATCGATAACATGATGTTAAACAATCAAATATCTTAAGTCCTCACTGCATGAATTTAAACTACATAGTGGTCCTGAAGCTAGACCGTAAACTACACAACATTTGATTAACATGAAGGACCTGACTCCCCTTTTATGTACGGTGTAGACCTATATAAAAGGTTTTTGATGTAGGGGTTTACTAGTGTATTCTAAGTTTTCTCCAAGAACTATATATGAGGACAAAGTATTACCACCTTATCTTGGAACTGAAACCATAACCACATCAGGTTTCCTTCTTTCTCAATCCATGATACATATTCATTTAGAATTCAATGGTCATGAGTTAGATCTATGTAGAAAATAAAATTCCAATGTCCCTTTATTGAAACCAAATCTATATATAGGATTATATACAAGAACAATATGTTGCAAGATATCTAAAATGTCAGGTTACCTAGTTATACCCTGGTCCCATAATCCTAACCCTAACCATAATATTAAAAAAATACACACATTATTCATTGCATATTATCATGATCTGTTTTGTTAAATTTCCATCAAAGAACAATATGTAGATTGATTCTTATCCATACGAGATACATAGTGATACCCAACTCCCAAATCTTGGTCTCTACAACAATGTCCAAAAAAATTCCCTCTCCCCCCACATATTGGTTAGACATATTTTTAAGGACCCAAACATCTCATATATTGATATTACTTATTTTTTAGTTGATAATTCATTAAATTACACAAACACGTGACTAAGGTTGGAAAAGGTATATTTCCGTTAGACACAAAGAGACATAAACAATAGGTCCTTAAGTGAGGTACATCATCTCTGACTACATTCTTCACAACTAGAACCCTTATTATAAATATCATACATAATACCTTTCATCAAAACCTAAATTAAAGAAACATAAGAAAGGGAGATCCCAAATGCTCAAGAAGTTTATGAAAGGGATATATTAATGAATCTCAAGTATATGTGTATGAGAACATGAGAATAAAATTTTAAAATAATATAATGAAAATCATAGATAAAAAATGTGAGTTATGGGATAAATATTGGATGTCAATGAGATGTAAATCATAATATAATCAAAAAATATGAACCATGAGAATATAACATTGAGATATGGAATTGTTTTGTGGAATACCGATAATCATAAAATATCACTTACTTATATGTTCAAGGATCATTTCTGATACTATCATAGTAGAATTTGTTCACTCACCAAACCATTGTGGTAGTAATAGTTCACTCCTAAGACTTTCATGGTAGTTAGAGTCCCTTACTGAACTACGATAAATCCTTTTTCTAGTCCTGTCTGTCTTATAAAAATTCAATATCTACCTAATGCATTGGAGGTAGATATATATATCACCCATTACATAATGAAATTCATACATTCGTGGTCTGCAAGAACATAAAAAATTCATCATATTAGAATCCATGAAGGGAAATGGGTTTTATAAAATAGTCCATCATATCATAACCAATAGAAAATAAACATGATTCATAATCATTTTACAATTTCTTCATAGAACAATTCATGGAAATTAAGTAGGTTTTATATTAATTTTATCATGGTATAACCCATGGAAGAGAAAAATATTTCATAAAAATGTTTTCATCCTCAAAATAAACCATTCATAGAAATAATAATAATGATATACTTAGATTGTATCCCCAGTAAAGAATAAGTTACATCAAAAGATATAATATTAGTTGGAAAATTATTTTTAATGGTAAACCACATGGACCATTTCTTGAGAAAAAATATATTTATATTAAAATAAATTATTTTTAAATTTATGATTCATAAAATATTTTTGAAACACTTTACTTAGAATATATACTTAAAAATTGAAAAATTAAGCTTCAAACAAAATAATGTTCATGATATTGTGAAATTCCATTATCATACCCATTAAAATAAAGATTCATTTCCCATTTCTGATTAAATCTAAATGGGCCTTATTTATAAAATTACATGAATAGTCAGTTAAAAATATTTCATATAAATTAAAACGTGGGTAAAAATATGTTTTAAAAATCCTTTAGATAATATGAAATAATTATTAAAATTTTTTTTTGGAAACATGTTTTTAGAAGAAAAATGTTTTTAGACCGAAGAGATAAATAAAGGATGTTTTTTTAAACACTTTTTGTTTGAACTCTCAAGTATAAAAATAGAGGAAAATGAAGTTAAAATGAATTATCTTAAAATAACTAGTGTAGAATAAAATTCACGAGGTTCTTGAGATATATATCATAATATTTCTTCATTAGAAGCATAATAATTAACAAACTTGACAAATGATGAGATTGTATCATAAAACCCTTATCAAATTGGTAACATTAAATTTAAATACCCATGAAGTGATAAAATTAAATATATAGTGACCTAGGTTTTTCATAAATAGATATTACATAATTTGAGGTAAAAGTTTTTTACATTATAAAAATTCACAGATGAGGATCGAAAAGTTATAATGCCTTTTGGAACATGGGAACATAAAAAACTATTTCATTGGTGAACTACATCATAGTAGTCAAGGTTCACTCTCAAGCTAATTATAAAAGACAATGTAAATACCTAAATTGGGTTTACTCCATATTCCAATCTTTTCTATGTCATGAATTATAAATATATACCCAATGAATTGGATGGAGATATATGTCCCACCCATAAATAATAAAAATCATATTTATGTGTTCTATAAGATCATACAAAATTATTTATATATAACCCATGAAATGAAATGGTTTTTATAAACACTTCATTTTATCATAACCTATGGAAAAGGGTCAGGTTTTATAATCACAAAGTCATTTAATCATAGAATTTCCCATGAATAGAAGAGAGTTTCATAAAAAAATTATCATGGTATAACCCGTAGAAGAGAAATTTGTTTCATAAACATATTTTCATCATAAATATAAACCATTCATAGAATGAATAAGAATGGTAACCTTGGAATATATCTCTATTAAAGCATAAGTAACATCACAAGATGTAGTCTCAGATGGAAAATGATTTTGAACGATCAATTGGAATATTTCTTTATTAAAGTAACTTCTTTTAAAAAATAAAATTTTATTTCACAAAATTCATAAAATATTTGGGAAATACTTTTCCTTTAAAAAAACATGAAAATATATAAACTATGTTTTCAAAATGATTTAAATAATATATTGAGAAAAGTATCATTTCTACTTTGAAAAACTTTTGAAAAACATTTTTGAAAAGCCTTTTAGAAAACATGGGATTTGAAGAAAATTGATTTTTTCGACCAAAGAGAAAAATAAATATTTTTTTAATAATAACATTATTTTGAACTCTGAAGTACATAATTAGAGGTTAATTTATTGGAAATCTGTATTATAGTTACATAAACATATGATAAGAAAATTCCAAAGTTTATTTTGTGATAGATCAGAAAATTTCAACATTAGAAAGACAATGATAAAAAATCCTAACAAATGATTATATTGTACAAAAAATATTTACCACTTTTTTAAATTTGAATATTAATTACCATGAAGTAATAACAATACCTTAATACTAAAATATTATCATAGTAAATAAATTCGTGATAATAAATTTAAAAGGTGATGCACATACACCTCATAAAATAAGATAGGTGGATAACATAACATATATCTCAAGGAAGGAAAATTGATATAAAATTCCCTTAACATAACTCTAAACTTCCTTCACCCAGATTAAAAACTCATGTATAATAAAAAAATGTTTATTATGAATCTATTAAGTAACCACACACACACATATATATCATACCATATATTTTTTAATTATAAAACTTTATTACATGTTTATTAACAATTCCATGTTAATGTCCCATTTTGGGAAATAATTACTTTGCCTTCCATGTATGTTTTTCTTTTTTATTTTTTTACTATTAATTTAATTATTATTAAATCATCACCATAATTCTAAAAATTATATTGACACCACATATATTCAGTATATACGTATTTATAGTAATTCATATGAGGTAGAGATAGAAAATGAAATAATCCAGTCATGGAGATTGTAAGTCGTACATTTGCATGAATGATATTTACATTTTTTGAAAGGATATAAATGAATAAAGTAAAATAATATATTAAAATTATAGAATAATTTTTATTCCATATATACTATATATTTTCAATAAAATAATCATTCTTACATTCCTTGTAACGTGTGAATGAATCACATCGATTCGTGAGGTGGTAGTATGTTGTACACATGAGGGACGTTATTGTATTTAAATGGAATGGAATGTATAAATTTATATGAGATATATTAATTAAATTAGTAAAATAACATATTAAATATAATATATAGACATTTAATCCATCATTATATGTTGCAGTGAAAGGTGGTGATGGAAAAAAATAAAATTAGTTTGCAAGGAGGTAGTCTGCCATTCCCACGAATGATGATTTTTTCCCTATTTAATAGAGTAAGATATTCTTGTAGGCAATGTACTTAATATAATAATATAATAATATATTTAATATAATTATGTTATTATATCATCATGTTCTAATAATAATTTATGGATTTGGGGGAAGAAATAAAATAAAAGGCTCGGTTTTTGGTGTTACCTCTTCTTCAGAAAATATCATTTGGATTAAAATAAAACATTCTTAGGTTTGATTTCATAAAAAATAATAATTATAAAATTTTAGGGGTGAATTAAAAAATTTATTTGGTTAAGGTTTTTGTAATCCAAAGGGTTTTTAATGTGATAAGAAGAGTGGAGAGTTGGTGGCGTTTTATAATTGAGATGAGTCGCACACTTGTAATTTTTAAAAGAAAAAAATATATCCTTGTATTTCTCCTCTCTTAAGGCTCTAAGATGAACTATCATTGAGACAAGATGTAATTATTTTTAAATATGGGTTGAAAATGGGTGTTGGATAAGTTTTAAGAAATTTTTAACCGTTAAGATAATAGTTTAACCATAATTGTAATCCAATTTTTACCTTAACTACGGTAAATAATTTTTATGATTTATACTTCCCAAAATGGTTATTTTTTTAAATTACAAAAAAAATATAAATTATTCTGATTATAAATATGGGATTAATTTTATCAAAATCCATTCACATAAGTGGATAAATCTAATTTGAAATAAAACTTGTACACACATTTAAACAACAATTTTCTAAATAGAAAATGTTGAAATGTTTTAAAAGATTTTATATATACATTAAATATGAAAATAACTACAATGACCTAATTTTTATTAATTGATTTATAATGGTAGTTATTTTTTTAAAATAAATATAAAATAAAACTAATCCATATATTTTTTTTGAATGAGAATATAGTTCTCAATAATACAAGTATTTTTCACTATTACTCAAAAAAATTATTCTTTTCAAAAAAATCCTAATAATACACCCTAATATAATTTTGACATGTTGATTTAAAATATGTTTTCTATTTTATCAATTTAATTTTTTAAAAGTTTAAAAAAATTACCATTCTTTATAAAAATAACTAAAAAACATTTTTGAGATAATAAATTTTTTCATAACAGATAACCACATTATAGAAAATTAATAATGTTTTCATAATTATATATTATTGATATAAATACATTATAATTAATATTTAAAAGGTATATATATCTATTCTAATATCTATGTTGAATTTCAATGTAATAATGGTCTTATTTAAACAAAAATCTTAATATTTTTTCTGGGTTTTTTAAAACTCGATGTTTCATATAATATAATGTAAACTAGGTGTTGCATGAAAAACAATATATTAATGAAGTTTTAATTATTAAAAAATAAAAATTCATTAAAACTTGGGGTTTTAAATTCTACCTCCATTAAAATTAATTTTTACCTCAAACTTTCTAACATTGATATAGACAAACGAGGATACCTTTGTCTGATAATTTTCTCAGGTCTCCATATATATTATTCAAGTTAGTGTTTTTTCCAAAAATCATTAACTAGTTGAGTTGTTTTATTCCATTGAACATTCTATGTATGGTCCAAAATCATCATTGTCCATTCCTCATAAGAAAGACCCTACTCCAGCAGTGTGACCTAGGAGTTCATTACATGTGAAGAATATGACATGTACTTCCTTAAGAGTGCTACATGGAACATATTATTAACATTAGAGTAGTTTTGTGGAAGAACCACCCAACAGGCTAACATCCCAATATGATCTATAATTTCAAATGGACTGATATACCTAGTGATTAGTGTCCACTTATTTCTAAATCTGATAACATTATTCCATGAGAAAATTCATATAAACACATTATCACTAACATCAAATACAAGATCACATTAATGATTGTCAGAATAAAATTTCTACCAACTCTAAGAAACCTAGATGTGTTTCTGAATCTCTCTAACATTATCTTTAACTTCATCAGCCATCTCAGTTGTTCTGATGAACCAAATACACTAAACCACACTACTATTTACAATGTTTGGGAAAGATCACTTATATGAACCAATACACTGCCTTTATAAGGTTTATGGTATCCTCACTACATTCCCAAGGGTCACGCCCAATGTCTCTTCCTCTAGATCGATAATGGTGGGAATGATCATCGTATTTATATTCCTTCACTCACTGCACATTTAATGGATTTAAACAAATTTTATGGAATTCTAGGTACATTCACTTTTAGGAATTCACATATCCTCAATTGTATATGGATGCACTGTTGAAGTTACAATTTTATCCAATAGAAGAATACCTTTTTACCATAGATTTGATGGGAAACGCCTTTTGATGAAATTTTTCAATGCTCGCTACCTTTGGGAAGTTCCACTTTCATGAACATGAAATTGCATTCATGAAGCTCCTACCTTTCACTAATCTCAATTAGCCTTTGAGAAACACACCTATTTTGTAAAGCTTAATGGTCTCACCCAAATTTACCCATGTTTTAAGGGTCAAGCAGTCGCTTGCAGTGTAGCTTGGGTTGTCGAATCCTCAGAGACCTAAGAAAAACCTTTAGACACTCAATAAAAAGAGATTGATTTTTAGCTATGAATTTTCCAACTTGGGTTGATTTTACATGGTTTTGAAAGAGAACTAAAAGATCTATGTGAATTCAAATTATGAGGAAATGAGTTGATCCCAGGTTATTGCTCGGAGTGGATTGAATGAATCCCCTTTTTTACGATTTTAATTTCATTAACTCAAGAAGAATTCATGCAATGAATTCAAACTAACCTAATAAATTACTGATTAAACACCTTAAAAACACATTCTAATCACCTATACACTTTTAGGATCATTTTTATGAGCACTACAAGGTAAAGGATATAATTAGCACATCAAAGTGTGGTGAATAAATTCAATAAGGAAGAGGAAAAATAAAAATCATTGAATGAAAGAAACTCAATTAAAAGAAATTAATTACATTTAGAGAGTGAGAAATAACATTCAATCCATCCCCTTGCTACTCCCTTGGATCAAACCATAAAAGAGCTAGCCCTCCATTGATGAAAAGTTCTCAACGGAAGCGGAATGTAGACTTACGAGGGTGGAATTGAAGAAGTAAAAAACAACAAAAATAACAATCACTCCACCGTTGTGTGAACAAAATCACAAGGTTTGGTGTGAAAAATTTTACACCTTGAGACAAAGGTATCATCGTTATATTAATAAGAATAGAATAAAAGAAGAAGAAGAACATTTATTGAAGACTAAGGAGATTCGAACAACTTACATGAGAAGGAAGAACTTTACAAAGGAAAATTAGCATAATAACATTAAAATGAAAAGAAAGCACCAAGAACGAAAAATCCTCCATCCATACTACCTTAAATAAGAATTTTGGAAGCCTTTGGCCGAGATACCATCATCCCATTTTCCTTTAATTGATTTTATTGGAGAAAGGTGGGTGGATATTTAATGAATAAGAGACTTTTCATCTCTTGCCTAGAAGTGGGAGCCATCATTCTACAAAGAATAGAAGCGCCAAAATCACCATCTAGAATGCCGAATTAGAGTGGTCCCTATAATACTTAAATGAATCCCCAGATGTCCCCTAACATCCTGTAAAGGTTCAACCCAAAATCATAATCCGTTCGCAAGATATGATATAAATAGTGGGCTGTTTTTCTGGGCCGCAGAATGTGGCCCAGAATTGCATCTTCAATTTGAGCTGCTTTAATCACCACCATGTATGACGAATTAGCACTGTCTCCAGATGATTGATTTGTTCCCCTATATTTCTTCTATCCTTTCATAAATTTTTGGCTTCATTGGGCCTGTATTGTGGGCCTCACAGTTCAATCAGTGGGATGATATCCAATCTGCCTTCTCCTGAATTGTTTTCTTTCTTCCCCAAAAATCATCATCATCCTTCATTAATCCTCAACTGATCCCTGAATGAAAAATGTTCATATTTAATTTTATATCCATTTAAAAAATATAAAATTAAAATATGGATAATTACATTCTATTAAATAAAATGAAACATTGGGCCTAAATTGTTGAATATTAGGCATGAAGTGCACAAATGATGAGAATGGATGTTCAAAATTAAAATCCACTTACTCGGACCCATAAGATCAAAAATGAACATTTAATACCATTAAAATGTAATAAAAATATGTGTTTTTATTGGCTAATCACACCCCCCAACTTGAGTTTTTCTAGTCCCGAGCAAAATATATCTCACAAAAATGATTTTCGAATAACCTTTTCCAAAGACATTTTAATACACATTTCTCTCCCAAAGATATCATACCAAACAATTATGAAACCCATAAAAATCATTTAAAAAAAGCTATGTCCATAGGCATATCTCAAGACTAAGCAGATTACTTTGTTCAAATTCATCGCCATATTTCATCTAAATTCAATTAAGCATGATGAAGTGTTGTGCGTCACAATAGACATGGGGGTTCATTTTCATTCGAGGGAGAAAATATGGAAGCACTAGGAGAAAAAAAAAATTAATAATACAATGAGTACTCATTATTTTATTTTATTTGTTTTTTTGGATTTTTATGGATTTTTTTGGATTTTTTTTTCAATCTTGTAATGGTAATTGAAATTGAACTCAATCGAGTCAACCCATGTAGCAAGACTTTGCCGATGACTCCCAGGCTCAAAGACCATAGGGCACCAAGTGAAGCTCACATACTAGGGCATCATCTCGAGTTAACTCAGTCAAAAACAAACTCAAATTACCACAAATAGAGATAAAATTCAAAACTCTGGGCCAGACAACTATGGAGTCACGATCCCCAAGTGCCGAAAGCCACAGATTAGGTCAATTAATTGCTCTACGCACAATTGAATTTTTTTGAATACTCATGTTAAAATTAAAATGATTGCCAATACTATGCTATTTATTATGGGTCCCCAAGAACTCAAAATAAAACCCCACAATCTAGAGGACGTGCATTGTGTTTTTTTTAAATAATTGGCTGAAAATATAAACGGTGAAAAATCACATCAGACAACCGCACATTCCAATATCTATGCACATGAACATAAACTTGCATTCAAATCAGAATCAAGGCATGCAAAATTATTTGATATCCAATTTCAAAGTTTGGAATGTGTGTTATCGTGTTCAAGGTTAATGTAATTTTTCCTTCCACACATTTTCATCTCCCCCCCCCCCAACTTAGAATAACACTGTCCCTAGTGTTTAATGAATTGAAACACAGAAGGGGTTGGATAGAAGTTCAAGGAAGACATTGAAAATGAAAATTATGGAATGAAGTCACCTAGTGGTTGATTTTCAAAATGCATTACCATGTCTCCCTTCAGTTCTGGATTGTCTCCCAATGACTTGGACGATTGTGCCCAGCTTTTCCCAATGACCTATGACATGCCTTTAAATTTTTTTTAATATAAATATTTTTGTTGTATTTTTTTAACCTAAAAAAATATTAAAAAAAAGAAACTGATGATACATTGTCTTCTCTATATTTTCTGGGTAAGGTATTATTCAGGGATCACACCACGTGACACGGATGAATACGGTGCTCCCCTTTCATACCCATCCTTACTCATAAAATAAGAACATGTCAACAATCTATTTTTTTAAATACATTAAAAAACATAAAATAAAATAAATTAAACTTATGATACATTGTCTTCTTTATATTTTATGGGTAAGGTATTACTTAGGGATCACACCACGTGACATAGATGAATACGGTGCTCCCCTTTCGTACCCATCCTTACTCATAAAAGAAGAAAAGTTCAACAGTCTATATATATTTTTTAAAATAACTAAATGAAGAAGAAGGAAACAAAAGATGATTCACAATGATTAGAAACAAGAAAACCATGGGTTGCCTCCCGTGCAACGCTTTTGTTTAATGTCATTAGCCCGACATGGATCCTAAATCTATCAATTTTTTTCTGGGTTCATAGGTTGGCTCTATTAACTCAACCTCTATTTCCTGTTTATCGAATGATTCCATGAAAGGTTTTAACCTATTCCATTGACCTTAAAAATGTTACCACTTGTGGGATCCTGAATCTCTACTGCCCCATGGGGGTACACATGATGTACTATGAACGGACCAGACCATCTAGACCTTAACATTCCTTGGTGTAAATGATGTTTTGAACTATACAAGAGCACATGTATTCCCAGTTCAAATTGTTTGACTATGAAATTCCCATATTGGTAGGCTTGAACTCTATCTTTATTTATCCTTGAATTTTCATAATCCTCCATCCTAAGTTCTTCATGTTCATTAAGATCTAATTTCCTCTTTTCTTCGGCTAAAGAAATGTCGAAATTCATTTTTTTGATTGCCCAAAATCCCTTATTCTCTATTTCAACAGGTAAATGGCATGCTTTTCCATAAACCAACCTATATGGTGACATTCCTAGGATGGTTTTGAATGCTATACGATATTCCCAAAGAGCATCCAGGTGTTTCTCAGCCCAATATTTCCAAGAGGGGTTGATAGTTTTTTCAAGAATTTTCTTAATCTCCATATTTTCTAACTCATCTTGACAATTGGTTTTAGGATGGTACACAGTGGAAACTTTATGAGAAATTCCGTATTTAGACATGAGTGAAGAGAATGGGAGATTACAGAAACGGGTTCCCTGATCACTGATTATAGCCCTAAGTATTCCAAATCGAGAAAATATATGCTCTTTCAGAAATCGGATCACAACATGATGGTCATTGGACTTTGTGGGAATGGCTTCAACCAATTTTTAGACATAATCAATAGCTAAGAGAATGTAAAGGTATCCCTTAGAGTTTGGAAAGGGTCCCATGAATTCAATTCCCCAACAATAAAATATTTCAACAACCAAAATGGGAGTGAGGGTCATTTGATTCCTTTTGGAAATAGATCCTAATTGCTGTCACTGAGGACAACATTTATAGAATTAGAAGGAATCCTTGTTGATGTTCGGATAGTAGAAACCACTTTGGAGGACATTTGAAGTGATTTTCTTTGTATAAAAGTGGCCTCCTCATGCCTCTCCATGAAAAAATTTTAGAATGGACTCTTGCCCAGACTCGGGAACACATCTCCTGATGATTTGATTAGGGCAGAACATGAAGAGGTAAGGATCATCAAACACATAGTGTTTGACATCAGAAAGGAATTTCCTCTTAGCTTGGGTCCCCAGGAATTTTGGAATGTCACCAGTCACCAAATGGTTTGCTATTTCAGCATACTAAGGTAAATCACTCACTGAATAGAGGTTCTCATCGGGAAATGAATCAGACACAGAAAGGTGGTGTGAGTTGTCTTTTAATTCCATCATAGAGAGGTGATCAGCTACAACATTTTCCACACCCTTTTATCCTTAATGATTAAATTGAACTCTTGAAGAAGAAGGACCCAACTAATCAATCAAGCCTTGGAATCTTGTTTTTGGAAAAGGTATTTTAGAGCTGAATGGTCTGTGAAGACAAGAGATCAGACCTAAATTTATCTAAGGCAAAGACAACAACAAGCAACTCTTTCTCAGTGGTGGTGTAGTTTATTTGTGCATCATTTAAATATTTTCTTGCATAAGCAATGACACATGGAGTTTTCTCACACCGTTGTCCTAAGACTACTCCTATAGATAAGTCACTTTCATTACACATGAGCTCAAAAGGAAGTTTCCAATTTAGAGATTGCATGATAGGTGGAGATATAAGAGTTGACTTGAGTGTAGAGAATGATTCCTCACAGCTTTCTGTCCATAAAAATGGAGCATCTTTTACCAATATAGCACAAAGTGGTCGAGAAATAGAGGTGAAATTCCTAATGAACCTTCTATAAAAACCAGCATGTCCTATGAAGGACCTCACTTCCATAATAGTTTTAGGAGAGGGAAGGTGACGAATGGTGTCAACCTTGAGCTTTATCTACATCAATCCCTCTACTAGATTCCAGATAACCTAGAACATGTCCTTCCCTTACCATGAAATGGAATTTTCCCCAATATAGTATGTGATTCTTATCCTCACACCTTGACAAAACCTTTTCAACATTTAGAAGGCATCCCTCAAAATTATCCCCAAAGATAGATAAATCATCCATGAAGACCTCTAAACAATCCACCACCATGTCCGAGTAGATTCCCATCATGCACCGCTGGACGGTACCAGGGGCATTACATAATCCGAAGGGCATGCACTTGAAGAAAAAGTACCGAATGGACAAGTGAAATTTGTTTTTCCTTGATCCTCAAAGGAGACTTCTATTTGATTATACCCTGAGAATCCATCTAGGAAGTAGTAGAATTGATGACACGCCCCTCGCTCGAGGACTTGATCAATAAAGGGTAAGGGGAAATGGTCTTTTTTTGTACAAGAGTTGAGTTTCCTATAGTCAATACATACTCTCCATCCACTACTGACCCTTGTTGTAAGTGTCTCTCCATCCTTATTGGTTATTACTGTGATTCCATCCTTCATTGGAACCACATGGATTGGGCTAACCCACTCACTCTCAGCTATAGGATAGATGATACCAGCCTTTAACAATTTCAAAAGTTCTTTTCTCACTACTTCCATGAGATTAGGATTGAGTCGCCGCTGAGGTTGACGACATGGCATTGAATCAGATTCTAGAACAAGTCTATGAGTCTTGATATGTGGGCTAATCCCGGGAATATCAGATAGGGTCCATCCAATGGCTTTCTTGTGTCTCTTAAGGACATATAGAAGCGTCCTATCATGATCGGCTTCAAGAGAGGAAGAAATGACAACAGGAAAGGATTGATTGTCCCCTAAGAATGCATACTTGAGTGATGAAGGTAAAACCTTAAATTCAAGATCAGAGTGGTTATCACTTTCCAAGAAAGGATGAGACTTTGTATTGAACTCAGTTTCTTTGTTCAGATTTCTTGACAAAATTGGTTCCTTGTGAAAAGAATTTCCATCCACTAAATTAACTAGAGTAGTTTCATGAATGGGTATAGACTCGATGTTATTGATTTCACCCATGGTATCATTGATTGGTGATTCTAGAAAATCATCAATAGAGCTATCTAAAAGAGATTCAAGCCAAGGAGACAAATTTCCCCCATGTGAACAAAGAAAAGCAATCTATTCTTGACTTATACATCCTTCAGTAAATCCTTGATGTTCCTTGAGTTCACTATCAACACTACCTATCCAATTAACCTCATGGATCTCTTCATCATCCCGAATTTGAGAGTTTTCATTGTAGATGTTCAATTCTAGACTCATGTTTCCAAATGTGATGGTCATGTTCCCATTTTGGACTCGGATAATAGAGTTGATTGTTGCAAGGAAGGGACGACCAAGGATGATTGGGGTTCGCTACCTAAGACCTAAGCTTGAGTGATTGTCAAGAACAATAAACTTAGATGGGTAAATGAAATTTTTAACTTTCACCAAAACATCCTTTAAGATCCCCTTTGTAACCCTAATACTACGATCAGCAAGTTGAAGTGTGACATATGTGGGTTGGAGCTCTTCTAGGCCTAATTGGCAGTACATAGCATAGGGGATGATATTGAAACTAGCACCTAGGTCACATAAGGCCTTGAAAACTTTTCTCTCTCCTAGTTCAACATTGATGTAAGGGAAACCCAGGTGTTTCAACTTAGGAGGAATGGTCCCATGAATGGTGGTACTCACATTAGCAGCCAAAAGGACTTGGGTTTTATGTGAAAATTTTCTTTTAAAAGTGTTCAAGTCCTTAAGGTACTTTGAGTAGGCAGGAATGGTTTGAATTGCATCGAGGATTGGAATGTTCAACTTGACTTGTGAGAATATTTCCCCTTATGTTTCACTCAATTCAGGCTTGGTTTTCCCCCTCATGCATTGAGGAAATAGTTCATGTTGTGGGGTTGTTTTTTGAAGGGTTTTTTCATTGACAATGTTATCATGTTTTTCATTTTGATCATGTGGTTCATTTGAATTTTCATTAGTGTTTGAAGCTTCAGATGGTTTTTGAACTACTGGTTCAGGTTTCTCAATTGATTTCCCACATCTCAAAATTGTCACAGCCTTTAGTTGTTCATGAGTTTTTTGAGTGCAACTAGTCTCTCCCATTAATGACTGTTGTGGAATGTCCTGTGTGGGAATGTGTGCCTTTCTAGTTTGGATGGTTTCATGTTCTTGTTTAAGGGAAGAGACTTATGTGTTCATCCTTTCCATTTGTTTGCACAGTTGTTCAAGGATTGGGAGAGGGACAGATTGGGAAGGGGCTTTTGTTGGTTGGGTAATCCCAGGGGGATACATTGGTTGTTGGATGTGATGTTGGTATTGGACTGGTTCTGGTTGGAATTGGTTATGGTTTTGAAAATTTTGTGCAGTTTAGGGATTTGGTCCTTGTGGTTGGCTAGGTTGTTGGTTATCTTTCCATCAGAATCCTCAGTGGTCATTATACCATGGGTTGAATGTGTTTGGGTGTTGGGGATTTTGAAAGTTTAGGTAATTGAATTCAGCAGGTTGTCCTCCTAAAAGAACATCCTTGATGGATGGAATGGTTGGGCAGTTGTCTATTTTGTGGTCATGTTTGTCACAGATTGTGCAAACAGGGTCTACAGTTTGGATTTCATGGATTTTCATATGGTCTATCACTTCAACCTTCCTAGAGAGTGCTGCAAGTTTTTCCCTAAGGCTTTCCTCTTCTCTATGTGTATGCATTCCAGCAGTTCTTTGAGGCTTTTCAGAATAAGGTGATGTTCCCCATGTTTGGTTTTGTTCATCAAGGATTTCTATATACTCGTAAGCATCATTTGGGGATTTGTTTTTAAAGGTCCTGTTACACATCATGTCAATGAATTGTTTGTTCCCTGGGCCCAAACCTTAATAGGAAATTATTACTCATTCGGGAATAGAACAACCATGGTGTGGAACCATGATTAGGGTGCCTTTGAACCTCTCCTATGTTTCATAGAATGACTCTCCCTCTTTTTCAAAAATGTTTTGGATAGTCTTTTTAAGTGCAATTGTTTTTTGGTGGGGAAAGTATTTCTTGTAGAATTATCATTGAAGTTGGTTCCAAGTGTGGATTGATGAAGGTATTAGATTATTTACCCAGTTCTTTTCTCGATCCTTAAGTGAGAAAGGAATGAGCCTCATCTTAGCTGACTCAAGTTGATGTGGTGAGCACATGGTTTCAACAATTTCATTGAACTCCTTGACATAAAGGTAAGGCATTTCTGATTCCATCCCATGGAAGGTTGGAAGGTGGTTTAGGACATGAGGTTTAAAGACATAGTGGGAATCATCTAGGGAATCATTCCTAATTAAAGATGGTTCATTGGTCCAGGTAGGTGTAAGGTAGTCATTCATGGTTTGATCAACTGAATTCCCCAAATTTGGGGTTGCCTCATTTAGATTTCCATTTTGGTTCCCGCCCGGGTTTATGAGTTGGTTTGTTTCGAGACCCTTCATTGAAATTGACTCAATATTTAACTCTAGGGTATTAGGAAGATTAGTATCTAATGGTGTACTTGAATCCCCTATCATATGAATTTCCACCCTAACTAGTCTGTTTGAGTTATCACGGGTGAAGGCGGACATGCGCCAAAAGAAAAAAAAGCGAGAAAGGGAAAAGATAAGAGATCTTGGTTGAGAATAGAAGAATGGGGGTGAGGAAAGAAGGTTTTTTGTATAAGGAACTTACCTGGTCCCCTGAAACGGTGCCAAAATTTGGTCTCTCCCAAATTTACCCATGTTTTAAGGGTCAAGCGGTCGCTTGCAGTGCATCTTGGGTTGTCGAATCCTCAGAGACCTAAGAAGAACCTTTAGACACTCAATAAAAAGAGATGGATTTTTGGATATGATGTTTACAAATTGATTTGATTTTAGATGGGTTTGAAAGAGCACTAAAATATCTATGTTAATTCAAATTATGAGGAAATGAGTTGATCCCATGTTATTGCTCGAGGTGGATTGAATGAATTCCTTTTTTGATGATTTTAATTTCATTTACTCAAGAAGGATTCATGCAATGAATTAAAACTAACCTAATCACTTACTGATTAAACACCTTCACAACACATGATAATAACCTATACCCTTTTAGGGTCATTTTCATGAGCATTCCATGGTAGAGGATATAATTAGCACATCAAAGTGGGGTGAATAAATTCAATAAGGAAGAGGAAGAATAAAAAACATTGAATGAAAGAAACTAAATTAAAAGAAATTAATAACATTTAGAGAGTTAGAAATAACATTCAATCCATCCCCTTGATACTCCCTTGGATCAACCCATAAAATAGCTAGCGCTCCATTGATGACAAGTTCTCAACGGAAGCGGAAAGTAGACTTATGAGGGTGGGATTGAAGAAGTAAAAACAACAAAAATAACGATCACTCCACCGTTGTGTGAACAAAATCACAAGGTTTGGTGTGAAAATTTTCACACCTTGAGGGAACGATATCAAGGTGATATGAATAAGAACAAAATAAGAGAAGAAGAATAACTTTTATTTAGGACTAAGGTGATTCGAACAACTTACCTAAGAAGGAAGAATATTACAAAGGCTAATTGGCATAATAACATTACAATAAAAAGAAAGCACCAAGATCCTCAAATACTCCATCCCTACTGACGTAAATAGGAATTTTCGAAGCCTTTGGTCTAGATCCCATCATACCATGTGCCTTTAATTAATTTTTTTGGAGAAAGGTGGGTGGACATTTAATGCATAAGAGACTTTTCAACTCTTGCCTCGTAGTGGGAACCAACTTTCTACACCGAACAGAAGCAACGAAATCTCCATCTAGAAGGGAGAATTGGAGTGGGCCCTAGAAAACATAAATGAATCCCCCGCTTTCCTCTAACATCCTATAAAATTTCATCCCAAAATAATAATCCATTCGCGATATATGATATAAATAGTGGGATGTTTTTCTGGGTCGTAGAATCTGGCCCAGAATTCCATCTTCAATTTGGTCTGCCTCAATCACCATCATGTAGGACGAATTATCACTTTCTCCAAAAGCATGATTTGTTCCCCTATATTTCTTCTATCCTTACATAAATTTTGGGCTTCATTGGGCCTATATTGTGGGCCCCACAGTCCAATCAGTGGAATAATATCCAATTTTCCTTCTCCAGAATTGTTTTCTTTCTTTGCCGAATATCCTCATCATCCTTTATGAATCGTCCATTGATCCCTGAATGAAAAATGATCATATTTAAGTTTTTATCCATTTCCAAAAATATAAAATTAAAATATGGATAATTACATTCTTTTAAATCAGATGAAACATTGGGCCTAAATTGGTGCATATTAGGCATGAAGTGAACAAATGATGAGAATGGATGTTCAAAATTAAAATCCACTAACTTACGCCCATAAGATTAAAAATTAACATTTAATACCATTAAAATGTAATCAAAATATGTTTTTTTATTGGCTAATCACTTAACTAGACTTAGTGAATCTCTTTCCTTTCAAAATGTTTTTGTTATCCTTCATGAGTTCCTCTACTTCCACGATTATCAGAGAATTCTCTAGGTATGTATTGCCTTTGTGAACTTCTTCTCATATCACATTCATGAACCACCCTTCACGAACCACTCTTCACCCTCCTTCATGATTATGGAGCGTAATTCTTTTTTTAAGTCCCAATAATTCTTATGAAGGGGGTAGAGGTCTATTTATAAGCGTTCCACCAATTCTAGTACCATTCGGGCCACAACATCACTGTTTCATGAAGCTATTTAATTTCTTTCAAGGTACTCCCCTTGTTGAAAATCTCCAAAGAAATTTCTCATTCGTGATGCTTGTCATAATCGCAGAGCATTACCTTAAAAACTATCGCATTATTGTGCTGACCACTTTTTGATGCTCCTCACCTTCACCGTTTGCGACTCTCATTTATATTCATGGAGATAACCATCAGTATTAATTAATCCTTCATGAAACACTCTCCATCGCTTTGCTGGAAATTGACATCACCTTGCATACACAATATTCTGTACCACTTCTAGGGAATCCATTCCTTCGTCTTGGATCTTTGTCAACATACCATGTAAAAAATCTATTTGGACTCCACAACATAGCTTGGAAAACAACTTTTTCAATAGATACAATCAAACTAGAAATAATGCGATGTTACCTCGAGGGATTTTTTCCCAACAATCTCTCCCATTGGGTTTATTGGATACTCTTTGACATTTTGATTCTCTATTGAATCTCTTTCTATATTCTTCCACCATTATCTTCTTTCAATTAAGATAGAGATCAAATAAATACTTAACACATACTTTAAACCCACATGATCCATGATTGAAAAGAGGAATAAGAGTATAATGAAAAGATTATCAATTAATCACTTTATTTCAAAACCTCTTAACCACTTTCATCATGCACCCCATCTATCAAGATATATATCCTTTGATTGTTCACTTCAAGAATCATTAGATTTAAAACTCCCCTATCCCACTACTCCCCCTATCTCACTAATCCACCGGTCATCATCTCACAACGTCTTGACTAAGACATTTATTCCCTTTTAACATCCATAATTTCTCCCCCTTTGTCAACAATCCCAAATATCAATGCTTTGTGGCCTAAAACAAGGAAAAGAAAACATATCAGTTCATTAGGGAAAACCAAACCATGACTCACGAATAATTGGTTCCTATATCCACACTTTTTTCAATTAGGGGGATTCACCTGAACTCCCAAAGACAATCGATTCCTTTCAAATGATTCATTAGTCAATGCATCTATTAGAAGGTCCACAACCTATAATTATGAAGGAATGTAATCCAACTTTACAAGTCCTTGCCCCACCTTATCCTTGATAAGATGATATTTTATGTCATTATGATTTATCCTGGAGTGTTGAAATGGATTTTTTTCTAATATTGATAAAACTTGAATTATCACAATGGACTCCGATCGAATACATCACATTATCCCCCATATCATGATGTTTCTGGTTCATCCACAAAAACTATATACTTTCTTGAGATGATGCAACATACTCATCTTCTATGGTTCTTAATGAAATGAAATCTTTTATTTTTTGATTTCCATGAAATACATAATCAACCATGATAGAAATCACATCCTGATGTTTTTTTCCTTTCAACTACTGAACCCGGACAATCTGCATCTGTATATCCCAATAACTCTTACTGAGATATTTTATTATACATCGAACCAAAATCCACAGTTCCCTTGATATATCAAAGTGTAATTTTCACACCAAGGAAGTGGATATCCTTCATATTTATTTGATACCTCATTTCTTGGAATGTTAAAAAACAATACCATCTCTCTTCACTGTCATGTAGAGTAGACTACCAATTATTTTCATGTATTCTATAACAATAACAGTATTGCTTTCATCATCCCATGATAGTTTCATCTGGGTATCCACGAGACTCATAATCTCCTTGAAATTATCCATTAAAAATATTATCAAAACCTCCTTGGAATATTTATAATGAGAATTAATGTTCCATAATTTCCTTGGGTATCTTGTAAACCATGGAAAAATGTCATTTAAACAATCATTGACATTTTGAATTCACTTTTCTTGAATTCGAAAAAATGTTTTCTCTACGCTTCATCTGATCCTCCAAAGATTATGTCATCATCATATCCCTACACCATCATTCTCTAATTGTTGTTATGGTAGAAATATAGATTGTAATTAACTCCACCATGATGAAAACTGAGCTTCTTAAAAAATAATCTAGTCTTGAATATCATTCACTTGGTGTTCTCTTCAACCCACATAGCACCTTCTTCAACCAACACACTCTGTTATCAACTTCATGAATGAGAACATCATATGGCTGCTCAATATAAAATTATTCTTCTAGAACCCATTTTATGAATGATCACTTGATGTATATCTGGAAGACTTTGAACTTTCTTTTCACAAATATGGACAAGAATAATCGAATTGTATCTTTCTATGAACCATGTGAAATTGTTTTATCAACATCTATACCCTCTCTATGGGAGTACTATATTCACATTAGTTATGATTTTTTTCAAATAACAACACCATATTCACTAATTTTGTTGTGAATGACCCATTTTTTCTTGATATTCTTATATTTTGGCTGCAAAACAATCTTCCATGTTTGATTATTCTCAAATTAGTCAGCCTCTTCATTCATTTCCTGAATCTAATTCTCATCCCAACTGCTTCGCTAAAACATTTAGGCTTATCCTATGGTATGTATGATTCTTTTTTTAGAGATTCACCCATGTGTCTGCATTAGAACTATCTGATCATCAATTATGTTTTTTCTATAAATTTCAACTCTTCTCATTGATTTATGTGAAGATAGTGATTTATCATCATTCGTCTCTTTGATTCTTCTTCTGAATCATCCTCTAGAACTGGAGTATCCCTTGATCTTCTTATTTATTCATCTCTGTCATCCTGACACTGATCATGTATTTTATGAATAATTTTCTCATTCTCTATTATGGTTACATCATGGATTTTAACAATATTTCCTAGCCTCTTCTTGAAGCATTTATAAGATTTGATTCTCGTTGAGTATCCAAGAAATATCCCTTCATCTCAGTGGGATTTTATCTTCTTGTGTTTCTCCTTAATGAGAATAAAATACATACGTAGGAAGATTTTAATGTACTTTAATGATGGATTCTTTCCATTCCATAACTCATATATACTATTTTCTTCATTCAAGCATAGTAACACTCTATTTAATGTGTAGACTTCCATCACCACTTACTCTTTCCAAAATATATATGGAAGTTTTTTATCAATGAGAATTTTTCTATACATATTTTTGAAAATCCTATTTCTTCTCTCAACTACTTCACTCTTTTATGGAGTTCTTACAACAAAAACCTGATGCGTGATCCCATATTTCTTAAGATAATCTTGTAACTGGAAATTTTTGAAATCTGTTCCATTATCTGTTCGGATCATCTAGATTTTTTGACCCATCATCTTCTCAACTTCCCTTTGATATTTTTTATGAAGCTGAATACCTCATATTTATCAGTGATGATTGAAACCCATGCTATTCTGTTATAATCATCAACAAGGAGAATATTATATCTCATTCCATCAATAAAACATGGTGAAATTGATCCACACACATCAATATGTACCAACTCATGAAATTTTGATGAAATTTGTTCTTTTTTCATTTATGTCTTTTTAATGTTCATCCCCTATTGAAATTAATCACACATAGGAGTATGATAACATGATAATCTAGTGAGGTCTCAAGAAACATCATATTTCACCATATCTTCCAAGGATGTTTGACTCAAGTTGACCTCCCGTTTATTCCACAACTTTTTTTATTCTACCTTAGAAAGAATGTATATATATTCTTCTCCACTCACAATATATAGATTTACTTTTGTATTACAGAACAACTAAACCGTATTTTTTTTGATGAAACATAATTTCTTCGAAAATATTGCATAATTTCCTGAGTTGAAAAATTAAATGACATTACTAAATTTGTGTATGAGACCTTGAACAATGAAGACATCAGCATGTCTCGTGTCTTTTTCCCTATGCATGGCTTTTTCTAAGCCAAAAATCCTTATTCATTCATCATTACCAAATCTTACGATGCCTTCCTTATCTTACATTATCCTGGTCACCAGATATTTATTACCTATCATATGAGTGGTGCATCCACTTTCAATAATCCATATACCAGTGTGATCTAATGTTTTAAAGGTATTTTCTAGAACCACTTCTTTTTTAACTATGTACTTCTTTTTCCACCATGTCTTTTATTTCATACCTAGTATAAATTGATAATCTATACCTTCCTCGGTGTATGATGAACTAGATTCATCCAGTAGAGCTATATAATGATTTTCAATTTTCAACTCATTTGATAATGCACTTAGTTGCTTCGTATGGCCAAATTTAGCCTGCTTCCTCACATTCCCAATTAGAGTAAACGAGCAATATATTTAAATTTTTATGAATCCACTACACCTGAAACAGTGACCATAAAGTGATGATTTCCAAAATTGAGCAATGTATGACTCCATCGGTTGGTGTTTCATCCTTCTATAGTGATTTTCTAAGGAACAAACATTTTGTGAGTGTCCCATCATTCCAAAACTATAACAACTCAAGAGAGGTACATTTTTTGTGTGGTAATACAACACCATTGGTTAACCCTTGAGTTATTTGAATCTTCTGATTTTTCTACATACCCAAATCAATCTTTATTCTCGGATTGGGTGCTTGAGGTGTAACTTCAACTATCACTCCTTTTTATTTTTGATCAATCCCCACACCAACCTTATAAATTGAATTTGACTATTTCTTCAATTCTTATTAATCACTATGCTCTTCTTTCATATTTCCTTTTCTTATATGATCATATTTCCCAATGTTGTACCGAGAGTCACAAAATTTTCTTGATCCTTAACTCTTCATCACAGGCTAGAGACATCATCTTCAAGTTTTTAGATTTGTTTGATTTTATGTTTTCCAGTTTCAGTCAAACTATTGATTTTTATTTTCTATTCTTCAATTTTGAGCTTGTAATAAATAATATTATCTAAAATTTTGAAAATTGAAGACCTCTGTTTATCAATTTATTCATTCAGATCATACTTCTCTTCTTTATAAAACTGCAAATAATGTTTATAATCATGAACCACATTGTTTTATTTCTTTATTTTGGATCTCCAAACATTTATTTCCCCAAGAGTAACTTCTTATTCAACCAGAATTTCAATTATTTCTTTAACTTAACCATATTAATTTTCCCTTTCTTATTTTATTATAGAATTTCAATCAACTTCCACCATAGCATCGACTTCATGATCTTTACAGTCCTCCAAATCTTAAAACTCAGATTATTCAGAACTATCATCTTCTTTTGAAATCATATTATTCTATTTAAATAATTTCCTCGTAAAAATTTTCCTCCCTTTAATATAGGATGAATAATTTTTAATGGGGATTTTAACATCATTATATTCATATACATGAAACATCTTCGAGCACCATGATGTAACATATCCAACCATTCCACATTGAAAGAATGCAAGTGGAAGTTTCCCTATGAACTTTCCTTCTCCTATTTGGTGATTTTAAGAGAGGAATGACATAACATCATCTTTATCTTCATATTCCTATCCAAATTCAATGGATATCTTCCTCATGTCCTTGAATTCCACATCATTGGATTTTCCCTTTTCCCAAGCATCATTGATAACATTTATCATTTCATATGCAGAAAGGCACTATGTAATTTATCTAATGTCATATCCTTTGGATCTTTATCTTCCAATAATGAAACATTCAAAGTAAACCAAGGGGGTTGTTTCATCATAATAAGATTAAAAATCTTTATATATTCAATATCTTCTCTAAGGCCACACATTTCATCCACTACAACATTCACCCTATCAAAGAATTCAACAACATATTAATTTGGGCTCATTGTTAGATCATCATACAAGTTCCACAAAACCTACCTCCTTACCTCTCTGACCTTTGAATCTCTATCATTGATATTCACTGGATTTTACCACATAAGATGTGATGTTTAACATGACATCACATTTTTATAGATTTTATTAGATAGGGCTCCTCTAATGAATTGATTCCTTTAGAATCAACATCCAATTATATTATTTTAGATTCTAATAATGCACCACTATTGATATAGGCTGATATTCCATGCATAGACTCTATGAAGACATTAATTCCTAATGATCAGAAGTAGTACCGCTTCCGAATCTTCCATAGTTTAAAATTGATTCCTTCAAAGTTCAAAATTTAATTGTGATTAACCACCTCCATTTTTTATAATAAGATAGGACCACTTACAATTAACCTTTCCCTCTTATACCAATTTATAAGTCCCCTAGGTAAAATACCCTGAGGGGGGGAGGGTGAATCAGGGTATGAATGATTAAAATTACTGGCCCTTTGGATGTTGTTTTATCATTAAAAAAACACACTTATCTCTTTATCCCATAGTAATATATGAACAAAAATAAAATCATTCCTAGAAAACATCCTTTTTTACTTCGTTCACCTTTGCTAGGCTACACCCAAGGGTCATACAACCGTAGTGTTCCGATGTAACAAATCCACTAAAACTCACTACTGTTTACAAGGTTCGGGCTAGATCACCACTATACCCTGGCCCATAGCCTTTCCAAGGTTTAGGGTCTACTCACTAAATTCCCAAGGGTCAATCCCTATGTATCATCCTCTGGATCACTACTGGTGGAAAGGATCACCATATTACTCTTCCTTTTCTCACTTATCTTGGAAGGGATTGAACCATAATTTATGGACTTGTAGGTCCCTTCATTTTCTTTAATTCACACATCCTCAGTTGTAGATGGATGCACTATTGAAATTCGAATGTCGTCTAGTGGATGAATACCTTTTTACCAATGATTTACTAGGAAACACATTCAGAAAAACTTTTTCAATGTTCACTACCTTTGTGAAGCTCCTCATTCATTAATCTCAAATATAATTTAGGATGCTTATTCCTTTCTTGATGATCACTTAGCCTTCCCAAAACTCACCTATTTCAAAAATCATAACTAGACCTCGTAAATCCCATTCCTTTCACGAAGCTTACTTAGCCTTCACGAATTCCAACACTTTCATAGTGCTCAGAACATTCAGTTGGAATTTTTAGCTTTCATATACTTCTTCACATATCACCTTTGTGAACCACCATTCGCTAACCCCACTTCGCGAACCTCATTTTTTATTCTAGATCCTTATGTTTTTTTCATTTTGTCTCACTACTTCTTCTGAAGGGGGTAGATGCCTATTTATAGGTGTTCCACCGATTCTAGAACCTACTGGCCTAGATAATCAAAAAAATTTAAAGCTCTTTCAATTCCTTTGTGGTGCTACCCATTTTTAAGAAGCTCCATAGAAATTAACCATTCATGATGATCACCATAATTGAGGAGTGTTCCATTAATAAACTTCATGGTGCCGTAATGATCCATTTGCGATGCTCCTCCCCTTCACCGTTCATATTTCTCATCACTGTTTGTAGTGACCACCATCAGAATTCTTTGATACATCAACAAACACATTTCCTGAATCCCGTCTTCATGAAATTGATGACTTTACAATATTTAATAATGACTTCAAGAAAATCCAATTTTCATAATGAAATAAACACTCCAAATTTTTTAACCTCAAAATTTTGAAAACCCTGGGAAACGACATTACCTTATGTATGCAATTTTCTTGTACCACTTCTAGGGAATCCTTTACTTTTTGGATCTTGGTCAATATACCAGGTCTAAAATCTCTCTGGAATCAACAAATTCCCTTGGAAATCAGCTTTTTTCAACAAATACAATCAAACCATTAATACCTCAATTTTACCTTGAGGTATTTTTTTACAAAAATCATGTCTAGATATATTTCTTTCTCGAACTTCATTCCAGCATGTCTACACTTCTTTCCGCAATGTGATTTATAATGAACCATCTAAATTCTCGAGTGAAATTTATTTTTTTATGAAAACATAACTAGAGGAATGTGTTGATCCCATACCCCTTTGGAATACATAGGAAATGATCTCAATATATCCTTTATGGTTTGAATTTTTATCTTTGACTAACTATCTATCCAAGGATGATACACAATGTTGAAACTCAATTTAATATCAAGATCTTACTGAAGACTTAGCTTGGACTTCAAGGAAAACCTTAAATCCTAACCAGAAATAATGGATTATGGTACTCCCTAAAACCTTACCATTTCATTAATGTATATTATAGCACGCTAATCAATTGAAAAATAATATATGATAGCTATGATGGGACTTTGTAGTGCGATTGAATACAACCAATATAACATTATTCTCTTTAGATGTTTTGGGGAGTCAGATGAAAAAATCCATGGTGATATTTTCAAAATTCAATAATGTTATACGTAATAGATATAACATCCCCTTATACTTGTATCTCTAAAACTTATGTATCTGACATACCAAGAACCAAGATACAAACATAGTGATATCATCCTTCACACTATCCCACTAGAAATACTCTTTCAAATATCAATTCATCATTGTACATTCAGGATGAATAGATAACAGAGATCTATGATATTCCTCTTACAACACCTTTAAATATTGTATGAAAAAACATATATATAGTTCTTGAACCTTATCCCTCCCTCATGATCAATGTTAAACTCCGGATCATTTTTTTCCTTCTTTTATGGATATATATCTTGCTTCTATTCCAATTTCACATTCATTTGGATAGATGTTTGAACATCAAATTGATAAAGATAATGTTTCTCTCCCTACTTTAGGATTTCTAGATCCATACACTTAAAATACATAATACTAGGTATTTTGTGATCCACATCACAGATAAGCTATCATCATCTTTTTTAATCAAAGAATCAACTGTCTAGTTCACTTTCCCAATGTGGTAATGTATTGAGTAGTTATAATCATTAATCATATCTAACCATATTATTAGAAATAGATTTAACTCCTTTTATGTGAATATATAACTTAAACCCATTTGATCATTATATATATCACTCTTTTCTTCATAATGATAATGTCTTTATATCTTTAATGAAAAAATTTCCACAAATAACTCAAAATCAAGTGTTGGGTAATTTTTCTAATGAATATACAATTATAGAGAGGCATAAGATATAAACATGTCATTTTTCATAAGAACACATCCCGGTTCCTTTATGGATGAATTACCATAGATTATAAACCCTTCTCTATTATAGGGTAATATAAATACATGTGTAACAACTAATATTCACTACATTTCCATGGAATTTTACCCACATTCATCATTCTTGAGTAAATTGGATTCCTTTTGAGTTAACATGATGAGTGGATTAGATAGTAATTAGTAATTCTCCACTAACTGACAATGAAATCTACCTAAACCCAGAAAACACTAACTCTAAATTACCATGGTTGGTCCGGGACAATAGTTAATAGCCTTCTTCACTGATGGATCTTTCGATATACTATATTTTGAGATTATATGACAAAAAAATATTACCTTTTGTATCCAAAATTCACAATTTATAATGTGTCCATATTATTTCTCCTCCCATGGTTTCTTTTGTACAATTATAAAGTGATCCCCATGTGATTCTTAAATCTTTGAATATATGAGAATATCATCTATAAAGACATCCAAAAACTAATCATGATGATCTCTAAAGACCTTATTCATTAAATCCATGAATATAAAAGTGGAAATAGTAAGACCAAATGTAATCACTATATATTCTTTGAGACCATAAATTGCACGGAATAGTGTCTTTGGTATACCCTCCTTCAAGATCCTTTTTTGATAATATCTATAATGAAGGTAAATCTTGGAAAGGTATTGAGATATGAATAGTTGATCTAATAAAGCACCAATCATGGGTGGAGGATACTTGTTCATGATTGTGATCTTGTTTAGATCCTGATAATTGAGGTAGATTCACAGTGATTAATACTTATTTTTAAAAAAAATAATAGGTTCACCACATGGTGAAACACATGGCCAAATAAATCCCTTCCCTTAGTTTTATGAGGGTTTCATTTTCAATTTTCACACCTCAATCTGATCTATTATGAAGGGATTTTTTAAAATTGGTGTTCCACTAAGTATGGGTTATATTTAGAAATTAAATTCTTGTTTTAGTTAATGATTAGAGAAATAATATAGAAATACATCAATAAACTCCTACAGAATAGGCATACCATCGATGTTGATTTTCTTCTATAATATCTTAGATAAACAAACCTCTTTAATAGAAATATATATGATTTCCATTAGAAGTTCATATTAATATTCACACTAATAGATGATCATATGTCGCCTTAGAATATCAAATGTGACTTCCCTTCCTTGTAAATTTATTTTGTCTTTATATAGATAAGGACAATCCATACCTATGATAACATCAAATTCAACTAAAATAAGAATGAAAAGATTTTTTTGAAACAAATTTTCACAAACATCTACTTGAGAAGAATAATAGACTTGAGATACGATCATCATATCATTAGGGGGTTTCATTGATAATTCTACAACTAATAGTTTGTCTTGTATCTTTATACACATAAAAAATTATTCCTATATGAATTAATAGATTGATCTTGAGTCAAATAAGACATTAGTAGATCTAGTGTGGATGGTAATTGCACCATTCTCTTTATATCTTGTCTAAATATGTTGTTGATGTCAATCTTTGTCATTAACCATTGGATTTGGGAACTTATTAAAATAATTCCCATAATAATTAAATTTAAAACATTGGAATTTGGGGGGTTCATTTTTTTTAAGTTTTCTCACTATTTGAAACATTATAAAAAATTTCCCATCACTTTGGCAATCAATTTTTGGATGAACTTCTCTTACACACTTAAAACATTTACCTAGGCCCTTAAAACAATTTCCTCTATGTTTATTTCTACACTTTGAGTATAAATGAAATACCATTCTCTTCTCTCTATGGTTTTTAGGTTTTTGTTTTAATTCCATTTCTCTCTTCTTATAAAAACCATGAGATTGTTATGTAACTCTTACCACAATATCCACCTTGATAGAACATTGAATAGTCTCTTAATAGAAACAAAATTCTATTCTGGATAATTCCTTTAGAATAATTGGTTTTAATCCACAAAAGAATCAATCATCCTTACTTTTTGGTTGGATAATAATACAATAATAGTAGCTTTAGGTTCTAGTAATATTTTCGTTGTATGTACCAACAGATTAATCATCATTATTACATCGCTCAGGGAACTACTTCTCCCAATAATTACGAATAATATGAGGAAATTACTTTTTGTAAAGTATGTTATTTAACTTGTACCAACCCATGGAGTAAATTTCATCATATTCCCTCATATTATTGATGATATTACACCATTGATATTATTTGACATCAAAAAATTACACAACCAAATTTAAATTTTCATATTATAGATTATGGATAATAGAAAATATCTCTTTAGGGGTACTTATCCATTTCTTAGTAGTAAGTGTATCAGAAAATATACTAAATGATGGTGGAAGTTTCCTTATGATAGAATCAATAGGATATTGTTCCCTTTTTTCACATTTATATGTTCACCATGATTCATGGATTAAGAACATTGAAAGATGATATAAATGATATTTCTTATTCCATATCCCATGATATTTAGATAATAAGGAGGAAAATAATATGTTTTTCCATCAAACTCGTCACTAAAAAAGTTCCTTCAGGTTCCAACCATTGAAACAAATTAATATTATAAGAAATATTAATCAGAGTACGAAACAATATAATCATTAAAAATTAGTTATAACATGTATAAATCATGAAATAATATTTTTAATCTATGATAGATTAGGTTTATATTAAGTCATTCATAGTCATCATCTATTTTGATACTTTTTGTTGTTTCATAAAGAGTTTGTGAATTTATTAAACATAACATTTGAAGGTTTAAAACTAGGTATGTAGTAAGGATCATTTCCATGCACCATGTGATGATTATGTCAAGATCAATGTTCCCTTTTTATAGTTATTACCATAAGGTACATATACGGTAGAGCACATACAATTACAGTACCTATAATAGAATTTAATTTCAATAAAACCACACACTCTATCCTTTACCAAAATTCTATGACATTTACCAATTATTTGACTCATATTTAAAATTATCCGTAAGCATGTCCTTGTGATCTCACGATTGTTTTTTCAGTATAGTTTTAAAATTTCATTTAAACATATCCTCTGATACTGACTATTGTGACCCAAGATTTTCAAACATTGATATTACATATTTTTATGTGAAAATTCATTAAATTATATAAAGTAAACCCTCGGGATTATTAATCTATAGTGCCTTTAGAGACCTGGAAATGTAAAAATTTATTTTCTAGGTGAACTAAATCATCTCCCACTTTGTAATTCATATCTAGAAACATTTTTAGAATGTTCATACATATAACATTTCATCATAACGTAGGGAAACCGAACCTAAGAAAGGGTGAACTAATATGATCAGAACGGGAAAACAAGTGAGATATATTATCTTAAAATGAACATAATGGATTGAGAACATGATAATAACATTTGAAAACCATACAATTAATATCAGAGATCATAATCTAATGTCATAGAAAATATATAAGAAGTTCATAAGACATGAATTATAAGGAAATCAAAGAACATGTTCTATGAGAATATAATGTTGGTATAAGACATAGAATTTTGCAATACACATAAATATAAAAAGTAAATTTCCAAAAAAACAAAGGATAAATTCCAAGGATATCATAGTAAAATGATTTCCATCACAAAACTTTCATAGTAGTCAAGGTTCACTCCCTAGACCATCATAGTGGACAAATTCCCATACTGAATCAGGTTACCTCCCCATTCTAATTCTATCAATCTCATGAAATATAAATATTTACCCAATGAATTAGAGGGAGATAAAAGTACCCCTAGTGAAATAATGAAAATCATACATTTTTGTTCCACTAGATATTATAAAATTCATCATATCAGAGCCCATGGATATAAATAGGTTTCATAAACACTTTATCATATAATAACTTATGGAAAAGAAACAGGTTTCATAATCATTTCATCATATCATCATAGCATAACCCAAGAATAGCACTATGTCTGATAAGTATTTTATCACTGTAGAACCCATGTAAGATAAATTCAGTTCATAAATATATTTTCATAATCAACATAAACTATTCATAGAATTAAAATATAATGGTACCCTAGATTATATTTGTAAGATATCATAATGAACAATAATGGATTTCATCTTAGAATCAGAAATTATTTTGAAAAGATCACTTGGAAAATTTATTAAGGAAAAACATTTACTCTGAAAATAAATTTTTAAAACTAAATATTCATAACATATTTTAAAAATCCATTTATTTTAACAAAACCATGAATCATTACAAAAGATATTTTAAAAATACTTTATAAAACTTATTGAAGAAAATATACTTCCACTATTAAAAATCACTTTTTAAAATATCATTTTTTTTTCAAATTACTTTTCTTTAAAAGAAACCATGGAATATTATTAATGAAGCTTCAAATAAATTATTGGTCACGATGGTAGAAATTTCGTTCAAGTTTTACATGTTAAAATTGAAATTCCTTTCATATTTTTTTGAATAAGATAAACATGCTTGATTTTGGAAAATAAATAAAGAATAATTTCAAAAAATAATATAAAAAGTAAAACATTATTGATAAGATGGTAATATAGAATCTTTACCACTTTGGTAACAATGAATTGTAATCCTAATGAAAGAATAAAATTAAATTAAATGTAAAAGATCTTGATAACAAGTTAATTCCTGAAATTAAATGTCAAATTTTCTTGTATATACACCTCATAAAAAATATAGGTGAAAAACATAACATATGTCTCAAGAAAGTTAAATTGAGACCAAATTCTTTAACATTAAGTCTCAAATTATTTTTTACAAATTAAAAAATCATATTTTAAAAATTTAAGTTTATTATAAATCTTTTATGGAATATAGAATACTATATATGATTTAAATATGTCCTTTTGTTACCTATTTATTTCCAATTACACGTTAAAGTCACATTTTGGGCAATAATTACATTGTCCTTCATGAATGTTATTATTTTTTAATTTTGGTCATCTTAGTTTCATCATGGTTAAATAAAATAAATAATTTTTAAAATTATATAAATATAATATATATTTAGTGTATATATTTTTAGTGTAATCCATAAGAGTCGAGATAAAAAATAAGATACACCATCCACTAAGACAGTGAGTCGTACGTACGTGTAAACATAGTTTACATTTTATCGATGAATTGAAAAATATTTATATAATATATTACAATTAAATAATAATTTTTATTTCATATATATCACATATTTTTAAAAAAATCTTCCTTATTGCCTTCAATGTATTGCTTTAATGAATCACATCTCTTCTCGATACAACAGTCCACCGTACAAACATACAATGTTATTGTATTCCAACATAATCTATAGTATAAAGTTATATGTGATTTAATAATTTATAAAGTATAAAAATATCATAAATATGATATATAAACATTTAATACATCATTATATTCCTTAGTGAGAGGTGGTGATTAGAAAAGTATAACATTGGTTTGAGAGGCAATAGTCCACCGAGAACACAAATTTTGTATCCCATTTTATGGAAGAGGAGATGGTTGTAGGTCAAGAACATAAACTACAAATACATAAATATATATAATATAATTTATTCAATATATAATAAATGTTTAATAAAAATTTAAATAGGTGGAGGAAGAAATAAAATAAAATGCCCGGTTGGGGGTGTTACCTCTTTTTCAGACAATATCATTTGGTTTAAGCAAAAAAGGATTATTAGGTTAGATTTCTAAAAAAAATAATGATTCTTGGGTTATATAAGGGAATTAATGAATTTATTATATTTATTTATATTCTGAAATTATTGGTTTAGAATGTGTGAATAGAAGAGGAGAAGGGTTGACCTTTTATAAGTGATGTGAGTAACACACTTTTAATTTTTAAAAAAGAAAAGGTGTACACATATTCTCTCATGAATCAAAGATAAGAAATGGTAAATTAAATATCTATAAGATATGAGTTAAATATATTTCTATAAGATATTCCCAGGAATATTTTTTTTCAATTTTTAATCCTTATCATTTTAGTTTCACCCTCAGTAAATCCATTTTTACTATAATCATTGTAAATAATTTTTAGTATTTTAACTGTTCATTATGGTAATAAGGATGTATACCTTATTATATAAAAAAATTATAATTATTCTAAATTTGGAATCCATTTTTATAAATTAAATTCACATAATTTTAAAATTTTAATTTTAAAATTAAACATATAGATGTGATGAGAATGTCGTTTTCAAAAGAGAAAATGTTCAAAAGTTTAAAAACATTTTTTATAAAAATTCAACACAAAAATGACTCCAATGAACTACATTGGAATAATTGATAGATAAATAAATAAATTTTAATTTTAAACCCTTTTTAAAATAAAATGAATCCTTAAAAAGTCTTTTACAAAGAAAGAAATTTTAAATCAAAACAAGTATTTCTCACTATTCTTCTAGAAATTTATCTTTTTAGTAAAATCCAAAAAATTTACCCTAATATAATTTTGAAATTATGATTTAAAAAAGTTAATATTATTTTTTGAAATTATATTTATATAATATTAAAAAAACTTTTTTATTATTTGCAAAATGAAATAAAAAAACATTTTTATTGAAAAAATAGTATTTTCCAAAAAATTATGACTTTTTGATAAATTAGGTATTTTTTATCAATACTATATCTTTATATAATATCAATTTAATTAATATTTAGATGTTATTAATTAATATTAATATCACCATGTTTAACGTATTTCAAATAAATTTCTTATTTAAATAATAATATTAATAGTTTTCTATAGTTCATTAAAACATGGTGTTGTGTGTAACACAAACTATTAAAGAAATTTGAATTATTCAAAAATAATAATTCAAAAAAACTCAGGTTGTTAAAAAATAAAACTTATAATATCATGATATTAAATTTATAAGGTGTTTTATATGTGCCTCAAAAATGAGGATATGATCTTAACATAACCTATGTACCAAAGAAGACAAATTAACCCTATAATCCATTACTTTAAGTCAAGATTTCCATCATAAATCTTGAAAAATAAATTATTATAAATATAAAATTATTATAAATCTATTATAGAAAAAAATTATATATATCATTTCATATATTAATTTTTATGAGCTTTTATTACCAATTCAATATTAAAATCATATTTTGGGAAATAACTATTTTTTTGATGTATGTTTTGATTTGTTATTTTTGGTTCGATTAATATGATCACGGATAAATAATATCTATAATCATAAAAATTATATTAATATAATATATAATAATTATATATTTATTTATAGTAATACATAAAATTTAGAGATATAAAATGAAATATACCATTCATGGAGGTGACATGTCACACGCATACATGATTTCTATTTGCATTTTCTTGAGGGATTGAAAGAAGTAAGGATAAATAATAAATTAACTTTATAGAATAAATTTTTCTCCTAAATATAACATTTAATTAATAATACCATCCTTATTACCTTCCATGTAATGTGTTAACAAATCACATTGATTTTCGAGATGATATTTCACCGTACACATGAATGGCATCATCATATTCCCAAAGAATGATAATTAAGAAGGTATATGTGATATAATATAAATATAAGTATAATAGTATTATAAATATCATATTAAAAAATTTATTCCATGTTTATATACAACCTTGAATAGTGGGGATGGAAAACAAATAACATCACTTCGCGAAGTTTTAGTCCATTGTACACACGAATAATGATTTTGTAACCAATTTGATGGAGAGGTAGATGGGCATTATTCATTACCATAACATAAATGAATATATGTTTATGTAATATACTAAGGTTATTATATAATAATGTATTAATAATAATTAATGTTTATGGTGGAGGAAATAAAATAAAATGCTCGGTTAGGGATGCTTCCTCTCCTTTGTACAACTTCTTTTAGGGTGCACCAAAAGCCTTCCTAGGATGGATTTATGAAAAATTATGGATTCTAGGATTAGAGTAGGAAATTAAAGAGGTTATGTGGAATTTTATTGGCTTAAATAAATGTTTTTAAAGTGTTATGAGAAGAGGAGAGGTGGTGGCCTTTTATATGTGAGGTGTGAGTCACACTTGTAATTTTTTAAAATAAAATGGTGTACACATATTTTTCAGAAGTTTTAAGTCTCCAATATTGACCATTATCAATTATTATACATTATAAGGTCCAAATATTGAAATATAATGGGCTTTAGACATGTTTTGGATCATTTTAAACTATATTTTTTAGTTAAACTTCTGAGTAAACCCATTTTAACTTAACCACCGTAAATAATTTTTACTTTTTTTAATATTCATTTGGGTATAAAACTAAGTCCTAAATATTAGATAATATAAATTTATATCATTAAATAATATGTATTCCACTTTTCAAAACTCCCTTCATAGAAGTGGAAATTTTTATTGCAAAATTAAACTGGCAGGCGCGATGAGAAAGCATTTTTCCAAAGAAAAAATGTTCAAAAGTTTAAAAATATTTTATATAAAAATTAAATAAAAAATGATTTAAATTACCTAAATTGGATTAATTTAAATATAATTCAACTAATATTTCTTTTTTAGAAAAAATTAAAAATAAAAAACTAACCTTATAAATTCATTAAATGAAAAAAATCAATAAAAATCAGTACTATTTATTATTCATTAGAAAATTAATCTTTTAAAAAAAAATTAACCATTTTATAATTTGGAAATAAATATTTTAATAATTAATTTTATTTTATCAAATTATTTTTATGAAAGTTTAAAAAATTAATGTTATTATTTTTCAAAAAAAAATCCTTTTGTTGGAAATATTGTGTTTTCAAAAGAAATAAAGACTTTACTGAAAATTAATTGTTTTTATCAATATTATTTAAATATATATAACCATAATACATAATATTTTTTATTTTTTATTCCTATTCATTCCACCATATTTAAAGGATGTGTAATAATTGTCATATTTAATTAATAATATTAATAGTTTATCATGGCTCATTAAAACTCGTTATCACATGTAATACAAGCTATTGAAGAAAGTTAATTTTTTTTAAAAGGAAATAATTCGTAAAAACATAGTATTATATATTATAACTCCCTTGATATGAATTTATTCATTAAAATTCATCACTTTGATAACAGAAAATGGGGATACTTTTGATATATTATTTCTTCAGTTTTCCACATAGTTTCTTCAAACTGGTGTTTTCAGAAAAAATATTGACCAACTAAGTGGTTCTATTTCATAAAAAATTGGATATTTTACACATAATATCTATGGTTATTCCTATTAATAAATATTGTGCTTCAATGGTATGACCTATGAGTTCAGTACATATAATACCACGTCCTTAAACATTATATAATATTGAGTTTTAGTCGAGAATTTAATTTCTTTCACATTGAGGATATTTTTGAGTTTAGAGTTTTAAATAATTAGACCATATATAATACATAAAAAACATATAATAAAAAGTGGAAAACTTCGAACAATATCCATTTTTTCCACTATATAAATGTTTTTAAAAAATAAATCTTCGTCTCTTTTATGAAACCATTCATGACTTTCAACTTATTCTTTTCCAATCACCTACTCATAATTAAATATTGTGAAAAATATTTAAAAATGTGGTATCAGAATAAAAATCATATTAAGTGATATATCATGAAGGAAATCTGTAGTCTATCGATAAACATTAAAACATATCAAATTCCTTTCTTGAAAAGATAACATTTTACCCTGAATGGAAAATATAATTATTTAATAAATATAATTTATTTTACCGTTTAAGAAAAATTATTTCCATGAAAACTCATCAGAAAACATAAAAAAAATCACGTATTTATCTTGGGACATCATGACATTGATCCCTTAGTGAACACTTACAGAACCCCTATATATTTGAATAATGATATGGTTATCTTCTAATATAATTATCCAAAGAATATAATCATTAACCAATGCATTAGAGCACAATATGGGCACACCCATCATTTAATATATAATGGGATAACCCATAGATATATGGGTGGACCAATGATTTATAATTTCTAATAAAAACCACATGAATAAAACACTCCATCATTTGAAAAACTCTTTTAAACTCGTATGCAAGTCACATTCAGATAATAAAATACCACTTTCTTTCAAAAGACAATTTTTAACTAAAAAATTACCTTTCCATTGATTTTTTGTTTTCCATACAAAATAACCCAAAATTATAAAGATGTATTTTCATTTAATTCATAATTAAATATTATAAATTAATAAAAAAATGGGAATGGCGATGGAAAAGTCATTGTCCTTGTATACGGTAAAAATAAAACATTCCTTTTGTCTTTTGACAGGACATTCAATATAAATCACTTAAAAATATACCTTTTTGATAAAATTTGAATGAAATTAAAAATAATAAGAATACATTATTTATAATAATATTACATAAAAATATAAAATAATATCAAGAATATTTACATGGAGGAAAATATCTCTAAATTAAACCTTAAAACATTTATAAAGAGATTTCTAAATCAAAGTGTCACATACCACTTTTAAATATTTGAACCATAAAAATCATTAAAAAACTTAAAAAAATTAAATATCATTATAACAGATAAAACTCTTGAAATAACATGCCAAATGGGCTTTTAAAAGAATAAAGGTGCATAACAACATGATATGCCTCAATGAAAGAAGATTTAGACGAAATCCCATAACATGAGTACGTCTTGTCACGTGTGTCTTTATCATTCCCAATAATAAACATATGTTAATTATTTACTATCTTAAAAAAGTTTTTTCAATATTATAATTACTTTTATTCCACTTATTACAATGTTTTAAACAACTACATAAATAAATAATTTTGTGTTGGGTGTTTTTACCATTTTCGGTTTATGTGTCAGAAATGACTTTGATCAGTCAAATATAGTAAAAAAAGAAATTATATAAACATATCCAGAATAATAATCATGAAAAAATTGTAATATTTATACATAAATTATATTTCTAAAAACAATCATGAATGATGGTTGTGAAAAATGCACCAATTTTACAATCATGGTGACGACTTTCCATCCACACGCATGAGTAACGTTCCTATTTTTCAATGATCATTATTGAAAGAAGGTAAGTAAAATTTCTTTTCCCAAAATTATAATTATATCAATAATAACATGTTATTTAATCATATATAATTATATATTTAATTCTTGTCATGTAAAAGGAATCACATCACTTGAAGGAGGTGGTAGTCTACATATCCACAAATGACGTTATCAATTTTCTTAGTGTGTGAAAGGGTGTTAAAAAAATGATATATTATTTCTAAGAAATTTAATTATGTAATTAAAATTATATGTATTTCATGTATGTGATATATTTTAAATTAAATAAATCTTTAATACTTTATGTGAAATTTTTAAACGTATCACATTGCTTTGAGGAGGCAATATTCCACACATCCACAAACAACGTTATCATATTCCCACAAAATGTAAAGCAAGAATGTATGATTTAAATAATAATTAAATTGGTTTTTTTAATTATAAATATAATATATATAATATAATAATAGTATGTCCATCATAATTCCAAACCTTGAGGGGTGGTAAAGGAAAAAAAGAATAACATCATTTTGTTAGGTGATAGTACCCCATAAACACAAATGATAAGTTCATTGCCAATTTTTTGGAAGTGCTTATATTTTCGGGTATAAAAATTAACATAATAGTTTCTTATTATATTTTGGTAAATGAGGTAATTATATAATCGTGATATAATTATAAATTAAGGGATTGGAGAAGGAAACAATCTAGAAATACATGTTGATGAAAGTTACATATTCTTCAGGTAAATCCTTTTGGTTTGACCCAAAGGAATACTTGATTGAATTTAATCACAAACTGATGCCTATATAGAGAGGTGAGGTATGTAGATATATTATTTGGAAAGGTTTTGGGCAAGGTAAATGGGGTTTAGAGGAGTGAAGAATTGTGGATTGAGTGCCTTTTTATTATGGAGGTGGGGGTGACATTCTTGTAAATATAAAAAGGAAAAACATTATAAGAAGGTCCTCCTGACATCATGTGACAATAATGAACCAAATTCAATAAAAACGGGGATATGGTCTCAAAATGGCCTGAAAATTTGTTTTTTTCATCTTCAATGGTCATTTGAACTCTTAAGATTAATGTTTAACCACATAGTAAACACATTTTGGTCTCAATAATAGTAATTAGGATTAATTAATTTCACTAATATTTTGGGTCAAAAACTAAGTTGATAATGTTAGAAATTACATATTATGATGACTCAAAATATGGAATCCATTTTTTCAAATTCCAATCATATAATTTGAAGAAATTAAATAAAACTATTCCCATTGATGGGATAATAAAGTGGGGTTTTAATGTAAAAATGTTCTGACATTTGCTAGGTTTTTATATTTAAAATCAATTTGAAATGTTTTATTATGACCTAAATTGGTTTAAATGATATAAAATTTATCTAATTATACTTTAAAACCTATTAAGAAAAATAATTGTACCATATTAATTATTTAGATTAAAAATAAGTTTTCAATTAAAATTCTTGTATTATTTATTATACATCAAAATATAAATGTTCTAAAAAATATACAAAAAATTAAACAAGAAGTAAATTTTGATATCACACATTAAAAAATGATGTTTATTTTTTCATATAAAAATTAAAAAAGGATCAATTTTTAGTTTTAAAATTGGAATGCCATGTAATGAACCAATGTTTTATCAATGTAATTACCTTATTATAATTATGTTTTATAGTATAATCCAAAAAGATTACATATTGAACACAATAAAATAGTAAAAATTAAGAATTAGTGAAATAAAAGGTTTCTCTAGATGTTATAGACTATATACCGATGAAATTGTAACTAGACATTTGGAATAGTATTGTAACCCTAATGAATAGTAAATCGACCAATGTAATAGTAACCTCACCAATGAAAGCATAAATATAATTTATCCATGTTATAACTGATAATATGGTATAATTATATCATAGAATAAGTAAATTGATATTTTAAAATTTATTAATATTGTGTAGGTATTTTTGTAAGACATGTATATTTCCATATAATTTTATGATTAAGAAAATAAAGTAAAAGAAAATTTATTTACATAAAAATTATTAATAAATAATTTTTTTATATCTTATTATTATGAGATAATTTAATGAGAAATTATGTAATTTATCAAATTATTAGAAAAGAATGTTTAATTTTTATATTTTTTATTTTTCAAATAAATTATGATTTTAATTAAAAATAAAATTTCTAATATTTTGAAAATTATTCTCAGAAAATAGAATTTATTTTTGAATTTTAATTATAAAACAATTGTTGAGGTGAATATTTGGAATTTTTTAAATAGTTGAATTTTTTATGAATATTAAAATATGATAATTTATGATAAATGCTAAAACCTAAATTTCTACATCATGCTTGAGTCATGGATGATGTAAATGGGCATCGGTTCAAACTCACATGCTCTATATAGTCTTTTTGGACACTATAATCATATCTATTAATAGTCTTGATCAGAAATATTAAACAAATGAATAAAATAATGTGAAACCTCTCATCTCCTCCACCGTAAATACCATCCCTCTTTACCTCTTATCTTCACTTCATTCAAGCCTTGTGGCTAGTCCAAATTCTGAAAAAATATCTCCCTAATTCCCTCTCCAATGTTCAATAGCCCTTGTTCTCTTCAAAATATCAAATCCTCTACCCTAAATTACTTCTCAAGGATGTTATAATCAAGTGGTAAACTCCTCTTTTTCATTTGATTGATTTTCTTTTTTTTCATTTATTTCTTTTTATTTCCTCACCTTCATTCAAAAAAATGTTATGATACCTCAATTACATTACATATAATGTAAGGTTGTTATTATAATGGAATAATTTAACATCATATCTCTTTTTCCCTCATTTTATGCTAGAAATGAAAACACCTTCCAAGATGTTTTAATTTGTCACATTCCAGGACGACGAGTTTTCAATTTTTATTACCATTTTAATTTTAGTCATGTAACCACTTTTATGGGTCAACCAGACTATAATATATGTATTATGTCTAATTTTTAGTTTTTGAAACTTTTGTACACAAGATATTAATTTATAAATAAAAATTTGTTCGATGTGATCAAAAACCTCCAATTTACCAAAACAATTATCATTAAAGTTTTATATAATGATTCATTTTCACTTTAAATAACCAAATGAATTTCATAACTATCTAATCTTTTGGATGTTCTCTAATAGCATACAAATTCAATTTTTTACAATCATTCTCATCTTACATGTTTATCTTAACATGAATATAATTAAACCAATCATGAACACCAAGGAAATAAACTCTCCCAAACAATGAAATTATGCCTCTTAAGCCATTAAAAATGTTGTAACAACCCATAAAATCAAAACCTAGTTTTCTTATGAAAATATTTTGTTAAATGGATTTATTTATAATCTAACAATTATAAGGATGACTTTCTCTAAAATAAAAAATGAATGTCAATTGTATTATTTATAAGTACAGTTTTCAAATTTATTCTAAAAAGTAAATATTATTTTCATTTTGTTTAAGGAATAATTTATAAGAACTATTTTTATTAAATAAAAGATATATTTATCAAAACTGTTATCAATTAGAATACTTAAAATAATAATTAAATTAGTATATCAATATGATTAATATGTTTTTGATCTTCAAAATATGATATAGATATATATACATAAATATGTATACTAGTTTTGAATTATATAAAATTTTGTATATAAAACCAAACTAATACTATTATAAAATAGTCTTAATTTTATATTGAGATAATACATGGCATTTAAAATGATTATTTTAATGCATTATATGTTTTAAAAATAATATCAAATATTTTAATGACATTGTTTTATAAAAATTCACAATATTAATTTGTGATAACAAATATTTAATCTATCATATAAATAATTATACGGGTTCTGTATAATATGGTCTATATATATATATATATTTGAAGTAATTACATTTGAAAATGTTAATTTTTTTCTAATTATTAACACTGATTTTTAAATGGTATAACTATTTTAATATTAAATGTTAAACATATAATACATGTATTATGTAAAACATTATATAAATTATATTAAAGGAATTAGATAAATAATAATAACAATAATAATGAAATGTGAGTGAAAAAAAATAAAAATTGGGGTATGCGCTTGGGGTTTGAGAAGGCGTCGACCAAGGGAGTTTTCCAGAGAGAGAGCTCGAGCAGCTGAGGTCCCTGAGAGACCATGTCGTCACTGGATTCGAAGGCTTCAGGGTTGTGCTACCAAGGTTTTGAGATTTGATCTAGTGAGGGAGGTTCGACTGTGGTACGAGCTTCATCCTGAAATCTCATATTCAGTTAGGGTTTGGATTTCCACTACCCGGTTGATGATTCCAGCTCAAAAAGTCCTGACGGTGATTGTCAAACATAATTCAGGGATTCAGAATAACATAGTGGGTTCTGATTCTTGTTCAACCTAACAAGGTAGGTTTACTACTTTTCATTTTAGGTTTTTTAGGATTTACATTGTCGGATCTATTGAAATTAGATCAAAGTGTTTTGTTTTATATTGTTTGAATTATCTTGTCTGAAGTATACTGAAATTGTTTCGCTTTCCCATGTATTTTTTATCTGATACATTGTCAAATTATTCCGCATGAATGTTATATCAAGTCTATTGGTTTGTCAAGTTTTTGGATTTTATTTTAAATTGAACATTTTATTCAATTTCTATTGTCTATCATCATCTGCGGACCAGTTGTGGTCATTTTCTTGTGGTATTTGTGATTGATTCAATGTATTGATTTCATTATTGACTCAAGGTCCACTTCGAACTACTCATATTTCTTAATTTGAATATCAAGATTTTGTTTTGGTCTATTTTTGGAAGTATCATTAAATTTATATATCGAATTGGTTCGTGTAAACCTTCATTATATATTGCTAATGTCCCTTTGTGGTGTCTGGTACTGTTTTCTCAGCATGCACTGCAAGATCATTCTTGCTTTGGCGATAAAAGCCCTATGCCTTTGTGAAAATTGAATGTGAAACTAAGTTTATCAGTACAGCTGAGCGTGTTCCCAACACTCTGTCACTCCAGCTGCAGTTTGTTTTGCTAAAGGGTTCAATAATGATTTTTGTTATAAAACATATTTCAAAGGATCCTTTTATTTATTTATTTATTTATTTTTGGAAATTATTTTCTAGGTTATATTTTTGAGAATTTGAAGAATTGGTGTAGTTTTTCTTTAAAAATTTATATTCATATAATTGTGTTTTTGGTAAATTAATTATATATTATAATGTTTTGTTGTTTTGAATTAAGTGATTTTCTGTATTTTAAAACCTTTAATTCAAGAGTTTATAATTTTTTATTATATATATATATATATATTCATCTCAAATCCATGTTTAATACACAAGTGATTCCCAAATTTATATATTTACAATTTTAATTCATGATATATATATATATATATAAATATAAGTATGTGATTTCATATTCTTTATACATGAGTATATTTAAGTATATTTAAGTATTAACGACTAATTGCATTGAAACAATTTAAATTGGTGCAATAGATATATATGTGTATATATTATAGAATTTAAATAATTCATATATGTGTGTGTGTGTGTCCACATATTAGTGCATGATTTGAATGCTCAAACAAATCATGTATGGATATGGGCTAAAATTAATATCAATGATTTGTACAAGATCTTATTTTCAATTTTCTCATGTATGGAATGGTTATAGTTATATTTATAATTTTATTAACATGTTATAATTTTTATCATCTTGATTATTAAAAATTGTGTATAACATGTGATTGTGATATATTCACATTAAGTTCATCATATCTGCATATAAACATGGTCATGCGATTATGCACATCATCGACACTCGTCACATTATAGTAAACTCATGTTTTCACTTTCAAGATTTAATTCCAAAAATTAAAAAAAAATTATATCATTGAATGTATTTTATTTTTCTATTACAATTTTATAAGAAATTATTACAATAAACTGTGTAAAATGTATTTCATGGAAAAAAGTTTAAATACCTTGATATTCCATGCAAAGCCATTTTGGTTGATGTTTTGATTGTAACCCATCTTGTAGGAGATGGAATAGATGTTCATGTATTTTATATAAATTTATTAATGTTCATTTTAAAGCTGCAACATGTTTTTAAAATTGAAAAATCTAGTAAATATATATATATATATATAAAAATAAATCAAGCTTAAAATGTTTTCTGAAAACCAAACGCTTGACCGTTGTAAATATGGAAGAGAAATGGGGATTAAACCCATCCTTCACTAAGTTGGTAGGCACAGACAGACTTCAACGATTCAAGGGACCTCATACTAGTGTTTTGTTTTTAGAAGCTTGCATATGGTTTTTAGAAAAACACTGATATAGTATTAAGTAGTTTTGAGTGTAATTAATAATCAAATCTTTTATTTATTATTTTTAAGGCATGATAAATTAAACAATATGTTTCCAAAGGATATATTCTCAATTATATTTTATAGATATAATTTTCAAAATAATATCTTAAAAAGGATTTATCTAATTTTTTAAAACCTCTTACTATGCATATTTAGTGCTCAACCCTTGTATTAATTATTTTTCAGAGATCTAGAAGAGTTTTCTAAAGGCGTTCAATTCTCTTACAGAGTTTTCTCACGTTGTGTTTTTGTTTATTTTATTTTATTTTGTTGCATCTCTGATAATTTGTAAGGTTGTATGTAATTATCCTGAACCTAGATGGGTGAAAGATCCTCTACTATGTAATGTTTAAGGCTTCATCTTTATAATTTGTGTAGAGGCCGATAATTTCCATGTGATTTTTTTAATATAAATTTGGAATTTTACGACTCCACAAAAATTGACGGCACGTGATTCCGAGGCCCAAAGTGCCCGGAAATAATTTCTGAACTTTTGTTCAGGTACGTTTAGTAAATGTGCGAGCGAGTTTTTCTGTCTTTTGAACTGGTTCTCGGAATTGAAATTTGAGGGCACCGTTGAACTCGCAGCGCCAGTTTTCGCTTAAAGAGACTTTCACTTTGATGGCAGTTGGTTGAGGGTGGAAGTTATTTTATAGGTTTTTCATGAAAGAATAGAATAAAAATAGAATTTTACAACATTTTATTTTTATTTTATTTTTTAAAACCTCCACATTGAAGTTGGGAAGTAGGGACCGCGAGACCATAACCTCCCATGAGAGGTTATGGTGGTGGGGACCACCCGAGCATAACCTCCGATGTGTGGCTATGGTGGTGGGGACCAACCAATGCCTAAACCTCTTCAACTCCCTCATTAATTTGGAGGATCCTATTGAGCTTACTCCACATTAATTGTTCCAACCCTCCATAATTTATTTGGTCAACCCTCCTCTACTTAATTATGAAAAGTAATTAATTATCCAAATTTTAATTTTATGCAAAAAAATATATTAGATCTCATAATCTTTTATTTGGGTTGGCTATCATTTCATTTGGGTTGAATTGGTGAGAGGAGCACCTATTGGGGAAAGAACGCCAATGAAGAACTTCTTCTTCTAATGAAGAACGTTGACCTCAACTTCAGCATTCTTCATCGGGACATCCTCGAGCATGGGATGTCTTCAATCGACGATTGTCTTTCCCTCCCCAATGACGTCGTCTCCTCCATCGGGATCTCCGTCAACGAACAACCCGAGGTAGGGGTTTATTTATAAATGATTTTATATTACCATGTTTTTCTCTTCTAAAACAATGAACGTGGATCCACTATCTATTTTAGATTGTCCGTGAATGTTTTTCTTTTGTGGGATAGGGAATGATTAACTTGTTAAAGCTTTTTGGGAGGGTGTTTGAATTGTTTTCCGTTACCTATTCTTAATATTCATTTGATTCATGTATAATAGTCGCATTCTACCGCTCTAATATAAAGAGAATGGGCCAAACTAACATGGCCCATCCTCCCCATAATTCGTGTGTTGAATTGTGTGGAGTTCCATAACCAAAGTGTTTGATGGTGACTGGGGTTTGATTCTTGGGAGCCCGCCCTTGGGGGAATTTCCACCTCCCATGTACAACTGGTCTTTCTAGGTCAACCGGTGTCTCATCAGGTGACAAAAAGGTCACACATCACCTAACATACAGATTGCTATGTTGAACCATCGATGATCGAGGTGTAACCTCATGGGACGCTCTGTCATCTCGGGTGACAACATCTTCTTCCTAGCTGTGGCTTCTCCAGATGATCTCTTCATGGGGAGGGGGGTTCCAGGGTGTGGAGGGTTTAAAAAGGAAACTCCTGAGAATTCCCTTATAAAATATAAGCGTATGTATATATATATATATCTTGTTTCAAAAATTTACTAAACTACTTGGTCTTTCAGGATACATATTCTTTGTTTATTTTCCAATGTAAACAAATAATGCACCGACTCCTGGAAAATGGGGTCAGGTACATAAATTCTATTTTAGTATGATTTTCATTCCCTCTAAGTGCACCTAGAGTCTTCCTACCTAGAAGATTCATGCACCAATGCTGGAGACACTCCTGCTCAGTTTTCTTGGAGTTCATTCCTGTTGATCGAGTGCTCCCCTTTTCTTGACATAAAGAGGAGTTTTTTCTCCTGTTCCTTCAAGTAGGTATTTCTTCTATCACTATTTAATTTCACGTCAAGTGGGGTGAGTGTACAATGGATTTCATAGAAGGAATGGGTGAATAATTTTATTAAAATAAGAAATAAACAAGAAGTAAATATGATAAAAAGATAACAGGTAAAAATTAAATAATGGACAGAGAGTGGTTTGATATCGATCACCTATTTTATTTGTTATCCTTAATTATTTAATAGATTTAGGGGGCTATAAATCCTTCTAAAAATTATTTTAATTGCTGGTATTTTCTTGTTCATTAGTGATGTTCTGTTTTGTTACGATGATTTGATAAATGACCATAATGTGAAAGACTATTCAAACCACATATAGTTGATTGAATAAATGAATGCGCATGGATCAATCCTATTGTGTGATCACCCCTATTCTAAATAAGTGAAATTTAAGAACCTATGATTGTTAAATATGAATATATAAACATCATCTTGATAGGTTTCGTTGAGTTCTGTGTTCTGTAGAGTTTTGTAACCATGTGTGAGTAGTGTTTTTCTACTATTTGGAGCACAGTTGTGGATACATGGTTGGGCATAAGAGTGGGATTAATGATGAGGTTATGGTATGAGTGGGTAGAAAGGTTGGGGATAATTGTAGTTATAGTGGAATTTGTGTGTGGGGTGGTACAGGCGGTGATTTGGCTTCTCAGTCTGAGAGATTGATTATTTATGGAATTGATGAACTTTTAGGAAGATGAACTACATTTTTTGTGTTGTGGTTCCGAAGCAGCATTGGGTAGTGAGACTAATGTGTGGATATGGACTTTATGTGCAATTGGAATGCATTGGGAAATTATTTAGGCAATATGTTAGATGAATGGGTTGTGAGAGAAGAATTTTTCCATGTAGTTTGGAAGAATGATTGTCAGAATTAGGTTGGTTACTATTTTTTTAGTTAACTATAATCTTTCCCTTCCGAGGTGGTTTTAGATGTTGTGTTTGGTAGTTTCCCGATAGTGAAATAATATTTAAAAGTGAATACCATAATTAATAAAAGAAAAGTGGTTAATGAAGAGGGGTTTGGTTATGTTCTAGTAATGGATGTTGTGTGGTTATTCATATAAGAGTAGCAGAAACGTGGTACTGGTGGGATTAGTTTCATTGTTTAGAAATCATAGGTTGGGATGCATGTTTTCTTACTTATATGTATAAATTTTAGTTCCATGTTATTTCTATATAAACCCCACACTTATCGGTCACTACATTCCAAACACCATCATTTCATTGGGGAGGGTGTCTTTCACAACATCTCAGTGACAGGATGGATGACTGGTTACTGACTTTCTCCATCGCACCCTCTTCCGGGTTCTTACCGCTCGAGCATATCCATTTTGGTTGTAATGGCTGGAAGCTTACCATATCCCATGATCCTTTGGAAAAGGTGTTTCTATGGACGAGAGTCCTAGGTGTTTGCAGGATAGGACTATTTTCCCATATGTAGTTGGGATGAGGACCAGGTGTCTTCGAGCGACAAGTGTGGTTGTTGTGGATGAGGTGTCTACAGGCCAGATTTTGCGTGTTTTGAGGCCCAAATGTGTGCATAAAAGTCGTGGCAGTTGAAATTCATATTGTAAGAGAGGTAGAATCGAGACATTATCCATTAGGGATGAGAATTAAACCAGTGGGAATGTGGTGAGAGGTATCTAAATATCTATGTTTTTATACTACTACTTTAATTGACATGTGCTATTTGGTGAGGGTTCCTTTGCCAGGTTTGGCTAGTTGGTATATCTTGGTTGGTACATTGAGGTTCTACTATTTTATAGTAGGGAAATTAGTATGTTACCCCAATTGTGCACAAGTAGCCTTAGTTTCCCTACTGATTATACTAATATTCTCACCCTACATATATAAACCAATTTTCAGGTTTCTAGGATGACTTTGAGGACCGTGCGGGGCTTTACTAGCTCGAGCGTGGGGAATATTTGTTTTTATAGATTAGTCTCATTTCTTTTGGTACTTTAATTTGGAGTTATTTTGTACCTTTTATCAGATTTTATTTTGAACATTCATGTGGGAATGATACTTTAATTTACTTATACTTTTAGTATTCATAGTTTCTTGGGATTTACTATCTTATCTCCCAATCGGGTTCTGTAAAAATGGTAATGCCTTAAATATTATGTGAGATTCTGTACCCTTAGTGCAATTCACCACTCTGGGTCATACTGAAGGAAGGAATTGCGGGTCATTATCTCTCATTCATATTGAGGAAGGAAGGTTCAGGGACTTTTCCATCCCTTCCCTCATCTTGAAGAAGGAGGGTTGTGACATCATATCTCCAGGGAAGAAGGTTGTCAGGTTGGGGATGAAAGGAAAGTTATGTCCTAGGTTCATTAGCACCTTCAAGATTCTTAACCATGTTGGAGATGTGGTCAATAGAGTATAACTTCAACCTTACATGTCTAAATTACATGATGCCTTTCAAATATCCCTTTTAAGTACGTACATACCAAATCCTTCCCAGGTACTCTCTTCAGAGGTGGTACAGTTAGAGAATGATCTTTGATATGAGGAGAATCCAATGAATATATTGCATTATAGAGATAATGTTCTACACAACAAGACTAATAACATGGTCAAAGTAATATGGTGTAACCATAAGTATGAATAGGTAACATGGGAACTGGAGGAATTAATGAAGTATTAGTACCCACACCTATTTATGGTGTAGAATGTAAAATGAATTTTCAAGGGTGAAATTTCATAGAGCGGGAAGAATGTAACGAACCAATGTTTTATCAATGGAATTCCCTTATTATAATTATGTCTTATTGTATAATCATATAATATTACATATATAACACAATAAAAACATTATAAATGAAGAATGAGTGAAATAAAATATATCTCTACAAGTTATGGAACATTTACTGAGGAAATAGTAAGTTGACCTTTGGAATAGTAATGCGACCGTCATGAATAATAAACCAAAAAATGTAATAGTAACCTCACTAATGAAAGCATAAATAAAATTTACAGATCTTATAAGTGATGATATGGTATAATTATATCATATTATAGGTAAATATATATTTTTAAAATTATTAAAAAAGTGTTGGTATTTTTGTAAGAAATATATATTTAATTACAATTTTCTAATTAATTTAATAAATTAAAATAAAATTTATTTTCACAAAATGTATTCATAAAAAATTATTTTTATTATTTATTATTATAAGATAATTTTATGAGACCTTATGTAATTTTTAAAAGATTTAGAAAAGTAGTTTTAATTATAAAATTCGTAATTTTATATTAAATTATGATTATAATTAAAAATTTAATCTATCATATTTAGTAAATTATTTTCCTAAAATGGACTTAATATTTTGAGTGTACCTATCAAAAAATGGTTGGGGTGAATTTTTTGGATTTTTCTTAAATACGTGAATGTTTGATGAATAGTAAAATACGCTAATTTATGATAAATACATAAACATGCATTTTTGCATCTTTCTTGAGTCATGGATGATGTAAATGGACATTATTATAAACTCAGATGCTATATTTATAGTTTTTGGTGACAATAATCATGACGAGTAATAGCCTTGAGAAATTTTTTTAATTAATATTTAAAATAACAGGAAAGCCTCTTCTCATAAACAATAAATACCACCCCTATTTAGCTCTAATCTTAACTCCTATAAATCCTTATTCCTAGTCCAAATTCTACTCAAATATCTCCCTAGACCCCTATCCCACGTCCATCATCCCATGTTCTATTCAAAAGATCAAATCCTCTCCCCTAAAAAGGTTCTAAGGGATGTTATATTCAAGAGGTAAACTCCCCTTTTCATTTCTTTTATTTTTTTTCAAGTTCCTTTATTTATTTTTCTTTCCTCACCTCCTTTAATACATATGTTATGATAACTCCAATACCTTACATGTATGGTATCTTTTATATGAAAATTTTATAATTCATCATCATCACTCCTTTCTCTTTCTTTTATACTATAAATGAAAACACCATCCAAGATATGTTAATATATCACATTCAAGGACAATGCATTTTCAATTAATATTACCATCTTAAATTCAATTCATGAAACCATTTTGATGGTTGAACCGGAAAATAATACACATATTATGTATAATTTAAGGTTTTTAATGTTTTTTACACATGATATTAATTTCCAAAGGAAGATGTGTTCGATGTGATCAAAAACCGCAAATTAAACAAAACAGATATCATTAGGGTTTTATATAATGATTCATCTTCTCTCCAAAAAACCAAATGAATTTTAAAACAATGTATCCTTATGTATTTTCGATAATAACATAAAAATTCAATTATAGACAACCATTCCCATTTTACATGTTTATCCTTACATGTGTATAAGTAAACTAATCATGAAAACCAAGGAAACAAACTCTCAAAATCAATGAAATCGAGCATCTTAACCCATCAAAAATTTCATTAATGAAGATAATAAGGTAATAATAAATAAATTAAATTAATTAGATTTTCTAAAAATAATAATTAATGAATTTAATTATGTTATATTTATTATTATGATCAATTGAAGGACACCATTGGACTTAAGGTATGAGATTCTACCTGAACCTCTTTTATTCCTTCGGGTTGCTCCATCGTTTTGTTACCCAAATGATGTTAAATTATATTTTTATGTAAATTTTATAAATTAATTTTATATTTCCCAAAATCATGTATCAATATCCATTAATCAGTTTCTTTCAGGGGTATACATCTTTTTAAATGATTCCCTCCTCAATACTTCCCAATAAGCAAACCCGTTTTAAGGGAACATCCCGAATTCTTACAAATTTCCAAGTACAATATATAATTGTTTTATAAGCCACTATTATTTTTATAAAATCACTATTTCTATTATAAAAACCATTTTATTTTACTTCTGGTTTTATATAAAAGTTTATTCTCTTTTTTGTTTTAAGGGATTTTTGATATTTTCCTTAAACCGCACAATTTTTTTTAATTATGAAGATTCAAAAATTATCTTTTTTTCATATTATCAGTTGAAATTGACATTACTTATCATTATATATTACTATCATACCTTATGAATGTATATTAATGATCTAATCAAATTTTTTCATGGACAATTTCTTGATATTCCCATTTTTTATTCTCTTTGACAAGTATATGATAACCATTTCTATTATATTGGTAAATCATATGTTTATTTATGATTAATTATGTATGGTTCTATATTTGGAAAGAATATTCATGTCACGACCCGTCCTCGGGGCCCGTGCCATGACTACCCCAAGCCTGCCTTCCATAGGCCAGGGGCTGGCGACTAGCACCAAAGGCGTAACTCCAGATAATTGGGAAGACATTGCCTTTATAAAAGTAAAAAAACACCACATAGTACAAGCGGAAGAAATAAACTAATTACAAAAGGAAGTGATGAAAACTAAATGAGCCAGGATACAAACCCAATCGAAAGTACAGCTACAACTGAACAAAAGTACAATAGAAAAAGACAATAGCTGGAAGAAAGGAAGGAGCTCCTGGGTCATCCTCCTCGAATCCTACCTGAAGGGTAGGTACAGATAGCGCAGCTCCTGGGTCGTCCACCAAGGTTCCTACCTGAAGGGTAGGTACAGATAGCGCAGCTCCTGGATCGTCCACCACGGATCCTACCTGAAGGGTAGGTACAGATAGCCTCCACAACGATCTTTCCCGTCAACCTCCTCGGAGTATCGTCTCGCCGTGAAGTCCTCCTCCAGATACTGACTCGTCGTGAGGTCCACCTTTGGGTACCGTTCATTCTTCGAACACTCGGCCTTCGTCAGCACTGCCCGTCGTCTGGAACCAACACAATGAGGTGCGGGCATAGCCCATGCAGGGGTGAGTATAACGATACTCAGTAGGGACCCTAAGACCCTCAAGGTCTCTCTAAATCCAACAAGGATAACCACAAGCAGAATCACAACAGATAACCCTTCTTAGGTATAAGCCCATACTTATACCAATGTTATCAAGTAACCCATCTCAATCATGATGTAAACACAAAGGTCATAGACTCAGCTCAAACCAGGATTCTCATTATCGAAACCGTAACTACTGAAGAGCCCCGTCTCTGGAGTGTACAGTGGTCCTGTCACGACTCCGAGGTACTGGTCACTAACCTAAGACTGCTGAGGTACTCCTCCTGTCGAGTACCATGGGTCAGCCACCCAAACACAATTGTGCTACCCACTGGGGTCTACCACCCAAACACAGTAGTGCATCCCCCCTAATATCCTGCATAGGTACTCTCCAGACGAGTACCGCGGGTCTACACCCAAACACTGTAGTGCTCCGTCCGCCATGGGTCTGCACCCAAACAAAGTAGTGCTCCGTCCACTGGGCTAGTCGAGTCACTCCAAGTCGAGTCGGTCAAGCAGTCGTCAGGTCTCAGCCGGCAACACGGTCTTCATACTTCGTACTCTCATCTCTAGGAGGGTCCGCTCCACGAGCTACATGCCTATACTCCAAGTATCTCATAGTCTGAAGAAGAAGTATCTCAATTGACCTCCTCGTCATAGGGGTCTCAACGCAACAGACAGCGCGTCAATCGGACGCCCGGTCTGTGAGTTATTAGCCTTTTCGTCCTAGGGGCCTAGTTAGTTTCATGTGCGAACCAACCCAGCTGTATCTCAACAGTACCCCGAACTCTCATAGGGTATACTAATATGGACCGTTTCTCAATGTGATCACCAACGCCGCTGACGGTTCGTCAAACTGACATCCAGTCTGAAACTTATCAGCTTTTCTGTTCCAGGGGCCTGGTTGGATTTTGGGTACAATCCAACCCCGCCACTATCCAACTGCAACCAAAACCAAGGAGAAGTATTCCAAAAGTTCCTCCTCATCAAGAGGAATCCAACAAAGTCGAAAACACGTCAATCGGACGTCCGGGGCTCAAGATATATGTGTTTCCACTCCGAGGGCCCGGTTAGTTTCGTATCCGATCCAACCTTTCTGTACTCAAAGATCTCGTAAACATTGATTGTAATATACCGAACCGACTGTCTCGATCCAAGGATCACATCGCAGCTCACGGTACATCGATCAGATGTCCGTAGCCTATGATATGGGAAAAATACCATAAGAGGTCCGAAAATGGGGGTTTCGGGCCCGGACCGACCTGGCCCGAGACCCCCTAGGTCGGCCCGAACCGGGTCGAACCGACTCGGGTCCGAGTTTGGCCCGCTTGGGCATGGCTCGGCCCGGCCCGGCGCGCTGCTAGTCCACTGGCCAGCTCGGTTACACCGAGCTGTGCGGTCACGGTGGGGGGGGGGTGCTGCCTCCCTGTCTCATTAAACACGGCCCCACGTGGGGGGCCGCTGCTGTTCGGCCAGCTGGGGGTTACGAACCCCCAGCTCCTCCCCTGACTGGCTGGCCCACTCTGGCCGGCCTGCTGCTGCACCACGGGATCGACACGGGCCAATCCCCCTGCTCCGATGCCGGTGGCCAGAATTTGGTCGTCGGTCCCTGCTCCGCCGCGGCATAAAGCCGCGACCTTGGTCCGTCCGGCGCGGTGCAATGGTGTCGCGCCCCTCCACCGCGTCCGCACTCCGGCCGCGCTGTTTTCGTGATTCTCAAGCGCGGCGTGACGGTGCTGCGACCTTGTTCGACTTCAACAGCGCAACGCGACGGCGCCGCGCATCCTTGCCGCATGATCCCGCACGGTGCGACGGCACCACGCCCTCTCCATTCCAAACCACAACAAGGTTAATCAACAAAATCAAGGGAGGAGGGTCGGCTGTGTTTGTGCGGTCTAGCCCCCTCCCGTTAATTGATAGAAAGTGGTTCAATTGAAACGAGGAACGACGACGGAAGAATTCACGACTAAAAACAATAAATCCCCTACCTCGTCAAATTCATGTAGCGAAGGTTCGTCGCGGAAGAAGGCATCGCGGAAGGAGAGGGTCATAGGAATCACGGTACACGACATCGCGTAGTCGATCTCCGAGGATTCGTCGTTCTTCGTTGGTGATCGGTGTGTTCTTCACGTTCTTCGCATTCTTCGTGTTCTTCGCGTTCTTCGACGAAGAAGAAGAACTTCAAGACTCCCCTTTTTCTCCCAATCCCCTCTCAACACAACAAGCTCCAACCAAAAATAAAATAAGTGATTCACTTATTTTATTACTCATGACTTATGTTTGAAATTCAAAAATTGAATTAAACCACTTAATTAATTAAGTGAGTTGGCATTATTTAAGAAGTGAGAGAGGAGGTGAGTGGTCTCACATTAAAGAGGGGTTAAGGAGTTAAGGAATATGAGAGGTCACCCACTTAATTGGGGAGTTAGAGTAGGTTTAAGGAATGTGAAGGGGTGGGGTTCGTGTGGGCCCCCCCTCACATTTAACCTCACTTAGGTAGTTAGGTTCACCCAACCTCCATCCTTAGGTTTTAACCACATTAAAGAAATAAAATTAGTTGCACAAATTTTATTTCTTGGAAGTCTTTATCCACAAAACTAAAAAAACTCTTCCCGAGTGAACACAACTCTGGAAAAGGGATTTTTAAGCAATTACCGGCTCTGCGGTTTCATTGGTTCCCTTGGATTTCAATTCTGAGCACCGAATCAAAAGTTAGAAAAACCCGCTCATTCGTTCATTGAACGTACCCGAGCTAAACTTCAGAATATTATTCTAGGCTCACCGGGCCTCGGAATCAGGTGCCGTCAGAAACTGCGTTCTTGTAAAATCCCAAATCAAATTAAGAAAATAATTTCCCTTGAATTTTACAAGTCTTTAAATTACTCCCACCTCAGGGCTTTACGTCCTCGTAAGGCTTTAACACAAACTAGGGAAACAAAAGTGGTACTGAGCACGCACTTGAGCCTTCTGCTCCCATGTGCTCACCTGGAGGTTCATGTACTGCCAGTGAAGCACACCCAAGGAACAGACCATCCTCATAGGATCCGCTCCTATTGATCCTCAACCTCTACTGAAGCCCCGCAAAAGTCACCCCATTGCCAAATTCCAGTTCCCCATGGTCGATGACATGCGTCGGGTCAAGAACGTATCTCCTCAGTTGAGATACATGGAAGTCATCATTCACCCGGTGCAAATGAGGTGGATGGGTCAAGCGGTAAACCACCTCATCTACCCTACTGAGGACCTGAAAAGGTCTGCTGAACCTCAGAGATTATTTGCCGCCTCGGCCACATCTCCATAGACCTCGTCGAGGTGAGACCCGTATAAGTACGCGGTCCTCATCCTTTAACTCTAGAGGCTTCTTGTCAGCTCTGTGTAGTCTCATCTGCCGTGATCTATAGGCGATCACTTCCCACTCCTACATCAGGACACAACCGAGTCCGGTCCCTAATGCGTCGCAGTGAACTATGTAACCAATGCCCACAGGTTGGGTGCACCAGTCAACCCAGCTCCTGAAATCTCTGCTGGAAGTGGTGCCACAACTCTGGAGAATTCTGTCACAAAAGTAAGTTTGTCCATCTCATGAGTGATCGAATGCACCCTCTTATGCATGATTCCATCCTCTACTACCTGGGTTTTCCTTTTCGCCGACAAAGGAAAACCCCATCCCAATGATGTAGATAAACCACAACCTTTTTTCCTAATACAGTCAATTCGTGTATGAACTGTGGATCCAATCCATACTCAGACCAACATCGTAAGGCCTCGACGCTGCCACCAAGAGATTTAAACCAAAACTCGCGCCTCGTGGGTCAGATCAGACTGTCGGCGTATGTGTGATTATCGAGTCTCCTTCCAAGGTATCTCCCGATGTGAGGGTCAAGTCTACGGCTTACCAGAAACTCTAGGTCTGGGAAAAGATTCGTGGAAGGAAGGAATGATTCATTTCAATGTCTGTTACTACGGAAGATAGTAGTGGACACATACTATCCCTAGAATCATTCGTAGATCCATTAGGTCACACTCCTTGACTGCATGCAGCTACTCTCTACCCCTGCCCTACAGCTCCCTAAGCCTAGCGAGGACTACAAAGGCGGGTGATTATAACATATCGAAATGTACACCACCACTTGCTGCTCTCCTAGCACTGATTCCACGTCTGCTGCTCTGCAGATTCATTTTTCCTTGACACTTCCTCTTCTTGAAGCATTTTACATGTCCAAGTCTCTGAGACTGATGTCAATTCGCATCTTCCCACTGCTAACATTCACTGGATATAACTGATCAGCCAAAGAACATTCAACCACAAAGGTTCTCTCTAGCACCCATAACATAAGTAGGAATTCATAGAGGAAAGAGTGCTTACTTGGATATCATTTAAGCACACCTCGCTCTGAGGTCCGAGCTCTTAATCATTGATCATATCGTAGTTATCAAGTACCAAGAACGATTGGTACGCCTCGATGAATACTCAGCTACTGAAACATCGTCCTGCCGAAGTTGTATAAGCTCTATAAAACTCTCATCCACCTTTTGAAGCCAGTTCTCAGCTGCCTGTGAGTCGGGCTCGCCTCGGAACTTGAGGGTATCTAATGTTGGAACACGTGTAAGGCAGTATGCCTACATGTGTCACCTACCGGCACCGCCGGTTGTAACTGTTGACCAATAGGTAGTGATGTATAGCTGGCACACTACCTCAAGGCACTATCTCAGGCATCGGTCCACATACCAAAGCCTCATCACTATTCGGACCATCATCATGGTCATTCACTGGAAAACACTAGTATCCATGTCCACCATCAACTCTACTAATGTCTTAGCTAGGCGGAAAACTCTAGCAATCGCCTCCATCTAGTGCTCTGCTGTCTGGGAATCTGCCTCACCTCGTAACCTCGGAGGCAGCTGCTGCTGGAACTCGTGCAACGTGCTCTGCCAGCGTGCACAGTTCGCTAGTACGGTTGGTGGAATCTACTACTCAACAGGTGGTGGTGCTGCTGGTACACCACCCGAGGGTGCCAATATAGTAAAAGGGCCCCAAATCGGAGCCTCATCGCTCGGTGGGCCGTCATCGAGTACTCTCTCGGAACTCCAACTAACTATTTGTGTGGAGACATCCTGAACATATGAGACACAGTCATTTTTTTATACCTGGTGAGCTGACCTGGTTTGATCTGACTTTAAAACTCTTGGAAACACACACACAATCAGTGTTTTCGTGCACAATGTCTGAAATTAGTCGTCAGGGTCCTGGTGTATGGATACGTCGGACGCCGCTCCAACACTGGACTCCCTGAACTGAAAACCACACTTGGTACCCTTAACAGTATTGCTTCACAGAAAGGGAATATCAGAGTTATAAGTTCTGCGGTAGAACCGACTCCTCTGATATCAATTTTTCACGACCCATCCTCAGGGCCCGTGCCATGACTACCCCAAGCCCTCCTTCCATAGGCCAGGGGCTGGCGACTAGCACCAAAGGTGTAATTCCTGATAACTGGGAAGGCATTGCCTTTATAAAAGAAAAAAACACCACAGAGTACAGGTAGAAGTAATACACTAAGTACAAAAGGAAGTGATGAAAACTAAATGGTACAGGATACAAACCCAATCGAAAGTACAACTATAACTGAACAAAAGTACAACAGAAAAAGACAACAGCTGGAAGAAAGGAAGCAGCTCATGGGTCATCCTCCTTGGATCCTACCTGAAGGGTAGGTACAGATAGCTCACCTCCTAGATCATCCACCACAGTTCCTACCTGAAGAGTAGGTACAGATAGCGCAACTCCTAGATCGTCCACCACAGATCCTACCTGAAGGGTAGGTACAGATAGCATCCACAATGCTCTTGGCCATCAACCTCCTCCGAGTATCGTCTCGCCGTGAGGTCCACCTCCAGATACTGACTCGTCATGAGGTCCACCTCTGGGTACCGTCCAGTCTTCGAACAGTCGGCCGCCTTCAGCATTGCCCGTCGTCTGCAACCAACACAACGAGGTGCGGGCATAGCCCGTGCAGGGGTGAGTATAACGATACTCAGTAGGGACCCCGAGACCCTCATGGTCTCTCTAAATCCAACAAGGATAACCAAATGAATAATCACAATAGATAACCCTTCTTAGGTATAAGCCCATACTTATACCTAAGTTATCAAATAACCCATCTCAATCATGAGGTAAACACAAAGTTCATAGACTCAGCTCAAACCAGGATTTTCATTATCGAAACTGTAACTACTGAAGAGCCTCGTCTCTGGAGTGTACAGTGGTCTTGTCATGACTCTGAGGTACTGCACACTAACCTAAGACTGCTGAGGTACTCCTCCTGTCGAGTACTGCGGGTCAGCCACCCAAACACAGTAGTGCTACCCGTCGGGGTCTGCCACCCAAACACAGTAGTGCATCCCACTAGTTGCCTGCAGAGGTACTCTCCGGACGAGTACCACGGGTCTGCACCAAAACACTGTAGTGCTCCGTCCTCCATGGGTCTGCACCCAAACAAATTAGTGCTCCATCCACTGGGCTAGTCGACTCACTCCAAGTCGAGTTGGTCAAGTAGTCGTCAGGTCTCAGCCAGCTACACTGTAGAGACCCGGAGCCTGACGTATATTGACATTACATTACATTTGCGGAATACTTAGTACATAACAAAAACACACACACAAGGATCGTAATAGTTTAGTGTCTTTGGAAACTCGGAATGTAATCTTCTAATCGTGGTGAAAGATCTTCAATATCTCCCATAAAGATCTTCCTTTTTTTTACCTAAAACCTTTCTTTATATCCTGGGAAAAATAAAACATAAAAGGGTGAGCTCAAATGCTCAGTAAGGGTAAACAAAAGAAATATCAATCACATCATATTCATAAGAACATAACATTTTGGAAATCATAACCTGCAAAAGAGAGCATAATTTCATAATCATGGGATAAATCATGGAAGTGAAATGTAATCACAATAATCATAACTTAAAACATGAAACTTTGTGGCATTCACACATAATCATAGAGAATCATTTCTTGTTAGTCAAGACTCATTGCCAAGACTATCTTAGTCGACAAAGTCCCTTTCTGAATCGAGTAACCCTCGTTTCAGTCCTGTTTCACTGAACCGGTATAACCTACCATTCCAGCCATGTCTATCTCATGAGATATAAAATCTTTACCCAATGCATTGGAGGGAGATATAGGTCCCACCCATCTCATAATGATACCATTCTTATGTGTGCCACAAAATCATAAATCATACATCATTGCATAACCCATGTAATAAAAATGGGATTCTTAAACAACATGACATCATAAAACCATTCATATAAGATAATGGAATTCATAAACATAATTCCACCACAACATAGTCAAATCAATGTAAAAATATGGATAGAAACAGAACCCTTTATTATCTTAGATGGAAAATAATTTTGATAAAACACTTGAATTGAATTCTTGAGGAAAATATCCTTTCTTCTTCAAAATCAATTTCTTTTCACAAAACATTATGCAATTTTAAAAGAAAGAGATTTTATTGAAAATAGTCATGAAATATTTTGGAGGAAGGTTCATGAAAATAAGGCTTTATAAAACCATAAAAATCCATTCGTGCCGTATAAGTTAAAAAAAACATTCTTCGTACTTTTGTCGGAAAAGTCAAAAAGTACCTCGTACGAAAAACGACAAAAGATTCCTTTCATATCTTTTACTAAAAACTCACCGAAGGGTAAAATTGGATTTAAAAAGTTGTAGGTGGATGGAAATAATATTACATATTGAGGAAACATGTATTTGGATGATAAAATACACCCCAGTAAATACTAAAGTATAAACAATCTCGGATAAAAATGAGATTGTGATATTTTCCTTACCTTAGGTCCGATTTGCTTTGTACGTGTCCGAAGCTCCTCTTCTTTGGAACGCCTCTTTGAATCCTCCACTTAGGGAACTAAGATTGGTCTTTGAAGAAGTCCAGGACCTCTAGGATTATTCTAGGGAAGTGGAGAGGAGAAAATGGCAGGGGTTGGCCGAGCTTGAGTGCTCAAATTGGTGTGAGGAGGAGGGGGAGGAGGTGCCCTTTTATAAGGGAGGAGAGGGGCACCTTAGGAATATCTCAAAATATTATTTTATATTAAAGTCAAAATCGGTTTATAATGGTTCCAAAGGGTCTTATTTCGAAGCTAAAGTGGGGATGGGTCGAAATCCTATCAACCAATAGGATTTAGACAAGTTTAGGTTATTATTTTAACCTTATCAACTAGATTTAACTCTAAGTTAAATAATTTAACTTTTACCGTGTCTTTTTGTTTTCTTACACTATATGGTTAATACACTTACTATAACATGCCAAACGAACCCCAAATTGTTTATTATTAATATATATATCCTTATCTAAGTCATTTGGCCGAACCTTAGATTTTTAGGAATAACAATTAATAATATAATATTTGATTTAAAAACTATTTTGTGTCAATTTTGACACTATTTGATATATGATTTTTGTGAAAGTCATAACAGAATTATATGTTCGAACCAAGTTGATTAAATCAACACTAATATATCATAGTAACCTATAAAATTAGTGGAATTCATAAAAAGTCTCAAATTACATTTATTTTGGTGTTTATAACATCAATTATGTCAATATTTCATTAATAAGATAATTACTGCATCATCATTGTGTCATAAATAAATTAAATTATTTAATGTCTAAAAATTATAAATAAAATACCATCATGTAGGAAATCTTTTTATCTTTCTAATGAATATTTATAGTCGAATTTATCTTATGTATAACCCCATATTAAAAATGATTTACTTATTAAACTTTGATTTTAACTATTTTAACCCTTCTTTAAATAAATTAATAATAAATGTCCTAATCTAATCCAAGTGGACCTAAATGGTCATATTTTATTCATAAGTTTGTTTTTGGTCGAATTACACTTGTCCAATAGAATTAGGACATGTGTTAGGGTAATAATAATATCATATTTACCCTTAGTTACCCTATTTACTATTAACCGTGGTAAAAAAAAGTAAAAAGTTACTATTCACAAAAAATTATTTTCATCTCATTGAACCACATTTTAGTCCTTGATATTAACCGTGTCCGTCGGATTTTCGAAATTCCATTCACAGAAGCGGTAAAATTAAGTTTTATGCAAAATTCAGTTTTTAACCTACCACTTAGTGGTTTCACTATTCATCAAAAATTGAAAGTTTTCAGAAAAGTACCAAAATTTCACCCTAGGCTATAATTGATATTCCGAATTCAAAAATTATTTCTATTTTACAAAATTCCCAACATATAAGTTTCATTAATTAATTTTATAATTAATTTCCGCTGTCACAACAAATAGCGTGTTTTTAAGAGATAATAACTATCAAAAGATTGACACTTGTTTATAACTGGTTTAAATGTGAAATTACATCCAATGTCCAACATTGTATTAAATTGTAAAAATATATTCTAAATATACTTTAAAACCACTCAAATTAATAATTTATAACTATTAATTATTTCGATTGAAAAAGTTGTTTTTAATTAAAATTTAGTAATTTCCACAATTCATCAAAATATGAAAGTTATCCGAAAATTACCAAAATTTCACCTTAGGCTAAATTTGATACTCCTAATCCATAAATGAAGTCCATTTTGAAAAATAAAATTTACAAAATTTCAAAAAGTGGTTATTACTATTCATAACGGCTAGTTTTAATAATATCTTAATAGCATATCGTTGTTTAGCGAAACTTGGTGTTGCGTACAACACACGCTATCGTGGAAGGTCGCGATTGCGTGTAATTCAAGCCAGGTCAGAGATGTGTGTTGTGAAAGCTCCTTTTGGTGTAGCGTATAACAAAAGACATTAATGAAATTAAAAAGAATATTTTTCATAAAATCTCGGGGTGTTACATTCTACCCCCCTTAAAATGAATTTCTCCCTCGAAATTCGTCGGGTTTATAAATGGTTTACTATTCGAAAGTTTCTTTAATCGAAACCCACATCGTAAAAAGGAATACCAAAACCAATCTTTAAAAACAAAAGTATGAAACGTAACGGTTACCCCAAATAAACTAATCAATGGGTTTCCACATAGGTGAAAATATGGATATGGAAGAGAAATCTAACCATCATGTTCTGATGGAGAGTGGTAGAGAACATGGCTATGGAAAAGCCAACAATCACAAATCCATAAATTTGTGATGATCTAAGGTACCATCTGATTAATCAGATATAAGAGCACTATGACAACATTTTTGGTTTTCAAGATCATTTCCCTAAAGTTGAAGAATTAGAATTAGAATAAATACATACTTTATTTTGGTACAATCTCACTGTTGTTCGTGCCTTGAACAATTTCCACTTCATCTCTTAAATAAATGAAGTTGAATTTGTTATTCGTGAAGTGTTAGCAGATCATGTGATAGAATGACGGGTCATTCCATCTGTCTCAAACAAAAGGTTAGCAAAAGTTATTAAATATACATAAGTCATTATATAGTGGGATTAATCATATATGGTTCCTAAAATGGACTTATACTTCATATATCATACTGCTTAATATAATAAAACTAGTTTCTACTAAACAGGGACTTCCTGTAGGCCAGTGGTAGGTGATAAAGGTCAGTCGCACTTCGGTTGTGGGTTCGATTCCCACATCCTTGTCCGACGCAATGGGCTGTCGCCCGTCCTGCAGGTTGTCCTTTTTCAAAAGCTATATTACTATAACATCCCATCAATAATATTGAAAAACGTTTTATCCTAACTTATTCCCAACATAATCCATTCTAATCTTTAGGATTATCTAAAATACTTCAGTCCAAGCTCATAGTATAAAGAAAATGATTACTTGAAATGTCACAGAATAATCACGTGAATGCCATCATTTATCCCCCATATATCATAAGATATATCTTGTTGGTCAAATTATAAACATGTGAATACCTTAATCATGTATTCTCTTGAATAATGAATACCCATTGAGCCTTAGTGAAAACATGAATGCAGTTAAAAGTTAACACTTTCCACATACCAAAATCCTCAAAATTCTATATACTCAAACCATGATATCACTTAGTCCTTATATCAATCATGAGCTCATGAATACAATCAAACATCTTATTATATTCTTATCCCTTCATTATGCTCATATCATCTGTTTACCAAAAATGTCTCAATCACTTTTCATGGTTACTGGTACCATAAAATTATTGAAATCCAAAACATAAATATTCCAATATTCCACGATACTATATACAACATTATTTTGGAATCCCATTACATAACCACTGAATCATTCCACCACATCGTTGTCATATTCATCATCGCCAATAGTGATCGCATATGACTTCCCTTTATCCTTTGCCTTAAGCGGTTGCTCATGTCGATCATCACTAACCCTTGGATTAGGGCATTTATTGGCATAATGTCCCATCTCCTTGCACTTGAAACATTGAAGTGTTGGTGGTGCGTTCTCTGCAGTCTTTTCTTTATTCACATCATTAGAAACCCTTTTCCCACTACTTCGACACTCAGCTGCTCGATGACCTTCTTTTCCACACTTAAAACATTTTCTAGTCCCTTTAAGACAATCTCCACCATGCTTCTTTCCACACTTTGAGCATAAGGAAACATTCATCTTATTTTCACCATTATTCTGAGATTTCTCCTTGAACTCCATCTTTCATTTCTTGTTAAAACCCTGAGATGGAAATGTAACACCAACTTCCATTTCTACCTTGATAGCACAACGCACAATTTCTTCATAGCTACTGAAGTCTCTTATAGCCAATGCCCTTCGAAGACTTGGTTTTAAGCCACTGAAAAATCGATCAACTTTACTTAAAGGTTGGATGATAATGTCAGATGCATACCTTGCAAGTCTTGTAAAATTCGCTTCGTATATACCAACAGATTCATCATCCTTCTGCTTCAGCTCAAGAAACTCCTTTTCCAACTTTGTTCGAAGAATACAAGGGAAGTACTTACTGAAAAACAAGTTCTTGAACTCGTCCCATTCCATGGACTCAATTTCATCTCTTGGCCTCGTATTCTTGATAAGATTCCACCATTGATCAGGTTCACCTTCCAAACGATATACTGCTAAGATGACTTTATCATGTTCAGAACAGTGAAGAACTGAAAATATCTTTTCAGTGGTACCGATCCATTGTTCACCAACAAGTGGATCAGAAGTCCCACTGAAAGAAGGTGGGTGTTGCCTCATGAAGGACTCAATAGAATATTGTTCCCTTCTCTGCTCATTTGGAAGTCCATAATGATTCATAGCTTGTGTAAGTATAGCAATAAGATTTTGCACTCCATCTCCCATAAAATTTGTTTTTTCAGGAGGGAAATTATTGCATTGTCCATTGCATTGATCAACACGGTTCCTTCGGGTTCCAACCATCGTCTAAAACCCAAAAAGAATAGTGTGAGAGGCAAAAATCATGCTAGGGAAAACAACATAATAAAGGGGGAGTATCCTCAATATCTAACTTCTTCGGTTAAATTATAAGATCGTTACCGTAGTTATAGGACTGTATCCTATATGTATACTTATCCTTAGGGACATCCCTAGACAAACCTTATAAATATCTCTAGGGATCTCACTAAAGTTCTCGCATCCTAGTTTCCAAAGGTTGACTAAACCTTTCCTCTGATACCAACTGTAGAGACCCGGAGCCTGACGTATATTGACATTACATTACATTTGAGGAATACTTAGTACATAAAAAAACACACACACAAGGATCATAATAGTTTAGTGTCTTTGGAAACTCAGAATGTAATCTTCTAATCATGGTGAAAGATCTTCAATATCTCCCATAAAGATCTTCCTTTTTTTTACCTAAAACCTTTCTTTATATCCTGGGAAAAATAAAACATAAAAGGGTGAGCTCAAATGCTCAGTAAGGGTAAACAAAAGAAATATCAATCACATCATATTCATAAGAACATAACATTTTGGAAATCATAACCTGCAAAAGAGAGCATAATTTCATAATCATGGGATAAATCATGGAAGTGAAATGTAATCACAATAATCATAACTTAAAACATGAAACTTTGTGACATTCACACATAATCATAGAGAATCATTTCTTGTTAGTCAAGACTCATTGCCAAGACTATCTTAGTGGACAAAGTCCCTTTCTGAATCGAGTAACCCTCGTTTCAGTCCTGTTTCACTGAACCGGTATAACCTACCATTCCAGCCATGTCTATCTCATGAGATATAAAATCTTTACCCAATGCATTGGAGGGAGATATAGGTCCCACCCATCTCATAATGATACCATTCTTATGTGTGCCACAAAATCATAAATCATACATCATTGCATAACCCATGTAATAAAAATGGGATTCTTAAACAACATGACATCATAAAACCATTCATATAAGATAATGGAATTCATAAACATAATTCCACCACAACATAGTCAAATCAATGTAAAAATATGGGTAGAAACAGAACCCTTTATTATCTTAGATGGAAAATAATTTTGATAAAACACTTGAATTGAATTCTTGAGGAAAATATCCTTTCTTCTTCAAAATCAATTTCTTTTCACAAAACATTATGCAATTTTAAAAGAAAGAGATTTTATTGAAAATAGTCATGAAATATTTTGGAGGAAGGTTCATGAAAATAAGGCTTTATAAAACCGTAAAAATCCGTTCGTGCCGTATAAGTTAAAAAAACATTCTTCGTACTTTTGTCGGAAAAGTCAAAAAGTACCTCGTACGAAAAACGACAAAAGATTCCTTTCATATCTTTTACTAAAAACTCACCGAAGGGTAAAATTGGATTTAAAAAGTTGTAGGTGGATGGAAATAATATTACATATTGAGGAAACATGGATTTGGATGATAAAATACACCCCAGTAAATACTAAAGTATAAACAATCTCGGATAAAAATGAGATTGTGATATTTCCCTTACCTTAGGTCCGATTTGCTTTGTACGTGTCCGAAGCTCCTCTTCTTTGGAACGCCTCTTTGAATCCTCCACTTAGGGAACTAAGATTGGTCTTTGAAGAAGACCAGGACCTCTAGGATTATTCTAGGGAAGTGGATAGGAGAAAATGGCAGGGGTTGGCCGAGCTTGAGTGCTCAAATTGGTGTGAGGAGGAGGGGGAGGAGGTTCCCTTTTATAAGGGAGGAGAGGGGCACCTTAGGAATATCTCAAAATATTATTTTATATTAAAGTCAAAATCGGTTTATAATGGTTCCAAAGGGTCTTATTTCGAAGGTAAAGTGGGGATGGGTCGAAATCCTATCAACCAATAGGATTTAGACAAGTTTAGGTTATTATTTTAACCTTATCAATTAGATTTAACTCTAAGTTAAATAATTTAACTTTTACCGTGTCTTTTTGTTTTCTTACACTATATGGTTAATACACTTACTATAACATGCCAAACGAACCCCAAATTGTTTATTATTAATATATATATCCTTATCTAAGTCATTTGGCCGAACCTTAGATTTTTAGGAATAACAATTAATAATATAATATTTGATTTAAAAACTATTTTGTGTCAATTTTCACACTATTTGATATATGATTTTTGTGAAAGTCATAACAGAATTATATGTTCGAACCAAGTTGATTGAATCAACACTAATATATCATAGTAACCTAGAAAATTAGTGGAATTCATAAAAAGTCTCAAATTACATTTATTTTGGTGTTTATAACATCAATTATGTCAATATTTCATTAATAAGATAATTACTGCATCATCATTGTGTCATAAATAAATTAAATTATTTAATGTCTAAAAATTATAAATAAAATACCATCATGTAGGAAATCGTTTTAGCTTTCTAATTAATATTTATAGTCGAATTTATCTTATGTATAACCCCATATTAAAAATGATTTACTTATTAAACTTTGATTTTAACTATTTTAACCCTTCTTTAAATAAATTAATAATAAATGTCCTAATCTAATCCAAGTGGACCTAAATGGTCATATTTTATTCATAAGTTTGTTTTTGGTCGAATTACACTTGTCCAATAGAATTAGGACATGTGTTAGGGTAATAATAATATCATATTTACCCTTAGTTACCCTATTTACTATTAACCGTGGTAAAAAAAAGTAAAAAGTTACTATTCACCAAAAATTATTTTCATCTCATTGAACCACATTTTAGTCCTTGATATTAACCGTGTCTGTTGGATTTTCGAAATTCCATTCACAGAAGCGGTAAAATTAAGTTTTATGCAAAATTCAGTTTTTAACCTACCACTTAGTGGTTTCACTATTCATCAAAAATTGAAAGTTTTCAGAAAAGTACCAAAATTTCACCCTAGGCTATAATTGATATTCCGAATTCAAAAATGATTTCTATTTTACAAAATTCCCAACATATAAGTTGCATTAATTAATTTTATAATTAATTTCCGCTGTCACAACAAATAGCGTGTTTTTAAGAGATAATAACTATCAAAAGATTGACACTTGTTTATAACTGGTTTAAATGTGAAATTACATCCAATGTCCAAAATTGTATTAAATTGTAAAAATATATTCTAAATATACTTTAAAACCACTCAAATTAATAATTTATAACTATTAATTATTTCGATTGAAAAAGTTGTTTTTAATTAAAATTTAGTAATTTCCACTATTCATCAAAATATGAAAGTTATCCGAAAATTACCAAAATTTCACCTTAGGCTAAATTCGATACTCCTAATCCATAAATGAAGTCCATTTTGAAAAATAAAATTTACAAAATTTAAAAAAGTTGTTATTACTATTCATAACAGCTAGTTTTAATAATATCTTAATAGCATATCGTTGTTTAGCGAAACTTTGTGTTGCGTACAACACACGCTATCGTGGAAGGTCGCGATTGCGTGTAATTCAAGCCAGGTCAGAGATAAGTGTTGTGAAAGCTCCTTTTGGTGTAGCATATAACACAAGACATTAATGAAATTAAAAAGAATATTTTTCATAAAATCTCGGGGTGTTACATACACGGTCTCCGTAATCCGTACGCTCGTCTCCGGGAGGGTCCACTTGACGAGCTACAGGCCGATACTCCAAGTATCTCAAAGTCCCACGAAGAAGTATCTCAAAGTACCGCCTCGTCATAGGGGTCTCAATGCAACAGACGGCGCGTCAATCGGACGCCCGATCTGTGAGTTATTAGCATTTTCATCCCAGGGGCCCGGTTGGTTTCGTGTGCGAACCAACCCGGCCGTATCTCAATTGTACCTCGAACTCTCATATGGTATACTCATAGGGATCGTTTTTCAACGTGATCACCAACACCGCTGACGGTTCGTCAAACGGACGTCCGGTCTGAAAGTTATCAGCTTTTCCATTCTAGGGGCCTCGTTGGATTTTGGGTACAATCCAACCCAGCCACTATCCAACTGCAACCAAAATCTAGGCAATGTATTCCGAAAGATCCATCTCATCAAGAGGAATCCAACAAAGTTGATGGCACGTCAATCGAACGTCCGGAGCTCAAGATATAAGTGTTTCCGCTCCGAGGGCCCGGTTGGTTTCGTATCCGAACCAACCTAGACATACTCAAAGTTCTATTAAACCTTGAGTGTAATATACCAGAATGACCGTCTCGATCCAAGGATCGCATCGCAACTGACGGTGCATCGATCAGAGGTTCTTAGCCCAAGATATGGGAAAAAGACCAGAAGAGGTCCGAAAATTGGGGTTTCGGGCCCGGACCGACTCGGCCCGAGACCCCCTGGGTCGGCTCGAACCCGGTCGACCCGACCCGGGTCCAGGTCCGGCCCGCATGGGAGCGACCCGGCCCGGCCCGGCCTGGGCAGTCGGCCCGACGCACTGGCAGTCCGCTGGCCAGCTCGGTTACACCGAGCTGGGCGGTCATGGTGGGGGGGGGGGGGGCTGCCCCCCTGTCTCATTAAATGCGGCCCTACGTGGGGGCCACTTCTCTTTGTCCAGTCGGGGGTTACGAACCCCCAGCTCCTCCCCTGACCGGCCGGCCCGCTCTGGCCGGTCGGATGCTGCACCATGGGACCGGCGCGGGCCTGTCCCCATGCTCCGACGTCGGCTGCCGGAAGATGGCCGCCGGTCCCCGCTCCGCCGCGGCATAATGCCGCGGCCTTGTTCGGTCCGGCATGGCACGATGGGGCTGCGTCCCTCCGCTGCGGCCCCGTTCCGGCCGCAGTGTTTTCATGATTCTCTGGTGCGGCGTGACGGTGCCGCGACCTTGTTCGACTTCAACGGTGTGGCGCGACAGCGCCACGCATCCTTGCTGCATGATCCCGCACGGTGCGACGACACCACACCATCTCCGTTCAAACGACAACAAGGTTAATAAAAAAATCAAGGGTGGAGGGTCGGCTGTGTTTGTGCGGTCCGGCCCCCTCCCGTTAATTGATAGAAAGTGGTCCAATTGAAACGAGTAATGACGACGGAAGAATACACGAATAAAAACAATAAATCCACTACCTCTTCGAATTCATTGAGCGAAGGTTCATCACAGAATTTATCATCGTGGAAGAAGGCATCGCAGAAGGATAGGGTGGTTGGCGTCACGGTACACGACGTCGCGTAGTCAATCTCCGAGGATTCGGTGTCCTTCGTAGGAGATCGGTGCGTTCTTCGCGTTCTTCGCGTTTTTCGCGTTTTTCGCGTTCTTCGATGAAGAAGAAGAAATTCAAGACTCCCCTTTTTCTCCCAATCCCCTCTCAACATAACAATATCCAACGAAAAATAAAATAATGGCTTCACTTATTTTATTACTCATGACATAAGTTTGAAATTCAAAAATTTAATAAAACCACTTAATTAATTAAGTGAGTTGGCATGATTTAAGAAGTGAGAGAGGAGGTGAGTGGTCTCAAGATAAAGTGGGGTTAAGGAGTTAAGGAATATGAGAGGTCACCCACTTAATGGGGGAGTTAGAGTAGGTTTAAGGAATGTGAAGGGGTGGGGTTCGTGTGGGCCCCACCTCACATTTAACCTCACCTTGGTAGTTAGGTTCACTCAACCTCCATCCTTAGGTTTTAACCACTTTAATTAAATAAAATTAGTTGCACAAATTTTATTTCTCGGAAGCCTTTATCCACAAAACTAAAAAACTCTTCCTGAGCGAACGCAACTCTGGAAAAGGACTTTTAAAGCAATTACCGGCAATGCGGTTACATCGGTGCCTTCAGATTTCAATTCCAAGCACCGGATCAAAAGTTTGAAAAACCCGCTCGTTCGTTCACTAAACGTACCCGAGCTAAACTTCGTAAAATTATTCTGGGCTCACCTGGCCTCGGAATCAGGTGCCGTCAGAAACTGCGTTCTTGTAAAATCCCAAAAAAAATTAAGAAAAAATTTACCTTGAATTTTATGGGTCTTTACAATTCATGAACATGTTATGATGGGTATGCCTAGATAGCTCTCCAATGCATTGTGTAAATTTGAGTCTCATAGGACATTATGTGCAACAGTCTTGGTTGTTAACCTTGACTCGTGCTACCATGTGCAACGATCTTAGTGGTTAACCTTGACATGAATTTCTCTATGTGAAATATGACTTGAATCGTGCTAAATTCATGTTTTATTTTTATTCCACATTATTATGAATCTATGTTTATTTGATCCCTTGGTTATTTGTTTTGATTTCATATGTTGCATGCTTTTTTATATCATTATTCCATGCCTTCTAACCAATGTGCTAAAGAATTATTGTTATTATTATTCTATTACTCGGATTTTATCTCATCCCATTGTTCGTGTTATCCCCACTTTATCCTATGAAGAAGTATGAGAAAAATGGAAGTCAAGATATGTTTATGAAGATTAAATAATGTAATGCTTTATTTAGTACCATGTTTTTAGTTTTATGTACCTAGTCCTCCAAGATACTAAACTTTAAAATCATTGGATTTTAATATGATTCTTAAAATCATTCAATGATATGTGTAAAAGGCTAGGGTCTCTATATTCAACTAAATGTTCGTAAAATGTATTTTTCAAAAAAAGGGGTTTTAAGCATAAAAATAGATTTATTTTAATCATATGACCATAAAATTTATTTGATGGATTTAAAAATATTTATAAACATTTATATATTTAATATAGTTAGTTCTATTAATACCCATCGTTGTATCAGATAAAAGATATCTACAACTTAAAATAATATTATTAATAATATATTATTTTTCAGTAAAATTCAGTCTTTCATGAAAAATATGATTTTGAAGATCTCATTATTGTATGTCGAGTATGATATTGGATGTAGTATTAGTTTTAAGTTAAAATAACTATATAATTCATAAATATTAAAAAAATATGAAAAATATTTTTTCTATCATTAATTATGATGTTACATCCTTCCTCTATTTTGGATATTTCATGCTTTCAATTTTATTCACTTATTAAATAAGTGGGGATATTTATACCCCATAGCATTTTCAGATTCCCATGTTTTCTTCTCAACCACATGGTTTTTCTATAATACCACACCTTGTTGAATAACCTTATTCTACAACACTTGATCTCTAAGGTTAGGAACAAAAAGTTGTTGTTCCTCATAAGAAAAATTATCTTCCATATGAACTACTTCAGGGCTGGAAACATGAGTTGAATATGATACATAATTCCATAACATTGAATAATTAAATAAATTGTGTACCTAGGATAAAATTATAGTCAAGTTCACATGGTATTCAACGGATCCAAATTTCTTTAAGATTTTTTATGTTCAAATGAACCAATAAATCACCTTCAATTTCTTATCAAAATGCATCACACTATTCTATAGAGAAACATTGAGAAAGACATGATCACATAACTCAAAATATAGTTAGTTTCCTCTAGTTATCCACATAATATTTATTCATACTCTGAGTTGCCCTCAATTTTGGCTGGATCATATGAACATTCTCTACCGTCTCCTCTACCAACTCTGGTACCATTAACATGTTTTCTCATACATCATCCCAAAAACCTAGTGTTTGAAACTGATTTCCATATAATGCCTCAAATGGCACCGTCTATATATTGGAAGGGAAAAAATTATTATTAGGAAAATAAACTGAAGAAATATGTTGATCCCAACTTCCCTAGTGATCGATTGATCACGAACAAAGCCTATATTCCAAGGTCTCAATCCTTTTCTCTGCCGGTCCTTCAAATTGAGGTGGAAATACTATATTAAAATGTATTTTAGTACCCAATGACTTTTGAATACCTTTCAAAAAGTTCGATTTTTTCCCATGATCAATGTCTAATATAATGGAGAGAGGAACTCAATGTAACATGATAATATATTTTAGATATAGTGTTGAAATATACTCTAAATTCATCATATCTTAATTGGGAATAAAATGTAGATATTTATCTAATTGATCAACAATATCTCAAATCTCATTATTACCTTGAGAATTATTTGGAAATCCAACCATGAGATACATTGATATATTCTCACATTTCCACTCTAGAAATGGAAATGGATGATGCATCCCCTTAGGTAATTTTTATTTTTCTTGAACCATCTGAAAATTTGAACACATCATGGTAAAGTAAACAATGTATCTTTTAATTCCATACCACCAGTAATACTCCCCTTGATCTTTTGACATCATAGTGCTTCCCAGATGAATAAAAAAAAGAGAAATATTATCTTCATTCAATAACTCTATCCTTAAATATGAATCAAAACATGCACATAATCTTTTTCAAAATCATAAAAAACATAATTCATCAATATTAAATTCATAAATCTTAAAATTTATAATGAGTTCTACATTTTTTTAAAAATATTGATACACATTATGAGCCCTCTTAATTCTTTCTAACAAAGTCGACTGCACTGAAACCTATGAAAATAAATGATGTCCCTACAACCATAATTTTTAGGAAAAAATTCATCATATTATTAACCAATGTTCCACATTACAAATTTAACAATGTTAATGTAGAATTACTTTTTCAACTTAATGCATCATCCACCTTGTTTTCATTTCTAGGATGATAATGAATCGTGAAAAGAAAATTCCTAACTACTTCCAAGCATCTTCTCTATCTCATATTTAATTATTTATGAGTTAATTTATAATTCAAACATTTGTTACCTATATATATTTATCATTTTTCTCTATAAAAAAGATGAATAAAAATATTTTAATAATAAAATAGTAGATAATTTCAAATCATGTGTAGTGTAATTTTACTCATAAGGTTTTTGCTGGTGTGAGGCATAAGAAATTACCTCATAATTTTTTATCAAGACACAACCAAGTCCATTAAAAAATCATAACTATAGATGAATAATTAACCATTTTTGGAAGCGAAGGAAAAATACGAACATTCACCAATATTATTTTCAATTTTTGATGAAAATCATAAAATTATATTTTCCAGATGAACTTAACCCCTTTTCGAGTTAACATAGTCAGAGGTCAGGAAAACCTATAATTTTTTTAAACAAACTACAGGTAGTAACCCACTAATGTAAGAAAAATATGAATCATAGTAATATTTTTAGGTCTTTTCCATTCATTAATAGCGTTCATTTTAGTAGGATAAATAGTTGTTCTATATTTATAAACAATGGTACCCAAGAATGATTTTTTAACTACCAAAATTAACTCTTTCTAAGTTTCACATATATTTTATTTTATTCTATGGTTTACCAAAAAAACACTTATATTCCATTCATGTGCCTCTTGACTTTCATAAAATACCAATATTTCATCAATAAACAAAACTAAGAACTTATACATGAACTTATTAAAAATTATCTCTATAAGATCCATGAATACAGTAGGTTTATTAAATAATCCAAATGACAAAACTACAAATTAATAGTGGCTATATATAGTTCAAAATACAGTCTTCAAAATTTATCTTCCTTCATTTTCAATAGATGGTACCCCAAGATAATGTCAACCTCTGTAAAATAAAATGATCCCTAGATATAATATGTCTAATCATTGATATGTGTAAAACGATCTGTGTTCTAAATAGTGTTGATATTTAGGGCTTTATAATTGAGGAAAAGTCTCATTGATCCATCTTTATTTCTAACAAAAAAGATTGGAGAACCATATGGTGATGTTTTAGGATAGATGAGTCCCTTATCAATTATCTATTGTAATTTATATTTCAACTCTAAAATTTATGCAATAGTTATTTGATAAGGGGCTTTAAAAATAGTCTTAACATCAAGAATTAATACCACTGTAAACTCAACCCATTGATCACTACTACAAATATGCCCTTTATCAGTGCTAAAAATTACCTTTAACAGCGCTAGAAAAAGCACTGTTAAAGCTGGAGAAGATAGGGGGTCCCCTTTATCAGTGCTAAAAAAGCGCTGATAAAGACAACTTTTATCAGCGCTAAAAAAAAGCGCTGATAAAAGGGGTATTTTATCAGCGCTAAAAAAAGGGCTGATAAAAGTACCCCTTTATCAGCGCTTTTTTTAGCACTGGTAAAGGGGTCCTATATCAGCGCTTCTTTTATCATCGATTTCGTTTTAGTGCTGATAAAGGACCCATTTATCAGCTCTTTTAAAAAAGCGCTGTTAAAAGTTAAAAAATTTAAAAATTGAAAAAAAAATTGAAAAAAAATTGAAAAAAAATTAAAAAAAATTTAAAAAAATTAAAAAAATCATGCCAATCCTGGGGACTTTTATAGCGCTTAAGCCCCAATTTTAATAGCGCTTTCCACCCCCTTCAGTGCCTTGTACGCATCCCCTCCACCCTTTATCAGCGCTAGCACCCCACATCCACCCCCATGCGAGCGCCTCTGCCTCCAGTAGGTTTTGAACTAGAGACCTCCCCTATGCGCGCCTAAGCCCTTACCACTACTCTATTTTGATTTGTTTACTATTTCATGATATCTCTATTTATATATATATATAGTTATATTTATTCAAATAGTAATATATATATAGTTATATTAATATATATAGTTATATTAATATATATATAGTTATATTAATATATATAGTTATATTAATATATATATAGTTATGTTAATATATATAGTTATGTTAATATATATATATATTGTTATATTAATATATATATATAGTTATATTCATATATATATAGTTATATTCATATATATATAGATATATTAATATATATATTGTTATATTAATATATATATATAGTTATATTAATATATATATAGTTATATTAATATATATCTCTATTTATGTATATATATAGTTATATTTATTCGTATCGTAATATATATTTATATTAATATATCTATATATAGTTATATTAATATATATATATATAGTTATATTAATATATATCTCTATTTATATATATAGTTATATTTATTCGTATAGTAATATATATTTATATGAATATATATATATAGTTATATAAATATATATATTTATAGTGATATTAATATATATATATATTTATAGTGATATTAATATATATATTTATAGTAATATTAATATATATGTAGTTATATTAATATATATATATAGCTAGATTAATATATATATATATATAGTTAGATTAATATATAGGAATACAAATATTCATATATTTTTATTTTAAATAAAATGGATGTTAGTTATTTAGATAAAGCTAATATATTTTATATGTAAATATATTTTATTATTTATATTTATAATTAAATTTTTAGGTGTGAATATATTAAAAATATGTATATATTGTTATATATTTGGTTATAAATATTAGTGAATTATAAAAAATGATGAAATTTCAAAAACATAATTATAATATGAATGTAATTCCTTGGAATAAATTCAGTCCCCACCAAAAACATCTAATAATACCCCCTTAAATGAGGCTGAAAATCCACAAAATGTTAAAAAATCTGGGTACCCCGGCTAAAAACTCAGTTTTGGAGGCCTTCTAGGCCTCTTTTGTCCTCTAAAATCCATTTATTGGGGTCCCGCCTGGGTCATAGCAACGAAGAGCTCGTCGCACGCTTCTATTTGATATGTGGTAGAGCACAAACAGACACCCGTATCAAAAGTTATGGTTGTTTGAACTTTGAGTTGCATTTTCAACATATTTTGGATCTTTTTTAATTTTTTTTATTTCTTTAGTCTTTAAATTTTTATTAATTGACAATTAATCCATAATAATTAGAAAATTATTAATTAAAAAAAAAATTTGATTTTTAAGAATCCATTTTTACTAAATATCTTATTTATTAAGTATATTAACTGTAAATGTACATTTACACTTATCTAAAATATATTTAAAAATTATATATTATATTTATATCAATATAACTATATTTATATATTATTATATTATTATATTTTTTTAATTTTTTTGGAAGTCGACCCTTTATTAGCGCGGATAAAGGCCCTCCCTTTATTAGCGCTACAAAACAATCGGTGATAAAGGGGGTCCCTTTATCAGTGCTAAAAAAAGTGCTGATAAAGGGGGGGCTTCATCAGCGCTAAAAAAAGCGCTGATAAAGGGGTAATTTTATCAGCGCTGATAAAGGAACCCTTTATCAGAGCTTTTTTGAGCGCTGATAAAGCCTCCCCCCCCCTTTATCAGCGCTTTTTCGTTAGCGCTGATAAAAGGGGGCATTGGAAAAAAATTGTTTTTGTGGTGGTGGATTATGAATAAAACCTATAAAATCATTTGAAAAAATCCATGTATTTATTTATTAATAACACATAACCACTTTGAATAGTTTCTATATTTTCTATAATATGAAATTGGTAACTATCATTTCCCTCTCAATTCAATTTCTTAGCTTCTTTGTAAGTTATCAAAGTCTATAAATCATTGAACACCACTTTCTTAGCACTTCACTATACCATTTCTTGATAAAATGAAACCCAATCCATACCAAGAATGATATCAAACCCTACTATGGTAAAATCAACATGATTTTTATGAAATACCTTCTCGATGATGAAAATTTTAGGATTCATATAAATCTTGGTATCTTTAATACTTCCAACTTGAGTTTTTACCAATGGATATATCTTACATTCATTAGGTGATATTCCCAATTTACTTGAAAATTATATATGAAATGAAATAATGTGAAGATCCATATTCAAAGAGTGTATTGGTATAATTTGAATACATAAGTAAAAACTTTTCACCACTTCCTTTGATTTCCCAACATCAACTATAGTATTAGAAAATGACCTCCCAACACCTTTCTCTTTTATGTTTTTAAGATTTCCATCATGTGGAACTAACATTGGGCATGAATTAATATAATTAACCATCCCATTAAAGCTTAAATATCATACTATTGGATGGTTTCATTTACAACATTCTTTAATTCCTCAGGGTTCTTTTCATTACATTCATGGGACCTCTGAGAAAACATTCCACATCAATAACACTTCTCTGGTCTTTATAATACAGTCTCTGCGGTTATTTTTACAACACTAACTATTATTGGAACTTTATTTTCATTCCTCCAGATTTCTTTATTACATATTACTCCTTCACTTGGAATCCCAACCACTTATTATATTAATCATCAGGAGGCACATTAGCATCATAAAACTCCATCTCATACTTTTAAGAACAACGAAAAACTTGATCATAGATTATAAGTTCTCTCATGAATTTTTTTTTCATATAATTGGTTTCAATCGCAAGTAATATAGATTAATTTTGACATTAGTGTCTCAAATAAAATATTGCACATACTAGGTCAATATTTTAAGGTCTCATTCACATGAAGCTACATTTTCTCCATCTTTTTGCCTCTATTCCGGGAATTTTATTTCCATTCAATGTCGAACAAACATATGGAAATTTTATTCACGGAAAAGATCCTTGAATGTTTCCTATTCCTTGGAATCATGATAATTTTTCTCCCAGGTATTATTAACAAAATAACAAAATCTATTAGATACACCTTAATAATGATAAATGAAAAGTTTTACCTTTTATGTCCCAAAAATCATATGAGATCAAATATCATTTCCAGATCATTGATCCATACTTCAGTTATAAATTGGTAGATGATTCACTAAATGATTGAAGTTGTTTCCACATGAAATTCCCCACAAAAATATAGGTTCCATTAGGGTAGATTAGGTTAATCTCTAGCATGGGAACCACCACTATTTATATCCTAATTTAACTAAGACATTACAGCAACAAATTTCTCTATTTCGATTGAGAACATCATGAGATACTGATTTGGAATGATATCTTCTTCTTATTTACTTCCCCCACTACTTCCATACTTCCTATGAAGAAAACCATTCCAAATAGACATATTTTATATTAATAAATATGGTAATCATTAAATGCTATTAAATTTTAACATGAACATAAGTTAAAATATTTCAAGTCTAAGTTATTGATATTATACTAACCTCTAATCTTATTTAAACATCCATCATATACCAATGATAGGACCCCATTATTAAAAATTACATAATATAGAGTTTATTGAAAAAATTACTTTCAGTCACATTGATGGTCATTAAATGTTTATATTTTTAGAGATTTAGGCAATTTCTAATAAATAAAAAACCATATAATAAAAAGTGGACACTTCTGAATAGTTTCCATTATTCCACCATATAAAACACCTAAAAACGCATGAATTATTTTATTGAAAACCTTCAATACACTCAAGTTGACCTTTTACAACCCATTACTCATCATTAAATATTACGAAAAATATTAAAAAATAGTGGATGAGACCAAAAATTATCAGTAAGTGATATAAATGAATAAGACATCTAGTCCATTGATTTAAAGCAAGACTCATGAAAAAAAAAATCATTAAATCATAACATTTTACTCAAAAATATAAATTTCATTATTTATAAGATATCATTTATTTTACCTTTGGAAAACAAATGATTCCTATGAAAAAATATTAGAAAATATAGACAATTCATGTATGTACATGAGGAAACAATAACATTGAACCATTAAAGAATGACAACAGAATAATTAAATATTGTAATAACCATATGACCATCTTCTAATACAATTATTCTGACAATATAATCACTACCCATTGTATTTGAGAGCTATCTGTGTGCACGCATCATTAAGGTATAACAGGATCACTCCATGCTATGTGGGTGTGCCTATCATTTATATTATCCAATAACCACAAAATAAAAAAACATTTCATTATATGAAAAAAATTTAAACTCATATGAAAATCACTTTCAAATCATAAAATATAATTATCTTTCAGAAGACAATTTTTAACATAAATATTTCATTCATTTGAAAAACCATGATCAATAACAGAATACCCAAAAAGATAATGTGGGTTTTCCATTTATAAAAATATGAAATAATTAAAATGAATGAAAAAATATATAAATAACAACCCCAGCTATAGAATATTCATTTTTGATTTGTACGTTAGGAATAAAACATTCCCTTTATGGTTTGTAAAAATATTCTGTGTAAAACACATAAAAAGGCTCGTTTATGAATAAATTTGAATGAAACTAAAAACATAAGTAATATATCGTTTTATTATCCTTTTGTATAAACATATTAATCAATATCAATAAAATTTACATGGAGGATAAGTATTGGAAATTAAATCCTAAAACATATTAATAGAAATTTTTATATCAAAGTGTCTCATAGTACTTTGATATATTGGAATCATAAAAAATTAAATAATATCTCTGAAAAATATATTAAATATCATGAGTACATTGAAAATTAATTATAAAAAAGGTAGAGGGGCTTAATATATTTCTTATAAAATAATTAATGTGCATAACATCAAGATATGTCTCAATGAATGGAAATTAAGGAGAAATCTATTACCTTGAGTCTGACTTGTCTTGTGTATCTTTATCTTCTTAGATAATTAACACATATTAATTATTTATATGATTTATAACCTTTTTCTAGTTTTTAATTAATTTTAGTACACTTATTAAATTTTTTAAACAACTACTTAAACAATTTTGTTTATGTTAGGTGTTTAGGACAATTTTAGGTTAATGTGTCTAAAATGACCTTGGCCAGTCAACTATGGTCAAGGCGTTCATTATATAAAAATATATAGAGTACAAATCATGAATTAATTATCATATTTATAGATAAATTATATTTGTAAAACCAATCATGAAATAAGGTTATTAAAAATGAACCAGTGTTACAATCATGGAGACTGTAGGTTGTACGTGCACAAAAGTAACATTCCAATTTTTCAATGATAATTATGGAAAAAGGGTAAGTAATATTTATCATTCAATAATAACAATTATAACATAAATAATATTTTATTTAATCATAAATATTTCTATATTGAATTATTTTTATGTAATGAGAATCACATCTTATTAGGAAGGTGATAGTCCATGTGACCACGAACGACGTTATTGCTTTTTTAATTGTGTGATAGGGTGTTAACAAAATGATATATTATATTTAGATAAAGGTAATTATATAATTAATATCATATATATATATATATCATTTATGTAATGTAATTTTAATTATATCTATCTTTAATACAATCAATGTAATGTTTAAATGTATCACATTGCTTTGAGGAGGCGGTTGTCCACACATCCAGAAAAGATGTTATCATATTCCTATATAATAGAATTATTTATTCTATAAGTTATATAACAATTAAGGTGGTATAATGAAATCATAAATATAATATACACCATATAAATATTGTTTTTTTGCCTTAATTACCTACCATGATAGGTGGTAAAGGAAAAAAGGAACTATATCATTTCACGAGGTGGTAGTCTGCAGTACACACATATGTTATGTTCGTTACAAATATGAGGGAATAATTTGTATGAGTAGGTATAACGGTAAAAATAATAACGTATCTGTTGGTTCCACAATATCAAATATGATTATATGTTGGGGGGGATCATGGTATAATAGATTAAAACAACATCCCCTTTTGATCATGTTTTGTTGTCAAAAAATATCTCTTTTCTCTGTTTCCTGTAAAAAATTATGAATAGAAATTAAAGCATAAAAGAGGAAAAAAATATTTAAATGGTTAAAACTCACTAGGATACATCCAAGGACCATTCAATGACAATTTTCTAATGTATCAAATCCACTAAAAGTTTACTATTTTTTAGAATATTCGTATTGGACTCGTTGTCCCTCTTGTTTTACAACCAATCACAATTTTGAAGCTCGGTTCTCTATTAACTAAAGTGTGCTATGTTATTATTTATAAGATCCAATTGTAGTTTATAGATTTTTATATTCCCCCATTACATCTAATGAATGCATCTTCTACTATATTTGTATTCTATATTGAAGTCCCACATTCATCCACAGATGAGTATCGCTTTACCACATATGTACTGGGCAACTCGAAATATTTCATGCAGCCCTTACTATCTATTACACATAACAATAATGCATTTCATGAAAGATATTAATTGGTTTGGTATATGTGTCTAGGTCATTATGACTCTTATGGTTAATGTTTTACCACTAAGTAAAAACATTTTCCCTTAATTATTATATTAAATTTTAATTACATTGAATATTATTTTTTGTCAAAAAATATATGGAAATTATTATAAATTATAAATTATGAATATTCCAAGTATGGGGTCCATTTTTGAAAATTATAATAAGTGAATTTCCAGAAATTAATTTAAAAATAATCCCACTAACGGGACGACAGAGCAGGATTTTAAAGTAAAAATATTCAAATGTTCTCTATGTATTTATATCTAAATTCAAGGTGTAACTATTTAAAATTACATAAAATTTTTTAAATGATATAAAATTTCAATAATTATACTTTAATATAGATTATATCTTTTATTTAATTATATAAATTATTTACATCAAAAAACAGTTTTCAATTAAAATTATGTATTATTTACTATTCATCAAAATATGAATGGTCTCAGCAAAAACATAAAATAATCCCTAGTAAATTATGATATCCCAATTTCCAAAATAAATTTTATTTTTTAATATAAATAATATTAATTTTTTAAGAAGTTATTTTTAAAATAGGTGCGCCACTAAATCGATGTAAGCCTTCTGTATAGAAAATATAGAGTTTTAAGCGTAAAAATGGATTTATTCTTAAATTATACACATAAAATTTATTGCAAGAATGTAAAAATATTTATAAAAATGTGTAAACATATTATAGTTAGTTTTATTCACACAAAAAAATAAAAAATATATTAAATTACTACCATATAATATAATAATTTGAACAGTATATTATTGCTCGATATAACTTAATCTTCTATGAAATGCCAGATTTCAAAGAACCCATTACTGCATGTTTGGTAATATATTTCATGTAGAGTCACTTTTTTGGTAAAAATACAATATAATTCATAAATATTAATAAATATGAAGATTTATTGTTTCATTACCTAGGGTGTTATAGTACAAGTGAACACTTAGGTATGTACTTAATCCAGATCGATATTTGGAACACATCGTGAATATGGGAGTGATTTATTGGAATCGCTAACCGATAGTAAAGTATTTGGATATGATCATTAATTTATAATGGATATATATACCTAGGAATATGTTTTACAGTCTTTAAAAATTTCATTTCCTTCTTCCATTGAAAAATCTTTAGAGACACCTTTCCACCAAATTTTAATTCAAAATCATACTGATGAATGTCAACGTAGATTTTCTTCTAACATTGTGATGCCCTTATGTGTTGATAAATTTCTATAACTCTCTCTACCATTTCTATATCTATTAAAGGTCCCAATATCTTGTTTTATCCAAAATAATTCCAATAATTTTGAGATCTATACATCTTTCCATAGATATCTTCATAAGGATCAATCTGAATGATTGAGTGAAAGCTATTATGGAATGGATACTCCATTAGTGGAGGGTATTTATCCCAAAACATTAATAATTTAGATAAAATGATCTCAACATATCCTATAGGTATTTTATTGTTCTCTTGGACCTAATATATTTCTTAGGATGATGAACAATGCTAAAACTCAACTATGTATTAATATCTTATTAAAGAGTTCTATAGAGCGTCAAGGTAAATTTGAGATCATGATAACATAAAATTGAAAGTGACACTCCATTAAAAATTAACACTTACTTAATGTATCTCCTAGAAGTATGATACAATGATTAATATTCTATGATAGTGATTATGTTTGATGACATTGTAAGGTGATCAACTACAAACCATATAACATTATTCCCTTGAGATGTTTTGAGGAGTCTGATAACAAAATCTATGGTGGTGTTTTTTATTTCTATTATGGTATAGGTAGTGGATGTAAAATTCCCTTTGGATTTTGTATCTCAGCATTTCTAACAAACCAATAACTAGGATAAAAACTCTACTATATCTCTCTTTATTCCATCTAACTATTAATAATATCTCAAGTATCTATGCATATTACTACTTCAAGGATGAATATAAAGTAAGTAACTACAAGTTTACACTAACAACTGTTATAAATTTGGTATGGATGAAAAAAACAAGGTTATTGAACCTTATCATTCCATCATGACAAGGTTAAACTCATGAATATTTTAAATTTTCTCCCCTACATCATCCATCTTAGCTTATTTAATCATCACTTGGATTGATGGTTGAACCTTAAATTGGGAAATATTACATTTTCTCCTTCCTTCTATAATTCATGATCCATCCTTTCAAAATAATGAAATAATTGATCTTATTTGATCCTCATCATGAATAATCTATCAAGATTTATTTGACTCAAGGAATCATACACCTTGTTCAATTTCCTTACCTGGTAATGTATTCAGTAGTCATAATCATTAATCATCTCTAACCATCTTATCTAGTTCATATTCAACTCATTATATATGAATATATACATTAAGATTTTGTGATTGGTATATATATCACACTTTAATCTATAAATATAACACCTCCATATCATTATAGAAAAAAGTCCATAGCTATTTCCAAACCATAATTTAGGTAATTCTTCTCTTGAACCTTCAATATTTAATCATACAGAAGCTATAAATATGTCATTTTGTGTAGGAAAGTATCACAATCCCTTTAGGGATGCATCATTATAGATTGAAAACACTTCATCGCTATTTGGAAATGTAAGAACAAGTGAGATGATTAGTATTCTCTTCAGTTCCTTGAAATTTTTCTAACATTCATCTATCTTGATGAACATGGATCCCTTCCAAATTAACATGGTGTATGGATTAGATAATCATTATAAATTATACATAAACCATCCATAATATCCATAAAAACAAAGAAAATTATTTATCTCAGTAATTGTGGTAGGTTCGAAAGAATATATAATATCCTTCGTATTTTATTGATCTATAGAGAGACCATCTCGTAAGATTGTATGTCTCAAAAAGGAAATCAGTTATAGCCAAAATTCATTTTTTTATAAAAATTATCATATATTTTATGCCTCCTTAGAGCCTTTGGTAACAGTCTCAACTGGTCATCATGTCCTTCCATACACATTGTTTTAATAATAAAATCATCTACAAAGAACCACCTATTGATCAAGGTAACATATAAAGACTATACTTATTAAATACATAATGATAGAGGGTTCGTTAGTATGAACTAATAGAAACAATATATATTCACAATGTCCAAACATTTCAAATAATTATTTCTTGTGTATATCCCCCTTCTTGACCCTTAATTGATGATAACTAAAATGAAGTCCAATCTTGGAAAAGTATTGAGATCTATAGTGTTGATTGAACATGTTATCCATATGTGGTATAAGATACTTTTTATTGATCTCCATCTTGTTTGACTCTTAATAATCAATACAAGGTCACATCAAAAAAATTTGTATTTTTAACAAAAAGAATATTTTAACTCCAAGGTGTTACACCTATCAAAATGAATCCCTTCTCGAGGTTCTCATGGTGTTCCTTGTTTAATGACCAAAACTCAATCATGAACATTCTTGAGGGATTCTTTAAAATAGACGTGGCACATGGTATAAGATCTTTTCCAAACCCAAAATCACATTTTAGTGGATGTCTAGGTTAGTCACATGAAAATACATAAAAACACTCCCATAAAATGGGAATATCATCGATGTTTTGTGCCTCCCAAACCAACTAATACAATCACTGCTCTTGGATAGGATTCAAAATGAATATAATGGATGTGATTTATATCATATGTTCATATTTATCATTTCACTGATCGAAGAACATATGTTATTTGAGAATATGAAATGTGAATTACCTTCTTAGAAGTAATGAAGTATTTTTCTAGATAAATTCAATTCCTTCATAAGAAAACATCAAATTAAATATACGGAAGAATAACATGATTTATAGAAAGCACATTATCGCAATGTTTTAATAGATAAGAATCAAATACATGAGATGTCATCATCATACCATTAAGTGAATTCACTAGTAATTCTCAATATAATAATTTGGGTAGAATCTGGATACCCTTATAAAATTCTTCAGATATGAATTAATGGGAATTTCTTGATTCCAATAAGATATTAGTAGCTCTAGAGTGTATGGTAAGCTTAACTTTCACGAAATTATTATCCAACCCTTTGTTAGAAATAACGGTCACATGAGAATTCCCATTTTCTCTTAGCTTAAGACGATTTTGACATCTATCACCATCATTAACCTTTGGATTTTTGCAGTAATAGCATAATGACCATACACCATTCATTTTAAATGCTGGAGTGTGGGTGGTAAATTATGTGTATATTTCTACCTATTTTCACCATTATCTAACACCTTCCTAACACTTCGATATTCAATTTACGAATGATCTTCCTTTCCATATATAAATTTTTTTCCTTCCCCCTTAATAAATTTTTCTCCATGATTCCTTCCACTCATGGAGAATGAAATAAGTCTCATATTCTTTTCTCTATGGTATTTAGGGGATCCATTGATATATTTATTCCATTTCTTGTGAAAACCATGATATTTATGGGTAATTACGATCTCTATTTCCTCCTTGAGAGGATATATAACAGTTTATATATATATATAAATACCTTATAACTAATTTCATTTTGCTAATTGTTTTTAAGACTTAGATGAATTAATAAACCTTACTTTTTGGTTGGATGAAAATTTTGAAAATTTACCTCACAAGTCTTGAAAAATTTTCTCATCAGTACGAGTAGATTCATCATCCTTCTGATTTAACACAAGGAACTCCATCCCAAAATTTACACAAAAAACTATAAGGGAATTAATTGTTGAAAAATAATATCATAATCTTTACCCAGGTCATGGATTATATTCCATAATGATCCCTTTTTTATACATGATGAGAGACATCACTAACCCTCTTCCCCTTCCAAATGAAAGAGATCTAAAATTCATTTTTCATATTCGGGGCATTGGATAATTAGAAATACACTTTTAGTGGTACTAATACATTTCTCAAAAACTAGTGGACTAATGAATCCACTAAAGGAAAGTACACATTTCCTCATGAAAAAATAATTATAAATTTTTTCCTACATTCCTCATTTAGATGTTTTTTATGATTCATAGCTTGAGAAATTATGGTGAACATAAAAATAAGATTTTATATTCCATATCCAATAATGTTTGACTCCTCAGGAAGAAAATCATCTAATTGAGTATCACACTCAGGATTAACACGTTTTTGGGGTCATAAAATTGAAAAAACTCTAAATTATAGTGTATAAAACAATAATTACAGTGGGGAACCATATAATAATGAAAAATCACATATAGGATGTCTAAATTATAGCGCATTGTTTTAATATATGACACTGTAGACATAAAATAAGACATTCATTTCCATTATTCAAATCATTCATGATTTTTTTCAAAGACTTTGTGAATTTATAAATCATATCCATTGGGAGTGTCAATACGGGTGTCCAGAAAGGCCTACAATCATGTAAAAGATATTTATTGAGTCCATATCAATGTGCCCTTTTTCGATTTGTTACTACTAGATAACTATATACCAATTCCACATCCATTTTTGGAATGAATGAAAATCTATAATTTCTTGGTAACCAGTTGATTAATCCCTTACCCAAATTCTAGGACATTTTCCTATACTTCGACACACCGTTAAAATTATCTATAAAATTATCACTATGGATATCCCTAATTTCTTTTCATCATATCTTGAAAAGTTTAATTAAAACTATCCTTTAACACCAAAATTAAATTCCCCAACATCTCCAATATAGATACTATTTATTTTTAGATTAATATTGACGACATTACAAAAACACATGTTCAAGGATCATAAAGGTATAGTGGCTTTGGAAACATGGGAACATAAAAATACGGACCTTCAGTGAGATACATCATATCCCACTAGGTTTTTGAAAAAGATAATCCTTATTTGGAAAATAATACACAATAACATTCATCATAACCTAGTGAAAACAGACATAATTAAGGGTGATCTGAGATGCTCAATAAGCCTATGTAAGAGAGATTCCAATATATCATGAGTATAAGGGTATGTGAACATGAAAGTAACATTTGAAAACCATAACATGCATATATTAGAGCATAAAATAGAGTCATCGAATAAATATTTGTAGTTTATAATACATGAATAATAATGGAATAAAAAACGAACCATGAGAATATAACATTGATATATGACATATTTTTTTAGCATACAAATAAAATTTCCCTAGTATATTATGGATCATTTGAAAGGATAATATAGTGGAATGTGTTCACTCTTCAAACCATCATAATAGTCAAGGTTCACTAACTAGACAATAATAGTTGATAGAGACCCTTACTAAATCAAGGTCACTTGTTATTCCGTTCATGTTTATCTTATGATATTTCTATCTTTACCTAATGAATTGTATGGATATATTGGTCCCAAGAATGACATAATGAAAATTATACATACTTTCACCAGAATATCATAAAGAATATATCATATCAGAACTCATTAAAAGGAATGAGTTTAATAAAACATTATATAATATTATAACTTATGGAAAATAAATAGGTTTTATAACCATTTTGACATTTTATAATAGAATTACTTATTGAAAAAGAAGTAGGTTTCATATTAATTTTATAATGGTATATCTTATGGAAGAGAAATGGGTTCCATAAAAATATTTTCATAATAAAAATAAACCATTTATATAATCAATAAAAATGGTTAATTTGGATTATATCCCTAGTAAAAGAGAAGTTACATAAAATAATTTCATCTAAGATGGAAATTATTTTGAAAGAAAAACTATTTGAACATTCATTGATAGAAATATCATTACATTAAAAATAATTTATTTTGGAATTAAAAATACATAAAATTTTATGGAAATCCATTTCATTGAAAATAAACCTAAAATATAGTAATGTAAGATTAAAAATTTAATTTACCTCACAACAAGAAATTTTATTCATTCCTTACATGTTAAAATAAATACACCTTCGATATTGTTTTATAATATAAATAATATTATTATAAATATATAATATAACTATAATTATATATAGCATACTATATTATATTTTATTATGACCTTTTATTACCCGTTTTTTAACAATTTTATTTTTAAATCATGGTTTATGAAATAACTACATTGTATCTTATATATGTTATGATTTGATATTTTCATTGCTATAAATTTTAAAATGTTTAATTAATATATATAATCTTAAATATTATATTTATCATATATATCCCGTATATATGTATTTAGATTAATCCATAAATGTTAGAGATAGAAAATGAAATAAATCATTCATAGAGACTGTAGGTTGAATGTACACAAGAACACTATTTCCATTTTCATGATGGATTGAACGAATGAAAGGAAAAAAATAAATAAAAATTATTGAATAATTTTTATGTCATATATATAGTAGCTATTCATTAATTACTTCCTTATTACCTTTCATGTAAAACATGAACAAATAACTTATTATCATGACATGGTTGCCCGCCGTACACAAGAGTGACATTATCATATTTGCGAAAATTGGAAAGTAAGAAGTTATATGTGATATCATAATTTTATAAGCATAATAATATCATAAATATCATATATAGACATTAAATCCAACATTCTATATATCATTGATAAGTACTGATGGAAAACTAATAACATCTGTTCATGCGGTTGTAGTCCTCTGTACACATGAATGATGATTTCATATTCCATTTAATGGAGGATGAGATGAATATTAGATATGTTCTTAAAAATAATAATTTAATTGGTTGTACTGAGGTTATTATTATAAGGCCCCAGCCTTAAACCTTACTTAATATTGAATTAAAAGAATAATTCACGTTGAGGATATTTTCAGGTTTAGAGTTTTAGAGAATTAGAACATAACTATTACATCTCAAAAGATTACAAAGTAGTCACTTATACTAAGTTTCCATAATAAAAAAAACTCTTGAAAGAAACATGTCTAGTTCCATGTTTTATATAGCATGACATTCCCTTGATCCCATCCTTGACCTTATTCCACATTAAGTCCTGTGAAAAACATTTCAAAAAAACTTGGGGTGAGCATAAAAAGCTCAGTAAGGGATACACAAAGAATGAAAACTATTAGTTTTTCAAAATCAAGTAAACCATGTATACTCTATCAAAGTAATACCTTCACCTTCATGAAGTAGTAAAAACTCTTCACTGAATAAAGTATCATTACTTACCTTTTTGTAACCAAAGTATTACCATAAAACCCATATAAATAACACATAACATATATAAAGGTAAATTGGGACATAAACATACTTAAGTGGAATAACCATACGGTCGACTTCCACACATATCACTTAATGGAATAGCCATACGGCCAATTTCCATACATACTTAATGGAATAGCCATACGGGCGACTTCTATACCCAATGCATTGGAGGTTATAACGTAACCACCCGTCCTGGTATTCACGGCACCACCCGTCATATGGTTTATAACGTAACCACCCGTTAAAATGTCCAAGTACCAATATAAAATCATAAAACATAAAACCAATACAAAGGAATGATAACATTTCCATATTTCAATCACAATATATCATAAATATATTGACATAATAGAATCCTTTTTCAAAACCATTTTCAATACCAAAATGCATAAAAGAGTATATGGTATTTATTTTATTCTAAAAACATTACGGCTTGTTGAGAAAGCCAAAGACCAAATAATACTCGCGGCGGCGGAAAAGGTCGTTGTCACCGCGTACGTTAAAAAAACATTCCTTTTTGTCATTTAGTAAAACGCTTCGTAGAAAAAGATTCCTTTTGTATAAAAGTAAAAGTCAAAGGTGTTTATACACCGTATAAAAGAAAGTTGTGTATAAAACGAAATATGCCTCAATGAAAAGAGATTGAGACGAAGTCCCTTACCTCGGGTCCGACTTGACTCGATCGTTCTTTAACGTCCTGAATAATAAACTTGAGTTAATTTATACTTGATTAAGAACCTTTTTAAATTTCATTATTCCTTTTATATCACTTATTTCCGTGTTATAAACATTATGTAACCATTTAAGTTAATAATGTTTGTTTTCTCAATATTTGGTTCTTAAGTCGAAAGTGGACTTCTTACAATTACATGTTGTTCGTGTGGTCAAAGGTTCTTTATATCCAGAATGAAATTCCTGATTTGGATATCATATATATCATATATATCCAGAATATACATGTATTTATAATATTACATAATCATTTAGAGGTAAGAAATGAAATGCACCGTTCATGGAGACGGTAAGCCGTACGTACGCATGAACGCTACTTTCATTTCTTTGTCATATTAATGGAATTAAAACTAAATGAGAGGTATGTATATTTTAATTCCAGAATTATATTCATCATTTATATATATCATTAATTATATATATCCATTATATACATGTACTTTTAATAGTACATTACATTTGGGGATAAGAAATGAAATGCACCGTTCATGGAGACGGTAAGCCGTACATACGCATGAACACTACTTTCATTTCTATCTCATACTTTAATGGAAAGAAATAATAATGATATATAGGTATATTATAATTACAGTATAACATCATATATAATAACTTTAAATCCATCCTTTACACGTCCCACATATGGCATTAACGAATCACATCACTTTGAGGGGGCGGTAGTCCGCACTTCCTTAAATGAAGATATCGTGTTTACCCATAATGGAAACCATAAAGGTATACCCAAAATGAAAAATACATAAGCTTAATGAAAAAATAAACATATTATATATCATATATAAAAATAGTGACATCATAATGGCCACCCTTGAAGGTGTTAAATGAGTATTGAACAATCATCGTTTCGGGAGGCAGAATTTCGCCATCCACAGAAACCGTATGTTCTTTAACCATTTGATGTAGTTGTGTGAGAGTGTAGCTCGAATAAATCTTATAAAAACATCCTAGTATATTTAAGATACTGGTGTTGTTACAAAATAAGTAAATAAAAAGAGTTTAGAGGGTTGGAGAAGCAAAATAAAACAAATGAACAAGAGAGAATGAATTACCTTTAAAAGTGTAACTCCTTTTTATTTGAGACTAAAGGCTTCCTTTGAAAGGATTATTCCCAAAGGGAATCCTCTAGGATGAGGATAGGGATGTGGAGAGAGTAAATGGGCAGGGGTTGGCCGAGCCAAAGGCTTGAGGAGTGTGTGAAATGAGGTAGAGGTGGGGGCCTTTTATAAGAGGAGAGGAGGGGCACTTTTGGAAAGTAAAGAAATATTACTTTATTTGAAAATGTGTTTCGGTTTTCAAAGGTCCCACATTGATATAATTTGTGGATAAGGTGATAAGGGTTCTAAATCCACCCATCCAATAAGTTTTGGACATGTGTAGTTCCTAGATTTTACATTATCTTTCCATTTTATTTAAATCGTCAAATAATGATGTCATCGCTGCATCATTATTATGTCATAAATAATTTAATTTATTTAATGTCTAAAAATTATAAAAAAAATACTATGATGTAGGAAATCTTTTTATCTTTCCAATTACTATTTATAATAAAAAATATGATCTTTATAACCCCATGTAAAAATTGTTTTTGTAAAACATATTATGTTTGTGTCATTTTTACTTTTACATTAAATAAAAAGTTATTTATGTCATTTCCCAACCAAAGTGTCTCCATGGGGTCCCCAAGTTGACCCATGGCTTGTCTTGGTCGGCCATGACACAACCAATTATGGTAGGACATGTGTAAAGCTCATCTTATTTTCTTAAAACATTATTTTTACCTTAAACTACACTAATTACCACTAATCGCGATTAAGAACTTAATAAGTTACTATTCACCAAAAAATTATTATAATCTCATTGAACCACATTTTACTTCTTAATGACAACCATGTATGTCGGATTTTTGAAATTCAAAACACAATGATGGCAAAATTTCATTTAAACGGAAAATCAGTCTTTATAAGTACCACTTAGTGGTTTCACTATTCATCAAAAATTGAAGTTTTTCAGAAAATTACCAAAAATTCACCCTAAGCTATATTTGATATTACGAATTCAAAAATGAAGTCTATTATAAAAAATTCAAGACATATAAGTCACATTAATTAATTTAATAATTAATTCCCACTGTCAGAGCAAATAGCGTGTTTTTATGAAACAATAAGTATCAAAAGATTGACACTAGTTTAAGTCCGATTTCAAAGTGAAATTAATTCCAACGACCACTATTGGATTTAATGGTAAAAATATTTTCTAATTTCACTTTAAAACCAATTCAAAAGATAATCTAATCATATAAATAAATTAGATTAAAAAGAGGTTTTGAATTAAAATACAACATTTTACACTATTCATTAAAAAAATGAACTTTATCAGAAAGGTACCAAAAATTTACACAAAGTAAATTTTGATATCCTGATTCTAAAGAAGAGTTATATTTGGTCCAATAGAATTTATAAGATCGATCAAAACTATATTTAAAGACGGTTCTCCGTCAGAAGGTGATAAGTGGACCTTTCGTGAAAATTAGGGTATAAATGCCTAAAATTGAACTCTTTCCGTATTTTAAGCCTTTATCATTTATTGGGTAAATGTAAAAACATTTAAAAACATATATAATCATATTTTAGTTATTTCTATCCATTCCCGCCAGTACAACGGCTACTCGTTAACTAACATTTAAAATAATATTATTTTATTACTTGTGTGCAACGTAAGTTTTCAAAGAAACTCATCGTTGCGTACTGAGTACGCTATCGAACGTAGAAACCCCTTTTAATTAAAATTAATAGTTAATTCGTAAATATTAATAAATATGAAAATTCTTTATTCTTTATTTACCTGGGATGTTACAATTATATCCTAAATTTTTTAATTATAATTGAATCATGTGGATATATAAATAAAATAAAATTCTCGTTTTGGGATGTAACCTATTTTTAGAAAAAATTTCTTACTTCTCCCCAAAAACCTTCCGAGGTTGGATTTATGATATAAAAGGATTATAGGATTTTTAGTGGAGAGTAGTGAATAGATTTATTTGTGTATTGTATGGGAAAAATTGTTTCAAAATTTTTAATTGGATATTAGAGGGGGTGACCTTTTATTATTTACATGCCTTGGACACTATAAATATTGAAAAAAAAATGGTTTACCCAATTTCCATACTTATCACAAAGATACAGAATGGATGATTCTCAAGAATAAGACCTGAAAATTTAGAAATATGGATATATAATAGGAGTTTTAAATATTTTTGGTCATTTTTAACAAATTTTTTTTTGATTATCCTCATGGTAAAAACATTTTACATTTACTATATTAAATAATTTTTACTATTTTTACTATTAATTATTGTTGTAAGGGACCAGATATGCGTAGTATTATCCTTTACATAGTCCCAAATATCATAATTTTTGGAAGATTCCTATATCATGTTTGGAGGGGTTGATCTGCTAAAAATATAGAAACATGGATATTTCTGGTTGTATAATATTTACAGGCTGTGTAAGTGAGTTTCACAGCTTTTTTGATGAGTTTCATGAAATGTATAAATTCTATGTCAAATTACACAAGGAGATTTATTTTTCATTAGAAATAAAAATATATATACATTTACATGGTGTGTTTGTTTTACACACCTTGTAAATTTCATATGTAGCTCACTTATAAAAGTTATAGTGGATAGGGAGTTCTCAAACCTTACACCTCTCTCGAGCTTTAAGAAGTCAACAACCCTCTTCCTAGGGGGTTTTGGATCCAATTTATGGGGATGAATTCTTTTCTTTTTTCTATGACTTGTGGTGATCAAGGGTGTGTTCTTCTATCATTTTCTAGTGGGTTATCCCTGATTGGTCCCATTTCCTCCCATTTTTTCTCACCACACAATGAAGGGTCATATTCCATGTTTCTAATTGGGATTATTTTTTGATTTTGTTGCATTTTTGGAATGAATAATTTTTATATATTTTAGTTTATTTTGGGAGATTTAATTGAGATTTCAAATGTTTTTCCATTATCATAGGAAGAACGTTGACACATCTCTAGTAAGGGATTAATTAATTACCTTTTTATTTACATGTAATAATAAATTAAACTTGGTTTATCACTCTGGATGGTGATGTAATTAATCTAATAAAGGTTTTATCAGATTACTAACGAAAAGGATTTTAGTGATCACATGGTGTTCTCTATATCATAATGATGGGTTGCCTCTTGATTTTATGGATTGTGTGATACTTATTATATGGTTTGTAAGCATTATGTGATTCTTGTGTTACCATTTTTAAATTTTTTAAGAATGTAAATAAATAATAAGTTGATTAATATTTTGTGTTACTAATAAATTATTGAATAAGGAAGTTTATAATATGATGGTCATTGTAATTTGATAATGATCAATTTGATGTGATGTGAATGTATAATTAAATGTGATCTTCCATGTGATTAATTTAATTGATAAAAAATGTAAATCATGATAATTATGGTTGATGATAATTTTAAAAAGGTATGTTAAATGAGAATGGTATATCACAAAACATGATAAAATAGGATAAAATGCTTGAGGGAATAATTAGATTTTGATATCTTACAACAACTTAATTTCCTTAGTTTCCCATAGTTTGAACCTATGAATAATGAATCATTTAATTCAATGTAGAATAAAAAAAATTTCTTTGATATAGGTAGTTTCTAGGGAATTAGTTTCCTATCTTCTTGAGAAGTAATAGTTCCTTGTGTTTGGAGTGGTTAGAGCTCATTTATGTGTGAAGTTTGATGACTTTTTTTTGGGAATAAATTGCCCTATTGATTATAATTTTCTCTTTCTACCTTATGTTGTGATCTTGATGTGATATTCACTATGATATGTGATATAAATAAGAGAGTATCATATGTGATATAAGCCCAAGAAGGTAGATCCTAGGATAGATGATGCGATGTGGGAGGGGGGCCATTTTTTATTGCAGTAGTTCATTTCTATGATGGTGAGATGCATCAGAATATGTTGTGAAAATTAAGGATGGTGCTAGTGATGATGGAATGAGTTGAATATGGGATTACACATTTATCTGATTTTGTGATCTAGGATTCTAATTTATGAATCTATTTTGTTGCTGATAGTTGGGTTTATTATCTTATCTTAATTCATTTCGATGCTATTTGAGGTAGTTGGGTGTCCTTGGTTGCATGTATCCTATTGGGGGTAGATTAAGATGGTTTTACAAGATTACCTAGATATGTAATGGTAAAAAAATTAATTAAATAATTATTAACCTACGAGGTTTGTGTTTATGGAATAAAAATGCTAAAATACAATGCTCTACAGAAACCATGGACCCAGTTTCGAATATACCTGTATGGAATGGAATTTAATCTGATGATTAATGTAATGTAATGTGGAATAATTCTAATATTAAATAAATAAATTAACTAAAGGAAAATAATAGAAATGAAATTATTAATTAATTTATCTCTTTTAAATGTATGCGTGCTTATAAGATATATGGTCTTATCAATAGTATTCGAGAGACCAAGAAATTTTAGTTATAATATAGTACAATATAGAGATATCCTATAGTTTGGTTATATGATATATTATATCATTTACATTATGTGATCTCATATGCTACCCCTCCCTTTAATGTTAGAGAAACTGAAAACCGGTGGACTGTGGGAGGGCGGTTTCCCCAACATCCTCATGTTGGGATGTATGGATAACTACCCCCCCCCCCCCTCTAGCACCACACTCTCCTCTAATGTAACATCTCTAAACCTAGTATCCCGAATCAAGATTCTAAATTTATTAAATTGAAAAAAGTTGAAATGAATCACATGCAAAATGACTAAATAGTTTAGTAGTTTTAAAAAACTAGATTCATTCCCAGATCATACATTAAAATTCTAATCATAAAATACAATATAGAAATTCATCTGAGAATAATTTCATTTCCATAAATTATCCCTATATATCAATCATAATAAACTTATTAGAATACATAGGAAAAACTAATCATAAGAAAACAATGATCTAAAATGGTTAGTAGGGGTAAATATATAGAGGAATCTATCATAAACAAGAATAAATGATTATAGAAATGTAAATAACTAAAACATCATCCATTATATCACAATCTTGAACCTAATATTATAGAATAAATTATGATCAAATAAAACCATATAAATAATTACCATAAGCTAGAAAACAGAATCATGAATATTCTACATGTTAAATAATCACATAGAAACCAATTATTAATCTCATAATGTGTGAATTCATAATTCATGATGTAAAAACCATACCATTAAGACCTCAACCAAGTTGTCTACATAAATGGGGATGGCCTAGGCCAAAACCATGGTATCTTTTTTTTATGAGACCTACTAATGCATCTAAGGGATATATGAGGCCCCTACCCATCATTTACAAATTCCATTATATTACTCATATAAAATTGGTGAATCATAATCAATATATTAATTAGTATTGAAACAAGTATTCAAAATGTAAATAAGTATCCCTATTAAATATTCAGAATCACAGACCATCTAGAGTAATATGATGAATGGTATCAAAATAGTACACCCTAAGTCTAATTAATAAATGAATGTTAAATAAAATATGGTATATGGTACTAAATCTAATTAATCTAAATAAATCACAAGATTAAACAAATAATTTTTTCATATATGAAAATACTTAAAATGATATCACTGAAAAATAGTTTTGGAAAATAAAAATTTTCCCTTTGAAAAAAATTTATTTTTATAGTGTTGTGCAATTATAAAAGAAAAAAATTATTTAAAAATAACCATGAAAAATTTTAAAGTGTTATATGAATAATTATGGAATTATGATGGTCGGAAAATCCACTCATGTTGGACAATTTAAAAGACCATTCCTCTTATATTTTATACAGAAAATCCTCAAAGAAACTTATTTCAAAAATGAAAAATATACATTTCAATATATTCTTCAAATATTCAAACATGAGTATAAATAAATTCACATAATAATAGGAGGATATTAAAAAATTCTTTTGGAAAAATATTTAGAAAATAAATATATAGAATAAAAATATATTTTTAAGGGATATTATAAAAATATGATTTTTAAAAGAAATTCACTTTAAATATAATATCATTGAATGGTGAATTAATAAAACAATAAAATATGTTTATTCACTATTAATCAATTTAAAAATAATTTGAATACAACATAATATTTTGAAATTTTATTTTATAGATTTTCTTAGTGTGACATAATCAAGGAAGTAGAAATTTAACCAAAAGAATGGAAATTGGGTTAGGAATTTCCTTACCACATTGTGATCACTCGAAACGTATGATCAAAAAATGAATCATTATAAAATGAAACATTTAATACTATTAAAATAATTAAATTCATGATATTTGAAATAAATGGGTAGTACATAAACCACACACAAGGAATAAGTGGTGAATAAGACATATATCTCATAGAAGTAAATGTTAGACCAAAACCCCCAACCTCACAATTCCCTTTAGTGTAGAATTATTTAATATCTTGTATAATTGAATGAATTATTTTATTAATTCATCAGTGAACATTATTAATAATTATAATACCATATATTATCCTTTTATGAAATCTTACCACCCTTTCATTCATAGTATTTCCTTATATTCACTATTTTGGGTGCTTTTGTTTCATGAATTCATGGTTAGTTCATTTTTGTATAATTATGGATTTTATTATCAAATGGAAATAAAATTAGATAAGTGAAATGAAATGGTAATCACAAAATACTAATATTTTAAATTTTACCATTTATAAGTTTTATTTATTGAATGAGGATGATTGATTTCATAAAATATTAATGATAAATGTATAGTTTGTTTTGATGGATTTTCAGAACAACACAAACTACTTTCGTTTTATTGTATAAAATTTCTATGTATTAATTATATAAAATTTAATATGTTATAAAATATTTAGTAAAACATTATTTAAAAATAATAAAATTCTTATGACAGAAAATGAAGGAGGGTATAGAAATTTACCAAAAACATTATTCATGGAGACAATTAATCACCTAAATTCGGACAATGTTTTGTTTCATTGAATAATAAGATGTAATAGAAGGGAAGGACATATGATATTACATTGTCAATATAAAATTACATTATGAACATGATTTTGGAATTATTCTTACTTTATGGATGAAGTAGGTGGTGATAATGTAATATAAGAATAGAAATTAAGAAATGTGCTTTGAGAAAATTATCTCTTGAATATCACCTCTTTGTAGGATCCCTTATGGACCTTGGAATTTGTCTTTGAGTGAGACTAGAAACACTTGGACTTGGGGAGAGTGTGGTTGAGATATTTTTTAAGATATTTTATGATACTCAATGATTTTATGTTGAAGCGGGGTTGTATTTATATATTTGAGTATAGGGGGTTTAAGTGATTAAAAAACGATTATTTTATATTTCAAGTCAACCACATTTAGGTGAAATTAATTTCCATGAATTTGACTAGAAATTAATATTGTAGAGGCATGTTAAGTTATATAAATAAATCAGATAACCATTATATATAGTATCTTTTATTTATTTTAATCCTTTACGCTGCTAATATTAAAATGATTCATTTATACCAATATCGTGGTAAATAATTTTTTAACACTATAAGGTATTTTATACATAAAAAATGAAATTTACCTAAAAAATAATTAGATCTATTTATTACAAATATGGAATATATTTTCCAAATCTTCGTTCATATAATAAGAAAAATAATTTTTCATATTAATTCTAAAGACACATAGAAAAAGATGGGTTTTAAAGTGAAAAGATCAAAAGTTGAAAATGTTTTTATAATAAATTTTAATGTAAAATTTATTCCAATGGCCAATAGTAGTTTTATCAATTTATAGTTGAACTAATTAAACATTAAAACTAATTGAAAATTTAATTTAGCTATATAAATAAATTAAAATAACAAGAAATTTTCAATTAAAATTCAAATTTTTCACTATTTATCAAAAAATCGAACATCTCCTGAAAATATTAAAATTTCCCCCTATGAAAATTGTGATATAAAAATTTCAAAAATGAAGTTTATTTTTTAATATAAAATTTATAAAATTGTAAAAAAAATTATGAAACAAGTACACCATTAAAAGGCAACAAAATTTCCTTTTAAAAAAGTATAACATTTTATGCTGAAAACTGTATTTATTATTCTATTAATCCTATAAAAAAATTTGGATGAGTTTTAAAAATAATTAATTAAATCTATAAAATATAAAGTTCACTAATATTTTTCACTAGTAGTGATTAATTCAATTTATATGTTAAAATTCCCTTATGGGAATACAAATTGTTTATATATAAAAACACATCCTTTATGATCAATTGGATCTCATTTTTATTTATAATTAATTGGTTACAAATGAATTAATTTTATAAATAAATTGTAAAATATATTTTTATAATTTAGTTACTCTTATTAATTCAGAACATTTTAATGGCTACATGATAACTATCACAATTTGATAAAAATATTTAATCATATCATTATGAATGATGTTCTGTGTAATGTAACCTATTGTAGAAATTGAACTTATTGAATAAAATACATACAATAAATTCTTTGGGTGTTACATTATCCCATCATTAAGTAAATTGTGTCCTTGCTATTTAAGAATTCACTTTTATGAATCGATGGTTGGTACTTGAAAATTATTTTTTAGGAAATCAAAATCATATATTAGGTTAATAAAACATCACCTTTATAAGTGGGAAAGATAAATTTATAGATCTCTACAAAATTAGGCTTTCAAATAAGATAATATTATTGGGAAGTGAAAACTGGGACATAGGTGAGAAATCAATATTTCATGTTTTGATAGAGATTGATAGATAACATGTTCATCTAATATTCTACCATCACATCACCATAAATCTATGATGGGTTAACGAGGCCATTGAAACATTGGTATGAAAAATAAATGAATAAAATTATTAATTCCAAATTATTTTCCTTGAGTTGAAGGATTATTTTTTTATCAATATAATCACTTTAGAAAATTTACATAATTGATTTATTTCTATTTCAAAAGAATAATATTATCATTTGGGTTTACTTTGATTTATTTTCAATTAATATCTTATTATTGGAAATGTATATTCAAGTTCATTTTTTAATACCTGAAAACATTTAATGAATCATAATATTTACAAGTCATTATTTCCACTATTTAATATTAACTTAAACAAAAATTATTTTCTCATGTTATCAATAAAAATTTATATCCAAAATTCAACATAATCCAAACCATATGGAATTACTATTAAGACTTATAGAAAATATGTCTACTAAATTCAATGGCCAAAAATTTAGATTTAGGGTTACCATGTTTTCAAAATCATCATAATTTAAGCATAATGTAGATGTTACACTCTCATAAGAGATATATGAATACCTTGATCACCATTAATCGTTAATGCAAACAACCATGATTCAAAATAAAATATATGCAGTTATTGAAGATATTATTTAAATCCAAATAGGTAGTAAACCCAAAAATATAACATAACCCCTAAAATTACTAACCACATTCATGGTCCCAAATAGTATCCCATATATATATATATATATATTTCATTATTATATAAAAAACAGGCATATATTAAGGGTTTTCTTCTTTGGGTCAAGTGTATCCCAAAAGATCAACATTACAATGAATAACTTTATAGGTTATCAGTACCATTCAATATGTGATCTAAATTCTATAAAGAATAAGTATATCTATACAATCCTTTTATAACATAGGATTTTTCTTACCATAGTATCATTGATTAAATAACTCTTGAATGTTAATACAAAAGGGCATCAATCATTATAATTAATTCTTGAACCGTTAACAACGCTTCATCATCATATTCCTTAATAACTCCTTTATTTAATTTTCCATTTGTTGTCTCTTAATCATCAGTAGTATAACCATTACCTGTAAAATGATTTTAATTCTCTTCATGAGCTTCCCCCTAATGACATAGGATTGAATAATTCTTATACATTTTACATTTGAATCGTTTAACCATTGATGATACATTAGAGATACTATTAGTCAAAATATTTCCTTTTTCATTAGTTTTATCTTTATTTGTATCCTTATTTTCACTCCCAAAACATATTCCTAATAAAATTCTCAAAATATATGATACTAAATATTCTAATCTCAATGTTCTTAACCAATTTATCTCTCAAAAAATTTCAATCTTTCTCTTCTTCGGTGAGTCAAAGAGTTGGTGATGGTATATGTTTTTAATAACATGTCATGACAACTGATTTGGAATAAACATAATACCCTTTACTCAAGTCATCATCCCATTCGGTTTATCTAATATACATTATCTATAACATTCAATGTCAACCTAGTTCATTTTTTTTGTTACCACTATTAACTAAAAAGAAGTAAAGTGTTAGCATCTGACTACACTAAAAGGAGTTAGCTGATTTTATTCAAATTTTATATAAATAATGAATCATTCTTCAAAATACATGAGCCTTTTAGTTTAACCTAGGTTATATATGGTCGTTACCAAATTTGTAGGATATTATCCAACAATAAGTGTTATCCTCAACAAAATTGATAATTTTATAATCCCTAATCTATGTTTTCCAAAATCTTATTCCCAATATTTCTACTTAACATTCTCTGATACTGACAAAAATGACTGCGAACCCAGTATTCCAAAGCTGGTGCCTTATATTATTACATTGGAATAGGATACTTGTAATCACATACCAATGGTATAAATAGTTTAGTAGTTTTGGAGGACTAGATAAGTTCATGGATCAAACATTATAATTCAAAACATAAAATACAACATAACAATTTCTTTGAGAACACCATTGTTATCCTAGATTAAACTTAAATATCAATCATAATAAAATCCATGTAATCCTAGGAAAAAATGAATCAAAATAAATGGGTGTTATAAAATGATTTTTAAAGGTATACATACAATAAAAGTTACCATAAACCAGAATAAATAATTATAGAAAGGTAAATAGTTGAAAACACTCCATGAAAACATAATATTCATCATAATATGGTAGAAAAAAATATGACGAAATAATACCATATAAATAATTAACACGATCTAGAAAAATTAACCATGGATATTTTACTAGTTAAACAATCACAAGGAAATCATTAAATAATATCATAATGAGGGACATTATAACATGGGATGTCAAAAACATACCATTATACCATGCCTAAGAATTATATATAAATGGGTATGACCTCAACCAAAACCTGATCTAGTTTGTCTTATGAGACATACCAATGCGTCAAGGAGGTATAGTGGGTTTGTACCATAACATATTAAGTCTAATTAATTCATCATATGAAAGTGTTGTATCATAATCAACATATATATTTTCATTGAAACTATCATAAAAAATGAAAATAACTTTCCTCGTTGACTAAATAAAATAAAAAACCATTCAATGTAATTTGTTGAATGGTATCAACATAGTACATCCCCAGTCAAACTAATCAATGGCCATTTAATAAAACAAGATAGATGGTATCATAATATATATTCATCAATGAACCACAATAATAAAAAAGGATTCTGACATATATGAAAATACTTTAAATATGATCATTGGCAAATTCTTGAGGAAAATACCCTTTTTCACATTGAAAACAATTTATTTTAAACATATGTATAATTATAAAAGAAAAAAATTTCACCAAAAAATCACCATTTAAAATTATTTGTGATATTTAATTCAATAGGGAATTATGATAGAGGCAAAATCGGCTCATCCCGTTGACGATAAAAAAAATCCTTCAGAATTTTTTTGAGAAAATTCTCAAAGAAAAATGTCTAAAAAATGATGAAATATACCTTCCATTTTTTATTAAAATTAAAAAATGTGAATGAATAACATTAAACAATCACAGGAGGATAGTTAAAAAAATTCTGATTTTTTTGAAAACACATTCTTTGATGTAAATGGGAGTTTTGATGGAAATTTTTAAAATATATATTTTTTAAAATAATGTCCCTTATAAATATTATATCAATGAATGCTGCGTTAATGAAATTAATATAATATTTTTATTAAAAATAAATATGATTAAAAAAATTGTAAATACAATATAATATATTCACAATTTATATAATAAATAATCTTAGTATTACATAATCAAGGAAGTTGAACTGTAACCTAAAGAATGGAAATTGAGTTTGTAATTTTCTTACAACTTTTTAATTGGTCAAACCAATACCAATAAAATAAATAATTATAAAATGAAACATTTAATGACATGAATATAATTAAATTCATGATATTATATATCAAACAGAATTACATACACTGCACACAAGGAATATGTGTTGATTAAGTCATGTATCTTGTAGAAGTAAATGTGAGATGAGAAACCCACTTTCTTAAAGCATCCCTATCACGTGGCATTATTTAATATCCCATATATTGGTTTAATGAATTTTATTAATTATTTAAATAAATATAATCATATTTAAAATATCTTATGTGATCATTTTTAATATCTTACCACCCATACATTATTAATATTTCATTATTTGCATTGTTTCTTATACGTTCGTTTCATGGTCAGTTCATTTGTTTATAATTTTGGATTTTACTTTAAAATGGGAATAAAACTCTATAAGTGAAGTCAAATAGAATTTATGAAATATCAAAATCTAATATGATCAAATTTAACATTTTCATTTCATAAATTGTTGCTATTCATTTGATAAAACTGTATGACACCTGTTTAGTTTATTTTAGCAGGTTTTCATAACATCATAATCTACTTTATTTTTCTTTGAAAATATGAATATATATATATATATATATATGTTTTATAACATGAAATAAGTTATAATATACTAATTAAAATTTTATTTATCCATAACAATTTTTTTCTAACCAACCATAAAGGTGGTAAATGAAACTAAAAAAAACATTGTTACTGGATACAGTTAATTGCAAAAATTTAGACAATGGTTTTATTTCATTAAATACTAGGTTATAATAAAATACATGGATATGTGAAATTAAATTATTGACATAAAATTACATTATGTATATGATTCTAGAATTATTAATTCTTGAGGTATGAAGGAGGTGAGGAGAATGTAGATGAAGAAAATAAAATAAGATATGTTCTTTAAAAAATTACATCTTGAATGTCATCTCTTTAAAGAATCCCCTTGGGACCATGGAATTTGTCATTGGGTGATAAAATTAGTACATTGAAGTGGGTAGAGTAGTGAGGAGATACTTTATAACATAATATATGAGCTAGAAGGATTCTGGGACACAATGTTGTGGGAACTGTTGTTATTTTTACTTGAGTAGTGGGTTTATGTGAATAAAATAATGATTATTTTATATTTGATACAAAAAATGAGGTGGAATTCAATTACATGACTTTTTTCGAAAATATTATTTTATCTGATGTGTAGGGTCATTTATTATTACAAACAAACATTTATTATTGGAGTTTTTTTGGTATTTCAATCCCCAACCATTTTAACATTAACATGTTTCGTTTTTTTATACTGATATAGAAATAACCTATAATATCATTTGGGAACCATTGATATAGATCCCCAAACCATTGTTATAGCCAATACCAAAAATCGTTATGACCGTTGGTTAATTTTTAGTTGGTATATACCTATCTTAATTGTTTGGGGAAAACCGTTGTGATTAGTAATCTAAAATAAAATTCACAATGGAGGTTTAAACCCACGGCCTGCCCAATATATATCAAAATCCATACCACTATCCAAAAATTATATTTTTGAATATATTTGGATAAATAAATATATATATATAATTAATTTATATATTTATTTATTTGATGATATTTGAAAACATAATTCATAAAAAAATAAGGATACCTATCCTAATAGTTTTGAGAATTGTTGTAATATGTACACTAGTAAAAAAGGTCTAACCAAATGGTTTTTAAAAACTGTTGGAATAGTCGTACCCTATCCCAATGTTTTTCTCGAATCGTTGGGATAATTGTCGTCAAAATGGTCTATCCCAACAATTTTGGATAACCGTTGGGATTTCCTTAACCTGTCTTAAGGGTTTTATAAAACCATTGGGATAGGTGTTGTAAAAATGGACTATCCTAATGATTTCTAGAAAACAGTTGGGATTACCTTACCCTATCCCACTAGTTTTCAGAAAACCACTAATATAAATACAATTTGTTTTATTTATCCCATTGATTTTACAAAACTGTTAGGATAGCCTTATATTTTATGGCATATCCCCACAGTTTTTAAGTACTATTGGGATAGGGGTCATTTACCAATGTTTTTTACAAACAATTGTTATAGGGGAGTTGGTATCGGTAGGTTTTCTAGTAGTGTTACCTATGTCATGGTAAATAATTTTTCACCTTGATATTTTTTTAGGCCTAAAAATGAAATTGATATTACAACCTAATTTCAGAATTTTGATTCAAAGTATGGCATCCATTTTACCAAATTATATTTATATAATTAAGATTTATACGTCAAAAAATCAATCCCCTAGACACAATGGATAATGAGAGGTTTTCAAGTGAAATGATGAAAAGATTGAAGTGTTTATATATCCAATTTTAAGATGAAATTAATTCCAATGACCTAAATTTGATTTATTTAAGTATAACTTATCTAATTAAACATTAAAAACAATTCAGAATAATATTTAACAATAAAAATAAATTTTGTGAGCATGCATTTTCTAATCAAACTACAATTTTTTCAATATTTATCAAAAAATAAAACTTCTCTGTAAAGTACCAAAATTTCTCCCTAAGATATTTTTATATTAATTTTTCAAAAATAAAGTAAATTTTTACAAAATAAAATTTATAAAAGTGTAAAAATTTAGTTTTAGAAATGGCACACCATTAAAAGGAAACAAAATAGAAACTTAAAAAAATATTGCATTTTATGCTAAAAAATATATTTATTTTTATCTGAAGCCTATAAAAATTATGGAAGGAATTTTAAAAAATATATCGAATTTATAACAAATAAATTTCATTAATTTATTTAAATAATAGTGTGGAATTAACTTTGTTAAGATAAAATTTCATTGTGATAATAGAAATAGTGTTTATATAAAAACATATCTATTATTTACAGTTGGTTCATATTTTTTTTCTAATTAATTGGAAACCAATGAAATCATTTTATTAAAACATTTATTTTTTTTCATAATTTAGATAATCTCATTCAATTTCTCTATTCCAATAGTAAGGTGATAAATATCACAGTTAAATAATAACATGTAATCATTTTTTTATGCTTGGTAATATGTGTAACATAAGTTACTAATGATATTGAATTTATTTAAGAAGATGTATATTGTAAAATCATAGGTTGTTACATCTTAATAGTTACTTGTGATGGTATGCATGGCGGTTGGTTTCCCCAAATATGAGTGTAAAGGAATGTGATTGATTGTTTTTATTTCAAACACATGTATTATCATATATAGTATCAAAATAATTATTTTGGTTTTCACGTGTATATGCTATAATGTATTCATATACATACTCTTTGTATGGGTTGTAATAGATTGAGGTATAATACTCGATGATTAATACTCATCACATGGGGTGTAGAGGCTACTGGAAACAAGATGGTTACAATATATGTATATGTGTCTGGGATGAGGTGAGACACAAGATGCATGTTGTGAGACTTTTTCTTCATCTCTTTAGGGTGTCCTATTCTAGAGTGAGATGGCTTAAATCAAGTGACTTTTGGATAGAGCAACAAACCAGTAGGGTAGTGGGATTGGGGAACCCATGATTTTTCATTAATATATCTTATTCAATCGTTTTGGTCATACATTGTGAGGTATAGTAATGGTGAGGTTGGGAATATAGTATACTTATTTTGTACGCTTTCGTAATCCTCTACATGAGAGGATCTAGGGAAGATCCTACTAATTATTTTGTTAATCTCAGTCTATATATATTTCAAATGTTTTCACATCATCCAAAGAAGGTTGGTGAGGGGGTTGGATATTACTAGCTCATGGTTTTGTAGGAGTTGTTTGGGCTTCATGGTCACTTCCATCTTTACCTTTCAGCACTGTATGGAATTTTAGGTTTTCACATTGTATTTCTTGATATATATATATATATATATTACTGAGAATGTTTTTTAGTATCTGTATTATTTCTCTATTCTACATGTTCTCTTAGAGGGTAATTCCTCCAATATGAATATTTATTATAACCTCAATTTTAGTCATCATCCCAGGAATTACTAGAGTTGGGACATAGGAAATCACTATTTCCTTTCCCCCGTTGCCTATCTAGGTGGGTAAAATACGGGCGGGGGGGATTATGGAAGAGTCGTGTTAGAGTTTCTGGTTAAGAGATAAGATGAAGTTATTAGGTAGCAACATGTAAGGATGCATAGGATTAGAGGTAAATTTTGTAATATAAGTTTAGTAAGGGATCTAAACATAAGAGACTATCTGATTCAAGGTTATTCAGGCCCCCTTGTGTTCTAGTAAATAAAAATATATGTTTTATAAGACAAATAAATGAAGTGATACTGGTTGCGTGGTAGAGACCGAGGAAACGACCACATGGCATTATTCTTTGTGCCTATGTATTAAATTGGAAGACATTGGGATATGTTAAATCCAAAAAAATAATAAAATAATTAATTTATTTATTTTAAATATTTCATATTCTAGGTTTATGTGTCTAACAGTTTGTTCTTTTTATAGGAATGGCTCTAGGTCGACATGCTCATAAGCTTCACACCGAATATTTTTAGAAGGATGTTCGTATGGATCACTATAGAGTAGAAGTCAATGATGATGGAACTTGGATGTGGAAACTCTCAGAGTTTTTTCTAGAGTCTATAGAAGTACTAGTGATCAATTTTAGTTGCAGTCAGAGAAGACTAGTTAGAGGATGTTGAGTTAACTTTTAGTTTGATCAATTCTCAAAAGGTTCACTTGGTTATGTTGAATTTGAAAAAATTTCATGGTGCAATGATGAAGTGGTGTTTTTTATTCCTTGGTCATCTCAAGGAGTCATAATTCTCTTGGGAGAAGTTCAGAGGGAATTTATTTAGTCTAGTAACATTCTCCAACTGGAAAGGTGGATGGTCTCTATGAGATGTTGACCTTTTAATAGGGGAGTTCCAGTGTGTGAGAGTTTGAGATACATATTAAGACCCTTAAAAATATGATTAAGACCTAATTCCAGATGCATAGTCTAAGGTGAGGAAATTCTAGGAAGATTTGTGTCTAAGGATCCATTTCTATATCACCCATTATAAACTGAAGATGTATTTTAAAGGGATGGATAGTGTATTGGTTATTGAGAGGAAGGTGGTTGGAACCCAATAATAACAATAGAGGACTTTCCGGATTCCTCATAAAGTAGAGCCATGGTTTGGTGTTTCTAGTTGTTGGGAAACAAGAGAATTCAGTCAATAAAGGCTAAGTCCCAACCCTCATCATATTTTTTCTCTACGAGATGTTTTTCTCAAACCTATTCCAATGGATTAGAAGTGTATTTTCGTTATGGTGTTTGAGCTCACTAATGACAAGAGTGGATGACCTTTTTTAGTATTCATTGTGTGTTTGGTGTTGAGTTTTAGGTTCCTTATTAGAAAATGTTTCAGCTGATGTAGTAGAAGAATTGAGTTACAGTATGGGATTAGGGAGATAGGGTAGGTAAAAAACCTCCCATAGTAGGTCCTCGTCATTATATATCATAGTGTTTTGATGGAGGTGGGATTTAGAATGTTTAGTTTGTTCATGGAGCAGGCTGTGGTTTTCTTTATGGTTTATCATTTGCAGTAATGGGGTAAGAAATACATCATTCGATGTACCCATTACATGTTTTCTACATCGGTTCTTGTTTTGTTTGATTATGGAGTGACACACTACATTATATCACCTACCCTTTTCCATGACTAGGGACTAGAGGTAGATAAGATTTCATTTCCATTGGCATTTACAACACCTTTTGGAGGTCTAACTGACTTCTATGAAGTATATAGATAGTGTGAGAATGTGCTGGGGAAAAACTTCTCTTGTGAAGATTTCTTAAGTTTATGGATATAACCATATGGCATCAACCTCATTACGATTTTTTTTTGCTTTCAGTTTAGGCTATAATGGATCACTTAAAAGTGTAGATTGTGTTCAATGTTGCTGATAGAGATCCAATAGTGTTAGGTACAGAGAGATACTATTAGATGGATCAGAGTTGTGGTGTGACCTTGTGATCTTTTGATGGAATTGTCGATGCTGAGATCATCATAAGTCCAATAGTCAGTGTTTCCCAAGGATGTGGCAGAGTACCCTAATTTATTTCTTGTGGAGGTTATAGAGTTACCTTCTCAATGGGAGACCATGTTTGGGACTGATCTATAACTAGGAGTATATCCTATCTATATGTATCCATAAAGTATGGTTTCTTATGTGTTGAGATAGATACAATTACAACTTGATGATTTATTATATCGATGTTTTTTTAGCCGAGCGTTCCACCTTGGGGTAAAAAATCTCTTTTCAGGAAGAAGGATGATGAATGTTTGCAACTTCGTATAAATTAACATGACTTAAACCAAGTGATAATGAATATGAATAATCTTCTTCTGTGGATTATTGATTTATTTGATCATATTAAGGGAGAATTTTGATTCAAAATATTTTCTACAGTCAAGATATAATTAGATGAGGGTAAATGTTGAGAGTATTTTGAAGATTATTTCCCATTTTTTATGATAATTATGAGTTCATTATGATGAATTTTGGTGTGATGGAGTATACTAAAATGTATTTGGGATTGATGAATACAATTTCCATTGGGATCATGGTTATGTTTGTGTTGGTTTTCATTAAAAACACACTCATGTACTCAGTGTTTGTGGAGAAGCATATTGAATATATGCATTCCATTTTTGGAATTATATGTCATAATAACTGGTTTGGAAGGTTTCCAAAGTCTTATTTTTGTGCTCTTGGAGTCGTTTTCACAGGTCATATTGTTTCCCAATAGGGATAAGTTATGAGTCCTTCAAATATAGATGCTTTTTTTCTTGGGATTCCCCTATGACAATGGTAGGGTTGTGGAGTTTCCTTGGTCTTGTATGAAATTGCAAGAGGTTTGTAGGAAATTTCTCTTAGTGTTTTATTCGTATGAAATTCTAGACCTATAAGGATCGTGATTTTTTTTCATATAACTAGTTTTAAAAATATTTTGAGTACTTCAAGTAGAAGTTGGTGAACTCTCTAGTCTATTTTTTTGTAGAATGAGTTCCATTTAATATTTTCTATGAATCTATGCATCATACGTTGGGATATGTTCTGATGTAGTAGATATCTGTTGTTTCTTATGGGTCTCAGAAGCTATCTCCCCATGAACGTAACTATGTAACCTATGATCTTGAGCTAGTTGAAGTTGTATTTAATTTAAAGTTATGAAGTTATTACCTCATCAGTAGGGTTTGTTTGGGTTTTAATTACTATAATATTATAAGGTATGTGTTCTCCATGTGTGAAATGAACTTACTTCAGTTTTGGTGGCTGTAATAATTTTCAGATTATGAATTTGAGATTTCATATACACTAGGAAAGGGAAATGTTGTAGCCTTTGCATTGAGCAAGAATTCACATAGTGAATATGTATGTAAATCTGGAGATTCTTGGAGATTAATATAAGAAATATCCATTATTCATCTAGATATGGGAGAGGTTAGATAAAGAGGTTGTATTTTATAGATTATGGTGCAATCCCCTTTTTTTATAAAGTGAATGAGTCCTTATTGGGTTATTTTGAGGTGGAGGTATACAAGGAAAGAGTAGTTTTTGTCGATGACACTAAGGTTTTTCTTGGGGATGGAAAATAGAAAGTGTTATTCCAGGAAGACTTTTCATTCCTTTAAGGATGGATGATATGATTCACTATGAGTTCTATAACTCACCCGCGGTGGTATATGCTAGTATAAAAAAGATGAAATGAGCCTTGTGAGGATTGTTTTTTGGTGGGGGGTAGAAGCATGAAATTTTAGAGTTTCTTTGTCGATGTTTGATATATTAGAAGGTGAATTCCAAGAAACATGTTCCAATTTTTTTCTCAATCTGATAGATTTTCCCTAGTAAATGTGGGAGGACATTCTGATGGAATTATTTATCATTTATGTCAATATCAGGGATGTAATGATGCAATGTTGGTGATAATAGACTATGGGATGAAATTACCCCACTTTATAGTGATCAAGGAGTGAAGATTACATGAGGTTTTATCAAGGAATAATCTTGAGGAGGTGGTGTGACTCCATGGAGTGCCAATGAAAATTATATCTGATCAAGATACTCTTTTTACAATTAGGGTGTGGAGGCATTTCCAGCAAGGTTTTTTCATTTATTCTTTATTATTTCTTTTCTTTTGATGATGGATAAAAAGAATGAGTTGACCATAAAAACTCTTAAGGACATGTTGTGCCCTTATTTCCTAGAATTTAGAGGTTATTGTTTGAGGAACTTTCCCTCATTTGAACACCATTGGTATGGTTCCATTTTAAGCTACGTATTTTTATAACCATTCCCTTCTTTATTATGATTGATTGGGTTCTGGGAGGATGGAATTATTTGGACTAAAGTATTATATAATATCACCAAGATGGTATAGGTTATTCATGAGAGTATTATTGAAGAAAAAGATCTTTATAAATATTATGATAATCAATTTAGAAGACCAATGGTGATTGATATTCTAGATCATGAGTTCTTTTTGCTGGCTCCTCATCATGGGAAGTGATGGTTTTATCATGGGAGTATGATTTTCCCCAATTGTTTTTCTCGATCAAGGTGTTGGATCATGTTGGAGCCATGAAATATCAGATAGAACATCCCCCATCAATGAGTTGGATAGAAAATATTTTTCACAAATCCCAACTCCATCATTATCATTAGGAGGACCTCATGTTATATATTGGGGAGAGATCAATGTATATAATGATGTGGACTTTGAGGAGTGTGCTGTAGAGATCGAAATCCACCAAAAGAAGAAGTTTTATTAGAGTACGATTCCCTTGGTTCGTGTATTTCAGGGGAATGGTGGCATATAGGTATGTAGCTGTGAACATGAGTCATAGATGTTCACATAGAACCATGATCTATTTGATGTTTATCTATTTTATTGTAACACTAATTGTTTTGTGGATGATAACATTTCTGGGATTTGTGATTGTTTTATCTAGTTTCTTGTTGTGTATTTACTCACTTTTTATAGGAAAATCTCCAATGAGAGTGTTTTGGTTATTTTTGTATATTCTGTGGATTTTCATTTATTTGTATTATGTGAGATGGTTGAGCTCATGTTATGGTGATATCTTTGTGAGGCATCTCATGGGGTGGCTATTTAGACAACCCCTGTATTTTATTTTCTCTTTAGTTTGGTTTTTAAATATCAAGGATAAGAATTATTTGGTAGTTATCTAATGTAAGGTTCCAAATCCATTTAGTCTGACCATTTTGGTGTTTGAAAATCTCATAGTGCTCAGAGGATGCCTAGAGAATGTCTAGTGGGTTTCGGTAGTTAAAAATGGAAATATGGATATTACACACTGTATAATATTTACACACTATGAAAGTGATTTTCCTTGATTTTTCGAGTCAAGTTAGGATGTGCATGAATATTTGGTTCGATTCCTCCATGAGACTTTTTTTGTGGATGTAAATAAATCTTCATTTACACGGCGTGTAAGATTTATACTCCATGTAAATGCCTAGTGAAGAACACTTATAAAAGGTAATGTGAATTGGGGATTCTCAAACCCTACACCTCTATCTTGAAAATTTAGTAGCTGATGAACCTCTTCCCAAGAGTTTCAAGATCCCTCAAATAGAGATCAATTATTGGATTTCATCTTTTGTTTGTGGTTATCAAACCAAATTCCTTCCATCATTTTCTATAAGGTTCTCATTTATCAATCTCATTTCTTCCAATTTAATCTCTATATAAATAAAGGATAATCTCCCATGTTTTAAATCGGGTTTATATTTTTTTTATCGATAGATTTTTCAAAAAACATATTTTGGAGATCCTCGTTTCTTATAGAAGAGGTTATTAGGATCTGAGATGTTGATTGGTTTTCATGGGAAGAACATTGACAGTTTTATGGTAGTTGATTAATTGATTCTATATTTATTTACATGGAATTGTTAACTGATCAAGGTTACCCCTTTGTATAGAGATGGAAGTCACCAAATACTAATTTAACCAGATTAATAAATTTATGGGTTGTAGCGTTCATATTTTGGGCATTATACCATTATAATGGGATGCCTCTTGATTTTCTAGATAGCATGATAAAATTTCTATGATTTTTTTGAAATTTATTATAATTGTATTATCATGTTGAACTTGGTAAATAAATTAAAATTAAAATTAATTTATTAGTAAATTATTGACATATGAAATTAAAGAAGGGGAATTCTTGTAGTCGGGTGATTATTCTAATTTGATAATGATCAAATGATGAAATGTGCATATATAATTAAATGTGATATTTCATGTTATTAATGAAATTAATAAATAATGTGAATAATGATAATGTTTTGTCTTTATAATAATAAAAAATCATGTTTAATGAGCATGGTACTTTTCCCAGTATGATGAAACTGGTTTAAATTATGGAGGGGATGTGTAGGTTTTGATAGTTTCTGAGAGCTTTATGCTTTAGGTTTCTCATATTTGGAACTTCAAACTAATGAATTAGTTAATTCAAGATGGATAAAAACTAGTTTTTTGATAAAGATATTTACTGGGGCCTGAGTTTCCCATTTTCATGGGAAGGCCGAGTGCCTTGATATTAGAGTCATGAGTGATTCTTTAAATGTAATGGATGAATTCCTTATTTTATGGCCTAGATGTACCTACGGATTATGTTTTTATATTTACTGCATTTTATTTTCTATGGATGTAATTATTTCTATGCGATGTGATATGGGGAGGGGAGGCCAAAATGTTATATGATTTTATGATGGTTCAGCCTAGTATGGATGATGTGATGTTGGCGGGGAGTCCTGAATGCTGTGGAAGAAGTTGATGCATGTGATGTTAAGATCCATTGAGATATACATGTGGGTGTTTAGGATGGAATTGGAGATGGTGGAATGTGTTGAATATGGTCTACCCATTAACGTGTTGCTGAGATATTGGATTTTCATATTTTAATTATCGATGTGTGGGTGCTTGTTTTATCGGTATTCCTTCCCCCACAACATGAGAAAGATAGGTGTTCTTGGTTTCATGTTTCCTCTTTGTGTTAATTTGGGATTGGTTTCATAACGTACTAGGATATGGAATGATTCAAATAATAATGAATTAAATAAATTTTAACCCTATAGGTTGGTGTTTATGGAATTCAAATTCTAATATATGTTAACCTTGGGAAACAATGGATTGCATTTGGATTATGCTTGGAGGGAATGGACATTATTATAATGATTAATTTAATGTAATTTGGAATAATTTTAATAGTTAATTAATGGTTAATGTATAGAGTAATGTATGGAGAAGGAAAAAATGAAATACATAATTAATGTAACATTTTTAAATTATTGTGTGCTTATTGGATATCTGGTTTTTATAGTGGAATTTTTGAATCCAAGCGATGTTAGATTTACTATTGTATAAGACTAGGTTATAACCATAGTATGGTTGTGAGCTATATTATATGATGTATATTCTGTGAATTCATAAGCCTCCACAACCATGTTGATTAGGGAAACAAACACCCAGTGTTTTCTAGGCATGTGTTTTCGCTAGCATCGTGATTGGAGGATGGAAGACAATCTACCCCTATTTCCATGCTCTTTTTCATTTGGTAGTTACGTGTGCAAGTATGAACAATGGTTAGTTTTCCCAAATACATGAATAGAGGTACTATATAGATTTTTGTTAATTTATAAAAATTTAGAACTACATATAGTATCCAAAGAATTATTATAGGTATGATGTGAATAGGCAGCAATGGTATTGGCACATACTCGGTGTAAGGGATGTGATGGTTTGATGTATAATACCTGATGTTTGATATAAGTCGTAAAAACTACGGTGGATCCCAAAAACTACTTGGATATTATATATGGATGGGATGATGTGATGATGTGATTCATGAGATGTATTTTTTGAGACCTTTCTTAGGTGTCTATGAGATGACCTATATTGGAGAGAAATGGCTCATGACGTACGACATTGGGGAAGAGGGGAAAACCAGTGAGGAAGTGGGAGCAGGGTACCATTTATGTTTCAATACAATATTATATTCTTTCTTGTATTTGATACTTTTTGAGATACAGTCATAGTTACGATAGAAACTTAGTATACATGTTTTGGTGATTAGCGAGTTTCATTATTTTTCACTGTGCTTTAGAATGATTTCTTTATCTGAGGCATGAGAGGATCTCGAAAGGATCATATACAGTGCACTATTATTCTTAGCCAACATATATTTATTATATTATCATGACATCCCAAGAAGGTTAGTTATTGGGATGGATATTATAATATCATGGGTTTTCAGGAGTTGTTTGGGATTTATAGACATTTTTTCCTTTACATTTTTTGTTCTTTTAGGTTTTCTTTCAATTGTTATGGTATATTATCTTGTTTTGTGTTTTCACATCACATAAACACACACACACACACACACACATATCTGAGTCTGTTTTTTGGGTATCTCTCTTATATTTATCTTTTGTATGTTCTTTTAGAGTATATTTACTCTCATATATATGATTGTTATACCCTCTATGTTATTCTCTAACAATTCGCTTACTATAAGTGGTACTTATGGAGTCATAGTCCATCTTCCCTTATTTCTAACCCAGGAGGGTTACACTGGGTGGGGGTTCATTAAAATGGCCAAAATTTATCTTAAAATTATTTGATAATGATTTAAAATTTTGAATCAATTTTTCTAAATTCCATTAACAAAATTGGTGAAATATAATTTAAAAATAAACCCGTATACGTGAGGAGAAAATAGTTTTTTCAAAGGGAAAATGATCAGATGTTTTAAAAAAAATTATATCAAAATACATATAAAAATGATCTTAAAGAGATAAATCAAGTTAATAGATATATAATTGAACTAATTTTACTTGTAATGTTAGTTTAAAAGAAAAATAAACCTGAAAAATTATTTAAATTTAAAGAAAGTTTTATATAAAAACTATATTTTTTCCCTAATAATCAAGAAATTTATTTTGTCATAAAAATCCTATAAAATAACCATATGATAATTTTGAAATGCTAATTTAAAATGTGAATTTTATTTTTTTCATTCATACTTTTTTAAATTTTCTGAAATTAACTTTATTATTGTTAACCAAAAATTAATAAATAAACATTTTATTTTGAAAATTGTATTTTTGAAATATATAAAGTATTTACCGAAAAGTGACAATTTTTGAAAATATGTTTTAATTATATAAAACCATTATACTTAATTTTTTAAATTTGGTTATTCCTATTAATTCTACCATGTTTAACATCATGGTAACAAATATCAGGTTCAAAAAAATAATATTAATAGTTTTTCGTGGTTTTTTTAAAACATTTAGTTACATGTTACTCAATCTATCTGACAAACATAGTTTTTTGAAAAAAAGATAATTCACAAAAGATCATGTTGTTACTTTATGTATGGAGTTATATAAAAAATAATTATTTTTATAGTGATTCCTAAAATCAAAAGATATGTTGGGATTCTTGGACCCCCTAATCCTGGGCAGATGTATAATGAAAAGAGAATGTAATGTACCCCCATCCTTGCACATAAACTGATATATATAGGTATATTTCTCATTAATAACTTCATGTGGATTGATTCATGATATATTAGGATATGTATAGGAACCTGATTTTATTATCTTAATCCAAGACATATGTTTTCCTCTATCAAAACCCACCCTCTTTCTTGTTCCATATCAAAAGCAGTCATACTTGTTTGGTTGAAAGGATATAAAAATTCACCCATAATGAAATAATTTTCCAATAAGTCAGTCCTTAAAAATAATGGTATTTTTTACATATAGAGATCATTCCCATAGAGGATAGTGGGTGACACCACTTTTATTGAGTAACATGCCTCTTTCCCTAACACAAGAAACCTATCTGTTTGGGGGATACTAGCTTTAAAAGACTACATGTGGGGTTGATTCCCACCATTATGTGATACATAGTGGCATCTGTGCACTCTAACATTTAACAAACCATCATTCTTGTATTCAAAATGTGAATTTAACCCCATCCTGTTCATGAGTTAGATCTATATAAGGCATTTAGAAATGGATTCTCTCATTTAAGAACCTATGCTCAAAATAAAATACCCATTACCTTGAATTTGAGAATGATCCATATAGGGGGCCCTTAAATTTTCAAGAACTATGTTTGTATTGATTCTTATCGGCATAGAATGTGTATTAATTCAAAAATACCTCACCCGTGGTTCATAAAATTGATAATACCCCCTTTATTTTCCTCTAAATATGGCCAAGGAAGTATGGTTTGTATCTGTGCATACCATCATTATAAGAATAAATGTATGAAGATTCCATTTTCACATTGATGTATTTTCCCCCCATCACCTCATTAAATGAAGATTCTACATGTTAAAACCCATTATCATATCCTTTACAAATTATCTAGATCTATTTCGGGGATATTGATCATTAATAAAATACATATGGATTGATCCATATCTATACATGATTCATAGTGATGCTCATATTACTCATCATTGTCCCAACCAAATGTTTCAAAAAAAATCCTCCATTCCAACCATTGTTTTTTATTATTCATGGTGATAATTTACTTTCCCAATAGATCTATATTAGTTTATGACTTAATTATCCTTTCTTAAATGTGTTCGATTTCAGGCAATGGAGGACCCACAAATATTATCCACAATGTGAATAAAATTCATGTCTCAATACAAAGGTGTTTTATCTATGTTGGAATCCATAATTAACTATATATATATTGATTCCTATCACTATATAAAATTTTTTGAAATTAGGACTCTCCACCCTAGGCGTGGTCATAATTTCTTAAATAAAAATTTCCTCCATATTCGGTATATAAGCAATATATACACAATGGGACTTCTTTGTAAGAGATGACTATAGACCGATTCATTCCCAACAAGATGAATAGGGAACCATAGGGGAGGAATAACCATATAAATTTCCTATTCTCCTAGATCACCTTATTTCTCGATCAATTATCCTTCCATTCACAATCGGCCTCATCCATTCCTAACACCAAGACCAATTAATTTCTTAGTCGAACACACCTATCCATCACAGTATGGGACTTCCCTAGTCACAACATTATTATCACACTGAACATGAATCCCATGAGTAAAGAGGATTGTACTAATCCATTATATTTTTTCAGTAGTATCATTATCAATAGTGGGGGTATAGATGGTCTGTCATAGAAGATCTTAAAATTTTTTACAATGGTCGAGTCAGATAAACTCATTTCACTAATGTATGACTCATATGTACATATGTATATATCTATATAATTTTAATACAAAAAATTGGTCCCAACATATGTATATATATATCTATAAACAAGTTAAAAGATAATAATTTTCCCCACATCTGAATCCCCCTAAACTATGCGTGGTGTCTTTAAAGACACACTTAAAAATTAACATGTTTGTTCTTAACATCAAGGTCACAATATTTTAATTTGTAAATCCTTAATTATTTATATAATATGTCTAACCATATAGAATTGATTTGTTATCAAATTATGTTAAGCTACATGATATTCCCATCCTTGTTTGATGATGCTAAACTTCACAATACAACATCCATCATTACTCCTCATTTGTGGAGAATAAGAGTCTTACCATAGTCAACATAGGTTTGGGTACTTCTTCAAAAAATTTGAGAATCACAATGCATAAATCACACATTGTTTTCTTTATGATTTATATTTCAATATATATTCCATGGTCCTTAGAATAGAACATCCAGATTAGTGTTCCTTTTTTTAACTATGTATGTCTTTCCCTGTCTCTGACATATGATCCTTTGAAATATCCAGTAGATGTGTATTTAACATGAAAAATGGACTCTAATACTTATGTTCTCCAATAACATTGTAGTGTACTCATCACCCCAAAATCATTCAAAATAGTTGTCATATTTTATATCCCAAACAATCACTCATGCTCTGATAACCTTGAGTTGTGAACTATATTACCTCCACCCCCTTTCAAAATGGTGTTTGAGTAATCTCAAACTTTGAAGTAATAAGTTGTTAATTTTTTTAACATTTCCTTGATACTAGTTCTATGCATCACAACCTTAAACTAAAAATTCCTTTTTGGAATATGTACAACCTTAAACTCTATACCTCAATTGAATAAATATATAGGACCATAAAAAACTAGTGAAAGAGAAAATAAACCCATAAAAATTAAAAAAATAAAAGTTATTTCTTAGTAAAATCCAATTCTCTTATCATTAAGATCATCAAATATAGTGTTTATGAAAAATTTATAGTGTAATTAAAAAGAAAAAAATCATGTAGTGTCCATCGTATGATCATTTTTAAATTTGGACCATGTTTTTGGACCCCTCTATTCCATCAAAATGTTATAGGAATGATTTATCACATCCCCTGATCGTAATAATATGTTGTATACATAGTGACACAATAATAAGGGTTCTCGAACCCATATTTAACATTGAATTTCCATAAACCAACATCATGTATTGGATGTTTGATTTGATAGCAACCAATCCATTAAGTTGATAAACTTCTCTTAGAATCCCATAACATTGATTCATTTATCTCTATTCTCCCCTAAGACTATATGGTAATAAAGATATACATACTTAGAGGGTCCCCACTAGGATTAATTTATGAATAAAAAATACTTTATATCTTGTTCCATGGCGATGTATTTGTCCTGGAAGAGTGGTCACCCTAAAACCCATTATCTATTTCCTTGACTATGTGCAATATTAGTTTACACCATTTAAAATGGTCAACCTAAAGCCATTATTACCGACTTCTTATTAACTCATATATTCCAAAATAATGATTTAAATGCTTTATAATTCAATTATTCAAGTGGATGAAACATTCTCATTGATACATCACCATGTGTTATACCCATTATCAATGATGGGGTGTGATACCTCATTCGTCGAAATTTTGGTGGTCTTTATCATGTGACCCTAAACCCCACAATATATGGGCCCAATATTTACATGATAAACCGAATTCCCCATTTTCTAGGGTATTCCATGAACTACCCTTAAGGTTCCAATACAATCATCAGATTGTATTTACTTCTTATTGAACCTCAATATCATAGAGTACGAATCTTGATAAATTTTCCATGATACTAATAAAGAAAGAAAGGGACCCTCTACTTAGACATGAATATAAGTCCATTTTTTACTATTCATATGGGACCCTGAATCAACAACCATGTGTGTAAGTTCATTGAAAGAAATAACTTCTAATCATTGCGAGTCCAACAAACTTTATAGAGAACATTACACCTCAGTGTGTTTTTTAATCATCCCAAATGTCACTTCCCCATATCATAAGATTTGTTTAAACTCATTATGACATGATTGACCCAACCGATATTATAACCATAATAGTGTATTTGAAAAACATTACTGTATATCACTATTTACCATGGACCATTAAAGAAAGGATGTAGGATTTTGTAACCCTTTATAAATATTCATCCATCATAACCCTAGGGAGGTTGCGGGGTGCTAGAACACTTCATGAATACCCATAATTCATATTCTATGAAAGGATAGTGGGTTCCATCACCCAGAACGAATAAACATCACTCGTAACCCAAGAAAGGATACAAGTTTCTAGAACCCTTCATGAATACCTAACCTTTATAAATTGAAAAAGAATGTAGGGTTTCGAAACCCTACATAATTATTCATCCTTCATAACCCATGAAAGGAAGCATAGTTCCAGAACCCTTTATGAATAACAATCCTTCATTAACAAAGGATACAGGGTGTTAGAACCATTCATGAATACTCATACTTCATACCCTAAGCGAGGATGTATGGTACACTAATCTTTTATAAATACCCATCCTTTATTTCCCAAGTATGGATGTAGGTTTATAGAACCCTTCATGAATACTCATCCTTCATAACCCAAGTAAGGAAGAAGGGGTTCAGAAGCCATTATGAATAACCATCCTTCATGAAATAGTCTATATTTTAAAAAATTTAATTCATATAAGATCCATGATATTTGTACATAAACAATAAGAATAACAGGTCCAAGATATATTATACTAAACTATAGTATCAATAGTTCCAAGCTATATAGCCTTAACCTATAGGAACAAAAGGTATAATATATTCAACATAAAAAATAGAAACTCATTATCATATCATGAAATACCTTAATTATACAACTCAAAGAGACAAAGTACTAGTCATGATGAATACCTGAAAAGTGGAGGTCTGAGTGAATGTTGAGTCTTCCCTCACTAGACACACAAAATCGGCAATCTAGGAAACATTGAGAATCTAATATATATATATATATATATGAGATATAAAATCATTTGGGATGAAATCCCATAATGTAAGGCCTAATAAAATGTCATGTCCTTTCCTTGTATGCCTTACTTACATGAGTCTTAGGTAAAATTAAGGGCAATAATGACAAAGAAGAAGCTAGTGGGTCCCATTATAAGGCCCCAATGACAGTACAAATATTCTCTCTATGGAATATTCAGGTCATCATACTATTTATAGGATGTCTTATAGAATTCCAAGGGTACCTCAGAATACCATAAGTCACGTAAAGACCAATGGGAGGAAGCCCATGGAACTGATGTCGAAATTTACTTCTCCCAACTGAGTCCATGAAATTTCTTCTAGAAAACAAGTCTAGGGGTTATTTGTTGATGCACTCCAATTAATAATTGGTAAAATTAGAGTTGGAAAAGAATACAAAAGTGTAAAATTGTCATTTTTGGTACAAAGGGAAAAGAAGATAGCATAACCAACTGGCGATCAAGAAGATAGGTTATGTGACTGCATAACACTAAATGGGAAACATAGTCTCATTACCCTACCCCATTCATTAAGTTGAATATCAAGGACAAGTGGAGATGCTTCACATGAAAATAATTACACACATTCTTTGGAACTAGGACTGATCATGCAATATCCTAATGACAAGTGATGATCAAACACCACATTCCTCTAAGGATAAAGTTTATACATGATGGGAGGATCACATAGTCTTCGTTATTTATGTTATACCCCCTGGATTCATGCGATACCCCTTAGAGTCATGCAAAAACCTCATTAAAATGAGGTCATGGGACTAAACTGGGATAAGTTTTCCTTTATTGAACATCCTAAAAATCACTATTTAGCATGCTATTAATTGGAATATGTTAATAATGATGTGTGACTTTGTCCCAAAAAGAATATGATACATCACTGAATTATATAGATGGTCCATCCACAATGTTAAGACAAGTTATATGGATTTTTTACACCCAAATTAGAATATATTTAGTGAGTTGACACTTATAAAACCCACCATGAAAAAAAGAAACATGAGTGGAATACTATAAGACCCCATGATTTTAACAGAACATTATGTTGACAATGTATACAACCAACAATATCATGCTTAAACAAACAACTACATATTATCATTTAGAAGTAATAGGTACAACCTAGTTTTTGAATTGGTGTGTATTAAATTTATTAAAAGAATTATAATATATATATAATTTTCCTAATAAAAAAATTACTTATTAATTGTTTGTAAATAATCACTCAATTTTTAGAAAATCTATTTTCTACTTCAAAAATTTATTTCCTAAAAAATAGTTTCATTATTTTTATAAGAGAATATTATAATTAATTTATTGAACATACAGATATTTTATTTAATATAAATAATAATTTTTTTTTGAAATTAGTAAATGAAAAATATTGTATGGTGAATTTTGGGGATTTATCTAAAAATATTGATTTTTTAGTAAATAGTGAAAAACAATTTTTTTATTCAAAACTATATTTTTCTTCAAAAGTTTATTAATTTAAATTTTTTTAAAATGTTTTAAAAGTAAATTTTACTTATTATGTTACGAATAATCAAATTTATGTCATTTTAATAAATATTATTTTTTAATTAAATACAATAACATTGTTTCACTTAAAGGTAATTTTTATGAAAATTTGATTCTTCATTAATTTTTAGTTTTTATATTAAATTTATTTTCTTTAATTTATATAATGATAGATTTGGAAAATGGTTTCCATATTTGGAATTATGAGGTTCAAATTTTTTATATATTTCCCTTCTATTTTTAGTCATTTTGTATTATAACTCTGGTGAAATTTATGACATTGGTAAAGACTAAATGAGCTTAACCTAGGTTAAAAAAATGTTAGGTTCACCATTTTTTAGATTAATTCTTATTGGATAAAGAGAATTATACAATAATCATCTTAGGCTCAAAAAATATTTATAAGGTAAAATGTTCCTTAAAAATGGAACATATAATATTTAAAGTAATGAAGAATACAAATTTTCATTACCTTACTTTTAAATATCTATTATGTGTTCACATAAGGATAAAATAATGTTATGCAGAAATATTAATGGTCATTCTATCAATAATGAAATTATTATCCTGATTTTAATTTTTTATGGTTTATAGTTGTTATATAATTACCTTAATTTCATTCATAAAGACGACATAACACTTGTGAAAGCAGCAGAATAATTAAGTAAATGATTTTTGAATTGTAAAAAGTAATATTATTTGGGTGAGTTAAATTTTCCCAAAAAATATGAAGGTAAACATTGCATATTAGATATATGTTAAATGTTGAAATTTTAATTTAATTTTTGTCCTATTATTTTCAATGTCAAATTATGTGAATAATTTCAAAAAATATATAAATATTTTATATTAAATATATTTTATTAATTTATTTAAAAATAATAAAAATATAATAAGTGGAAAATAAGGGCGAGTAATAGTTTAAAATTTCAAACATTTTCCATTTATGATCCAATTTTTATCTTATAAGTAATTTTATAACCCTTTAGTAGTGAAAAAAATGTTACCGCTATTGAGGTAAAAATAGGTAAACAAAAGAGTTATACCAAAAAAACCATGCCATAAAATCTTATAATTTATTAAAATGTTTCCACTATTGAGGTTAAAATGTTACCTCTATTGAGGTTAAAATAGGTAAACCCTTTATTATGATATATTCTAAATTATTGCTACATTTGTTCACTTTAATATTAAAATTAATTTATTATATTTAAGTATTTGTATAAATTCCATTTTTCGCTATCATTTGGAATAAATAGCCACAACATATCCTCTCCCTTATACAACACATACAACCGGTTATCTCAAAAAAACCATGCCATAAACTCTTATAAAATTCCTTATATAGTTCTAATGGTGTTTTTATTCCTTAAATATCATCCCAACTCCCCTTAAGAGAAGATCTAAAGGTGCACTTTTGACGTAGATGTAATCATCTTTACCGAATAATTTAAATTTCTATCCCCATATACTCCGTCTATATATGTTTTAATATCATAAAATAATAACTATAATACCATCAATATATTGGGTCGTAGTTTTAATTAATGGATAACCATTTTCATGTCTCGTTTTCAAACTATAAAAAGTGAAGAACATCACACATGCGTACATATGACTTTTCATCACCCCGTAGAAATGTAATTTTTTTCATCAACATTTTAATTAGATTGATATAAAAATGAAAATAATTAATAGATATGATATTTATGAAATAAATATTCTTTCATAATTATAATCTCATATATACATCATCCAATCTACTGGAAAACTATAATGTCGCTTGTGCGTAAGTATAGACTACCATCTTCACAAAGAGATGTGATCTGTTGTTCATTTATGATTTATATGGAAGGTAAAAAGGATAGATTTAATAAAAATATAAGAAATATATGTTAAAAACATATTCCATATTGATTAATTACTATTTACTTTTCTTTTGTTCCATCCATTGAAAAGTGAAAATAATATTCCTGTATATGTATGGCCTACAGTATCCATGAACGATGTAATTCACCTTTCGTTCTCTATATTTTATTGATGAATATAACTATGTATATAATATATTTATATGAAATTTATATCATGGTTATAATTATTTAGATGATGGAACCATGATCAAAGTGTAAGGAACAAAACTTCCAAACCAAAACATAGATGAGAAACAAAGCAGTTATCACCTAGAACACAGATTTTAATTAACCATTGTCAATAAAAAGGTGACATATGGTTATAAGTAAATCATATATTATATAATATATATGAGTATCATTATATAATATATATAGAATATATATATATATTTAGTATACCGGTGGTTGTAACACATAAAAAGGATTTCCGAAATGAGGCAATGGGTTTCATAAATCATTCTCCTTTCATTATGATAAATAACTTCTACATTTACATTTTTATGTCATGATTATGTGTGAAATTACCTATTTTAATTTTTTATTACCACTTTTATTTGATTTTATTATGTTTTTATACTATAATAATTTCATTTATAAATTATCACTTCAATGTTATGATCATCATAAGGAATTTCATCTCAATTTACATTTATGGAGGTATAGTATATTTTTATCCAACTAATTTATTTCACATGGCATATATTATTAGCCTTTGACATTTTAAATCATGAGTATTTTTATTCTAATGATAATTAACATTTCAGTTTTTTTATTGTTTTATGAGTCTCAGGATTCTAAATTTATAAATATTATAAGATTTTATTTCACAATGTCAACATTATTCGAGATTTTTTGTGTTTATGTATCCATTAGAATAATTATTTGATACCTCTATATTAAACCCAAACTAAATTTTTATTTTATAGTTATTTCTAAAAATTATATTTTCCCTTTCATTTTACACTTTTAAACACTCAAGGGAAAAAATAATGTTGGAAAAAAATTGACATTATTTTTCTACTCAGTCAGGAATATTTTTATTCTATTTATATATATTTAATAAAATAAATTAAATATTATTTTTAATATAATAAAATTATTAATAAAATACATTTTAACCTGTGATTAACATTTCAGAATATTTTTTAATATTTAATCTTATCCTAATTTTATGAATAAGCAATTTTTTGAACTTTTTAAAAGTATTGTGAAAGGAATGTTTTGTAACCTATATGAAATGAGAAGAACATATTTTCACCATGAACACTAAATGAATTGAAGCATACTTTAAAAGTTTAAAATTTTAATATCAGTTAATTTTTTTTACAAATATTATTGAAATTTTTTATTTTTAAAATTATCTTTTAATGTGAAGAGATTATTTTTATCAACATTTTTTTAACGATCTTCTCATCAATAAAAATAACCATATATTTTAATTTATCCTTATTCTTCATGTTAATGGTTAATAATCAATTTATCATTGAAAAGTATTGATATTATGATGTTAATTATTCCTATCTGGAGTGTTTTTTATTATTAATAAATTTGGATTAAATATTATTGTTTACTAATATGATGAATGGATTATAATTAGTAAGTGATAGATGTGAAAAAATATAGCTCCTCAATACATTAGTAGTTCTCATGACACATACAAGTTTTGATTTTTATATGAGGCTTTTCCCATTTATTTTTGAGGTCATTTCATGATGCATTGAAGGTAAATTTATGATGTCTAAAATTGTGTGTTCCATCCGGATGAAATTAGTTATTGATGTCTATGTGATTATCCGAATATTTTTAATATCCATTGATTTCATTCAATGTCATGTGACTAGTTTTATGATATAATTTAATCATCCTGTATTCCATCTATATTTTTATTCATGAAAAAGTTATTGATCAAAAGAATTTTTTTTTCAATTATTTTCCTTTCCATATTTATTATGTTGTATTTTATCATCAAATATTTTTGTGTATGTAACCTTTTATGAGTATATGATCTCACCCTTATTTTTTCAATTTCGATAGGATATGAAGAAGGAAACTTTGAATGATTTCAAGGATGAATAATATTTAGCTTCACTATTTTTTTTATTTTAGGATTTAAATGTCATGTATGATTCAAGTATGTATTTAGTTTTCTCACACTAATTTACTATCTAGTCCATTGAGGAGATAATTATTACACCTATTTCCAATGTAATAATGTAATCACCGTCTCGAGGCTAGTAGAATCAGGGTCTTTATAGTTGGTATCATAGAATGTTTAGTAGAAACCCTGTCAAGTAGATTTAGTAAAAAATAGTATGTGGATAATAAAACTATGACATGTTTTGAGGATATGTGTATGTATAGGATAACTTCATAAATATTTGTTAAGGTACATATTACATGGTATTCATATAAATAAAATGTCACAACCCCCTCCTTATAATGTCTACCCCTACTTGGAAGATAATTATTGAAGGCAGATAGTGACTACCCAAGTCCCGCCTCTAGTAGGCCCCAGGATGGTAAAAATCACATAAGTTATAATAAATATGAAAATAAGAGGAATTAACCTCTAATATTACATGAGTAAGAGAAATATTCTTTAGATAAACCAATAAACACCTTATAAAACGTATATATAAATAAATCATAAGTAAAAATACAATTTCATATAGTATTATATCAACTGAAAAGAAAACTAGAAGTATTAAAAGGCAATGAAAACAATGATCATGGATCCCAAATAGCTGCTGTAAAACCAAGATCTAATAATATTCATCATGATCTCAATCATTATCCAAATGACATAAAACAATATATAAACATGAGGTGAGAATAAATGTATTCTTATAAGGATCCTCCATAGTGCCTCTTGTGAAAAAGTTTTATGAAAGAATTTTAAATCACAATAAGGAAAAGTGAAATTAACTCATCACCCTAGAAATTATACTATACTTTGAACCTCCCCACAGATAATCCTCACCAAAAATTACATACAACATATCATATAAGATAATAATGTAACATCAAGGGTACCCTGCTCCTACTTTCCAACTTGTTTTTCACTCTTCCCCTATATCGCACGTCCTGAGCCATCTATCTCCAAAATAAACTAGCCAATTGATACATGGTTAAAGAATCACAATAGGCCCCTCACATATCACACCATCTCATAACCCCATAAACATATTCATATATAGTAAATAAAATGTTTTTAGGAACCACCATAGCATGTATGATGTGAATCATACATCATGTATTATTCCTCTATCCATCACAACCCGTACAGCATGTAAGTACCACAAGCCATCATAGCCTAGATTCTTCATTCCTATAATAATACTTTTGATACCATATTCTATAAAACATATGTGCGAAATAACCACAAGACATCACAACTCTCTAGACACATGTATGGGGAATCAAACTGTCGTGCATACCAACACAAGTAACTACCATGAAAAGAGAGTTAGGTGAGAGGGTGTAGTCAACCATCTATCCTCCCATCCGGATGTTGGGAAAACACCCTCTCAGAGTTCACTTAGTGTCAATCGCTATAGAAACAATTGTTTGAGAATTATATAATATCACACAATTTACAAGATATAATATATATCACCACCACACTACGTGAATAACCTAGTCGTAAGCTCAACAGTAGAAAATGCCACTTAGACTCCCAACAGCCAGTGCCATGAATAAGCAAAACTATTTCCATGGTTTCTCTAGGTTAACATATTTTCTGCATTTTCATTCCATCAATATCAACCCTATTGGTTAAATCATTTTTTAATCATTGTTATCATCATTACACAATCTATGTACTCAAGGAAATCCATACTATGCTACCACCCAAAGGAAACATGCAACCTAGAACATCTATCTACCTCATGTTGTGGGGAAATGAATATAGATAAAATAAGAAACCAGAATATCAACCATTAAATAGATTCATTTGAGAAAGCATCTTACTTGTTCAAATCGATGGGTTGGCCCAAATTCATACCATTTTACCATATCAAATTAAATCCCCAAACCCACATTCATACCCCAATACATCTGACCATCAAAGGTGTCAACTTATACAACATAATCAAGATCTACCTGTACACAAGCATGACTCGATGCTTCCCTCCATCATAGGCTTCATCTACTACCACATAATATGGGCATTCCCACCTACATCACATCAATAATCCTAGGCTCATCCATTCTAGGTTCATTTAAAATCTATTCCTCCCTGTACAATATCACACCACACTAAAAATATCACTATTGGATCACATCATAAAAGAAGGAGGAATAAAATAAGCACAGCCAAAAAAGAAATCTATAACCTAAAACAAGAATCTAGACTCCACACATAAATGATCTATCACATATCTAATCAGGAAGAACAATATTTTCTCAAGAAAATGGGATATATTAAACCAAGGAATTATTTTTATCAGGAAACCAATTTTCATTCCATAATGAAATAATCAAATCATTTTTTATAGTTTCTAACTATGATAAACCTAAGCCATCAAACTGTAACAAAATAATAAATTAATTAAATAATTTATTTAAACAATCTTCCAAGAATACATTACAGTTTCAACAAACATTAGAATTTCAATTTATTAACATTATATTAATTATTTTAGTCTACAAGTATTAACATTCTTCACATTCTTCAACAAATTCCATCAACCCATAAAATAAATTGCTCAATTAAATGTTCAATAATTATTAATTTGATTATTATCAAATTTTATCCAAAACTAGATTCATTAATAATGTATCTTTATTATATAGAATATTAATTGTGAATTAATTAAAAATTTATGTAAGTTACCATTTTATACAAAAAACATGTTAAAATAATCATAACATCTCTGTACATAAACATTGGAAAAATTACACAGTATGTAGAAAATACTAGTGGAAACTGTTATCATGGTAGAAAGAAATGAAATATGATCATAATACAATTAATTATTAATCTGGTCCAATATTAATTAGGTTAATTACATTTTATTCCAAGCGGATAAACCATCATAACTCTATTATCACACATAAATATAGGATAAAATAAATACCCTACCTAAAAGAAGAAGTTCTCTACAACTCACATTACAAAACAAGGGGGACACACAATATGGGATTTCCATGGGAGAACATGTTCCATTAGAAGAAGGGTTTCATTTCACCAAGGGAAGGGTTGCTGAATTTCTGATATTGGGAGAAGGAAAAATGAAAGAATGAAGGGAATTAACCTTGTTTTTGAGTTAACTGATAGGGGGTGACCAAAATTTCAAATTATAAAATATTTAATTCAAACTATTTGAGATTTCATAAAAATCCATACGAAACGAAGAATTTATGGCCTCAACCATATTATAAAATCACCTATATAATTATCATTGATGAATCAGCCTTTGAAGGTCCCTGATTCATTATTCCAAAATACATGGATGGATGTTTTCATGAAACTAGTGGAATGCTCATTGTTTCTGATTCCACATAGCCAAATTCCCCATGTAGACAAAGTCTCACATAACAACATCACATATATGATTGATCACATAACTGAATCCTCACGTAGTTGATCTATCCACTTTACTGATCCACATAGACAATATCTATATTTAACCAATCTAGCCACATAGAGGATTCGTCCTCATATTTGATCCATATAGCTGATCTTTCCACATATCCACTACAACCACATAGATGATATCTCAAAATGTCCATTTCTATTGACCATGAATTATTATCTCACCCAAGCCATGAACTATACATTCATGAAATAAAACCATTATACATCAAGAATCCTCCATGATTCCAGAATTTAGTATCCAAACACCAATAGACTCTCTTTAGGCCTACTTTGTGAACTAAGATCTTCAAAATCCCGAAAAGGGTTTGAATAGATGGATCCTTTCCATTATAACTGATACATATCAGACAAATCTCATCCTCAATAATCTAAGATCAACCCGAGGGAGAAAAAATGGTTCATCGAGTATTCACCCTATGAGATACCTCTCAAAGATCTTACCATAACAAGAGATCGACCACCACATCATAGGGACATATCAAAACCACTCAATAGTAATAACCACCTTCCACACACTCTCCTAGGGGAGATATATCTCAATCAAGATCAAGGTAACCGATAGGAAATTAGAGGGAACCATCTCATTATATTTAATGGATAACATGCACAAAACAAAAAATTTAACAAGTGAATTGATAAGTGTAAAAAAGATTAGGGTAATGAGTGTTCATATATGAATCACACTCTCAATTACTCTCTTCCACATCACTATTCATAAAAAATACATGAAACAAGGGAATAGAGTGCTTGTGAAACAAGTTCTCCTTGTGATCTTGGATATCCAAAGGTTTTCCCTTGATGGTCTCATCAGTTTCAACATAGATCTCATCCCAATAGGTGACACGAGACTTATAATAAAGATAATAACAGAGATGAGACATGTAAGAAATATCATGTATTCTTCTCATCTGTAGGGGATGTGATAACTGATATTGCACAACTACTACACAAGCCATAACCAAGAAATCCACAATAAACAGGGGTGAAAGATTACTCCCATGACCAAACCTTCACTTCCCACAATGAGGATTCAACTATATAAACATGTTATATCCAACATCAAACTCAATGGGTATCCTCCTATGATCAACATAGGATTTATAATGATCATGTCCTTTCTTTATACTATTTTTAATTACATGTACCATCTCTGTTGTATTTTGTACCAATTCAGGCTCTATTATTACTGCCTTTCTAACCCCATTCCATCGTAATGATGAATGGAAAGGGCTTTGAGTCTCCTCTATAGTGTGTTTTTTCTAGGGGACAGTGAGGCCTTAATGAGGTTTTGATGAGTCTAAAGGACATGATTCCCTTTGAGTGATGGGTTCTAACCCAAGAGGTGAATTTGAGATTGGGGAACTTAGTCAAGTTTCCATGTTTATGATGATACTTAGGGGACCTTAGTAGTCACCCAGTTGATGTTGACCCAAGAGAGGGGTAATGTAGGGGAGTTAGGCTATTAGTACTAGGAATGACCCTTAATTTGGTAAAGTAATAAGGAATTAAATGATAAATATAATAGTAAAGTATTAGAAATAGGATGTGATTCATTAGAATGGTAAACATATTACATGATATTATAGGAATGAGGGATGCCCCCTAAGTTTAGATATTGGTTTACGACTATGATTGTGGGTGTGGGATGTGACCCCCTGTATTGATTGATATGTGTTTCTGGGTTATATATTCAACCTAAAAAATTACAAGGGATTCTTAAGATACACACCTTGGATCCATGGGTATGGGATGTGATTCCCCACACTATATATTTGAGCATTATGGACTGCTTTGACTGGAAGTTAGACATTGAGCTTGTATACTGGGTTGGTTAGCCACTAGGTGTCAGTCTTCTGTATATTAGGTGGGTTAGCCCCTGAGATTTTATCTCATGTACATTGGGTGGGTCAACATCTGGGTGTTTATCTGATGTATTCCATGTGGTTCAACCCCTGGGTTATTAACTTCTATATACTTAGGTGAGTCATCCCCTAAGTGATTAATGTGGTTTCCAAAATTACATGATATGTTCAGAGACAATCTGGCACTATCTAAAGTAGGTATGACCGACCGCCAAGGTCACCATATAACCTAAGGTAAGATATTAATTAAATTAATTATGTTTAGTGGTTATTTATTTATCTGATCATGTCACATTCAAAAACATTTCATTTATGGATTATGTTCGCAACCACATTTGTAGTTCCCTACTGAGTTGTACTCACACATTTCTCAGGAGAACATGACAGTTTGATACCTGAGCAGACATCATTGGTTAAAGGTTCAGGTTTGGAAGTGGCCTATAATATCTTGATAGTGTGGAATAGATCAAATAGGATTGTCAGATAGGACTAGGTGAGGGTTAAAGATGTAGTATAAACTCTTTTACATTTGTTTTATTCTCATATTTCATTTTATATATGTGATTATCCTGATGGGAGATTATTCTTATTATATGTCTATATGCTTCCAATTCATTTTATTATTAATGATTGTGATTATTTATTCCACATAAATTGTTTGTTAATATTTTGGATGATGTTTGGTTAGTTATTTATTATTACACCATCTAATATGGGGGTATACTCTCCTCACAGTAGTCCCCTAGACCCCCACTGCTAGTGTGAAACCTCTGGTGTATAGGGAGGCACACCTGAGGTTAGTGGATCTTTAGTTACTATTCCATGTGAACATGGTAATGGTGTTACAAACTGGAATTAACAAAAATGGATTGAAAGAGTGTAAAATAAAATCAAATATAACTAAAACTAAAAAGTTGAAAAAAACTAAATATAATTGAATTTAACTAAAGGAAACTGAATTGATTTTATTTGAAATAAACTAAACCAAAAAAAGTTGATTAAAATAAAATATAATTAACAGAAATGAAACCAAACCATCCCAAGACAAATCCAAACAAATTAACCTAATCCACATTAAAATGAACTGAACTAAACCTATTGAAATTGAAATAATTAATATCAAACTATCCTGTGCCAATTTTTTTTAATAACCATACTAAAATGAATTTAAAAAATATATATTTGAATATAATTGATAAATCATGAAATCAAAAAAAATGTATTAAATTAAACTAATCTGAGAAAAACTGAAAAAATATGGACAAAATTTAATGACAGTAAACCTTCCCAAAATGACCCTAAATAGCTTGAAATAACCTAAATAAACCTAATATTCTTCAAAATAAACTGAAAAAAATAACTTATTTAATCTAATATAAACTAAACTAATATGACCGAACCTCATACCATAACAAAAACCCTCAAGAATTCATTCCCAACAACCTAATTTCACCTTCAAATCGTAAAATGAATAGCATACCTTCAACATAATACCAAAATTTAAATTAATATGAATTTCTATAACTCTGAAAATTTTAATTACCATGATCTAGGTCATTATAGATGACAAATATTAAAATATTCTCCAAATGACATCACTATTAAATTGCATTCACGAGTTTATGTTCAGGATTTATATTCATTACATTCATTTTAAAATTTATTTACTCTTTAGTTTATTTCATTACATGGACAAATTTATAATTTCAATATATATGTATTTCACAAATATTTTTTATAAATCCATGCTTCCTTAGAAATTAAATATGGTAATTATATTTATAAAATAATGTTTCCTTATTATTTTTAAAATGGATTTAAAATATCTATTAAATTAATGATTAATGATGTTATAAGAAATAAATTTCATATTATTTTATACAATTGATGGTGATGATTTTTTTTTTATTTTTAGGAATCTTCGATGGTAATTTCACAGTTGATTTTAATTAATTAGTTTGTTTTTTAATTGAATTTATATTTGGTTCTTAAGAGTTTTTTTTTTGTTTTTTGAAAATTTTCAATCCTTATTATTTGAGTTATGTCTCAAAATCAATTAATATTAAAGTTAAAATTTCCGTTGTGACACTACAATAAAAACTGGGTTTAGCGGCGGTTTTATGGCGATGGTTCACAAAACCGCCGCTAAACATTTTTGCCGAAAGGTTTCGCGGTGGTTTTTAATAAACCACCGTGAAACCCATATTTTTTATAAAAAAACCCGACCCGACCCTACCCCCACCCCGCGTTTCCCCCAAACCCTCGATCGCGACCCCTTCTTCCCCTAACCCCCCGGCCCCGGCGACCCCCAACCATCTAGCGACCCCCGCGCCCTCCATTCTTCGCCTAACCCCCCCCCCCCCCCGGCCTCGGCGACCCCCAACCGCCCGGCGACCTCGTCTGGTGACCCATGACCCCCAATCGTCCGTCGACCCCACGACCATCTTGGGTGAGATTAATTTTTAATTGAAACACACATTTATCACATTTCTAGTATTTTGTAGAATTAACGGAAGAATTCGAAAATTTAATTGAAGAAATGGAGCGTGCTGGAATGCATCCAAGTTCTAAGAGGCCAAAAAATTACCAATTTACCTATATTAGGTTCCCAGTGGGAGTTCTATGGGTGAAATTAATTTTTTTTGAATCATAGGATACTCAATGACTCTAAACATGGTACCTGATAGATAATTGTGAAAAATTCATTATAAAAAGTTTCTTTTTGGTCTTTTCAAACCCTTATTATTTCCAAAAAATCACCACAAACATGGGATTTACTCTCATTTCCACTGTGATAGGTCCTATATGGTGATATTATCGATCTAATATCCCTCTTGAGTGAACCAATATTTTTACTTATTTCTAGTTTGATTCATTTAGGCATTAGAGTTCATTTTAAATGAGGAAATGTTGGGTAACTCCTCGAATATTCCCTTTCTTCCCCTTTCATTATTGTAATAGGGGTAATATTTACCCTTAAAATATAGGGATATTATAATATTTGGAATCTATTGGATTCCATCGGGTATAGCTATTTGAGATACATTTTCTAGTTGAATCTAAGTAAAACTCAGGGTTATCTTTTTTAATTACATCTCCTTATATGATAGGGACCTAAATCCCTAATCTATCCACTTAGGCGGTTTTTTACATTAAATGGTTGTATCTCTCATACTCATGTAAAAATAAAGGGGTCTTCTATAAATAAATTGGTTAGTGCTACCCTTCTTCCAACCCTCCTCATAAAGAGTTACCATGGATATAATTTGGGTCTAAGTGAACTTAATTAAAACCTAGGGTTAAAAAAATAATAATGTATTTTACGATGCCTCTTATTAAAAAAAATTATTTAATGATTTTATTCCTATATTTGAATGATGTGATTACCTTTCTATATTGTTAATTCAATTCCTTGTTTTCTATTTTATATTTTCATATAGTGTCTATTTCATTGTTTAAATCATTTGAAACATCAATGGATACAAATTTACATTATCCACTACTATCTTTTACTATTTAATGACCTTCCATGCTCATTTTACATTCTTTACTCACTTTATATGACATATGGATTTTTTTTATTTTTCACTATATTAGTCATGTTTGAATATTTTTTGTATTATGGTATATAGATTTTATCAAGTAGAAACTTGTTTAAGGATAGGTTGGTGATTTTGAGATGGGATTAAAATTCACCAAATCGTTATACAAATTCCCCCTTTTCTCTATGACGAGAAATAAGATTAACCTGACTCATTATATCGATTTCCCTTCCCCTAGGGTGGTTCACTAAAACCATGAAATCCACTAAAAATATCTACAAATATTTTTGGGTTCATAGATGTATATGTTTATGTTATTTATAGGTACTAACACTACTTACCGTATAAAATGGAATTGGATTATATCTAAAATTTTAAGTTGAGGCTTGAAGAATATAGTAATGATAAGGACACTATCCATGAAAGGTGTTACCTTTACATACTCATTCGTATTCTTTATTCATTGAGTTGGGTGGTCTTGGAAAACTCCCTTTAGTCTGTTCTGATTATGCTAGTATGTGAAAAATTATGATCGCATCAACATGCCACATGCACAACCTAAATAATTGGAATTATCCCTTCATTCTAAAATCCTCCTATTGATCCCTCCCAAGGATCCCTTTTTGCTCTCTTATCATTATGGTTAGGACTTGCAATAAAATTTTTGGTGTTCCAACCCCTCATAATTTTATGAGATCCTTTGGAATCTTGGCTTAGTTAATGATCTTTACATTGCATGTGAAATATGGAAAATGGTTTAAGATGATTTTGGTGATTCGTATCTATAGGTGGATTTAAAAATCAGGAATAAATGGTAAATTTAATAAGTGATGGGATGAATTAACTAATATGTCTTGTAATAATATTTTAGATCTGATTGATATATACTATTAGTGATTAATCCTAATACAAGAGAATCCACCATTTGATATGAGATTATTAATTTTCCCCTTAGTGTCACATTCCATGGGAAGACATAAGTGGTTATAGAATCTCTTAGCCCGGTTATATGGTTTATTTCCTCTTAAAAACATGTTCCATGGGAAGATTTATGTAGTTATATCAATTCTAGGACTGGGGAGATGACTACTTTTTCCATTTGGGGTGAAAGCCATGGGAAGAAGAAAGTATTTCTATAAATTCTATACCAAGATTGGATACTTGAATCATGATATTGGAAATTCATCTCGATTTAACATAATCTTCCAGTATTTTGGGGAAATATGTCCTGATGTAGGAGGATCCACCTCATGAAAGAGACACCCCACATGGACTTGATGATGCTTTGGCTAACATAGGGTGTCATCCTAGATCCTAAGAGTCTGTGGGTTTATTTTTTATATATAATTAATTTATTAAATTAACACCCTTGTTTATCTCTTTATTGCATACACTATATGCTCAGACTAGACATGTTCAGACACCATTGGTGGTGGAATATTGAGTTGTACTCACACTATTTTGGCCACTATTTGGTACCTTAGAAGATGTCATGGATTCTAACCAATATCTTTAGTAAGAACATTTTATTTATCACCATGGGATTCTCAAACATGTTAGCAAAGATCTTCATAAGTTATTAACTAGTGTCACTTACTAAATATTTTAAATTTATTATGATTGAATTAAGTATAATAGTTTTTGTTAAAGTTGTAAATTCATTTCTAAATAATTACTTCAAATTAACTGATCTTAGGACTTGAAATATACATAAATTTTTGAAGTAAAAATTGGAAATGTCCTTTGTATTATATGAAATCCAAATTTTATGGTTTGCATTATTTGTTTTAATACGAGTCATTTGAAATATTGAAGATAAATTTTTATAGTACTAAACACAAAACATATTTAAGTGAAAATAACATACATCATTCATTAGTTTTTAAAATATATTTTAATGAGGACCCCACTATGGAAATCTATGTGGATGAATTAAAATTACACAACCTAATGATATAATGAATAACAAAGGTCTCTCCAAATTCAAGGAAATAAGAAGCACTATCAAATTCAAAGAGAGTGGTAAATTCAAATAGATAGTGAAAAGATTGAAAAAGATAAAGAGCGATGAAACATGACCAATTTTCACAAACTAACCTAGGCTACCCATAATCCGGGTACCCAATCTATCCTGCGATAAGTCTCAAAGGGTGTCATATAAGGGCTAAATATTTATAGTAATTCCGTTGTACTAATGGTATGAAAATCGTGCATCTTTGGTGTGTTCAATGACATCACTTTCAATGGGGTGTTGTTGGAGGCAACATAAATGTGTGATCGACAGTGTTATGATAAGTGTGTAACCCGATATTCTTACTGCTCCTCAATGAGGTGTTGACACTGTCTCCTAGGGACCAGACTTGTTTGGTTTGTCTAGGCATGCTAAGTAAGTGGTAAATGTGATCAATGTATCATCTTTATTATATTATGCATACTTTATGATCAATGGGTCATATTTATTATATTATGTTTCTGTAATATTACACTATCGAATATATGAAACTCTTTCTCTATTTAGTAGTAACTATGTGTTTTAATTTTTTTTATTATTGTGTAGGCACATTGTGATATACATGGATAAAAACTGGATCAAATTACCGAGGAACACACCTCAATATGTTAAGGGTTTGAATGAGTTTTTAGATTTTGCAATGTCTAATCGATCCGTTGAAGGGAAGAAAAGATGTCCATGTCCTAAATGTAAATATAGAACATGGTTGAAGAGAGATGAAGTTTATGAACAATTAATACAGAAGCAACTCCCTGATCAATATTTGTGTTGTATTTGTCATGGAGAATCGAACAATACAGAAAGATTGAGGACTGATGTTAATCCACAGAATGAGGTCCCAAGTTCTTCGACAATGGAAAATGAAATTCGAAACCTCATAAATGATGCATTTGGCACTGCAAGACACCAATATGAACATCAAAACATATCAGAACAACTAGAAGAGGGTGCTACAAATTGCAACGTGACAAGTGATATTTTTCAGACTGTAACACAAGAAGATCAAGATTTTAACATATCATTGGATCCTCCTCTTGATTCTATGGATCCAAATGTAAGGGAGAACTTCAGTGAGGAAAATGCATTTCATGATTTAGTTGACGATGGAAATCAAGAGTTGTATAGTGGGTGTTTGAAAAATTCAAAGCTTTTATTTCTGTTGAAGTTGTACCATATCAAATGTCTATGTGGAATTACAAATAAGTAAATGTCCATGTTATTGGAATTGATTTGTGATGCATTTACTGAAGAAAAAATCCCGTAATCTTTTTATGATATGAAAAAAGTTATTAACAAGCTTGGTCTGAATTATAAAAAAATACATGCGTGTCCCAATGATTGTATACTTTATTGGGGAGAGGATTCAAGTAGATAGAATTGTAAGAAATGTTCTTCTTCTAGATGACAGTCAAAGGGTGATGTTGGAAGTCTGACTGAACATAATTTCACGGAGAAGAAGAAAAGGAACACACCTGCAAAAGTTTTGCATTAATTTCCTTTGAAACCTCTATTGTAAAGATTATTCATGTCATCAAAAGCCACCGAACACATGAAGTGGCATTCTGTAGATAATAAAAATGATGGGTTAATGGGACATCCATGAGATTCCCAATCATGGAAGACATTTGATTCATTACATCTAGATTTCTCAGCTGATACTAGGAATGTTCGATTGGGATTGGATGCTGATGGATTCAACCCATTTGGGACTTTGAGTACCAGTTATAGCATTTGGACAGTTGTTTTCATCCCTTATAATCTGCCTCCGTGGATGTGTACGCAACAAACATCTTTTATCATTTCGATGATTATTCCTGGAAAAAAAATTCCTGGAAATGATATTGATGTATACCTGCAGCCTTTGATTGCAGAATTGTAGGAGTTATGGAGCAACGGTGTTGAGACATTTGATGTTTCTTCTAAAACAATGTTCAAAATGCATGCTACTTTAATGTGGACCATTAGTGACTTCCCTGGGCTTGGGAATTTATCTGGTTGGAACACTTATACAGGTTTGGCTTGTCCCGTTTGTAACTTTGATTTTGAGCCCAAATGGATGCCTCACAGTAGAAAATGGTGCTTCTTGTTCCATCAAAGATTTCTTGATGCATCTCATAGATTTCGGATGAACAAATCAAAATTTAATGGTTCCATTGATCTTAGACCTCCTCCAAAGTTGTTAAACGGTTCTGAAATATTGACACAGCTTGAAAATGTTAAAACAGAATTTGGGAAGGTTCATAATTTGAATGATAACGGAAAACGAGTGCGAAGTGCATCGTCAAGTGAAATCAGAACGCAACAATGGATTAAAAAAAGTATATTTTTCAAACTTCCATATTGGGAATTTAATTTGTTGCGCCACAATCTTGATGTGATGCATATTGAGAAGAATTTATGTGATAATTTTATTTTCACATTACTTAATGAGCACGGAAAGTCGAAAGGTCATATCAATGCTCGCAAAGACTTACAAGTAATGAACATAAAATGTGATCTCTGGCCAGATGAGAATGAAAAGTATGCTCCGACCATTTTTTCAATGAATAATAGGGATAAGATACATTCCTTCGAATTTTAAAGAATGTGAAGGTATCTGATGGGTATTCAGTAACATCTCAAGGTGTTTTGACTTGAATAATCATAAGTTATATGGATTGAAAAGTCACGATTCACATATTTTTTTACAACAGTTACTACCATTGGCATTGCGTACATTATTACCTGAAAAATTTACTGCTATTGTACTCTAATTCTACACATTTTTTAGGAAATTATGTGAGAAAGATCTACATCCATTTTAGCTTGACAACCTCCAGGAGAGGTTTGTATTGACCCTTTGTGCAATGGAGATGATCTATCCTCCATTGTTTTTACTGTCATGATGCATTTAACTATGCATTTGGTTGAAGAAGATAAATTAGGAGGCCCCGTTCATTATCGATGGATGTATCCAATTGAGAGGTATTTTATTTATATGTTTCCAGTTAAGTAAACAATTTTTGGCATTTAAATAAATACATAATATTATTATTTTATTTCATAGATATCTTGGGCATTTGAAATCATACGTGAGAAATAAAGATCAACCAGAAGGCTCTATTGTTGAAGGCTATTTTGCCGAGGAGTGTCTCACCTTTTTTTCCAGATATTTGGATGATATTAAGACAAGATTTAATCGATTTGGACGTGTTGATGACACATCAACTCAATCTCAAATGCATCAGAAATCAAAAATATTTCCTGCTATTGGCTGATCAGTTGGGAGGACCTCATATGTGACACTGACTGAATTGGAATTATTACAGGCACATAGATATGTTTTGCTGAATAGTGAAATTGCAGATCCATTTATTGAAGAGTTGAGGATACAAAAAAAGAGACGAATGAGAGACCAACACGAAATGATAAAGATATAACAAAAGCTATGAATAAAGAGCTAGTAGAATGGTTTGCACGATGTGTAAGTTTATAAATATTGAAATAAATACGAATATTAGTTAGATACATACAATTTGTAAATCTATTAAATTATATTTCTTTTTTTAGATCATGAATACTGATACTTGAGCAGACTTTTCAGAATATTTGAAGTTTCTTGCTAGAGGTCCTATAAAACAAGTTAGAAAGTTCGACGCTTATAATGTGAATGGCTTTAGATTTCGTATAGTCGATCGAGAAGTGGGTTTGAAAACACAGAATAGTGGTATATTTACATTTGCTGATGTGGGATACTATGAAAAGCTGCATGATATTATTGAATTAAACTACCATGGGCATTTTTCTGTTGTTTTATTAAAATGAAAATGGGTCGATATTATCAGAGGTGTTAAAAGAGATTCCTTGAAATTTACTTCTGTAAACTTCTCTCGTTTGATGGATGTTGGTGATCGTGAACGGCATAATCCATATATCTTAGCATCGTATTAAAAATGGTATATTATGTGAACGATGTTGTGGATGAAGGGTAGAGTGTAGTTACTCACGTAATACAAAGAGAATTGTATGATATGGGTGATGAAGTGGAAGATTTAACCTCTGCAATTGAATTTCATCAACAAGAGGAAGCAGAATTATTTGTCAATCATGATATTGAAAATATTAGTCTATCAAGGATGAATGAAGTGGATGAAGATATGGAGCGGGTAACCAACATGATTGAATGGGAAAATAATTGTATGTACAATTATTTATTCATTCAGAAACCACTTGTTTCATTTCTGCAGTCATTCATTATCAATGTTATATATATTTTGTTTGTTAGTACTGGGCATCTATTATCATTTTTATTTTTTTTTCTACATAATTTTTTTGAAATATATATTCTGAACTTAATTTTATTTGATTAAATGATAGGAATGCTAAGGAAGAAGCGGTACACTATTTCATCTAGTTCTGCAACAGATGACGATCCGTCTGTCCCCATGGCATCTGAGGCACCAGCTGCCTACACCCCTGCACCATCTCCCCCTGCACCATCTCTAACACCATCTGTGGATGTCTCATTAGAGGATGAGTCATCGAATCCCCCTACAAGACCCTCAGCAGTGGGGCAGCGACACACCCCTTCTAGTTCATCATAGACATTCTGGAGAGTCACAGTCATGGGTACAAATTTAAATTAAATAAATTTATTGCATTTTGTTTATACTAATTGTTTTCTCATTGTAGATGAAAAAAATGAAACCGTGGAAAAACACATAAAAAGTTCAGATGTTTGGAACATGAATGGTGAGAAGATAGTCGTGCCATTTGATTCTTATGGGGTCCTGACGGATGACGCCGCGGGGTTACTTGGCCAGATTATAGGTCAGCTGGCAGCGGAGCCCATTTCCCTGCCTATTTCATATGATGATTGGAGGCATATGCCTCCAAACTAGAAAAAATGAAGTTTTTTATTCTTAGATAAAGGTAATTTTATTACTTTATGGTTTAATTGAATGTCATGTTACTAATATGTTCAAAATGAATTTCTGTATACAGATGTTCTTCCACTTTACTGTTGCTAATGTGATAGCACGGAAGTGGACATTGAAAAATCTTGGTAAAAAATGGAAAGATTTCAAATGGAGGTTGTGGTGTGATGTCAACGATACTTCGTTGACCGTGCAACAAATGTATGAGAAGCTACCTAGTGGGGTACCGAAAGAACAGTGGAATGTTTTTGCCGATAGACATCGTGATGAGAAGTGGATGGTATTGAAATATATATTATTATATTATCATCATTTTACATTTATACATGTATATGAAGAGGACATGACATTGAATACATTACTGTTAAATTGAATTTTATTTGTTTCAGGATCTCTCAAGACAGAATGCATCAAACCGGGCAAAGCAAGTCATCTCACACACTACGGGCTCAAAAATCTTTTCTAGAAGCCGGATGTCATTGGTAATCATTTAATTAGTTTAAATATTTATAAGACAATATTATCTATTTAAAATATTAAATTGTTGATTTATCTTGGTTTAATGCAGTCACAGAGTTTAGGGCATGAAGCATCCCGAACTGAACTGTGGCAGGATGTTCATAATAAAAAAGATGGAAGTTTTGTTAATGAGCCTGCCAAAGAAGTTGGGGTATGAATTCAATTTTTTATTATAATAAATTATTATCATTTTTTAATGTGATAATATATATTGATATTTTATTTATAGGTAAAAATTAAAGAAATATGGGATTCCAATACTAGGAAATCCTACTCAGTCTCCCAGGATGACCCGGTTGCTAAAGTCCTTGGGAATGAGCATCCTGGTAGAGTGCGCGGGATGGGTTTGGGACCTATACCATCTGAGGTCTTTGGCAGGCCACTAGGGATTCCATCTGCATCTACTCCTGGTTAAAGTAATTTCATACCTGAAGATGCTCATAGGGAGATGTCTTCTCTACAAAACACAGTTCACCATCAGGGGGATCAGATATCTAATTTGCAGAAAGAGTTGCTTGAAATACGTCAGCATATGAGAAGATATGCCCCCGGTGGTAGTTCATCGACTAGTGGTGAGCAGGTAAATAAAAAAAATCAAAATAATTTAGTTTTCAAACTTTTATTGGACTTAATTTTAATTATAAATATGCAACAATATTTAATTTTCAATATAATTTTCTTACAGGTGGAGGCAGGTAGTGGAGATGGAGGTGGAGAGGGTGACGATGCATCATCGGACCATGAGTAGTAGTATTGTTGATGTGTTGAACAAATATGATAACGGTTGGTTTGTATATGTAACATGTATGGCACATAGTTGCCACCAAAAATTTCCATGTCCTAACTTTTTCTTGATCTCTCATGTTTCCTTCTATGCATTTTTTTGATTTATGATGTTTCATTTTATGTCTTGATTTATCGAGTGTGGTATAAATCATTCCATTTAGGCCTGTGTTTTAATTGGTAGTCGAGATTTTGGATGACTAAAGAGTGATCCTTTTGTTATTTTGTTCTGGTTATATAAATTGGAACCTCGTAGGTAGTATAGAGACCAAACATAAGAGGATGATGGGAATGTGGTTTAGCCTAATCATGTGATAGGAATCATATACTCACCAATAAAAGTAGTTGGAAACAAAAATGGTGAACCTAACATGGAACCTTAAACAAAATGCATGTGTCACCCACATGTTAGGCTCCTTTTTCTCTCTCAAAATATGAAATGTGGACAAACATGGATCCGATACAATTGATTATACATGTGTTTATTTATTGATATGCTGATTTCATGAGGATTTCTTGTAAATGTTTCTCATAATTATTCTGCCACTTTCAACTAGAACCCCCTTTGATCCAAATGACATTTTACTACTTTAAGAACACATATGCTTCGACTACTGCACAAGTTGGATCCTCATTTAAAACTAGGTCTCTATTATCAAACTTGCACCCTCAACATTGGGTCTCAAAGTCACTAGTTTGGGAGTCACACCTAAATGGTACCTTTCTATCTTCAGAGGAAGCTAAAAAACCCATTCATCTCAAAAATCCCTACTAGATGTCTACTCGACAATGACTAGTGGAACATAATTTGTTGTAAACAGTTTCTATCTCAAACTATTTCATGGTCATATCCATGGAAGGAAATAACATGTTCCTCCCTTATCTAGGGAGGTTGATCAAGAGCTCACTGATGGACTCATCAAGATAGCATAAGGGACCCTCCAAAGGGCTCTTTCTAGCATTCACCATCACCAATGCTACAAAGCAATAAAACCTCTATATGATGTGTGTGTTTACCTCAGGAGTCTGACCTAAGTCTCCCAAACCTAGGTAGTCAAGAAAACCCACTGAGGGTAGTGAACTATCAACCAAGAACATGGCCCTACATATATACCCTCCAAAGAATCCCACTAACTAAATATGGTGGCAAACTATGAGCAAGAGGACACATTTTCCCACATTTACTAAGCTTGTTGGTTAATCTGGTATTATTCAATGAAATCACCAAGGATATTTTGGTAAAAAATATAGGGAATACCCATATCCTTTCCCACTGACTTGATTAACATCTGTATATACCTATATGAAATGGAGGAAATGATCAGGCCCATACTGATTCTCCAACAATAGAATAAGAAAATATGCATGTTCTGGTCACTGAAGTCACCTAGAATATTCTAAAAATGGTTAAAGGGAAGACACGCAACTATTATACCATAATTTGGGTGAATCATTAACACAATATGAGGAGATTTACAGAAGATACACATCTTTTATCCCAACGTACGGTGTATCTAGTTGAATGAAGAGGTTATAGGAGTTTGGGTCATATCTTGCACATCTTCAAAACTTTTCCACCAGTTCCTCCTAGGGGGATAAGATCTTTAAATATTCCACATTATTATGTGGGTCATCTTAATTTTTAGTAGGGATGTAGTTATAATAACACATACTGTTGAGGCCAAAGTGGTAGTTGACATAGTTGATACTAGACTCAGGAATTAATGTGCATGAAATGTGATCCCACTCAGAATAGTCAGGTTGTAGCATAGAGTCATGGTATGGGAAGACTAAATGATGTTCAACATATGATAGGGAGCATAATTCAAATTCATCTATTGTTTGAGGTACTCATCTAGTAACCTCTACTATAGATTCTACATTATTTGACACAAGTTCATCATACAATGTTATATTTGATACATTTCTAGAGATTTTGGTCCTTGATATAGTGTATTTATGTGTCATTAAGAATCTGTAAACATCATTGGTTATTCGATAAATGATTTTTCAATAATGGAATTATTTTCCCCATCAGATAGGAAAATGTTTTTTTATATAGAATTCATTCTTTCCCATCATGAAACTGTATGAGGTAATTATTGGAATGGATTTCATGCTTCCCTATAGATCCATTATTGATTATTATCACTATAGAATTATGGTCGATTGTTTGTATGATGTCTCCTATTTCATCATGTTGGGGATACCAAGTTAGAAATAACATTTTATTTTTTTGTATGATGTCTCCTGTTCCATTTTCTGGTTTGATTTGTTTTTCAGGGTAGTGGGGTAGTAGAAGAAAAACTGCAATTTTTTTCTAGTCAGCATTTCGCGGCGGTTTTAACCGCCGCTAATGCTTTACTGGTCAGTATTTCGCGGCAATTATAACCACCGCTAATTCTTTATTTGTAAACCATTAGCGGCGGTTAAAACTGCCGCGAATAAAAAAATATCTGGCACCTGTCAAACCACCGCTAAAGTCACGAAAACCACCACGAAATGAGGCATCTACGACGCTTCCCTTAAACCGTCGCGAAATGGAGAAAACCACTGCTAATAGATTTCCGACGCCCAGTTTAGCAGCTGTTTCTATAAACCGCTGCTATATGAAAAAAAAATGGCTGGTAATAGCTGGTTTTGTTGTAGTGTGACTTGTTAAAATTGTTATATATTTTTATTTAATAGTAGAATCAATATGAAAGGAACAAAAAAAAGAGAATTAAGAAATATATTCATACTTTTAGGAACACTTCAATTTTCAATAATGAATAGTTAGTGGTAATATATTATTTATATTTTATAATTATTTATTATTTTCATTAATTATTTATAAATTTTAATGTAGAAATAAGAATTTATAATTTACATATGTGTTCTTCAATTAACCATTTTTTACTAGTTGAAAAAAATATGGACGCATTGTGAACTGGGAAACATAGAAGAAAACAATAACACTCATTTTAAAGTATTTGTTTTTTTACATTTCATAATTTATATACATGTTTAATATTATATATATATATATATATCTAGTTAAATAGAAACAAAATATTTATTGAATTATAAAGAAAGTATAGCTGAGAAGGAAACAAACACATTTGGACCAGTCAATCATTTATATCATTTCCCAAGTGATGAGCATCTAGGTAGAGTTTGTTATAAGCCTAGAAAGAAGCTTTACCATATAGATATTAGTCTTTAGATTGTGAATATTCTAGAATAACTAAATTTATGCTTACACAAGAACATTTAGACGATATCATCAATATAGAAAAGAATTAAGTTTTATAGGAGTCTCAATTTAATAAAAAGAAGTAAAATGTAATACTAATAAAAGGGATATCTTTGAAATTCTTCCACTTCCTATAATGAACCATTCTGGGATAACCTGATGTGTCACCCGACCCAATCCACTATATAGTTTTAAGAACATTTCCAATCCCCATAGGCTGGAAATGAGAGCCTGAGAATCACATGAAAAACCTTTGGGAATAAATTTTACCTCAAATTAGAGTAAAATGATAATAAATCACTTTACAAGGATAGATATACACCATAATCACATTTAATATCCACATAGAATCAATCATATAAGAAAAAAATAAATGAACATTCCTAACGAGTCATAACAAAAAAATGATCAAAACCATTTACATAAATAAAAACATATACAATAAAAAATGATACAATATGGACTAACCGAATACAATAAATATAAATAAAATAAGATACAAATAATTACCATCCTGGATGATATAACAACAATTGAAAGTAAATAAAACTGTACAGACCCATTCAAAGCTTGAAAGCAGCTCCATCAAACCACTGGATTCTCACTAGCTACTGACTCACCCAACATTGGACTTAAGAAAAAAAATCCAAGTCCAGATAAAAAATATGGAACCTAAAATATATAAGCATGAGAAAAATAACCCATTAGGACTCCACTCAGTGAGACTTGGAAATCCATTTCACAAGAAAATTCATAAATTAGAGCTTGAAAAAACAAATATAAAGTAGGATTTTCAAATATTAACATGCGATAAACCAAAATTAAATCCATGATATCTTTATAAATTTTGATTTTGTTTTCATAAAATTAAAGAACTAAATCTAAAAATATTTTATCATCATAAGTCATTTAAAATCTAAACAAAAATTTTGAAATCCATTTTAAAAACCTAGACAAGAGTTTTAAAATTTAAAATTAATTTTATAAACATCTTTGAAAACCATTTAAAGAAGATGAATTAAATAAAACAGGTCAAGAATACTTAAAGGAGGAACCAAAAGTTCAAGTATAGAAAATGAAGTTAAACATAATGAAGGTAAATAATATGAATGTGGAAGAATAATACAAGTAGGGTAAAGATAAAATTAACCACAAGATATGAATCCCCTATATAAACCACGTATCAAGAAACAAATGTTTCATGGGATCTTCCTTGGGAAGATCAAATGAAATGTATCAAACTTTATTATTTTAATATGGAAAAATTTCCAAAATATGATGAGTTAAAACCACAATCTATACAACTATCCCACACAAGCCTCATTGGAAATGTAACCCCCTCTTATAAATAGTTCCTAACACATCTAGAAGGACATTATAAACATGTAAACTAACTAGTGTAACATTAGAATAGACCTCCCAATTAGTACTTGTATTCCCTTGAACAAAAGAAAAGTGAGGTGAGTGAACTTGAAATACAAGATCCAAATGAAAGGCATAAAAATAACCACCATTTCATTCATCACCCTCATATAGAAAATTACCATGTTATACATCATTCATTCATGGAATGAATAAAGAAAATTCCCTAAAATGGGAGAAAAAATCATCACATAGTGATACAAAACCCACACAAGGGGAAAAAAGTCTCAAGGGGAAATCAAAAGGGTTTCACAAGATTTAAATTATATTTTTCATAATGTTTCAACCAAGAATTTATCATAAAGTATGGATTAAAATTCCCAGACCTGCCCGTTTTATAAAAAAACCACTTTAAATATCATTAAGAAATAAATTTGAACCACTTAAACAAATTTAATTTCAAATCCACCCTTTAAAATATGGGTTTCCCCATTTGAAATCCAAAATAATGCCTAAGGCCATCCATTTCCATCTTAAAAAATTTAAAGATCCATAAAAGCATTTTCACAAGGGGCATAACCACAATATCATTTCAATAAAAATTTGAAATTCATCAAATAACCCATTTTTAAAACATTTAAAATTCAATACCTCATTATAAAAAAATACCTATTTGAAACCTCATTTTCACTCTTTGAAAACCAGAACTAGAAAAAAAATCCAACAAAGACCATCAATTTGTTTTCAAAAAAACCTCATATGAATTTCAAAAAAAATTAACACAACTAAAACATTATATTTAAAATGTAAAAACAAGGAATTCAAAAGAATTTTTTTTATTCCCAGCACAAAATATTAGGAAAAGATTTAGAAACACGACATAAATATAACATATATACATACATTCACAATAAAGAGATTTAAAAAGCTCAAGAATTATTTTAATTAAAAAATGAAACAATTTCATTGAAACACATACTTAAAAGAAAGGGAAACCAAGATGAAATGTGTCTCCTTTATAGGAAACCAAAAAATAATAAAGGACACAACATCTATAAACCATAGACACAAAAATCTGAAATATTTGGTCTACCCCCAATACTAAGTCAGCCAAAAAACCTCCAGGGTTTGTGGGAGAAACCAGAATCAAGAGAAAAGAGGGGAGAAAAGAACAAAGAGGAGAAATAGGTAATATTAACCCTGAAATCACTTGGGAAACACTAAAGAAGAGCCATGAATTGAAGGAGGAATAAGTTTAGATCTCCTCCTTGGCTCCCAATAGTTAGTTGAATCGTATGGGGGAAGAAAGGGGCATAACCCCTCTTAAAATAGGGAGGTAATTTGGGTAAAATTAACTCTTTAAGTGATTCTAGATTGGCCATAGAGTTTTCCAAACTGCATGCCCACAATGTTGGAGTACCCCGATATACAAAACCAACCACATAGTTATTTAGAATATGTGCAGATTTTAACAAATTGTATAGAGACTATGAAAAAGATCCATTTATCTATGATAGTACCTTCCACATGGGTGTCACATGGTTACTCAAAACTATATGGGAAAACTATGAAACACCCAGAAAATCAAAAAACTCTAAATATGCATCATAAAATTAATTGGACTCAAGGTGACCCAAGATAAGATAAAATAACTCAAGTTAAAAACTATAGTGATGTGGGTTTCAAAATTCTCTCCACCATGACACATTAACTATAAGAAAACAATGTTTTAGTGGAAGTTTTCAAAACCACCCCTAAATGTGTTTAAAATATTTTTTTATAATTTTTATAATTTTTTTTCTCAAAAAATGTACAGTTATTTTTAGCGGTAGTTTTTCCAAACTGTAGAAAAATTGAGTGGAAAAATTTAAAAAATTAAAAATTTATTATTAATTATTATTAATTATTTTCTATCAAATATAGTTTATAATTTTAATTATTTATAATGTCTCAATTGATAAATATTTATAATTATTATTTAATAATAATTTTAAAGTGAAAACAAATCTTCAATAAGTTTAAAATCAGACTTCAACATCAAATGACCATAAATTTTGATATGGGAGTCAGTTTTGACTCCAAAACCAGTCAAGTAGAAGCTTATGAAATGATCTAAAAGACTTTAAATTTAAATTTCATAATATTTAAAAGAATTAAATTTTTTATAGTTTCACGAAAAGATGGAAATCGAACAGGAACTTCAAACGACCATAAATTTTGACCCGGGTGCCCGTTTGAGCTCTACCACATATCAAATCGAAGCCTGAATGAGATTTCTAGTGTTAGAGATAAACCTATGTCATTTTTTGGACTCCCAAAAGGATTAGAAAGCCTCAAAAATGGAGTTTTTAGTCGAGACACCGAAATTGTTTTAATATTTGATGGATTTTCAGCCTTATTTAAGGGGGGGTTTCCCTTTTTTAGTGAGGAATAAATTGATTCACAGGGATTAAATTCATACTGATATTATGGTTTATAAAGTTTATTATTTTTCATAATGTACTTTCATTTATAATTTAATTGATACAAATTTTCTTTTATTTACTAATAATAAATCACTTGTATAAATTTATATTTACTTGGAAATGTATTTTTCAACATATAAATAATATGGAAATAAATATTTATTATTCATTTTATTGATAATATATAATTTTGTACCTTTTTACCCTATAAAAATGAATTAATATGTATGTATATTCTTATATTTGTAATGTTTATATATCAATATGTGTGGCTCACTAAAAAAATTTATATTTATGTGTATATTCTAATATATGTAAATAAATACATATATATGTAAATATTTGTCTGTATAAATAATATATAAATTTATTTTTATTTTAATGTATCATTATAATTAAATATAGTATATAAATTAATTTATAGTAAAACTATATGAATATATAAGTATACGCATATGTAAATAGTTTTTATATGTAAATCTGCGCATGTATTCATAAACAGATATATATTCATATTTATGTTCGAATATATGTAAATGAATATTAATATATAATATGTTTAAATAAATTTAAGTGTATATATATATATATTGTACACATTCGATGAGATTTCATCTTTGTTTAACATAGTCTTCATATTCTTTTTATGTCATTTATGATTTTATTCCATGGATTTTCATTCATATTGATTTGATAGTGTTTCAATTATTTTGCTTTCTCCTCTTTTGTTAATTTGTTATTAATTATATATATCTGTTAATATGAATTTATGAATATTTGTGTAAATATTTTTACATAGTTATGTTTATATATTTTTTTATATCATATATGAGTATATATATATATAGAGAGAGAGAGATATTTATATTCATTTTTGTTTATATATATATTTACATTAATATAGAATTTTATATATGTGTGTGTTTATATATATTTATGTAACATAAATTTGTCTTTAAATATATCTATGTAAATTTTGTTAGATGTATATATATTTATATATATTTATATCCATTTATTATTTCTTATTTATTATTTATTCAACTATTAATTATTAATTAATAATATTTATTATTTTAAAATTTATTTATTATTGATTTTTTATTTATTGATTTAGTTTTATTACTAAATTATTGTTAAATAACTATTTAATATTTAATATTTAATATTTAATATTTCTTATTTCTTATTTCTTATTTAATATTATTATTTAATATTTAATATTTAATATTTAATATTTAATATTTATCTGTTATATTTTATCATTATTACTTTATAATCTTATAATTTTATTAATTATATATTATTATATATTGTATATTATTTGTCATTTCTTCTAATTTAATATTTGATATTCAATATTCAATATCTAATATTTAATATTTAGTATTTAATATTTAATATCTAATATTAATTATGTAATATTTATATGTTATTTATTTATTTTCCATTATTAGTTTCTTTTATTATTTTATTATTTAAATATTATTTATTTGTTTATAAGTCATTTATTTATTATTTATTATTTATTTATTATTTTTTATTATTATATATTTATTCATTATTTTCTTGTTATTTATAAATTAATGATTAATTATTAATTATAAGTTATTTTCTTTATTTTATTTTAATATCATTAATTTATTATAAATGTTTTATTAAATAATAATTTATTATATATATATTATATATTTATTAGTTATTTATTCGTAGTTTATTAATTATTAATTATTATTTATTAATTTATTATTTATTTCACATATATTAATTTTTTAAATTGATTTATTATTTATACATTACTTATAAATTATAAATTATAAATTATTTATTATTTAGTATTTAGTATTTTTTATTTAGTATTTACTATTTACTATTCACTATTTACAATTTACTATTTACTATATACTGTTTACTATTTACAATTTAGTATTTATTTTTTACTATTTAGTATTTATTATTTACAATTTATTAGTTAAAATTTACTATTTATTATTTACTATTTCTTATTTACCATTTATTACCATATTATATATTTATTATTCATTTTTATTATATTTATTAATGAGTAATTTTTAATTTGTAATTTGTACTTATTAATTATTAATTATTAATTATTAATTATTGATTATTGATTATTGATTATTGATTAATCATTATTGATTAAAAATTAGTGATTAATAATTATTTAGTTTTTATCTATTTGTTATGTATTTTTTTCAATTAATATACATATATATTTATTTATTTATTTATATATATAAGTATATTAAATTCTATTTATTCACCACATGAAGTGCATGCGGGAGTGGTAAAGTCTTTGGAGAATAAGCAAGAGGTGAGGGGTCTAAATCTCATCCAATGTAGAATTTCTATATATTGCATGAGCATGTGCAGGGACATGGGCATGAACATTATAATAATAAATAAATAAATAGAAAATAAATAAACAAATAAATAAACAAATAAATAAATAAATAAAAATAAACAAGAATACAAAGAAACAAACGACAAATAAATAAAAAAAGAAATAAATAAATAATGGAAAAAATAAATTCATAAATTAATTATAAAAATAAAAAAATTAATTAATTAATTATGAAAATAAAAAAATTAAAAATTTAAATAAAAAACAAAAAATAAAATAAAATAAAAATAAAAAATAAAAAGTAAAAAACACCACTAAATCATTTAGCAGTAGTTTAAAAGACCACTAAAAACCCTTGACTAGATCGTTCTATGATGGTTTTAAAAAACCGCTGATAATTGATTACCAACACACGATTTAATAATGATTTTCCAAAAACTATCCCAGAACGATTTAGCAGGGGTTTAATGTAATGACCCAAAATTTCATTAATGAAAATTCCTCTTGATCTAATTAATATATTATTATGTAAAATGGTTATATAAAATGTGAACTTCATTGGCTTTATGTTTTTGGATTTTAAAATACCATTAAGAATTATGATGACTGCTAATATAGCCATTGAATAGTGATCACATGATTAGTATAAATATAGGGCTTTAGAAAATCAAATATACTCAGACAAAGGAAATGATGACCTCATCCAGTAGACATGCCCTATCTGAAGCCCATTTGTTAGAACATGGAAAGGAGGTGGTGACATTGGGCTTCACTCTTGACCAAGCCCAAGCTGAGCTTGAACGCGTTAAGATTGAGCAGAACCGGCTATGAGAGAAGTGAAAGTTAATAGAGATTACCACCCGAGCGATGTTATCTGAGCCATCCCAAGAGTCTGTCACCATCACGCACCTTACCCTAATTCCTTATGTAGGTGTTTTAAGGGGTTATGTAACAAGGCCCTAGTACTTCGATTATGTACATTATTCTTGTATAGAGAATATACATTATTTTTATTATTGTTACTTTTTAAATAATTTTTATAGAAAAAATAGTATTTCTAGTTAACATTCAACTAAGAAATATATTATGATGAATCAAAGGATATTTGAATTAAATAATATTTTAATAAATTATTATTATTATTATTAAATTACTTTTTATTAAATATAAATGACTGTATACCTTTATGAATGCAATTGTAATTTTTATTAAGGTTTGAAAGCCATTTTTGTCAAAACCCGTGAATTTTTTATAAATGTCGGTTTGTTATTTTAAAAGTAAAAATTCCAATATTTAGAAAATTATTTACATAAAATGAATAATATTTTTGGAATTAGGACGTTGAAATTATCCAACGGTGAATTTTTCATAATTTTCTGAGACAGTTAAATTTTTGGGTAAAAATTAAATACCGTTTAAATATATAATGTGTTTTATGACATCATAATGTCACAATAGTGATTTAATAAAATAATATAAACATTATTTTCGACCAATATATGTTTTACCATTAAAATAATTTGATTTTGGGTTTGTTTGATTTTTTTACAATGCTTTAGTGAACCATTCAAGACTTATAAAACATTTTGTCTTTTTAAATTTATTTCCTTGAGAGTGATACTCACCTCCACATAAGAAACCCTATTATTTTAAGAAGTTCGGCCATTGGTCTTATAAAATATTGTTTTTTCACTCCCCTTTGGAAAAAACCATGGTAAAAAAACATGGGCTGGTTTGTGGTTTTGATTAGTTTAATGTGAGGTGTCCCAAACCTAAATAATAAAGAATTCATTCTCCTTTCCTATATGAACCCACCCAAGCTCCCACTTCTCTTTACTCAAAGTCTTTTTAGTTCGACCAACCTGTACCTTTCTCTCTCTAGAATCTTCCCAAGGTACCCCAAGCTGCCAATAATCCTCTCTCAAGCCTCTCCCAAGCTTTTGGGATCAAACTTCCATGTAAGGGATTTCTTCCTTTCTAAATTTTGTCCATGTTTTGTTATATTGTTATATCCTTTTTCATTCAATTAAAAACATTGGGGAATGATTTTGAACCTCCCCCATACTTTCCTCTTCATGTTTTAATAATGAGAGATCATCTTTCCCTCTCGTTAATGCCTCCCATATACACCCGATACCATGCCGAAATTCCGTAAGGAATTTCTCTCTCCTCATTTACATTTAAGCAATTATTTTGTATTACGTATCTAAATTCCGTTACATTTTTTTGAACATGTATTTATATGAACCCATTTCTTTCCATTTCATACAAATATGACGAGACACCCATTTCTCTATCATCAACCATTTTTATTAATCCTTATGTCACGCTATTATGCTGCCGAAATTGCACTGCGTTTTTCCAAGGCTAGATCATTGTGTAGTGAATACCATACCCATGTCTCTATCAAGGGAATTCACCTTTATACCCACATACATATTGAATGGTACTATCATGTATTTATTCCCCATTACCTAATCATGGAATAACTTATTATGTTGATTTATTCCATGTTTTATGATTCATGTGGCACACTTATGCATGAATTGAAATTTTCAAGTAGGGTGCGCCCTAATAGCGCTCCAATGCATTGGGTAATGTATAGTATCATGATACGTCATGTGAAATGGGGGCTGAATCATGCTATTTCAAGTGAAACAAGGGTTTACTCATGCTTCATGTTCAATGAGGGTTTACTCATGCACCATGTGCAATGAGACTTAGCTCATATTAAATCCATTTTAAGTGTTGTTGCCACATCTCCATGTTATGATTATCATGATTTATCATGCCTTTATGTTCATGTTTATCTTGTTCTTCATTGATATTCCTATTGACTAAAATGTATTTTATTCCTCATGTTATTCCATATTTATTCCCTCGCTAGGCTTTATAGATCACCCTTTTCTTATGCATGTCCTCAGGTTATCCTATACAATGCTAAGTACGAGGGAATGCAGTGGTCCTGTATTGTATGTTTTAAATAAAGATTTTGTATTTCATGATTTAAGTTGTTATGTAATGTTACTAAGCCCCAAATAAACTAGACCTATCGATCTTCTATGTTGTATCAAGTGAAGGTTTTAGGTAATATATCATGTTTATGTATGTAATAATGAGCATGGTTGTTATAGTTGGTATCAGAGAATAGGTTTAGTTATTTTTGGGGTTAGGATTTGAAAACGCTAGTGAATCCTTAGAGACAAGAATAAGTATAATAAAAACATCCCTAAGTTTTGGTGGGTATTGAGTAAGTTTTTTATCAGGAAAATACATCCATGTATGGATATGAGCAGGTAGAGGCGACTCTAGCATAGATGTACCTAGGGGTGAAAACCTTGACAAGAGTTTCGGGCTTGACTCGGGGTATCCTGATACATGATAATGAGCTTTTCTGCACTCTTGGTTATGACACTCCTGGGAGATATGCATTGGTAAATTCAAAATATTAGTATGAACCATAATTAGGGGAATTAAAAAAAATCCTCTAAGAATACATGTTAGAAATTATATCATAGATATCATAGATTGAATTTTATAGATTCATAAATTACACAAATAAAATCTATTTATAAGTCATCTTTTTTTTCCTTGTATTAACCTTTATGCGTTACCCCTAACTTTCCTTTTATTCCAGCCAATGGACGGTAATAGGAGGACTCAATTTAACAACCGATGTGAAGATTAATGCGATGAATGTTCTAATAAGATCCCCAATCCTATGGGAGTGGGAATTGTGAACTTTGTGATGATACTCTCCCAGATAACTCAAGCTTGGATTAGAAACCTAGGTAAAGAGGAATGTTCAACCCCCCCCCCCCCAAGAAAGAACAAGTCCCTATCGAGAGCTTCATGAGATAAATGCCTCCTACTTTTAAAGGATCATCTGATCCCTTAATCGCCGAATAATGGATCAAATCCATTGAAAATATCTTCTCCATCCTTCAATGTTATGAACAAGAGAAGGTTCTTCTAGCTGCTTATCATATTAAGGGTGAAGCTGATCAATTGTGGGCATTGATCAAAAATAAAATGCCTGGGGAGGAGATCGAGGCATTGGAATGGAAGGATTTCTAGAAGATGTTTTTTGATAAATATTTTATGCTCACCCTCCAGTTTAAGATGGAAAGGGACTTCCTTGCCCTCAAGAAAAAAGACGATGAATCAATCAGAGCATACGAGGTAAACCTCACAAGGCTTGCACGATGCGCCTCTAGCTTTTTCATTACCCCCGAATGCAAGGTTGATCGCTTTTTTGGTGGGATGAAACCAAGCCTGTGGAAATCCCTAGAGATCCGTGACTTCGAGAGCTATGAAGAAATTGTCTGATGTGCCCTCAAGGTCGAAATGAAGATCAAAGAATCTCTGGGGTTTCATGGGGATAATAAGCATAAGGTGGACTTCAATTATGACAGTCTGATGGATAAATCCAACGGAGATAAGAAAATCCAACACCCCACTTTCCAAAGGTCACTACTACAAAAATGGCCTATATCAGTGCTAAAAAGGGCTTTAACATTGCTAAAAAGCGCTGTAAAGCTCAGCACTAATATAGGGGGGGTCCCTTTTATCACCATTCCAAAAAGCACTGATAAAGGCCAAAAAAGTAAAAATGAAAATAAAAAAAATTAAAAATAATATGGGGGAGTGCTTTTATCAGCGCTTCACACCCCCTTTATCAGCGCTAGGAGGTCTCCCGCGCGCTTCCCTTTCTGCACACCCCCTTCGCTTCCACCCGAACTCGAACCTAGTACCTTGCCCCTTTCGTGGCTGCACCTTTACCACTATTCCATTTCATTTTGTTCTCTATTTAATGATATATCTATATCTATATAGTTATATTTATTCCTATATTGATATAGATTCATATTAATATAAATATATTTATTCATATATTAGTATATATATATTAATTTGTATATTAATATATTTTTATATATATTTTTAGTTATAATTTTTATATGTATATTTATTTGTATATTAATATATACTTATAAGATTATTTTTAAATACATTTATTTAAAAATATGTTTTTTATGTGTGTTTATAAATAAATAAATAAATACATAAATACATACATACATAGATATATACAACACACAGACACACACAAAGAGACACACACACACAAACGCATATATATTTACAAATAAATACATATATGTGTATTTGAAAAGCCATAGAATGTACATATAAATATTAGTTTTAAATACATTTATGAAAAAAATATGTTTTTGATGTGTGTTTATAAGTAAGTACATAAATAAATACATACATATATACAACACACAAACACACACATAGACACCCACACACACATAGACAAAAATATATTTATGAATAAATACATATATATGTGTATTTGAAAATCCATAAAATGTTAAAATGATCATAACTTATAATCTAGAATTCCTTTTCAATGCCACAACCAGTAAAATCGAAGAAAATGAAACAATATTCGATGTGATATGTGGTACAGGCCTAACGGACATCCGGATCAGAAGATATACTTGTTTGAATGTTAAAAAATCAGGGTATCCCGACTAAAAACTCAGTTTTGGATGCATTTTGGGCCTTTTTTGGGCTCAAAAAATGTGACAGAGGCTACACCTAGGTCATTAGCGTGTAGAGCTCGTCGTAGGCTTCAATTTGATATGCTGTAGAGCTTAAACGGACACCTAGATCAAAATTTATTGTCGTTTGAAGTTTGAGTTACATTTTCAACATATTTTAGATCTTTTATTAATTGTTTTGATTTTTTGTGTCCTCAAATTGTTATTAATTGATTTTTAATCAATAATAATTAGAAAATTATTAATTAATTATATTTTTTAAAAATATTTTGAATCCATTTTCAATAAATTCCTATATATTAAATGTAATAGTCTATTTATACATATCTATAACATATTTAAAAAATATATATTGTATTTATATCAATATAAATATACTTATATAACAAAATATTATTTTTCATGAGAAAATATTTTTTTTGAAACTCAACATTTATCAGCGCTTGGGAAAAGTGCTGATAAATCCCCCCTTTATCAGTGCTACTTAAAGAAGCACTGATAAAGGGTACCCCTTTATCAATGCTAAAAAAAGCGCTGATATAGGGGGGGACCTTTATCAGCGCTAAAAAAAGCACTGATAAAGGGGGCCTTTATCAGCTCTTTTTTTAGCACTGATAAAAGGGACCCTTTATCAGCGCTTTTTTTAGCGCTGATAAAGGCCCCCTATATCAGTGCTTTTTTTTAGCGCTGATAAAAGTGAAGCGCATCCCTTTCCCATTTTTGTAGTAGTGGGTGTGGAAAAAAGCACCACTAAAATTGCTTGAAGGGGAAGAGAAATGATTTAGGTGTGGAAGAGAAGGAAACCTAACTGTTAACTGCCGACAATAAAAAACCATGGTTGCAACAGAGGAGAGGAACGCTCCGTTCGACTCTCAAAACATTGTTCATTGCTTCAACTACAAAGAAAAATGGCACCTTGAAAATCAGTGCCCTATGCTAAGGGTTTTCGGAGGCAACCATCAACCTCCAAGAAAGAAAGGGTGAGTTTTTCCATCACTACCGCCGAAGTGAACCCCAAATACGAAGTGGTGACACATACACTAGTTATTCATTCAAGAGTAGAGAATTTACTTTTTGATTCAGGTTCTATGCATTCTTTTATATCCCAAAAGTTTAGTATAACAATCCCAACACCACCAGAAATCATGGAAGTAAAGATGTCGTTGAGTACAGAAAATGGGGCAATCATTTCATCCCATAAATATAACACCTCCCCTGTCATAATCGGTAGATGTAAATTCTTAGAAAACCTCATTATACTCCCCCTGGTGGAATTTGATGCAATTCTTGGCATGGATTGGCTTTCCCTATATAGAGCCAACATAAATTGCCATGAGAGGGAAATCACTCTCCATGTGGAGAATCGATCCCCGATTCTATACAAGGGAAAGGAAGAAGATGAATCTTCATTAGCTCCATCATCTCAAGCATGGATATTACTTCCCTACAAGCACACGTATCTGGCTCAGATTATTGAGTATAAGGAGGCAACCATTCTTGAAGTGATGCCTATTGTGAGGGAATTCACTGAAGTGTTTCTCATGGAATTGCCTAGTCTTCCTCCTAGAAGAGATGTTGAATTATCAATTGATCTTATACCTGAGGCATTGAAAATATCCAAGACTCCATATAGAATGGCTGTTTTGGAGCTTGAGGAGCAGAAGAAACACATACATGAGGATCTGGATAAAGGGTTTATATGCCCAAGTGCTTCACCATGGGGTGCACCAGTCATCTTCGTCAAGAAGAAGGGTTGGTCAATGCACCTTTTCATTGATTATCGTGAGCTTAAAAAAATCACGATAAAGAACAAGTATCCTCTCCCATGATTTGATGACTTGTTTGATCAGCTGCATGGAGCACAATACTTCTCCAAGGTAGATTTGCTGTCGAGATTTTATCAAGTAAGGGTGAAGAAGGAAGACATCCCCAAGACTGCTTTTCGTACAATATATGAGCACTATGAATTCATAATAATGCCTTTAGGACTCACTAATGCTCTAGAAATCTTCATAGACATGATAAATAGATTATTTAGCGATTACCTTGAAAAAAATTTGGTTGTCTTTATAGATTATATTCTAATACAATCCAAAATCAAGGAGGACCATGAGGAGCATCTAAGAACTTTACTAGAGACCTTGTGAAATGAGAAGATCTATGAAAAGTATAACAAGTGTGAGTTCTGGTTGAAGGAAGTCTCATTCTTAGGCCATATCATCACAATAAAGGGGATATCTGTGGATCCCTCCAGGACTACTACAATAGAGGGATGTCCGATTCCAATATCGGTAACAGATATCTGTTGCTTCTTGGGGTGAGCTGGATATTATCGATGAGTTGTGAGAAATTTATCATGATTGTCCAACCCTCTTACCAAGCTAACTCAGAAGGGAGTAATGTTTTCTTGGAGTGATGAATGCAAAACAATCTTTAAGAAGTTGAAAATGAGGCTTATCATTGTGCTCGTGCTCACTTTACCCACAAGTGGAGAACTTTTTGTGGTATCTAGTCTTGCTTCAAAGAAGGGCATGGGCTGTGTGTTGATGAAAAATGACAAAGTCACTGCCTATGCTTCAAGGAAATTGAAAGTTCATGAGTAGAATTATCCAGCACATGATTTAAATTTGGCTTCAGTGATCTTCGCTTTAAAAATTTGGTGGCATTATCTCTTTGGGGAGAAGTGTAAAATATATACAGACCAAAAAATCCTCAAGTATATATTCACATAGAAAGAGTTTAACATGCGCTAACGAATATGGTTAGAGCTGATCAAATACTATGACTGCTCAATCCATTATCACCCTGGGAAAGTGAACAAGGTGGAAGATGCTCTAAGTAGAAAGGACCCAGCGGTTATATCATATATGAGAATTGATAAGGGTCCAATCTTCTTAGATTTGATGAATATGGACATGGGAATCATAAATAAGGGAACATCATAAATCCTTTCACAAATTATTTCTCTACCATATTTTTTGGAAAGGTTAAAAGATAATCAAAAGGATGATGTGGGAATTCAAAAGAAAGTGGAAGCTCTTAGAAAAGGGAAATCCTCGGGTTTCAATGTCAATGAAGAAGGAGTTGTGAGATTTAGAAAAAGACTATGTGTTCCATTAATTCTGAAGATGAAGAAGGAAATTTTGGATGATGAATATAGTTCAAATTTCTCTATTCACCCAGAAAACACCAAGATGTATCGTGATCTCTGAGATCATTATTGGTGGGATAAAATACATATGGAGATTTTTGGGTATACATCAAAGTGCCTGGTGTATCAGAAAGTGAAGGCATAGAGAGAGAAGTCTAAGGGGATGATGAAACCATTTCCCATACTAGCATGGAAATGGGAGAACATAACCATGGAATTTGTCACCAGACTTCCATAGACATCCAATGACAACAATGAAATATGGGTTGTTTTGGATCATCTTACAAAGTCTGCACACTTCATTCCAATTTGAGAGGATTTCTCATTGGATCAACTGGAATAGATATATATCAGGGAAGTGGTAAGGCTGCATGGAGTACCACTATCTATTGTATCCGATCGGGATCCAAGATTCAACTCTATGTTTGGGAGGAGTCTTCAACACGCTATAGACACTGAGCTAAACTTCCGTACGACTTATCATCCACAAATTGATGGCCAATCTGAGCAGACTATCCAAACACTTGAAGACATGTTGAGAGCATTCTTAATGGACTTCAAAGGAGGATGTGATCAACATTTTCTTCTAGTTGAGTTCTCTTATAATAATAGTTCACACTCGAGCATCTAAATGACACATTTTTAAGAAATATATGGGAAGAGGTACAGAACACCGACATGTTGAGATGATGTCGGTGATCGTAACCTGCTGGGAGAAGAAATGGTCAATGAAATGGTGGAGAAGGTGAAAACCATTCAGCAGCATATCATGGCAGCCTAGAGTTGACATAAGATTTATGCAGATAACCATTGATGAGACATTGAGTTTAAAGTTAGAGGCATGGTATTTCTATGCATATCTCCATGGAAGAAGGTCATGAGGTTTGAAAACAAAGAGAAGATAAGTCCTACGTACATTGGCCCCTTCGATATTCTTGATCGTGTTGTGATTGTGGCCAATCGACTTGCACTTCAACCTACCATGGCCAAAGTACATGATGTCTTTCTTGTATCCCTATTAATTGAGTACATACCGGACCATTCACATTTACTCTCTTCATAGGTAGTACAACTAGAGGATGATCTTTCTTACAAGGAGAAACCAGTGAAGATCTTTGATTGTAGAGAAAAAGTTCTATGAAATAAGACAGTGCCCCTTACCAAGGTGTTGTGGAGAAACCACAAGTTTAAAGAAGGGATGTGGGAAACAAAGGAAGTGATGAGGTAGATTTACCCACATCTGAATTAGTGTGGGAAAAGGAAATTTCTAGAGAAAAATTTATTAAGGGGGGAAGATTTTAATGACCCAAACTTTCATTAATGAAAATTTCTCTTGTTCTAATTAAATTTCGTATTATGTAAATTGGTTATATAAAATGTGAACTTCATTGGATTTATGTTTTTCAATTTTAAAATACTATTAATAATTGTGACCATTTCTAATATAGTCGTTAAACTGTGATCACATGATTAGTATAAATATAGAGCTTTAGCAAATCTAATTTACATAGACAAAGGAAGTGATAGCCTCATCCAGTAGACTAACCTCATACGAAGCCCATTTGTTGGAGCTTAGAAAGGATGTGGCATCAATGGGATTTGCTCTGGACCAATCCCAATCCGATATTGAACATGTTAATCTTGAGCGGAACCGACTACAAGTGAAGTGGAAGTTAATAGAGATTACCACCTGAGCAATGTTATCCGAGCCACCCCAAGAGTCTATCACCATTGCGCACATTACCCTAAGGTTAAATGTAGGTGGTTTAAGGGGTTATGTAATAATACCATAGTACTACGATTATGTACATTATTCTTGTATAGAAAATATACATTCTTTTTATTATTTTTACTTTGTAGATAGTTTTTAAATCACAAAATAGTATTTTTAGTTAATATTCAACTAAGAAATCTATTTTGATGAATTAATGGATTTTTTATTTAAATAATATTTTAATATAAAATTATTATTATTATAAAATTACTTTTTATTAAATATAAATGATCTTATAATTTTATGAATGCAATTGTAATTTGTATTAAGGTTTGAAAGCTGTTTTTGTCAAAACCCATGAATTTTCGATAAATGTCAGTTTTTATTTTAAAAGTAAAAATTAAAATATTTAGAAAGATATTTAGATAAAATGAATATTATTTCTGGAATTATGATGTCAAAATTATCCAACGGTGAATTTTTCATAATTTTTTGAGACAGTCGAATTTTTAGGTAAAAATTAAATACCGTTTTAATATATAATGTGTTTTATGACATCATAATGGCCCAATAGTGATTTAATAAAACCCTATAAACAATATTTTCGGCCAATATATATTTTAACATTAAAATAATGTGATTTTGGGTTTGTTTTATTTGATTTAAAAAGCTTTAGTGGACCCTTCGAGACTTATAAAACATTTTGTCTTTTTAAATTGTTTTCCTTGAGAGTGTGACTCACCTTCACATAAAAAACCATATTATTTTAATAAGTTAGTACATTGGCCTCATAAAATATAATTTTCCACTCCCCATTGGAAAAAAAACATGGGCAAAAACCATGGGTAGGTTTTTGGTTTTGATTAATTTAATGTGAGCTGTCTCAAACCTAAATAATAACGAATTCCTTCTCCTTTCCTATATAAACCCACCCAATATCCCACTTCCTCTTCACTAAAAGCCTTTGGAGTTCAAAAAAACCCTCACATACTCTCAATATAATCCCCCCAAGGGTCCCCAAGCTCCAAAGAATCCTCTATAAAGCCTCTCCCAAGCTTTTGGTATCACACTTCCAAGTAAGGGATTTCTTTCTTTCTAAATTTTGTCCATGTTTATTTATATTGTTATATCCTTTTTGTAACGACCCAAAGTTTCATTAATAGAAATCTCTCTTGATCTAATTAAATGTAACTTTATTTAAAATGTTTATATAAAATTTCAACTTCTTTGGTTTTATGTTAAGAATTGTGACCGTTTCTTTTATAGCCGTTGAACAGTGATCACATGATTAGTATAAATATAGGGCTTTAACAAACCCAATTTACTCAGACAAAGGAAGGGATGGCATCATCTAGTAGAATTTCTCCATACAAAGCCCATTTTTCAGAGCTCGGAAAAGAGGTGGCATCTTTGGGCTTCGCTCTTGACCAAGCCCAAGCTGAGCTTCATCATGTCAAGCTCGAACGTGACCCTCTACGGGAAAAGTGGAAGTTGATAGACCACTCGAGCAATGTTATCCGAGCCACCCCAAGAGTCTGTCACCATCACACACCTTACCCATAGGTCTTATGCGGCTGTTTTAAGGGGTTATGTAACAAATCTCTAGGAATATGTTCATGTACATTATTTTTTGTATATAATAATGAATATACTTTCTTTTCATTATTGATACATTGTAAATAGTTTTTAAAGTGAAAATAGTGTTTTTAGTTATTATTTAATTAAGAATTCTATTTTATTAAATTAATGGATTTTTTAATTAAATAATATTTTAATAAAATATTATTATTATTATTAAATTAATTTTATTATATATAAATGATCATATAATTTTATGAATTCAATTGTAATTTTTATTAAGGTTTGAAAGACATTTTTGTCAAAACCCGTGAATTTTTTATAAATGTCAGTTTTTATATTAAAAGTGAAAATTAACATATTTAGAAAATTATTTAGATAAAATAAATGTTATTTCTTGAATCAGGATGTCGAAGTTATTCAACGGTGAATTTTTCATAATTTTCTGAGACAGTCAATTTTTTGGGTAAAAATTAAATACTGTTTAAATATATAATGTGTTTTATGAAATCATAATGACCCAATAGTGATGTAATAAATTACTATAAGCTTTATGTTTGGCCAATATATGTTTTAAAATTAAAATAATGTGATTTTGAGTTTGTTTGACTTACTTTTAAAGGCATTAATGGACCCTTCAAGACTTATTAAACACCTTGTCTTTTTAAATTGTTTTTCATGGGAGTGTGACTAACCTCCACATAAGAAACCCTATTGTTTTAAGAATTTAGGAATTTGGCCTTATAAAATATTGTTTTCCTCTTTACTTTGACAAAAACCATGGTCAAAAACCATGGGATGGTTTATGGTTTGGATTAATTTAATATAAGTGTTCCCAAACCTAAATAATAAAGAATTCCCTCGCCTTTCCTATATAAATCCACCCAAGATCCAACTTTCTCCTCACTCAAAGCCTTTGGAGTTCGCCCAACCACTGCCCTACTCTCTCTATAATCCTTACAAGGTACCCCAATCTCCCAAGAAGCCTCTCTCAAGCCTCTCTCAAGCCTTTGGAAGCACACTTCCAAGTAAGGGTTTTTTATTCCTTTCTCATTTTTTTCCAGTTTTCTTTAAGTTGTTTTCCCCTTTTAATTTAAATTATGAATGTTGGGATATGGTTTCTCACCTCCCTTACACTGCCCTCTTTATGTTTGAATGATGGTAGACCCCTTTCTCTCTCATTAAATTCCTCCCATGTACACCTGTTACTATGCCAAAATTCCGAAAGGAACTTCTCCCTCCTCATTTACATTCAAGAAATAATTTTGTATCATGAATCTAAATCCCATTACAATTGTTTGTAAATGTATCTATATGAAATTCTTACTATCCATTACATTTAAATATGATGAGGAAGCCCTTTCTCTCTCATCATACTTTTTTATGAATTCTTATGTCACGCAGTTCCGCTGCCGAAATCACACCGATTTTCTAAGCCAATGCCATTGTGTAGTGAATACCATGCCCATTTGTCCATCAAGGGTATTCAACTTTATGCACATTTACTTATTGATTATAAAGTTTCATGTATGAATTCCACATTCCTTTATCGTAGAATAAATTATTATGTTTTATAAATCCATGTTTTATGATCCATGTGGCACACTTATGCATGAAATGAAATGTTTAAGAAGGGTGCGCCCTTACAGCGCTCCAATGCATTGGGTAAAGTATAGTATCATGATACGTCATGTGAAATGAGTATTGAATCATTATAATTCAAGTGCAACAAGGGTTTACTCGTGCTTCATGTGCAATGAGGTTTTACTCATGCTCTATGTGTAATGAGCCTTGGCTCATGCTAATTCCATGTTAAGTGTTGTTGCCACATGTCCATGTTATGATTATCATGCTTTATCATGTGTTTATGTTAATGTTTCTCTTGTGATCTATTGATATGAATATTGTCTAATATGTATGGTACTTCTTCTGTATTCCTTGTTTATTCCCTTACTGGACTTTATAGCTCACCCCTTTTCTTATGCACGTCCTCAGGTTATCCAATGCAATGATAAGTATGAGGGAATGTAGTAGTCATGTAAAGGAAGTTTTCAATGAAGATGTTGTATTTCATGTTTTAAGTTGTTATGTAATGATCCTAAGCCCAAAAGACACTAGACCTATCGATCATCCTTGTTGTATCAAGTGAATAGTTTATGTAATATATCATGTTTAAGTTTGTAATAAAAGAAGGGTTCTCATAGTTGGTATCATAGGATAGGTTTAGTTATTTTTGGGATTAGGATTAGAAAACCCTAGTAAAGAATTAGAGACAAGACTATGTATAATAAAGAAATCCCTAAGTATTGGTAAGTACTGAGTAAGCGGTTTATCAAACAAATACATCCCTGTCTGGATACGAGCAGGTAGAGGCAGATCTAGCACAGATGTATCCTAGGGGTAAAACCTGAAAATACCGCTTTGAGCTAGAATCGAATGGGAAATGGTGCACGACAACGGGCCTTGCTACACTCTTGGTTACGACAGTCCTAGGGGATATGTTTTGATAAATTCAAAAGCTTAGTATGAACCCTTATTAAGGGGATTAAAAAAATGCCCCTAAGAATATATGTCAGAAAGTAGATCAGGAAATGCCTAGATTGAAGCCTATAGACTCATGAGTTAAGGAAATAAAAGTTTATTTTTAAGTCATCAAATTTTTTATTTGGATTACCCTTTAAGTGTTACCCCCTAACTTTCCTTTTATTCCATCCAATGGCCGGTAATAGGAGGACTCGGGCTAACAACCTGTGTGATGATCAGTGTGATGACTGTACTAATGAAATGCCAAATCCAATGGGAGAGGGAATCGTGAACTTTGTCACACTTCTATCTCAGCTAACTCAAGATTTGAATAGAAACACAGGTCAAGAGGAACATCCAAACCCCCCTAATAAGGAACAAGTCGCTATCGAGAGCTTCATGAGACAAAGGCCTCCTACTTTTAGTGGATCATCTGATCCCATGATCGCTGAACAATGGATCAAATCCATTGAAAAGATCTTCTCTATCCTTCAATATTCTGAACAAGAGAAGGTTCTCCTAGCGGCTTATCATATGAAGGGTGAAGCTAATCAATGGTGGACATTGATCAAAAATACCAAGCCTGAGGAGAAGATCGAAGCGTTGGAATGGAAGGATTTCCGGAAGATTTTTTTCGATAAATATTTTCCACGCAACCTCCAACTTAAGATAGAAAGGGATTCCTTTCCCTCAAGAAAAAAGAAGAAGAATCTATTGGAGCGCATGAGGCAAACTTCACAAGGCTTGCACGATACGCTTCCGGCTTTGTCGTTACCCCTGAATGCAAGGTTGACCGCTTCTTTAGTGGGATGAAGCCTAGCCTGTGGAAAGAATTAGCGATCCGTGACTTCAACAGCTATGAGGAAATTGTCTGATGTGCCCTCAAGGTCGAAATGGAGATCAGGGAATCACATGGGTATCATGGGGACAAGAAGCGTAAGGTATACTTCAATGTTGGTGGTCCGATGGATAAATCCAACGGTGTTAAGAAGATCCAGCACCCCATTTGCCTAAAGTGCGGAAAGAAGCACCCTGGAAATTGCCTCAAGGTGACGAGGAAATGCTTTAGGTGTAGAAGAGAAGGCCACCTAGCTGTTAACTATCCGCAAGAAAGACCCGTGGCTGCGAAAGAGGAGAGGAACGCTCCGTTCGAACATCAACGCGTTGTTCATTGCTAAAAATGCAAAGAACCGGGGCATCTTGCAAATCGATTCCCTAATCCAAAGGTTTTTTGAGGCAACCAACAACCTCCAAGGCAGCAAGGAAGAGATTGTGCCATCACTTCTACCAAAGTGAACCCCGAAAATGAAGTGTTGAAAGGTACGCTAGTTATTCATTCAAGAATAGAGAACGTACTTTTTGATTCAGGTTCTACGCATTATTTTATATCTCAAAAGTTTAGTAGAACAGTCCTAGTACCACCACAAACCATGGAAGTGAAGATGCCGGTGAGTGCGAAAAATGGGGCAATCATTGCATCCCATGAATATAAGTCCTCCTATGTTATAATCTGTGGATTGAATTTCTCGGAGAACCTTGTCATACTCCCTCTGTTGGAATTTGATGCAATTCTTGGCATGGATTGGCTTTCCTTATATAGAGCCAACATAAATTTTCAGGAGAGGGAAATCACACTCCATATGGAGAATCGACCCCCGATTCTTTACAAGTGTAAGGAGGAATATGAATCTCCTTTAGATCCACCATCTCAAGCATGGATATTACTGCCCTATGAGCACGCGTATCTGGATTAGATGATTGAGTCCAAGGAAGAAACCATCCTTGAGGAAATGCCTATTGTGAGGGAATTCGCTGAAGTGTTTCCTGAGAAACTGACTGGTCTTCCTCCTAGAAGAGATGTTGAATTATCAATTGAAGTTATACCAGGGGTGCTACTAATATCCAAGACTCCATATAGAATGGATATCGTGGAACTTGAAGAGATGAAGAAACAACTACAGGAGAATCTGGATAAAGGGTTTATACGCCCAAGTGTTTCACCATGGCGTGCACCAGTCCTCTTCGTCAAGAAGAAGGATGGGTCAATGCGGCTTTGCATCGATTATCACGAACTTAAAAAAATCACGATAAAGAAAAAGTATCCTCTGCCTCGGATCGATGACTTGTTTGATCAGCTGCATGGAGCACAATACTTCTCCAAGGTAGATTTGCGGTCGGGATATTATCAAGCAAGGGTGAAGAAGGAAGATGTCCCCAAGGCTGGTTTTCATACAAGATACGGGCACTATGAATTCATAGTAATGCCTTTAGGACTCACCAATGCTCCAAAAATCTTCATGGACTTGATGAATAGAGTCTTTAGAGATTACCTAGACAAATTTTTGGTAGTATTTATAGATGAGATTCTAATATACCCCAAAACCAAGGAGGATAATGTGGAGCCTTTAAGAACTGTACTGGAGACTTTGCGCAAGGAGAATCTCTATGAAAAGTATAGCAACTGTGAGTTATGGTTGAAGGAAGTCTCATTCTTGGGCCATATCATCACAAGCAATGGGATATCTGTGGATCCCTCTAAAATAGATGCAATCTAGGGATGACTGAGGCCAACATCGGTAACAGATATCCGTAGCTTCTTAGGGTTACCTGGATATTATTGACGATTTGTGAGAAATTTCTCACGATTGTCCAACCCTCTTACCAAGCTAACTCGAAAGGGATTAAAGTTTTCTTGGAGTGATGAATGCGAAGAAAGCTTCAAGGAGTTGAAAAGGAGGCTTATCACTGCACCCGTGCTCACTTTACCCACAAGTGGGGAAATTTTTGTGGTATTCAGTGATGCTTAGAAGAAGGGATTGGGCTGTGTGCTGATGCAGAATGATAAAGTGATATCCTATGCCTCAAATCAGTTGAAAATCCATGAGCGAAACTATCCAACGCATGATCTGGATTTGGCGGCGGTGATCTTTGCCTTGAAAATCTGGCGGCATTATCTCTATGGGGAGAAATGTGAGATATATACTGACCACAAGAGTCTTAAATATATATTCACACAGAAAGAGCTTAATATGCGCCAGAGAAGATAGATAGAGCTCATCAAGGATTATTACTATTCAATACATTACCACCCTGGGAAAGCGAACAAGGTGGCTGATTCCCTAAGTAGAAAGGACCCAGCGATTCTATCAATGATGAGAATTGAAAAGGATCCAATCTTCTTAGACTTGATGAAGATGGATATGGGAATCATAAAGAAGGGAACATCATCAATCCTTTCACAAATTATTTCTCAACCATCTCTTTTGGAAAGGTTAAAGGATGCTCAAAAGGATGATGTGGGAATTCAGGAAAAATTGGAAGCTATCAAAAAATGGAAATCCTTGGAGTTTAATGTTAATGAAGAAGGAATTGTGAGATTTGGGAAAAGGCTACCTTGTTTGTCTGGGATTTCATAAAAATTTAATTTTACATTACATTATATTTTGGTATTGGGATGTTATAACTTTAAACTATAAAGAATGAAGTGTTGGTAAATGTGAGGGTGCAGACATGGTGTAAGAAAGAACAAGAAAATGATTTTGATTCTAAACTGGGGTTGGCAGATTACAATCATTATATACAGTAACAATGAATATGGACATGATTTTATATCCATGATTTTGTTAATTAATAGGAATTTCACAACTATAAAACATGTAATCGGTGATATATATGAAATATTATGTTCCTATTTACCTATATCATAAAATTTTGGTAGGTGAAAGAGTAATAACATAGTTTTTATGCTTGATTTTGGATATTATCCAATCTATGCTGAAATTTCATTAATACTAGAGTTCTATATGGACAAAATAAATTTATAATACCGTATATAAAATATTTATATTTCATTAACATCAAATATTAGGAACTTACTCATGAATTTCATGAAAAAAGGGTCACAGTTGTAATAGTTGGGTAGACTCTCATTATAAAACATTAAAGTATTTGGACTCTACATGATTACATAAAAATATATTTACTTATCACAAATGAATCTATATTTTTATATGAAGAATATACTAATTAACTTATGTTTTAAAAGTTATTAGGTTCAATATAGACAAAAGGAATTTTTATCTCAGCTCATATATTCAATATGAGTAGATATGTTAATGACTTAGTGAGATTGAGGATTTCATATAAGTCTTATTCTGGTTAAGTAATTCATTATGTTTTCATCTATGGAAATATTATGATAAGATAATATATTAAATAAAAGTTTACTCAATTTTCTCAAGTGTTGATAATAAATGAAGTGGAAGTTTGATGTCTAGGTTCTTGTATTGTAGATATTGTATAAGTGGATAAAAGTTCAAATTGGAAGAAGAAATTAATTTTTTTTGAACTTATAATACAGTGTATTCAAGTGTCTAACTATGTTCATTAAAACCTAGGGTTTTATCGGGTGGGAGGATTAATTATTCTATGTGATGGAATTTTAAAGATACCTTTTGGAGTTTTGTAAACTCCATGGAATGTAAATTAAATGTATCAGTGTTATAGAAGTTAATTCTTCTGTTTTGAAGGATATGTGACACCAACAGTATATTTTACATGTTTTCTAAAAGTGAATTTTTTTAAAATCATTGAATTATTTTATTGATCTTTTAGTTTTCATTTAAGTGATGAAGAAAATATTTACTATATCAAAGGATTAAATGTGAAAGAGTTCATGAAGATTGGATAATTCTAAATAAAATATGCATATAGTGATCTCATTTATATTATATGACAATTGGAGATTTTTATCAACAAAAAATATATTATAAATATAATATAATGAATTCAATACACTTTCTCTATGATTCATAAAATTCTACAACATTTTTTAAAAAATACAATGATGAAAATGTTTTTTCTGAGAGAAAAGATAAAAAAATGTATCCTATATAAAATACTTATTTTAATATTTATTAAAATATTAGGGAATGTGTTCCCACTACCCATTAAGTGATTATTTTAAAGAATAAATTATTTTTTATAAATTTCTCCTAACACATAGAATGCCTTAGAAACAATATTTTATTTGTTTACAAATCCTAATAATAGGAAATAAGAGTTATTTCATAAACAAAAGAATGGATTTTTTACATATTTTCAAGATATTATAGAGTGAATATAGTTTTTAAGATGCTACATGGAATTATGTTTAGACTTAAGAAGTATAAATTTAAAAAATAAAATATTATACCAATATAAAAAAATATTTTTTTCACTTAATATGATAAAGATTTTATTATATGTGAATATAAATAAAAAATGTAAAGAGTTTCATTGAGTTATAATGATAAAGTGAATATAACTATCTCCTATAGAATTTTTCCAGTTAAAAATAAAAAATAAAGTATACATTAAATCCTAAAAGAGCTTTATGGTATATTAGTAAAGAAAAATGTAATTATTTTTATTTAGTAACCATCATTAAAGTGGGTGTCAGTTTATCTAAAAGTAGTTTAGGACGTGGTACTAAGTAATAAGGTAAATATTTATATTTTTCAGAAATTTCTTTAATGGGAATGTTTTATAGAAAGGGGCCTACAATTTTATTGATTAACTTAGAAATATGTTTAAGTTGAAAATCCTTTTTATTAACATTTTAATATTTAATGTTGTGAACTTAAGAAGTTTAAATATGTCCAAGTAGTTAAAAATTGGGAATTTGATTCCTAAGTCTCTTCATTAATAAAAATATAATACCTTATATATTTTAAACACTAAAGTTTTTGGTGGGAGAGTTTTCTTTGATGGCCAAATAATGATTTTATGGGAATTATATATAATGTAATGAGTTAACAAAAACCCATAAATGAAGAAAACATAAGGATAATATTGAAGTTCATCATTTATGATATGATATATAAGATTTTATGTAGTCTATTCTAAGTATTTATAAATGAGTCTTAATAATATAAAATGTGTCATGTTATACAAAAGTAAATATCCACTTTAGAATTATTTCACATTTGTAACATATTTTGTAGGAAGTGACATGATAATTACCCCCCTCAAAGTTTAACTTTGAGTTGTCTATAATAGATTATCATTATAGAGGAGTATGATTTGTGATAATATCATAATATTATCATGATTAGTAGACTCATGAGATAATAATTGGGGACTTATTAATTAGACAGACCCTTCAAGTATATGACACAGAATGTTATAACATCAGTGATATACATAGGGGTGTATGTTTTTATCAATCCTAATTACTTAATGTTATTGAGATACCTATAATGAAAAATTTTATCCTTTTATAAATTTCTTGGGAAATTTATTATGAATTAGTTAATCAATGGGTGGTTGGGTATGTTTTTCATTAGGTCATCAATTGGAACATAACTAAGATGGGATTTTTACACTCATAGGAAGAGTAGAGTCATACATCCATTAATAAGATTAGAATAAGTAAATTCATAAATATTCTTAATTGGGTCACATGTGATGTGTTAAGCAATTTTGATGATGGGTATTTGATGTGATCATCTTTTAAATGAATTTCATGTGATTTATTCATCGATTAGATCAATCATTATTAGAGAATTAAGAAAATATGAGATGGCCTATAATAGATTGTCATTTTTTCATGTATAGTTGTCAATAGTGGTCAATTATTGTCAAATGGAAAGGGATTATATAGATATAAATATGATTTATATGACATGTTTTTGTGGAAAAGTTAATATAAATATATGAGTTTGTTTTATGGTGATTATATTAGACTCCTTAGTAGAATGAGTGGCACTTTCATTTTTATAGAATCCACACTTTGTTTAAATCATTGAAATAAAGATTTTATATTTATTCAATATAACAAAGTCTCATAGGGTCACACAATTATTAATTTGGATAAATATTAAATTTTTGGAAAGTTTTTGTTTCAAAACAAATAGTTTTTGTTAAGATGATTGTTAAAGTATGAGAATTTGAGAATAACACTTGAAAACCATACCCTGCACATCAAAGATCACAATCTTGAGTCATGGAATAAATATTGGAAGTTAATAAGACAAGAATCATAATAAAATCAAACAAAATGATAAATTAGGTCATAAAATTATCATAAGACATAGATTTATTGCATACACATAAGAATAGAAAATATTATGTCAAGGCTACCCACCAAGACATTCATAACATGTTAGTGTTGGGATAACCATCTATGTACTTACTTTGGGCTTGGGATGACCACCCAGGTACCCTCATTCAGACTTTATCTAACCACCTATGTACCCTACTTATTGGGCTTGGTATAACCACCTATGTACCCTCTGAGCTCATAGAACATTTATCATTACCCAATGAATTGGAAGGAGAAATAGGTCCCACCTATCACCAAATTTAAATCAAACAAATGTACGTGCCATAAGATCATGAAACATTAATCATACCATAACCTATGAAAATGAATGGGTTTCATAAACATTTAATCATATCATAACCTATGGAATATAAAAAAGATTCATAATCACCATAGCATAACATGTGGAAAAAGAAGTGGTTTTTAAAATAATCTTATCATGGTATTACCCATAGAGAAGAAAAGGTTTTCTTAAACATCATATCATCATAAACATAAACCATTTTGATAAATAATAAGAATAGAATCATTGGATCATATCCCCAGTAAGGAATAGGAAACATCAATAGATGTAATCTTATATGGAAATTAATTTTGACCAATCATTTAAAACATTTCCTCGGGAAAATATCCTTTCCTCTTTGAAAAATAAATCTTCTTAAAATATAAAACATTCTTGGAAATATTTTTATTTGAAAATAACCTTGAAATATTATAAGGTAAGCTTCAAAATAAATAATTTTCATGATGATGATAATTTCTATTCATATAGTACACGTTAAAATAAAAAAATCCTTTCACAATTTTGGTAAAATCCAAATGGTAATTTGTAGGGAAATGAAATGAATATTACTTTCAAAAAAAATTTAAAAAAATAGAAAATGGTTAAAAATTTCTTTTAAAAATAATAGAATAATAATATAATAATTTTTAATAATTTTTTAGAAAACTTGGTTTTGGTAGAATATGGATTTCTGAATGATGATATAAATAAAGTATTAATTTATTAAAAACTTTTTCTCAATTATTTTAAGTACCAAATAGTGGAAAAATAGTTTTATTACTTGAAAAAATCATGAATAACCATAAGAGAAGAAAATTCATCAATTTATTGAGATGTGGATTGTAATATTTTATCTTAAGAAACATAATCATAAATAATATCAATGAACAATGATATTGTAACATATCCTATAGGGTTTTAATTGTTATTTCATACTGGCCATATATTTGAAGATGATACACAGTTTTGAAACTAAAATTTGTATCATGATCTTGTTGAAGACATTGCTAGAACATTGAGGTAAGCCTGGGATCCTGATCAAACATAATGGAATTTGGTACTCCATGAAATCTTACCACTTCATTAATGTATATCTTGGAAATCTAATCCAAATTGAAGTTCTCTATAATAGTGAGGAATTTTTCTGAATTATTATGTCGATTGACTATAACCCATATATCATTATGCACTTTAGATGTTTTGGGGAGTCAAATAACCAAATCCATGGTGATTTTTTTTTCATTTCCATTCTGGTATAGGTAAGGGGTGTAACATCCCCTTAGAATTTTTTCTTTTATCCTTAACTTACTCACAAACCAAGCATCAAGATATAAACTATGAAATATCTCTCTTCATACCATCCCACCAAAAATAATCTTTCAAATATCCATACATCTTTATACATACTGGATGAATAGAGAATGAATAACTATAAGCTTCCTATAACAAATATTTGTTTAAATATGGTATGGATAGAATTTATAAATTATTCATGAACCATACCAATCTGTCATGATGATGTTTAAACTAAGGAACATTTATAAACTTATTTTATATCTCTACATCTTCCTTCTACTCATATTTAATCTTCACTTGGATAGATGGTTGAACATTCAATTGAGTAAGATAATATTTTCCCCTTTGGGATTTTCAAATCGATCCTTTTCACATAAAAAATATTGTATCTTTCTTAATCCTCATTATAGATAATCTAGCATGATCCTTTAAACTAAAAGCATTTCCCACCTTGTTTGCTTTCCCAAGGTGGAAATATATTTAGCAATCATAATTTTCAATCAAATATAACCATCTTATTTGGAACATATTCAACTCCTTCTATGTGAATATATAATTTAAAATTTTATGATCGGTATATATGTCACACTTTTCTCCATAAATATGATTCTTCCATATATTTAATGAAAAAATTATGATAGTTAATTGTAAATTATGAGTTGGGTATTTTTTCTCATAAATCTTCAATTTTCATGGGGTATAAGCTGTAACCATGTCATTCTTCATTATAAAGCATCCAAATCCCTTCTTGGATGTATCACTATAGATTACAAACCCTTATCTACTATAAGTTAATGTAATAATATGTGTTATTACTGATTTTCTCTTTAATTCCTTGAAATTTTTCTAACATTCATCTATCCGGAGGAACTTGGATCCCATCTAAGTTAACTTGGTCCCAGTAATAGAGAGTCATGATAAATCCTCCAAAAACTGTCGATAATATCCATCTAAACTAAGAAAACTATTGATCTCATTCACCATGGTTGGTATATTCTGACATTCAATAGACTTTGTCTTTGATGGATTTACTGATATACCCTCTCTTGAGATTATATGACTCAAAAATAAACCATTGTTTTCCAAAAATCACACTTTGTAAATTTTACTTATAGTTTCCCCTTCCTTAGTGTCTTTAGTACAATTATCAAGTGATCTTCATTATTTTACTTCCACTTTTAGTGGATAATAATATTGTCTATAAAGACTACCACAAACTGATCAAGCAAATATATAAAGTCTTTATTCATTAAATCCATAATGATAACAAGGGAATTAGTAATAATGAACTGCATCACTATATATTTCTAGTGTTTATACCATGTATGGAATTATTTATTGGGTATATCCTCTTTTTTTACCCTCAATTGATGATATCCAGAATAAAGGTCAATCTTGGAAAAGTATTGAGCTCTATGAATTTGATCAAACAAGTCATTAATATGGGGAAGATGATACTTGTTTTTAATGGTGATATTTTTCAACTCTAGATAATCAATATAGAGTCACATTTATCCATATTTATTTTAAAAAAAAGAATAGGTGCACCCTAAGGTGACTCACCTGGATGAATGAATCCCTTATCAAGGTTTTCCTAAAGTTACTTATTCAATTCTAGGAACTCGATTATGGATATTATATAAGGAGTTTTTGAAATTGGTTTAGAGTAAGGTATGAGTTCTATTTAGCAATCAACTTCACATTTTGGTGGAATTCTAGGAAAATATTTCAAAAATACATCAACACATTCCTAAACAATAGGCATATCATTAATGTCAATTTTATCCCCAACCATTTATAATAAAAAAACCTCGTAAAGGGAATTAAGACTCTTACAATGGATGTGATCTCCATTTTAATTTCATACCTATGATCACATTAATAAATGATCATAGGTTGGTTTTTAATATCAAATGTGACTTTCCTTCCTCGATAATTGATGTGGATTTTATGTAGATAAATGCAATCCAAGGCCAAGATAACAACATATTCTACCAGATAAACAATGACAATATGTGTAGGAAGCACATTCTTCCTAACATCAACTAGAAATGAACCATATACTTTTGATTTGATCATCATACCATTCGATTTTTCACTTCTAATTATATATCTAATCATTTTACTAGAAACTTGATACCCATAAAAAAATATTTAAAAATGAAAACATGGGTAAATCCATAGACAAATAAGTCATTATTAGTTTTAGATTTTATTTTAAGTGTGCCTTTCACCACGTTGTTATTTCACCCCTCATCAGAAATAGTAATCACATGAAATTTCTCTTTGTGTCTTAGCTTAAGAGGTTGCTGACATTAATCATTATCTATAACATTTGAATCTAGGTATTGGTATGACTAATTCATGTAATCCTTTAATTTGAAACACTAGATTGTTGGTAGTGCATTTTGGGTAGTTTTCTCCCTATTTTTATCATTATCTAACATATTCCCATCAGTTCGGTAATCAATTTCTAGATGATCTTCCCTTAATCACTTTAAACATTTACTATTCCTTTTAATAAAATTTTGTCTATGTTTCTTACCACACTTCAAGGATAATAAAAAACACATATTCGTCTCTCCATGGTCCTTATATTTTCATTTTAATTCTATTTTTTTCCTCTTATCAAAACCAGGGGATTGATACATAACTCCAACCTCTATTTCCACCTTGATAGCACATCAAATAATCTCTTCATAGATACTAAAATTATATTAGGTATAATTCTCTTTAGAGATATAGTTTTAATCCGCTGGAGAATTGATCAACCTTACTTTTATGTTCAATGATAATACCATAAGTGTACCTATATTGTCTTGCAAAATTTTCCTCATATGTACCAATGGATTCATCGTCCTTTTTCTGTATCTCAAGGAACTCTTTCTCTATATTTATATGAATAATATGAGGAAATTAATTATTGAAAAATAGGTTCTTTAAATCATTCCAATACATGGAGTCAATTTCATCCTGATACCTCTTATTCTTGATAAAATTATACCATTGATCTACTTCACCTTCCAAATGGTAGATATCCTAAATGAATTTTTCATGTTCCAAACACTGGAGAATTGAAGATATATTTTTAGTGGTTCTAATCCATTCTTCAGAAACTCGTTGACCAAAATACACTTTGCAATAAGGTGGTTGTTGCCTCATGAAGGACTCAACATGATGTTGTTACCTCCTTTGATATTTTAGAATTATAGTATGATTCATAGATTGAGAAATTTGTGTGAGAATATAAATTATATTTTTCATTATAGATATTATAATGTATTGTTTATTATCAGAAAAAGAATTACATTTTCCATCACACTCTTCATTGACTTGGTTAGTTCAGATTCCAACCATTGAATAAAACCAAGAATCATAGTTTAAGAAACAATAATCATGATAGGGAACCATATAATCATGAAAAAATACTTATAAGATGTAAAAATCAGGAAACCTTATTTAATCTATGAAACCTTGGGTTTATCCAAGGTCATTTATAATAATCATCTATTTAAACCCTTCATAGTGGTTGGTAAAGCTTTTGTGGATTTCCAAAGTGTATCCCTTAGGAGTGTTAAGCTGGGTGTGCAGCAAGGCTCTTTATCATTCACCAGGTGATGATCCAGTGTATCTCAATGCACCCTTTTCAGAGTGATTACCCCTAGGTACCTCTTTTATATATCCACATCCACTTGTAGTGTCTATACATAGAATTAATTTCTTGTAAACCACTTGCTCTATCCTTTACTATAATTCTAGGATACTTTCATATACATTGAATCATCTATATAATTATCCCTATACATGTTGTAACATCTTACACCTAGATTCCACTGAATGGTTCATAAGCCTGGTTGGTCACATGGCCTCAAGAACGTATCCCCAAATGCCAAAGTATTTCAACAAGTAGTGAGGGCCTTGGGTGTGTCTATTGGGATATTATTCCTTATTTTCAAAGAGAAATGTAGCAATAGAAATCACATAGATCAAATAGCGGAATCAGTAAAATAGTCATACAATAGATTACTAAATTTGAGATAAATATACAATAAAGATATATATATATATATATATATAACAAGGCCAAAAGTAATCTTAGATACAAATGATATATCTTTTAATTTCTAAAGACCATACAAAATAGGTGTACTTACAACAGTATAATATATGAAACAAAATACTAAAAATCCAAAAAAAATAACATCTAGTTTGATAATCCTCAACTCAATATTCTACTTCCCTTCTCCTGAGTAGTAATTAAATACCTATAGCAGGGTGCTTTCCCTTATTCATGCCTACAGTCATATAGTCTTCCTGGGTACACATCAGTAACTCAAATGGAGTTTGAGATACAATCCCAATAGGTAATCGCCCAATGGTCTAACTCAATCCAGTCAATGAATATATAATAATATTAGTGTGTAGGAAGTAATAGAATATATAAAGTATGTAATAAAAGTAATAAATACTTAAGGATCTAAGTTCCCATGGACACCCTCCCTCTACTACTGGCTTTATCTTAGCTAGGATGTCTTGGAATAATGGTCAGTCCTATATCAATTTAAAATCCATTTCATTTAATTAATAATTCTCATAATATGGAACATATCCTATTATCCCCCATTAAGATATGTGATCAAGGATTCCCAATCATTCCATCATTATATTATAAATCTCCGATCAAATCCAAGATTCTTCTTTGGCTTAGTATACACGTCATATTAATAATTTCATTATTTATTCAATAAAGAACTTGAACATACCCTTGGAATTCATTATTTAGAATCCAATTATTTATCCAGGAATATCATAAACCAACCAACCTACAATCCTATCCTAGGCATTCCTCATAGGAATCCTGGTATCTCTCTAGGTGTGGTATAACATCACCACTCACTGATTCTGTCCTTGGTGGTCCTCTAATGGAGTCCAAGTGTCACCCATGGAATATGCACTCATCCTCTATCTAATTCCATCATTGGAAGCCCATATAAGGAGTCCAAGTATCACTTGGAAGTATATAGAATCATCCCTCTGCATCTATCCTTGACAATCATCTAGGAATTACATATGTCACTCAGGCATAAATAAATCATTATCTAAATGAATCCATCCATGGTGTTTGTATATGAACCCATGTGTCACCCAAGGAAGATTATAACATTCAATAAAAATCATTTAATTTTTTCGAGGTCATCATCGTGATCATTTGAATTTAACCTCACCTCAAAAGGTGACTCAAGGAAGTTTTCAAGCATAGAAGGCTTAGACTCTTAACTCTCTCATGTGTTCATTTCAATATAAGAATCATCTTATGCTTATTCAAGAAATTACATGGTCAAAACCCTGCATCATGGTTACCCATCCCCTATGTTTAATCAATTCAATTTCCAATTTCCAATTAATCATTTAACATCTCATGGAAAGGGGTAAATAACACACCTAAAAGGAATTCAAAATGATATTCCACCCATGGTGGTCTAATAAATAAAGAAACAAGTCCAAGTAGTGGTTTTAATTCTATGTCTTTAACCTTTAATCATTGTCAATGGTTTCATTAACTACATAGGTCATGAATATCCATTTTAAGTAAGGATTAAGTTCCATTCCAAGGTATTTTCTCTAATAATTAGGTATACAGAACAATGTCATATATATAAACACTTTGAATTTGATATAAAAGTATGATACCACCTACCGTAGGTCTGGAGTATAGTGCTCATACAGTATCAGCTCCTCATTCGACTCAGATTGGGAGAAAATCAAAGGTAGTATGAAGAACCTAAAAATAGGGCATATTATCTTGCACATAAATAGTAAATCCAATACCAAGGAAAATTAATAAAGGATAAAATGGAAGAGAGTACTCACTGATATGGATCTAATGAGATGATTAGCGCTTGAATCTGAGATCAGATGAGGAAATGGTAGCAAATACTACTTTTTGGTATTGAGAGTAGCTCCCCATGTTTGAGTTCTATCCAATGGGTGAGAAAGAAAAATTAGGTTTAATTTATATATTTTTTAAGGGTGATTTTGTAATTTCACCCATATTTTTTTTGGTTTCATGATTTGGAAACACGGTTGGCCAAACCATGTGCCAACCATATGCCCATTACTCTAGGGAGGGGCACTTAGCACGGTTTTCACGCACAGTTTTCCAAACCATGTGAAAACCATGTGTTTTAGCTCCATTAAAAACTTTGTAGTTTTTTCACAGCTGTGAACACCAAAATTCAAAGTTCATCTAGATTTTGTGGCCCTATGGAGCCGTCAGTCAAGCCCCTCATGGTTTGGGGTAACCATGTGGCCTACCCTGCATAGTTTCTACTAATCGTGTTGCCTTTCTATTTTCACCAAAAATTGGGGCTCCGGGATAAAAATAATCCCTGAACACCCCCAATTCACCTATGAACACAAAGTTAATTCACTTTATTCCATAAATAATATTTTAAACTAAAATTTTTTTGAAATAAAATATTATGTACCTCATGAAAGAATTGGGTTCTTACAAAGTTCCCCCCTTAAAGAAATTCACTACTGGAAAACTAACCTTTACCAACGGTTTGGAACCATTGGTATAGGCCTCCAAACCGTTGGTATAGCCTATACCAACGGTTTGGAGAACCGTAGCCTAGTAAGTCGTTGGGATAGGTCTATACTAATGTTTTTCCAAAAACCGTTGGTATAGACCTATACCAACGGTTTTGGAAACCGTTGGTATAGGTAATATGAAATCTATACCAACGGTAATGGAACCGTTGGTATATAAATTCCAAAAATAAAACATCCGCTGGGATTTGATCCCAGGACCCCTCGTTTATAATCGAACGACTTAACCACTAAGCTAACATCACTTTTGTAAACATAATTTCATAAATATATATATGTATTAACATAATTATTTAAAATTTTGATTTATATAATGTTCTCGGTTAGTAGATCTGGAAAAAAATTAAAGAACCTATCCCAACGGTTTTCAAAACAAAACCGTTGGGATAGCCCTTTCCCAACGGTTTTCAAAACCGTTGGGATAGCTTAGGGTGGGTTGTATTTATTTAGGCCGAAGGTTGAAATTTTGGGTGGTTTTTCCCAACGGTTTTGGTGAACCGCTGGGAAAGAGGCTCAAAACACACCCTTTCCCAACGGTTTTGGTGAACCGTTGGGAAAGGTCACTCTTTCCCAACGGTTTTGGTGAACCGTTGGGAAAGAGGCTCAAAACACACCATTTCCCAACGGTTTAGCATAAACCGTTGGGAAAGAGTGACCCTTTCCCAACGGTTTTCCAAACTGTTGGGGAAGGTGGGGAAATCTATGGCTTTCCCAATGGTTTTGGTGAACCGTTGGGAAATGGTAGCTATACCAACGGTTTTTACAAACCGTTGGTATAGAAGTGTTGGGAAAGATCATCTTTCCAGTAGTGATTCCTCCCCAAATTTCCCTTCCATGGATGGTGAAGCAGCATATACGAAAAACTCTAAGTATTTTACTCATAATTCAGTCTACCTCTCCCAGGTCTCATACAATAAATGGTAATTCTACCATATCACTTATGATAGAGAAACTAACCTGCCTCGGAGAACCTCCATGCTATGATCCAAAATATGGATAGGCTGATCCTCAAAGAATGCATCTACCTATAACTTGACCTCTTCGGGTTAAAAATCATGAGATGGGTTTGAATGATAATGGTATAACTAAGATACATGGAAGATGTCATGGATATCTTAGTACCTATGAGGTAACTAAAACTGGTTGGCTACCTACCTGAATCTCTCCAGAATCTCAAATATCTTGACATATTGTGGTGAAATTTTACCCTATCTCCTGATCCTTTTATGTCCCAGCCTCAGTGAGACTCCTAAAAAAGACCTGATGCACAACCTCATACTCTATAGGTTATTCATAGAGAGCAGTATAAGATTTCTATTGAGACTGTTTAGTATCCATCCACTTACAAATCAATTGAACCATCTCTATATTCACTTGCATAAAATGATATCAAAGCATAGCGACCACTTCTACCTCTAACCATAATAGGGGTGATTGGTATGGACTACTGTACAAAGACTCATAAGGTGTCGTTTTAATAGTATCTTGGAATATATTTTGTATGAAAATTAAACTAGGGATTTGTGTCTCTATGAAGGGCCCTCAAAAATCCAGGACACATGACTGTAGGATGTCCTCAAACACATGTATCATGTGATCTAACTAGCCCTCGGTTTGAGGGTGATATGATGTTCTTAGAATCACCTATTTACTCATCACCCTCTATAAACCTTGCTATAATATTGAAGTAAACTGGGAATCCCTATATGAAATGATAGTATGAGGGACCCTGTGAAGTCATACAATCTCACGGATATACAAACTCCCCAAAAAATCTACTAAAATTTCTACTTGATTGGAAGGAAATGAGAAACCTTTGTAAGCCTATCCACAAAACTAAAATAGTATCATTACCTCACTATGACCTTGGTAACCCAGTCATGAAATCCATCTCAACATCAACCCATTTTCACTCGAGAATGGGTAGCTGCAGCAAAATTCCAGATGGTCGTTGGTGTTCTACCTTCACCTACTAACAGTTGGAATACCTTATGAAAAAACCATATAAATATCTTTTAATACTCAAGAACTAGTAATGGAAATGAAAATCTTGATACATCTTGGTGAAATAGGGGTGTACTACCTAAGATGAATCCTGAAATTCTCACATTATCTTCGTGTGCATGTATGATGAAAACTTTATGCAACCATGTCTGTCTCGAAATTCATGCTCACCTATGGTCCAACTAGGAGCAGGTTCGTCACCTGCCACACTCTCCCATATGAATATGGCCTTAGAATCTAATAGATACCTCATTATCAATATATTCATAAGGGTATAGATCATATCTAAGGTGGAAAATCTGTATACCCCTAACTGTTAGGAAACTCCAAGTGCATCTCAGGGAACAAAGTAATAAGTTGTCACTCTTTACTAGCCTACAGAAAAAACCTATATCTGAGTCATCCTGATATATGCATCATTAATTATGTTTCCTTTACTAGGAATATAGGTAAGATCAAAGTCTAAATACTCTAGTCATTAAACCTACATTCACTGCATTAGAATCGAATCACGCTATGTAAATATATACTTGAGGCTTTTTTTATCCTCTCATGTGACAAAACTCTCTCTAAGAAAATAGTTTCTCCAATAGTGCAATTCATATAAAACTTTATCTAATTCAATATCATGTGTTAGGTAATTCCTCTCATGATCCCTCAACTGCTGAGAACTTTATGACACTACTCTATCCCCCAACATAAGAAATACTCATAAAATGATACTTTATGAACTTCAGTAATCAGTGTAACTTCTACCTAGCTCTGAAAAAATCAATATATGTGCTAAATTCAATCTCCCTTTTAACTCATGAAAGGTTTTCTCATAGGTATCTGACCAAACAGGCCTCATACCCTTCTTATTCAGGCCTGTGAATGGTTCTTATTGGTTTGATAAGTCCTGTATGAAATGCCTGTAATATTCATCCATCCCAAATAACCTTTGTATCCTAAATACATTCTTGGGATTATCCTAAGAAACTACAGCTTTCATTGTCTATATATTAACTATTACTCCTTTATCTAAGATAATGTTACCAAGGAAGTGAATATGATACATCCAAAAGTTTCACTTAGTGAGCTTAGAATATAATTTATGCTCTCATAGTGTATCCAATACAATATCAAGATTTTTTTCATGGTTATGTTGATTTTGAGAATACACCAAGATAATTTCTATGAGAACCACCATAAACGAATCGAGATAAGGGTGGAAAACATGGTTCGTCAATGCCATAAAAATCGATGGTGCATTTGTGAGATCTAATAGCATGACCAGGTACTCATATAGACCATACCTGCTATGGAAAGATATACAATGCATGTATATATGTCAAAAATTTACCTGGTTATATCCAAACCTCAAATCAATTTTTAAGAATACCTGATACCCTTGGATATGATAAAAACGTTCATCAATATGTGGTAGAGAATACCAATTCTTAAAGTTTGGCTGGTTAAATTTTTTATAATCCTTGCATATCCTAAGGGTGCCATTAGCCTTTTTCTCAAAGAAAATACCAGAGTAGAACATCACAAAATAGTAATAGATCAGATAAACCCCTTTACCTCTAAACCCTCTAGTTACCACTTACGCATCAGCATCTCACTAGTATCCATCCTATAAAGAGGAACTAATACTGGGGAATCCCCTAGCCCTAAATTGATAGAGAAATCTACCTATCTCACTAGATGTAATCCTAAAAAGTATTCTGGGAAAACGTACCTGAATGATCGACCACTAGAGAGAAATTTTCCTAAAATTTTCCCAAATCATCCTAATATAAACTTGCAATCTATTCGGTCATCCCGCCTAACCCATGATGCTCGAGTCTAGCTTGGCTCGCCTGGACATACCATTCACCCTTTTGAATAAACTTCCCACCCTATGGTGATGTTAAGTTCACCCTATATTGATAATAATCAATTAAATCATGAAATGAAACCAACCATCTAATCCTAAGAATGATGTCAAAACCTATCATCTCGATGAAAAAGAGGTCTCAAGCAAAGTGACGCCCACCAATCTCAACGGGAACCCCGTGTACTAATTTATATCATCCATTTGAATCTCTAATGAAGTATCAAGCATCCTAATTCCATCAAAACATTGAACACTAATCCAAAGTCTCTACAAAATTGGCATAGATATAAAGCTATGACAATCCCCTGTATCAAAAATAGAAGATTCTAACATAGAGGATACTAAAATAATACTAATCATAATAGAAGGTCCATGACTTTTATCCTGATGGGTCCATTTCACTATGTATATTTGGAATGATATATGGCCCTATGATATAGCCTAGATACCTTGAGCAGATCCACTCTGCTTTCACTCCAAATCTGGGGTTTAACTGCAATGCTCACGACCACTGCCCTAGCCTGATTAGTCAACTTTACTCCAGCTCCTTACCTGATGAGAATTTGTTGACCCGGTCCTTCCCATTGAGTCGGTCCATACTGTCTCTCACTAGATGCCAGAGGAAATGTTCTGTAAAATCATTTTATATGGCCTATCTTTCCACATGATCGACCCTCGATTTGGTCTCTCATGCACTAAAGCCTCATATGTCATAATCTACCACATTGGGGCCACATCACCAGGATTCTTGAGTTTTTTCTTTGGCTACTAATATCACTACATGGAAGATCTATATGAAACTTCCTACTACTATTTGATGTATGACCAGATCTAGGTGTTGAACCACCATAGATCTCACCCCTAGCCTCTCTCAGGTTATGCTCTATGATAAGTGTCTGATTTACTATTCTAGAAATGGTATTCATCCAAAAGACAATCACCTATGATTAGATGTATTACCTGATACCATCCCCAAATTTTCTTTCTTTAGATAACTCTTCACCCATCAGAATATGTGTAAATTTTTGGAGCATTGCAAAACTAGCCAAATAATCCACAACTGATAATGCACCCTACTCTAAGTGCATGAAATCTCAAGCTCTATAATCCATCAACGTCTTGTGATAGAATTATTCATAGAAGTTCATATGAAAATCTCTAAAATCCATATCCTTATGATGATCCATATAAATAATAACATCCCACCATCTCTTAGAAGAATCCCAAAGCATATACATAGAGAGTTTTACCCTTCTCTCAGGAGGCATCTCAAAATTATTAATGATAGATAACATGGCCTCTATCCATGAATCCATATCATATGGTCCTCCATCCCCCAAAAACATGGACAGATACTACTTCTGGAACTCACAATTCAACTACCATAGTTGGAGCAGGTTGCGGTGATCTCAGAACAGTATGCATGAAATGCATAAATCCTTCATGGAACTATGCCTAAGAACCTGTGATATGTACAACTGTTGGTTCTATAGCTACAAAAATAGGAGGATCCACCGATCAAAAATGTCCCGCTGCCTACAGAGCATGGTCATCACCACCCTCCTAGCGTATGACTAGAGGTCGTCATGGTGTAATGTCTCTACAATGTCAAACACACACCTCATAAATGAACATTATCAAATTTTTCATCTCAAATATTATATACTAACATAGGATAGGTACAAGACTCCCTATATAAGAATCACACCCCTCTACCTACTTATTGAGTCAGTTCTAGGTAACATACAGATCAAATGAAAGCAAGAGATATTTCCTACTTCCTACTACTATAGTCGAGTCTACATTAGGTTCTCTACTATAAACAATTTCAGTTTTAATTTTATTCTCATATTCTATTCCATTATATCACAATTCATTTTAAATGATTAATCCATATTTTTTACCAAATTCTGATCCATAAAGGGATCATACACCTCTTGAACTAAAATGTGGCATCCAACTAATTCATTCTATAACATGTTCCAATCCATGACACTCATTGTTCAGGACTCATCAAGCCAAAATTGGCTTTTAGGGTGTTTGTAGTATCCTAATTATGAGAATATTTCCTAGGTTATGGTAGGCACACTAAGTACCAGTCATGTTTTCTGATTCCCAACACAATTATTTACTAATAAGTAGGTATATCAATCATGGCACATATCACAATAGCATGAAATCAAGCAATGCATCCTATATTTAATGGCATGTCAATTCTAACAGGTGCCTAAAATAATTCATTCAATGGAATTCCCTCATATCATCAGGTTGTAACAAAATATAACCCTCAATCATACGAACAATAACACCACAATTTAAGTTCATCACTCAATGGTGGAATCAAATCAACTTAATATCAAAAATCTAGAAAATAACAGTTTCATTCGAGGAAATTTTACTTTTCCTTGTATATGAGTTAGCTACGCCAAGGAACATTTCATTAAAAAATTCATATTCCTTCCTATCCCTTTATATTGTCTCAAAATAGGAAAGAAAACCAGGAATAAAAATACTTATTGATACCACTTTGTAATGTCACAGACTCAGATTCCACTGAAAGGTGCCCAATCCCAGTTGGCCACATAGCCTCAAGCACATCTATCCAAACTTCATAGGCTAACGACTATCAGTGAGGTCTTAGGGTATTTTTTTGGGGAGATTATTTCCTTTTATCAGAGTGTAATGTAGTAGTAGTAATCATATAGATCAAATGATGGAAGTGGTATAATAGCTAGACATTAGATAACTGAACGAGAGATAACTATCCAAGAAAGATAAATAAAAAACAAGGCCAAACATAATCTCACAAAAAATGATATATCATGTCTTGTCATGTCATGTCATGTCATGTCTATAAATAAACCAAAATAGGTGTACATACAATAGTACAATACATGTAACAAAATACCAAAAAGGCCAAAAAAACCTATCTCAACCTACATCACGAGCCTCAATTCGATATTGTGCTCCCCTGCTTCTATGAAGTAATCAAGGACCTATAGTAGGGTGCTTTCCCTTATCCATACCTACAATCATATAGTCTCTCTGAGTACCCATCAATGGCCCAAAAAGGGTGTGAGAAACAATATCAGTAGGAAACCACCCAAATGTTTGATTCCATCTAGTCAGTGAATATATAATAATAACATTGTGTATGATGTAATAAAATATGTAAAGGAAGTACTAAAAGAAAACAATCCTTAAATTTTTTGGTTCCAATGGACACCTTTTCTCAACTACCTACTTCAGCCTAGCTATAATGTCTCAGAATAATAGTCAATATTGTATCAATTTATAATAAAGTTCATTTAATTAATATGTCATATATCCTAGCTTGTAGCCCAGCATCCCCCATGAAGATATTTGATCAAGGATGTCTAACCAGTTCATCATTAATGTAAAAGTATCTAAATGAATCCAAGATTGTGCTTTGGATTGTAATATTCATCATACAAATCATTTCATAAATTATTCAATGAAGAACCTAAGCCCATACTTTTCATTCATTATTTTGAATCCAAATATCGCTCTTGGAATATCATAAAAACACCCTAAAATCCTATATTGGGCATTCCATATTGGAATCCTGGTATCACTCTAGGTGTGTTATAACATCACTTCTCACTAATTTATCCCTTCTTCATCCACTAAGGGAGCCCAATTGTCACCCATGGCTTATATACTCAACACCCCTCTGATTCCATCCTTCGCAACCCATATAACGAATCCATGTATCACTGAGGAATATATAGAATCATCCCTATAAGCCCATCCATAGAAATTCACTATGAATTCTAAGTGTCACTCAAGCGTAATTAAAGTAGTATCAAAATGAGCTTATCCATGATGTTTTTATATGAACCTATATGTCACTGAAGGCATATGATAACATTAAATCAAAATTATTTAATTATTTCAAGGTTATCACCATGATCATTTCAATTTAACCTCACCTCATAATGTGTCTCAAGGAAAGGTATAAGTTTAAAAGGCTTATCCTCTTTACTATTTCATGTGGGCATTTAAATGTAAGAAACATCTCAGGATTATTCCAACAATTACATGGCCAAATTCTACGGTCATGGTCATCCATCTCGTTTCCTTAATAATTTTAATTTCCAATTTCCAATTAATCATTTAACATACCATGGAAAGGGGTAAAAAACATTCCTAAAAGGTATTTAAAATCATATTCTGCCTATGATGGTCCAATTAATTAAAAAAACACACACTTGGGGTGGTTTTAATTTGAGGTCCTTAACCTTTAATCATTATCAACGATTTCATTAATTACCTAGGTTAGGCCTATCCATTTTAAGTAAGGATCAAAATCCATTTCAATGGAGTTACTTTGATAATAGGGTGTGTATCAAAATAGAATATATATATATATATATATATATATATATATAAACACTCATACTTTGAGGGAAAATCATGAGGCCACCTACCATAGGTCTATAGTAGAGTGCCCCTCCAATATCAGCTCCTTATTCAACTCAGATTAGAAGAAAATTAAAGAGTAGACAAAGAACCTGGAAATAGGGCATATTATATTGCACCTAAATAGTGCAGGTGATACCAAAACAAATTAAGAAAGGATAAAAAGGAACTGATCACTCACTGATGTCGATCCAATGAGATGATCAGAACTCGAATCTAAGATCAGACAAGTAAATTATAGAAAATCATACATTTTGTATTTGAGAGGAGATCCCCACATTTGAGTTCTATCCAATAAATTAGAATGAAAAATTAGGTATAAATTTATAATATTTTTAAGGGATATTTTGTAATTTCACACACAAAAACTAAACCACGTGATTTGGGGACACAGTTGGCCAAACCTTGAGCCAACCGTGCATCCACTACTATAACGAGGGGTACCTCACATAGTTCTCATGAATGGTTTACCTAACTATGTGAAAACCATTTGTTTTAGCTCTGAGAGAAATTCTATAATTCTTAGATTAACATGCACCACAAAATTTACATTTCATAAAATCATGTAGCTTTTTGAGCCTATTGTCAAGCCTCGCATGGTTTGGGTAACTGTGTATCCTTCCCCACATAGTTTCTACTAATGATGTGGCCTATCTATTTTCTCAAAAAGGTGGGTCTCTGGGATCTGAACAAGCCCTAGGAACCCTCGATTCACCCATCAAATCAAATGGTATTCTCATTAGGGAATAAATAGGAATTTAAAATAAATATTTAGGGAAATAAAATATTATGTATCCCAAGAAATAGTCGGGTTCTTACAAACATCCTCAAGGATCTCACTAAAGTTTTCTCTTCATAGATTCCAAAGGTTAATTAAACTTGTCCTATAATACCAAATATAACTTCTCAGTCTTATCATATATAGATAGTGTGTGATATTTTATGAATATTTATAACATTACACAAATGCATTCCTGAGGACTATAATAGTTTAGTGCCTTTGGAAACATGGAAACTTAAACAATTGGTTCATAGGTGAGATAAATCATCTCCCATTAAAATCTTCATATCCATAACCCTCCTTAAATAAATCATACATAATATAAATCTTCATAACCTGGGGAAATGAAACATAATAAAGGGTGATCTTTGATTCTCAGTAAGGGTAAACAAGCGATATATATAAGCATAAAATGAGCACAAGGATATGATAATATGAGAATAAAATTTTAAAACCAAACCTTACATATCAAATATCATAATATTGAGTCATGGAATAAATATTGGAAGTTTATAATACATGAATAATATGTAAATCAAATAACATGAACCATGAGGGCATAACATTGGCATAACACATAGATTTGTGGAATACAGATTAGATTAGAAAACATTATGTCAAGGATACCCACAAATACATTCAGTAAATGTTAGGCTTGGTATAACCACCCATTTAAATGCTTGAGACGTGGTATGACCTCCTGTGTACCCTCTTTTCGGCATGGTCAAACCACATGTGTACCATACTTTTCCGGATTGGGATAACCACTAATGTACCCTCTCACCTCATAAAACATTTATCATTACCCTATGCATTTGAGGGATATATAGGTACCACTAATAAAATAATTAAAACCATACAAATGTGTTCCACAAGATCATAAAACATTTATGTAACACTCTAAAAATTCTAAAAGTTTAACTTTTCTTCAATAGTGTGTATGACACACAACACCAAATGTAGAAATGAATAAAAATTGTATAAAATTGATGGAATAATTAATATATTAAATAAATTTAATATATTCTCTAGCTTTCAATGTATAAAACACTGAGTTATCTTTATTCTCACAAAACAATCAGTTTCTTCGATATTTTTCATTAAACGTAAGACTCTGTTTTACCAAAAAAAAACATATTATTAAAATATTATTATAATAACATATAAAAAATACATTAAATTAGTGGTTATGAAAATTATTAAATAAATAATGAAAATATATGGTCTATAAAAATATAAAATTAATTTATAGGTTAACAATTAATTAAAAATGAAAATATTAAGCAATTAAAAATAAAGGAGAAGTTTTTATTTTTTTGATCAGAAAGGTGTTTTATCCTAATAAGTTAAATTACTTTATATTAGTTAATGAGATTAATAAAATATATATATTATATATTCAATAAAATATTTTTGATATTCATCCCATTTATTTGATAGGAACAAGATAATAACAAACATAATTTTATGCATAAACCCTTTATTTTTCTAACGGTTATTTTAACACTATTTAATTGAGCACCTATTTTAAATCCTATTTTGGAAATTTTTAAAATTTTAAATTTTAAAATAAACTTTAATTTTTAAATAGGTACATAAAAATTATCTTAGGTTGAATTTTTTGTATTTTTATAAAATATTTCATTTATAGGTGACTAGTGAAAAATACTAAATTTTAATTCAAAACTTCTTTTTCATCTAATTTTTTTATAATGTTAAATTATATAATTTTATTGGTTTTAAAGTTTAATTAATTAATTATACATAAAATAATCTGATTTATTTCATTAAAATCAATTTCAAATTAAAATTTTATATATATACATTTGGAATAATAATAATTTCTAATTTCTAATAAGGTAAAATTAGTTTTTGGCAAAAAAATATTATTGAATGTAATTAAATTTAATTACAATGATTATGAGAAAAATTAGATTAACAATGGACGAAACCTTAAACTTAAGGGAAAAATGACCTATAAACTTGTAAAAAATATATTATATTGACATATTTATACAATATCCTCCCTTAGATATAATTTTTTTTACTATTTGAGAAACATTATGTAAGGAGACCTCTCAATAGTCTTTACCTTTTCATATTTACAAGAATACCACTCCTCCTCCACTATAAAATGACACTCACCCCTCCCACTTATTCACACATCTCAATCTCTTTGTATTGATAAAAAAATTCAAAAATAAGCTCAAAAAATCTCTAACCTCAACATAGAGGCCTCATATTGGGCAGAAATCCAACCAATGAGGTATTTTTGTACAAACCAAAAGGAGTTACCTAAAAATAAGGTAACATTTTTCAATGTGAATTTATATACTATTTGTTTCTCCTTCCCTTCATTTGTTATTATTACATGATGATATAATAAAATAATTATTCGCAATATTCAAATATGTCTTTATTTTAAGGTTTCAACATACACCTACACACACTTCCATCAAATGGGTAATGAACTTATCGTTCATGTATGGAGAACTACCGCCTCATAAAATGATGTTATTTGTTTTCCCTTTACCACCTATCATGGTTGGTAATTATGAAGGAAATGATGTTTTTGTATGATATTTATGATATTTATGTTTTATTCATACTTCTATAATTTTTATATAAAACATACCTTCATGATTTCCATTTTTTAAATACGATAACATCATTGGTGGATGTGTGGACTACCACCTCCTCAATGTGATGTGATACATTCACACTATACATGGAATGTATTAAGGATGATTTTAATAAAAATATGTGACATATATGAGATATATATGATACTATAATTATAATATACATACATATATATGTCATTTTTGTTTCATTATTTTAACACAGCAAAGAAATAGAAGTAGTGTTCATGCGTACGTACGGCCAGTCGTCTCCATGAACTGTGCATTTCATTTCCTTTATTCAAATTTTATGAATTATTATAAATACATATATACTGAATATATATGATATTTACATCATGTTTTACATTCTAGATATTATTAAATCATGAACAAATAAATAGGAACCACAATTACCAAGTCAAAACATACTCAAAAAACTAGGTAATTAACACCCGAAATAGTGAAAATAATGAAAAGTTGTCAACAAATTGGTAATGAGATATTATAAAAAGATAATATATGTTATCATAAATATAATTATGGTTCTCTTAAAATTTAGTTACATGTTTAAAAAAATTATATAGGATGTTAAAGGACTTTCATCCAAAAGGAAACATAAGGTAAGGGATTTCATCTTACTTTTTACATCTGTGGGATAAATATCATATTCACATTTTACAAATTTTATAAGGTGTATATACTAACCCATTATAGTTTAATATCATGATTTACTCATTATTCATCATATTTTAGGTTTTAATTTGAATTATCTCATCTAAGGTGTTTGTCTTGAAAATTACCTAGTGGTAAAAGTTATCTTTGCAATCTCACTTTATTTTGTGATTGTTGACTTTATATTGAAAATATCACTTATGATCATTTTTATTTCAAATTAAATTTATCTCAAATATAAATATTCTTATGCAATTAATATTATTATTTCCTAAACTGCATACCATTTTTACCTAAGGTGTTCTCTTTGAAAGTTATTTGATTAATTGGGTAATTATTAATAAATTTGTATCTTTTGTTTAGTATAGATATTTGACAATGCATACTATTTATTAATTGAATTGATTACTTGATATATGAGGAATTTTTTAGACTAGAATTTGTGGGTGGGTCATGGACATTACATATCCCCTCGATGTGTCAGAATGTAATCATGAGACCAATTAGTTGCTCAAATTAAACATGTTTCTACATTTAGTTTTAAAATATTTTGAGGATAGATCTTGAAAGTATAGGTTTTAATGTTCCAAAGATATGACTTCCAATGATAAAAACTTACTTCATTTTGATTAATTGTTTATTATCCATGTGATTTTAACTATAACAATGTCTATTGATGCAATTCATTATTAGTTTATTGATTAAATGTCTTGTATTTTCAGTTTCATACCTTTCCATATTGATTATGCCTTACCCAGTTATTTAAATAGCCTGTGTTTTCATTCATTTATCTTGCTTTGTTGTTTCCTCACTTTGTCATGACCCCCTTCCATCAAAGATGCCCCTCCTGAGTTGGAAATGGTGAAAGGGAGATAATGACCCCCGAGTCCCACCTCCAGTAGGCCCCGGGGTGGCGACTAGCACCAAGGGTATGAGTTTTCACAAATATGGGAGGAATTAACCTTTTTATTAATTAAGATTGGGAAATAGGACAAGTCAACCACCAAAAAAGAAAAGAACAAGTGTTTAGAAATAAACCCAAACCAATCCCACATGCATGTTTTAAACAATTCTGAATCAAACTACAAGTACAAGAAAGCTCAAAAGTACAATACCAAAAGAAACAAGAGTACAACAACTGCAACAACTCCAACTGTCCCGACTAGTAGGCCCCCATACGGTCCTGGTAGTCCTCCTGGAAACCTGAAAGTAAATGTAGGGTGAGCATACAAGTATACTCAGTAGGGAAACCTAAAGCTCTCGTGTACAGGTGGGAAGACATCCTAATGTCCCGTGAGAACAAAAAAAGAATCCAAACCTAACAAGGAAATATATCCACCAAACCTCACCAGCCACACTCACCAAAAACACATAAAAACAGGTATTAGTATATAAGAACAAGAGTATTGGGTACCCCGCACCATTTCCCACTAGTTAGCTGCTCTTCCTAATAGTGAACGTCTTGACGCTACCACACTCTTCCCACCCGCACACACCTGGGCCTCAAGAACCACATATCCCGCCCACACACAGTTGTTCCTCACAACCACGTATCCCACCCGCACACACCTGGGCCTCACAACCACACATCCCGCCCACACACACCTGGGCCTCACAAACCACAATCACATCCCATCCAGAACACACTTGAGCCTCATCTCGAAGATTATTGGGAACAGTAAGCTTGTCGGAAGATTCTTGGGATAAAACCACCCCAATCGAAACCTACCGGAAGAGTCTTGGGTGTAAGGTCGCCTCAAACCATCACATCCTATGGAATAAGGAGCAGGTAGGAGCTAGTAACTAAGTGGAAAACACCCTCTCCCAAGAAATGGGAGTGTTCGGCACTAAGTGCTCAACATGGGTGTGGTGTGACAAAACATAAAGATACAGATATATATATATATACCAAACACACGGCCCAACCTATGGCTTCTAAACAGAGAGACTGAGCACGTGCCTCAGCACTACTATCATGAAGCATGCATACAACGATCAACCCCAACCCCATTTAGGTTTTCATGTTTCAACAGAATTAGTTTAATAGTTCCTTAACTACTGGGGAAATAACCGCAACTAACCATATCAAACGTCTATAAAACACATCCCTTCCAACCACAAATCAAGTTATATAAGTCACAAGAAACACAAAACCAACCTTTTTATCATCAATAAAACCTCATTGATTGTTCCTGTGTTTAGTTCATTATCGTTCCCCCACATTTCATTTATTAACTTTCCACTTCCTTTTAACAACACAACCTATTACTACAGCCCTTATGCCATTATAACCATATCTCTACACTGCAACACAAACAAGTCTCGTGCCACATCATCTCCCCTTTAATACCATCATTTACCACTGCCCCACTGCCCATTCTATCCGTAACAACCCAGGATTCACCCCCCTTTCACACATCACATAACTAAGCCAACACCCACATGTTCATTATTCCATTTTGTTCAACCGGGGTGATCACACAAGGGTACTAGATTTTAGTCATCCAGATTTATGTGATTAACCAATTTCCACATTCCACAAAGTTTCCATCCACAAAACGGTCTAGAAAGATAGGGCAACATTTAATTACGCAAGCAAAGGCCCCCAACGACCGTGATTTTTAGTAGGCAAAAGCCTATTAAATTCACAACATAACAAAATGATAAACAAAGATAAAAAAATTCCCCATCCCACTTCTTTAACCAGTTATTATATTTATTTATTGGTTCAACTGTATATCATGAAAACAAGAGGATACCCACCCCGCATAATGCACAAAAGAGAGAGAAAAAGGTAAGATGCCTACCTCAACAGGTTCTGATCACAATGCTCCCCCGGATCAGCTTTATAAGATATCCATCGGCGTCTGTTGCTTCTGTCAAAACCTAGAAAAAACACCTCGGGTGGAAGATGGGAAGGAAAGGCCAAAGGGAAATCAACAAGTCCAAGCTTAGAAGTTCTTCCTCGTAATGAAGATCCCGTGGCCGCTAACGGATCATAAATCAGAGCTCGGACGAAGAAGTTATGGAGGAAAAGAGCTTTGGAGTCTCTCGGGAGAGCTCTTCTCGAAGGAGAGGGGAGGAGAGGAGTGATTTGAAAAGGAGAATAGTCCCCCTCCTTTTATAGGCGAGGAAAACTAAAGTACATGGCATGTACTCTGCCATTTCACACGGTCTCCACGCTGCTTCCAACACAGCATTCAACGCGGCACACTATCGTTGAATGGTCAACACACGGTTTGAGGGTAACGCGTACGCAGGTAGGAACTACACGGAGTGTAGTATGGGCTACACGGCGTGTACTCATTTATTTCACGCGGCAAGGACACGACTTCAACATGGCACACAGCCGTTGACTGGTCAACACATGGTTTGAGGGTAACGAGTACGCGGGGAGGAACTACACGGCGTGTAGTATGGGCTACATGGCATGTACTCATTTATTTCACATGGCAAGGACACGGCTTCAACACGGGGTATACCCAACAAGGTGGTACATGGCATGTACTCACACTACATGGTGTGTAGTTACAAAATTCTGAAAAGTGAGGGAAAAGTCCATTCTACCCTCCAGAACACTTCATGACCCTCTTTTCGACAAAGGAAAGGGCCAGAGAGGTCCGAGCCATTACATCAGATACCTCTTAAAACATTCTTGTCCTCGAGAATTCAGAAACCAACCCAGAGGAACCCAATATGATACCTCTTAGGGCTCTCGTTATAATAGGAACCCAACCAACAACCCTAATCATATGTGTTAGGAATTCCTTCTCCTATGTCAAGATATTATCTGCTTTAGGCGGCACTGACTCACCTGCACGGGTTTAATTGAATCCTCATTAATGCGTCTCGATTAAGAATTGGTTCTTCCCACTTCCATATATTAGGATTTTTCAACTTACACTGCCCCCAACACCGTAAAACCAACACATTGTCCAAACACGTGGCTTGGGGAAATTCCTTCTCCCATGTCGAGATATTATTCGCTTTAGGCGGCACTGACTCACCCGCACGGGTTCAATCGCATCTGCATTAATGTGTCTCGATTAAGAATCAGGTTTTTTCCTTTCCCCACACGTCCAGACACGTTACACACTTCCAGAGAACAAGAAAACAAAACAACTCACAACCAACAAGACAAGCATTCCATATATCAAAGTTATAGAGCATAACATCAAAACAAATTCAGAAGAACAAAGAAAAACACAAGTCAAAACAACTCCGGGTACTGAGCGTGCATCTGAGCCTCCCACTCCCAAGTGCTTTCCTCGAGGCCACCATGCCTCCACAACACACGAACCAAGGCGATGGTTCATCCACGGAGCACCTTCTCTTTACGATCCTCGATTCTAATTTGTCGTTCCTCGAAGGTCGCGTCATCTCCCATATCTAACTCTCCCCAGTCGATAACATGAGATTCATCGTGTAAGTACCGACGAAGCTGGGAGACATGGAAGACGTCATGGACCTTCTCCAACTGAGGTGGTAGGGCCAGCTGATATTCCTCCTCCCCAACTCGCCTCAACACCTCGAAAGGTCCAATGAACCTAGGGGAGATATTACTCCCCTTCCCAAACCTTTGCTTCCCCCGTCGAGGGGAAACCTTCAAGAACACATGATCTCCCACCTCGAAATCCAAGGTCATCCTCCGACGATCAGCATAAGACTTTTGTCAGTACTGAGCCGCTTTCATCCTCTCATGCACAAGCTGGACTTTCTCTGTGGTGCTCTGTACCACCTCTGGCCCAAGAGCAACTGTCTCTCCAACCTCTACCCAGAAAATGGGTGAACGACATGGTCTTCCATACGAAGCCTCAAATGGCACCATGCCAATAGTATACTAGAAGCTGTTGTTGTAGGCAAACTCTACTAAAGGCAAGTTTCGCACCCCTGATCCTATGAAATCCAGAACACATGCTCGTAGAAAGTCCTCCAATGTCTGGATAGTCCGCTCTGTCTGCCCATCGGTCTGGGGGTGGAAAGTAGTGCTAAGGCATAGATGGGTGCCAAAAGCATGTTGTAAAACCTTCCAGACTCGTGAGGTGATCTGAGTATCCCGATCTGATACGATAGTCTTTGAAAATCTATGCAAACTCACCACCTCATCTACGTACCTTTGTGCTAAGGTACTCACCGGGCTCGACTCCTTAATTGCTAAGAAGTGAGTTGATTTTGTAAGTCAATCCACCACTACCCAGATAGCATCATAACCACCCTGAGCTCTGGGTAGTCCTGTGAAGAAGTCCATTGAGATGCCATCCCATTTCCACTCAGGGACATCCAAGGGATGCAACAAACCACTGGGAACACGGTGTTCATCCTTTACTTACTGACACACTAGGCACTTAGCCCCAAACTCTGCCAATGCCCATTTCACCCTGGGCCACAAAAACTATTCCCTCAGGCCTCAGTACATTTTTGAAACTCCCGTATTAACCGCCAAGGCTGAGCTTTAGAACTCATTGAGAACTCCCTCACGTATCGCCTCCAGAACAAACAACCTTCCATGAAAGATAATCTGATGTTGGCTATCCTCTGACCATCCTTCTGGAGCGTTCCCCTGATCGATATGATCCCGCAATACTTCCGCCTCAGAGTCTCCCCAGTGAGACTCTTCCACCTGCTGCAACAAGGAGGATTGCACCGTCATCTGAAACAAACATCCTCTAACACCCTCTACCCTTGCATCCAAGTGCATGGCAGCCAACTCTCCCATCGCTCTCCAAGAATCCGCGGATTCTCTAACCACTTCCTGATGCGACTTCCTGCTCAGGGCATCAGCCACAATGTTGCCCATACCTTCAGTGTAAGAGATCTCGAAGTCATAGTCTTGGAGAAACTCAACCTGTCTCCACTGCCGTAAGTTCAGGTCGCGCTGGGAGAAGATATAATGTAAGCTCTTGTGATCTGAGAAGACCACAAAGCGCTCCCCAAATAGGTAATGTTGCCACAACTTTAGTGCGAACACTACTACTGCAAGCTCTAGGTCATGGGTGGAATAGTTACGCTCGTGAGGGCGCAACTGCCTAGACCCATAACAGATCACACCCTTCTTCTACATCAGTACGCACCCCAAACCAAGGCCAGAAGCATCACAAAACACCTCATACAACAAACCTTCCTCTGGAGACCTGAGTACTGGAGCACTGACCAACATCTCCTTCAGGTCGAAAGCTTCCTGGCACTACTCGCTCTATAAGAAGACCTGGTTCTTCCTATTCAAAGCTGTTAATGGAGAATAAACTTGAGAGAAGTCCAAAACGAACCTCCGATAATAGCCTGACAACCCCAAGAAACTACGAACTTCTGCCACGCTCTTGGGTGTTGCCCAAGAAACAACTGCCTCCACCTTCGATGGGTCCACTGACACTCCATGCTGAGACACCATGTTCCCAAGGAAGTGTACTTCCTGCATCAAGAACTTACACTTCAAAAATTTCCCATAAAGCTGGTGGCGTCGAAGGACTTCCAAGACTGCCCTGAGATGATCAACGTGCTCTTACTCTGGTCTTGAGTAGATCAGGATGTCATTGATAAACACAATGACGAACCGGTCCAGAAACTCTCGGAAGACAAAGTTCATAAGCACCATGAACACAACTGGTGCATTCGTAACTCTAAACGGCATCACTACAAACTCGAAGTGCCCATATCTACACCTGAAAGCCATCTTCAAGATGTCACTATCCTTTACCCTCAACTAATGATATCCAGATCACAGATTAATCTTAGAAAACCAACATGATCCCCTCAGCTGGTCTAAGAGATCATCTATCCTTGGAAGGGGGTAACGGTTCTTGACAGTTACCTGATTCAACCTTCGGTAGTCTATGCATAGCCTGAGACCACCATCTGCCTTCCTAACAAAAAAACTAGAGCACAACACAGCGACACGCTGGTTCGAACAAAACCCTTCTCCATCAGATCGTCAATCTGAATCCGCAACTCCCGCAACTCAGAAGGTGTCATCCGATAAGGGTCCATCAAAATCTGGCGGGCACCATGCTGTAAGTCTATCCCAAACTCAACGTCACGTCGGGGGGGGGGGGGTAGAGTCACAACCTCCTCAGGAAAGACATTGAGGAACTCCCCAACAACCTCTGGAACATCCATAATCTCTATATAAGTTGGAACCACTGATAACCCACCTAACAAGGAAAGGAGAGGCTTCGCATGCCGGATTCCCACCTGATAGATCCTCTCGCCAACAAAAGGTACACGCTGCCCATCCATGTCAGAGAACACGACTCTTCTTCAGAAGTAGTTGATAACGACACTAACAGAAAACAGCCAGTCAATTCCTAGGATGACATCGTATGGATGCATCTGAAGTAGAAGAAGATCCCCACTAGATTGATGTGGTCCCAACATCATCCCACATCCACAGAAAACACAAGATACGCTGGTCTGACCTCCAACTGGTGTACTCAGCACCAGGGGTATGGAAAGTATCTCTACTTCTAGACCCAAAGAATGGGCAAGACCAGGTGCAACAAAGGAGTGTGAAGCTCACGAATCGAACAAAGCAGAAACAAGAGTGCTGAACAAACAAATCGTACCTCGCACCACCTCTGGTCCTGCCGGAGCTGCCAACTCTAATGCGTGAAACTTTCCATGCCCAGATCCTCTGCCTGTCTGATGTCGACCACATCCCCGACCACGCCCTGGTTGAGGTCCCTGAGGAGAACCCTAAGGTTGGACTCCTCCTGCAAAGTATGCCCTCGGAGGAGCAGGGTCCTGTTGCTGTTGGAAGGGCCTCTCCGGCAACTGGTGTTTTTGAGTCAGGTGCTGAACTTTCCCACCTCCACCGTACTGAGCTCAGGTCGGGCACCGACTCTGAATGTGCCCAAAACCTCCACAAGAGAAACACTTCGGTCCGAGGCTCATGAAAAAGGGACAAGGAACCGAAGATCTGAACTGGAACTACTGGGGCCTACTCCCTACTGGCCTGAATCTGGAAGGTCCCGTCACCGGAGACCTGCTGCTGACTGCCTTCCCCTTCGACGAACCTGGATGGATCCCCTCTCATGGTGCACCTCCCTGCAAGTGCATCCTCTCTACAACCTTTGCCTTCGTCTGTACTGCCAAGTACGTCAGAAGGGTGAAGGGGGTGACAGCATACTAGAAAGAAGGATGAAGCGCCTCCTCCAAACGTCTCGCCTGAGACTCCTCATCCGGAAATAGATCTGGAGCAAAGCATAGGAGATCCTTGAACTTGATCCCAAACTATCGTACTAACATACTCCCCTGTTAGAGGGAGAGTAACCCCTGCCGATTCTCCGCCTTGATCATGGAAGAAAGGAATTCCTCTCGAAACTCCTTCTCAAAGTCATCCCACGGAACCTCTGCCTCTGTCCTCTCCTCGAGGTAGAGCGTCCACCACTGGTACGCCGCGCCTCTCAGCTGACTGACTACTAAGGGAACCCAGTACTCCCTCGGAGCACATATCAAAGTAAAATTCATCCCTAGCTCCTCAATCCACCCCTCTGTCTCCATATCCAAAGTACTACACTCGTACTTCTTGAGGGTTTGTTGCTGGAAAGAACGGAGAGACTTCTCCCACTGGCTATCTTCCTCCTCTCGGTCAAACCTCAACTGATCGACCACCTAAATCTAGTGGGCCTCGGTTGTCTGAGCCACCCGGGGACGATGTCTAGGTTCCATAGCAGTACAATAAAAAAAGAACGCATAAGCCCGAGTAGAAAGGAAATTTCTCACGTTTTCATTTTATCACTTTATTTCTTTCCCAGAACACCAAAATCAAGTAAAAAACAATCATGATGATGCATGTACCTTCCCTAGGGTCTCTACACAATAATCAATGAAGTCTCACTTGGTTGTTTGGTAGGCTCAGAGTCCTTGCATCGGATCACGGGGGGCCCTAAAATCCCGTGTCCTAGCCGGTATTCTCTGGCCTATGTCACGCACCAAGATCATCCAACACGATCGCACTGCCATCCCATGCAATCCTCACTGTGCCTAACTTCAGACTTCATCCTATCTCTCAACCATCAGCTCTAATACCATTCTGTCATGACCCCCTTCCATCAAAGATGCCCCTCATGAGCTGGAAATGGTGAAAGAGAGATAATGACCCTCGAGTCCCGCCTCTAGTAGGCCCCGGGGTGGCAACTAGCACCAAGGATATGAGTTTTCACAAATATGGGAGGCATTACCCTTTTTATTAATTCAGATCGGGAAATAGGACAAGTAAACCACCAAAAAGGAAAAGAACAAGTGTATAGAAATAAACCCAAACAAATCCCACATGCATGTTTTAAACAATTCTGAAGAAAATTACAAGTACAAGAAAGCTCAAAAGTACAATACCAAAAGAAACAAGAGTACATCAACTGCAACAACTCCAACTGTCCCAACTAGTAGGGTCCCGCACGGCCCTGGTAGTCCTCTTGGAAATCTGAAAGTAAACGTAGGGTGAGCATACAAGTATACTCAGTAGGGAAACCTAAAGCTCTCGTGCACGGGTGGGGAGACATCCTAATGTCCCGTGAGAAAAACAGAAGAATCCAAACCTAACAAGTAAATATATCCACCCAACCTCACCATCCATGCTCACCAAATACATATAACAACAGGTAGTAGTATATAAGAACAAGAGTATTGGGTACCCCGCACCATTTCCCACTAGTTAGCTGCTCTTCCTAACGGCGAACATCCTAACGCTACCACACACTTCCCACCCGCACACACCTGGGCCTCAAGAACCACATATTCTGCCCGCACACACCTGGTCCTCACAACCACGTATCCCGCCCGCACACACCTGGGCCTCACAACCACACATCCCTCTCGCACACACCTGGTCCTCAAAAACCACAATCACATCGCCGCCTAAACACACCTGGACCGCATCCCGAAGATTCTTGGGAACAGTAATCATGCCCGAAGAGTCTTGGGCTAAAACCACCTCAATCGAAACCTACCCGAAGAGTCTGGGGTGTAAGGTCGCCTCAAGCCATCACATCCTATGGAAGAAGAAGCAGGAAGGAGATAGTAACTAAGAGTAAAACACCCTCTCCCAAGAAATGGGAGTGTTCGTCACTAAGTGATCAACATGGGTGGGGTGCGACAAAACCCAAAGATACAGATATATATATATATACACCAAACACACCACTCAACCTATGGCTTCTAAACAGAGAGACTGAGCACGTGCCTCAGCACTGCTATCATGAAGCATTCATACAACGATCAACCCCAACCCCATTTAGGTTTTCATGTTTCAACAGAATTAGTTTATTAGTCCCTTAACTACTGGGAAAATAACCGCAACCAACCATATCAAACGTCCGTAAAACACATCCCTACCAACCAAAAATCAAGTTAGATAAGTCACAAGAAACACAAAACCAACCTTTTTATCATCAATCAAACCCCATTGATTTTTCCCATGTTTAGTTCATTATAATTCCCCCACATTTCATTTATCAACATTCCACTTCCTTTTAACAACACAACCTATTACTGCAGCCCTGCTGCCATTATAACCATATCTCTACATCATAACACAAACAAGGCTCGTGCCACATCATTTCCCCTTTAATACCATCATTTATCGTAGCCCCGCTACCCATTCTATCTGTAACAACCCAGGATTCACCCCCCCTTTCACACACCACGTAACTAAGCCAACACCCACATGTTCATTATTCCATTTTGTTCAACCGGGGTGATCACACAAGGGTTCCAGATTTTAATCAGCCAGCTTTACATGATTAACCAATTTCTACATTCCACAAAGTTTCCATCAAAAAAACGGTCTAGAAAGATAGGGCAAAATTTAATTGCGCAAGCAAAGTCCCCCAATGACCGTGATTTTCAGTAGGTATAATCCTATTCAATTAACAACATAACAAAAGGATAAACAAATATAAACAACTTCCACATCCTCATTCTTTAACCAGTTATTATCTTTATTTATTGGTTCAACCGTATATCATGAAAACAAGAGGATAACCACCCCGCATGATGCAAAAAAGAGAGAGACAAAGGTAAGATCCCAACCTCAATAGGTTCTGATCACAATGCTCCCCCAGATCAGCTTTAGAAGACGTCCGTCGGCGTCCGTCACTTCTATCAAAACCTGGAAAAACCTACTCGGGTGGAAGATGGGAAGGAAAGGCGGAAGGGAAAGCAACAGATCCGAGCTCAAAATTTCTGCCTTGTCGTTACGATCTCATGGCCGGTGACGGATTGTAAATAGGAGCTCGAATGAAGTAGCTGTGGAGGAAAAGAGCTTTGGAGTCTCTCGGGAGAGCTTTGCTCGAAGGAGAGGGGAGGAGGGGAGTGATTTGAAAAGGAGGAGAGGCCCCCTCCTTTTATAGGTGAGAAAAACTAAATTACACGGTGTGTAATTTCTAGTACACAACGTGTACTCGGCCATTTCACACGGTTTCCATGCGGCTTCCAACACAGCATTCAACGTGGCACACGGTCGTTGACTGGTCAACACACGGTTTGAGGGTAACGCGTACGTGGGGAGGAACTACACGGCGTGCAGTATGGGCTACATGGCGTGTACTCATTTATTTCACTCGGCAAGGACACGCCTTCAACACGGCACACGGCCGTTGACTGGTCAACACACGGTTTGAGGGTAACGCGTACGCGGGGAGGAACTACACGGCGTGTAGTATGGGCTACATGGCGTGTACTCATTTATTTCACACGGTAAGGAAATGGCTTCAACACGGGGTATACCTGGCAAGGTGGTACACGGCGTGTACTCACACTACACGGCATGTAGTTACAAAATTCTGAAAAGTGTGGGAAAAGTCTATTCTACCCTCCAGAACACTTCATGACCCTCTTTTCGACAAAGGAAAGGGCCGGAGAGGTCCGGGCCATTACACACTTTCTTCTCATTTTATTGATTACATGTAATGTGAACTTAGTTATTACCTTTCCATATTGACTATTATCATTGATTTATTATTTCCTCTATTATACATAACCCTTAATGAGCATTTGAGCTCACCCTCATTTTTTTCCCTCAAATTCCATGAAGTGCACTAAGAAATATATGCAAGTATATCACAGATAGAATAAATTTATCCTCAAAAGAAATAAAATATGTTGTAATTAGTGTATTCATTATTAATAAAATACTCATGTATGTATGTGGTATACCAATACTACTAAACTCTTTGGCCCTTCAGGATTTGATTCCTAGTAATCATGTCAATGTAATGGTAGTAGGCACATGATCCAGGATTCTGGGGCTGGGTCACTACAATTCATAATATCATAACCCGTGAAAAGAAATGGTTTTCATAAACATTTTATCAAATCATAACCTATATAAAAGAAATTGGTTTCATATTCATCATAGCATAAGACCAGTAAAAAGAAGTGGGTATCATAAGAATCTTATAATGGTATAACTTATGGAATAGAAATAGGTTTCATAAACATCATTAAATCATTAAACTAAACCATTTAGAAAAATAACAAGAATGGTTTCCCTATATCATATCCCTAGTAAGTAATAGGTAACAACAATAGAATAAATTTATATAGAAATTAATTTTAATTGATCATTTTAAAAAATAAGGAAATTATTTTTTCTAGTTTGGAAAACAAATATTTTTTAACCATAAAAAATTTTGAAAATATTTTTATTTTAAAATAACCATGAAAAAATATAAAATAATCTTCAAATAATATAATTTTCATAACGATGGTAAGTTTCATTCACATTGTATACATTAAAATAAAGGTTCATTTCACATTTTTTGTAAAATCTAAATGAAAATTGTTAGAAAAATGACATGAAGATTCATTTCAAAAAAAATTAAAAAATAAAACTTGGGTAAAAATTTATTTTATATATAATAGTATAATAAAAAAAATAAGACATTTTTTGAAAACATGGTTTTTGAAGAATGTGGATTTCTAACCGAAGTGAGAAATAAAGTCAGATTTTCTTCAAAACATTTTATCAATTATTTTGATTTTAAAAGAGTATAAAATGGTTCTACTACTTTAAAATGTCATGAATTTCAATAGGAAATTAAAATTAATTAGTTTATTTAGAGATGGATAATAATATTTTATCATCATAAACATGATTATAAACAATCCTGATGAATGATGAGATTGTAACATAAAATCATTACCACTTTGCTGTCTTTGAATCATAACCACAAAGAAGGAATAACATAAAATGGAAATTAAAATATGATTGGTATAAATAAATTCATGATATTATAATTCAAAGGGTTTGTATATACACCACTTTAAATAATATATGTACATGACGTCACATATATCTCAAAGAAGGAAAATTGTGACAAAAATCCCTTACCGCTTTTGTAATATTTTAAATCATAATAAAAAATAAATCCTAAAATATAATAAAACATTAAATATCATGAAAATAATTTAATTCCAGATATAACATGTCAAATATTCATTATATACACCACACAAAATAAACGATTGGTGAACCTGTATATGTCTCCTAGAAATAAAAGAGAGACTAGGAATCTCTTACCTTAAATATTGACTTTCATTATACATGTTTAAACCTACTATATAATAAATATAAGTTTATTATAAATATATTACATAATAATATTTATATATATCATTATATAGATTATTTTCTTATGACCTTTTATTACGCATTTATTGATAATTCCATATTAAAGTTATGCTTTGGGTAATAACTACTTTGTTTTTCATATATTTTTTGATTTTATTTTTTTAATACTACTTTGATCATGGTTTCATAATATCAAAAAAATTAAACATGATATAAATATAATATATATTATTTATTTATTTATTTAGAGTAATCCACAAAATTTAGTGATAGAAAATGAAATATATCATTCATAGAGACGATTAGTCATACATACGTATGAATGCTGCTTCAATATTCTTATCAGATTGAAATAAAGAAAGGTAAATAATATATTATCATTACATAAACATTTTTATGTCATATATATCACTTATTTTCATTAAATGTATCCTTATTACCTTCTATGTAAAGTGTTAATGAATCATATCTCTTGGAGAGGTGGTAGTCTGTCGTACACACAAGTGACATTATCGTATTCCCAAGAAAATGATTGTAAGAAGATATGTGGGATATAATAGTTATATAATTATAATAACATCATAAATTTCATATATAAATGATAAATCTATAATTATTTTTACCCTTTATATTTGGTGTTGGAAAAATGAATGACATCGGTTCACGAGGCAGTAGTCCGACGTACACGCGAATAATGATTTCACAACGCATTTGATGGAAGTGGAGATAGATGTAGGTAATGACCTTAAAATTAAAAAAAAAAATTATATAAGATAAATAGGTTATTATATCATCGTTTTATAATAATAATTGAATGAGGTGGAGGAATAAAAAAATCCCCTTGATGAGCATTAATTCTTCATCGGGTATCTTCTTTAGGTTTTCACAAAAAACCTTCCAAGCTTGGATTTCTATCCAAACTAAGTATTATAGGATAATATTATGAGATTTTTTAATTTATTTGGTTATTTATTTTCAAAATAAATTTTATTTTAAATTTGTGAATAATAGAGGATATTGAGTGGCCTTTTTATAAGTGAGGTGAGTGGCACACCTATAATTTTTTTAAAGAAAGAATTTCAGACAGATCTTTTTCGCATCACAAGGGTCCAAAATGGAGTATTCTAGATCCTATAAGAAATAATTTATAAATATGTCCATCCATTTTTTTGAAAATTTTTTGTCTTATTTTTAACCTTTTTATTTTTAGTTTACCCCCCCCCCCCCGGGTAAACCCATTTTTACCTTAACCATTGTAAATATTTTTTACCATTTTACTATTAATTTTGGAAAAAAATAATTTACCTTATTATATAATATAAATTATGTTTATTAAAAATATTTAATCCATTTTTTCTAGTTTAATTCACAAAAGTGGAAATTTTTAATTTAAAAATAATCTCACATGCGTGGTGACAAAGTAGGTTTTTTAAGAGAAAATGTTTAAAATTTTGATTTGTTTTTGAATTAAAATACAAAATAAAATTGATCCTGATGAACTAAATTGGATTAATGAATGAATAATTAAAAAAATTAACTTTTAAACCAATTTAAAATATAATTTATCTTAATAAACAAATTAAACCAAAAGGTGGTTTTCAATTAAAATTCTGTATTTTCACTATTAATAAAAAATTAAAATTTTCCTAAAAATACAAAAAAATCACCATAATCTAATTTTAAATTTTTTATTTCAAAAATTAAAATCATTTTGTCAAATTAATTTTCTAAAATTATGAAATTTTAAATTTATTAATGTTCAAAAAACTCAATAAATAACATTTTCTGAGAAAATAGTATTTTCAAAACATATAATGACGTTATTGAAAATTAAGTATTTTTTATCAATATGTTTCCTTTAAATAAAACAATTATAATTAAAAAATTTAAATTAGTTATTACTATTCATATATCTAAGTTTAATGGTTGGGTTATAACATTCACATTTAAACAACTATATTAATAATATATTATAATTTTGTTAAAACTCAGTGTCTTGTGTAATGCAAGCTAACCCAGTTTTCCATGTATTGAAAGATTAACTTGGTGTTTTATGTATTTCAAGCTATCAAATAAATTTAATTTATTATAAAATTAATAATTTCTAAAAATTGGGGGTGCTATAATGAATCAACTGATACTCTTCATTTAATAAAGAGAATCATGCATGACATATAAAAGGGAATGACTTCCCTCATTGGTGGTGTGACTCAATATATTTAAAATAATCAAACCTATATTCATCCTTGATCATATTTTACCGATTTGGAGGAGGTTCTAGAACCCCTTCTATGATAAAGGGTCCCCAAGAAGTGTTTTAGGATTTATTTTTTGGTGTAATGTACTTAGAGGTCGGAGACCATATTTTTCTAATTTAGTAATCCTTATTAACAATCTTTTATAAGAGAAGGAAAATTGAGGCTGGTGTTTATGTTTTATAGGTTTTTGGTCCTTTAAAATCCCATGCACTTTTGATTTTGGATGATATATCAGGCTTGTTTCATGGTATTTTATGCTTATAATGGTCATTATATAATACCCTAAAACCTATAAATATATGTTCTACTAAATTAAAATAATTATGAGTTAATATTTTTTTATACTAGTCCATTTAATTCATACACATTGATATTGGTAATTTAGTATACTTATATATTATTTAAATTATAACCAAATCATGAATTCACTATATTAACTGACATCAAAATTTAGTTATTTAATACAAATAAAATATAAAAATATATTAATTTTTTAACTCTTCAATCACACACTTTTAACAACAAAAATCATTTTATCCATCATGATTCTTCAAAAAAATACAATATGTGTGACCAGATATCATTATATTTTTAATAAAAGATGATTATGGGATGTGATTTTATATATTTTCTATATTACATTGATTTTATTCCTTCATACTATTTTATTAAATTCAAATTATTATTAATTAATATTTAACTTAAATATCTCCCAATTCATGTAAAATTAATATTATATAAACTCTAGAATAATTTTAATTGTAAAATAATTAATCTAATTAATAATTCCAAAATATAGTACCCTAAAATCAATAAATAACCAAAAATTATATTTAAATATTAAATAATTTTAAATAAAAAACATAAATTTTGGTTTAATATCTAAAAATAATTAATCAATTTGGGTGTATAGAAATTTTATTAGGGATTAAGATGAAATAATTATGTTAATATAAAGGAAGTGGTGAATATATTTTTTTATTTAAACTAGTAAGTAGAGGTATAGTAAGGGTGTTGTGTTATATGAACTGTAAAGGAGGGATGTTGGACTGTACAATGGGTGGAGGAGGGGTGCTATCCTGGATGATTTGTGGAGGAGGAGGAAAATTCTTAGAGCACTCATATAAAGGGAGAGTGTGGGATATTTATTTATTTAAATATATTTCTATGATCATTAAATACTATGTATATAGAAATGAATCTTACAATATTCCAAAGTAACCATGGAAATACTTTGTTTCCATGTAGACTAAATCCATAATTTATATAGGTCAGGACTTAAGGGTAATGTATACATATATTGGGTAAATAAGGTTTTTTCTAATAGTATAATTTGAATGGATACTAGAAGACATAATATTGGAATTTATAATAAACTTTTACTAATTTTGGTTTGAACTTTTACCCTCTTACAATGTTAATAAAAAAATTGAGCCTCGACCTCCCATATCTTGTTCGGTTATCCTCGTTGTACTGAAGAAATGGGAAATTTTTTTATTAAACTCATTCACATTATAGTTTATAAATAACTATTTGATCCTTTTTGCTAAATATTAATGAATGAATTTTTTATCCAAATCAAGTATTAAAGAATATCCAAGACACTTTAAGTCATTGGTGTACCTAATATTGTTGAGTACATGAGAGTTGACTAATGTTCCTTTAGATATATTACATTGAAAAAATTCCATTGAAACCTCATACCACTCCTACCTTTTCTATTCTTTATAGATACTTTTCAAGTAATATATCATCATATACACATAAATGTTCTCATATTGTATTTTAAACTTATACTCTATGGAAAGAAGCATGAGATTGGATATACCCAATGAATCATTGAAATGGTAATCATAAGCATAAAGATCCATTTGTAGAATAGATTCACAAATTTATTATTCGGGAAGGGGTTCCTCTAATGTATAAAATTTTTCTCCTTTTTTACTAATGATTCATAATTTTTAATACCATTATAGTATTTTCTTCCATTAAGATACTTTTTTTATCGATTGGTCTCAAATTCATGTTTAATGATGATGATTCCATTTGTTCTATAACTGAATATTGTATTAAATGAGTATCATGTTTTCCATTAATTTAATAAGTAATTTTACTAAATATACTCCCATTAAAATGACACACCATTTTAATTTTATATAATATCCATTATTGGATCAATATTCATATTTTACTAAGTAATGAGTCTTATTTGATTTTCCTTTCACCACTTGTAAATTTAGGTAAACCATAATGAAAATCACATCATATATGACTATTGGATAGTTTATTTGAAAAATATTTTCTCAAATATATCATATAAATAAACTCAACTCTATCCATATGGTATCTATATCCTATTACGGTTTACCAATTAAGTTTAACCCAAATCCCGCATAAGATTTCAAAACATTATCCTCTTAGGTCACCCAAAAAAATTTATTTACAATAGATAATCTATATGCACCAATCTTTGGCATGGCCTACCCAGCTGGATGATTAAGATCTTGGTAAGTGTTATCTTTGGAATAAATTTAACACTTAATACTTTTAATGGATTCTATTATATCACAATATTTTCACATATATTCCATTTATATGCATGCATCTTATAATGATTTAGTTATTGAATCATTATTTCATGTGAAAAAACAATATGTTCAAACCATATTGATGTGTAACTATTTAAAAAAATCATAGCTTGAGTTAATGACAAAAATTAAAATCCAAATATATTTACACATATCCAAATGAATTTCATATATGATATACAAGAAACACTTTGTTAAAAATTATTAGAATCACACGAAATAAAAATCCCCATAAGATAAATCATGATGTAGTAGGTATTAAACTCCCATATTTCCAACCAAGGAATATTCCCTAAAATCAATGATTTTTCTAACTCAAAGTCCCACTAACCATGGTCAAATACTCAATAGAGGCCTCAATTTCATTATAATTATAACACCTAATATTTATAAACATTAATTAACTTTTAAATTCATGATCATAAATCATGATCAATACAAAGTGAAGTTAAAATAGATTTAAATCAATTATCACGCCTATCATGAAACTCCTTATATTCATATGTCAAAATTTAAAGAAGTAGTTTAAACTCATTTAAACTAAAAAAACATCAAACTTTATAATACAAAAAATTCATATTCCTGAATAAAACAAATAATAATTTAAATAAATAAACATTTCATAAATTTAGACACAAGATAAACATGTGTAATTAATTAATAACTAACAGAATTATAAACACTTAATAATTAAATAAACATTATAAAAATTTCATAAATAAATAAATATCACCAATTAATATTTATTTTTAAAATTAACTCCTTCATTTTATCATTATATGGGGATTTTATAAAATATATGATATTTAATTAAAATATATACATTTTATATTCCATGTGAACAATCATATATTATATATACAATTTATATAATAAAAATATCACATATTTAATATAATTTAAAACTTTTATCATATTAACTATCAAAAAACCTTTTGATATAGTTCAAATAATTTTTCAAATAAGGTTGTCACTTTAAAGAACTCAATTTAATAGTTATGAAGAATTCAAAATTTAATATAAACTCTTATATTTTTTCTTATTTTTTAATTTATAAACACTTTCTAAATTACCTTATAATTTTTATATAAAAATGTTATATAAAATTATAGGATATATACTATACATTAAAATTATTTAATATTAATAATTAATATTAATGATATTTTTTTAAAAAAAAATTCTTAAACATTTAATAATTAATTATAAAAACTATAATTAAATAATTTATATAAACTTTATAAATGAAATTAATATCCTAAAATACATTTTTATGTATTTATAAACAATTCATCAATTATAGAATTCAACTCATAATTAAAAAATTAAAAAATTATATTTTTAATATCTTTCATAGTTTACGATGCCAATATTTATCCTAAGAAAAATATATTCCAAAACATATATCATGGGTTATGACATGAATATCAAATCACCTGATAAATAATCTAGGAATTGGAAATCATATATTATGATATGCCTTATATCGTAAAGATGTTATGATTCTTTGTTTTTTACTATATAGAAAAGTGTAAACTATAATAATAGTATGTTACAATTTTCTTATCCCAAATTATGATATAAAGAAATTTTTATACCACACCCTATGATTAACACATATCATACATTATGATGAGTTGAAACTACTAGATTTACACTACAAAAACAGTTATAAGTTATGTTCTGATCTCATCACTACATACGATGTCATATAACATAAAACGCGGCATAATACAAAATCAAATCATATTTTATGATATTGAATGAAATATAAATTTTTCCATTTTAAGAATAATTTTATGAATCAAAAAAGGAATGGAAAGGATATGATACCATGAAAAGGTTTCTTAGTAATGAATAACACATATTCAGATAGAAAACCCAATTCCAACAACTCCCATGCTCAAAAACTAAAACCATGTATAACATAAAATAAATAACAAAAAATTCAAAACGGAAGTTCAAGACTCATGTATTCAATCAAATACTTGATAAAGATCACATATAAGTATCTGTAATACTATTTACTTCTAGGGTGTCCATGGATTCATGAGTCACCCAATACTTGGGAAATATCCTTATCTCAAACATTGTATGCTAGTATCACTCTATGGAAAAGGAAGAAGGAGAAATGATATTTATATTTGTAAAAATCTATAAGAGATCCATGAACCATTCTCTGGGTTCCATACACTTTATATAGGTCTAAAGTACACTCCCCAAGCCACCATTAATTTACTCAAATGTTACATGATGTTTGATTAATTATATAGTTATAAAGGCTTTGTAAACATTTATTAAATGAATGGATTTAACATTAGAATGCTTCATTTGATTGTAAAAATTATTTCATTATATAAAACATATATAATCATGGATATCCTTACATGGAAGAAACCAAAATGTTAACACTATACATCTGAATCCTTATTGTTAATCATACAATACAATTAACCCATATCATAACCTTTATGATATTCCTATATCTAATAATAAAATATTTATAAAGAATCTATATATTAATCATTAAAAAAATATAATACCATCTAATATTATATTCCTTGGTTTAATTCATGTCAGGATGTATGAAAATCCCATATCATAGATAAAAATGTAACATAATCTATATCCTATACAAGTTTTCCTTTAGATAATTTGTCTATCAAATAACATTGTAAAGTATTTAACATTTTATAACAAGTTCATATCTCTTGGTAAAATATTTTTCCAATTTGTAAATTATTTTACAAATAGATATTCTAATCTCACAAAATTATAATGAGACCAACATATAATACATTTGTTTCTAAAAAAATTTGAAAATAAATTTATTTAACAAATTTATCTGTTATTAATTATATTACCAACATATCATTGCATTGATTATATTATTAAACATATTTATATATCAACCAGTATAATTATTACCAATACTGATATTTTTTTAATTTATTTTGAAAAAAATGTTTGTATTGCAATATTTGTAGCTAAATAATTATATTTTATTTATTAATATAATTTTAGATAATAAACCAACTATAAATATTATATAATAATTATAAAATTGGATTCTACAAAACCTTATATAGAGAGTTTTGTCTGGAAAGATCATTCCATTGGTAGGTATGGGGGTTGGGTATCTAAATAATTAGAGATAAATAGTAAATAAAACCAACTAACCCATGTTCTAGACACTATTTCAACAACTATTTTCTTTAATTTGAATTAATAAAGAAAATAACTAACAAATATACATTTCTATTTCCTATAAATTTAATATAATAAATCTCAAACCTTAAAATAAATTCATGTTCCACTTCTAATAACTTTTATACAATTGAAAAAATAATAATATGGGTGAAAATTTTACCATGTCCCTTGAATTAAACAAAAACCAATAAGAGATAAAATATTTTTATTCACTGGAATGGATTTGATGGTAGGCATGATGGGGTAGTAACTTTATATCTAAACACAAGTCATTGTGGGGAGGTTGAAGTGGTGGTTCAGTATATTATAAACCATCTCAAATAAGGTTTACACGTCCATAGGATTTATTGAGTCATGTAGGCTTTTAGAACCCACCACATCAAATATCTAACTCAACTTCTAGGGGAGCCACTTCTTAATGTCATAGTAAATATGTTTTAAGAAGAAAAGAATCACTTTTTAAAATTAGTAGATAATCCATCAACTGAATTCCATATAGAAAAATCATTTATCAGGAATTTTTAAAATGATCTATGAAAATCTGTTCAATGTAATCCCTAAAGTTGAAATTATAATTCATTAAAAAAGAACACATTACTACTTATAAATAGTTCACATTCATGATAACATGTAGAGAAACTTCAAAATTCTCATGAAATATTATTATGATTGATAAAACCCAATAATTATATAAAACATTTAAAACCAGAAGTGATGAGTGAGTAACAACAATAAAGAAAATACTTACCCAAAAATCACTCAATGATTGCAAGTTTATAAAATTTCATCATCTATAATATACAAAAATGTAATAATAATATTTTTATCATAGTTCACTAACAAAAATTGAATGAAAAACATGAAAATAAAGTTAAAATACATAATAAAAGTTTATATTCATATATATGAAAAAGTTTCAATGAAATAAAATAAAATTCATCTCAGAAGAAATCATTTCACTCAAAATAATAAAAAAAATTAACAATGTTTTTATTATGTAACAGTATCTATAAAAAAATGTTATACAACATAAAATAAATCTCTCAATTGTAACATGAAAATTTATGTTACTCTCAATATTTATAAGTCTTCAAATAAAACATTTACAAATCTTGTATACCAAATTTAAAATATATATCATGAAATTATCCCTCTATATTACTTGAATATGAATATTAGATCATAAATTGATCCATAAAAATACTTAATTAAAACTGATTATATGAACATCAAGTACATACCCACTCAAATGATTAAAAATTATCTCAAAGATTCATGTACCCTATTTTTTCAACAAGAGTATAACATATTATTGATAATAAATAATAATAAAAGAAAAATATGTTCAAAATGGATTCATATTCATATTTAAATATTGATGGTAGAAAATTCATTATCCACAATATTTTGTAACAGAACTTTTCTACAATGACACACTGTAACATACAATTATAGTATCTTCCCCACATTTAATCAATTGTAAATAGTAATGGTTCACATTATATGTTGTTATAATGTATGGGGGAACATTCTTGAGGTTATGTCTACGAATGATAGAGGATTCACAAATTCATATTTATAGGTTAATTTTTAATTAGATTTATTTTACTAACAAAAGAAAGAATTAGTTTCTAAATAACTAAATATCAAACATCTAGATTAAAATAATGGATATATAGAAATAGAAAGAAGTAAAGAACACTAAGATGTAACGTTCTTTGTATCATGATGATCCTCCATGCATGGTGTGAAAACCACCCCTAGATTATGATTTATTAATAAGTGAAATAATGGGAAATAAATTACAAAATTGAATGAAAATAAGGTAAAAATATAAAAACTATCTAGAGAGGCTAACCCTGTAGAACCACATGGCAGTGATCCAACCCATCACATGGATTCAACATCATCTACTCCTGGATGGACTATTCAAACACTGGAAAATGATACAACATTAATAATGACAAAAAATAAAAATAATATCTCATAGAGCAGCAACAACCCCAACTCAAGTAACCCAGAGATAGTGTTTACTTTATTAAATTTTTATATATACAATGGATCTCACCATTTAGGATAAATTAATTTTTTATTCTTTTAAAACTAGATAAATACAAGATTCCCATACTAAATTGTAAATATAAAAATATATCGCATAAAAACATTCTTGAAACCTTGATATTATTCATAAAATTGTAACATCCCAAGTAAATAAAGAATATGAAATTTTCATATTTATTAATATATCTGAATTAAATATTAATTTTAACTTAAATGGGATGCTATTTTTGCTAGCATACTCAACATGTGACAACATATTTCTTTGAAATATTATGTTGCACACAATGTTGAGTTATACTGAAAAAAAATATAATATTATTATTATTTTAAATAGTAGTTAACACCTAGTTGTTGTATTGGTGGGAATGTAAATAAATAACCATATTATGATTAAACATTTTAGTTAAATGTTTTTAAATTTATCCAATAAATTTTAGAAGATTAAAATAAGAGTGAATCCAATTTTAAGCTTAAATACTCTAATATTTTTTAAAGGTGGTTTTACCGCCTTTCGATGGAGAACCCATTTTAAATCTAGTTTTTTTTCAGTTTTATATGCTTAATTTGACAAAATAAACTCCCTATTTATAATAAGTAAATCAAAATTTACTTTGGTTAAATTTTTGGTATTTTTTAGATAAAGTTTATTTTTTAATGAATTGTGAAAAATGGTCCATTTTAAGTCAAAATTATCTTGTAATCTAATTTATTTATATGGTTAGAATATATTTTTAATTGTATTTAAAGTTTAATTAGATTATATTTTTACCATTTAATCTAATTTTGGCCATTTTAAGTAATTTCACTTTTAAATTGGACTTAAACAAATTTCAATCTTTTGATAGTAATTATTTCTTAAAAACACGCTTTTTGGTTTTGACAATAGGAATTAATTTTAAATTAATTTCTGAAACTTCATTGTTTTGAATTTGGAAAAATGGATTCAATATTTGGAATTATAAGTTAAAAATTGTGTAAATAGGTAACTTTTATTTTTAGACATAATGAATAGTACTTTCAGTAAATATTTTATTTACCATGGTTAAAGGGTAAATCTGGAAAATAAGGGTAAAAAATAATATTATAAAAATATTAAATTACCATAAAACATGTCCTAATATTATTTTATGATACATGTCCGACCATGGTAATCCTTTGGTAGATTTTTGGACCCCATGGGGCCGCTTGTAAGTGAAAATGACACTTTATAAAAATTAATTTAAAGTTAAGGAAAATGTAACATAAACATATATCTCTTAGTAAAAAAAATTATAATGGGTTATATAAGTGATGTTTTTGACTATAAATTTTAATTAGAAAGATAAAATCATTTCATAAATCATGGTATTTTAATTATAATTTTTATACATCAAATATATAAATTTATTAATGACACAATTATGATGTAATGATTACCTTTTTAATGGATGTTTTAAATAAATGAGATTATTAATATTAAAATAAATTTATTTTAAAACATTTTATGCAATAAAATAATTTTATGAATGACTATAACTTGTTATATTTTTATTAATGTAGTTTTTTATAATAAATCAAGTTGTTATAGGTTTTTTGAAAGTATTGATATGAATAGTTTATAAATTGACGTAAATGTGTTTTTAAAATGAATACTTTTTTATTAAAGGATAAAATAGTAATAAAAATATAAGATTAGACAAAATGGCATATATAATTTTACAAATGTCATTAATGATCCATTTTTGGTCTCTTGTAATTTTATTGTAAATATATTAACCATATAGTATGAATATATAAGAGGACATGGTAAAAGTTAAATTAGTTAACTAAAGGATTAGGCTAAAAGATAAACTTAATTTTATGCCCTAAACTTGTCTAAAAACAATTGGATGAGAGGATTTAGAACCATAATCACCTTATCTTAGAATTAATTGAGTTGGGGACCTTTTGAAATCGAAATTCATTTTATAATAAATTAATATTTTCAAACTTTCCTAAAGAGCCCCTCCTCCCCCTTGTTAAAACCCATCACCTCTAACCATTAATCACACATCTCAAACCCCCTTGGATCATCCAAAATATTCTCAAATAAGCTCCAAAAATCCCTCTATTCCCAATATAAGCCTTAACTTAGTCATAATTCACTTCAAGAAAGCCTTTTGGTTCAAACCAAAGTCAGTTACCTGACTTAAAGGTAACGTCTTCCCTCAAGTTCTCTTCTTTTATTTTACTTCTTCACTCCCTATGCTATTCTTATTATTTTTTTACATAAAAACACCAGTATCCTAAATATACTAGGTTTTTTTTATGATTAGTATTTAAACTACACTTCCACACACCTCCATCTAATGGATACAAACATATTGTTTCTGTGGACGGTGAACAATTGCCTCACGAAACGATGATTGTTCAATCTTCTCCTACCACCTGTTATAGTGGCCATTATGATGGAACTATAATTATATATGATATTTATGATATTTATTTTTTCTCTATACTTATTTAATTCTGTTTTAGAAAACTCCTTCATGCTTTTCATGATGTATATATACGATGATTTCATTTGAGGAAGTGCGGACTACCGCCCACTCAATGTGATATGACTTCTCCATGCTATACATGGAATGTATAAAAGATGTAATTAATGAAATTATGTAACATATATAAAATATATATCATACATGAATTATAATATACCTATTTATCATTTATTTTTCATTCCTTTAAATATGAAAAATAATTGAAAGTAGTGTTCATGCATATGTACGGCTTACCGTCTCCATGAACGGTGCATTTCATTTTATATATCCAAGTGTTATGGACTATTATAAATACATATATACTAGATATATATGAAATATGTGATATATAAATCATGAATATCATTCAGTATATAATGTAATTTTTACCACATGGATAATTTTCTAATTATAACAAGTTCATTTTTTTATTCAAGTTCCGAACATTGACAAAATGTCCAATGTGAACTAAAAAAATTAAATAATTGTTATAGAAAGGTAATAAGTTACATAAAATGAATAATAAACTTGAAAAATATTCTTATTCAAGTAGAAATTAACTTAAGTTTATTATTCAGAAAATTAAAGAATGAACGAGTCAAGTTGGACAGGAGGTAAGGGACTTTGTCTCAATCTCCTTTCATTGAGACATGTTTTGATAATATACACCACCTTATTTTATAAGGTGTATAATAAACCCATTTGACTTTTAATTTCATTTAAATGGAAACTTTTTTCTATGAATCATTTTACTAAACAACAAAAGGAATTTTTTTAATGTTTGTGGCGATAATGACCTCTCTGTCGCCATAATCGTTATTTGGCTTCCTCTATAATCCTTAATGTTTATTAAAAATGAAAAAGAAACACCTTATTTTATTTTTGGGTGTTTTGGTATTGAAAATTGTTTCTGAAATGGATTGATTATTTCAATATCTTGAACTTGTTTCTTGTGATTTTAAATGAAATTTTATTATTGAAATGTTTATATTTGAAATATTTTGTGTGTTATGATTTTTTAATGGTGCTTGGACATTTGATGGGTGGTTACGTGTTAAACCAAATGATGGGTGGTGTTGTGATAAACTAGGATGGGTGGTTATGTTATAACCTCCAATGCATCGTGTATGGAAGTCATCCATATGGATATTCAATTTAGTGATATGTGTGGAAGTCGACCGTATAGTTATTCCATTTAAGTATGTTTATGTCCCAAGTTACCTTTATATGTTATGTTTTATTTATATGGGTTTTATGGTAATATTTTTGGTTAAAAATGGGTAATCAATGAGCTTTTATTCAGTGGAGAGTATTTACTACTTCATAAAGGTGAAAATTATTACATATGATAAAGTATTAATGGTTTATTTTTTGTTTTGAAAAACTAACAGTTTTCCAAATTTTTGTATCCCTTACTAAGTTTTTATGCCCATCCCAAGTTTTTGAAATGTTTATCACAAGAAATATGGTGGAATAGGGTCAAAGATGGGATCAAGGAAAAGTCATGATGATCAAAACTTGGAACTAAATTTGTTTCTTTTCTTTTAAGAGTTTTTATTTTATGAAAAATATGGATACTGAGTCAAAATGTCAACATGTAATATTTAAATTGTTATGCATATTTTATGACCTAATTCTGTAAATCTATATACCTGAAAAGATCTTAAATGTGAATTATTAACATAATTCAATATTATGTAATGTTTAAAGCTGGGCCCTAAAAAATCCTTCTTCGTATCTTGGGGAAAATAATACAAATAATTGGGTGCGCTCAGATACTCATTAATGGTTATGTATGGTGGAATCAATTTTGAGTGAATAAAGTTAAATCAATATGTTAAGTAAAATAATAGAAAACACATTTCATTTAATCAATAATTGATTACAAAATGTATATATGAATAATATCAAAGTATTGATCTCATGGATAATAATAACTAAATTCTCAATGAAGGAAATTATTAATATTGGACAACATTGTCTCGTATATCATGATAACTCTATTTTCAAAGCCTTGTGCCAAAATAGTTTAATTTATGGGTAAGTATACAAAAAACCCATTTAATACGATCTTACAGATTTGTCTCATAAGACATGCCGATGCATTGAGGGGGTTTATAATTTTGGCATATACCCATCATTGTATGTTCAATGCATTCTCATATGTTGAATGATTAACTTAAATTCATAAAAAATATGCCTTATCAAAATATTTATGTATTGATTAAGGAATATGGATTATAAATAATTCCTCAATCAATCAAATAACTTTCAATTCCATACACTGTATTTTTAAATGGTATGTGGTTTAGGAAATAAGAATATCCATGATAAAGATAATATAGATACTTAAGGAAAATTTAATTTCTAATTATCACAAGAAATTTAATATGTCGAGAGAAAGTTATTGTCTAGGATATTAATCAAGATATTAGAAATGACTGTTAAAAAAGTATATTTGGTGGAAAAATTAATTTTTTTAAAGAATAGATGAAAATGTAAATGAAATGTTTGAAATAAGTTTTCAATAAAACAAATGTCTCTATAAAATCATTTAAAACTATTAGGATAAGTTAAAGTGTTTTAAATGGTTGTGGGGGTGGAAAATTCTATTAACATCATATACATCAAATAAACATTCCTTTTTAATTTTTATAAAAATAGTTGAAAATGACCCTTTTGGGAAAATATTAGAAATATCCCTTTAAAAGAACGTAAAAACTAAATTACAACTTAAATTTAATTAATAAATAATTTTAGTGTCAAAAATGTACTTTTTAAAATAATTTTGAAAATATTGACATGGAATAAGAATATACCTGGTCAAATAAGAGAAATGAGATAGGATTTTCTTTTAAACATTAATATTAAAAGAGTAACTTTAATTGAATAATTAACCATTATTAATAAATGGATATGCATGTTAAATATCTCAAAATGTTACTAAATACACCACATAAAATTAAATAGGTAAATAATGCCAAATATGTCCTAATTTAGTGGAAATTGAGATGAAAATCTCTTACCTCGGGTCTAAATTCTCATGTAGGTTCTTTATCTTCCTGAATAATAATATTATGTTAATTATTTACTTTATTAATAAAGATTTTAATGTTTATTATTACTTTTATTTTATTTATTACAATATTATATCTTTTTACTTCATCAATTAATTTCACGTTTGACGTTTTGATGACATTCGGTTAGTATGTCTAAAATGAATTCGGTGGGTTAACCATAGTAAAAGAAATTATTGTCCCATAATATTTAGAAAAATAATCATAAAATAGTTATAATTTTTATACATTAATTTTACTTTTAAAACAAATTAATAATGATATTTATGAAAAATGAACTATGTTGCAAGCATGGAGATGGTAAGTCTTATGTATGCATGAGTAATGTTTTCCATTTTTTAACAATCATGATGGAAATAAGGTAATTATTATATTATCCCTAAATAATGATTATTCTATCATAAATAAAATATTATTTCTTTAAATAACTTATATAAATCATCCATTTTATGTGGGGATGAAAAAAATCACATCACTTCATGGAGGTGGTAGTCCACATATACGCATGAGCAACATTATCATTTCTCAATGGATTGGAAGGTAAGAAAATATATGTGGTATTATGATTAAATTAGAATATTTATTTCATAAATATAATTCATATTAATTATATAAAAACTTTTTAACCAAAAAGAAAATTGGTTATGAAAAATTAATTACACCTCTACATAGAGATGATAAGTTATACATACTCACAAGCGATGTTTTTGGTTTTTGTTTGATGGTGAAGAGATGGAATATGGTTGTCCCATTGTAGGATCCCAACCATTTATGGAGTTGTATTAGAATTTTTTTATAGGTACTCTTTTGATTAATTTTTAGTAATTTTCATTCGACTTGTATTTTGGGGTGTGTTTGGGTGAAAAAAATTAGAAATTGAAGGAAAAGGGGTTATGCATGGTTGGCGCACAGTTATAGCAAACCGTGCGCCCCAGCCCAACAAACCATGTCATACTAGATGGTAGGGAATTTCATGGTTGGTGTATGTTTTTTCAAACTATGTGCCCTCTTTGGACAAACCATGCACCCCCATAATAGAGGCACATAGTTAGGGGAAACTGTGTACCCCTACCCAGAAAACCTTGCACGGGAATTGATGTCACCCTAAAATTAGATTTTGAATCACCTGTACCCCCCAAAACTCACACAATTCAACCCCCATTCGACCTTAGTATCTATTTCACAATTTTGGAGCTCTCTAAACATATTATAATCCTTCCTAACCTCCATTAATCATGATTCATAGCCTCGATCAAAGATCTGTACCCCTCCCAATAAGAGAATCTTATCCTGCTTGGTTTCCCATTCTTCTTCCTTCATTCTCCAATTCTTAAGGTGTTTATTCCTCTTATTTAGGATTATATCTAGACCTAATATTGTCTATCTAGATCTAGTATTGTATATCTAGATCTAGATTGAAGATATCATGATTTAATTGATCTTGATTTAGGGTTTTGGGATCTGTATCTCATTCTACATCATGCTACTTGAATTTTGGGGATTTTCATTGGATGGTCGGTCATCAACAAATTGAGGTAGGTTGTATAATATTCAAATATCATAGTTGTGATCTTCATTATTTATATGAAATTTGAATAATTTCTAGATTTTTTAAGCAACTGAAATTCCTAAATTGAATTAATTAATGTTGTAAATTACTTTATTATCGAATTAAATAATTAATTTAGGGAAATAATTAGGAGATTTAAGGATTATTAAATTATATAATAAATTGGGTAATTAAATATGAGATTTTTTTATTTATAATTAAATAAAAAAATTGATGAATTAATTATAGAATATTGAGATAGTGAGTTGAACGATTAATTGATTAATTAATTATATAATATTAAGATTGTATGTTGAATAATTAATTAATGAGTTAATTTTAGAATTTTGGGATTTTGAGTTGAATAGTTAATTGATGAATTATTTATATAATATTGAGATTATGAGTTGAATAATTAATTTATGAATTAATTATAGAATATTGAGATTTTTAGTTCAATATTTAATTAATTAATTAATTATAGAATATTGATATTTTGTGTTGGATAATTAGTTGATGAATTAATTGTGGGATTATTGGGATTGTATATCTTTATTAATTAATTGCAAGATTAATTATTGAAAATGATGTGTTCAGTTAATTTTTGGTTTAATTAATAGAATATAGATGATTAATTAAATATTGATTTAATTAATAAGAATTAGAAGATTAATTAATTTTTGAGTTAATTAATGAGAATGAAAAGATTAATTAATTTTTGAGCTAATTAATGAGAATGGTAATATTAACTAATTATGTATTTAATTAATGAGAATGAGAAGGTTAATTAAATGTTGAGTTAATTAATGATAATAAGAATATTAATTAATTATTATGTTAATTAATGAGAATGAGATGAAAAATTTATTGTTGAATTAATTAATGAGACAATTAATGGTAAAATTGGAATTCATATGAAAATTGATATCTAGAATTGTAACAATGGAATTTTAGGATTGAGATAAGATATTGAATGGTAATAGTGGGATTCTAGAATATGATATCCCTTGGGGATAGTTACTCCAGCATGGGTTGAAGAATGTATTTAGTTTTAGGTGTCCTCAAAAACCTGGGTAGTTTATGTGGTTAAATAAATAATAAATTAATAATATGATAACTATTTATATGGGAATTTTTTTTAATTTATTTATACAATTCAAATGATTTTATTGACTGAATATTGTCTTAGACGTCGTGGGTGTGGGCCTTCTGAGTTATACTCACATCCTACTCAGTATGCCTAAATGTTACTCGAATATACTTTATTGTTCCAGGAAAGGTTATGGAAAAAAGGCAATGTATTAGATTACTGATTTGGCGATAAATCATGGATGATGGAACCGAACGTGGTTCGGGTCCCACTTGGGAGTCTTTAGTGTCATTACATTGAGTTTCATTTTGACACTGACATGTATCCTAGCATGGCATATCTACAGTTTAGTTTTGATATTTTATTTCCTATTTTGGTTATCTTGTTAAAATGATATCGTTTTGGTTATGATATTATTTGGTTATTCAGTTGTCATTGTTTATTTATTTCCACTAGTGTATTAATCTGATTACAAATAGGGTATATTCTCCCCAAGACTAATATTAGATCCTTGCTACTAGTCAGTAGCCTTCAGTGTACAGGGAGGTGTACCTGAGGTAAAGTGGTGAACTGGCTCAGGGCATCGATGGGTGGAACCTTGGCCTAGACGTTACAAAGTGGTATCAAAGGATTTTCATTTTATTTTAATTTTGTCTTACTGTTTGGGAATGTTATACATGAGACTAGAAAGATTCATGCCTTAGTCATGAGCTCATGCATAGGAGTTGAAAACCCATGTATAGGGGAAAACCTAAGTTCTCGTGGTGGGATTGTTGTTATTGACCTTTTCATTATAGTATAATATTATTTCACCTTGGGTGACACAATTTTTGTGTGATGTGAAAATTGTTTTTGAGACTTTCTATGTTTTGAATTGTGGACTAGTATGGAATGATATTTGAGTTTTCATGCATCATTCTAGGAACTCAAGATTATTGTGACATGCATCATTTTAGGGACACCTGATAAAATGGGTTATGGGTAAGTTTTTGAACATGAACTACTTTTCCTTACTTGTGACATATATTTAAAAATGGTTCTTAATATGAAATTGAGAAATATTTTAAAATTATGTAAGATGAGAAAAAAAATGCTAAATGAGAGACTTGAATAATTAAAGTGAGTTTCCTTTTATTAACCCTGACCTAGGTGTATGTTGGTTAAGGGTAATGTTCTCACCTTAGTTTTGACTGTGTAGTGGGGTTCTACAAAAATACATATTATTCCTTGTTATAGTTTCCCATAAATTAGACAAAATGGCGTTACGAGTCATATGATGTGTGTTTGGAATTGTATAATATTCCTCCACAACGATGCATGTTGAGAGGATGACATAAGGATATGGCTAGATGTGATCTACCAATAGTGGAACTTGAGGCACCGATAGTGCTGGATAAGGAAGTACGGGAGCACTTCCAAGATAATTTTTCCCACCTTATGCAATTCATGGAAAGATTCCCAAGGTGGGTTGTGAAGAGTATATTGAAATTGACAATGGTGTTTTAGTTTCAACACCCTCTAACTTTTGCTGGAGAGAGTGGACCTGAGGGATATGGGTTCTAGATTGAGTATATCTAGACAATACTTGACCACTTGGGGACTCTTATTAATAAGAGGGTCGATATGGATACTTATATTCTATGAAGATCAGTAAAACAATATTGGAACATGCAGACTCTGATTGGATATTCTTATGGTATGTTATGGAAGAACTTCTTAGAGTGGTTCATGGAGAAATTATATCGAGATACGTTGAGTAAGGAGAGTATAGATGAGTTCCTGATGTTGACTTAGGGGAGTATGTCGATAATGGACTATGTAGGAAACTTTATAAATTTGTATCACTTTACTCCAACATTGGAAGTGGATTATACCTTATCAGAAAAACATTTTTAGAAAGTACTTAAGTGTGAAATTAAGTCCCAAGTGAAAATCTTTAAGCTAAAGAGGTTTTCAAAAGTGGTAAATCATATTCTCACAACTGAGGGGAACCCAATGGAGGTTTCCATTATAGAAAATCTAGTTGCAGTTCGATGATTAGGAGGTATATCTTATGATAGTAAGAATCTTCATTATGAGAACTTTATCTGGAGTAGTTGGAAACAGAGTGATCAGGGGAAAGTCCAGTAACACAATACCAATCTCTAGTGATTTTTCACTAGTGTGGTAGGCTAGGCCGCAATTATAGACATTATCCCTAACTATCGGTGAAGTGTCGATCTTGCATCAAGATGAGACATCTGTAGAAGTTCTGCAGGAACTTGTGATAGATGGGTAATGATGGGTAATCTATTAAGAATTAGATGTTTGGAAGGGTTTCTTCTACACCATATCAGGATGCAAGTTGGAGTTCTACTGGCTATGGATATAATGGAAAATGATGTGTTACTACTGGTCACAAGAACATGCATCAGTGGGATGGTGCAACCTAGGGGAGTCAGACTACATCATAGGGAAGAGGGGTAGGATAGTTTCATGAAGTGCAGCCTTCACTAGTTGATAGAAATGAAGGACCATTGATAGTGATATGTACTATTCTTGTAGCTTCTGCATTATCTAGTGCTTTCTTTGATACTGGTGCCTCTCATTCCTTTATTTCTATGAAACTTGTTAATGGTTTGATCATGGAGGTGGAGTTTTTGATTGGGATTATGATGATAGATACACAATTGGGAGTACTTTATAGGGAAATATACTTGAGAAAGGGATGTTCTCTTGAAGTTAGATATTTCTGGTTTCTCTATGATCTTTATATTCTAGATATGTCATGCTTCAACATAATTCTATTTATGGACTAGTTATTAGAGTATCAAGATCATATTGATTATTACCATGGGAGAGTAACATTTACGTCTCCTAAGGGTGATAACTATATTCACCAAGGAGAGTGGGATATCAAGGCAGGCCAAGCAGGGCCAATTACTCAGCAACTGGGAGAGCTCAAGGCACAGGTTTCTAGTTTTTTTATGGATGATGGAGAGGTAAAGTATGACGAATTTACACCCATAGTGTATCAGTTTTAGGATTTCCTTCCTGAATACTTATCAGGGATTCCACCTGAGAGATATGAATAATTTTATATTGAGATCATGCCAAGAGTTGAACCAGTTTCTATTCCACTGTATAGAATGAAGCTGGTAGAGCTTCAAAATATAAAGACTCAGTTGGAGGAGTTAATGGATAAGATATTTATTTGTTTTATTACATTGTCTTAGGGATCGCCTGTGTTGTTCTCCAAGAAGCATTGTGGGATTTCATTCTTGTGTGTCGATTACCGGAATTTTAACTGGATGAAGGTGAAGAACTAATATCCTCTTCCAAGAATTGAAAATATTTTTGACTAGTTGAGAGGATCCTTTCTTTTCCAATATTTAATTGAGATCAAGGTATCATCAGTTGAGATTTTAGACTTCTGATATATTGAGGACTAATTTCAGAAGCAGTTTAGGGCTATATAAATTTATTGTAATTCCATTTAGCTTAACAAACGCACTAGTAAGTTTTATGGCATTTAGGAATAGGATCTTCCATCCATACTAGGATCAATTTGTAGTCGTGTTTTTGGATTACATCTTGGTGTACTCCAAGACTCATGAAGATCATTTCCAACATATTGACACCATCCTGAGTACACCAAGAGAGAATCGTCTATATGCGAAACTATCTAAGTTTCTGATTTGGATTGATCAGGTGCACTTCTTGGGAAACATCATCATGGATAAAGGTGTGTATGTGGACTTAGGGAAGCTTTAGGCAATGGTTTCTCAGGAGAAAAAAAAATAATGTTTTCGATATATGTATCTTTGTGGGGTTAGCTGTATATTATTAAAGAATCATCCAGAACTTTTTATGTTTGGAAATACTACTTTCAAACTTGACCAAAAAGAATATAAATTTTGACTAGTATGAAGCATGTAAGGATGCATTACAGTAGATGAAGAAGCATTTGAAAATGGAACCAGTATTGATCCTACATGAGCTAGGTGAGGAGGACACGATATATTTTGATGCTTCTAGGATTGAACTTGGAGTTTTGTTGATGCAAGGAGATCAGGTTATGGTGTACAGGTCTCGTATGTTAAGTCCATGTGAATGTAACTACCCTATGCATGACCTCGAGTTTGAAGGAGTAGTTTATGCTTTCAACTGTTGGTGATATTATATTTTTACAGAGAAGTTTATAGTGTTTAATAATCACAAGATCTTAAGGTATATCTTATCACAATAATATTTTAATCTTTGTAAATGGAGATGGGTTGAGTATATGTAGTTGTTTTATTTTGTGCAAGAATATATGACAAACAGAGGAAATAGTGTGGCTGATGCTTTGAGAATGAAAAATCAGACTCAGATAGTTTAGGATTCTAGTGTTGTGTGGAATATAATGACTCTACACGTTAAGATACATGTGGTGGTATAGGATAGTGTGAAGAAGATGGATTTGGTATCAGTTTTAGTGGAGTCTATACTTTTGATATGGATTATGGATAGGTAATATGAGGATATGTAATTTTTATCTTTGAAGTAAAGACTTGAAGGTGGGGAGATACCTTTAAACTAGTTAATAGATGAGGATTAGATCATCTATGTTAAGAATCAGGTTGTTGTGCCGACGAGTATGTGGTAAGAGTTGATGTGTGAATATCATGCCTCAAATTTGGTGGTGCATCCAAGTGTGACCAAAACATACCATGGCATACGAAGATATTTTTGGTGGTCGAGCATGAAAAATGAGATAGTAGGGTTCATGAAATGATGTTACACCTATCAGAAGGTGAAAGTCAGGCATCAATTACCCAGAGGTTTGCTGCAGCCATTGCCCATTCCAGAATGGAAGTGGTATGACGTTACCATGTATTCTATGGTGGGTCACTCAAGGACACCTCAGAAGAATGACGCTATTTGGGTTGTTGTGGACAGACTTACAAAGGTAGTGTATTTCTTGCCTATATGGGATACTTTCTCGGTGGTGCAGCTAGAAGAACTATATGTTTGGAAGATATTCCAACTACACGGGGTTCCATAGACTATTGTTTCATATCATGACTCACGCTTTACTTCATGCTTCTATAGAGGCTTACATAAGTCACTTGGTATATAGGTTTTTTTGAGTACAACTTTCCACCCACAGACTGATGGGAAGTTGGAGCGTACTATAAAAGTGCGTGAGGATATGATTTAGGTGTGTCTTCTAGACTTCTATGGATCTTCAGAGAATAACCTATATTTTGTAGAGTTATCCTAAAAACGGTTATCTGGAAACTATTCATATGGAAATATAAAATGCTTCTTATGGTAGTTCATGCAGATCACCTCAATGTTGGAGGGAGGTAGGTGTGTTTGAGTTATTGGGACTGAGTCTTGTGCATGAGATATCATAGCAGGGACAAGTGATACAAAAACATATGGATATGGCTCAAAGTTAACCAAAGTCATATTTTTATAGATGATGATGACCTCTAAAGTTTACATAGGTTGATTGTGTCTTCCTTTGGGTGTCACCTAGGTTGGGTCACCACAAGATATGGAAGTAGGGAAAGCTAGCGCCTAGGATCATTGGTCCATTTGAGATTGTGGAAAGAATCGGGCCAGTGACATACCGATTGGCTCTTCCATAGAGATACAGTACTATGAATGGTTTTTTCCATGTGTCACAACTACGATGGTATCACCCCAACCCTTCTCATTTCATTGATTTGGAGGATATTGATCTTGACATAGATGCTTCATTTGAGGAGCATCTAATATGTGTGTTGGATCACAATGAAAAGTGTTATGGGGAAATTCCATGTCCATAGTTTGTGTATTATGGAAATATGGATGTATTCAAGAGGAAACATGGGAAAGGAAAGTCGATATGCAGGAATAGTGACCCGATCTTTTTGACTGAAAATCTTAGAGAAGCTTGGGAGTACACCTCGAGGAAGAGCTGTTATAACGTGGGGAGATTGTATGATCCTGACCATTTTTGGAGTTTTCTTAGACTTGTTTACTGGTACTCTTTTGTTTAATTTTAAGTATATTTCATTTTTATTGTACTTTCGGGTGTGCAAGGGTGAAAATTTTTGTGAAAATAGAAGAAAATGGGATTTTTTACAATTGGTGCATGGTTAGAGAAAAATGTGCGCCCCAGCCCAACAAACCGTTCAACCTAGATAGTAGGGATTTGAAAAGTTTCTACATGGTTTATCAAATTTTTCACCATATTAGGAGAAACTATTGACCCCCATAATAGATTTTCATGGTTAGGTGCACGGTTAGGAGAAATCGTGCACCCCTACCCAGCAAACTGTGTGTGGGAACTAAAGTCACCCGAAAATTAGATTGTAAATCACCCAAACCCTTTAAACAAACCAAATTCGACCCTAATTCGACCCTAGTATCTCTTTCATGGTTTTGGATCTCTCTAGATAGATTCCAAGCCTTCTTGACCACTGTTATTCATGATACGAAGCCCGAATTAAAGATATGCATCCCTCCCACTAACAAACTCATATCCTACTTACTTTCCCATTCTTCTTCCTTCCTTATCCAATTATTTAGGTGGTTCTTCCTACTATTTTAGATTATATATAGAACTAATATTTTGGATCTAGATCAATATTAGAGATATCTTCATTTAGGTATTTTAGATCTAGATCTCGTTCTACGTCGTTGTGCTGCTCAGATTTTGGGGATTTTCGTTGGGCAGTCATTTATCGAAAAATTGAGGTAGGTGGTCTAATATTCAAATATAATATTCAGGATCTTTATTATGTATATAAAATTTTTATACTTTTTAGTATTTTTTATAAATTAAAATTCCTAAATTGAATTAATTAATGTGGCCAATTAATTAATTGTTTAATTATATGATTAATTTTGGGAATTAATTATGAGATTTTGAGATTTTTTAATTAGATGATTAATTGTGGAATTAATTATGAGTTATTGGGATTTCGAATTAAATAATTAATTGATGAATTAATTATAGAATATTAATATTGTGAGTTGAATGATTAATTAATGAACTAACTATAGAATATTGAGATTGTGAGTTGAATAATTAATTGATAAATTAATTATAGAATATTGAGATTGTGATTTGAATAATTAGTTGATGAATTAATTATAAAATATTGATATTGTGAGTTGAATAATTTATTTATGAAATAATTATAGAATATTGATGTTGTGATTTGGATAATTAATTGATGAATTAATTGTGGCATTATTGGGATGGTAGATTTTGATTAATTAATTATATTATTAATTAATGATAGTGTGGCCTTATGCTTATACTATCTCTACAAAGGGTCAGATGTTCATTCAATTTGCTGGGAGGGAAGTACAGTGCATATCAAAGCATATCCAGCTGTGGTTTCTTAACATCTTGTAATTGGTGAGTTTTCCATCATTACGTGAGTAGTCTTTCTTATAGGATTCATATCAATAAAGCCGGGGGATTTGATGGAGTGGTTTTCTACAATTTGGGTATTCAAGACCTAGAAATGTGTATCATATGGACGCATATTGTATCACATTCTCTTCCCCAAGGAGGAGTTGAAGTCTCGCACATGGGGCCTCGGTTCTATCTCTTTGAAACTGAGATTCCTTCACATTAAGGAATGGGACAAGAAATTCAACCTACTGGATACAGATAATTATTTTTTTCAAGTCTGGGTAAAGGTTTGTGGCCTTCACTATATCCTTTGGCACTTAAAAATCCTCCATGACATTGCAATGTTGATTGGTGTTCCCATTAAAATGGACAAAGAGAATAAAGATGCATGATTTAGACACTTTTCTCATCTTTTGGAAGAGGTCAATCTCATTTAAACCTTGTTTGATCAGGGTTTCCTATCTATTGATGAGGATGACTTTGAATTAAATATTATCTATTAAAAAACCCTAGATTCTTCTCATAGTGTAAAATCATTGGACATGAAACTGATAAGTACAAAAGAACTCTTGTTTTTAATTTTTGTTCTGCTTGATTCCATGACAAAGATTCATGTTTAAGAGGATAAAGAAGGCTAATGTATATGGTGTTTTTAGAATAGAGGGACATGGTGCAGTTAGAAAATAGAATACTGATGCAAGACATGGTAGATTGTAACATTTTAATGGTGAAGTATCAAAGTATTCTGGAAGATTGAAACATTTTGATGTGAAAAATGTGGATAATTGAGCCGCAAAGGATTTTTTTTATTTTAGAAATGGTTGCGGCGACCCCTATAGGGTATAGGAATCTACATATTGTGCAGTTAGATGCGCCTAAGAAGAAACTATGGGCAGAAATAGTTTCTAAGGAATCATGATCACTCCCAAACGATGATGCTGGGTAGAATATAGTAGAGGATAGTAATATTAAGGATCATGCCCTGGTGAATGAATCCACATCACAAGACTTGAATGAAGATGATTTAAAAGTTGTGGTATAAGAAGCCGTCATGAAAGAGAAACTAATCACTTCAAAAAACTACAAAGTTAAGCTAAAAGTAATTTCCCCTGCCCAACCTAAAAAGAATAAAGATGGTGGTTATGTTGGAGAAGATACTTATTTAATGTACAATGAGGGTTTTCAAATAGTTATTCACAAGAAATCCCATTCTAAATCAATTTTAGTTGATTCTGGTAAGATTTTGGATGCTTAAAATGCTATAGCTAATGGATTTATTGTCTTTGATCCTCTCAATGAGGAGTTAAGAAATGTATCAAAGGTGGCATCTGATGTCATTGTTGATATGGACTCTGGTGCTTCATCTGCTTTCATTTATGATCCTTAAGGAACTTGGAACTAAAAGAAAACATGGAGACATGGTAGGCATCCAAAAGGTCATGGGTAGGGATGTGGATGTGTTGATGCAGCTCGTGGGCATGGGTGTGGGTTATCTAGATCTTCCTATAAGGCGCAAACACCGGAGTAGGAAAAGATCGGGGGGAATTATTTGGTGCTTTTAAAAAAATATCATTCTTAGTGGGAGTCTGCTAGCGATGATGAAGGCTCTGATTATGGTCATGGAAATGTTCCTGATTTCCTTGAGTCTTAGTTTTTCTATAGATGAGGGAATTCCCTTTGTTTAACCCCATCCATCTTTATTCTACCTTTATATACTTTTATTTATTTTTAATAAATTTTGGTGGGTATAAGTTGGAATTCCAACTTGTACTCACAACCTTACTGGTAATAGAATAGATATGATTAATTAATTATTGATTTTATTAATAATAATAATAATATTGATTAATTATTGAGTTAATTAATAAGAATGATAAGATTACTTAATTTTTTAGTTAATTAATGAGAATGAGAATATTAATTAATAGTTGAGTTAATTAATAATAATGAGATGATTAATTAATTATTGAGTTGATTAATGAGATAATGAATCGTAATAATGGAATTCATATGAGAATTGAGATCTAGATTGTTAATAATGGTATTATGAGATTGCGATGGGATATAGAATAGTAACAGTGGAATTCTAGAATATGACTCCGATGTGGGATGAAGTAGGTATTGATTTTCAAGTGTCCTCAGAAACCTAGGGAGTTTATGTGGTTAAATAAAAAATGAATTAATAATATGATAAATGTTTATTTATAATTGTGCTCATTTATTTATACAACTTCATACACTATTATTGACTATATATTGTTTTAAACACCGTTGGTGGTGGCCTACTGAGCTGTACTCACGCCCTATTCAGTCTTCCCGAATGGTACCAAAATATACTTTATTGTTTAAAGACATGTTAAGGTAAAATACCTTGTGTTAGATGAATTATTTGAGGATGGATCATGGATGATTGAACCAAACATGGTTCAAGTCCTTCTTGGTATTTCTTAGTGTCTTTACTTTGAGTTACATTTTGACACTGACACATATTCTAGGATGGCATGTCTACTTTTTAGTTTTGATATTGTATTTCCAATTTTGGTAATTTTGTTACACTGGTATTATTTTGGTTATGATATCATTTAGTTATTCAGTTGTTATTTTTTATTTATTTTCACTGCTGTATTACTCTGACCAGTGCGTGGCACCTAGACCGGGACATTAAAACTGTAATGACCCAAACTTTTATTAATGAAAATTTCTATTGATCTAATTAAATGTATTATTATGTAAAATTTTTATATAAAACATATGAACTTCTTTGGTTTTATGTTTTTGGATTTTAAAATTCTATTAAGAATTGTCACCGTTGCTAATATAGTTCTTGAATAGTGATCACAAGATTAGTATAAATATAGGGTTTTAACAAATACAATTTACTCAGATAAAGGAAACGATGGCCTCATCCAGTAGAATTAAAAAATACAAACCCCATTTGTTGCAGCTTGGAAAGGAGGTAGAGTCACTAGGCTTCGCTCTTGACCAATCCCAAGCTGAGCTTCAACACATTAAGCTTGAATGGAATCGCCCACGGGAGAAGTGGATGTTAATCAAGATTACCACCTGAGGGATGTTATCTGAGCCACCCCAAGAGTTTTTCACCATCATACACCTTACCCTTAGTTCTTATGTGGGTGTTATAATGGTTTATTTAATAATACCCTAGAACTGTGATTATGTTCATTATTTTTGTTTAAAATAAATAATATACATTCATTTTATTATTGTTACTTTGTAAATGGTTTTTAAATCACAAATAGTATTTTTAGTTAATATTCAATTAAGAAATATATTTTGATGAATTAATGGATTTTTGAATTAAATAATATTTTAATAAAATATTATTACTAAATTAATTTTTTATAAAATATAAATGATCATATAATTTTTATACAATTGTAATTTTTATTAAGGTTTGAAAGCTGTTTTTGTAAAAACCCATGAATTTTCGATAAATGTTAGTTTTTATTTTAAAAGTAAAAATTCACATAATGATAAAATTATTTAAATAAAATAAATATTATTTTTGGATTCAGGAAATTGAAATTATCTAATGGTTAATTTTTCATAATTTTCTGAGACAATCAAATTTTTGGGTAAAAATTAAATACTGTTAAAATATATAATGTGTTTAATGACATCATAATGACCCGATAATGATGTAATAAATTACTATAAAAGGTATATTCAGAAAATATATGTTTTACCTTTAAAATAATGTGATTTTAGATTTGTTTTATTAATTTAATGGTGCCTTAGTGGACCATCCAAGACTTATAAAATATTTTAACATTTTAAAACGATTTCCTTGAGAGTGTGACCCCCCTCCACATAAGCAGACCAAATATTTTAATAACATCAGCCATTGGAATTATAAAATAATTTTTCCACTCCAATTTGGAAAAAACCATGGGATGGTTTTTGTTTTTGATTAGTTTAATGTGTAGTGTCCAAAACCTAAATAATAAATAATTCCCTCTCATTTCCTATATAAACCCACTCAATATTCCTTTCCTCTTCACTCAAACCATTTTGATCTTGACCAAACTCTACCCTCATCTCTCTTAAAATCCTCCCAAGGCACCCCAATCTCCCAATAAGCCTCTCAATTACATGTGTTGAGATATTATATTCCATGTCATGAACCAGTCCAGGTCACCATCCTACTCGACCCCCAACCCAGTATGTGGAATGTCCCGAAGGGCATTCCCGATCCCCACGGGCTAGCACAAGTGCTCGGGTATCAAAAGTAACATGTGGGAATGGTTTACCCAAAATAAAAGATAGAAAAACAACTAACAAAATAAATAAACAAAATCTAGAAAAAACATAACCAAAAAAACCCTTAACATTAGAACAAACTCAACATTTACAACTCAACCCAAAACTCCATGAAGACCACAATAAAAAATAAAACTAATACATCTTTCCACACCTTCATGCAACATGAGGATCCCCCTCCTCAAACCACTATTGTGAGACCTACACGGAAAAACCATTGACAACCCGAACCACCATTGCTAAGCATGATGCCTCAACCTGGGATATACAAAAGAACAAGGTCTACATACACGCAAGGGTGTATGTAGTGTGTGAGACAATAACCCAGTAGGATACCACCAAATAAAAATATTCCATTCCACAACATTCAAGAGATAAATTTAATATTCTTCTTAAAATTTGTACTTTAAAAATGCTTTTAAGGAAAATATTTACAAGCTAAAAGTTGAAAATAAACACTTGGAGAAAAGTATTTCACAAACACTATTTTCAAGATGAAGATAAAAATTCATTAAGGACACACACATACACATACTCACACAAACACACACACAAGTGGTATTCCATCTACTGATGGAAGGCACCACATCATAGATGGAATAACACTATGGGTAAATCCCCTAAGGTTTATATAGCTCACGTGGGACACTAGAACTACATATCTCAGTGAAACGTAGCTTAGAAACCATGACCCTCAGTAAATGTGGCTTAGAAACCACGGTCCTCAGTAAAAGTGGCTTAGAAACCACGACCCTCAGTCATTCATATGTTTAGTTAGTGTTGCAATCGTCAATCCATCTAAGTGAAACAAGGAAGATACCCCACTAGATCACTAGAGCACTAGTTCTAGTCCTCCCACCTAGATACTTGAAGTTTTCCCACGTTATCAATCAAGTTCCAAATTCACAAATAATATCACTATCACAAATCACAACAAAACCAAACATTACACACGAAAGTCACCACTTGCATACGCAAACACCGTTTTAAAAAAACAGACACACACCAAAATACCTTTTCAAAATACATTTGCAATTACTTAATCATTTCACAAATACCTATTTAGCAACACTCAAAGATGAACATAATCAGTTTTCACAACTTAGAAAACATTATTAAATAACACAATAAGGGTATACACAATAAACATACTACATTAAAACAAATGCATATTCAACTCTTCTAAAATACTACTTTCTCACAATCTAAATAAGTTAATAAATCATTTAAAATAATATTAAATAATTATAAGAAAACCCAATAAGACTTTGTACCAAAATACATCCAAAATACTCTTTTTAAATCAAACGTGCACCCAATCACCTTTCAAAATATGCCCCGCACATCGTATGCAATTTAGTTATTCATTTAAAAATTTTCCAAAATAATTTCTGAAGGCACAACAAAGCTTTACACTCGAAGACATACTCAAAATCACATGTTCCTACCACACACACACACACACACAAATTTACATCATAATTCACACCCCATTGATGAATTTCAAAATTACTTAAATAGTTAATATAACATTTAAAAATATCATAACAAGGGATTGCACATGAAACAGGCCGAGTCTCACATATAAAGGTCACTTTAAAAACTTAACACACATTTAATCTTTTCAAATAAAACATCTGCACTCCACATATAACTTAATAATCCCAATTTAATAATTTATGAAACACTTAAAGTTATCAAACAAAATTTTACACAAAATAAAATAATCTCGATTAATTCATACAAAAAAACAAATTTAACCTTTAAAATATTTTCACAAAACATGATTCACACCTAACAATTTATCCTTAAAAACATTTTTCTAAAAACATCACACTAAACCACACACCAAAAAATTTAATCATTTTTTCCTAAAATAAATTCATTCGCACAGCATCGACATACCAAACAACTCAAAAACTATTTTTTGACCACAAAACTATATCATAGAAAACTTTTATAAATTAAAATAAGCATAAAAAATTTATCAAATAATGTCAAGGTATGAAACCGCCTACCTCAGTTGGAGAAACCCCAAAAATTCAGTGTGCAACACCAATCACGTCAAGTTCTCACCACATAAATCCTAAATTAAACCATAAAACAAGAATGGAAACCAAAAATACCACATATTAAAACCCTAATTGATGGAAACCTAAAACCCCAAATAAACAAGGATCAAAACCCTAGATATGAGGATGAGGGTTTACTCGGTGTGGAGAGGGAGAGGTGGTGGCACTAAGAGGGTTTGGCAGGGGTGGTGCGTGGCTGATGAGAAGACTAGTGGGGGCAGGGGTGTGATTGGATGACCGGAAAAGGGTGAAGTCGGGCGGCGAGTCAAGGGTACGGCATGTCAGGGTGTGTCTGGTGAGAGGTAGGGTGTGAGGGGTTCGAGGGGGCTAGGTCATGAAACCAAGAGAGGAGGGTTGACCGGTGTGAGGTGTCCAGATGGGCGTGCAGTGTGGTTGTCCGTCGAGGTGGAGAGTGTCGGTCCGGACAGGAGGCACACGGGTCCGAGTGGGGGAGGTAGGGCATCGGCTATAGAGCAAGGGTGTAGTGCGATGGGCTGGCCGAGGAACAATGGAGGTCTAGTGGGAAGGATTTCCATGGGAGAGGGGAGGCTGCCATGACCTAAGGGGGAAAGAGGGAGGGGTGACTCGAAATCCTAACATAAAGAGTAAAATAATAATAATAATAATAATAATAATAATAAAACTTAACTAATAGTAAAACAAAAACTAATAATATTATTAGTATTAATAATAATAGTAATCATAAACTAAAACCTTACCAATAATAATAATAATAATAATAATAATAGAAATAATAGCATAATAAAAGTTATATCCTTAAAATGATAATGTTGTTAGTTAAAATGTAAACAATTTTATTGATAATAATTAATGATGATGAAAATTATGATTTACGGTGATAATAATAATAACATTAAGGATATTAATAAAAGTAGTAACAACCTAAAATAATATTAAAAATAATAATAAGTAATACAATATTAATAACTTAATAAATTTTATATTCTTAATTAACAATAGTAATATTTTCAAATAATATTATTATTATTATTATTAAAACAAATTCTTAAATTTTATTAAACTTCTTATTTTCATTTTATTCCCATTTTATCACTCAACGTAATTTTATTATTCCTTTAAGTAGTAATTTATTTTAAAAACCAGGCTGGTCACGCGGTCTTAGAACCATGATTTTCCCATGTGCCGGATGACGCTAAACCCAAAAAGTGCGTTTTTCTCAGCAAGACTCAAAAATTTTAAACATTGGCACACACAAAACCCACAAAAATTGTCAAGCCAAAAAATAATGAAATAAAATGAATTAAAAATGTTAAGGTGTGAAAATTGTCCCCGCCATAAAAATTTATATCCCTAGAAAGCCACTAATAAGGTTCATACTCAAAGTAGAAAATAATACCCCTTTAAGGTTCAAAGGGGATCCCTACGAAAAACAAGCGGAGAGGGAAAAATGCACCATGCTTGGAGAAAGTGACTTCAATGAAAACCTCAAGAAACTCATAAAAAGACTTTTTTATATGTGTCACCCACCCCAAATAGCTAGAACACCTCTAGTTGATTGATTTTGGAATGGAACTCCCGCACCCACGGAAACCAACTTCACAAGCCGAAACAACTCAAGCACCGATGAACAAAAACCAAGTCGTTTGGAAAACCAAAGGGGCTCCCCACCATTATATACTTAATAAAAATCGAGATGAGATTGAAAAACTGACATGGGGAGTCCCGAGTGGACTCCCCACCATTATGAAAAAGTCCAACACCGATTAATCCTAGAGTATTTTGAGCGAGACCCGTAGTGGGTCTCCCCACCATTAGAACTGACGAAAGATACATAAACTTCAAAAATTTCCTGATAGTGACCAGACACCCCACCACAAGGGGAGGGAGGGAGGGGCCCAACTATCGGGGAATCAAAACCATGGCCCAAGACAAACCAAAATCTCCACATCTCTAGATGTTCACTATTCAAATTTGAGACTGAATTATCCAACAAACCCATAAGGACCCCTAAAAGAGATTACATCTAGTGGGATGCAACCCCCAGGACATTAAGGTAATTATAAGACCATTACTACTCATAGACGTGGGAAATATCACACACCTAGATGGGTGTTTTGGAATCTAATGGCTATAGGAAATTACTTAAATAGCTTCAAATTTCAACACTGATGATAGAAATAAAGTCGGGGTCCCATACACTCTCGGTGTTCCTAACCACGCGTCTGCTTCACTTCGAGACCTATGGCTGGAGCCCTCATGTTTTGAAGAATCTCTGGCCTCACAGTCAGGCATTGAATACTTCCAAGTAGATCCCCTTCTTTCCTGGTGCCACAAGGAACTATACTGCAATCGAGACAAAACCATCAAACACAACGCACCACGACATCCATCGACTCCCTCACAGAACATCCACCAAAACAGGGGTTTAGATTATACAAATTCATCACCTATTCACCTTAACCAAGAAACTTAGGATGGAAAAACGCATGATAAGCACTCCCCTTATAAAAAATTAGAACTCCCGGAGAGGACACACTCCTATGAAAAGAGAGGTTTTCAAAGGATTCTATGAAATACAACCTTTCTCTTCAAGGAGAACTCACGTTGCAAGATGTCACAAAAAATGACCCTTGTGGCCAATGAAAGCACTAAAATCGGTCAGTACTGATAACTCTGAACCGCCTTCAACCTTCCCCATTGTAATTCCTTTTACCACTTCTTGGGGGAACCTTGAGATGCAACAGTGTCAAAATTCATACCCGATGACTCTGACAACTCAAAGAGAAAAAAACTCCAATCAAGTCCCCTCACGTATGTCATCCCGCTACAAGAGGAACTGCTTAAATGAAAAGGATGAGGGATAGACTTAGAACTATCACTAAAAAGGGAGAGTCCTTACTTTAATCATCGGGAGGGTTGGGTAATGTCGAATTACCCATGGCCGCACTCCAATCGCATGTTCATGCTTTATGGGGAAGTGTACTGATCAAGAAAGAAAACCATGGATCTAATCAAACTGGTCCAATGGCCAAGACACACCACAAGAGAACACAAAACGTGCAAGGGGAACCACTACAAGGGCTTCTCGAAGCACTTTTCAAAATAAGCCACCAACCACATGCTTTCACACCAACATACAAATAATAATTCAAAATCAAGACACAAAACATTCAAAAAGGATTATCAACTCAAAACTCCTCTCATCCAACATTTCAAAAACCCAAAGACAGACCATGAAATCACAGGTTACTAAAACAGAAAATTTTTATTTAGTAAAACTTTTTGAAAATAAGAAAAACTAGTGGGTTGCACAAACACCAGTGGTGTCCCATGGGACTCACACATGAATGATCTCGTGCAACACTGGAACCCACCTCATGTTCATCCCGGAACTCACCTGCCCATTCCATTAACCATTTGTCTTTCTATATATACCCTTGCATGTGGTTTCCTATGAGAACACCAAATTTCAAAACCAGACCTTTCCATTTTTCAAAACCAAAACATTCAACCCAAACTTTTTAAACCACATACATCATTTTCTTTTTAAAGATTTTAATTTCAAAACATTTTCTAAGACCAAATCATTTTTACTTGAAAACTAGATTTCTATGAATTCAAAACAAATATACAAGGAACGAGATAAGAGGAGACTAGTGTCAGTGGGTGACTGGGACATATGACTGGCGACCATACACCAATCACGCTACCGCCACAGAGAGTATTCTAGGATTGCGTCCTCAGATCCACATAGCTTTCCAGACCCTATGATCATACTAGGACCACTGACCCTACTCCCTTTTAATTTCCCCTAAACAAGATTAACCACAATGACCAAAGACTCATACAAACATCAACTTACCTTGGTAACTCGAGTACTGCCATGAGGTGTGCTAGCCAGGCACCTTGCTCGTACTAGAACGTCGAGTTCCAACAAACTTAAATTTGGTCTACCTGACTCTATCCCAAAATAACATGACCTAAGAGAGAAAACCTGGCTCTAATACCATTTTTTCACAAATGAGGCTGGGTCTCCATCTGACCCGGCACCCAACCCGATTCGTGAAATGGCTCAAAGGGCGTTCCTGAGCCCCACGAGCTAGCACAAGTTCCAGGGTATCAAAAGTAACATGTGGAAATAGTTAACCCGAAATAAAAGACAGAAAAACAATTAACGAGATAAATAAAAAAAATCTAGAAAACATAAACAAACAATCCCTTAACATTGGACCAAACTCAAAGTTTACAACTCAACCCAAAACTCTAAGAGGACTGCAAAGAAAAGAAAACTAACACATCTATCCACACCTTCATGAAACTTGAGGAGCCACTTGCTCAAACCACCATCGTCAGACCTACACTGGAAAAACTGTCGACAACTAAAACCAATGTCACTAGGCATGATGCCTCAACCAAGGATACACAAAGAACAAGGACTACATACACCCAAGGGTGTATGTAGGGTGTGATCCAATATCCCAGTAGGATACCACCAAATAAAAATATTTCATGCCAAAACATTCAAGAGATAAATTTAATATTCTTATTCAAAGTTATACTTTTAAAATGCTTTTATGGAAAACATTTACAAGATAAAAGTTGAAAATAAACATTTGGAGAAAGTTATTTCACAAACACTATTTTAAAGATGAAGGTAAAAAATCATTAAGGACACGCACACACATACTCACTCACACACACACAAGTGGTCCTCTGTCTGCTGATGGAAGGCACGATGTCATGGATAGTTGAGCACTATGGTTAAGTCCCCTAAGGTTCATCTAGCTCGAGTGGGACCCTAGAACCTCATGTCTTGGTGAAACATGGCTTAGAAACCACGAACCTTAGTAAAAGTGACTTAGAAACCACAAACCTCAGTAAACGTGGCATATAAACTACGAACCACAGTCATTCATATGTTTAGTTAGTGTTGTAATCATCAATCCAGCTAAGTGAAACAGGGATGATACCCCTCTGGGTCACTAGTGAACTAGTTCTAGTCCACCCACCTAGATATCTGTGGTTTTCCCTTGTGGTCAATAAAGTTCTATATTCACACAGTATATCACTCTCACATATCACAACAAAACCAAACATTACACACAGAAGTCACCACTTGCATACCCACACACCATTTTAAAAAAAACACGCACACCAAAATACCTTTTAAAAATACATTTCTAGTTACTAACTCATTTCACAAATAACTATTTAGAGACAGTCAAAGATGAACATAATAAGTTTTCACAACTTAGAACACATTATTAAATAACACAATAAGGGCTTACACAACAAACATATTACATTAAAACAAATTTATATTCATCTCTTTCAAAATAATACTTTGGGCAGTCTAAATAAGTTAATAAATCATTTAAACTATTTATTAAATCATTCCAAGAAAAACCAAGAAGACTTTGCACCAAAATACATCCAAAATCCCCTTTTTAAATCAAACGCACAACCAAGAACCTTTAAAAATATGCCTCACACCTCTTATGAAAATTATAAAATCATTTAAAAAGTTTCCAAAATAATTTCCAAAGGCACGCAAAGCATTACACCCAAAGACATACTCGAAATCCCCTTTTTTGACCACACACGCACAAAAAAACTTTTTACATCATAATTCGCACCACATTCATGAATTGTTAAATTACTTGAACACTTAATATAACATTTATAAATATAATAACAAGGTATTTCACATGAAACATGCTGAGTTTCATATATTTAGGTCCCTTTAAAAACATAATGCACATTTACTCCTATCAAATACAACTTTTACACTCCACATACAATTTAATAAGTCCAATTTAACAATTTATCAAACACATAAAGTTAGAAAACAAAATCTAACACAAAATAAAATACACCTGATTAATTCATACAAAAACACCACTTTAACCTTTAAAATATTTTCACAAAACAAGATTCACACCTAACGATTTAGCCTTTAAAACATCTTTCACAAAACATCACACTAAACCACACACCTAAAAAATTTAATCATTCTTCCCTAAAATAAATTCATACGCACCACATCGACATACCAAAAAACTCAAAAACAATTTATGCACCACACAAATAGATCATAGAACACTTTTATAAATTCAAATAAGCATAAAAAATTTATCAACTAATGTCAAGGTTTGAAACCACCTACCTCAGTTGGAGAAACCCCCAAAATTCGGTGTGATACTCCAATCGCATGCAATTATCACCACAAAAATCTTAAATTAAACCACAAAACAAGAATTGAAACATAAAATACCCCATATTAAAACCCTAATTTATGGAAACCTAAAACCCAACACAAACAAGGATCAAAACCCTAGATATGAGGATGAGGGTTTACCTGGTGCAGAGTGGGAGAGGTGGTGGCGCTAAGAGGGTTCGACAGGGGTGGCGCGTAGCTGATGAGAAGACCGGAGAGGGCGGTGGTGCGAGCAGCTAGTTAGAAAAGGGTGAAGTCAGGTAGCTAGCCAAGGATGAGATGCGTCGAGGTGTGTCCGGGGAGAGGTAGGGCATGAGGGGTTCAAGGGGATGGGTCGCGAAACCGGGAGAGGAGGGTCAACCAGTGTGAGGTGGTCAGACGAGAGAGCAGGGAAGCTATCCATTGATGTGGAGAGCGCTGGTCTGGACAGGAAGCATGTGGGTCCGAGCTGGGGATCCAGGGTGTCGGTCGGGGAGAAAGGGTGCGGTACGACGGGCTGGCTTGGGAGAAAGCAAGGTCTAGCAGGAAGGGGTTATAGGGGAGAGGGGAGGTCTCCACAACCCAAGGGGAAAAGAGGGAGGTGGGGGACTCGAAACCCTAACAAAAATAGGAATAATAATAATAATAATAATAATAATAATAATAATAAAACTAAACTAATGGTAAAACAAAAACTAATAATAATATTAGTATTAATGATAATAGTATTCATAAACTAAAACATTAAAAATAATGAAAATAATAATAATAAGAATAGAAATAATAGCATAATAAAATATATATAATAAAAATGATAATGTTGTTAATTAAAATTTTAACAATTTTAATGATAATAATTAATGATGATGATGATGATGATAATTTATGGTGATAATAATAATGACATTAATGATATTAATTAAAGTGGTAATAACCTAACATAATATTAACAATAATAAAAAGTATTAAAATATTAATAACTTAATAAATTTTATATTCTTAATTAATAATAATAATATTCTCAAACAATATTATTACTATTATCATTAAAATAAATTCTTAAATTTTATTAAACTTCTTATCTTTATTTTATTTCTATTTTATAACTCATCATAATTTTATTATTCCATTAAGTACTAATTTATTTTGAAAACTGAGCAGGCCATGTAGTCTTAGAACCATGCTCTTCCCATGCGTCTGATGGCGCTAAACCCAAAAAGTGAATTTTTCTTAACAAGGCTCAAAAAATTTAAACATTGGCTCACCCAAACCCCATGAAAAAAAAATTGTTGGGCCAAAAAATAATGAAATAAAATGAATTGAAAAAGTTAGGGTGTGACATTCCATGAACCCCTTACTTTCCATTTCATGTATAAATGATGAAAGACCCCTTTTTCTCTCTTCAATCCATTTTACAATTTCTATTTGACATCGTTATGCTGTCGAAGTTACACCAAAATTTCTATGCCAAAATTATCATCTAAGTGAATACCATATCTATTTCTCTATCAAGGGTATTCACATTTATGCACATGTACTTGTTGATTGAGGACTTACATTTACATATTCCACATCTCTAATCCGTGTAATCAATTATGATGTTTAATAAATCCATGTTGTATTATCTATCTGGCACACTTATGCAAGAAATGAAATGATTAATAAAGGTGTTCCTTAATAACCCTCCATTTCATTTGGTAAGGAATAGTATCATGATACACCATGTGAAATGAGGGATTACTCATGTTAATTCAAGTGCAATGAGGGTTTACTCATGCTAATTCAAGTACAATGATGTGTTACTCATGATCCATGTGCAATGAGCATTGGCTCATGCTAAAATCATATTAAATGTTGTTGCAACATCTCCACATTATGATAATCATGCTATATCATGCCTTTATGTTCATGTTTCTATTATTCTCCATTGATATTCGTATTGTATAACATGTATTGTATTCTTCATTTTATGCATTTTTTACTCCATTACTGGGCTTTATAGCCAACACTTTTCTTATGCATGTCCTCAGGTAATCCCATGCAATGCTTTGTACGAAGGAATGTTGTGGTCTCGTAAAAGTTTTAAATAATGATTTTGTGTTATATGTTATAAGTTGTTATGTAATGTTCATAATTTCCCAATACACTATACCTATTATTCCTCAATGTTTTATTAATTTCAAGTTTATGTAATAAATCATGTTTAAGTGTGTAATAAAGTGTCGGGTTTTTATAGTTGGTATCAAAGGATAAGTTTAGTTATTTTGGAATGGGATTAGAAACCCCTAGTGAATTCCTTAGGGATAAAACTAAGTATAATGAAAACATCCCTAAATTTTAGTGAGTATAGAGTAAGTGGTTTATCAAGAAAATGCATCCCTATCTAAATACGAACAATTTGAGGTGGCTCTGGCATAGATGTATCAAGGGGTAAAATCCAAAAACATCACTTTGACCTAGACTCAAACTGGAACTGGTGCATGACAATGGGACTTGTTACACTCTTGGTTACGACACCCCGAGTGGATATACTATGGAAAATTCATAATCTTAGTATGAACCATTGTTAAGGGAATAAAAAAATTCCCCTAAGAATATATGTTGGGAAGTAGATCATGGATAAAATAGATTGAAGCCTATAAATTCATAAGTTAATAAAATAAATGTAATTTATAAGTTATCCCTTTTTGTAATTGGATTCCCCTTTATGTGTTACACCTATCTTAATTTTTTTTCTAGTCAATGGATTGTAATAGGAGGACTCGGGCTAAAAACTGATGTGAAGATTGTGTGATGACTATTCTAATGAGATGCCCAATTCGATGGGAGCAGGAATTGCAAACTTTGTTGTGATACTCTCTCAGTTGACTCAATTTTTTAATAGAAACATGGGTAATGAGAAATTTTCAACCCCCTAAGAAAGAAAAATCCACAATCGAGAGCTTCATGAGACAAAGGCCTCCTAGTTTTAATAGATCATCTAATCCATCAATCATCGAACAATGGATCAACTCCATTGAAAATATTTCTCCATCCTTCAATTTTCCAAACAATAGAAGGTTCTTCTGGATGCTTATCATATGGAGGGTGAAGCTGATTAATGGTGGACATTGATCAAAAATATGAATCTCGAGGAAGATATTGAGGAATTGGAATGGAAGGATTCCTAGAAAAAGTTTTTTGAAAAATATTTTCCACGCACCCTCTCACTTAAAATGGAAATGGACTTCCTTGCCCTCAAGAAAAAAGATAACAAATCCATCCGAGTGTATGAAGAAAAATTCACAAGGCTTTCACAATACGCCTCTAGCTTTTTCATTACCCAAAAATGCATGGTTTACCACTGATTTGGTGGGCTAAAACCTAGCCTATAGAAATACCAAGCGATCTGTGACTTCGATAGCTATGAGGAAATTGTCTGATGTTCCCTCAAAGTCGAAATTGAGATCATAGAATCTTAGAGGTATCATGGGGATAAGAAGTTGAAATTTGAATTTAATTTTTTCAGTTCGATGGATAAATCCAATGGTGCTAAGAAATTTTATCACCTCACTTGCCAAAGGTTCAGAAAGAATCACCCCGAAAATTTATTGAAGGGGATGAGGAAATGATTTAGGTGTGGAAGAGAAGGGCACCTAGCCATTAATTTCCAACGAGAAAAACACACCACTAAGACAGAGGAGTGGAATTCTTCGTTCAACCCTCAACACATTTTTAATTGATTAATCTGCAAACAATCAGGGCACTTTGCAAACCCATTCACTAAGCCAAGATTTTTCAGAGGTAACCAATAACCTCCAAGGAATCAAGGGTGGGATCTTTCCATCACTACCATGGAAGAAAACCCCAAAAACAAAGTGTTGATTGGTATTCTGGTTATTCATTCAATAATAGTGAACATACTTTTGGATTTTAGTTCTATGAATTCTTTTATATCCCAAAAGTTTAGTAGAACAATCCCAACACCACCTCAAATCATGGAAGTAGAGATGTTGGTGAGAACGAAAAATTGGTAAATTATTTCATCCCATGAATATAACTCCTCCCCTATCAAAATTTATGGATTGAACTTCCTTTAGAACCTCAGCATACTCCCTCGGGTAGAATTTGATGTAATTTTTGGCAAGGATTCGATTTCCTTATATAGAGCCAACATAAATTTCCATGAGAGGGAAATCACTCTCCATATGGAAAATTGATCTCTGATTCTGTAAAAGTGAAAGTAGGAGGATGAATCTTCTTTTGAACCATAATCTCAAGAGTAGATATCAATTCCCTATGAGAATTCATATCTTTCTCAGATGAATGAGTCTATGGAAGCAAACATCCTTGAATACATGTCTATTTTTAGGGAATTTTCTGAAGTGTTTTCCAGGGAATTTCATGGTCTTACTCCTATAAGAGATGTTTAATTCTTGATTGATCATATACCTAGGGATTTTCCAATATCCAATACTTCATATAGAATAGATGTTGTAGAGCTTGAGGAGATAAAGAAACTACTACAAGAGAATCTGTATAAACAGTTTGTATGCCCAAGTGCTTCACCATGGGTTACACCAGTACACTTCTTCAAGAAGAAGGATGGGTCAATGCACCTTTTCATTGATTATCATGAGATCAAAAAAATCATGATAAAGAACAAGTATCCTCTACCACGAATTGATGAATTGTTCGATCAGCTATGTGGAGCACAATACTTCTCCAAAGTGGATCTATGGTTGGGATATTACTAAGGATGAATGAGGATATCCCCAATACTTCTTTTCGTACAAGGTACGTACACTATGAATTCATAGTAATGCCTTTCAGACTCACTAATGCTCCCATAATCTTCATGGACTCTATGAAAAGAGTCTTTAGATATTACCTCAACAAATTTGTGCTAGTCTTTATAATGATATTCTAATACACTTCAAAACCAAGGAGGATCATGAGGAGCATCTAATCATTGTGAAAGAGACCTTGTCAAAGGATAATATCTATGTAAAGTATAGCAAGTGCGAGTTATGGTTGAAGGAAGTATCATTCTTGGTTTATATCATCACAAGAAATGGGATATCTATGGATCCCTCCAAAAAAATGAAATTGAGGGATGGTTGAGGCCAACATTTGTGATGAATATCTATAGCTTCCTTGGGTTAGATAGATATTATGACCAATTTGTGAGGAATTTCTCATGATTGTCAAACCCTCTTACCAAGCTAACTCAGAGGGGAGTCAAGTTTGCTTGGAGTGATGAAGAGAGCTTCAAGGAGTTGAAAAGGAGGCTTATCACTGTGTTAGTTTTCACACTACCCACAAGTGGAGAACTTTTGGGGGTATTTAGTGATGCTTCGAAGAATGGTCGGGGATGTGTGTTTATGAAAAATGAAAAATTCATTTCCTATGCTTCATGTAAATTGAAAGTTCATGAGAAACTATCCAACATATGATCTGGAGTTGGCTGTAGTAATCTTTGCATTAAAAATTTGGATACATTACCTCTTTGGGGAGAAGTGTGAAATATATATGGATAACAAAAGCCTCGAGTATATATTCACATAGAAAAAGTTTATAATGATCCAATGTAGATGGCTAGATCTAATCAGAGACTATGACTACTCAATCCATTACCACCCTCAGAAAGTGAACAAGGTGGAGGATTCTCTTAGCAGAAAGGACCTAGTAATTCTATCATTGATGAGAACTTAAAAGGAGCCCATATTATTAGATTTTATGAAGTTGTACATGGGAATTATAAATAAGGTAACATCATTAATCCTTTCACAAATGATTTCTCAACCATCTCTTTTCAAAAATTTAAAGGATGTTCAAAAGGATGATGTGGGAATTTAGAGGAAAGTGGAAACTATCAGAAAAGGGAAATCCTCAGAGTCCGATGTTAATGAAGAAGGAATAGTGAGATTTGGTTCAAGACTATATGTTCCACAAAGTCTAGAGTCAAAGAAATAACTTTTGGATTATGAAAAAAGTTCGAATTTCTCCATTCACCCAGGAAACACAAAGATGTATCGAGATATCTGAGAGAATTATTAGTGGGATAACATGAAGAGGAGATCACTGAGTATACATCAAAGTGTCTGGTATATTAGAAAGTGAAGGCTGAGAGGTAGATATCTAAGGGGATGATGGAACCACTACCTATACCAAAGTGTAAATGGGAGAACATAACCATGGACTTTTTCACTGGACTTCTAAAGACATCCAAAGGAAACAACGCTATCTGGGTTGTTTTGGATCGACTTACAAAGACAGCACACGTCATTGCAATTCAAGAGGATTTATCATTGTATCAACTGGAAAGGATATGCATCAGATAATTGGTAAGGCTACATGGATTACCACAATATATTGTATCCAATAAATATCCATGATTCACCTCTATGTTCTGGAAGTGTCTCCAACACGCTCTGAATATAGATCAGAACTTCAATACGGCTTATCATCCTCAAACTGATGTCTAATCTGAGTGGACTATCCAAACAATTGAGGACATGTTGATAGAATTCTCAATGGACTTCGAAGGAGGATGGGATCAACATCTTCCTCTGGTTGAGTTCTCTTACAATAACAGTTTCCAATCAAGCATCCAAATGTATCCTTATGAAGCCCTTTATGGGAAGAGGTGCAGAACACCGACATGTTGGGATGAAATTGAGGATTAAAAACTCTTTGGTCCAGAAATGGTCAAAGAAATTGTGGACAAGGTTAAGACCATCCAGTAGCACATTAAAGCTTCTCAGAGTCGACAAAAGAGCTATGTTGATAATCATCTATGAGACCTAGATTTTGATGTTGGAGACATGATATTTCTTTGTATATCACTATGTAAGAGAGTTATGAGATTTGGGAAGAAGGGAAAGCTTAGTCCAAGGTACATCGGCCCTTTTGAGATCCTTGATCGCATCAAAGAAGTGGTCTATCGACTAGAACTCCCACTGAACCAGACTCAAGTACATGATGTATTCCATGTATCACTCTTGAGGAAGTACATAACTAACCCAATGCATGTACTCAATACAGAGGTGGTACTATTGGATAATGACATCTCCTATGAATATAATATTGTTATGATCTTATATCATAAGTAAAAAGTTCTAAAAAAATAATACAATGTAATTGTTAAGGTGTTGTGGTGAAACCACGTGTTTGAAGAAGAAATGTGGGAATCGGAGGAAGTGATGAAGCAGAGTTACCCTCATCTTTTTTAGTGTGATAAAATGAAACATTGAAGGAAACATTTAAGGGGGGAATATTTTAATGACCCAAACTTTTCTTAATGAAAATTACTCTTGATGTAATTAAATGTCTTATTATGTAAAATTGTTATATAAAACATAGGCACTTCCTTGGTTTTATGTTTTTGGATTTTAAAATACCATTAATAATTGTTATAGTTTCTAATATATATGTTGAACAATGATCACATGATTGGTATAAATATAGGGCTTTAACAAATCCAATTTACTTGGATAAAGGAAGTGATGGCCTCATCTAGTATAATTGCTCCATACGAAGCCCATTTTTAGAATCTCATAAAGGAGGTAGAATCACTAGTATTCTCTCTTGACCAAGCCTAATCTGATCTTCAACACATTAATATTGAATGTAATCACCTAAGGGAGAAGTGCAAGTTAATAGATATTACCACCCAAATGATGTTATCCAAGCCACCCCAAGAGTCGGTTACCATCATAAACCTTACCCTTAGGTCTTATGTGGGTGTTATAATTGGTTATGTGACAAGACCCTAGAACTATGATTATTTGCATTATTTTTTTATAAAATAAATAATATACATTAATCTTATTATTTTTACTTTGTAAATGATTTTTAAATAACAAATATTATTTTTAGTTAATATTAAATTAAGAAATATATTTTGATGAATTAATGGATTTTTGAATTAAATTATATTTTTATAAAATATTATTACTAAATTAATTTTTATTAAATATAAAGTATCGTATAATTTTTATATAATTATAATTTTTATTATGGTTTGAAAGCTATTTTTGTCAAAACCCATGATTTTTTTTATAAATGTCGGTTTTTATTTTAAAAGTGAAAATTAAAATATTTATATAATTATTTAGATAAATTAAATATTATTTTTCGATTTAGTATGTCGAAATTACCTAATGGTTAATTTTTCATAACTTTCTGAGATAGTCGAATTTTTGAGTAAAAATTAAATATTGTTTAAATATATAATGTGTTTTATGATATCATAATGAACCAATAGTTTTGTAATAAAATACTATAAAAGGGGTATTCTACCAATATATGTTTTAACTTTAAAATAATTTGATTTTAGATTTGTTTGATTAATTTTATGGTGCCTTAGTGGACCCTCCAAGACTTATAAAATATTTTAACATTTTAAAATAATTTCTTTGAGATTGTGACTCACCTCCACATAATAAAGCCTAATATTATAATAAGTTAGGCCATTAGCCTTATAAAATAATATTTTACACTCTAATTAGGAACAAAATATGGGCAAAAACCATGGTATGGTTTGTGGTTTTGATTAGTTTAATGTGTAGTGTCCAAAACCTAATTAATAATGAATTTCCTCTCCTTTCCTACATCAACTCGCTCAATCTACCATTCCTCTTCATCCAAAGCATTTGGATCTCGACTAACCTCAAACTCCTCTCTATATAATCCTCCCAAGGTGCCCCCATATCCCAAAAAGCCTCTATCAAACCTCTCCCAAGCCTTTGGGATCACACTTCCAAGTAAGGAATCCTCACTTTCCTTCCTTCTTTATGTCCAAGTTTCCTCATATTGTCATACCATTTTATTTTAAATTTAAAAAGTTTATGTATTATTTATCACGTCCCCTATACTTCCCTCCTTATGTTTTAATGATGAGAGAATCCTTTATCTCGCATTAATGCCTCCCATGTACACCTGTTACCATGATGAAATTCTGTAAGGGTTTTCTCTCTCCTCATTTACATTCAAGTAATTCTTCTATATAATGCATCTAAATTCCATTACATATGTTGGGATATTATATTCCATGACCCCCTTATTATAAATTTCATTTATAAATTATTATAGACCCATTTCCCTCTCATAAATCCATTTTATGATTTTTTATTTGAAGTTGTTATGCTGCCAATGTGACACCAAAATTCTTGTGCCAAAATCATCATGTAAGTGAATACCATACTCATTTCTCTATCAAGGTTATTCAACTTTATGCACATGTACTTGTGGATTTATGACATAAATTTATTTATTATATGTATGTTATTCATGTAATAAATTATGATATTTAATGAATCCATGTTGTATGATCTATGTGACACACTTATGCATGGAATGAAATGATTAAGAAGGGTGCACCTTGATAGCGCTCCAATGTATTGAATAATAATAGTATCATGATACACCACATGAAATGGGTGTTTAATCATGATAGTTCAAGTTAAATTAGGGTTTACTCATGCTAATTTAAGTGTAATGAGGGTTTACTCATGCTCCATGTGCAATGATCCTTGGCTCATGCTAATATCATGTTAAATGGTATTGTCACATCTCCACATTATGATAATCATGCTATATCATACCTTTATATTCATGTTTCTCTTACACTTCATTGATATGCCTATTTCCTAACATGTATTTTATTCTTCATGTTATGCCTTGTTTACTCCCTTACTGCGCTTTATATCTCACCTTTTTCATATGCATGTCTTCAGGTTATCCCATGCAATAAAAAGTATGAAGGACTGTTGTGGTCATGTAAAAGAAGTTTTCAATAAAGATGTTGTGTTTTATGTTTTAAGTTGTTATTTAGTGTTCCTAATTTCTCAAGACACTATACCTCTCAATCCTCTGAGTCATCTTAAGTGGAAGTTTATGTAATAAATCATGTTTAAGTGTGTAATAAAGAGCATGGTTGTTATAAAACCCATAATAATAATAAAATATCAATATGTTTATGACACTAGATGTATTATTTTAGGATGGTTAAAACACATTAATTGGAAAAATATGAATAAATAAACATTGAAGACTCGGTAAAGAGAGTTTCCTCTTCTTCAATAGACTTCCTTTAGATCTTCTATTAAGGGGCCTAGGTAAGTCTATTAAAAGGGATAAAACCTATATAACTTGGATAAAAAATTTGTGCAAAGAAATAAGAATATTTTTTTTATCTAGGTTTCTCAAGTTGGTTTAAAAAATAGATAAGAGGATTCCTTTTATAAGTGAGGGGAGGGTACTTTTGGAATTTAATAAAGTATAAAATTAATATAAAATAATTTTCATATTAAAATTTCTCAAAAATGATATAATTTGAAGATATAATTAGTATGTATTTAAATAATATCATCTAATTAAATTTTAACAAATTTTGGTTTTATTTTTACCCCTATGTTTTAATTTTAACCCCCTGTTAACCATTTTGACAATTATCGTAATATTAAAGTTTTCTAACCATTAAGGGTCAATAATGTAACTATAAAATGAAATAAAACCCATAAATGTTCCATGATGTATTTTTTCAAATAGATACCATTAATTTTTTCAAATATAATACTTTTAGTAATTTTATATAATTTAATAAAAATTTATTTCAAATAAAATGTAATTAATATCATTTTTAACACTATTTATTTAATTTGACATAAAATACATCAAAAAAGATGTAATTAAAATATACACCATTAAAACATCACTATAATATTATATTTATCTATAAAAATTATGGAACACAATAATTATTATAAATTATATTTTTTTGTGTTTTTAAAATGGTTTATTTTATTTTTCTATTAATTAAATAATTGATGTGACAGTGTTGAACTAGAATTTAAGGTGATTATTTCATCACTGTAAATTAGAAATAAACTTACATGATAAAAATCATTTATATTTCAAATTACTATTTATAAATAAAAATAATTTCTATTTATATTTTTCATAAAATATTATAAATATTAAAAGAAAAAAAGTGGCATTTTTTCTTTATCTCTCTCTTAAGTACTATAAAGTTAAAAATCATATCCAAATGAAAAAAAGGTAACATTTTCTTATTTTAGATTATTATGGATAAAATATACTCATGAATATAAATTAATGAAAGTTTTGGGTTGATTTTTAATGCCTTGTCACATTATTTTTAACCTTAATTGCATAATTCCCCATTACTGTGTTGACAATTATTTACTATGATTATTATTCATAATAATTAGAAATAAAATTAACCTATTTAATAAATTTTGAACTCGTTATTAAAAATATTTAATTAATTTTTTAATACTAAATTTAAATAATTGGCATAAATTAATTTAAGATTAAAATGCAAAACACAATGAAAAATATTTTTTCCATAAAAATGCCTTTTAAGTATAAAAATGTTTTTATACTAAATTAAATCATAAAATAGATTAAAATTAACTTAATTAGATTTTTAATAATATTAAATAACTAATTTTACTTTTAAAATGTTTTTAAAGAAAATTGCGCTTTGAAAATTATTGAAACAAAAATATAGTTTTTAATAAAAAGCAGTATTTTTCACTGATCCCTGGAAAATCAATCTTTTTAGAAAAATCACAAAAATTTACTATAAGAAAATTTTTATATTCTGGTTAAAAATAATAATTTAATTTTACCAAATAAATTTCCTAAAGTGGAAAAAATTAATGATATTTCTTTCTCACAAAAAGCAATAAAATTGTTTTTGTGGGAAAAATGTTTTTTAAGAATAAAATGAAATTACTAAAAACTGAGTGATTATTTAATAAAAATTTAACAATATAAATATATATTTTATAAAGTGGTTAACACTATTAGTACCCACCAATTTAATGTCTAGGTTATAATATTCATATTTAAATAATAATATTTTTTTGTTCATTTAAGCTTGATGGTGTGTGTTGTATACACTATCGAACATAGTGTTCTTTTAAAATGTCATAGTGTTACATCAACCTCTCTTTAATAAATTGCATCCTCAAAATTTGAACTTTTTTTCGGTAATCAAGGTATTAAAATTTGAAAATTCCTTTTTGGAAAACCCATAACATAAAAAGGGTTCATAAAACTTCCTCTTAAAAAGAGGGAAATGGAATTACGAAATTCATTACAAAATTAGGTTTCCAAATAGGTTAAAATTAATGGGAAGTGAAAATATGTACACAAAAGAGAAAAATAATTCCCCAGTAATAATATAATGTGATATAAAATATGGTCATGATAAAGTTAACTACCACAAAACCATAAATCTATAATGGGTGAAAAGACCATCTTTCACCGGAAATGATTGTAATAGGATAACATTCCTTTTTCAAAATTTTATTCATAGAGTTACATAATTTATTTACCATGTAGACTAAGAACGTAAGGAAAAATATTTACTTTAAAAGTATAATTTCAACCTTAAATTAATATTCACTACAATCTCATCCTTTCTCTAAACGATGATTATTCATGATGAATTTTTTTTATTCCTGAAGCACTAAAATTAACTATTAATAGATCAAAATTTCCATAAAATACTGAAAAGTCATTTATTCATCCTAAGTATTTAACAAAATAAAAATGGTTAGAAAATTTTATCCAAAAATACAGTCAATACAAATATTCAATATTCAACTTAATCTATTTCATAAATAGTTAACTTTACAACTCCTTCGAATTTTTTTTACTAAATTTAAAAATAAAAAATTTGAAATATTTGATCAAGAATTTTTTTTCAAACCATATAATGTTTTCTATGATGTCACATACCAAACATGTGAATACATTGATACATTATTATCTTAAAATATACTAATAATTAAAATCATTATAAAACCTAAATGGAATCAGAAATGATTCCAATAATTAACACTATCCTTATTCTATAAATTAAATCCCAAACTGGTCTATAAATGAAATAAACCTCATCAATTTTTCATTAAATCACTAACCAATTTCTAGGTTACCAATAATACCCCATTTTCTTCATAAATTTCATTCCAATATTAATCCAACTACACAATATTAACTCAAAATCAATAAAATATTATGGTTTATCTTTCCCTCAATCATATGTTTTCAAAAAATCTATTTGTTTACCACTAAATAACTTTTCTTGGTTATCAATACCATTCAACGTATTCTTTAAAATCCTTAAAGAAAAATAATATATCATAACTCTTAAATTTTTCTTGATTCTAATAACTAAAATATCATTTATAAAATTCTTCTACATAATTATGTAATCCAAATACATAATAAATTTGATCTTTCCACTTAGGTTGTAGTAATAGCATAAGTCAGGCCTTCTCCCCTTGGTTTCTTATGCAGTAAGTTCCCTTGTTTCTTGGGACATTAGGTTTAATAATTCCCCATCTCTTAATAGTTACAACCCTTAAAATTAAAGTTCCATTTATTACCCTTCCATTCATGTGTCTGATGGCCTTTCTATCCACACTTGAAGCAAACTTTCATTCTCTCAAATTAAGTACCATGGTGTTTCTTCCTATAATTATCACATGTGAGAATTTATATCCTTCCCTTATTTTCCTTCAACTCATTTCTTTTCCTTAGTTCTCAACCATCCTCTTCTTCTCTTAATTTCCTTTATAAATATATGAATTGGATAGTTATTTATTCATCTTAATGGCACTTTTTACCATATCATCATATGATGAAAATGTCTAAGAAACTAGTCCCATTTGGAGGCTTATCATAATCCCATAAAATAAACCATAAATTTTAATTTTTAGATTACATATATAGTTCATATCATTCCTTTACAATACTTTAAGGTTTGTCCCACACTCAGCAACACTTTCTACTTCTTTCTACCTTATATTGAGGAATTATCATTCCATATCAGCTCATTTCCCATGAGTAAAGTATTTCTCAAATAATATCAATATTAAAGTTCTTTATTCCATGATTAATATTTCATCAAACTATTTAGTATTTTGGATCAATGACCACAATTGATTGGTGTCTCTTTTCAAACAATAAACTCATAGAATAACATTTTTTATTTTATTACATCCTAATGATATGAATATATTTTAAATATAATCCATTTCTTAGCTACCAATGGATTATTAGTTTCCTTAAATTATGGAGGCTTTTGTCACATGATGTGATCCAACATAGGTGAATAATAATGTGGAATAAAAATTTGTTCCATATATTCATGGTTATTCATCATAACTTGAGTTAACAATCCAAATATAGCTGGGATATGATTAGTTCCAACACCATCCTTATGGTTTTTTCTGAAGGTCAATCCCTATATTGACTATAGGTGTTTATTACTTTTCTTATGTTAGTTTCCATCACTAAATAATGGTGAAAACTGAGTTATCTCGTAATCATTATGAATATTGAGCCATAAAATAAAATCTCTATGATTGTAAAGGTTCTAAAATACTATAAGGAATTATCATAATTCTCATGTTATCTATGTTTGTTTAAAATCTAGTTCCCAAATTTTCGACTAAACTTTATCTGATACCAACTATTAAAACCCCAAATTTAGTAACCTAGAGATAGTGTCTGATTTATTACATTGGCATAGATACAAGGGATATCACCATAAAGGAACAATCAGTTTAGTAGTCTTAGAAAACTAGATAATACATGATTCCCATATTACAAAATAAATATAAAAATAAATTGCCTAAAAATATTCTTGCATATGTAATATTATTCATAATATCCTTCTTTACATCTGGGGGACAAAAAAATAAAATGGTGATCTCAGAAGATCGGTAATGTTTATATACAATGGAATATATCATGAGTAAATAATTCATAATCAATATGGTAAGGTAAATAAATAAAACACATGTTATTTAATCAATAAATTGAGTACAAAATGAATCTATGGATACTAACAAAGTAGTAATCTCATCAATAATAATAATTGTATTCTCCAAGAAGAAAATTATTAATATTTTAATTCATTATCCCAGACATCATGATATCACTACCATCAAATCCCTGTGAAAATAGTCTAATTGATGGGTAGGTATACACCAAAAAATCATTTAATGTTAACTTAATGATTCATCTCATGAAACTTGTTGATGCATCGTCGGGCTATATAATTCTGGGCACCACCTATCACTGTATGGAAAATTCATTCCTCTTATATTGAATGATCAACTTAAATTCATGAACAATATTCCATATCAACAAACTTCTATATAGAGTAAATAATATGGATTATAAATAATTCCCCTTCCAATCAAATAACTTTAAAATTAAACCACCGAATGTAGAAATGGTATATGGTTTTGGAAATAAGCATATACATCATAAAAAAATATGGATATTTAAGGGAAATTTACAGTATAATGATCACAAGAAAGTGAATTTTTCAAGAGAATGTTAATTTCCATGAGATTAATCAAGTGATGAGATATGACCATAAAAATAGATTTGTAGTAAAATTGAATCTTTTAAAGAATATATAAAAATGGAAATGAATCATTTAAAATAATATTTTACTAATTAGTTTTCTTTATAAAACAATTGAAAACTTATAGAAGAATATAAAGTTTGTTAAATGGTTATGGAAGCAGTAAAGTCTGTTAATGTCATATACGTTAAGAAGAAAATATTTCTTTTTACTTTTTATAAAGAAAGTTGAAAATCACCCTTTTGGTAAAACATTATAATGATTCACTTAAAATATTTTAAAATTCAAGGATAACTTAAATTGACCTTAATAAATTATTTGATTAATAAAAATGTACTTTTATAAAATCATTTTGAAAAATATGCACATGGATGAAAGATATACTCAATCAAAAAGAGAAATAAGATCATATTTAATTTTAAACATTCCTCTTTAAAGAGTAACTTGAATTAAATCATTAATAATAATGAATAAATTTATATTCATGTTAAATACCCTAAAATTTTATTATATACACCACATAAAAATAAATATGTAAATAATACTAAATTAGTCCCAATAGAGTGGAAATTGAGATGAAAATCTCATACCTCAAGTCCAACTTGTCTCGTATGTTCTTTATATTTCTTAATAATACAATTATGCTAATTATTTACTTATATAATAAATTTTTTTAATTTTATTATTCCTTATATTTTATATATTAATATTTAATATTTATATACTTAATTAATTAAGTTAACGTTAAACATTTTGACGATATTCAGTTCATATATCTAAATGAATTTAGTAGATTGATTATGGTAAAAGAATTCACTAATCCATAATCTCTAGAATAATAATCATGAAATAATTATAATTTTTATACATGAATTATAATTTTAAAACCAATAAATAATTATGGTTATGAAAAATTAACTACGTTACAACCATGGAGATGGTAAGTTGTACGTACGCATGTGTAACATTTTCTATTTTTCAATGATCATGATGTAAATAAGATATGTATTATTTTATATTTCCAGAATTATAATTATATTATAAATAACATATAATTTTGTATATAAAATTATATATATAATCCATGTTATGCTGTTGTGAAAAAAGAATCATATCACTTCCTGGAGGTGGTAGTCCACACGTACCCATGAGTGATGTTATCATTTTCTAAAAGATTGGAAGGTAAAAATGTATATATCATATTATAGTTATAGAAGAAAAGTTGTGTAAAAAATATCATATGTATTCATTAGTTCTATATTTTTAACCATTCAATCAAAGTGGTGATGAAAAATGAATTACACCGTTATGTGGAGACAGTAAGTCATATGTACGCTGGAGCAATGTTTTTGCTTTTCATATGATGGGGAAGAGATGGAATATGGTTGTACCATTATCATAATAACATCGTGTATAATTATGATATAGGATTTAATATTATATTATTGTTACATCACATTAATATTACGTATAAGAATAAATAAACCTGGAAGATTCGGAAAATACAATTACCTCTTCTTCAGTAAACTTCCTTTAGATATATTCCTAATAGATCTAGTGTAGGTATTATGGAAGGGAAAGAACCTCTAGAAATTATATAAGGATTTTGACAAGATAAATTGACATATGTTGGTAGATATAGGTTTCTTATAGTGGTTTAAATAAAAGATATAAGAGGTGTAATTTTATAAGGGAGGGGAGGGGCACATTTGGTGTTTCATAGAGTATAAAATTATTATAAAATAATTTTCATATTAAAAATGATCCAAACTGATATAATTTTAAAAATAAGATGATGATGGATCTAAATTCTATCCTAAATTAAAATTTGGACAATTTTTGGTTATTTTTTTACCCTTATCGTTTTTTTTAACCACTCATTAACCCTTTTGATAATTATTGTAGTATAGAATTTTTCTACACATTAAGGGTCAATAATGTTACTATAAAATAAAAAAAAGACCCATAAAGGGAAAATTCTTGATTTTTTAAAACATATCAAATTCATTTTTTTGAATATATTTTTTTATGAATTTTAAAACATCTAATAAAATATTATTTATTATAAAATATCATTAATGCCATTTTTGACACTATTAATTTAATTTGACTTTAAATACATAAACACAAAAAGATAATATGAATATAATCATTTTTAACAATAATATAATAATATATTTATCAAAAATATTCTTGAAACATATTAATTATTACAAATTATATTAACTTAAGAATTTTAAAATCATTTATTTTATTTTATTTTTGTAATTAAATAAATGATGTGTCAGCATTGTGTAGCCATTTAAGGTAAATATTTCAACAATAAAAATTATAAATAAATTACCATGATAAAAAAATAATTTATATTTCAAAATAATATTTATAATTGAGAATAACTATTATTTAGCCCTATCATAAAATATTATAGATATTAAAATAAGAAAAGGTACATTTTTTCTTTTTCTCTCACTTAAAGATTATAAAGGGAAAAAATCAAATACAAATGTAAAAATGTCTTATTATATAATTTTATATGATTATGGATGAAATAAACTAATAAAATTAAATTAAGGTAATTTTTGGGTTGATTTTAATGTTTTATCACATTAGTTTTAACTTTAATTACCTAATTTACCCTTATCATGGTGACAATTAATTACAATGGTTATTATTCATAATAATAAGAAATAAAAGGAGACTATTTAAAAATTGTGTATCTCATAATTCAAAATAAGGAAACCATTTTTCAATATTCAATTTTAAAAAATGGTATAAATTAATGTAAGAGAAAAGCGCAAAATGCAATAAAAATTATTTTTTCAAAAAAAATCCTTTAAAGTATAAAAAATTTTATACTAAATTAAATCATAAAATTGATTCCAATGAACTTAATTTGATTATTGATAATATTAAAGATTTAATTTTACTTTTAAACCATTTTGAAATAATATGGTACTTTTTAAATTCAATAAACAAAAACATTATTTTTAATAAAAACTAGTATTTTTCACTAATCACTAAAAATCAATCTTTATAGAAAAATCTAAAAAATTCCCCCTAAGATAATTTTTATATTATGATTTCAAAAATAAAGTTAATTTTTTCAAATATATTTTATAAAAGTGGTATAAATTAATGATATTATTTTCTCATAAAAATTAATAAAAATCATTTTTAAAGAAAACGTAATTTTGAATAGTAAAATGAATTTACTAAAATTTGATTAATTATTTACTAAGAATTTATAAATATATATATATATATCATAAATTAGTCAATACTATTCATACCCTCCAATTTAATGTCTAGGTTATAATTGTCATATTTAAATAATAATATTTTTTGGTTTATTTAAGCTTGATAGTGCATCTTATAAATGCTATCAAACATAGTATTATTATAAAATATTGGGTTGTTACATAAATACCAAAACATTTTAGCAAGGAACATTATCAATTATTGAAGCATCCTTTCTGGTGTGTAGTTTTTCTTAACCCAAGATCCAGTTATCTCTACAAATTCCCCACTATAATGATGATCTGGCTGTAGGGAACTGACATGGAAGGGATGAAGGGGATTATGGGTGGTCAAGAAACCACAGTTTCCTCCTTCCTCTTTAAGTTATTTACCAGAAATAGCAATAAAATCCTCACAAAAGACTCTCAATAACCTGAATAGTAACTTTAACTAAGTTTGAGTTTCCAATTACATAGATAAAGTAACAGTGAAAGCCATAATGGATTTTCAAGTACGAATCAAGCGGCGCAGGTGAAGTGAATTTGTGAAAATTTCATGAACAACCTAGTTCAAAGGGAAATTTTGAAAAATCATAGACAGTGTAGCTTGGAAGGAAATATGGGGGAAATTGATTATCCATAATGTGTGTAATGAGGATCAGCCCTAAAATGTGAGGGAAAGAAACATGCCAAATAAACTACACAAAATCCAAATATGGTTCATTGGTTCAATAAGATCAATGGTCTAAAAAAATCAAGTCGGATCATAGTAAGAATACTTACAACATGATGTGAAGTTTAGTTGCTCGGCTTTGGCTATTGGTTCATAAGACCTTCAATACATAAAATTGTAATTTTTCATCGATCCACTGGGTCTTCAGTTCATTTTAGGGTTACCTCTAAACTCTATTGAAAAGAGGGATTTCATTCCATATTAAAAAAGGGGGTGTTTCCCCCTACCAAAAAAAGGAAAACATAAATAACCAAGACCAAAAAAATGAAAATCTATTTGAAATTAAGCAACACTTAAAAAATACCCATGCATGAGACATCCATAAAAAATAATGTAAGTATAAGAAAACATAATATAACTAAACAGAATAGAAAAAATGGAATCGAAATATATAAAATGAATTTAAATGAAACATACATAAGAGGAATGGAATAAAAAATCTCCACCTAACAATTATATTAATGAAAATATGGTGTTATTACGACCTAAGCTATGGAATTATGACTAAATTCATCAACCTTAAGTATTGTTTAAATTTAGATAATGGAAATTACTTAGTCAAACTATTGGTTGGATTATCTCCAGTGGGTGTATTATTGACACACATTATCCCAAATTCTTCAATATTCCTAACAAAATGAATCCTAATGTCAATGTTTTTTATCTACCTTGGAATTCATAGTTTTTAGATAAATGAAAAGTATCTTAGCTATTATATTGAACAAAAATTCTATAAAAAGATAATGATGACTCATTAATCAAACAGTGTAACAAAATATATTCCTTTATTTCTAAAGTCAAGGTTATATACTCTACCTCTATTGTGGATAGTACAACCATGGATTTTATTTTTCATTCCCCAGATATTTTTCCTCCATATGCAATAAATAAATAACCAGTAAGTAACTAATGAGTATCAATGTTTTTTGCATAATTAGATTTAAAAAATCCAACTATATCATCAAAAAACTATTATTCATTCCATATAAAATGAAAAATATAGAAGACCTTGAAAATTACCTAAGGATTTACTTTAATGTATGCCAATTATTCTTACCAGGTTTCCCCATGAACTTGCTCCAAGTATACACAAAAAATACAATATATAATCATAAACAAACCATCGCATATATAATACTTTCTAAAATACAATCATGGGTAATATTTCTAATAAAGGTAACCTCTTATTAATTTTTAAGGGACTGTTCCAAGGACAATTTAAAATTTTTTCCAAAAGGAATACAAATTTTTTTAATATTCTCAAATAGGTACCTCTTTAGAACATTCCTAACATGGTTATATTGAGACAGATATATGGTTCAATATTTTTTGTCTTCAATTATGTCCATGCACATAATTTGATTATCATGTCCTAAATCATTCATCTCAAAGATATAATTTAGTTGGGTATTGAAAAAATTTGTTATCCTTACATTTTTAAAGATTAATAGCATGTGATCAACATATAAAAAAGGTAAAAAAACTCGTACTGAACAAATCTAAAGTTTACACATACATCAAAATTAATTTTGTTAAAATAAATTTATATCATAAAATGATAAAAATTCTTATACCATTTTGTAGATTATAATTTAATCCCATATAATGAATTATTTAAAATTTATACATGATTAAGTTTGAGAATATTTTAAAATCCATCAAGAGGAATCATATTGACTATTTCATCAATAGTATCATGTAAAAAGTAGTTTTGAAATCCAACTATTCAATATACAAATAAAATTATGTTTCAAAACAAATAATAATTTGTATAGATTAATGGTTAAAAATATGGGAGAAATTTTCACTATAATCAATTTATTCATAATGAAGGAAATCTTTAGCTACCAGTCAGGATTTATATTTTGACTTTATCTTCTCTAGTATTGTTCTCCTTTCTCTTGAATATCCATTTAAAACCTATAATTTTATCATTACGAGGTATGGATACATTTACCCTTGTTTTATTATTAAGTATGAAGTTCATATCATCTTACATAGCATCTAACCACTACTTGGATTCTTTGGACTTAATATCTAGCTTGTGGGTTCAAGGTTCCTCACTAAATAGGTCTTAAGAAATATTAAAGTCATAATTAGCCACATTATTTTGAATGAAGTAGGTTGTAATCCTTATTATTATTCTCTCTCTATCTATGGTAAACTAATAATCACTAAGATTATCTTGTTCCTTAGTTTCAAGTTATGGATCTGAATCAACATCAGATTCACCTTGAGTTTGTGGGAGAGGAGGGGTGGAGTCAACCCTAAACTAGGGCTGGTATTTAGATTATAAAGTAATTTCAACAAATAGGGGTGTGGAAATTATTTTAAAAGACTATCCATCCTTATATGAATACTCAAAAATCTTAACACTCTTCTCCTTACAGAGACCAAACTCATGGAACACAACAACATAGATAATGATACACTTCTAATAACCTAGTTTATCTATCCATAATTGGTAAACCTTAATATCCTCTATATATCCCACAAAAATACAATTCAAAATCATAGGTTCTAGATTATCATTATGGGTATGTACATAATATATGGATCCAAAAATACTAAGGTGTTCAAGACTAGGGAATGACCCTTCTAGAGTTTGTGTATTGTGTTAAAATAATGAGGAGAATATGGGAATTGATTGATCAAGTAGATGACCTTAGAGGTAGACTTATCCTAAAAGTACCAAAGGATATTAGAATGGGATGGTGTGAATTAATCAATTTATGAGTAATTATTATTCATCCTCTATGATTATCCATTCTCTTTTGTGTTTCCACAATAGTTCAGTATATCTTGATATCTTCAGAATCATAGAATTTATTGAATTTAGTGGATAGGTACTATGAATCATTATTAGTTATAAGAGATTTTAATTTCATACCATATTCATTTTCGACACTATCTTACCAATTATTGAAAGTATAAAAATTATCAGACTTATGTTTAAGTATATAAATCCAAACATTACCAGAGTATTGATCAATTAAGGTAACAATGTAATATCCTACACCATGGGAGGCCATCCTAGAAAGACCCCAAAGGTTAGAGTAGGCACAGTCAAGAGGTTCTATAGCCTTCTAAATTAACCTAATAAATATAACTAATATATATTTTATATACACACAATATTTATATAATGGTAGACTACTAGGAAAACATTACTAAATAGACCTTTATTTCTATGATCATTAAGGCCTTTGGAAATTACAAGCCCAAGCCTTTTATACCAAAGGGTGATATTATCAAAACATGAATCACTAGATGCATTCAAATAATTCCAATAAATGCTACCATTTATCCCATAGATACCTTTCAAAATTTTTCCTTTAATTACATTGAGATATCCAAGGAGAATTCTCAGACTACCAAAGTCTAACCTAAGAGTATAACCCTTTTAATCAAGGACTCTTAGGTGAATGAGGTTTCTTTTCAACTTGGGTACCCACCTAACCTCTTAAATAGTTTTAACAGTATTATGACGAAGATATAAAGAAATTCATCCAATAATAATAATAACTTGTATTATTCTTTAATAACACCTCAATTGATTCAACTTCCCTCAATTTGGTGAAATATTTCCTCCTAAGACACAAGTGAAAAGAGAATCTGGAATTCAGGATCCATTCCTCAATGACAGAAACTACAAAATATTCAAAATATCAATTGAAACTAAAACATATTCAACTAGAAAATAATGTTCAATATTATTGTCTTTATAATCAACTTTACTATTAATAAAATTCATCTTTATATTATAAGTCTTCTTATACTAGAAGAATTTAATCACCTTATTCTTGGATTTAGATTTATGCTTCATGGACTAATCACTATCTTTCCATTTACCCATGGACTCACTTCTACCTATAGAATTAAAACCCACAGCCTCATCCTTAACATTACCTATATTTTTAAGGTATTTTTATAGTAAATCAAATTGAAATTTTTCAATAGTAAGAGTATATTTTACATACATCATAGAATCTTCAATATAATTAAAGGAAACTTCTAATGATGTCAACAACATTATAGCTTGGTCCTCATCCTCTAATTTATAATCTATGCTGGTAACATCTAATAATATTTTATTAAATTCATCAATTTAATCCCTTATTTTAGTTACAGTGTGAATTTTGAATATATAAAATCTCATTTTCTTATATATTATACCAACAAGTGACAAAATACTAGTATTTGATGACGTGTATGGGAACGATCTAAGAAAATTATCCAATAAATATAGAAGCATTAGGCTATAGATTTTCCTAAGGACCTCTTTAATAATTTCAATATAGAAAATAGTGGTCTATTCATATAGGGTAAGGTTGGTAACTTTATTTTTGGTTCCACCAAGTGCATCAATCAGCTCATTATGATCTATAAGACTAGTCATTTTAATCTACCACAAATTTAAATCATTTTCACCAAAAAATTTATTTATGTCAAACTTCATAGACCCCATTATCTATGATTCATAAGGATCTCATACCAATTTTTATGAGGAATTTTTTTATGGTTATCCCTAATAATATTTGATGGTCAACTTATTTGTATTTATGGGTTATGTTTTGATTAGATAATTTTTTTTATAAAAACATGAATTAGTTTTTAGAAAACTAAAGATCAAACTTCTAGATTACAAGAATAGAATAATATAAATAGAAATTATTAAATAAATCCAAGATATAATGTGCTTCAGATCATGGTGATCCTACATATATGGTGAGAACACCACCACTATATTATTATTTATTACTAAGTGAAAGAATGAAAAATATTACAAACTCAAATGAAGAGGCGGTAAAATCATAGAAACTATCTGATGAGGAAGACACTATTGAATAGTGTGGTGGTGATTAATCTTATCATGTGGATTCAATGTAATCCACTCCAGGACAAACTCATACACACACCTGAATGGGAAAAAGATTCAATCATGACTAAAAATAAAAGTATTAAATCATAGAACCAATTTTCAACACAAAAACTTAGTATAGAGGAACAACATTAATGATTGAAGCCTCCTTTCTAGTGTGTAGTCTTCTTAAAACCAAGATCTAGTCATCTCTATTGAGTCTCCATCATAATTATGCCCCAGTTTTATGGAACAAGTGTTAAAATGATGAAGGGAGTGTGGGTGGTTGGTAAACCTCATTTTTCCCTTCTTCTTCGAGTACTAGCCCAGAAATCACAAGAATAACCTCTAAAAAACCTCTCAAAACCATACAACTTACATTTAATGAGTTAGAAAGATCAATTTCATAGATGAAGTAGTTTTGGAATCCATAATTACTTTTAAATCTTGAGTTAGGTGGTGTAGATGAAGCAGTAGGATGCAAGTCTCATGGATGGCCAAGATCAAAGGGACAATTCAAAAAAATTTAATCAATATAGTTGGGAAGGACACGTGGGGGAATATTATTGGACATAAGGGATGTTAAGAATATTGGACCTAAAATTTGAGGGAAATAAATATTCTAAACAAAATATACGAGATCCAAATATGGCTTGTGGGATCAGAATGATCAACAGTCTAGATAAATCAAGTTTCATCACTAATAATAAGGAAAACATAAATAATCGGGATAAAAAAAACAAATCCATTTGAAATTAATTCAAATTTAAATATTACCCATTCAAAAGGCATCCACATAAAATTAATTAAGTGGTATAAACCCTAAAAGAACCAAATAGAATAGATAAAAACATCATGGGAACATATAAAAATAATTTAAATAAAACAAACATATGGGGAATTGAATAACATATAATTTTTTAATATTTTTGATGATTATATATGATTCATGATTTAAACCAAAAATAACATGAACATATCATATTTTTAACCATTATCTCTATTTAATTTGGGAGAACACTCTTTAGAGTTATCGATTATGATCTTCCTTTGGGCTCTTGTCCTGCATATTCTACTACAATTTCCTTAGAAGTTCATCCATGTTCCCTAGAATTATATTTATAGATATTTACCTCCATTTAAATTTATTTTTATTCTCATCGTTTTCATTATAATATTGTAAGTTCCACAACTTATATTTATTGAATCTCTATGATATTCAAGTTTAATCATCATCTACTATTACCCAAGATCCTTTATCACTGCCTTAGCAATGACCATCGATATTTTTGGGAATAGTCATCATTAGTCTCTTTTGATACCTTCTTCAGTCCTGAAGTAGGGGATCAACGATTGGTCCTATCGAACTCAGATTTTTGGAATGGATTTTTTTGGTCATTTTTTTATGGTTCTACATTGGGAATGTGCTAATTGTAGTATCTCTAACAACCGAACTTTTATAAATGAAATTCTATTTTTTGAATGAAAAAAATCCCTATTATGTATTATGGTTACTATAAACACATGAAATTATTTGGTTATATCCTATTGGATTTAAAATATTTTAAATCATCATAATATTTGATAATATATTCATTGTAAAGTGGTCATATTATTAGCATATATTAAGGTTTATGATAAATCCAATTGATACAAATAAAATAAGTGATGGCCTCAACCAGTAGGATCATACCCTATGATGCCCATTTATCAAACTTTACAAGGATATATCATCCTTGGGATTTGACCCTTACCAATCCTAATTTTATATTCAACGACTAAATTATGATCAAAATTGATTACGGGAAAAGTTTAACTTCATCGTGATCAAGGCTCAAACAATATTCGCTTCACCGCCCCCAAAAAATATCATAGTTACACACCTTACCCTTAAAATAGTAGATAGTATAATATAGTGATATTTATAAAGAAAAAATAGTATGAATTTTTAGATTAAGTATTATATTTATTCCTTATTTTTTTTACTTTTTAAATGATTAAGTAATGATTTTTATAAAAAGTAGATTTTAATACGACAAAAGTTGAAATTTATTTTTGGGTAATATGTAATTTTCGTAAAGACATTATTTTTGATGAATTCATGAATTTTTGAAATAAATTTTATTTTAATAAAATATTAATATTAAATTTTATATATTAAAAATAAATGATAGTATAATTTTTTGAAGTGAAAATTTAATATCTATAAGGGTCAGAAAAATGTTATTGCCAAAGGAAACCAATATTTTTCAATAAATGGGGATTTAAATTTAAAATTATAAATTATCATACTTAGAGAATTATTTGCATAAAATAAATATTATTTTTTGAATCATCACGTTAAAATTATCCAGTGGTTATTTTTTCATAATTTTTGGAGATAATTGAATTTTCAGGTAAAAATTAAATAATGTTTAAATATATGATATGTATAATGAAATAATAATGAATAAAAAGTGATATAATATGTTACATAAAATTTATCCACGAACAAATATATATATCCCCTTTAAAATAATGTATTTTTTAGTTTATTTTATAATTTTATAAACCCTTTGGAAATCCTCCAAACCCAATTTTATATTTTAAGGTTTTAAAATTAATTCTTGTAAAAATGGATAACTTTCACACCACCATGGGTATTATTTTAATTTCATAGGTTCATGAGATTATAAAATAATTAAAAATTCTCCTATTTTTCATAAAACATGGATAAAAATTAGCTTAAGGTTTGTGGATTTTATTACTTTATTGTACAGATTCTGAAACCAAAGTTTGGAAAATAATAAAGAACTCCCCAATATTTTCCTACATAAACCCACCCAATATCCCATTAATATTCACTGAAAACCATTATATAATGACTATAATCTTCCATTTTCTATATATATCCCTACTAATGTTCCCATAATCTCTCAAGAATCTCCTCCGAATATTTTGGAAAAACCCTCTCAAGGAAAGGATCCTCTCTTTATCCTCTTCATTCAAGTATATTCTTTATGTAATGCCTTTTGTCTTCCAATTACTATTTATGGTAAATTATTATACATATAACTATTAATATAATTACTATTTAAAAGTAATTAGATACCCCTTTCACTCTTATTAATCCCTCCCATGATTCATTATGTACCTCTGTTATGCCGCCAAAATCATCCTATGCTTTTTCCATGCCAAATTTATATTCAGGAACTCTTTTTGTCTTAAGCCATTTAATTTAAAAAAATTTATGTTTTATTATATTCTTAAAGGAAACTATTACTTACCTTATTATTTAAAAGGTATTATATACCCCCTTTTAATCTCATTAATCCCTTCCATGATTCATTATGTACCCATGTTATGCCGCCAAAATTATCTTGTAATTTTTTCATGACAAACCATTGTATTGTGAATACCATCACCATTTCCACTCAAGTTTATTCACCTATAAATACCCATACTTATTTTATTTGTTACTTACATGTATTTACTCCACAATCCTTAATCATTTCATTAAATTTTATTAAATATGACCATATGTTGAATGATTTGTGTGGCACACTTATGCAAGTATATAATATGAAAGTTATGGGTGTGCCTAGAATTATATAGTGCTCTAAAGCATTGGGTAGAGTTTTAGTCTCATGATAAATAATTTATGAGATTAGTTAGTAAACCTAATCCATGATGGCACTTTTTCAACTATGTTATAATGTCTTGGTGATTGTCCTTGGCCTATGTTTATGATGTCATGTTTAATGTTCTTTCCATATTCCCATGTTCCCTTTATGTTATCATCGTATATCATGATTTGATGTTCGTGTTTATGATTCTCACACTTATTATTTTCCATTAAAATTAACATTTATGAACATTTAATACTTTCATCATGTTTTTCTTTTTTTATTCCCTTACTGGGCTTTATATCTCACCCCTTTATTATGTATGTCCTCAGGTTATCTTGTGCAGATTTAAAAGATATGGAATATTATAATCATGTCAAGGATGTTTTAAATAATATTGTTGTATCTATATAACATGATTATATTTAATGTACATAATTTCCCAAATAAACTAGGATTATCAGTCTTTTTGGTTGTACTAAGTGTACTTTTATGTAATAAATAATGAAATAAAATGTTTTAAATCTATGTGTTGTCATGGTTTGTATCAAAGGGAGGTTTTGTTATTTTTGAGATTAGAATTTAAAAACTCAAGAGAAAGACTTAGGTATAATACTAAGCATAGGAATACAACCCAAAATTTTTGTAAATTATAGAGTGAGTGGTTTCCAAGAAAATATATCCTCATTTGGATAATACAAGTGGATTCTTCTCTGGAAAAAATGTTCCTAGAGGTAACAACACTGAAAATATCATATTAAGCTAGACTCAATCATGAATAAGTTCATGAAAATAGGACTTAATTCACACCTTGTTTAACACTCTCTGAGGATATGCTTTGTTAAATTCACAATCTCATTATGAACCATTATTAAAAGAACAAAAATTCACAAATGATTTTATATATGGAAATATATCATAGATACCTTAGATTGAAGCCTAAAAATTAATATGTTATGGAATATATGTTATTTATGAGTTATCCCTTTAATGTTCATATTTTTCTTTTTATGTGTTTAATAATTTAAAAATTATCATCCCTAGTTTTTCCTTTATTATAATCAATGGATGTAAATAGGAAGAACTAATTCAATAACCAATGTAATGGGAAATGTGATGACTACACAAATGAGATGCCTAACATTATGGGAGCCCAAGTAAGATGTATTGTGATTATGATAAACCAGCTATCAAAAATCATGATTAACAACTATCACATAGTTTAATGTCTAAAAATTTCATATAACAGGATGATGACATCTGAAGAAAGTTCATATGATAAAGGTGATAAAGGAAAGAAGACCTAATTTCCCTTGTGCAAAAAATGTTCAAAGAGGGACCAATGGAATTTCACAAAGGAATTGGGAGATATTTTAAGTGTGGAAAATAAGTGAAAAAGTAGCCAATTACCATGGAAAAATTAATACCATTATGGATGGAAATAAAGTTCAATATAAGGTACCATATATGATTCTATGTTTAAAATGTAGAGAAGTTTAGAATTATCCAATTCAATACTCTATTCTAAGGGATGAAAATAATGATGAGAACCAACAGTCTCCAAGATCAAGTGAATAAGGAAATTCCTATACTGATAGAGATCATGGTGACTAAATTACATGTAACCTCTACTCTATAGATGTCTATGTCATGTTGAATTTCAATTAATTCCATATTATCATATCATGTATGTTTTCTAAGAACATTGATTAACCCCCCCCCCCCCAAATGATTCGATATCATTGGGAAAACTTATATGATTATTATAACATGAATTTAAGTTTGTGGGAATGTTATTCTTGAAAATATTGTCAATATTCCTTTAGTGTAATTTGATTTTATCCAAGTTATGAAATTTAATTCCTTTTATAAATCCAATACAAATTTATGAGCGAAGTAAATCACCCATCATATATAAAATAAACCCCTAATTATATACAAGGGAATGGAAGAGAATGAATCTTCATTATCATCATCATATCAATAATAGATATTATTTCCCTATGATTAATCATATCTAGCTCAAATGATTTAGACTATAAAAAAGATCATCCTTGATGGCATGCCATTATAAGAGAATATGTTGATGTGTTTCCTAAATAATTTTCTTGTCTTCCTCCTAAATGAGTGGTTATGATCTCAATAGAACAAGTAACATTCCTAGGACATGTCATCACTAGAAAAGAGATATCTATGGATCCTTAAAAAATAGAGACAATTGAAGGGTGTCCAAGACCAATTTCTCTGACATAAATTCATTGTTTCCTTGCATTAACTAGATATTATCATCAATTTATGAGAAACTTCTAAGTATTTTCAATCCCCATAACCAAGATAACTCGTAAATGAGTCAAGTTTTTTAGAAATAATTAATATGAGGAAAGTTTTAAAGAGATGAAGAAGAGGCCAATACTTGCACCGATTATCATATTACCAACTAGTGGGGAAGGATTTGTGATCTATAATGATGCATCTAAAAAGGGATTGTTCTATATACTCATGAAAATTGACCAATTTATGGCCTATTCCTCCCACCAATGAAATATCATTGAGAATAACTACCTAACTCATGACCTAGAATTGGATACAGTGATCTTCACGTTGAATATTTAGAGACATTATATATATGGGGAGAATTACAATATATATATGGATTATAAAAGCCTCAAGTATACATTCAAACAAAATGAGCTTAACTTGTTTCAATGGAGGTGGTTATAGATAATAAAATATTATGATTTTTCAATCCATTACCATCTAGGGAAAGCAAACAAAGTGAAAATTCCCCTAGTAGAAAGGATCTTGCAACTCTATCCATGATGAATATTTCAAGGGAACCAATCTTATTATACATGAAAGGAATGGATGTGGGAATAATAATAAGATCTTCATCTTACCTTACTCAAATAATTATTCAACCATCAATTCTTAAGAGAATTAGGGAGGCTCAAAAAGATGATAAGTTTCTATATAAGAAGGTAGGAAATATTCTGGGGTTTAGATTTACTGAAGTAATATTTATAAGGTTTGGAACCTGGATATGTATCCCATTAAAACCAAAAAAATAGGGAACTTCTGGATGATGTTCCTAGCCCATACTTCTATATTCATCTTGGAATCACTAAGGTGTATATATATTTATAGAAAATTTTCAATTGGGATAACATGAATAGAGATATTACAGAGTTTATATCTCAATTCTTGGTATACCAGCAATTCAAAGTGGAATGAAAAATGTTTAATGGTATGTTGAAATCATTTCCCATACTAGTATGAAAATGGGAAAACATAATCTAGGATATCATCATAGTACTCCCAAGGAAACCTATGGCAATAATGCCATCTAGGTGGTAGTCAATTTCCTTACCAAGTCAGTATATTTCATTACTATCAAGAAATATTCCTCTCTTAACCATTTTTCCAAGATATGAATTATATAAGTGGTAATATTTTATGGACTGCCACTCACCATTATATCTGATCAAGATCTAATGTTTACCTCACGGTTTTAGAGAATACATCTATAAGTGTGGAATATAAAAATGATATTTAACACTATTTATCATCCACACACATATGGTCATCTTGAAAGGAATATTCATACACTAGAATATATACTGAGATCGGGTTCAATGGATTTCCAAGGATGTTGGGACCAACACCTTCCCCTAGTGGAGTTCTCATTTAACAAAATTTTACATTCTATAATTCCAATGGAACCTTATGAGGCTCTGTATGGGAAGAGGTTTAAAACTCTAACATGATGGGATGAAGTTGGAAATTGGAAGATTATGGGACATGATCTTATCAAATATAGGATAAAAATGGTTCAACCCATTAAGAATTACATGAAATCCTCACAAAGTCAATAGAAAAGCTATACATGCAATCATTGATGAGACCTATAGATTGAGTTTGGTGATAAAGTGTTACTTCATATATCACCATAGAAGAAACCCATGAGTTTTGTGAATAAGGGTAAGCTTAGTCCAAGATACATCATCCCCATAGATATCCTTGATCCCATCATAGTTGTGACCTATAAACTAGCACTCCCACCTAACTTATCTCAATTAAATGACCTGTTCCATGTATCCCTCTTGGAAAATTACATACCAGAACCCTTATATGTACTGAATCCATAGGTGGTACCATTTGAGAATGGTCTTTCATATGAGGATCATCTGGTGAAGATCATAGATTATATAGAAAAAGTTTTATGAAATAAGAAAACTCACCTGGTCAAAGTGTTGTGGCTGAATCACAAGTTTAAAGAAGAAACTTCTGAACCAAAATAGGTGATGAAATATAAGTACCCTCATCTATTTTAATGTATGAAATGAAAATTTCTAGGGAAAAATTTCTAAAGGGGGGAATAATATGACATAAACATTTATAAATGAAATTCCCTTTTTGAATTAATAAATGACCTATTATGTAATGGGGTTATTAAAAACACATGAACTTATTTGATTGTATCCTATTGTATTTAAAAAATAGTTAAGAATCATAATTTTTGGTAATATAGTTGTTTTACATTGATCATATGATTAGTTTATATTATAGGTTATGATAAATTTAATTGGCATAGAAAAAAGAAGTGATATCTTTGACCAGTAGGATCATACCCTATAAATCCCATTTATCATAACTTACAAGGGATATAGAATATTTGGGACTTAACCTTGACCAATCCCAATCCAATATTCAACAACTAAAGAAAAATAAAAATCATTTATGGGAAAAGTTAAAGCTCATCGATATCATGGCCCAAACCATGTTTGTCAAACCAGCCTAAGAAAATCTCATTATCGCACATCTTACCCTTATATAATTCACTAGTTTAATAAAGGTGTATGTATCAAAACCCAAATAGTATGAATTTTCAAAATAATGATTATATTTACTCATAATTTTTTTTATTTATAAATTATTAATTAATTAGTTTGATAAATATTATTTTTTAATATGACAAAACTCAAATTGTATTTTTTTCATAATATTAAATTTCAATTAATACATTTCTTTTGATGAATTAATGAATTTTTTAAATAAATTATATTTTAATAAAATAATATTATTAAATATTATATATTAAATAAAAATGATAATATAATTTTATGAAGTGGTAATGTGATTTTTATAATGGTCAGAAAACTATTATTTTAAAAAAAATTAATAAAAAAAGAGTTTAATTAATAATTATAAATTCTCTTACTTGGTGAATTATTTGGATAAAATAAATATAATTTTTTAAATTATCATTTTAAAATTATTTAATGGTGATTTTTTATAATTTTTTTAGATAGTCAAATTTTCAGGTAAAATTTAAATATGGTATAAATATATGGTATGTATTATGAAATAATAATGACCCAAAAGTTATATAATATGTTCAATAAAATGTATCCAAGACAAAATATATATTTCACCTTTAAAAAAATGTAATTTTTAGGTTATTTTATTAATTTTATAAACCCTTTATGAATCCTCCAAAACTTTTATTAAAGATTAAGGTTTTAAAATAAAATATTAGTAAACATGACTCACTTCCACATCACCAAGGGTATTATTTTTTTATTATCAGTTAGTAGACTTATAAAATAATGAAAAACACTCCTCTTTAGAAGAATACATTATCATAACTTTGGGAAGGTTTTTTTATTACTTTGTTATATAGATTCCAAAACCTAAGTTTGGAAGATAATAAATAACTCCCCTCTCTTTTACAATATAAACTCACTAAAGATCTCATTACTATTTACTCAAAATAATTGTATCATAAAAATACTATTTTCTTTACTCTATATATCCCTCTTAAGGTTACCCCAAGCTATCTAAAAGCTCCTCCCAAGCTTTCAGAAACAACCCTCAAGGTAATGGATCCTCTCATTCTTCTCTTTATTCAAGCATCTTCTTTATGTAATGTATTTTGACTTACAATTAATTTTGTTGGGATATTATTATCCAAATACCTATTAGTGAAATTAAGATTTAAAAGTTATTATAGATCAATTTAACTCTCATTAATCCCCCCCATTATTCATTATGTACCCTTATTATACTGCCAAAACTATCCTGTTATTTCTCCATGACAAACTTTTATTTAAGAACCCTTTTTTTCTTATGCCTTTAATTCACAATTGTTCATGATTGATTATATTCTTACATGTCCCTATTACATAACTTATTATTTATAAGTGATTATATACCCCTTTCACTCTCATTAATCCTTCCCATGATTCATTATGTACCACTGTTATGCTATAGAAATTATCTTGTGATTTTTCCATGTCAAACCTTTGTATTGTGAATACCATTTTGATTTCCAACCAAGGGTATTTACCTGGGTATATCTATCCTTATTTTAATGGGTAATTATATTTATTTTTTCTACACTTCTTAATAGTGGTATTATATGAGATGAAATATGATCCTATGTTGAATGATTTATGTGGCACACTTATGCATGTATATGATATGAAAGTGACGGGTGAACCCAAAATTATATAGTGCACTAATACATTGGGTAATGTTTTGATCTTATAATACATACCGTATGAGATTAGGGGGTAAACCTAATCCACGATGGGAATTTTCCCACCATTTTATGATTTTTTTCTGTTATCCTTATCCTAAGTTTATGATTTCATGTTTAATATTGTTTTCACATTCCCATGTTTCCTTTATGTTATCATCATATTTCATTCTTTTATGATCATGTTTATAATACTCAATACATTTATGTTCTGTTTAAATGAATATTAGATAACATTTAATAATTTCATCATGTTATTATTTGTTTCTTCCCTTACTGGACTTCATTTCTCACTTCTTTTTTATGTATTCCCCCAGGTTATCCAATGCGATTTTAAAAGCAATGGAATATTATTAGCATGTTAAGGAAGTTTTTAATAATATTTTTATATCCATGTAACAAGATAATGTTTTATATACCTAATTTCCAAAATACACTAGGCTTATTTATCTTCTTTGTTGTACTAAGTTTTCTTTTATGTGATAAATCATGAAATAAAGTGTATTAAATATATGGTTTTTCATAATCTCCTTCCAACATGAATACATATGGATGATATCCAGGGTGATATTACAGAGATATATTTAGAATTATCCTAGTACTAAGGAGGCTTAGTTTCATATTTTGTTTTTTTTCCCACATCTCATAAATATGATCATTTATAAAATTCAAAAAAACGGTTTAAAATTAGTAAATTTCAATGAATGTTATATTTAGAAAATATAACATAAAATTTTGACTTATATAAATGTAAATTCATTGCATGTAAAAAAATCACCGATATAATTTTTACCTATTTCAACATTTGAAAACTATTTTTATATAGGTAAGAACCATTATTATAGGGTACACAAATGGTTCCCATGACCCTTAGGGAGTAATTCATCAGTATAGATCTATATCAATAGTTAATTAGTAACTATTGGACTAAGGAACTTGGTGTCAACTAATATCTATGGTTTTAGAAACTGCTAGTATATTCCCCCACACTAGATAGTACTAGCCATCCAGTCTCCACCTATTTCATAAAAAATATACAACCAATATATAACAACCTAAAAAAAATTATGTATTCAAATAGTCATAACATGCACTTAAAAATCATATATATTTTATACTTTATATATAATTAGTTGATAACTTGAAAAAAATCATAACACATATATACAATCAGATTTATTCATCAAACACCATCCACATGATTGTGTCATAAATATCAAGTTAGAAATATCGAGGATCAATATCTCCCTCAAGAGAACCACTAGTATCTTAGTCATCACTATCATCATCCTCATCATGAACAACATCACTGTTATAATCTCCTTTTACATATTTATCACCATCACCAATAGAGAAGTCATCACCCCAACCACCCCTTGGACTTTCATCATTATCACCTGGTGAATCATATATTGAGCACGTCATCAATATGAATGTATTAAAAATCAAAGTAGTATCTAGGGTAAATAATTGACATAATGTTTTCATAGCTTTCATAAACTCCCTAGTGACCTTTTTACTTAATTCACTCTCCTCTATGGCTTAATTTTTTTCTCTATTTCTTCTGCTTGATCCTCTTTCAACACAATTCCACCAGAGATGTTAATGTAACCTAAATTTGGATAATTAATAATAAGGATGACATTATTCCTTATTAAATATAGAAGTTTCCCCTAGTTATTTTCACCTAATATCAATCACAAATGATCATTTAGCCTAATGTTTTCATCTTTTTACACATTAAGGGCCTCCAAAGAACACTATTGACAACATAAATGAGATATTTAGTTATGAAATTAAAATTAAAATCTAAATGTAGATAAATAAAACATAAAATATTCTCTTGTTTATGTTCATTTATAGCTCTCCCATTTTTATTCATTGTACTTGGGTAAAATAATTTTGCTCATGGCACGCTCTCTTCAATGTTCGATACCGCCCGCTACAAATGACATTAAATGTAAGAAAAAATTATTCAATAATATTTCATTGTTAAAAAAACTAACCCATTATGATAAATATTTAACTAGAAAAACTAACAAATATCAAACTAAATTTCACTAAAATGAAATTTTTTATCCTCACCTAAGTGACACCAGAATCAATCAAAGAAAAAAGAAAAAAAATGGATTTTTTATCAAATTATATTTAGATTAGTTTTATTATTATTATATTAGTTAGGGTTGGAATGGTTTTATTCAATTTAGTTATATGAATTTTTGTTCATTTTGTATTGGTTTGACTAGGTTTGGGTGAGTTTAGTTTGTGTAATGACCTAAGACTTTATCAATGAAAATTCTATTCTTATAATTATTTTATATAGTATAAATAACAAAAATATAACATAGAGAACACAATATAAACATTTTAAATGAATAATGAATAATATAAGAGGTATTTGTATAAGTTAAGGAACCTATACTAATGGAATAGTAACTTGACCTTTGGAATAGTAATATGACCCCTAGGAATAGTAAACGAGACAATAGAATAGTAACATCACCTATGAAATTATAAATAAACTTTAACTATCTTATAAATGAAAATACGATATAATTATATCATAGTATATGTAAATATATGTTTCTAAATTATTAATTTAGTGTTTACATTGTTATAAAACATAAGTGTTTATTTTCAATTTTATAATAAATATAATGATTTAAAAGAAAATTTATTTTCATAAAATGTATTCATAAAATAATATTTTTGATATTATGATTATAATAATCTTTTATGAGACCTTAATTAAATTTTCAAAGTGTTATAAAATCAATTATAATTTTAAAATAAGTATTTTACTAGTAAATGAAGATTTAAATTAAAAATTAAATTTCTCATATTTAGAAAATTATTTTCATAAAATTTATTCCAAATTTTAATTCAAAATATTGAAAAATAGTTAGGATTATTTTTTGGTATTTTTCTAAAATAGTTGAATTTTTAATAAATAGTAAAATATGGTAGTTTACGGTATATATACATTATAAGTTAAATACACTATTCCTTGATTCATCGATGATGTAAGCACCATAATCTAAAAATATAATTCATTATTTTAATATATTTAGTTATAATACTCAAACTATTCATATTCTTGAGGAAAAATAATAAACTAATGAATAAAATGATGAGAAAACACCCCTCTCCTCTTCTATAAATACCACCCCTCACCACCTCTTCTCCTCACACCTCTTATGCTTTGAGGTTCATCCAAATTCTACTCAAATATATTACAAAGTCCCTACCCCACATCCAGAAATATTTTTTATCAAAAAAAGACCAAAACCAATTTCCTTAAGGAGGTTCTCGAGAATAAGGATTCAAGAGATAAAATTCCCATTGTTTTGTTTTAGTTCCTTTTCAAGTTATTTTCTTTTCTTATTATCTCCTCACTCCCCCTCCCCCCTCCCCTCATCCAAATGGTTTCATAACTCTAGTAACATACATATACTTTAATTTCATTATGCTAATGTAATAATCTATCATCATTTATTTCCCCTCTCTTTTTTTATTAAAAATGGAAAACATCATTCGTGATGTGTTAATTTATCATATTCAAGGATGACAAAGTTTTCAATTTTCACTCCATCGTTAAAGAATGCTCATAAAACCATTTTTATTTTTAAAAAATATTATAATATATATATTACATCCTATTTCATGTTCTAAAACAATTTTATGTGCATAACATTAATTAATAAAACAAAACTACTTTTTGATAACAGAAAAAACCGCCAAAATAATCTAAATGAATATCATAAACATCTTATCTAATGATTCATCATCATCCCAAATTACCAAATGACTTATAAAAAAATTAATCTTACATATGTTAATTAATAACATATAACTTCAATTATGTATAACCATTACCATTAAACATGATTTTCCATACATGTATTCAAGTAGTCGATCGTGAAACCAAGGAGATGAACACTCCCAAAAGATGAAATTGTATCTTATGACTCATCAAAAGTGCCATAAATGAACTTAAAAAAATATAATAAATAAAATAAATGTATAAAATTGTTTTAATTAATTAATTAATTGATTTAATTTGATTATCCAAGACATTAAGATCAATTGTATAACACTTTCAAACATAAGCTAAGGGTTTCTTCCCAAAGTGCCATTTTTCCTTCAGGTTACGCTTTCTCTCTCTTTACCCTAATATAACTCTTATTTATTTTTATATAATTATTCTAAATTATATGTATATGTTCCAAAATCATTTATAAATACCATTTCATCCTTATTTTTTGGTGATATACATGTTTTAATAAGGTTCCCAATCGCGTTATCGATCACGTCAAATTAGTTGTTTAGTTTATTTACTGGAATTTCAACAATATAGAAGGAACCTTAGGTCATCTCTCAATGTAGCCTTAGATAATTAATTTAAAAATATTTTTGTGATTATAAAAATATAAGTGTAATGGGATTTTTAAAAACTTGGGGTTTTATGATTTAACATGCCAAAAGAAAGAGGAAAGCGATAAAAACAAAGTGAAAGTTAACAAAAGTAATTAAACCTGATCAATCCAAGGAAATATTATGATGATCATCAATCGTCGCTTTAAGATATCGGGTTGTTATATTTTAATACCTAGTTTTTAACACCTAGAACCATAATTTTACTAGGTTAATATTAGGATACATCCTATGGTTTAGTCAGAAACACACAATTATTTATCGAATACCGCTGAGGATTAGGTGATTTTGGTTCGACTTCAGAACCAAAACTCACCAAGGAAACACACAAAGAACTCGATGCATTGTCCAAGTTTGTATGTTATTTAAATTTTTTACCATGAATTTAAATTACATGGCCATGATAGTTTTTATGTGAGTTTAATTAAACAATATGATCCACACAAACACTATAATTGAAAGAGGGAAGAAGAAGTGGTGAATGGTGTGTGAAACATCACATGAATGGGTACCCCCAAACATAATCATATGAGTTGATCATGACAAACAAGTATATAACTCAATAAAATAAGAATATAGGATGATGAAAAACAAAATAACAACATGGAATTAAAAAATATCTTTCAAATATTACAAATATGAAGCTTAGGATTTATATCATGTTCCTTCCTGGGTGATAACAACGAGTTTTGAAATCCATGGGAGGGGAGGAAGAAGAAGATGTTGAAGTATCACTTCCAATAGCCTCCAGAACATCAGGGGGTGATGATAAGACTCTTTTGGTACTCCAAAATGTCATCACCTTTCCTCATGGTCGAAATTATAAATGGGGTTCCCAATGTCTCTTTTTATAGGAAAATTAGAAGGTGGTTTTGAACACATAAATTATGTAAAACAACTTAGCCCATTGTTTTAGACCTTCAGACAGTCTTATCTCACTTTGAAGAAAACTAAAAAGTTGTATCCACACATCTTGAATATATACATTGAAAATTTTTCACCAGTTTGAAAAATATATCTCAATATATTTATAAAATACATAATGTCGCTTTTGACCTATGCTGATTTGATTCCTTAGAAAGATCAGTTCGGATGAGAATCATATAATCCGAATGGGGATCGATTTCCTTCAGATGAAATGTAACTGATTAAATTTTGTACCATACCCAAAAAATTCATCCCATTTGAATGAACGTTTTAGTATAAGTATTTGTTTTAGTCTATGGGTGTGCTTGTATTCTATGAAGATTGGCCCATTTTTCTTGGACTTCATCGTGTGCCCTCTAAATAACCTCCACCTACAATGTAATTATCAAAACAAGTAACATTTACCTTTTTAACAATGTTAAAAACAAAATAATTTAATCAAATATGAAGTGAAATTTGTTATTATACTTATAATTTTCAAAGTTTAATACATTGGTATAAGGGTGAAATAAAATAGTGAATTGTGGTATGATCACACCCCCTCACCTAAACATTTGCACTCTTGGGAAAATTATAATATCTTAATCGTGTCCCATTCCTAAATCAATGGTGTGAAAACATCCAAGATTATTTTGAAATTAAATTCATCATGTATTGTTTATGGAATCAATTTTCCTATCATTTTTCTTTTCTCACATTGTAATTTATTTAACTTCATTTGTTTACCCATGAAATATGTCGCAACCTACCTCACCTAAAAATTTTCCCCCATACCTCAAGTAACATATGAAAGTGTAGATATGCTCTTTTCCCAGATTTCATTTGATCATACCATATACTTTCCAAGATTCTCAATTCTCTACCAGCAGAAACTAGTGTGCTTCTCAAAAGGACTTCCAACAATTTGTTCTGAGGTTTAAGGGTTGGTAGGATTTAATTTTAAAAATTTAAGGAAGAAGCGGAGTGTTTAATATCTTATTTACAAAACTTGTCAAAATTCAGTAAGTGTTCACAATGAATGTACACACTCAACCCCTCACAAAGTTTATTACCTCCAACTCACTATCCCCATTGTCCATTTGTGTGGCTCACAACCATGCAGTGAATAATAATGAGTAAACATCCTCTTATATAAATTTTATTCTTTTTTTATACTTTTTTCATTGTAAAGAATGATTTTTTTTAATATAAATTTTTTTTAGATAAATAGGGAAACGTGTGTAAAATAATGATGCAATATGGGTTGTAAACCAATTACCCAAGGAAAATGTAGGAATCTTTTATATCAATCCATAATAATGATTCTCTCCCTAGAATTCCCATGGAAACACCCTCTTACTCACACTTGCTGAAAATAAAATAAGAATATACACAATAGATGTGTAGGTAAGGATAAATTAGCTTGTAATGTGGCTACCTAACAGGCATTTCATGGTTTCTAAGGGTTAAGAAGGATAAAATGTTAAGGTGTCCAAAAATAGAGGTTAATTGTACAAAGGGATTTTCAATTAATGATTGTATCTATCATGAATGTATCATAATTGAATATTATGGATTCAAATAGAATCAAGATAATCTATAGTTTCTCTTCATGACTCGAGACTTTCAAGAAAATGATTAAAAGGAAGAATATACAATAAATGGCTTCGAATATCTCTCATGTAAGGGATTAAACTATTGGCCAGTGCTAATGAGGTATGGGATTAAAAAATTCATTAAACACATAAGAATGATTTTAAAATACAAATTCTAGAAAAAGATTCCATATCAACATTCATTTAACAAAACAATTTCCCAAAATAATGTAATTTTCCACAAAATCGACTCAATCATGAAAAATGGTTTTGGATATTCTTTTTAAGATAATTTTTTATCTAAATACACAAAATAAAGAAAAATAAATCAAAAATGAAAATACATTTTTTCTTTTTTTCTTTTTTTCTTTTTGTTTTGATTTTTTATCCTAATTATGACATGTCACCCTCTCCCACACCTAAAAATCACATTGTCCTCAATGAAAGTATTATAAATAAATAGACTAGTAAATAAAGATAGGGAGAAGGGATAGTCTACTAAGTAGTGTCATATATGGCATCTATTAGTTGGATTTACTCCACAAGATTCTTTGGGAAATCCTCATAGAAATTTTTTAGCCTCTTCTCATTGACAATAATCCTATGTACACTCTTCTTATGCAAAACCTATATAGCAAAAAATGGGTAAAAATTTGTAACAGTATTAGGACCGATCCATCAAGAATGAATATTACCTAGGTGGAGTATTAGCCTGGAATTATATATGAGAACCATATCACTAATATGAAACTTTTTCTCATGAATCATCCCATCATGGATTACCTTTGTTTTCTCTTTATAGATTCAAGAGTTCTCATATACATCACACCGAATTTCTTCCAACTCCTAAATCTGCAACTTCATATGTTCACCTACATCTGAGATATTCATATTACATTGTTTGACATCCCAATATGCATGGTGATCTACCTTCAATGGGAGGTGACAAGCCTTTCCAAACACAATCCTATATGGTGAAATTCTTATTGGGGTTTTAAAATTTTTACGGTATGCCCAAAGTGCATCATCTAAGCGGAAACTCCAATCTTTCCTATTGGGTTCTACCATTTTTTCCAAGATTTGATTAACTTATTGATTTTATATTTCTATTTGTCCATTAGTTAGGGGGTGATATGTTGTGGAGAAATTATGAACAACCCCATACTTATGAAGCAAATTTTTCATGTTTCAATTGCAAAAATGTGAACCCTAGTCATTAAGAATAAATATCAGCAAACCAAACCTACTAAAAATCTAGGACCTCACAAAATCAACAATCACTCGAGAGTCATTAGTCCCAGTGGCCTTTTCTTCACCCATTTAGATACATAGTCAACAACCAATAATATGTACACAAAGCCAAATGAATTTAGAAAATTCCCTATGAAGTTAATGCCCCATGCATAGAAGATCTCACAAAATATTATGGGATGTTGGGGAATTTCATTCCTCTTATAGATATTCCCTGTGAATTGACATCTAGTACATGACTTACAAAACCAATGGGAATCTCTATACAATTTTGTCCAATAAATACTTGAGTGGAAGACTTTTTAAGTTGTACGTTGAGAGCCAAAGTGGCCCCCACAAGTCAGAGTGTGGCAGAAGGTCAAAACAAAGGTGAACTCATGGTCAGGGACACACTGAAGAACAACATGGTCAATACAAATTCTCCACAAGTAAGGTTCATCCAAAATGTACACTTGAGAATCATGATTATGTCTCTGGGATTGTGAAGTTCTAAAATCATTGGTGACCCTAGATGTTGCTAAAAAGTTGACAATGTCCGCATAATAGGGGGTAATGTCCACAACATCACAAAGGTTCTCATGAGGGAAGAATTCTCCAATGGGAAGGGGTGAGACAACAAGATGGTCCATTGGTGGGTAAATCATACTAATGTGGTCAGCTACCACATTTTTCACTCCTCTTATATCTCTAATCTCAAGGTCAAACTCTTAGAGGAGGAGCATCCACCAAAAGAGGTGGGGATTTGATTCAGGTTTCTTTAGGAGAAAACAATGGGAAACGTGATCAGAAAAGACAATGATTATTTACCCAACAAGATATTAATGGAATTTTTCCATGGAAAAACAATATAAATAAGTTCTTTTTTAGTGGTTGTGTAGTTTTTCTAGGCAGGTTCAAGGATATGTGAGGCACATGCAATGACATGAGGAGCTCTCTCAACCCATTGTGATAAAACTTCCCCACCTACAAAGTTAGATGAATCACACATAATCTCAAAGGGGAGATCCCACCTTAGTGGTTGGATGACGGGAGGTGACTTGAGACTCCTTTTAGTGAATTGAAAGCATCCTCGCATTTTTATCAAACACAAACTAAGAATCTTTTTGTAATAACCGCAACAAGGGAAGTTCAATATTACTAAATTCTTTAATGAATCAGTGGTAAAACCCAGTATGACCCAAGAAATATCGCACCTCCCGAACAAATGTTGGATATGGAAGGGTTGAAATTAATTCAATTTTTTATGTATCCACTTGAATTCTCTCTTTTGAAATAACATTCCCAAGAACTATCCCATGTTCAACCATGAAATGGAATTTCTCATAATTTAATACAAGATATTTTTCTATGAAATAAAAGAGGATAAAACCTAGATGTGATAAACATTAATCAAAGAATGTTCCATAAACTGTGAAATCATCCATAAAATATTCCATGAAATTCTCAAGGTACTCTAAAAAATATACTCAACATACAATACTGAAAAGTACCATGAACATTACATAGACCAAGTGGAATCGTTCTATATGAAAATGTGCTGAATGGATAGGTAAATATTGTCTTTTCTTGATCCTCAGGGGCCATATGGATTTTGAAATAGCCCGAATAGCAATAAAGGAAAAAATAATGAGACTTACCAGTCAATCATTCTAACATATGGTCAATAAAATGTAGAGTAAATTGGTCCTTCCTTGTGGATTGATTCATTAAACAGTAGTCAATACAGACTCACCAACTATTTTTCACATGTGTTGGAACCAATTAATTTCTTTCATTAGACACTACTGTTATTCCAGTTTTTTAGGCACAATTAGAATTGGGCTAATTCATTTACTATCAGATATAGGATAAATGGTCCTAGAAGTAAGTAATTTACTGACTTCCAATTTTACCACTTCAAAGAGAGTGAGATTCAATCAGTATTGAGCCTTCCTTGTGGGATTGGGCTCATAATCCAAAAGTATATGGTGCATACAAATGGATGAGCTAATCCTAAGAATATCAGCCAATGTCTATCCTATCACCTTTTTACACTCTCTCAAAAGATCAAGCATATTTGATTCCTAATGTTGAGATAGTTTATTAGAAATAATGATGGTAAATTGGTTAATACCATAAATATAAGAATATTTTAAATTATATGGAAGTGGTTTTAATTCCAACACCAGGGGTTTTTGGATTTAGGGAGGGGATTTAGGGTTATTGGGGTCCATGAAACTGTCTATCTGCTCATTTTTATTCTATAAAGATAGAGAATCTATTGAAATGATATTTTTAGAATCATCGATGGTCATGGGTACCTCATAATGAACACACACATCAATTAATGCACAAAATTTACACTTTTCAGAACCTACACAACACTCAAAACATGAATCAAATCTCAAATCATCCAAAGGTGAAGAATATTAAAATGAATCAGAGTATGGTTAATGGAGAGAATTTTGTGTGTTTTTGTGTATCATTTGAGATCACTTCCATCGAATAGATAAGAAGAGTGGAGTTTTCTTTAATGAGGTGTTTCATAGCCTCAAGGATATTAAAACTTACCTTTTCTCCATCAAACTCCCTGGATTGTGTACCATTGTGAATGTTGATGATCATCTTTTCTATTTTGAGGAATAGCCTCCCAAGTATGATAGGGGCATGTCCTTGGGTTCGGGTATCCTCCATCTCAAAAATGTAGATGTCAGTAGGGAAGATGAGATTATTCACTTTTACAAGGACATCCTCGACCACTCTTGATGGGTGTGTTGTTATCTGGTTTCCAAGTTGCGCTATGATTCCTATCGGTTGAATCTCTCCAGCCTATAGAGAATTGTACACAGACTTAGGAATTACTTTAATTGAATCACCTAAATCTATCATAGCATCTAAAAATAGTGTCTCCCCTATGGTGCAATGTATCGTGAAAGTTTCTAGATCCTTTCACTTGGTTGGAATTTCTAGTTGAATCAAGGATGAGACATTCCTTCCCAGGTTGACTCTCTCATTCCCCTTCAATATCTTTCTATGGGTGAAAATCTCTTTAAGAAATTTTTCATATCAATGGATTTTTTTAATGGAATCCAATAAAGAAATGTTAACTTGCACCATTTTAAATGTATCCATTATTTCTTTGTCAATGTCATTATTAAAATTCTTTTTAGATTTAGAGATTCTTTAGGGGAAAGGAAGAGGAATGGATTGTTCATGGGAATCCTCAATGATAATTGGTTTACCCTTTTGGTTTTTCTTTTATTAATTGGAATAATTTATGGGTGGAGAAAGAGTGTTTTCAAGAGGGGTACATAACTATTGTGTAGAATCAAAATAAGGATAATCTTCTTTACCACTATGAAGTTTAATTTCACAAACATTACCTTTTTCATTCGGATTAGCAATGGGTTGGGATGGTATTTGTCCAGAATCTTGCATGTTGATCTTACTAATAGTGTTTTCCAATTGTCCCAATTGAGTTTGTAGGTCTTGAATAGCTGATTGTGTGGTATGTTGGAACTAGTGGTTTTGGAATGCCATTTTCTTCACAATGTTCTTGAGGCCTAGTTTACATTTAGGAGGATGATGATATTTCCTAGAAGTTTAGGGGTAAGAATATTTCATACCTTGGCCTTGTTGATACCAATTTTTCTTAGGGTAGCTTGGGTTTCCTCCTTGTTGGTACTGTGGTTGTGCTTCCCACCCAGGGTTTGGATTTTTCCTAAATGGTTCTTTCTTGAAGGGTGTTGCTTGATGAAAACGTCTCCCTAGGAATAATTCTACAAAAGTCTTATATAAATCCTGAAGTTGAAGGAATTGGTCGAAAAATGAGTGTTATCAGAGAAAATACCACAATGTAATTGAATAGAAGATGAGTGTGAGTTACCTTGTGCTTGAGCTAATTGTATTATAAGGGTTTGAATCTCATCAATCTTGTTATCAACCCTTTTTTCTAGAGATGAATTACTTACCTCATAAACTCCTTGGGTTGGTGAAACTGCTCGTGTACCAAATTTTTGTGCATTTTGATCCATGTTGGCTATTAAGTCATGAGTGGCGAAAAGAGTTTTATCAAGTAGGGAACCACTAGCCAAAGCATCAATCATTCCACAATACATGGGGATAAGTCCCTCAACAAAGTATTTAATAAGCAATTGTTAACTAATTTGGTGGTGGGAAAAACTTGAGAAAAGTCTTTTGAATCTCTTCCAATATTCATGAAGGGTCTCTCCTTGTGAATGCCTAATTCCACAGATTTATTTTCTAATTGATATAGTTTGGGAGGTAGGGAAGAACTTCTCTAGAAATATTTTTTTAAGGTCATTTCATCCCCAATTGTGTTTGGAAAATAGTATAGCTAGTCTTTGGATACACCATTAAGGGAGAATGGTAAGGCCCTAAACTTGATTCGGTCCTCAGACACATTTGGGTGTTTCATGGTGGATCACTTTATGTGAAACTCTTTGAGATGTTTGTGAGGTTCATCACCAGGAATACCATGGATTTTGGGAAGTTGTTGGATGAGGCCTGATCTTAGCTCAATGTTTTCCACTTCTTCGGGATATTGGGTGTATACAGGTTGGTACTCTACATTCAGGGTGGTCATTTCTTTTAAGGTTCAAGCATGTAAAAATAGTTATTTATTTTTTTTACTTGAATTTATGTAGTATAGAAGGAACATTAGGTCATCTCTCAATGAATCCTTTGATCATTAATTCAAAAATATGGTTGTGATTATAAAAAGATATGTGGAATTGGATTTTGTAAAACTTGGGGTTTTATGATCTAATATGAAAAAAGAAAGAGGAAAGCGATAAAAACAAAGTGGAAGTTAACAAAAGTAATTAAACATGATCAACCCAAAGAAATATTGTGATGCTCATCCTTCATCTCTTTAATAGATAGGGTTATGATATTTTAATCCCTAGTTTGTGAGTGAAGTGTCATTTCAATTTCATGTTTAAATTCAAGAAACTTTTATTTTTCTGACCGGGTTATGAAAATAAGTTGTGAAGTTTTTTTTTACTTTCTATGATTTAAGATAGATAAAATAAAATAACTTAATAAGGTAAGAATTAGAAAATAAAATAGGTTTTCATACTACATAATGATAAAGTTTGAGAATAAGGAGAGAGAGAGATACAGAGAAACAACACACAAAAACAAACAAAAATAACGACAAAAACCCAAAACAACAATAATAAAATGGGGTGGGATATTGAAAATAGTACTAATTAAGAAGTAAAATAAATAAATAAAAGTAAATAAAAAATAAAATGATATTGGAACCCTGAAAATGGTGCCAAAATTTGATCATATTTTTTAGCGTGTCAAATTAGTTGTTTAGTTTTTTTACTAGAATTTATGTAGTATAAAAGGAACCCTAGGTCGTCTCCCGATAGAGCGTTAAATCATTAATTCAGAAATATAGTTGTGATTATAAAAATGGAATTGGAATGGAATTTTTTAAAACTCTGGGTTTTTTGATTTAATATTCCAAAATAAAGTTGAAATTGATAAAAACATAGTGGAAGTTAACAAAAGTAATTAAACATGATCAACCCAGGGAAATCTTGTGATGATCATCCTTCGTCACTTCATGAGATAGTGTTATGATATTTTAATCCCTAGTTTGTAACATCTAGAACCCGAATGTTACTAATTTTATACTAGGATACCTAATAGGGTTTGGTCAGAAACACACAATGATTCATCAGATACCACCGAGGATTGGGTGATTTGTGTTCGACTTCATAACTGACACTCACCAAGTCAACACACGAAGAGATAAATGTGTTATCCATGTTTGTATGTTATTTAAATTTTATACCAATACTTGAAATTACATGGCCATGATAGTGTTTATTTGATTTCAATTAAACAATATGAAACACACAAACATTACAATTGAAAGAGGGAAGAAGAAGTGGTGAATGGTGTGTGAAACATCACATGAATGGGTACCCCCAAACATGATCATGTGAGTTGATTGTGACATACTAGTACATAAATAAATAAAATAAGAATATAGGATAATGAAAAACAACATAAAAACCTATAATTAATAGTATCATTCAAATATTATAAACATAGAGCTTGGGATTTACATCACATTCCTCCCTAGGTGAAAATAAGGAGTTTAGAAATCCCTAGGAGGAGAGGAAGAAGAAAATGTTGTAGTAGCACTTCCCATAGACTCCAGAACGTCTAGGGATTATGAGAAGACTCGTTTGGAACTCAAAAATGGTAGCACCTTTCCTTCTTATCGAACTTCTAAATGGGGTTCCCAAGGTCTCTTTTTATAAGCAAATTGGAAGGTGGTTTTGAGCACATAGATTGTGTAAAACCAATTGTCCCATTGTTTTCAACCTCCAGAAAGCCTTATCTCACTTTGGAGAAAACTAAAAAGTTATATCCCCATATCTTGGATATCTAAACCAAAAAGTTTTCAATATTTGGACAACTACATATCAATATATTTATAAAATATAGAACACTGATTTTGACTTCTACAGATTTGATTCCCTGGACAGGTCAGTTTGGATAGAAATTGTAGGGGCTGAATGGGGATTGAGTTCCTTAAAATGAAATTTAGACCATTAAATTTTGTTACATCCCAAAAAAATTCATCCCATTTGGATTCACGGTGTAGTAGAAGTATGTATTTTAGTCCAAAAGTGTGCTTGTATTCTGTGAAAATTGGCCCATTTTTCTTGGACTTCATCATGGGCCCTCCAAATCACCTTCACCTATAATGCAATTATAAAAACAAGTAACATTATCCTTTTTAAAAGTCTTAAAAATAACATAATTAAATCAAACATGACTTAAATTTATTATTATACTTGAAATTTTGAATACAAAACCAGTTTAATACATTGGTCTAAGGGTGAAATAAAACAGTGAATCGTGGTACGATCAGTACACTTATCAATTCTTCCAGATAATTAAGCTCGATTAAAGTGAAGTTACGAAATTTTTACCCATTTCCAAGTACCTTCCATAATATATTTTAATCCACCATTGTTTTTATAAAATAATTATTTTTATCATGAAAAAATACCTTTGTTTATTTCTGGTTTTATGAAAAACAAATATGCCTTTTTCACTTTAAAATCTCTTTAATATTTTCCTTAAACCACACTAAAATGTTTCATTTAAAAAGTTTCTTATAAACTTTTTTTACATTTTTTCACTTAAATTGGACATAATTTATCAATAACCATGCCAATTTTACTATATGAATTTCTATTTATGATTTAAATCCCTTCTTTCATGGACACAATTATGATATTCCTTTTTTTGTTCCTTATAACATGATTATGATACCCAATTATTTCCATTGATGACACTTATATTTGATTCTTCATGTGGCACACATATGCATGAACATGTTATGATGTGTGCACCCAGATAGCGCTCCAATGCATTAGGTAATTTTTAGTCTCATGAGAGGTCATGTTGGGATAGGGAGTGAACCTGATTCCTTTATGGGACTTTGACCACCACATGATATAGTCTTGGAAGATAGCCTTGAATTATGTTTATGTCATGTTATATGATGTTTCCACATTTATATGATGTAATTTTAATATGTTCCCATGTTATACATGTTATTCTTCCTTATTTTTATTCATGTTCCATGCCTTTATTTCATTAGGTTATTACTTATAACCCATGTGCTATGTTTTATTCCTATTCTTATTAACTTAATGGGATTTTAAGCTCATCCCTTTTACTTAGGTATTCCCCAAGTTATCCTATGTAAATGTAAGAGCTCAATAGAAGTTAAGAGATCATTACATATATTAAATAAAATATTTTTTTAGTTTGGTTTTAAGGTTTCAAATTTTGTAGTTAATCTTTCAAAGACACAAGAATTTATGATCCTTAGTAGTATTTTATGGCTAATTATGCTTAAAATAATGTAATAATAAGTTTAAAATAAAAGGGTTTTTATAGTTGGTATCATAGGATGGTCTAGTTATTTTTGGAGAGTAGGAATAGATCACTTTATTAATAACCCTAGGTATAATTCTATCACCATGGATAACGTAGATTGAAATTTAGGGTATCACAAATTAGGATATAAATTTCATTTAAAAGTTTATCCTTCTATGTTCAATGTTTTTTATATTCTTATTAGCTAAGTATTAAATCCCCATAATTGTACATTACTTTTCTTAGTTAATGGATGGAAATAGAATAACTTGTGAAAATAATTAATTTGATAGGAAATGTGATTATTTTCCTAATGATATGCCAAATATGATGGGAACGGGTGCTCAAAAGTTCATGAAATTACTTTCTCAACTAGATCAAGTTATGAATAATAAATTAAATCATGTGGAATTCTCTCTTTATCCTAAGAGATATAAAGTTTTGGTCAAATCATTCATGTGTCAAAAGCCTCCTATGTTTACCAAATCACATTATTCCCTCCTTAAAAAATAATGGATTAACTCCATTGAGAAAATATTTTTTGTCTTCTAGTGCTCAGAATAAGAGAGAATTGTGATGACAATTTATCATTTTAATGGGGAAGATGATCAGTGGTGGAAACTGATCAAGAACATAAAGTTCGAAGAGGATATAGATTTCATAGAATATGAATACTTCAAGAAAATTTTTTCCAATAAATATTTTCCATGAACCCTCTATCTTAAGATGGAAAGGGAGTTCCTCATACTGAATCAAAACTATGATGAGTCTATTAGGCCATATGAAACAGACTTTATATAGATTTTACGATACACCTTAGGATTTTTCATGAACACTAAAAGCAAGGTGTTTCACTTATTTAACAGAATAAAGATGAGTCTAAAAAAATCATTGGTGATTCAAGACTTTGAAAACTATGAGGATATTTTCAGTTGTTCCCTTAAGGTTAAAATGTAGATTCAAGACTCTTAGTGGTATCATGGGCACCGGGACAAAATTCAAATAACGGTGTTTAATATGGGTAGATCAATAGATAAATTCCATGATATAAAGAAGACCCAACATCCCACATGTTCAAAGTGTGGGAAGAAGCATCCTATAAACTTATTAAAGGGGACCAAGATATGTATAAAATGTGGAAGATAAAGGCCTATAGAAAATAATTGCCAAAGGGATATAAAGAATCCCACTAATAAGGAAGAAGAAATGAAGGTTCATATAAACACACATCATGTAGTCCAGTGTTTCAACTGCAAGGAACATAGGAATTATGCAATACATGACCCTAAGCTAAGGTTTATTAGTGGTAATCAAAAAAACAGCCACAAAGGAAACAAGGAAGGTCGTTTGTTATCACTACTACTGAGGGGAGACCCAAATACTATTAGGTGATAGGTAATCTAGTTATTCATTAAAGAGTAATGAACTTACTATTTTATTTTGTTTCTCTACATTCTTTCATATCTTTAAAGTTTAGTATAACTATTCAATTTCCACCTCAAATTTTAGAGGTTAAGTTTTCTATGAGAATAGAAAATGGGTAAATTATTGCATCCAAATTATATAACACCTCCCCAATTAATGGTTATGGACTAAACCTCCTATAAAATCTTGTCTTACTTCCTTTGGTGTAGTTTGATTCTATATTGTGTATGGATTGGCTATCATTATACAAAGACAACATAAAATATAGGTAAAGGGATATCACTCTTCACATCCCAAAGAATCCTCCAATTATATACAAGTGTAAGGAGGTGGATGAATATTTATCAGAATCATTATCTCAATTTTGGATATTTCTTCCTTATGAGCAATCATATCTACCTCAAATGATTGTTACAAATGAGAGGATCATTCTTGAAGACATTCTCATCCTTAGGGATTGAACTGATGTATTCCTTGAAGAATTTTCTAGTTTTCCTCATAATCAAGAGGTTGAGTTCTCAATTGAACTTATTCCTATATCTCTTCCTATATCAAATACACCTTATAAAATAGACACCATTGATCTGGAAGAACAAAATATGTAGTTACATAAGAATTTGGAAAAGTTTTTTATATACCTAAGTGCTACGTCATGAGGTGCACCAGTCATCTTCATCAAGAAGGAGGATGGAACAATGAACCTATGCATTGACTATTGTGATCTGAATAAAATCATGATAAAGAACAAGTATCCCCTTAAAAAATATATGGCTTGTTTGATCAACTTCATGGGGCCAATTATTTACCAAAAGGTGGACATTCATTTGGGATATCACTAATTAAAGGTGATGAAGGAATATATTCCCAAGACTGTCTTTAAAATGATGAATAAACACAATGAGTTCATACTGATTCCATTAGGACTCACTAATTATATATCAATATTCATAGTCTTAATGAATATAGTGTTTAGAGATTACCTCAAAAAAAATTGGTAATATTTTTTAAGATATTATGATATACTCTAAGAGAAACGAGGAATATTTGGATTATTTGAATATTGTGCTAAAGAATATGTGAAGTGATAAGCCATGTGAAAAGTATAGTAAATGTGATTTTGTCATGGAGGAATTATCATTCTTGGGGCATGTTATCAACATCAAATAAATATATGTGGACCCTTCTAAGACAAACAAAATTAAAGAGGGGCTGTAATTGAAATTTTTATATTCCTTGGTCTAGCAGGGTAGTATAATGATTTGTGAATAATTTATCATGATTTTAAAAACCCAATTACCAATATTAATTAGAAGTTATAAAAAAATTGGACCAATGAATGTTAAGACTGCTTTAAAGAGTTGAAAAAGAGACTTATCACTACACCAGAGCTCATACTACCAACAAGTGGGGAACTCTTTGTGGTGTAAACCAATGCTTTAAAGAAGGGATTAGGCTATGTGTGTATGAAAAATGATAAACTTATAGCCTACACCACAAGGTAGTTGAAAATTCATGCGAAAAACTATCCTAGGCATGATTTCGAGTTGGCAGTTGTGATCTTCATGTTGAAAATCCAACAGCATTATCTTTATGGGGAGAAGAGGGAAATATATACTGATCACATGAGTCTAAAATATATATTCACACAGAAGGGGATAAATATATTCCAATAGAGATGGTTAGACTTCATCAAGGATTATAATTGATCAATCCACTTCCATACTTGTAAGTAAAATAAGGTTGTAGATGCTCTAAGTAGAAAGGATATTGCGACTTTATCAATGATGAGAATTGAGGAGGATCCAATATTCTTAGAACTTAAAAGGATAAACGTGGTAATGGTTTTGGAAGGAACATCATAAATCCTTTCTCAAATTATTTCTCAATCATCCCTCATGGATAAAATAAAGGATGCTCAAATAAATGATATGGAAATTCCGAAAAATGTTGAAGCTATCAGAAATGGGAAATCATCATAGTTCCAAATGGATGATGAATGAGTCATGAGATTTGGTTCATGATTATATGTGTAATCATATCCATATATAAAGAAAGATCATATAAATGACACACATAACTCAACCTTATCCATTTACCCAGGGAGTAAAAAGATGTATTGAAATCTCTAAGAAAACTATTGGTGGGACAATATGAAAAAGAAGATCCTGGAATATACATCAAAGTGTCTGGTATGTCAGAAAGTGAAGGAAAAAAGACAAAAATATAAGGGCATGATATAACCATTACCCATACCAACATGGACATTGGAAAACATCATCATGGAATTTTTCACTGAACTTCTAAAGACATCCAGATAAAACAATTATATATGGGTTTTTGTGGATCATCTCACAAAGACAGCTTACTTTATCAAAATTTTAGAGGAATTGTCACTAGATCAACATACATATATATACATCAGAGAAGTGGTAAGGTTTAATGGAGTAACACTATTTATTATATCTGATAAAGACCAAAAATTCACCTCCAAGTTCAGGAAAAGCCTCCGAAAATTCTCTAAACACTAAGTTAAACTTCAATATGACCTATCATCCTCAAACGGATAGCCAATATGAATGGACAATTAAGACACTCAAAGACATGTTGAGATAATGTTCTATGGACTTCAAGGGAGGATGAGACCAACCTATACCTCTGGTCGAGTTCTCCTACAATAAAATTTTCCACCCGAGCATCTAAATGAATTCATATGAAGCCCTTTATGGGAAAAGATGCAGAACACCAGGATGTAGGGATGAAGTCAGTGAATGTAAGTTGTTCATAACTTAAATGGTTGAAGAAATGGTGGAAAAGGTGAAAACCATTCAGAAGTACATCAAGGAAGCCCAAAGTCAATAGAAGATTTATGAAAAAAATTGTCGATCGGACCTAGAGTTTAAGTTTGGAGACATGGTATTCCTCTATATATCTTCATCAAAGAGAATCATGAGAATTGGGAAGAAAAGAAAGCTGAGTCCCAAGTACAACACCCCCTTCTAGATTCTCGATCATGTCAGAGTTATGTCCAATCGACTAGCACTTCCACCTACCATGTATCCAGTACAAGATTTATTCCATCTAACCCTCTTGAGGAAGTACATTCTAGATCCCTCACATGTACCAAATTCCAAGGTGGTATAGTTGTATAATGATATCTCTTACAAGGAGTATCCAGTGAAGATATTGGATCATAGAGATAAAGTTTTATGCAATAATTCTACTCACCTGGTCAACGTACTATAGCAGAACCATAACTAAGAAGAGGAAACATGGGAACCATAGGAAGTTATAAAGGAGAAGTACCCTCACTTATTTTCACCATAGTTTTTAAAATGAAATTTTGAGGGAAAAAATTCATAATGGGGGAAGAATGTAACGACCCAAAATTTTATCAATGAAAATTATCTTCTTATAATAATGTTATATAGTATAAAAAGATAAAAACACATATAGAACATAATAAAAACTTTATAAATGAATAATTAATGAAATAAGAGGTATTTCTATAAATTAAGGAATCTATACCAATGGAATAGTAACATGACCTATGACATATAATGTGATCCTTGTGAAAAATAAACCAAAAAATAAAATAATAAACTCACCTAGGAAAGTATAAATAAAATTTATCCATATTATAAATGAAAATACGATATAATTGTATCATTATATAAATAAATAAATATTTTAGAAATTATTAATTAAGTGTTGGTATTTTTATAAAACATAAGTGTTTATTTTCAACTTTATAATTAATATAATGCTTTAAAAGAAAACATATTTTCATAAAATTTATTCATAAATTAATTTTTTTTCTTATTATTATAAGATAATCTTATGACACCATAATTAATTTTTCAAAGTGTTATAAAATCAATTATAATTTTAAAATCGATATTTTCCAAGTAAATGATGATTTTAATTAAAAATTCAATTTATCATATTTATAAACTTATTTCATAAAATTGGGCCCATTTTTTAATTATACACATCGAAAAATGGTTAGGGTGAATTTTTGGGATTTCTCTAAAATAGTTGAATTTTTGTGAATAGTAAAATATGGTAATTTACAATATATATACATTATAAGTTAAATGAACTATTACTTTAGTCATAGATGATGTAAGAACCATAATCTCAAAATATCCGTCATTATTTAAATATATTTAGTGATAATGCTCAATATATTCATATTTTTTAGGAAAAATAATAAACTAATGAATAAAATAATGAGAAAACACCCATCTTCTCCCCTATAAATACCACCCCTCAACAGGTCTTTTTCTCACACATCTCATGATTTGAGCCTTGTAAAAATTCTAATAAAATATCTTACCAAGTCCCTTCTCCATTTCCAAGAGCCTTTGGTTTCAAAAAAAGAACAAAACCAATCCCCTTAAAGTGGTTCTCAAGAAGATAGATTCAAGAGGCAAAATCATCGTTCTTTTCTTTTAATTTCTTCACAAGTTATTTTTTTATTATTATCTCCTCACCTCCCCTCATCCAAATGGTATTATAAATCCAATAAAATATATATACTATAATTTTATTATACTAATGGAATAATCCATCATCATTTATTTACCCTCTCTTTTTGTATTAAAAATGAAAACATTATCTGTGATGTGTTAATTTTTCACATTCAAAGATGACATAGTTTTAAATTTCAATTATCTACTTAAAGACTTCTCATAAGACCATTTTATGGTTAAACTAGATTATAATATATTTATTACAACCTGTTTAATGTTCTAGAACCATTTTATAAACATAATATTAATTAATAAAACATAACTATTTTGTAATGATCGAAAAAACACCAAAATAATCTAAATGATTATCACTAATGTCTTATCTAATGATTCATCCTCACCCAAATTAAAAAATTACTTATATAAGAATTTAATATTAATGATTTTAATTAATAACAAATAAGTTCAATTTTGTAAAACAATTCTTGTTTTACATGATTTTCCATACATGTATACAAGTAACTAATCATGAAAACAATGGAAACAAACACTCCCAAATGATGAAATTGTATTCTATAACACATAAAAAAGGATAAAAATTAACTTAATAAAATTATAATAAAAAAATACATGTATAAAATTTTATGAATTAATTAATTAATGTAATTAATTTAATTATCCCGGACATTAAGATCAAGTGCAGAACACTTTTGGACATAAGGTAAGGGTTTCTTCCCAAACCCCCATTTTTCCTTCAGGTTACACTTTCTCTCTATTTACCCTAATGTAAATATTATTTATTTTTATATAATTCTTAAAACTTATATTTATAATTTCCAATTTCCAAAATCATGTATCCAGGTCATTTATTCCCTCTTTTTTAGGGATATACATGCTTTAATAAGGTTCCCTTCTCAATTATTCCCAATAAGCAAGCCTGATTAAAGTGAAATTCTCAATTTCTTACCCATTTTCATGTATCATCCATAATATGTGTTTAGAAACCATTATTTTTCTAAAATAACTCATTTTATCATGAAAAATACTTTTTTCATTTCTGGTTTTATGAAAACAAATATTCATTTTTCCCATTAAATTCACTTTAATATTTTACTTAAACCGCACTAAAATTTTTTGTTTCTAAAGTTTATTAAACAATTTTTTTACATATTTACACTTCAATTGGATATAATTTATCAATATATATTCCAATTTAACCATATGAATTTCATTTATGATTTAAATTTATTCTTTCATGGAAACCATTATGATATTCCTTTTTTTATGCCATATGACATGATTATGATACCCAATTCTTTCCATGGGTAACCCTTATGTATTATTATTCATGTGGAACACATATACAGGATCATGTTATGATGGGTTCACCTAGATATAACTCTAATTCATTAGTTAATGTTTAGTCTAAAGATATGTCATGTTGGGACAGGGATTGAACTTGATTCCTTTATGGGACTTTGTTTTCCAGGTGATTTAGTCTTAGAATTTAGCCTTGACTCATGTTTATGTCTTGTTATATAATGTTTCTACACTACTATGATTTCAGGTTTATATGTTACCATGTTATACATGTTATTATTCTTTATTTTTATTCATGTTCCATGACTTTATGTTATAATTTTATGACTTCTAACCCATGTACTATGTTTTATTCCTATACTTATTCTCTTACTGGGATTTCTAGCTCATCCCTTTTGTACATTTATTCCCCAAGATATCCTATACAGATTTAAGATCTCAATTGAAGTTAGGATCTTCTTACATAGATTAAATAAAATATGTTTTTAGTTTTTTTTTCATGTTTTAAAATTATGTACCTAATCTTTCAAAGAGTCTACACTTTATGATCCTTGGTTTTATTTTATGGTTAATTGTGCATAAAACCATGTAATAATAAGTTTAAAAATCTTGGGTTTTTATGATTAGAGTAAAAATTATTTAGGTTAATTTTCTAATCCTATATATAATTCCTTTTTTTGGTTTAGTTATGAATATAACAAATCAGTTCAGTTTAGTTTTGGTTAATAGGATTTATTTTAGTTTATAGTAGTTCGGTTCAGGTCAGTTTTGAATTGTTTATTTTGGTTTGGTTCAATTTATAGTTGTTTTGAATTTTTTAATTCAAGTACTATTTGGAAGTATCGATTAAATTAAATTTCATTCGATTTAGTTCAATTTTACTCATTTTGGTTTCATTCAATTTGATTTAATTTTACTGTGGTTAAATTCAATAAAATATGATTTTGACTATTTTAATACATATTATCTAAATTTAGCCCAGTTAAGATTTCATTGTATTTTGTTAGTTTTTATTTAATTTTATTCATATTATATTGGTTTAGATTTATTATGGTAATTTTGTTCTATTTTGGTTAAATTTAGTTTTGTTATATTTTTTTTTATTGATTCAAGTATGGATAGTTATGTTTTTTTATATTTATTTTCATTATACTCCCACTAGTTTAGTTAGTGTTTATAGTTTTGATGTTTATATATTAATATTAAAATAATTTATTTAAAATATTTTATGTTAATATTAATTAAAATTATGTACATGTTCATATAGTTTAGAGTTTACATGTTTACCTGTAAACAATTCATATGTTAACATGTTAATATAGTTTATATTTTTTAACATTTATATTTTATTATTATAAAATATATTTTCATTTTTATATGTTAATATTAAGTCACGTTATTTACACTATATAAACTGAAATATTTAATGATTATATCGAACTTTTTATGTTATATAACTATTTATATGTTAATATAGTCTACATATTAATATAAAAATATATAATTTATCTACATATTAATATGCAGAATGCTATTTCATTAATTCAGTTTATAGTTAATATGTAAACTATTTAATAAACATATAAATTATTGAAATTTTATAATTTATATGCAAACTATAAACTCTTTATAGTTTAATTAAAATTTTAAAGTGGTTATAGTTTAGATGTAAATTTTAAAATACTTATAGTTTATATGTAAACTATAAACCATTTATATTTTATATATAAATTATTTTTATTTTTTATGTTTATATGGAAATTGAAACATAATATATATTTTCATACAGATTTATGAACATGGGTACTCATAATTTGAATTAAAATTTTATATACATTTAAAGGGATTTAAATGATATATTTCATCCAAATAGATCCCCTGATTTGTTAAATTAAAGATCATATCCAATGGGGAAAATCTAGTACACTTGAGAGGCATGCAAAGAGATTCAACAAAATCCTACCACATGGACTAAAGAGTAAAATTCAATAATATGAAACAAATTATTAATAAAAAATATAATAATTAAATATTAAATTAAAATCCATTAAATTTTAATAATGCCTAAAATTCATTACTCTTTCAATAAGATATTATATCCTCATATTGTATAACTAGACAATATTTTATGGTTTTTATACCCTCTAAATCAGTTCCGAGTCTACTGGTCCAACCAATATATAGTTCTTGATTTTATGATCATCACGGTTCCCCTAATTTCATCAATTGTGATACCTTCACAGCTTTACAATCATGAAAGTTAAACTAAAGTCACAAGAAACATATTAATTACTATAAATAAAATAATAATAAATATTTTAATTTAACAAATATTATTACCCAAATATCAACCCATGTGTTCTTCTTTATTTGATTATCGACATGTCTCCATGAGATTGGTTGAACTAAAATGATCTCACTATACTTGGATAACATCACCATGAAACTTATAAATTTTCTACCATTTTTACTAGTCAATTGTTTGTCTCCATTGTAAAATAACATGATTTTTTTATTATGTTTCCATACTTCACACATATGTGTACACTTAGGTTTCCTATTAGAAGATTCTTATGAAAGTGAAAAAAGGGAGAATAGAATTATTATAAATTGAAATTGAAATAAAATTATTGTCACTGAATTTAATTCACTTGTAAACATATACCCAATCTAGGTGGATCATTATGCTCTGATGGATTTGTGGGTTATTTTAGAATGGTAGCCTATAAAGGATGAGAATTATCTAATTCATGCTCTAGGTCATCTAAAATATTTATCATAGAAGTCATGGGAGCACAACCATAAAATCCTAGATGTAAAGGAGTAGGAAATGGAGGTAGTATAGATGTGTCTTAAAGGGGGGTAGACGGGATGAGGATCCATCATGGGATAAGGTAAAGGTATATAGGAAATAGATCCTTCCTAAAATGATGGTGAGGGAATATATGAAAACATCCCTAGTTATTTAAGTGGAGTAGGAGGAAATATTATGGTAGATAGGCTATTTAGTGGAATCTATGGATGTGAATGGGTATGATAGGTACCCTAAGTGCCTCTCGTACCACCCCCACGCAATTGGCCATGCATGTCACCACTATCAGAAGTCTAAATAGAGATCACCCATTCCCTAGATGATAGTATTAGAAATAAATTTTAAAAATATTAAGAAAAGGACTGTAAGTACCTAATATTTGATGATATATTTCCCTATAAATAAATTTTATTTATTTAATAATTTTCTTTATACGCAACTCTGAGTTTAAAAAAATTACAATATACTATTGAAATTTATTATTTAATATGACAATTTTTTTCTAGCCATTTGATTGGTGGGTATGAATAGTACTAACTAAATTATGAAAAATTTGTGGTTTACACTTGTATAAAATTAATTAATTGGTTAAAAATTGATTATAAATGAAAATGAAAATCTTTTGAAAGTAATTTAAAATTGTTTTTCTAAAAAAATATGTGTGCAATTTAATTTTATATCAATAAATTAAATTAATCACTATTGTAAAATGATTATAATAAAATTTATATATTATATATTCAATAAAATATTTTAACATTTATCTAATATTTTTCCTATGCATGGGATAGAATAAATACAGTTTTATGCTTAAAAATATATTTATATAAAAAATGATTTTCATCATTTTTGCACACTTGTTTTAAAAAAAATTAACACTTATATAAATTTAATCTTATAATTAGGAAGATCAAATCTAGTAAATAGTAGTCTTTTATTTTTTCATTATAAATATTAACTTTGGTAAATTTTTGTCATCTATGTGAGGGTAAAATGCAAAAAATAAGGTTAAAACATTGGGATAGGGATTTAAAATTTCTTTAACACATTTCTTTGTCCTATTTTATGAGTGTAATTCATCTATTTCCATCCATTTATATAATAATTGGACACTTGGTTCCATTTTAATTTGAATATGAACTTTATATTAATTTAAGAAAAGAATAAATAAAAAATGTCTCTCTCTTGACTTTAATAACTCTAAATTTTTATTATAAGGATAAAGAAAGGATAAGTTTGATTATAAATTTTTATTTTAAATATGAATTAATTTTTTTAATCATGGTAATTTATTTCAATTTTTTAGTTACTGAATAATTTCCTTAAATTCTTACGTGGCGCCGACACATTATTTATTCAATTTACAAAAAAATGATTATAAAAACATTAAAAGTAATAAAATTTGGAATAATTATTTTTTTAAAAGAATTTTTTATAAAAATATAACATATTGGGAATTTTTAAATTTTTTTGATTTGAATTCCTTTGTTTCCATGTTGTCTTTAAAATCAAATTAAATGAATAGTGTCCAAAATGGAATTAATGATATTTAATGTTAGATATTATTTTATTAAATTATTTAAAAATAATAAAACTATTACAATATAAAACTTATGATGAAAAATTGTCTAAAATTTCTTCTCTTATCCATTTATGGGCTAATTTTAACCTTATAATTAAAATTGAAATCCTTCAATATTAAAAAATTCATTGCCACAATTAAGACTAAAATTGGTTAACCAAGGGATTAAACTAAAAGATAAGATTTAAAATGACACAAAAACCTATATAAATTTCATTGGATGGTTATATTTTAACCTTATACTATTTTTATTAAAACCTATATACATTTTGAATCTTTTTTCTTGATAATGACTTAATTATATTTATATTTTTTCTAATTCCAAGTGTGTCATTTCCCTCCCTTATAAAAGGACACTCATTCCCTCTTTTCTTTATACTAATTTGCTCTATCTATCTTGATCAAAACCTATAAAATAATATTATAAAGTTCTCTAGACACAAATTATATTTTCTTATCTTCTTAAAATATCATTCTAAGGGTTCTTAAGAAAGGATATGAATGAGGTCTTCCAATGAAGAAGTAATCATCTAACCCGGCCTCTTTCAATTTATTTATTATTCTAAATCCTAAAAATCTATCATATTTATCATTAAATAATTGATTAATTATACTAAATTAAATTAAATTTTATTATTATCATTTAACCACCATTATAAACCCTCTTTTCATCAAATAGAAAGTAAAGGTATCACATGGGAGTATGTGTAGACTACCGCCTCCAAGTAGAGATACAATTCATTTTTCATCCCCATATTTCATGGATGGTTATTATAATGGGTTTAATATTTATATATAATATTTATGATATAATCATTCTTCTATAATTATCATATAATATCAATCTTCTTACATTTCAATCTATTTTAAAATAATAATGTCACTCATGTGTACGTATGGATTATCACCTCCTTGAAGTGATGTGATTTATTTTTCATTTACACTTATATGGATGGTGATAAAGATGTATTTAATAAATAAATATGATATATATGATATAAACAGATAATATAAAGGTGAATTTTTATTTACCTTTCTTTTTTCCATCTGTTAAAATGTGAAATAGTGTTCATGCATATGTACAACCTATTGTCTTTATGAACAGTGTAATTCTTTTTTTTCTCTGTCTATTATGGATGAATTTAAATTTAAATATAATGAATATATATATATATATATGAATTTTTTATCTTTATACATATCCAAGATATGATTTAACCATGATAAATGTTCCAGGATCAGAACTACCAAACTAAAATTCTGATGAAAAATGAAATAATTAACACCAGAAAAAAAAATTAATAAGGAATTATTAATAAATAGGTGTTGAAATATTATAAGTGGGTCATATATGATATTATAAGAATTTAAATTACTCAAGTATATAATTTTAATATATTTAAATTTCTTATACATGATTCTATACTTCTTTCAACGTTAGTAGAACTTGAGGCAAGGGTTTAATGTTACAATCTCATTTTTTATCATGATTGCTTATGATTAAGTTTCCAATGATGAAATTTCATGATCTAAACCTCAATAATATCATGTTTTTTATTATAATAATTTTATTTCTATATATTACATTTTTTCCTTTCATTTTCCTCTCTTGATGTACTCAATAGACTGAAATAATGGTTTTTTTTTGGAAAAATCTACTTTATTTCTCTTTTCAATCGAAAATAATTTTTATTCCATATCCATGTTTTCTAAAAATGATTTTAAGAATGTTTTAAGTATCCTACGATTTTTTAAATTCATTTTAACCCATGATTTACTTTTTAAAAAATTGTTTAAAAGTAATCTTCTTGTCATTTTCTAAATAAGGTACTTTTGATTGTTTACCAAAAATGTGAAAGGAATCTTTGTTTTAACATAGAAGTTATGAACAGAATGTCCCAACATCATGACCACTCTATTATTTTAAGATTAATTTATAATTTTATAAGTTTCTTTTCAAATTAATTTTTTCCTTAAAATTTAATAAATTTTTAGATTTTAAATAAGTGATTTCAAAATTAAAAGTTTATTTTCCTCGAGAAATATTCTATATATCTTTTAAAGGTATTTTCATATAAGATGACATTATTCAACCTTACTTATAATTTATTATGGATATGATCCAATGATACCACCTACTTATTTTATTTGGATGGATTATTATTGTCATGACCCAACTCCCCGGGCCATGAACCAGTTCATTTGACCCCATGGGTCTCCTATCCTTGGTATCCTTCCAAACACACCACATGATATTACTCACTGGGATAAATTATCAGAATAATAACTATCCCCACAGGAAAAAACATGTTCTTTCAGTGTGTTTTTTCCTCACACACATCCTGGAAAACTACCAAGAAGTTCACCCATCCTAATCACTACTCCAGAGAAAGCATGCTTAATTGTGGAGTTATAATCAGGTAGGCTCCCAAAAAAAGGTGCACCTTGTTGAAATGGGTATTAACAATTAGACTTTTTAGTCTCACTTTTCTAGGGTTGTTACAATCTTCACCCCTTTAAAAAAACATCCTCATTGTGGAACCCAAGCCTCAAACCCAATCAGTGCCTAATCACTTCTATCTGGGTCTTGGATCTCATACCATTTGTCATGAACTTCCTCCCCAAACTATGAACCTAGTCATATGAACCCATGGATCTCCTGTAATACCTTGGTTTCCTTCCCATAACACCACATTCCATTACTCAATGGGGTATCTTATCAGACTAATGATTTTCTATACATGCCAACACGTGTTCTTTTAGTCTGTTTTGTACTCAATCACACACACTTTGGGAAACTTCCCAAAAGGTGAACCAACCTGATCACTAAACTAGTCCAAGAACACATAATTATGGAGTTCTAATTAGGTAGGCTTCTGAAAAGAAAGGTTCACCTTGTTGACATGGGTAGTAATATTTATCCTTTTAAGTCTCATGTTTCTATTGGTGTTACAATGATGATGATTATATAAAGATGATTCTATGAAACCCATTTACTTCCCATGGATTAATTGTGTTATTATGAAACTATTATAAAACTCATTTATTTTCTATAGGTTATTCTATACTGTTGTGAAGAAATGTTTGTGAACTATATTTCCTTTCCATTGGTTATTCTATGATGAATAGTTTATTATCTTATGGAACAAATATTCATGATTTTTAATATGTGGTAGGTGGACCTGAAATTATATATCCCTAAAATTCATTGGGTAAATATGGATATCACATTAGATAATAAGGACTGTAATGGGGAGTGAACCCAATTCAGTAAGGGACTTTGTCAACTACGATACTCTTGAAAGTGAGCCCTGACTAAGGATACAATGGTTTAGGGAGTGAACCCAACCCTCTATAATAGTTTTGGTGGTGATCCTTGACAAGTAAGTAAATGGTTTTATTTTCTTAAGTGTATTCCACAAAATTATGTCTTATGTTAATTTTATGCTCTCATGGATTATATTTTATGCTTATTTTATGATTGAAATATCAAGGACTGCCAAACCTTATTCCATGAATAAAGATTATGATCTATGATAAACAAGTTATGGTTTCTAAATGTTATTCTGATTTTCTCATACCCTTATTCTCATATTTTGTTTAATTGATCGATTATATCTCCCTTTTTTCCATTACTAAGAATTATAGATCACCCTTTCTTATGTTTCTTTTCCCCAGGTTATGAAGAAAGGTTTTAAGTATGAAATTTCTAAGAAGGGTACTAGTTGTGAATAACATAGTGGTAGATGATGTAGATCTATTATGAATAAGTTTTTTATGTATCCTAGTTTCTAAATACACAACACCTATAAGATTCTATAATTCATCATAATATTATGTAATGAATATTCATTATATTAAGATGTAATGTCTATGCATAAAAAAATATTGGTCGTTATAGTTAATATCAGAGAATGTTTTAGTTACCTTTGGAAAATTTGATGAGACAAATTTAGTGAGAACACTTAGGATGATAATATGTATAGAAGAACATCCTAAGTCATAGTAAAGAAAAGAGTGTGGTTTTCCTTACAAAAAAATCTATGTCTAGATACTACAAGTGGATGTGATTTTTGAAGGATTCATTTAGGGTTAATAACCATAAAATAGTTAGTTGATTATATCTTAACCATCATTTTTATACATGGTTAGTGTTCCCTTACACTAAAACAAAATTTAATGATAGTAGCAATTTTTTTAATTTGGTGGTAGTTTAAACCACAGCCATATGGTTTCATGATGGTTTCCAAAAACTGACTCTAAAGTTGGTTTTTGGCATCCAACTTGTGTCGCCTCCTTCCATTTTGTGGAATTTTATAGAAACTTTCATGAAATGTTTGTTTATACATTGTTTTTATGATTTTAGTGGTCATTTCCCCTCCCAAAAATTTCCCTGTGGATATCGTTGTTTTAAACCACTGTTATCCCCTCATAATTTTTTGAGAGAGGAAACCCCCACTAAAAAAAATTGTCCTTATATAGTGGTAGTTTAAACTACATATAAACAATATTTTTTCATATATAGATGGTGTTTAAACCTCTGTTATATATCTATTTTCAAAAAAATAGTTGTTGAAACTGTAGCCCCATAATAGCTAAAAAATAGATTTTTCAGTATAGAATTAGTAAAAACTATTCTGGTATACTAAAAATATAATCAAAACATGTACATTTCAATATATATAAAAAAATAATACAAAAATTCCTTAATATAACAAGGATAATAACCATTAATTAATTAACATGAATAATGTTATTTGATGTGTCTTAAGATTATCTATGATTGGATTTTATATGTGTGCCTTATGACATGATTTGGGTGATCATTCCAACCATTGTAATGTGATTTTATAGAATGGTTATGTGTATTGGGTTGGATGATGATGCCAACGATGTTGGGAGCTATGACGAAAATGTGGGTTGGGTGTCCATGTCAACCTTGGGCATATGAGATGTTATCAATAAAATTATGTGTTTTGGTTCTAGCATTCATTCCTACCATGGATATGAAGATTGTGACTAGCTAGGTTATATGATGAGAATAGGGAAAGAATTAAAACCATGGATGTGAGTTATATATCATGTCATGTCATCATTAACATATGTAGTGGATGTGAATTCATATGATGTGGTTTTAATATAATAACATTATTATATAAGTATAATGATTTCATTTAGATGTTATAGAAGATCTAAATTGTATACAAGATGAAAAAGGATGTGAAGATGAAATAAATATAAGGAAATGATTTATTACTTATAAATAAGAACTTTGAGTTCCCACTTCTAAACCTTAATTATTTGGAGGACTTAAAATTTCATCTTAAAATAAGGATTTTTCTAACATGAGATTTCATTTTGAGGAATGTAATATGGAAAATGCGCTTCTAAAAAACCGAATGTCTGGTGTGTCTTTTAATAGGTAGAATAAAGATTCTTTTATAAATTTTAATGACTATTATTTCCAAAAATACCCATTCCTTAATCTATAAGAATTATAAATTTATAGGTAAAGTGGCATAGAAAGAGACAAAGGATAAATAAAGGCCATGAATTCCTTCACCCAAACACTTATGTGACAAGGTTCCAATATATTTTAAAGAAAATCTATCATATTAAAATTTACGTTGAAAACATCTTAAAGTGTACTTGAAACCCCCCAAAATACCTTCACATAAGCTCTAAGGGTGGGATAAAAAAATCCATAGTAAAATTTGGTGATTCATCTAGTATAAATATTAACCCAACTTGGTTTTTCATATATTTTTCATCCATAAAGAAGAAGGTAATATGGATAAACTCTATATGTATTATGGAGTGCATTTGTGAATTAGTTTGGAGTTCCTAAGCGATTTGATGAGAATAGAATTGTATGTTCTCTTATGGTTTATCCATACTAAATAATAGTTACTATAACAGAAGAAGTTACTGCCATTAATAATAATACATAAAAAATAATCATTTTGAAAAGAAGGTTAAGGATGTTGTAGATGTTTCATCTTGTATCATGAATATATTAAAGATATTCATTATGTAGAATTTTTTTGGTAGATTATTTCATCAATTTAGTTTTAAGGTAACATTACAATTAGAGAAGAGTTTTTTAGGGCGTATAGACTGATGGAAATATTATTCTTTGAATAAACTGGTTTAAGGTACACTATCGGAGAGGAGAGTGAAACTAATAATCTATATGTTGCATAGACAAGAAAAATACTAGTGGTATGTCCAGTATAAAGATGACCACCATGATTAGTTATCGAAGTAGTACTTAGTGAATTACCAAGTGGAAATCGAAACTGAATAAAATTTATAAATGGTTGAAAGAGACTATATTTTGAAAATAAAAATATGAGTTGGACTTTTAAGTAGTACTAAAACAAAAAAAACATGAAGATACTATGAATGAATAATATAAGATAAATTTCAAAATAAAACATATCTAATGAACCAGACATATATATTTTCATTCAATGTAAGGAAGATATAGATATCCCTACTAGAATCCATAGCATGGTTTCTAAATCGCCATATTAGTGTTAGTATGTGATAAGTTTAGTTACACATCAACACCAAATCCAAAGTGAACCCTAATCACTAATAAGTTAAATTTGATCAATACCCTCTCAATATCTATCTCTACTCCCTTCTACTGGCACATACTTGAATGTTTTTTAAAATTAAATTGTGTTATATATTTAAATTTAAACTTAAAAGTAATAAAATTTGTGTGCACTAAATTATTATGAAGTTCTGTGATTTTCCTGCTCACTACCATCCATTTATGTAATATCATCAAGGATATATCCATTTGTCATTCTAATATAATTCAATCAATTCTTTCTATAGAGAAATGACCTTTGCATCTTGTATCTTTATATCAGCCCCCTATTCCTGAATTGTGATTTTCATTGCAACAAACTCCCATTAATCATCTCTAGATAGGGAGTAACTACAAACAATATTAGATACTACTAAAATACCTAGTACCCTTCCAAAAACATCAGATGGTAATGATCCCAAAATAATCCAGTGCACATGACCAAGATTCTCCTTCCCAATGACTTAACCAACTAGATCATAATGGGAGATCGAGAAGGACTATGTGCGATTTTCATCCCATAGTTATTTTTATTTACCTATAAATCAAACATCATCCATATTTGAAGCAATACATATTAACATAGTGATAACTGAAAATAATTTATTACAATGAAATAAGAATTCATGCACCAACTTATTTGGTGGGATAATTAACAAAACTACCATCATATTTTTTATGAACGTCCAACCAAAGTTCCATTTGGGAGACTTGGTACCCTATATTATTTAACTACCTTAAACAAAGATAAATCAACAATTTAATATATTAAACAGATAATGTTATCTTATAAATATTTAAACTAATGAAAATATTATCAGAGTTGATTTGTTTCTAAAAAACTTTTTGACACGACAGTTTGGGGTGTGATTTTTTTAGCTCGAATTAATGTATTTTTCCTTCAAACATACAGAAATAAATAAAATATAATTTAATACTAATTTATTTAATGTCATCACCTTTTCATATTCATTTATATATATAATTAGATTAATATAATGATATATATTTCAATACCATGTTCTTATCATGACGATGGCTATCAACAAACACCTTTCATTGCTCGCTTAGTACCCCTTCAGGTAACTTATCATAATGTTAATGAGTGTTTAATGGTGTATTATTGAATTAATTCCATATTCTTCATTTAAAATATTTCCATTTATTCCCCAAATTTTTCAATGTCCAATTTCATGTGATAATACCAGAAATAGTAAAGTGGAATAACATCAATAAAAAGAGATTTAATTTTAAAATACTAGAATTTAATACCATAATGACATTAAATTACACTATAATGTATTAAAATTACATTTATTTTGGAATCAAAGTATTCATTTTTTTTAAGATTGATGTATATTCCTCTAATCAACATAGGTAATCAGAAGGGTAAACAGATACACCGCCAGTTATCCTAGAATCTATCCAAATAATCTAGTGGCATCATCTGTGGGAACACCATAATTTCTATATAGGATAAATATCTTCAATGAATTAAAATTATAGACATATGAACTATTAATATTTCTCTCCTTAGTAACATTGTTTTCATATTTTATGAAAAAATATTTAGTAGTATAAAAAAAGTGCAATAACTTTATTCACGTTAAAATTTTTACCTATAATTGTCACCTTCCAATATCCTCATGAAGAAACGAGAGTGAAGACATGTTCTCTCATTGCTGAACCTACTGAATAGGGAGGAACTCTCCCATATTTTGATGTTATAGAGAAGGATGGGGTGGTATATTTTGGTGGAATGGAGGAGGGTGTGAGAGACACTAATGGGGGTGGATAGAGGGTGTCTCATATATTGTAAGGATGGATAATGATGGATCATCATCTATTAGTGTGGTTGAGGGAATGTCAATTGAGATTCAACATGGATCTATAAAATGATTCTTCCTTGGAATTCCTAACATTTAATCAAACAAAATAAACTTTATAACATATACTTTATAAAATTCATGTATAAAAAAATTGGAAATGATAACAGGTGTACAGTATTGAATCGGAATGATAATTAATTACTTCAAATATAACATAAGTGGTTGAAAAATTAATGGATGACTACACATACAATCATGTTTTCCTTAAATCATGTCATTTTCCTACTACATAATTACTTCATATACTTCATCCACCCTTGAAAGGCTAATATATACGATATTATGATGCCAAAATAAGTTAGTTTCTTACTTTTTGTGGGATTCAATGTCAGATGTAAAATCTTCCACTTCATCACCCATATCATACAAGTCTCTTATTTTATGTGAAAAACTATACCCCACCCTTGATCCATGGAATCTTCCACATAATATATATGAGAAGATATATGGATCATATAATTATTGATCATTGATATCCATTAAGTGATAGAAGTTCACAGAATTAAATTTCAAGGAATCTCTTTTAATACCCCTGGTAATATCGACCCCCTTTAATTTGAATAAAACAACTAAAAACTGATCATGATAGTTTAATTGATAATATTATTCAAATTTCCATTGTATCCAAATTTAGTAACTATAAATATACCATTATTATTTATTTTCAAACCCTCTTCCTAATCGAATTTATAAAATTTAAATCCATTGAAATTATAAGCATCGAATTTTATAGCCTGTTTTAGAGGACCTCGAGCCAGAAACTTCAAATATTCTGAAAACTCGTCCTGGTTATCAGTATTCATGATCTAAAAAATGTAATATAGTTATTTTATTTAAATAATATGTTTCAACCTAATATCCATATTTATTATGATGTTTATTAACTTACATGATATGAAAATCATTCTACATTCTCTTTATTAATAGGTTTTGTTATATCTTTCTCATTTCATGTTCAGATTATCATTTGTCTCTTTGTTTTTATCATGAGTTCTTAAATTAATGGATCTGTAATTTCACTATTCAGTAGCACAAATCTATGTGCCTGTAATAATTTCTTTTCTATCAGTGTAACATTTGAGATACTCCCAATTGATCAGCTAGTCGTAGGAAAGATTTTTCATTTCCCATGTAGTTGAGATTGAGTCTATGTGTTTTTAATACATCCAACTCGATTAAATATTATATCAGTATCGTCCAACTATCTAACCAAAATTTTAAACACTCCTCTACTAAATAGCCTTCAGAAATATAGCCTTTAGGTTGATATTTTTTTCACATGTGATTTCAAATGACCAAGATATCTGTGAAATAAAATAAATAAAACATATTTATGTATTTAATGAAGTTACAGTAATTTTTTACTTAATATGAAAAACATATAAATATAGTACCTCTCAATTAGATACATCTATCAATAATATACGGGGTATCCTAATTTAGTTTCCTTAAGAAAATGAATGGTTAAATACACCATGATAGTAAAAAATGGAGTAAAGATCATTCCCATCGCACAAAGTTTCAATACAAATATCAAATGAAGGTTTCCAATCTCAACTAGTTGTATTTTTCTCACATATTTATATAAATAATGTAAAAAATTGGAGTACAACTACAATAACATTTTCAAGTAATAATGTATGCAATTTCAATGGTAGTAACTATTGTAAAAAAATATGTAAATCGTGACTATTCAATCCATGTAACCTATGATGCTTTAACTCAAAACACCTCGATATGTTACTTGAATAAATATTAGATACCTTTACATGTTTAAAAATTTGAAGTAATATATCTTTATCATTATTTTTACATGAAAAAAATTTCGGATCATACTTTCCGTTTTCATCTTTCTAGAGATCATGCTTTGTGTTCATTTTCTATAATTCCTTCCAAGTACTGAGATGGTCCTTCGATTTTCCATGATCAATAACTAATGTAAAGATAAAATTATCACACAAATTCTTCTCAATATTAATAACAACAAGATTATGTCACAACTAATTAAATTCTCAAAACATAAGTTTAAATAATATAATTTTTTTCTTCCATTTTTGCGTTCCAATTTTACTTGAGGATGCACTTAGAACTCATTTCCCACTATAATTCAAATGATTCACCTTCCCAAATTTGGTTTCAACATTTCCAAGTTGTCCTAATATTTCAGAACCTATCAACTACTTTGGATCTGGTCTATGATCAATATAACCATTGATTTTTGACTTTTTCATCCAAAATCAATAAGATGCATTAAGAAATATTTGATGACCAAAGAAGAACCATTTTTAACAATAAGGTATTCTTTTAGGATAAAAATAAAAGCTAAAAATAGGAAAATACAACCTAATGTAAGTGTTCTGACCAGATAAGTTCCCAAGTCTGGGGAAGTTTATAATGGACCATATTAGAGAAGCATCCCTTTTGAAAATTTTCCTTGAAGATGCATCATATGTATCATCATCGTTTCTCCAAAACTTCTATAATTCTTCAATTAGATGTTGAAAGTATACATCAATATCATTTACAGGAATTTTTTTCCATGAATAATAATAAAAATGATAAAATATATTTTTTCCATACACATCCCTGGAGGTATATTTTAAGGGATCAAAATAACCAGCCAAATGCTATAACTGGTTCTCAAAGTACCAAATGGGTTGAATCCATTAGTATCTAATCCAAATCACATATTTCTAGGATAAGATTAGAAATATAGATGTAATGAATCAAATTTCTTCCATGATAGTGAATATATTTGATGTCTCATTAACCCATCATTATTATTGTCTATAGTATTCCACTTCATCTGATTAGTGGTTTTTTATGACATGAATAATATTTTCAATCAAGGGTTTAAAGAGAATTAATGAAAAACGTTTTTAAGTGTGTTATTTTTATTCTTTCTCATATTAGTATGTTGAATCAGACTTCCAACATCACCCATTGAATACCATCTATAAGAAGAACATTTTTTCAATTCTTCCTCCTTGAATCCCCTCCCCAAAAAGGCATACAATCATTAGGACAATCATGTATTTTTGTATAATTAAGACCAATATTGTTAACAAATTTTTTCATATCATAAAAACACTCATTGATCTTAGCTTCAGGAAATGTATCACACAAAAACTCAAATATCATGGACATAACCCTATTTTTAATTCTTTAAAGGCGTTTAATATGGTACAACTTCATTAGAATTTTTTTTTGAATATTTCATAAATCCACCATACAGCTCTTGATTTCCATCATCAACTAAATACTAAAATGCATTTGTCTGCTCAGTAAAGTTATCTCTTACATTATTCTCCGTAAAATGAAGAGGATGATCTAATGATATGTTACAATCTTGATCTCGTTGTCCTATAGTCCCAAAAACATCACTTATCAAGTTACTGTTAATAGAAACATCAACTAGTTGTTCTAATATGTTTTGATATTGATGTTGTTGTCTTTAAATGATGAAATCACCAGTTATAAAGTTTTTCATTTCATTTTCCATTGTCGAAGAAGTGGGGATATTATTCTATTGATTGATATCAGTTCTCAAACTTTCTATAACATTTTATTCTCCATTCCAAAATCTAACACAAATATAGAGCATGAAATTTATTCAATATAAAGTGTTCTTAAACTTAAGGTCTCTTCAACCATCTTCTAAATTTACATTTAAGACATGGACATCCTATTATCTCATCAACATATATATTGGAAATTGACATATCAAAAAATCTTCCAAACTCTTAGCATATTGAGGTGTGTTCCTTGGTAATTTGATCCAGCTTTTACCCCTATATATCATAACGTTCTTTTGATTTATTAAAAAAAATTAAAACACACAGGTATTACTAAGAAGGAAAAGATATAAATGGAAGTGAAAAAAACACAAACCAAGTAGTCATAAAAAGATTCATATAAGTACTAAAAAAGTCAAAGTAAAAAAAATTAAATCAAATAGGGATTTTATTATGTAAAATAAAATCAATAGAAAATTCATATAATCATTAAGAAAAAAAAATTTCCAATGTTATTTGAAAATAATTTATCAAACCACACATTGAAACCAATTTAGAAATATAACTATCTCCATAAAATCACATTTAAAGGCAAGACACCCCTCTTTAAAAGAAGTCAAATGGTGTCAAGCACCCATTTTTCAAGGCCAAACTTTAACCTTTTAAAAACATTTCAAGACATTTTGAGACTTATGGTCTCAAAAAAAATTAAAAAATATTAATTCTCAACTACCTTCAATTCCTAAAACATGACTCTAAAACAATACACACACATTTTAAACACAAAACTGGTGTCGAACATCCCTTTAAATAGTAAATTTCCATTAGAAAATCCACAAATAATTTTAACAACCATTTTTCATGCAACCTAGTTCTATTATTCCATGTCACGAAACCATTTGAAACCATTTAAAGACCAAAATGGGAATTGATTCATGTTCATAGGTTCATTCTAAGTATAAGATATAGAATAACTAAAAATAATTGAATATTATGAGAAATATAAACAATTACCAAGGCATGATATAACTAAACAGTGAGGCATATTAATTTCAATATAAAAATGCATATGGAATTGAATAACTAAAATCTAGGTTGTACTAATAGTAATCCAAAAAAAAGTACAAGAGGTGAAAAAGGGAATAACTGATTCACTTTAATAATAAACTAAACAAAGTATAATAGATGTCATAAGAAGAAAGTAATTAAAACTAATAGTATGACTAAAATGATATGAGATATGGGAAATGAGAAAAAGTAACATACTAGTAGAAAAATAAACAAAGGATGAGATATTTCATAGGAAATGTCTAATTCATACTAGTACAATTCCAAATGAAGCATAATATATTGAATAGGAAACAACCAATTCATATTTGTAATAAACCAAAACAAAGGTATGATATATGGTATAGGCCATTAAAAATACATACTAATATCATGAAAAACATTGTATAATACAAGGTATAAAGAATACGAATACAAGAGGTTGTGGTTTCATAAACAACAATATATAGGTATTGGATTTGCTCAACATAGCCAATAAGTCAAATGGAATATTTCCTGAAAAATATATCAATTATGGCATGGAATAAAACTATGATATAACTTTATTAAATGATGAATAATGGAAAAAAATTTGAATATATATTGTTTTATACTCTACTATGAATAACAATGTAGTAAGCATATCGAGAAATTATATGATAGAAAGAAATACATTTAATTTAATTAACATAGCATGATAAACATGTAAAACTCATGAAAGAGTCACAAAACAAATCATTTAATCATGAAGGGTTTAGGGGAAATATTTACTAGTTTTAAACTCTTATTCTCAATATGGTTTTCCTGACCCTATACCATTTCTAGGTTAACTCTCTCTATATATGAGAGGAATAAGGGGGACACCTACTGATTTAATTATATACTATTTATTTTAAGCCTTAGTAAGAATATATATTTCACTTAAAAGCTAATATAAACCACCTATCAAGGGATTTGAATTATGTAAACACTGTCGTCACTTGAGGTGAAAAAATCGAGGAAGAAAAACCCAGTGATTACATTAGATTCACCTAAGTAAAGCCTCTATAGTTGTTATCTTGGAAGGAATCAAAGTGATTAGAAGATTATATCTTCCCTAGATTATGATGGGATATGCTTACACCTACTATCATCCAAGAAAGAGGAAGAAATAAAATATTAATAGTAAATAGGCCCTTACCATTCCAGATGAGAGCTTCTATAATCAGTCTGAGCCACTGGAACCAGGGAAGAAGAATAATCCACTAGGTAAGATGGAGGGGAGTGGTATAGATTAAGAAAAATCCAAAATGAATTGAATGAGACTAAAATTATAGTACCTATAATTTATGGGGGTACCCAGTCTAGGTCTTATGTGGTGACCTCCTAAAGGGGATAGCTCATGGGTGAAGAGGCTGCAGGCGGCGAGGGCGAGGGCAAGGGATCAGGGGGCCAGGGGAAACTAGAAATCCATCAAGGGTGAGGGAGAGGGGGCTCAAGGGAATCAGAACCCTAGAAAAGGTGAGGGTCAGGGGAAACCAGAGCACTGATGAGGGCTCGGGGTAAACTAGAGCATCGGGGAGGGCTTGGGGAGGCTTGGGGGAAACCGAAGTGCCAGTGAAGGTGGAAAATGAAATAGTGGTGAGGGATTGGGTTAGGGGTGCTTAGGGTATGGGGGTGTTGATTGGGGGAGATGGGGCTGATGAAGAAAGTGTATTTTTTTAGTAAATATATAATATTTAGTGGTAGTTATTGAGAAACCACTGCCAAATTCTTATATATTTTTTTTGCATCGGTTTATAAAACTACCACTAAACTATGAATTTGGTGTAGTGTTATAGAATACCTAGTTTGAAACTCTTAGTGGATATGCTTAGATAACTCATAATTTCTTTATAAACTATCATGAATTATTTAAATAGGTGGTGATCATGGATGACCTAGGTTAAACTTGGGGTTTCATACATTGAAACAAATGTTTCATGATTTAGACATCCTATAAATTATTTTTTATGATTATGTGGTTTCCCGCTATGATTATTGTTTCTCACACTATTATTTATTGTTTTATTCAATGGCTTGAACCAGAAGGAATTGTTTTATCATTGAATGTGATGGAAAATGTGGTGATTATGAGAAACCAAATGGGATTATTATTAGCATCCAAGATATTTTGATTATTCCTAATCAATTATCATGATATATGATTAACAACATGTACCTTTACCAACTCTTGGACTCACCAAATAAGAGAAGAATAGAGTTCACTGAGCGATCTGGTGGTGGAGACTCTGGGTAAAAAGGCTCAATTTCATTCATATAATAAATTTGTAAACAGAAACCTAGGATAATGACTCAAATAACTAGAAAATGTTTTATGTATGTAAAAAATGGTCATATATAAATAAATTGTCGAAGAAAATTGTGGAGTTCAATGGAGGCAAATATATTTCATCTTAGGGATCCATTTATAGTTCAATGTCTTAAATCTAGGGAACTTGGGAATTATACAATTCAATTTCCTCTTATAAGGGATAATTCCTAGACTAAGTAAGGGATTATATCACATTGAAATTTATAAAAATTTTCCTTATGAAAATCTTATTAATGTTGAATTTTGATGTTATTTTGGGAATGGATTGGATTTATTTATAGAAATTCCATATAAATTACTGAGGAAGTGATGTCACATTTTATATTATAAACCAACCTATGATTTTTTATCATTGTAACGATAAATACTAACTTCCAATGGAAATCACATCCATTAAATGGGTCTTGATTCTAATTTAAAAAGTTTTTTATCTCAAATAGTTGAACAAAAAATGAAAATTGAAGGATATTATTATTGTGTGGGAGTTTTTTGATGTATTTATAGAGCCTTTATCTGAATCTTGAAGTTTACTTTTCAATATAACTAATAAATAGTGCTATAAAGACTCCATATATAATGGCCTCAATTGAGTTGTAGGAATTAAAGAACCAATTTCAATAGAATATTTATAAGGGATTCATTTGGCTAAGCATTTCACCTTGGGGTGCACATGTTATTTTTTAAGAAGAAAGATGGATCAATAAGACTCTATATTGATTATTAAGAACATATCAAGATCATTATATAGAAACATTATCCTTTACCCTATATTGATGACTTTTTGGATCAACTATATAGAGCTCCATACTTTTCCAATATTGACCATAATTCTAGATATCATCAATAGAGGGTAAATAAAGAGGATATACCCAATATAGAATTATGTATAAGGTATGGACACTATTAATTTATAGTGATTCCATTTTTTTCTTAATAATTACCCCATTATATCTATAGACTTAATGAATATAGTCTTTAGAGATTACCTTGATCATTTTATTGTGGTCTTTATAGATGATATTCTTATATATTTTAAGAGTAATAAAGATCTTGAAGATCACTTGAGAATTATACTAAACACCCTAATAAAGGATAAATTATCTGAGAATCTTACCAAGTGTGAATTTTGACTACAAAAAGTTTCATTTTTTGGGTCATATAATCTCAAGAAAGGGTATATCAGTATATCCATCCAAGAAAGGAGTTATTGAACATTAGACCAAACCAACCATTATGACTAAGACCTATAGTTTTCTTGGTTTTCATGGATATTATTGATTCTTTGTGAAAATATTCCCATGGTTTTATAATCCACTCACCAAGTTAACTCAGAAGGGATCTAATTAAATTTGGATAGATGAATGGGAGAAAATTTTCAATGAACTGAAGATAAGGTTAGTTACTATACCTATTCTTGTACTAACCTATATTAGATAAGGGTTTATGATATATAGTTATTCATAAAATAAGGTCTATTATGATTCCTCATGAAAAATTATATGGTAATATCTTATGCCTCTTGAGAAATTGAAGGTTCATTAGAAAAATTACCCAACTCATGATTTGGAATTAGAAACAAAAACTTTTAAATTAAATATATGAAGGCATTATATTTATGGATATAAGTGTGATATATATATAGATTAAAAAATTAAATTATTTATTCTATCAAAAATATCTGACTATGCTCAAGATAAGACGTTTAGAGTTGATTAAAGATTATGAATCCTCAATAAATTATCAAACTATGAAAGAAAAAAAGGTGACCAATGATTTAAGTTAGAAGAATTGTTCTAGAATATATATAATGATTATCAAAAAAGTAATAATATTTATGTATTTACAAAGGATGGATATAGAAATCATGAAGGAAGGGTAGAACTCTTATCTTTCTCAAATGAGTGTTCAACTATATATCCCTATGAGGATTAAAGAGGTGTAGAATAAATATATGGAACTATAGAAGAAGCTCATAAATGAACCTAAGTCAAACCTTTGTTATAATAGAATGAAAAGGTTTGGGAACTATATATGTGTTTATTTCATACCAAATTTGAAGGAGTTGTTGAATGAGGCTCATAGTTCATCATTCTCTATTCATCCTAGAAGTAAAAGGATGTATAGTGATCTGAAAGAGTATTTCTGGTGGGATATCATGAAGAGAGATATTACAAAGCATATATCTTGATGATTGGTATTACAGTAAGTTAAGGTTGATAGATAGAATTTGTAATGGTCTATGCCCTCCCGCAACATTACTTTTCCATTTTTGGTAGTTGGAGGTGTTCATAGGAGGATTAAAGGAGTTTGGAGAAGTTTGGTTGTAGAAATATGGAAGATGGTGGATTACATGTCATGTAACTGAATTACATGACATGAATTTCGGTTTCATGGATTTTCTTGGGTGATTCATAGCATAAAATGTTTTGGGGTCTGAAAAATAAAATAAATTGAATGGAAATGGGTTTTTGAGTGGAAGTCAACTAGGGTCATTACACGGCATGAAAGGGTATTACATGTCATGTAATACCCCACTACTGTAACTTTTAAATGTTTTTATAATTTCTTGGGGTTATAAACCCTTATGTATGTAGTGACCATTCCTCAACCCTAGGTAACCTGGAGACCTCTTTTCAGCATTTTGAGAATTCTTTCATCAAGTATTGATTTCTAACTTCCCTCCTTCGATCTGTAGTGATCCATCTTTGGTCAAAGGGGTGTTCTTCCTCCATTTTTATAGTTTCTTCTATTTTGGTACATTTCCCCTACATTTTATTCATACCATGTGATGGTTCAATAACTCCCATGGTTTTAAATGGGATTCTCTTTAGTTATTGTTGCTTCGGTGGTGTCACGGTATCCTCAGATGGATGTTGATCTTCCAGGAGAGGTGATCGGAGATCCATCACATGGCTCATTCTTGTGTGAGAATCGTTGACACACTTTTGAGGTAGGATTTCTTTTTTTTACCTTCATTTGTTCATCATGTGGGAGGGATCTACTTTTTTTCACCTATGGATCAAAGTTATTCCACGCAAATCAAAGATAAGAATCAATTAAATGAAATTTAAAGGGGTAGAGGGATTCTATTTCCATGATTTTGAAATTATGATATTATGATTGTGATATTGTGAATTATACGGTCTTGATGACCTTCTAAAAATAGTGGTTGTTGGGGGACCTTATTTTTAACTAAATAGGTTTCATGTTGTTTGGTTCATATTGAACACATACATATGGAAATTGGTTGATCACATAAATCCTAATAATGAATGGATGCCCTGGGATTTGGTTTGTGTGATAACACCCTTAACTAATGAAGTGAAATTGGATAAGTGTTTACTTCCTAAATATAAAAATTTGTTACGTTGTGGTCTATGAAGTGATGTATAGAATGGTTGTGGCTGCATGCATCGGACTGATTTAATGTGAAGTGGCTATGTTGTGATGTTTGTATTTTCTCTAGTTTTTTTGTGGTATGTCTATAAACATGGTTGTGTTTTTTGGGTTATCCTGAGTAGTGTTTTGGATGAACTTTTAGATGATACATGGACCTAGCTATATAATGGAATCTCAATTTGAGATTTTGATTGATTGTGTAATGAATGATAATTGTTGTGTATTGGGGCTGTGAAACTAGTTATACGGTAATGTTTTATCAGTTGGGATTCTAAGTTTGGGGCGGGTTCTATTGGTATGTGACCTAAAGATGATAAGTTTAATGAAGGAAAGTAGTGTTTGGTATTAGTAATTCGACTGGAGTTTCTATATGAGTAATGTGCAGAAAGTTTCACCCCGTATATAGATATCGATTTATGATATACCATGAGTGGTTGTTAAAAGTAGAGGAAATGTGAAGTCCCTTTAGTTTATCAGGGATCTTCACCATCTAAGAACTTTTTTTCCTGTTGTGTTTTGTGCTTAGTAGTTTCTCAGGTAGTGGTGGAAGGGATAAAAGACTTGTTTAAAAAATAATTAAATTGGTAAAATAAGTTGTTTGGGAATGTGAATCGGGTTTCATGGCTCGTTGTGTGGTATTATGAATTTAGAGGTAGCAGAAAAGTTGGCAGTGTTGTGAGTCGATGGTTTTTCTGAGAACCCATAGGTTTGGCTTGAGTGTTTGGTATCATATATGTATATACTTGTATTTTCCTTATTATTTCTATATAAACCTCACCCTAGTTGAGAATTATGTACCAAACACCTACATCATCATGGGGGAGGGTGTATTTCTCAAACATCCTAGTGGGAGGATGGATGGTTGGCCACCATCTCCTCCCCTCTCCCTCTTCTAAGTGGTGATAGTCCAAGATTATTTAAGAAGGTTGTGGTTTGTGATGCCTAGGTGTGTGCAGGTGAGTTTTATTTCCCAAGTGTCTCTAGGATGAGATGTGTTATGCTTTCCCACATGTATTTGGTATGATGTTTTAGTTTTTGGCCTAGGTTCTTGTGGGTGGGATATGATGTGTTTTGGGGAACATGTGTCTGTGGGTGGGATGCGGTGTGGTTTGTGAGTCCCAAGTGTATATGGGTGGGTTGTGACGTGGTAATTTTAGAAGAGGTGGGAGCGTGAGTATGTTTTCATTAGGTAAGAGTGTCTAATCAGTGGGAAAGTTGTGTGGGGAACCCTATCATCGATGTGCATTATGTAACATTACTTAGCTTTCATTATTTTGTTAGTGTGACTTGGTGAGGTTAGGATGGTTAGTATACCTTTTAGGTGTTGTTTGGTTCTGTTGTTTTCTAAGAGGGGCATTAGTATTCTTCTTTCCCATGTGTATGAGAAACTTTGGTTTTCCTAATGAGTATACCACTATGCTCACCCAATGTATATAAAATTATTTTCTGGTTTCTAGAGGTATTATGTGGACCATGCTGGGCATTGCTAGCTCAGGCTTGGGGAAGTTGTTTAGTTGTTGTTTTAGCTTGATTTTGGGTACTTTACATTATAGATTTGTTTTATTTATACCAGTTTCATTTTTTTATGCATGCATGTGGGATGGTTTTTGGATTTATTTTATATGTTTCTTTGATTTATTTTATGGATGATCCATCATATCTCTCGATATTGTTTCAAAAAAAGGGTAATGCCTCCTATATTGTGAGATCTATATACCCTTGGTGCTAGTCGCCAAATTAGGGCCTACTGGGGGCTAGAATATAGGGGTTATTATCTCCCTTTATTCATTGACATCCCAGGAGGGGAATATTTCGAGGTATGAGTCATGAAATAATGGTATCAAATATAATGGTTGAAAGATCGGATGGAGTTTGGAGTTAGGTACAGTGAGGATTTCATTAGTTAGTAGGTAAATAGTGTTAGGTGATCTTGGTACATAACATAGGCCAAGGAATACTAGCTAGGAAATGGAATTTTAGAGGCCCCCATGATCCAATTCAAGGACTCTGAGCCTACCAAATGACCAAGTGAGGCTACACCATTTACAGGGTAGAAACCCTAAGAAAGGTTTATGAATCATAATCACTTGTGTTCTTGTTTGAATTGGGATATTTTGGGAAATTTGAAATGAATAAAAAATTAGTAAAATGGGTTAAAATGAGTCTTAAATAAAAAATTTACATTACTCAGGCTTAGGAACACCTTGTTAAATTTTCATCAATGTGTCCTGGTAGTTTTGCACATGTGGAAAGTACGAGGGAATTGTTTCGGATGTGGAGACGGAAATCTAGATTGAGGAGATTGAGATCACCTTTAGTTTGATTCGGGCCCTGATAGAGTATTGGATTCCTTTGGAAATCATTAAAATGTAGAGAGTTTTGCATCATTGGTGGATGATTTATCTAGGGAGGGGAAGGAAGAAGTTTTTTATGGGTCGACTTTGAAAAGGAATTCCGAGCAGAGTTCCCTTAATCGACCATGAAGGCTGAGAAGAGGCAAGAGGTACTCTCTCTTCAATAGGGGAGTATGTCAGTGTGGGGGCTAGGGATCAAGTTCAAGGATATCCTTCATTTCTCCATATCAAGTTTCTGAATGAGGAGACTCATACGAGACATCTTAAGAAGTCACTTCTTCCCTCTATCAAGTATGCAGTTACTCTTTTTACGTTTTTGACATACTTAGAGGTTCATAAGAAGGCATTGGTGATCGAACGGATGAATCCATGAGTAGGTCTATCGAGAGAGGGAATCCATTAGAGTTCTTTGAGAGGTAGGTTAACCAATAGAAGGTCTCAGGCACCAGGACCTTTGAGGTTTCGACCGGCAGGAAGTAGACCTCAGTAGCTTCCTTTCCATCCTTCTAGTACTAGTGGTTCCCCTGCTTTTTTTGTGGGCTTGGGGCCAAGGTGTTTTTTCTGTGGAGTTCATGGGAATCTTAAAAACCTATTTCCAGTAGCAATTTGATATCATCATGGTGTAGTTCGATAGTTTCATTCCTAGCCTCATTATCAGTTTCATGTCAGGCCATTTCATTAGGAGGGGAAACATGCTTTTTCTCTACTAAGGGGAGATAGAGTAGGTAGAGTCCAACCTTAGGATGTTCCTCATGTTCAGGGTCCTTGACCCAGGCATAGTCTTGTAGGAAGTCATCAGCAAAGAAGAAGAGGATCTAGTTATGGTCAGTTTCATTCAGCTGAGGCGGCATTTATAACTGTTCTATAGATCTCTAGTAGTACAATCAGTTTGTTTAGTACCCTTGCTTGTGATTTGTTTGATTCGAGAGATCTGTAATCCTCTGTTGCACCTTCTCTAGCCCATTCTCTAAGACTAGACATAGAGGTTCTTCTCATTCCCCTAGTGTTGAGTACACCAGTCAGAGTCCAGGCCTTCTTGTTTGATGTGTGTTGGGGATGTAGACTAATGATGGGAGTTCAGAAGTCCTCTGGGGATCATTTCTTGCTATAGATGCAACCATATGGTTTCATTCTTACCATCAACAAGTTTTATTTTGTGTATTCCAATTTTGATTGTTTCTGGAGGAGTGTTTTATTTCCAGACGTGGATGGTCAACGTGTGGTTTTCATTAGAGAGCAGAGTTATCATATGGGAATTAGAATGTGGAACCACTTCTCTCTTTTTTGTCTATGTTGTCAGTTGAATAGTGGATGTTGGGATTGTAGAGATTCTTAGGGTCATTGGGGATTTACTGGATGTTTTCTACAAGGAGTTTGTGATGTTACCCCCTCAACATGTTGTTGAGTTCGAGATAGACTTGAAACTCGGTGCTTCTCTGATTTCTATGTACCCTTATCAGATAGAACCTTCTGAGCTATGGGATTTGAGGATTTAGATAGATAATCTAATGAGCATGGGTTTTATCGGGTCCAGTGTGTTGTCATGGGGTGCTCCTATGTTGTTCACTAACAAGTAAAATGGTAGTCTAAGGTTGTGTATAGACTACTAGATGTTGAAGCAGGTAATATTCAAGAATCGCTACCCTCTTCCAAGGATAGACAGTCTTTTCAATCAGTTGAGAGGGGGAAGTTGTTTTTCTAAGTTTGGTTTGAGGTCAAGATATCACCAGTTAAGGGTAAAATAGGGCGATATCCCAAAGACTGCTTCCAAATACAGTTATGGGAACTTTGAGTTTTTGGTCATGCCTTTCAGTGTTACAAAAACACTAGTTGTGTTCATGGGGATTATTAACTCTGTGTTCCATGAGTTTCTAGACCGGTTTTCATTTTTTTCATTGATAATATCTTATTCTACTCGATGTTAGAAGAGTAGAACTCTGAGCATCTCAGAACTATCCTACAGGTTCTTTGACACCACCAGATCTATGAGAAGTTGTCCAAGTGTAAGTTGTGGATAATATAGGTGCATTTTCTCAGGCATGTGGTGTCTTAGTAGGGTGTGGATGTAGAGCCATCAATGGTTGATGTAGTTTTTTTCTTGTAAAACACCCAATGTTGTGGTATAAGTTCGCAGTTTTCTCAGTCTTGCAGTCCATTATCAGAGGTTTTTACCTGAATTCTCTTGATTTTTATCCCCACTGACGGCTTTGACTTGTAAGGACCAAGATTTTTGTGTGAATTGGTTATTTCCAATAATCATTTTATTAAATTAAGGGGAAGTTGGTTAATACTCTAGTGCTCTAGTTTCATGAGAAAGTGGTGATGTTTGAGGTGTTTCATGATGCTTCCCATATGGGTATAGGATGAGTGATAATGCAGCAGCTAGAAGTGATCTCTTATGGGTCTAGGTAGTTACGTCCCCATGAGAATAACTATTCCACCCATGGTCTATAGCTATAAGCGGTTGTGTTTAGACTGAAGTTGTGGCAACATTACCTCGTTAGGGAGAACTTTGTAGTCTTCACGGATCACAAAAGTTTTAGGTATATCTTTTTGGAGATAAATATGAACTTGTGGTAGCAGAGGTGGATGGAGTTTCTTCAGGACTACAATTTTGAGATCTCCTACACTTTAGTAAAGGAGAATTTCATGGCCCATGCCTTAAGTAGGAAGTCGCAAAAGGAGGTTGTTTGGGAATCTACGGATGCTTTCAGAGAAATGGAGGAGTTGGAAACTTTTCACATAGATAGAGGATTAGAAGGTGGTAAAGGTTGTTTGTTTCATATGAAAATGAAATCTTCTCTAATTCAGTAGGTGGAAGAGTCTTAGTTGGGAGACTCAAAGTTAGAGGTGTGGTGTGATCGAGTTATCCATAGTAATACTCCGGAGGGATGGTTGGAGGATGGTTGGAACCAGATGATTTTCCATTGAAAGTTTTTCATTATAATGGAAATGCATAAGGGATTCCTTCATGATTTTCATAGATCACCTTTATAGGTGCACCCAAGAGTTTATAAGATGTATCTTGGATTTAGGATGTAGTTTTGGTGGCCCAGGATGGAGTGGGAAATATCAGAGTTTATGGAAAGATACTTGGTATTCCTATAGGTAAATTTCAAGCACTGTGTTCCCAATGGTTTTTTTAAACCCTTGGATTCTTCTGAGTAGAATTGGGATTACATCTTAATATATTTAATCATAGGGTTACCTAGAACTTAGTGAGGCTACAAAGCTATCTGGTTAGTATTGTATTGACTGAAGAAATTGGCTCACTTCTTAGTGATCAAGGAGTTGGGCGTAGTGGATTCTTTGGAAAACATTATGTGGATTAGGTGGTGCGACTACATAGAGTTTCGAGATCCATTATCTATGATTGGGACACACATTTTACCTCATGAGTCTTGAGAGGATTTCATCATACTTTTAGCACCTAGTTACACCTCATCACTACTTTCCACCCTCATACAAATGGGAAAATAGAGAAGACTATCCATACATTGGAGTACATGTTGCAAGAATGCATATTAGACTTTGGTGGATATTGGGTATGACACCTACCCTTGGTAGATTTTTCTTATAATAATAGCTATAACTCTTCTATTGGCATGGCTCTATTCGAAGATTTGTGTGGAAGACTATGTTGTTCTCCTTTGTGATGGATAGAAGTTGGGGAGACAGTTGTTCTTGGTCCTGAGGTAGTGCAGAGCACGATAGATAAGGTTTAACTTGTTCATGAGAAGATGAAAGTAGTGTAGGACTGGAATAATTCTTATGAAAATAAGAGAAGAAGACCCTTGGAGTTCGAGGTTTGGGACCACGTGTTCTTGAAGGATTCCCCTCGACCTGGGAAGCAGAGGTTTGGTAGAGGGAATAATATTTCTCCTAGGTTTTTTGGAGACTTTGAGGTGTTGGGATGAGTTGGAAAGGTTGTATACCCTTTGGAATTTCCACTGTATTTGGAGAAAATACATGACGTCTTCCATGTCTCTCAGCTTTGTTGATGATGACTCTCGTTTCATTGATTAGGGAGAGTTGTATATCAAGGATGATGTTAAATTCATGAAGTAGTCAGTATAGATCTAGGATCATCGAAATATAAGGCACTATGTGGGAGGACTATTCCCTTTTTCATGTGTTTTGGAGGCATGGAGGCTAGGAGGAGAGTACTTGGGAGTGAGAAAATCAAATGTGTGCCTAGTACCCAAATTTGTTCTAAATTTGGTCGTGTTGTGTTTTATTTTGAAATGTAATGTTTGAACCTCATTTTATCAAATGAGCTATTTTTTCCTTCGTTTGAAATGTGTGTGGTGTGGTATGTGATAAATTCTTGACATACAAAGAAGGAAGTACCAAATTCTTAATCGAGACTCATAAATTGTGATGCGATTAAACCCATGTGGGTGAATCGTTGCCACTCATAGAGGATAGTATCTTGACATGGAGGATATAATTCCCTGATTTATGTGTTCAGGATGGTGGAATTCATTAACTATAGTGGTTTTTGGTTTGGGCTATGTTGAGGGAGAGATGGTTTGATGGTGGTTATGTGCACTGTGTTTGTGGTTGATTATTGCCGCACATTTGGCTCAAAGTAAGGCTTGAGGTATGAAGAGATCCTTAAGAGGTATCTCATGGGGGTTATTCAAACCCCTTTTTCTTCTAGGTTTGGTTTTGGATTTTTGAGAGAGATAATAATTTGAGAGGTATCTGATGTAACGGTTCATTCCCTATCGGTCTATTATTTTTTCAATCATAGGATTTTGGAGAAGTTCAGTTGCAAAAAGATTGAAGAAGGGGGATTGCATGTCTTATAACTGAATTACAAGACATGAAGTTTGGTTTCAAGGATTATCCTAGGTGATTGACAGCGTAAAATGTTTCAGGGTATGAAAAATAAAATAAATCAAAAGGTGATGAGTTTTTCTGTAGAAGTTGATGGTGAGGCATTACACGGTGTGAAAGGGATATTAAATATTGTGTAATACCCCATTATTGTAACTTTTAAGTGTTTTTCAAGCCACTTGGGTTGTCAAAACCTATGAATACGGTGACCTTTCCTCGACCCAAGGTGACCTGGAAACACCTCTTTGGTGTTTTGAGGATTCCTTCATCAAGGATTGATTCCTAGATTCCCTCCTTCTATCCATAGTGATCCATCTCCGAGCTAAGGTGCATTCTTTCTCTGTTCTTGTGGTCTCTTCCAGTTTGGTCTCTTTACCCTCCCATTTCTTCTTTCCATGTGATGGGATATAAACTATCATAGTTCTAAATGGGATTATCTTCGCTTATTATTGGTGTGTTGGTGTCGCGGCATCCCTGGATAGATGAAAATCTTGTGGGAGAGGTGATCGAAGATCCGTTGTGTGTCTTGTTCTTATGCAAGGATCGTTGACACCCTTTTGAGTTAGTATTTCCTTTATTTCTCGTCATTTATGCATCATGTGGGAGGGATCCACTTTTTTCACCTATGGATCATGGTTGTTCTAGGATAATCGAAGATAAAAATTGGTTAAATGTGATTAAAAGGGGTAGGGGTATTCAATTTTCATGCTTTTGTAGTTTTCATATTATGATATTGATATTTTGAATTTTATGGGATTAATGCCTCACTGAAAATAATTTCTGTTGGGGGCCCTTATTTGAGCACTAAATGGGTTGCATGTTGTTTGGTTCCTATTGAACACTTACATATGGATATTGTTTAATCACGTAAATCTGGCTAATGAATGGATGCCCTGAGATTTGGTTTCTGTGATAAGGCCCTTAAATAATGAAGTGGAATTGGATGAGTTTCCCCTTTCTAAATTTAAAAATGTGTTACATTGTGGTATGTGATGTGATGTGTGGAATGTTTATTACTATGTGTGTGGGACTGATGTAATGTGAAGTGGCTATGTTGTGATGTGTTGGTTTTCTCTAGTTTATGTTTTGGTATGTCCGTGAACAAGGTTGTGTGATGTGGGTTGGCCTGGGTGGTGTTTTGGATGAACTTTTAGATGATACATCAACCAATCTATGTAATGGAATCTCAGGTTGAGAGTTTGATAGCTTGTGAAAAGGTTGATATGTTTTGTGTAGTGGGGATGCGAAACTGGTTGTGCGGTAATGTGTTATTGGTTGGGGTTATGAGTTGGGGGTTGGTTCTGTTGGTATGTGACCTGAGAGGTATGGGTTTTATTGAGTATATTAGCGTTTAGTATTGATAATTCGCCCATATTTTCTCTATGAGTAACAAACATAAAGCTTCACCCTGTATCTAGATATTGATATATTATATACCATGAATGGGTGTTAAAAATAGATGAAATGTGAAGTCCATTTAGTTTATCAGGGCTCTTTTCCTTCTATGAATTGTTTTTTCTATTGTGTTTTGTTCTTAGTAGTTTCTTAGGTAGTGGTGGAATAGATAAATTACTTTTTTAATAAATAATGAAATTGGTTAAATAAGTTGGTTGGAAATGTGAATCGGGTTTCGTGGCTTGTTGTGTGGTAATATTCATTTATAGGTAGTGGAAAAAGTTAGTAGTGTTGTGAGTTAGTGGTTTGTCTAAGAACCCATAGGTTGGTCTTGAGTATTTGATATCATATATGTTTATACTTGTATTTTCCTTTTTATTTCTATACGCACCCCACCCTAGTTGAGCACTATGTGCCGAACATCCCCATCATCATGGGGGAGGGTGTCTTTCCCAAACATTTTGGTGGGGGGATGGATGGCTGGCCACCAACTCTTCCCCACTCCCTCTTCCAATCATTGATATCCCAAGATTATTCAGGCAGGTTGTGGTTCATGAGGCCCAATTTTGTGTGGGGGAGTTTTTCTTTCCTATGTGTCTTCAGGATGGGATGTTTTATAATTTCCCAAGTGTCTTTGGGATGAGGTTGTGGTTTGTGGTCCAAGTTTCTATGGGAAATTTGTGATGTGTTTTGTGGCCCAAGTTTCTACGGGAAGGATGTGGTATAGTTTTTAAGGCCCAGGTGTCTGTGGGTGGGTTATGTTGTGTTACTTTCAGATTAGGTGGGAGCACGAGGATGTTTTCTTATAGGAGAGAGCAGCTAATTAGTGGAAAAGTGGCATGGGCTACCCTATCATCGATGTGAATTATATTAAATTACATGACTTGCATTATTTTGTGAGTGTTACTTGGTGAGATTTGGAAGGTTAGTATACCTCTTAGGTGTGGTTTGGTTCTACTATTTTCTCACAGGGGAATTAGTATACTTCTTTCGCATGTGTAAAAGAGAATTTTTTTTCCTATTGAGTATACTCTTATTCTCACCCTATTGATATAAAATTGTTTTTAGGTTTGGAGGATGATTATGTGGACCATGCTGGGTGTTACTAGATTGGGCTTGGGATAGTTGTTGAGTCGCTTCTTTAGCATACTTTTGGGTATTTGACTTTAGATATTTGTTGTATTTATACTAGTTCCGTTTTTTTATGCATGCATGTGGGAAAGTTTTTGTCTTTGTTTTATATGGGTCTTGGAGTTGTTTTGTGGATGATCCATCATATCACCCAATCTTGTTTCAAAAAAAAAGGTAATGCCTCCCATATTGTGATATTTGTATACCTTTGTTCCTATTCACCAACCTGGGGCCTATTGGGGGGAGGACTTAGGGGTCATTATCTTCCTTTCATAATTTCCATCCTAGGAGGGGAATCTTTGGAAGGAGGGGGTCATGACATAAGTCTAAGGGGATGTTACAACCATCACTACACAAAAATTAAGGCTTAGTGGTGGTTATTTAATAGGGTTTGTCAAAATTCCCCTAAATAAAATTTATATATTTTAGTGATAGTTTCTTAAAATAATATCACCACTAAATATTTACTAAAATTAAAATAAATTTTCTTTCTTCCCTCCCTTAATCCCTCTTCCCACTTTCCCCCAACCCCTAATCCCTTCCCCTTACTTTCTTGGCTCTCACCCTCTCTATCACTGCTCTCACCCTTGTCATCATCTCTCATTCCCTCATCATTGACCTTTTGATCCCCTCACTCCCCTTTACCCCTCTATATCCCTCTTCACCTACCATCATGAATCTTCATCATCCCCTTTCCCCCTTCCATCACACCAATCACCCCTCTTTTCCCCTATTGCTTCATCACTCTCTCCCTTTCTTCCTATGGATCCATCACCATCTTATCATCATGCCGATCATTCACCCTCATTTACCCTATAATTACTAATAATTTTACAGAATATTCATTACTAGGTACTTCTATTTCTCATATTAAATCACCTATCAATTATAATTATTCATAAAATTCCTTAAAGAAAACATATTGAATAATTTTTTTTGGTAATTTTATGTCTGTTATGAAAATATACTCAATTAATTCATCATATATGATAATTTTTTTATCATGTTTATAATTAGTGTGAGTTTTATGTTTACTCTAATAATCACTCATCAAGTCAATTAAAATCTATTATATTTTTTTACAGAGAAACTTATGTAATTTTTTTTGTATCTTGAACTGTGTTGTGAAAATATATATAATTAACTCATCATATGTGATAAGTGATATGATCATTTTTAAATTAATGTTTGAATGTTATGTTTATAAAAATATACACTTAATAACAAGATTAAAAATTTATTCTTCTATTATATATTAATATAAAAATGTAACAATTTTAATGAATTTTATTTTATTATTTTTTCCAAATAAAACCTAGATGAAATTTAGCATGTTTTTGAAAATAGGTGACTTCTTTAATGTTTAAATATTTTCATAATATGAAATGAAATGATCATTAAATAAATGTGACGGAATGGAATGCTATTTAATTCTACATGAATATAATTTATTTTTAACAAAGATCAATTTAGAGAACATGTTATATGAAACTTACCATAAAATTTTCATGATTCTAGAAAGATAAGATATGGTCGATGAGTCAATCAACAATAGTTTACCACTATATTATTAAATATTATTTAAATGACATGATTCATCTTATGTGTTTTAATTTTCATTAATGAAGTGTCGACACTTTGCGATATATGGATAGAATATGGATCACATTACTAAGGAACACACCTAATTATACTAAGGGTTTGGAATAGTTTTTAGACTTTACAATTTCCAATTAATATGTTGATGGTACAATAAGATATAAATACCTAAAATGTAAATTTATATGATGTTTTAAGAGATTTGAAGTTTGTAAACACTTGATATTGAATCAATTACCTTGTCAATATGTTTTTTTGATTTAGCATAGAAAATTGAACATTATAGAATGTTTGATAACTGATTTCAGTCAATAGAATAAGCTCTCAACTTCATCAACAATGGAAAATGAAATTCATAACCTTATAAATAATGATTTTGGAATTTCATGAAAATGTCATCAATATAAAAATATATCAATACAACCAGTTGAGGGTGCTGAAAATAGTAACTTGAAAAATTATGTATTTTGGACCATATGAAAAATCGATCAAGATTGTAACATATCAGTGTATCCTCCTCCTGATATTGTAGATACTAATGTTAGAGAGAAATTTACTGAGCATAAAAATGTGTTTTATGATTTATTTAAAAATGTAAATCAAGAGATATATGGAGGATGTCTAAAATATTCCAAAATTTCCTTTCTACTGAAGCTGTACCATAAATAATCCTATGTGAAATTATAAATAAGGAAATTTCCATGATATTTGAAACTTTCCATGATGAATTTCCTGGATCTAATATCCCTCAATATTTTTATGATATGAAAAAAGTTGTTAACAAGTTTGGTATAAATTATAAAAAAAATGCATGCTTGTACCAGTAACTGTATGCTTTATTGGGGAGAGGATTCAAGTAGGTAACAGTGAAAAAATGGTCATCTTCTATATAGAATTCAATGGGTAATATTGGAAGTTTGAATCAACATGCTACTATATAGAAGTGGAAAAATAACACACCTATAAAGGTTTTTCATTACTTACCTTTGCAAAGTTTATTCATGTCATCGAAAAACATTGATCATATGAAGTGTAATTCTCTAGATAATAAAAATTATGGGTTAATACAGTATCCAAGAGATTCGAAATCATGGAATAAATCTGATTCATTACATCCATATTTATCATCCAATCCTTAAAATGTATGATTAGGATTGGTTGATAATGGATTTAACCTATTTGAGACTTTGAGTACCATTTATATAATTTGGCCAATTGTTTAAATCCCTTGCAATATACCTCCTTGTATGTGTATGAAAAAAATGTCCTTTATCATTTTGATGATTATTCCTTGAGAAAAAATTATTAGAAATGATATTGATGTATACCAGTAGCCTATAATTTAATAATTATAGGTGTTATAAACCAACAGTGTTGAGATGTGTGATGAAACTTCTAGAACATTGTTCAAAATGCATGTTACTCCAATGTGGACCATTAGTGACTTCCCTAGACTTGGGAACTTATCTAGTTGTAACACTTACATGGTTTTGTATTTTCCTATTTTAAAATTTTATTTTGTGTCTGAATGACTACCTTATAGTAAAAAAAATTGCTTCTTGTGTCATAGAAGATTTATCAATGCAACACATAGATTTCTGTTGAAAAAGTGAAAAATTCAATGGTTCCATTGAATGATAGTGGGAAACGAGTTCCAAGTGCATCATCAGTTGAAATTAGAACACAATAATGGAAGAGAAAACGTATATTATTCAAACTTATGTATTGGGAATATAATATATTTCATCGTAATATTGATTTTATATATATTGAGAATAATTTTTTTGAAAATTTTATCTTCACATTACTTAATGATCATAGAAAATTGAAGGGTCGTCTCAATGATCGATAGGTGTTATAAATAATTAATATAAAACGTGATTTATGGCCAAATTATAATGTAATGTATGCTCTAGAAATTTTTTTCAATGAAAATTTGGGAGAAAGATATATTCATTAAAATTTTAAATCATGTGAAAGTATCTTATGGGTATTTAAGTAATATCTCAAGGTGTTTCAACTTAAATCATCGTAGGTTATATGGATTGAAAAGTCATCATTCATGTATTTTACTATAGAAGTTACTACCATTTGAATTTTTTACATTTTTACCTAAAAATATTAATCTAGTTTTACTCCAATTATAAACATTAATCATAAAACTATGTGAGAAAACTCTACAACCACCTGAGATTGAAAATATTTAGTATATATTTGTACTGACACTTTGTAAAATGGATATGATCTTTCCTCCATCATTTCTTACTATCATGATACATTTAATTATTCATTAATTTGAGGAAAGTAAATTAAGAGATACCATAAAATATTTATGGATGTATTCAGTTGATATGTACATTATTTATATGTTTTTTATCTTCATTAATCCATTCTATACACTTCATTAAATGCGTAACTATGTTTTATTCATTTTATTTCACAGATATCATGGTCATTTAAAATAATATGTGAAAAATAAATCTCAACCTGAAGGATCTATTTATAAATTATACTTATTAAGGTAGTTTCTTACTATTTTTTTGTTACTTGGATTATATTGAGACAAATATTTAATCAATTTGGATATGTTGACAATATATAGACTTAATCTAAACTATATGGGAAATCAAAAATCTTTCCTGCTATTGACTAATCAGTTCGAAGGATCTCAAATATTACACTAAAAAATGGAATTATTACAAGAAAATAGATATGTTCTTTTAAATATTGAAATTGAATATTCATTTATTTAAGAGATTATCATAAAAATAAAGAGATTCATTATAAGTCAAACATAGAAAGAGAAAGATATAACAAAAGGAGTTAATAAAGAGATTATAGAATGGTTTTCACATCATTTCAGTTAATAAATACTACAATCAACACAGATATTAGGTTTAAATATATATTTTTTAAATATAATAATTTAAATTACTTTTCTTAGATCATGAATACAGATACTCATGCTGATTTGTTAGAATATTTGAAGTTTTTGGCTTGGGTTCCTCTAAAAATGGCTAGAAATTTCAACACTTATAATGTGAATGTATTTAAATTTCATACATTAGATTGGTAAGATGGATTAAAAACATATAATAATGTTATATTTATAGTTTTTGAATTGGGATACTATGTAAATTTGACTGATATTATCGAATTAAACTACCACGTCTATTTTTTAGTTGTTTTATTCAAATGAAAGTCGGTCGATATTACCAGGGTAATTAAAATGTATTCCTTACAATTTACTTCTATGAAATTCTCTCACTTGATGGATGTTGGTGAACATGAAATAAATGATCCTTATATCTTCTCAATGCAAGAGAAAATGGTATATTATGTAGAAGATGTCATGGATGAAGGGTGGAGTATAGTTATTGACATAAAACAAAGAGACATGTATGATATGGGTAATGAAGTGGAGATTTGTCCTTTGAAATTGAATCTCAATAATATAAATAAATTGACTTATATTTCCATCATTATATTGAAAATATTATTTTTTTTAAGGGTTTATGAAGTAGAATAAGTAATGATGGATCAAGATAACAACATGATTGAAGGAAAAAATGATTGTATGTGTAGTCATCCATTAACTTATTAACTACCTAAGTTATATGTTATTAATTTCCAATATTTTGGATCTTTTATCATAATTAAATTAATTTTTATGCTTGAGTTATTTAATTTTAAAAAAGTAAATGTTATTTTGATTGTGCGTGCAGTCATTTATTAACATACCTATATATATTATATTTTTTAGTATTGTGCATCTTTTATCATTTATTAATTTATTTTTCTGCATGAATCTATTGAAATATATGTTATGAATTTGTTTTTAATTATTTAAATAATGGTAATTCCAAATAAGAGGTGATTCACTAATCATGGTAAACTATGATTTGATGTTCCCCCGACCATAATTACTTCATCAGTGTTTCCTGATGATCCCTCAAAATCCCTCCCTATAGTATATGGGACAACCTATATCACCCTCCCCCATTAGCATTTTTCACACCCTTTATCTCCCTCCCATAAGCATCTAGCATACTACCTCTTAATTTATCAGGTTCAGTACATGGAGACCCAACAGTGAGGGAATAAGTGGTCACTCCTATTTATTCATGAGGATATTAGATGGTTATGGTTATAGGTTTAAATTTTAATATGAATAAATTCATTTCTCTCTATTATACTAATAACTTCATTTTCATAAAATATGGAATCAATGTTACTATTGAGACAAATATTAATAGTTCATATGTGTGTGATTTTAATGGATTGAATATAGTTTCCCCTTTGATTGTTATGTGATACCCATAGACGATTCAGTGGGAATATTTTCATAGATTCTAGGCTAGTTATTATCTGAGATGGTAACCCTTATGATTACATATTCTAATTGGAGACATATACTTCAATATTTTAATAATAAAGTATTTTATTCCTAGAAAAATGTGATTTTAATACATTATAACTCTATTAAATTTCATTATTTAATTAAATTCTAATATTTTAGAAATGAATCTCTTTGTATAAATGTTATTCCACTTTACCATCTCTAATCTTATCACATGAAATTGGACATTGAAAATTTTGGGTAACAAATAGAAATATTTTAAATGGATATTTTGGAATGAATTCAATGATATATCATTAACCAATCAGTAGTATTATTATAAGTTTTCTTAAGGGGTACCTAGAAAATAGTGGAAAGTGTTTGTTGATATTCATCTGCATGATAAGCACATGGTATTGAAGATTATATTATCATATTAATCTCATTTCATATATATAAATGAATATGAAAAGTATATGAAACTTTATATATTAATATTAAATTACCATTTATTTATTTTATGAATTTTTAAGAAAAAATGTATTAAGTTGAATGAAACAAATCATCAGCCATAATGTTGGTTCAAATATTTTTTCAAGAAACATATCCACTATGGTAATATTTCATCAGTCCAAATATTTATATGGTGATATTATCTATTTCATATATTAAATTGTTGATTTATATTTTTTTTAATATAGACAAAGATTTTAGGGCACTAAGTCTCTCGAATGGAATTTTGTTTGTATTTTCACATGAAATCAAATGGGGGTTATCTAAAAGATCCCACTAAAGAAGTTGGGGTATAAATTTATTTTTCATTGTAATGGTTCGCACAAATATCTTCAATATTGTAATAACTTATAAAGATATCAATGCAATTTTTCATTTACAATCTTTAAACTGTATTTAATCAAAAATATGTGTTATATTTTATAAAAAAATCAATTATTAAAAATTTAGTTATCAATGCTAAACATAAACATAGTTTGATAACTACTGTTATCAATAATATATTCCATCTCACTTAGGCTCACACTTTATTGTCTTTTTTTTCTTTTTTAATACATAATAATTTAAATTTGATTATTATTTTATTTATAGGTAAAAAATAAAAAAGAATAATTGGATGTTAATCTTGTGCAGTCTTTCTCAGTCTCTTAGGATGATCTAGTTAGACAGGTCCTTGGGAAGGATCATATTATCATATGAGCAGGATGGGTTTATGACCATTAAAATTTGTGGTCTTTGGTAATTCTCTAGGGATTTTAGCAGTATATACAATAGGTTTTAGTTAATAACTACCTCTATACGTTCATAGATGGTTTTTTCAATGTAAAACTCAATTCAATAATATGGGATGGAAATCCAATAAAAGTGGAATCATATATAGATATGGGACGCGAAGGTTATTTCTATTTATAAATCATTAGTTTAATTATATCATAAGATGACTCAATGTGTCCCTAGTGACATTATGTCAATGGATGGTTCAAGTCAGTAGGTAAATCACACAATTTCATAATCATTTAGTACCCATAATTTTATTGTATTTAAGTGGAAATTTAAATATAAATCACTATTTAATTTTCAAGAAAATTGACATACGGGTGTTTAGAGAAGGGAGTGGAGATGGAGATAGATATGATCTTAATTCATTGGGTAATGATATGGATTGAATTTGGATTCCTTGGTGGTGTGTTGTAACTAAATGATTATTTGTAACTTGTTGTATTTAATTAGATATATATGTTCATAACTTCAAATATATTTTGTTTCAATATTTATGTGATCATAGATATCTATTTTTGTTTTTGTTTCAACTTCCACTATATATAGATGTTTTTAACTAAAATATTTCTTTATATAGTTTATGGGAGGTTGGGGATTTTTGGAATTGATACTGATATGGTGGTATGCCCTGATTTTGTTTATTCCCAAATCTATATAGGACTTGTGAAGGTTTTCCCCATCCTTGATAAGACTTATAATACTTCTTTTTATGATATAATTCTATAAAACTCTCATTTACCTGCACTTCAACACATTATTTATTATAAGGTTTGGTAGAGGAATACTACCACATACCCTTGTTGGATCTTTTTGTTCACAAGAAGTCTTTAAAATAATCACTCTTCTTCTAATTAATTGATAAATGAAATAATACATGAGTGTTTAATCAATCACCCTAGGTTGAAAGATATTTTGATATTTTATATAGAAGTTAACACTTTTTTATTATCTATCCTTCCTATGGGTTTGAATAGGTATCAATGAAACCTAAATAGTAAACTCCTCCCAAATCATTCTGGAAAATCCCAATCTAGTTTTAATGTTCCTAAGAAATTCAATAAAATATCACTACCTTAACACACATGCTAGAAATTACTAGACATTCACCAATAATCCTATCCTATTCCATTATATATAAACTATAATAAGTGGTGGTAGAGTGAAAATAATCAATAAAGGTATAAAATAATGAGTAGGCATAATAACTCAAACATAATATCATTTAAAACCATTAATTTTTTCATTAAATATTTAAATCAACCAAAAAAATAAATATTTTATTCATTAATATTTTGAAAAAAAACATTAAAAGTAGATATCATTGATTTCCTTTATTAACCCTCCTTTCTATGTGTATGAATAATTTTTTATCCCTCCATTCAATCACCAAAGGCTTTCTTCTTTCCTTCTCTTTTTCTTCTTTGCCTATCCACTCTTCTTGCCCTAACCTACCATGGTGGCCAAATATAAACCTAGGGTTGGGTTAATCATAGGGATTCTCGTTTCCTATGATTTTAAAGGTTCCCTTTGGTCATAATCATTTATTATTCAAATAATTTAGAGTTATCTAATTGGTGAGAGGTAAGTGACTCTTTGTAATATCCATTTATGAATGCAGTTAAGGTTCTTAAAATTTGAAAGTATAAATTCTACTAAGTTATTACCCATATCAATTTTACTTGGAAGGATTATAAAATTTTTTTATGGGTTACTTAATTTATTGTATGATAATGTTGGTACTTCTATTGTATTTAAGTTTTATTTTTCTAAAATTTCATTTCATGATCATAAGGTGTTGGTGTAAATTCTTTGAGACTTGTGGTAATTTGAATGGATTTTTATAGTGGGTTTTAAAAATATATGATTTTTATAAAAGGGATATCATTTTTATTATTATTTTGTGATTTGTAAATTTTTCATTCAGTGAGTTTTAAATCATTATTTATCATTGTTATTTAATTATTATATATATATGGTTACGCCTTGGCATTATTTACATAATTTTTTAAGTTGGATAATTAGTAGTGGTGATTATGGGAATGATATTTTACTTATTTAATATGGGAACTTTGAATGGTTATATTTGTAATTTGTAAGAGTACTACATAATCTTAGATTATTTATGCTTCTTCTTATATTTCTAGTTTTTCAACTATTTGGTTTTTTTGGGGGGGGCTTTAGCTTATACAATTTTTTAACATCTATATATAGTAAAATCTTAAACCATCTCTATTTATGGTAAAACTATTTTTATGGTTGTTTAAACTAGTGATAAACCTTTGATATTTTTTGGAATCCAAAAACCACCACTAAATAATGCTTCATGACACTTCGTAGAAACTGCTACTAAATTAGTGAAAATGACCCAAGATGATTATCGATGCCAAATTTAGAAATAGTTTATAAAAAACATCAAAAACCCATTTATTGGTAGTTTAAACCACCTATAGTCCCCAAATTTTGCATAGTTTTTTACCCATACCATAATGGAAATGGGGAAACAACTTCATGGATTTTGTCATCAGACTCCACAAAATATCTAGAGGATATATTGTTATTTGGGTTGTATTCGATCACCTTACAAATTCAGAACAATTCATTGATATTAGAGAATATTTCTCTCTTTTTCATATTTCTAGAATATACATTAAAGAATTGGGAATTTTTCATGTAGTACCTGTTTTATTGTATCTAATTCAGATCTGAATTTTACCATAAAGTTCTGGGGAAGACATTAATAGGCTCTAGATACAGAGTTTAGTTTCATTATATTTTATCATACTCAGATAGATGATCAGTTTGATAGAACCATTCAAACCATATAGTATATTTTAATACCTTGTTTTATGGATTTCAAAGGATTTTGGGTTCAACATCTTCATCTAATCTAATTTTCTTACAAAAAAATAGCTTTTACTTGAGCATTTAGATGGATCCTTATGAATAACTCTATAGAAAAAAAATATAAAACTCCAAAATGTTATAATTAAATTAGAAAAATAAATCTATTAGAACCTAAGATAACTCAGGAAATGGAAAATAAAGTTATATGCATTCGGTAAAACATTAAGGTAACTTAGATTCTATAGAAAAGTTGTGTTGATAATAATTGGTGAAATCTGAAATTTGAAGTTGGTGAGAAGGTATTCCTTTGAATTTTCCAATTGAAGAGGGTTATGATAATTGAAAATAAGGTAAATATAATCCCAATATATTTTTCCCATTTGATATTCTTGATTTATTAGGGATGGTAGCTTATCTCTTGGAACTTCCACCAAACCTCTCTCAAGTTAATGATGTGTTCCATGTATCTCTCCCGAGGAAGTACATACCTAATCCATCACATGTATTGAACTCATAGATCATATCATGGGAGCATGATCTTTCCTAGGAATAATAAATAGTATAAAATTTTTATTATAGATATAAAGTTCTATGGAACAAGACTACTCACCTATTTAAAGTTCTTTGGAGGAATCATAAATTCAAAGAAGCTACATGGGAACCTGAGGATGTGATGAAATAGATATATCCTCATTTTTTGTATCACTGTGATAGAATTTTGTGGGATAAATTCATTTTAAGGGGGTAGAATATAACACCTATAGATTTTATGATATATTTATCTATAAATAAATTTAATTTCTTTGATAGATTTCTTTATATACAACACAGAGTTTAAATGAATAGTGATATACTATAAAAACATTATTAATTAATGTGATAGTTATCACCTAGAAATTTTATTAGAGGCTATGAATAGGGATGACTAAATTATAAAAATTCCATGGTTCACACATCTATAAAATGAATTCATTGGTTATCAATTGATAATAAATGAAAATAAAAAACATTTGAAAGTAAAATAAATGTTATTTTTAAAAAATATTTTTATGCACGCAATGTGTTTTTGTATTAATAATTTAAATTAATCACTATTGGGGAATTATTTTAATGAAATATATATAAAATATATTCAAAAAAATTAACACTTATCTGATATTTTTTCTAGGCATGGGATAAAAATAAATCTGCTTTTATGCTTTAAAATGTATTTTTCTAAAAAAACACCATTCATTACATTTTGCACAATTATTTTAAAATTAATTTATTCAAATTATAGAAATTGGATCTTGAAAAATGGATTCCATATTTTTAATCATGAGGATCAAATTTTATCATGACCCAACCCAAGCCGTGGGTCGAACTGCAACTACACCAAGCCCACCTCCATAGGCTAGTGGGTGGCGGCAAACGCTGAAGGCATAACTAAAATCGGGGAGGCATTTTCCTAAATTACCTATATGCATACACCCACAATAAACTTGATCAAACAATTTAGAGATAAAAAATTTGGAAACTAAAATTTATTCATACATCTATCCCATACTAGAGTACAGCATAATTACTGAAAGTGTATAAAAAGGGGGAAAACACTCCCACTAAAAGAAAACTATAAAAGAGTCCAACTTATTCATAAGGAGGGGATCATTGTCAAATGAAACTGTTGTAAAGATCCTCATCCCATCTCTAGTAAACACCTCGTTCGAACTAGCTCACAAATCTCTACCTTCCTCAGGTCCTCTAAGGACTCTGATGGAAGGCATGTGGTCTGCACAAGACACAACAAATGTGAAAAAAGCCCGTGCAGGGGTGAGTATAGAAAACATAGTACGTGCCCCAAAAAACCAAAACAAAAGGGAGAAACTAAAATCAAAGAGTTTGTTCGACCTAGCCATACAAAACCCAATCGAGAGAGAAACGCCATCTTAAACCATCCTTGACTATACATGACAAGTCAGCTCAGTCCACAAGGTGTTCCAACCTAGATATATGTGACAACACCAAAAATACTACCATAAAACAACTATATATACTCATATCACACTCCAAGTCTCATGAGGTTCTGACCTTGTAGCTAGAAAATGGATTTCTACTCGAGGATCTAAAGGTAACACTAAACCATGATAACACACTCCAAGATATTAGTCATCCCATATGGTACTTATCCAAGACATATGCTTCATCAAGAAAAAATCACTAGTTCTAGCCTTAATTCCTAGAACTACAGGTCCTTCCATCACTAACCTCCACTTGGCGCAAGGTCATAGGAACCCAAGTGGAGAGGCTCTCACCTCATCACTGCACAAAATTAAGGGAGCACTGCTCCAGAATTTCCACCACATTCATCCACTCTAATGAGAGATAATGGAGGGACTCTCACCTCACCACTGCCCTACATTTAAGGGAGTACTAGCTCCTAAACGAACCCACAAAACCTTTTTCACTCCTGTATGGAGTGGCCAGCACCCTAGTCCTTTGAGGGAGAACTAAATCCTAACCAGGTATCTCACGTAACTATTGGAGAGTCCCACTCTTCATAACTTACTCAATAGATGATGGATTACTAACTCTAATAGAGTACCCACTCCCCACATCTACTCAGAGATGGGGGTATTAATATATAGAGGACCTGCACCCTAGTTCAATGGGGGAGTGAAACTCTACCAACTCAATTACTGTGGGGGACCTTCACCCTAACACAATAGGAGAGTATTGGTCCAAGGCTTGAGGACCTGCTGCCTGGTATAATAGAAGAGTACCAACTCTATCAGAACAACATGTATAGTGGACCCACACCCTAGAATTATAGGGGAGTTATGACTCTAAGGATATAGTATACACACCCTAACATTATAGGGGGTACCCACTCTGCCTATACGTCACATATGGAGGACCTGTGACCTGGTACGATAGGGGAGTACCAACTCCACATATAGAGGACTAACACATCTTCAACAAGGTAGTAACCACTCTATCTATCTGATAAGTGTAAATTTCTTTCACCCTATCATGGTATAGGATAAATATCCAACTATATGAATGATACGGGGAACCTACGCCCTAATCCATTAGGGGACTACCAACCTCGGAAGAACTACCTATAGGTATATAACCTATGCCCAAGACGTGGGGAGTCCCATATTAAAAAAAGAAGAGAGGTAAGGGAAACCCACGCCCTGATTCCATAGGGGAGTACTGGTCCTAGTGTCTCTCTTAATGAACCACACTGATCCACCGGTCCAAAGAGTCCAAGAGACCCACATCCTAAAATGAAATGGAAGGCTATCGACCCCTACATCAACACAGTGATCCACCCTAATCACCACCTAAGGTTAAGAACTTCTACACGAGCATTGTGATCGATTCATGCCACCTCATATCTCATAGTCCAAAACATAGGCCACTATTGTGTTCTACATGGAAACCTACTCATGAAATTATACTCACAATACTGAATCTGAGTTCTAGAGGAGGAGATATGGAAGGAGAAATATCTCAAGAGGATCTTCAAGGATTAAATGGCATGCACTGGGGTCTACACTCACTAGTGGAAATGGAGGTTTTCCCAATGCTTTTATACCAATAGTTTGAACAAACCGTTGGTATACTGTAAAAATAGCAACCTTTCCCAACGGTTTGAAAAAACCATTGGCATTGTTTTTTTAGAATGAAGATTTCCCAATGGTTTACTCAAACCGTTGGGAAATATTTAATTTATCTAATGTATACCAATGGGTTTTTAAAACTATTGGTAAAGAATATATTTCCCAATGGTTTTTAAAAATTGTTGGGAAAGTTTTCCCCCAACTACACAGCAGCCCAACTCCCTCGTCTGCGCAATTGCAGGCCCTAATCTGAATTTCTCCCTAAGCTCTCTCTTTACCCTATGCTGCGAAACTCCTTCCACCTAATATATCCATCTCCAATCAAGAAATTTTTTATTTCTACACTTCAAATTATTAAGTACTACCTTAGTTTTAATGTTCTGTATCTAATGTTTTCTATTTTTATTTTTCTTAAACCATAGTTCTGTGTGGTCTGTGGCATGGTATATCAAACACTTTGATTTGTTTTCTATTTTTGTTCTAAACTTCAAGTGTCATGATTATGTGAATCACGTTTATTTGAAGTATTTTTAGCCACTCATTATGTGTATATTTTGGGAACCATATGAACTAATGGGTGCTAGTGAGATGTATCCCCACTCAAAGATGGTAAAGGGTTTGTTTAGTCATATGGTCTCGAGCTGGGTAATGGATATAAGGATGGTCCATGTGAAGAGATTGGGGATGGTTGGGGTAGTGGTGTAAGTGGTTTTCCATTTTTTTAGTGGGGTGATATAGTAGTTTTTATGGACTTTAGTTTAGTTGAAAATTGGATTTGGATTTTTCATTTATAGTTTTGTTTCAAGGAATAATGGGAAGGTTAGTGATATTGAGGATGAATTGGATGTTGTTTGGGTGATGGATTGGAATTTTAATGTTGGTTGGACTGGGTATAGGTAATTGTTGAGGTATTATATGGGTATTGCCTCCCCTGAACACCCCCCCCCCCACCCCCACCCCCTGAACACCCCCCATTGGACAGCCCCCCACCCCCCCCCCCACCCACCCCCTGGACACCCCCACCCCCCTAGACACCCCCTCCCACCCCCTTGGACACCCCCACCCCTTTGGAAAGCCCCCCCCCCCCACCCCACCCCCTGGACACCCCCACCCCCTAGACACCCCTCACCCCCAATGGAAACCCCTCACCCCCCATGGATACCCCCCCCACCCCACCCCCCTGGACCCCCCACCCCACCCCACCCCACCCACCTTAGACACCTCTCACCCCCTTGGATAGCCCCCTCCCCCCCCCACCACCACCCTATGGACACCCCCCCCCCCCACCACCACCTAGACACCCACCACCCCCTGGACACCCCCACCCCCCTGGACACCCTCCATTCCCTTGGATAGCCCCCCCACCCCCTTGGACACCCCCCTGGACACAACCCAACCTCCTGGACACCACCCCACCTCCTTAGTGCTTGGTCCAGTTTTTAAATTGGAATTAACAATGTAAGTGATTTCCCCTTTCCCCAATGACATTTCCTAAGTGACCCATATGGCCTTAAAAATTGAATTATTCATGTTTTGATAAATTGAATGGGTTTTTTTGAATGAAATGGATAACACATGATGGTTTTCCTTTCTTAATGAATAAAATGGTATTAAATAAAATTACCTTAAGGGGGGTGTAGGGGGTAGGGGTTGTCCAGGTGGGGGGCGTCCAGGTGGGGGTTGTCTAGGTGGAGGGTGGGTTGTCCAGGGGGTCGGGGTGGGGTGTCCAGGTGGGGAAGGGGGTGTGGGTTGTCCAAGGGGTGGCTGTCCAGGGGGTGGGGTGGGATGTCCATGTGGGGAGGGAGTGTGGGTTGTCTAGGGGGTGGGTTGTCTAGGGGTGGGGATGGGTATCAAGGTGGGGGAGGGGTGTGGGTTGTTCAGTGAGGGTGGGATATCTAGGTGGGAGGCTATCCAGGTGGGGTGGGCTATCTAGGTGGGGTGGGGAGGGCTGTCCAGGTGGGGGTGGGGGCTATCCAGGTGGGGGTGGGGGGATGTCCAGGTGGGGGTGGGGGTTGTCCAGGTGGGGGTGGGGGCTATCCAGGTGGGGTGGGGGCTGTCCAGGTGAGGGGTGGGCTGTTCAGGGGGGGTTACATGGGGTAGGGGGATGTAGGGGTGTGTGGTAGGTGGGTGGGTGTATAGGGTGGTGGGGTGTGTTATCCAGGCGGGGGAGGGGTGTGAGATGTCTAGGGAGGGTGGATTGTCTAAGGGGGTGGGGTGGGTTATCCAGGTGGGAGAGGGGGTGTGGGTTGTCTAGGGAGGAGGAGTGCTGAGATGTCCAGGTGGGGTGGGGGGATATCCATGTGGGGGGATGTCTAGGGAGGATTTAGGGGGTAGGGAGGGCTACAGGGTTGTGGGGGTGTGGGTTGTCCAAGGAGGGGTGGGTTTTCCACTACGATGCTCTACAAAAAAATAGAAATCACATATAACCAATGTATAGTTGATTTCACATGTTAAGAATTTTCTTGAAGTTCCATACCAACAATCACTCTTACCCTTACAATAATAAGTTATCTCTGCAGAGAAATCTCACTCAGGTTCTTATCCACTATCTATATTTATCTCATACAAATTTAACATTCTTACAACTCCATGTCACCTAATGATATAACAAGGCTTATACTCCCATGAGTAGTGTCCCATAGAAACTTGGATCATATTCCTAAACAACATACATAGGATCATATTTGACACACACACAAAATATTGTAAACATGCACCTTGTATCACAACCTAGAATTAGCTCTTAGCTAGCCTCTCAAGGCATCAATAATCCACATACCTAGCTCAAAATTTGGAGGTGTGTTTACAATTAGGTGGGTTTTTTTTATAATTCATGTATGATATTTAGAGTGGAAGATAAAATCTGATCCACGTATGATATTTGGAGGTGTGTTTACAGTTAGTTGTGTTGTGATTTATATGTATGATATTCATGGTTTACACCAACAGTCTTATGGGTCATCTATAATAGGCTTGAAGTCATGCTACAATTGGATAGATATTGTATTCTACAACCCTAGTTTGGGGGTGTAATCCCCCACACCCTTGGAAATCCCCAACCCCCTGGACACCCCCCAACCCACCCCTAGGACACCCCCACCCCCAAGGACATCCCCCAATCCCCCTGGACAATCCCCACCCACCCCCCCCCCCAGACACCCCCACCCACCCCCTTAGACATCCCCCCTGGACACCACCCCACCCCTTAGACACCCCCCACCCCCCTGGACACCCCCCACCCCTTCTGGACAGCCCCCCCCCCCCACATAGTACAGCCCCCTCTGGACACCACCCCACCCACTAGACACCCCCCCCAGACATCCCCCACCCCCTGGACACCCCCCCTGGATATCCCCACCCCCTTGGAAACCCCCCCCCCCACCCCCACCCCCTGGATAGCCACCCCCACCCCCCTTAGAATCTCCACCACCTTGGACATCCCCCCTCCCGGACACCACCCCACCCCCTAGACACCCCCCACCTCCCCTAGACACCCCCCACCCCCTGTACATCCCCCCCCCACCCCCTGGAAAACCCCCCACCCCTGGACACTCCCCCACCCACCTGGACACCCACACCCCCTTGGGCAGTGTATGTGATCACTCAAATAATCTACTAAAATATAAAATTTATTTAATCAAAAAATTTACTCAACTCTTGAATAATTCTCCTACACAAGTGTGCATGATATTTTACACTCATGTATAGTTTTTCAAATATATTTTTTTATAAATATAGTATTTTTTGTCTTTTATATTATGATTCTCATATAGAGTAGTGTGTTAGTTATGGTTTCATATAAAGTAAAAAATTCTCGTTTACTTAAATATATTTTCAATGAAACTTCAATATTATTTAATTTCTTTTGACGAAATGAATTATAATAATTTTTTTACATAATGGATAGAAGTTGGATGTATGAAACTGATCGGATCTCAAGCAATTTTCAAAACAATTTGGAGAGATTTTTAGATTTTGAATTTCACAATGCTTCAGATAGTGGTCACATACACTGCCCATGTTACAATTGTGTTGGAAGACCTTGGTTGAGATGTGAATAAGTCATCTACCACGTAACCAAATATGGTTTTCAAGAAAACTACTTTGTGTGGTATCACAATGGGGAGAAAATAAAATCTCAAATTGATGATGATCCAAATAAGAGGACTATATTTGAGAATTTGTTATATGATTGGTTTCCGTTTATTCATCATCATGAAAAAGAAAGGATTCTCACCTAAGAATACTTCTATCTGAGCACACATGAAGCATCTAATGAAAATGATGATGTTGTCAGGGTGAAAAAATTGAATGATGCTTCCATGACTCTAGTATATCGACAATGTGATAAACTAAAAAAGCTAGAATTTTTAATCCGATTATTTCATGGGAAAACTAGGTATGGGATTTTTAATACTTCCATCGATTAAATTCTTACCTTCTTGAAGTAATTACTTCCAAATGATGCGGGTATTATTTCAAACCACTATATGTCATGCAATTTAGTTGAGGAACATTGATTTTCAAGAATCAAAATTCACTCTTTCCCAAAATATTGGAGTTTATTATGGGAGGAAACTGCAGAATGAAATGATTGTATAAAATGTGACACATCCCGTTGGAATCCAAAATCTAATGGAACATGTCACGACCCATCCTTGGGGCCCGTGTCGTGACTACCCCAAGTCCGCCTTCCATAGGCCAGGGGCTGGCGACTAGCACCAAAGGCGTAAATCCGATAATAGGGAAGGCATTGCCTTAATAAAGTAAAAAAACACCACAGAGTACGCAAGATGAAGTAAACACTAAGTAAACTGAGTACAAAATTAAGTGATGTAAAGTAAATTGGCTAGAATACAAACCCAACTAAAATTAAAGTACAACTAAAATGAAAGTACAGCAACTGAAAAGTAAAGCAGCGAGTCCGAGCCGTCCTCAAGAAACCTCACCTGAAGGGTGGGTACAGATAGTCTTCTCTGCACCTTGGCTCCAGCTTTCCACTCCGTGTACGTCCCGTCCAGTGATCCACCTCCAGGTACCATCCATCTCCACGAGCTCCCACCTCGATCAGCGATGTCCGTCGTCTGCATCCAACACAATGTAGTACGGGCATAGCCCGTGAAGGGGTGAGTATACGCTACTCAGTAGGGACCCCGAGACCCCCGAATGTATCCCAGAATCCACGAAGGATAAACCACAAATGAAAGATACAATCACAAAGTAACAAACCACTCTACTTAGGTATATTCCCATACATATACCTAAGTCATCTATTCCAGCTCGGCTCTAGCACACGAGCCCAAATACAACCCAGTCCAGACAGGAAAACATAACCCATTCCACATAGGAATTCACAACCCAATCCAAACAGGAAAGTACAACCCAATCCACAAAGTAAAGCACAACAATCATATTGATGTTTATGATTGTAAGTTAAGACTCAGCTCACACAGGTATACTACTTCTGAAGAGAGGTGGAGATGATTAGATGTAGCCTTTGAATCATCTCCTATGTCGATACCACATAGGATCCTAGTACAGAAGTCGTCACTGTCGAATCCACGGAGGATCCAAGTATAGTATTCATCACTGCCGAACCCAAAGAGGATCCAAGTACAGTCGACAACGCTGATGAACCCACAGAGGATCCTAGTACAGAAGTCATCGTCGTCGAACCCACAGAGGATCCCAGCACAGTAGACGTCATCGTCGAACCCACGGAGGATCCCAGTACGGTAGACATCGTCATCGAACCCATGGAGGATCCTATTACGGTAGTCATCCTCGTCGAACCCACTGAGGATCCTAGTATGGTAGTCGTCCTCGTCGAACCCACTGAGGATCCTAGTACGGTAGTCGTCATCTTCGTCGTAGCCAGCTCTAGGGTTCCCGCACACAGAACGCTCGATTTCAGGAGGGTACGCTCCACGAGCCAAGGGGGGGTCAATACATCAACTGTCACGAAGTCCTGAGTTGATGTATCACCAAGTTCTGTCTCGTTAAAAGAAACTCAACACGATAGACGGCGCGTCAATCGGACGCCCGGTCTGAGAGTTATTGGCTTTTTCATCCCAGGGGCCCGGTTGTTTTTTAAACTAAAACCAACCCATCTGTACTCTATCTAAATCCAAACCTCAAGAGGAGTAACCCAAAATAACCTTCTCACTAAGAATAATCCAACAAAGTTGACGGCACGTCAATCGGACGCCCGGATCTCAAGTTATAAGTGTTTCCGCTCCGAGGGCCCGGTTGGATTCGTGTTCGAACCAACCCGGCCCAACCCAAAGTTCTCCGAATCCTTGATTGTAATATACCGAAACGACCATCTCGATCCAAGTATCCCAACTCAACTGACGGTGCGTCGATCGGAGGTCCGTAGCCCAAGTTATGGGTGTTTGAACGGATCTGTCCGGAAATAGGGGGTTTGGGACCGGTCCGATCCGGCCCAATACCCCCTGGGTCGGCCCGAACCGGGTTGACCCGACCCGGGTCCGGCTCGGGCCTGGTTGGGCACGGCCCGACCCAGCTGGCGCGGCCCAGCCCAGCTGACACGTCCCGGCCCAGCGCGGGGGTTCGGCCCAGCGCGGGCGGCCCGGCCCGGCGCGGGCGGTCCGGCGCGGCGCCGGCGGTCCGGCACGGCACGGGCGTTCCGGTCCGGTGCGGCCGGTCTGGCCCTGTGCAGGTGCCCGTGTGATGAGCGAACGCGGAAGGGGGGGGGGGCGCTGCCCCCCTGGTTTTTGAAACGGCGGCCCCCACGTGGAGGGGCCCGCCCTTTGCCAGCCGTCGGGGGTTACAACCCCCGAACTTCCTGGATCCAGCCGGACGTAATGGCCGGCCGGTTTTTCCACTCGGGACCTGCTGGTCCCGCCTCCTAAAGCGCCGGTGTCCGGCGGATCCGGCCGCCCTCCTCTGCACCGTCGTGGCCTTAGGCCGCGGCCCTTGTCTGACCGGCACGGCGGGACGGCGCCGCGCCCCTCTACCACGGTCTGCCCCGGCCGCGGCCCTCCATGGTGCTCCGGCACGGCGTGACGGCACTGCGCCCCTCCGTCGCGGCCCTCTCTTGGTCGCGGCTTCCTTTGGCTTCACCGGCACAGCACGACGGCGTCGCGCTCTTTCACCGTATCTCGCTCCGGCCGTGGTTCTATCATTCCCGCCCGGTGCTACGGCACCACGTCGTCCCCGTTCCAAGCCATGATGAAATTCAACAACAAAAGGGGAGGAGGTTCGGTCGTGTTCGTGCAGTCTGACCTTCTCCCGTTATCTTGATAACAGGCGGCTAATTATTTAACAAAAAAATTCGTTAGATAAAACTCGAACGATGAACAACCCCTACCTCAAAGAATAATTTGCGAAATCTTGCGTCACGAAAGACGGCGTCGCGGGGTGAGGTTCTGAATACGTCGATGGAGGAACTCCAAGGAAGAAACGGCGTCTCCCTTTCTTTGACGTGGAGAGAAGGTGGAACGGCGTGTCGGTGTTCTTCGCGTTCTTCAAGGAGGAAGATGAAGTTCTTCAAAGTGTATAACTCTCCCTCTCTCAAATCTCCACACAACACATCAACCAAAATAAAATAAGGCTTTGCCTTATTTTATTTACACATGCCAACATTTTTAAAATTCAAAATTGAATTCACCTCATTAATTAAATCTCGTGTCGTCAAAATTAATGGGTGTAAGTTGGCATCATTAAAAGTGGAAGAGGAGTTAGGGAAAATGAAGGGGTGGGGCTCATGTGGGCCCCACATCACTAATATCCTATCAAGAGGATTTAGGTTCAAGTGGGTCCCACTCAACTCCCACACATGGGGTTAACCTCTTGGATGTGAAATAAAAATTGATAATCCATTTTTTAAAAACTCTTCCCGAGCAAACACAACTCCAGAAAAGGTCTTCTTAAACAATTACCAGCACTAAGGTTTCATCGGTGCCCTCAGATTTCGATTCCGAGCACCGGTTCAAAAGTTAGAAAAATCCACTCATTCGTTCACTGAACGTACCCGAGCTAAACTTCGGAAATTGATTCCAGCCACACTGGGCCTCGGAATCAGGTGCCGTCAGAAACTACATACTCATAAAATCCCAAAGAATTTAAGAAAAATATTTCCTTGAGATTTACAGGTCTTTACATTACTCCCACCTCATGGATTTACATCCCCATAAAGATAAAACATAAACAAGCGAAACAAATGAGGGTACTGAGCACGTATTTGAGCCTCCCTCTCCCAAGTTCTCTACGGGAGGTTCCTGTGCTGCCACCTGATGCGCATTAGAGGAGTCGACCGCCCACGTAGGACCTGCTCCTGTCGATCCTCGATCTCCACCAGGACCTCCGCAAAATTCACCCCATTATCGATGTCCATCTCCCCATGGTCGATGATATGCGTCGGGTCGTGCACGTATCTCCTCAGTTGAGATACGTGGAACACGTCGTGCACCCGGTGCAACTGAGGTGGTAGATCCAGGCGATAAGCCACCTCGCCTATCCTGCTAAGAACCTGGAATGGTCCTATGAAGCGCGGAGATAACTTACCACCCCGTCCAAATATCCGTAATCCACACCGAGGTGAGACCCATAAGAAAACGTGGTCGCCATCCTCGAACTCTAGTGGTCTCCGCCTCCTGTCAGCATAGGACTTCTGTCTACTATGTGAAATCCTCATCCGCTCCAGGATGATCTGCATCTTCTTCGACGTAGCCTGAACCATCTCTGGTTTTACACGTACTCACTCCAACACTATCCACAAAGGATATCTAAAAACACGGCCAGCTGTTGTCTCGCCACTCCTAACAGATAAATGCCCATTCTCCTACCAAGAGCATCCACTACAATGTTTCCCTTCCCAGGAGTATAAACTGTCTCGATGTCATAGTCCTGGAGGAACTCAATCCACCGCCGCTATCTCAGGTTCATGTCCTTCTGAGAAAAGATACACCTGAGACTATTAAGTTGGTGAGAACCGTAAACCGTTCACTCATCGAACAATGGGTGAGACTAACTATTTGTAAGAACTCAACTCCACCCTTCTTCGTCTACGATCTACATGAGCTGCTGAGATTCCTTTTCTGTCGAAAAAGAGAAATCTGGTCTCATCCCCTGGATGAACCACGTCCTTTGCCTAATACAGTCAATCCTATCATGAATGGTACTATTTCATGCCATGGACAACGTCGTAAGGCCTCGACGCTACTACCAAGAGATCCAACTGTTACTCTCGCCTCCAAGAGTTGAGTCACACTGTCGGCAGCAGTGTGTGGTCACTAGGTCTCCATCAGTAGGAATCTCAAGAGTGAGGGTCAAGTCAACGGTTTTAACCGGAACCTCTCAGTATCCACTACATAAAAAGGACAGGGAAGAAAACGTCACAAGAACAAGTGTCTTTTATTACTGCAGCTCAAGATTAAAAGACACAAAGCATCCACAAACAAAACATCAACAAATCTAGAAGCAACATGAACAAAGTCTCCATGTCTGGAGCTAGTCCTGCTCATGTCCATCTGCTCCCAGAGCTCCATGGTCATAGGCCTCAACTGCCTGAAGCTGAGCTCTCCCCAATCCACATGTTCCCTGCGGTTGGGGTGGTCTTCCTGGTGGTGGTGGTGGTAGGGCCTCAAAGCGTCTCCCACCATCCACTGCTTGGCCAGCTCCTCTGCCTCGTCCGCCAGCTCCCTGCGGACCACCATGGTCAAACCTCTACCTGGGAGGTCTACCGCCTGTTTCTCATCTACAGGGTGGTTCAGGCAGTCTCAAGCCATGTGACCCTGCCCGTCGCATGCAAAGCACTGTCTGCTCCTCGTGTGGCTGGCTCTGTTTCATGTTCCCCGCACAACCAAACCTGTATCCTAAGATTTATCATCTGATGGTCTGGACTGCTTGGTCCTCTGCGTCATATGTCTACTGCCAGCTGCAGAAGACTCAGTTGTGGGTCGTCCTGCAGAGGGTCTCGTCGCTGGTGACTGCTCAGCGAGAAAACTCTCCACTATAAGGGCTCTCTCTAGCACCCTCGCCTGCGTCAGGATGTCGAGGGAGATCATCGAAGCCCTGATCTCATGCCGCATTCCCTGCTCGAAGGTCTGGGCCCTGAAAAATGGGTCTCATACCATATCAGTGGAGTAGCGTGAGAGGTCGGTAAATCTCGCTGAGTACTGGGATACAGTCATGTTTCCCTACCGCAGCTGTAGTAACTCTTGAATGCGCACCGCACGGAGGGTGGCTGGAAGGAACTCTGAGCGGAAGAGGCTCTCGAAGTATGTCCAAAGTAGAGATGCCTCTTCATGCACCTGGAGCATCAGGCTCCACCATCTACCTACTGCCGCGTGTAGGAGACTCACTGCAAGGATCACCATGAGGTCTGCTGGTGTCCCTACTAAACTAACAACTTGAACAGCATCCTCCAGCCAATCCTCAGCTTCCTGAGGGTTCGTCTCCCCACGGAACCTAGGCAGTCTCTGAAGCTGAAACTCATGCAGTGCACTCAGGCGACGTGCACTCTCAGCTGCTGGGGCTGGTGGCATCGGTGTCTCGGCAGATAGAGGTACTGCCGGTGCCTCCGCTGTAATGGGGCCCTGCACCAAGGCCTCGTCACTCGGTGGGCTGTCATCTCGCACAAAGCTCGGAAGCCTAGCTGGCTACTGTCGTGGGGTCATCCTGAAAAGAAACAAGTGCGCCACAGTCAATATAGTATACTTGGTGAGATGACACAAGTAATCACAAAGAAAAATTTGAAACACACATGCAATCAATGTTTTCGTGCACTGAGTCGGAAATCAGAAGTCAGGGTCCTGGTGTATGGATACGTCGGCCACTGCACCAACACTGGACTCCCTGGACTGATAACCACACTCAATACCCTTAACACTATTGCTTCACATAGAATAACGATTAGAGTCCTGAGTTCTGCGGTAGAACTGAACTCCTCTGATACCAATTTGTCACGACCCGTCCTCGGGGCCCGTGCTGTGACTACCCCAAGCCCTCCTCCCATAGGCCAGGGGCTGGCGACTAGCACCAAAGGTGTAAATCCGATAATAGGGAAGGAATTTCCTTAATAAAGTAAACAAACACCACAAAGTACGCAAGATGAAGTAAACACTAAGTAAACTGAGTACAAAAGTAAGTGATGGAAAGTAAATGGGATAGAATACAAACCCAACTGAAAGTAAAGTACAACTAAAATCAAAGTACAGAAATTGAAAAGTAAAGTAGCAAGTCCGAGTCGTCCTCTGGAAACCCCACCTGAAGGGTGGGTACAAATAGTCTTCTCTACTCCTCAGCTCCGGTTGTCTGCTCCATGTACGTCTCGTCCAGTGATTCACCTCCAGGTACCGTCCAGCTCCACGATCTCCCACCTCGATCAGCGTTTTCCATCATCTGCATCCAACAAAACGTAGTGCGGGCATAGCCCGTGCAAGGGTGAGTATACGCTACTCAGTAGGGACCCCGAGACCCCTGAAGGTCTCCCAGAATCCAAGAAGGATAAGCCACAAAGAAAAAATACAATCACAAAGTAACAACCCACTCTACTTAGGTATATTCTCATACATATACCTAAGTCATCTATTCCAGCTTGGCTCCAGCACACGAGCCCAAATACAACCCAGTCCACATAGGAAAACATAACCCATTCCACATAGAAATGCACAACCCAATCCACACAGGAAAGTAAAACCCAATCCACACAGGAAAGCACGACAATCATATCGATGCTTATGATTGTAAGTTAAGACTCAGCTCACACAGTTATACTACTTTGGAAGAGAGGTGGAGATGATTAGATGTAGCCTCTGGATCATCTCCTCTGTCGATCCCACGTAGGGTCCTAGTACAGAAGTCATCACTTCCGAATCCACGGAGGATCCAAGTATAGTAGTCATCGCTGCCGAACCCATGGAGGATCTAAGTACAGTCGACAATGCTGCTGAACCCACAGAGGATCCTAGTACATAAGTCATCATCGTCGAACCCACAGAGGATCCCAGCACGGTAGACGTCGTTGTCAAACCCACGGAGGATCCCAGTACGGTAGACATCATCGTCGAACCCACAGAGGATCCTAGTACGGTAGTCGTCCTCATCGAACCCACTGAGGATCCTAGTACGGTATTTTTCCTCGTCGAACCCACTGAGGATCCTAGTACGGTAGTCATCATCTTCATCGCAGCCAGCTCTAGGGTTCCCGCACACAGCACGCTCGATTTCAGGAGGGTCTGCTCCACTAGACAAGGGGGGGTCGATACATCAACTGTCACGAATTCCTTAGTTGATGTATCACCAAGTTCTGTCTCATCAAAAGGAACTCAACGCGATAGATAGCGCGTCAATCGGACGCCCGGTCTGAGAGTTATTGGCTTTTTCGTCCCAGTGGCCCGGTTGGTTTTTAAGATAAAACCAACCCGGCGGTACTTTATCTACATCCAAACCTCTAGAGGAGTAAGACAAAAGAACCATCTCACTAAGAGGAATCCAACAAAGTCAACATCACGTCAATCGGACGTTCGGAGCTCAAGTTATAAGTGTTTCCACTCCGAGGGCCCGGTTGGTTTCGTGTTCGAACCAACCCGGCTGAACACAAAGTTCTCCGAAACCTCGAGTGTAATATACCGAAACAACCATATCGATCTAAGGATCCTAACCCAACTGACGATGCATCTATCGGAGGTATGTAGCCCAAGTTATGGGCGTTTGAACGGATCTGTCCAGAAATAGGGGGTTTGGGCCTGGTCCGACTCGGCCCAATACCCCTGGGTCGGCCCGAACCGGGTCAACCCGACCCGAATCCGGGTCCGGCATGGTTGGGCGTGGCCCGGCATAGCTGGCGCGGCCTGGCACAGCCGGAGCGGCCCGGCCCGGCGTGGGGGTCCGGCCCAGCGCGGGCGGCCCGGCTCGGCGCGGACGGTCCGGCCCGGCGCGGGCGGTCCGATCGGGTGCAGGCGGTCCGGCCCTGTGCGGGTGGTCCGACCCGGTGTGGCCGGTCTGGCCATGGGTGGGCGCCCGCGCGCTAAGCGGACACGGAAGGGGGGGGGCTCTGCCCCCCTTGCTTTTGAAACGGTGGCCCCCAAGTGGAGGGGCCCGCCCTTTGCCAGTCGTCGGGGGTTACAACCCCCGGACTTCACGGATTAGTCCGGCTGTAATGGTTTGCATGTTGTGCCGCACGAGACCAGCTGGTCCCACCTCCTGAAGCGCCTACGGATCCGGCTGCCCTCCTCTGCACCGTCACGGCCTTAGGTCGCGGCCCTTGTCGACCGGCGCGGCGCGCCGACGCCGCGCCCCTCTGTCGCGGTCTGCCCCCGTCGCGGCCCTCCATGGTGCTCTGGCGCGGCGCAAAGGCGCCGCGCCCCTCCGCAGCGGCCCTCTCTTGACCTCGGCTTCCTTTGGATTCACCGGCACTGCGCGATGGTGCCGCGCTCTTTTTCCGCGGCCCGCTCCGGTCGCGGTTCTACCGTTCCCGCGCGGTGCTACTACACCGCGCCGTCCCCGTTCCAAGCCACGAAGAAATTCAACAACAAAAGGGGAGGAGGTTCGGCCGTGTTCGTGTGGTCCGACCTCCTCCCGTTATCTTGATAACAGGCGGATAATTATTTAACAACAAAATTCGTTAAATAAAACTCGAATGATGAACAACCCCTACCACAAAGAAGAATTTGCGGAAGCTTGCGTCACGGAAGACGGCGTCGCGGGGTGAGGCTCTGAATACGTCGATGGAGGACCTCCGAGGAAGAAATGGCATCTCCATTTCTTTGATGTGGAGAGAAGGTGGAACGGCGTGTCGGTGTTCTTCGCGTTCTTCAAGGAGGAAGATGAAGTTCTTCAATTTTGAATTTTAAAAATGTTGGCATGTGTAAATAAAATAAGGCAAAGCCTTATTTTATTTTGGTTGATGTGTTGTGTGGAGATTTGAGAGAGGGAGAGTTCTACACTTTGAAGAACTTCGTCTTCCTGCTTGAAGAACGTGAAGAACACTGACACACCGTTCCACCCTCTCTCCACGTCAAAGAAAGGGAGACGATGTTTCTTCCTCGGAGGTCCTCCATCGACGTATTCAGAGCCTCACCCCCCGATGTTGTCTTCTGCGACGCAAGCTTCTGCGAATTCTTCTTTGAGGTAGGGGTTGTTCATCGTTCGAGTTTTATTTAACGAATTTTGTTGCTAAATAATTATCCATCTATTATCAAGATAACGGGAGGAGGTCGGAGCGCACGAACATGGTCGAACCTCCTCCCTTTTTGTTGTTGAATTTCTTCATGGCTTGGAACGGGGACGGCGCGGTGTCGTACCACCGCGTGGGAACGAAAGAACCGCGGCCGGAGCAGGCCGCGAAGAAGGACCGTGGCGCCGTCGCGTTGCGCCGGTGGAGCCGAAGGAAGCCGCGGCCAAGGGCGGGCCGCGGCGGAGAGGTGCGGCACCATCGCGCCGCGCTGGAGCACCATGGAGGGCCACGGGCGGGGCGGGTCGTGGCCTGGGAGGGCTGCGGCGGAGGCTCGCGTCGCCGTCGCGCCGCACTGGTCGGACAACGGTCGCAGCCTAAAGTCGTCGTGGTGCAGAGGAAGGCGGCCGGATCCGCCGGCTGTCGGCGCTTCAGGAGGCGAGACCAGCAGGTTCTGCGTGGCACAATCGGCCTGCCATTACGGCCGGTCGGATATGGGAAGTCCGAGGGTTGTAACCCCCGGCGCCTGCAAAGGGCGGGCCCCTCCACATGGGGACCGCCATTTCAAAAACAAGGGGGGCATCCCCCCCACCTTCCGCGTCCGCTCAGCGCGCGAGCGCCCGCCCAGGGCCGGACCGGCCGTACCGGGCCGGACCACCCGCGCTGGCCCCGCGCCGGGTCGGGCCGCCCGCGCTGGGTCGGGCCGCCCGCACCGGGTCGGACCCCCGCGCTGGGCTGGGCCGGGTCGTCCGGGCGAGGCCGGACCCAGACCCGGGTCAGGTCGACCCAGTTCGGGCCGACCCATGGGGTATTGGGCCGGGTCGGACCGGACCCAAACCCCCTGTTTCCGGACAGATCCGTCCAAACACCCATAACTTGGGCTACGGACCTCCGATCGATGCACCGTTAGTTGCATTGGGATCCTTGGATCGAGACGGTCGTTTTAGTATATTACATTTAAGGTTTCATAGAACTTTGGGTTCGGCCGGGTTGGTTCGAACATGAAACCAACCGGGCCCTCGGAGCGGAAATGCTTATAACTTGAGCTCCAGACGTCCGATTGACGTGCCTTTGACTTTGTTGGATTCCTATTAGTGAGCCGGTTCTTTTGGATTACTCCACTCAAGGTTTGGACGTAGCTGGAGTATGGTCGGGTTGGTTTTAGCTTAAAAACCAACCGGGCCCCTGGGACAAAAAATTCAATAACTCTCAGACCAGGCGTCCGATTGACGCGTCGTCTGTCGCGTTGAGTTCCTTTTGACGAGACGGAACTTTGGGATACATCAACTCCGGACTTCGTGTCAGTTGATGTATCGACCCCCTTGGCTCGTGGAGCGGACCCTCCCGGAATCGAGCAAACTGTGTGCGGGAACCCTAGAGCTGGCAGCGACTACGACGACGATGACGACTGTACTGGGATCCTCTGTGGGTTTGGCAGTGACGACGGCCGTACTAAAATCCTCCATGGATTCGACGGTGATGACTACTATTCTTGTATCCTATGAGGGTCCGGCAGTACTTGACTACTGTTCTTGTATCCTATGTGGGTCCGGCAGTATTTGACTCTGTACTTGTATCCTACGTGGGTCCGGCAGAGTAGCTGGTCTTGTATCCTTTGTGGGTCCGACAGTTTAGCTGGTCTTTTATCCTTTGTGGGTCTGACAGCTTAGATGAATCAGTGGTTACATCTGATCATCTATATCGCCTTACGAAGAGTATACATGTGTGAGATGAGTCTTGACTTTCAATCATTATCTTCGATATGATTGTTTAGCTATCCTGTGTGTATTGGGTTGTGTTTTCCTATGTGGATAGAATTCTCCTTTCCTGTGTTGACTGGGCTGTTTTTGGGCTCGTGTGCTGGAGGCGAACTGGAATAGATGACTTAGGTATATTTATGAGCATATACCTAAGTAGAGTTGGTTGTTACTTCGTGATTTTATCTTTCCTTTGTGATTTATCCTTCATGGATTCTGGGAGACCTATGGGGGTCTCAGGGTCCCTACTGAGTAGCGTATACTCACCCCTGCATAGGTTATGTCCGCACTACGTTGCGTTGGATGCAGATGATGGACAGTTCTGATCGAGGTGGGAGCTCGTGGAGCTGGACGGTACCTAGAGGTGGATCACTGGATGGGACGTACACGAAGCGGACTGCCGTTGGGGGGTTACAACCCCCGGACATCCCGGATTCGGCCGGTTGTGTCGCACGGGACCTGCTGGTCTCGCCTCCTAAAGCACCGGCGGCTGGAGGATCCAGACGCCCTCCTCTGCACCACCGCGGCCTTAGGCCGCCGCCCTTGTCCGACCGGCGTGGCGCGACGGTGTCGCGGCCCGCTCTTGGCGGTGGCTTCCTTTGGCTTCACTGGTACGGCGCGACGGCGCCGCGCTCTTTCGTTGCGGCCCGCTCTGGCCGCGGTTCTACCGTTCCTGTGCGGTGCTACGGCATCGCGCCGTCCCCATTCCAAGCCACTAAGAAATTCAACAACAAAAGGGAAGGAGGTCCAGCCGTGTTCATGCGGTCCGACCTCCTCCCGTTATCTTGATAACAGGTGGCTAATTATTTAATAACAAAATTAGTTAAATAAAACTCGAATGATGAACAAACCCTACCTCAAAGAAGAATTTGCGGAAGCTTGCGTCACAGAAGACGGCATCGTGGGGTGAGGCTCTGAATACGTCTATGGAGGACCTCCGAGGAAGAAATAGCGTCTCCCTTTCTTTGACGTGGAGAGAAGGTGGAACGGCGTGTCGGTGTTCTTCGTGTTCTTCAAGGAGGAAGAATAAGTTCTTCAAAGTGTAGAACTCTCCCTATCTCAAATCTCCGCAAAACACATCAACCAAAATAAAATAAGGCTTTTCCTTATTTTATTTACACATGCCAACATTTTTAAAATTCAAAATTGAATTCACCTCATTAATTAAATCTTGTGTTGTCAATTGGTGTAAGTTGGCATCATTAAAAGTGGAAGAGAAGTTAGGGAAAATGAAGGGGTGGGGCTAGTGTGGGACCCACCTCACTAACATCCTATCATGAGGATTTAGGTTCAAGTGGGTCCCACTCAACTCCCACACATGGGGTTAACCACTTGGATGTGAAATAAAAATTGTAACACAATTTTTATTTCACTTTAAACTTAATCCATTTTTTAACAACTCTTCCCAAGCAAACGCAACTCCAAAAAAGGTCTTCCTAAACAATTACCAGCACTACTGTTTCATTGGTGCCCTCGGATTTTTATTCCGAGCACCGGTTCAAAAGTTAGAAAAACCCGCTCGTTTGTTCACTGAACGTACCTGAGCTAAACTTCAGAAATTGATTCCGGGCACACCGGGCCTCGGAATCAGGAGTTGTCAGAAACTGCGTACTTGTAAAATCCAAAAGAATTTATGAAAAAAATTTCCTTGAGATTTAAGGGTCTTTAAAGAACACCATCCCTTGTGCCACAGAAAGTAATGTGGCACTTTTCATTGATCCCCAAATTCCATAATCATTTTATGTATGCTAAAATATCAATAAAAATGTGATGGAATAATACCAAGAGAAAGAAAACTAATGATGAGTTGGTTCACCCTACAGATGGATTTGTATGGCAGAGATTTGATGCTCGATATCTTGATTTTGCAGTTGACGTGTGTAATTTGAGGTTGGGACTTTCATATGACAGTTTTAATCAGTTTCGGTATATGCTTACTTCGTACAGTACATGTCTAGTTTTTATACACGTTTATAACCATCCCCCATGGTTGTGTATAAAAAAACCTTTCACTTTTATGAGCATACTCATATCTGGACATTCTGATCCTGGCAATGATATAGACATATACATTAAACCTTTAATAAAAGAGTTGAAACTTCTTTAATATTTGGGTATGTACACATATTATGAATGTTTTAAAGACATATTTCATATGTGTTCTGTGATTATGTGGATGATCAGTGATTTTCCTACTAATGAAATGATGTATGGATGGAGCACAAAGGGAAAACTTTCATGTCCTGTTTTTATGAAGTATACATGATCTAGAAGACTGAAACATCATTGTAGTTTCAGTTTTATGGGACATCGATGATTCTTTCCAATAGACCATCTATATAGAAATAATCGTCAAATATTTGACAATACCATGGTGATCGATGATCCACCTCAGCATATTTCTGGAACTGATATGCTTAATGAATTGAAAGATTTCATTTTTTTTCATTCGGGAAGGGTAAAATGAAATCTAGAAACAGAAATAATGTTTCCATTGAAACCTATTACAATTATTAGAAGAGAAGTGTCTTCTTTGATTTTCCTTATTGGTCAACCAATTTTTTATGTCATTGCTTAGATGAAATTAACATTGAAAAAAATATGTGTGAAATGTTGCTTTCAATTATTCTAAATGTTAAGGGAAATAAAAAAGATGATTTATGGTCTCGATGTGACTTGGTGGATTGGGGCATCGGACCAGAATTGCATCTTGTGCATATCAATGAAAATAAAAGGAAAGTTCCATGTGCTTCTTATGTGATGATACCTACAAAAAAAGAAATTTTTGGAAGTACTAGAGATTATTAATGTTCTTTATGGTTATTCAAGCAACAAATCTAAACAGGTCAACATAAGAGAGTTGAAGCTAACATCCATGAAGACTCATGATTATCATATCCTTCTGCATGAGTTGATTATAATAGCAATTTGTCATCTTTTGTCCAATAATTTAAGGGTGTATGTTATTTGGTTGTGCCATTTGTTTAGATATCTTTGTGCTAAGAATTTTTTCAAGTCTTTCTTGAAAAAAAATGTGGGCAAATGCCCCATTAATTTTGTGTAGGTTAGAGAAAATATTTCCTCCATCATTTTTCACATGCATGTTGTATCTGACTATCCATATTCCAACTAAAATACTTCTCAAAGGACCTATTTATTTTCGTTAGATGTATCCAACTAAAAGAAATATGTACACATTAAATTTTTATGTCTGAAACAGAAATCATCCTGAAGGTTTCATCCTAAACAGTTACTTGGATCAAGAATGTATGGATTTCTGCTCTATGTATTTTCCTAATCTTACTACAAGAATGAACAGACCAATGAGAAACAAAGAAGAACAGTGTGAGAAAATTGAACCTATTTTTTCATCACTTCCTCAAATAGGAGTAATTCCTAGATCATATACATTGACGAAATTAATCCTTGAAGATCGGGCGATGTCACATCGCACAGTTTTGTTCAACTATGATTTATCTGATGGCTACATCAGGTAAGTAAATTGAATATGTATATCTTAAATATATATCTGTTAAACTATTCCTATTTTTAACTACTGGGAACATAAAGTAATGATAAATAGAAATCATAATTCTTTATCTTTGAGAAGGAGGGAGACTTTTCATAGCGAATATTTTTATGCTTGGTTAAAATTGAAGGTAAAAATATTACTGTTTAAAATAATTAAATCAATATTTAATTAAGTTTAATATTCATTTATATTTCAGGTATTGATTTTGTCTGCCGACTCTGTCTCCGAGAAAATAAGAGCTTTGGCTTTGGTCCTAATACTGTAGTTCATGACTTTAAATCAATTGTTATCAATGGGTACAGATTTATTATCACGGAACGAGAAAATAGCATGAAAAAATAACAAGATGTTTTTATGGTTACTTCCACAATAGACTGTTATTCCAGTGCATCAGATAGTAGACCATGATTTGAAAATGTATTTTATTATGGAGTCGTTGAAAAAAAAATAATATTGGATTATTATTCTCATGGATGAGTCCCGATGATGAAATTCTAGTGGTTTGATTTGATGACAAGTTAGGGCACATTTATTGATTATTGTGGGTTTTGAGTAATTGATATGACTCAAACTCTTGATACCGATGAACCATATGTATTGGAATCAATGGAGAAACAAGTTTTTTATGTCAAAGACCATCTTTGACCGGAATTTGGTGTCATTATTGAACTAATTCCAAGACATATTTTTGATGATGGTGATGATGGAATTGACAACATCCCTAATTCCATTAGAAACGATCCATTTATTACTTTTTATGACTCCAATAGCTCAATTTTCAAAGTTGAATGTGAACTTGAAGTTATGGTGGGAAATATATAAAACCATTCATCCATGTTCTCAATTCTTTTGGTTTAGATCGACTTGGGTTGTTAAGGTTGGTACTATTCAAATTGATTTAATATTGATTACAAATATAGTGTATCTGACTTGACTATTATGTGAATTTTCAATGTTTATTGGTAGAAATTGTATTTGAATTTCATTTTATAATTTGGAATTAAACTGTATTCAAACCTACAAAACCAACATTTCTATCTTGGTGAATATTTCAATGCTTTATTGACCATGTATAAAATTATTATAACTCTAAGACCTCCCTTTAACATTTCACCAGATAATGAACATGATGGTTTGTCATATTCTGCAAAACAAGTATAGAAACCTGTATCATCTACCTGGGCTAAAGAAATTAAATTTTTCCTTAATTTTGACAAGTGCTTTACCCTTTATGAATCTTGTAGATATCTTATCCTTGTTCATATGTTTATATCATCATTTCCAAATATCTTAATGGTTTAATCATTCTTAATATATACCTTGCTGAATTTTCTAGAGGCATAATTCATTATGCTCTCTATCTTGGTTTTTGAGTGAAATAAAGCCGTAAAATCAATGTTCTATGATTTTAATAGACTAATGACACTTAGTAAATAAACATCATACTAAAAATTAAATTTATTTATTATAAATTTTATGATTTATTGAATTAATTATATATCTATTCAAGCTCACCTAAAACAATGGATAGTTAAATTATCCATGAATCCCCCTATTCCTTCTCAGTTATTTTGTTTTTTGGGTTAAACATTAGTTATCCTTTTATAATTATTTCCATATTTGTTTTCAAATGAAGGAAATGAAACCAATTGAAGAGAGGTGATGGAAAAGGATGATGGACAACAATTGTTGCATGGCTGAGATGGGAATTCCACCACTAGTGCCTACAGTGAGTATTTTATTTTAAATATATATATTTAAATAATATATAATGTCATGTGATTAATTTTGTTTTAAACATTATTTTAGAATCCACCTCTTAGGAGACAATTATTTGATGAGTATCCTAGTAGTGATCCTATTACTCAGGGTGTTCATACGAGGGGGTGGTACGAGAGCTAGGAAATCTAGTCAGTATACCCAATTAGACCCCGCCCCTCCCACTAACATACCATCTATCCCACATTCTGGTCCTACTATTCCGTTAGGGGCACACGGGATATTTAGGTCTCCCATGTTTTCACCACCCTTTACATTTGAGTCTCCTCACACATCTTTACCATATCCAATGATGATTCCCACTTCCCATCCAGCATTCGGTCAGCCATCTGTGCTATATTCTTTTACTTTTACTTCCTTCTCTCTGAGCTTCTATATTCCATCTTCTTTGAATCCTGCTTTGCCAGATTCTGTACCTGCAGAGCATACATTGGGACTTAATTCACTTGCATAGGGTGTTACTTTAGTTTCTATGGATCCTACGGTGCCCATTGATCAGACTTTCGTAGGTATATTTATAGAACCCTAAAAAAATTTTATACCATTATTTATTTTCATTATAACATGTATTGATAAAATATTTGTTTTTCTTTCATAACAAATACATCTACTGGTAGGAGGTGGGGTGGGGACGTACATGCTTGTGTGCAGTGTGGAACTGCCACATGTAGTTGATGGTGGACTACAATGAATACTTTCAAATTATTGAAAAAACATGGTAGCAATTTCAGAGTTTTTTGGCGACGCCTGCCAAATACTCCGACATCATTCCTATCAGCCCATTCTCATGGAGAAAGTTGCCAAATGAAGTCAAGGATAATACTTGGGCAGAGATATGGGTAAAAAAATCTGTTGTATTTAATGCAATATATTATTTTTTGTATTTATATGAATTAATATTTTGGTGTCATCTTCAGTTTAATTTCCCCGATGGTGAGGGTGCACAGATAACTCATCTAAAGGATTTAGGTGAGATTTGGAGAGCCTATAAGCACGATTTGTATATTGTATTGCATGCTAGAGTTGGCACAGAGTTAGAGGTAGTCCCTGTCATGGATGATTATCTTATAGAATAGTATCGGTAGATGATTACTCATTGGACCACTATCCAGTTTAAGGTATTAATCACATTTGAGTTATTTAGATGAAAAATTTCATGTTTTGTGTTAATACTATCTTTTGTATTATTTAATTTTATTTAGGAATCATTTGGAAGAAATAAAAAAACATTGATTCTAAAAAATACCTCCATACAGTGGGATGTACTATGATGCCAGATCATGAGAGGAAGTAGGTATGACAATTGTTTATAATTTTTCTGTAAGACTTGCACTTTCTATTATTTCCTCCATAATTTATTTGATTCCTAAAGTTGTTATATAATTTTAGTTATGAAATTAATTATTGTTAACCTATTTTTAATTATGTTTTCCTATATTCAATGTCATTGTATAGGGAAAAATTGAATATTGAAGGATGTGTACCTCGAGCAAAATTGTTTTGATCTAGTCGAAGGAAGAAAGATGGAAGTACAGTTAATGAACCGACTCAACAGAAGATTTTAAGTTTTAATTTGTTGATTTCAAATTTTAATATCTATTTTGTAACTTAATAATCAATTTATATTTGTAACAGGCTGCTTTAGAGGCCCTTCATGCCCATGAACCTAACAATTTTGGGCTAAATGATCACTTACATCACGTGTTGGGAGATGAGAACCTTGGTAGAGTACGTTGCTGACCTGGGAAGAGTATAGTCCCAAAGAGGTATTGGCCCTCCTTAGGTAATATTTTTAGTGCCATCGAGTTTCAGAAGGTTAAGGCACAAGAAGAACAGGCTGAAAAAAGGGCCACAAAGACAGTAGAATAGTTTGTTAGGGAAAACACAACATTTATGAAACTTATGGATGTTTTACATCCAAAACATACACTATAGTCTAGAACATCTTATGATGAATATATGTCATCGATGTGTTATATATATGGTTCACCAAGTGGAAGTTCTAGTGGTGGTTGAGACGATGGTGAGGAGGAGGCTGAGGTTGAGGAGGAGGCCGAGGAAGATGAGGAGGGCAGGAAGGAGGCCGAGGTAGAGTACGAGGATGAGGAGGAGGGAATTTAGGAGGGTGGGGATGATGACGGGGATGACAATGAGGATGGGGGTGAGGTTGATGATGACAGTGATGATAGTGATGGTGATGAGGGATAGATTGATTTGTTACATTTTTTTCTGATATTACTGACATTTAATGATTGATGATTTGTTATGCCAGAATATATGTATGATTAGGTAGGTCACATTATCTTTATTTCTTTATCTGAAAAATATAAAACTTGACTTGATGATTTTTTGTAACTGATCCACCCCTCCCCTGGACACCCCCCACCCCCTGGACACCCCCACCCCCTTGTACAGCCCCCACATACCATGGAAAACCCCCCCCCCCACCCCTTTCAACACCCCATACCCCCTAGACAACCCCTACCCCCTTGGACAGCCCCTACCCCCTTGGACAGCCCCCACCCCCTGGACAGCCCCCCACCCCCATGGACACCCCCCCCCCACCCCCTTGGACACCCCCACCCCCTGGAAAACCCCCCACACCCCCTTGGAAAGCCCCCACACCCCCTGGACAGCCCCCACACACCCTTGGACAGCCCCCCCCCCCACCCCCTAGACACCCCCCTACCCCCTTGGACATCCCCCCACCCCCTGGACATCCCCCCCCCCACGCCCCATGGACACCACCCCACCACCTAGACACCCCCCCACCCACCCAACCCCCTGGACACCCCCACCCCCATGGACACCCCCACCCCCATGGACACCCCCCCTAGACACCCCCCCCCCCACCACCACCACCACATGGCCACCCCCCCCCCCCACCCCTGGACACCACCCCACCCCCTAGACACCCCCCCCCCCCCAACCCCCTGGACACCCTCACCCCCATGGATAGCCTCCCACCCCCTAGACACCCCCCCACCCCCTGTAACACCAACCCCCTTGGACCCCCCCCCCCCCACAACCCCTAGACAGCCCCCCTGGACACCACCTCACCACCTAGACACCCCCATCCCCCCTGGACACCCCCACCCCATGGATAGGCCCCCACCCCCCTTGAACACCCCCTGCCCCCTGGAAAGCCCTACCCCTTGGAAAACCACCCCCCAACCCCCCGGACAGCCCCCCACCACCCTGGATACCACCCCACTCCCTAGACCCACCCCTCCCCCCACCCACCCTGGACACCCCCACCCCCATGGACACCCCCCCCCACCCCCTTGGACAGACACCCCCCCCCCGGGACACCCTTTACCCCTTGGACAGCCCCTCCACCCCCTGGACACCCCCCCACCCCCTAGACACCCCCACCCACATAGACATCCCCCACCCCACCCCCCTCGACACCCCCCCCACCACCACCACCACCCCCCCTGAATAGCCCCCATGCACATCCCCCACCACCCCTCAGACACCCCCTATCCCCCCGGACACCCCCACCCCTACCATGGACACCACCCCACCACCTGGACACCCCCACCTGGACATCACCCCACCTCCTGGACACCCCCTCCCCCAAACACCTCCACCCCCATAGACACCCCCCACCCCCCTGAACAGCCACATACCCACCCCCAAACACCCCCCCCCCCACCCCCCCCCCCCCCCGGACACCCCCTACCCCCTTGGACACTCCCCCCCCCCCCAACCCCCTGAACAACCCCCCATCCCCCCCCCCACACACCCCCCCAAGACAGCACCCCACCACCTGGACACCCCCCCTCCACCCCCTTGGACACCCCCTCCCCACCCCCTAGACTCCCCCCTACCCCCCTTGATAGCCACCCCACCCCCACCCTAACCTCGTGGACAGCCCACCCACCCCCTGGATACCCCTCACCCCTTGGACACCCCCCCCCCACCCCCTAGGACAGCCCTCCACCCCCCTGGACACCACCCACCCCCTAGATAGCCCCCCACCCCCTTGGACAGCCCCCCACCCCCCCCCCCCAGACACCACCCCACCCTATAGACACCCCCATCCCCCTTGGACACCCCCACCCCCATGGACAGCCCCTCACCCCCCCTGGACACCCCCTACCCCCTTGGACAGCACCCCACCACTTGGAAATCCCACCCCACCCCCGGACACCACCACACCCCTGTACACCACCCCCACCCCCCTTGGACACCCCCACCCCCATGGACACCACCCCCCCCCCCACCCCCACCCCCCAGGACACCCCACCCCCTTGGACATCCCCCCACCCCACCCCCTTGGACATCACCCACCGCCCTGGACAGCCCCCCTCCCACCTGAACACCCCCTGGACACCCCCATCCCCTTGGATATCCCCCCACCCCCTATACACCCCCACCCCCTTGGATATCCCCACCCACCACCCACCAGACACCACCCCACCCCCTGGGCACCACCACTCCCCTGGATAGCCCCCGCCCCCTGGACACCCCCACCCCCCTGAACACCCCCCCCCCCTCCCCGGATACCACCCCACCCTCTGGACACCACCACCCCCTTGGATAGCCCCCCACTCCTGGACACCCCCCACCCCCTTGGACACCCCCCCCCCCACCCCCTGGACAACCCCCATGAGTGTTTTTTTTTAATTCTGTACATTGTATCTTGGGTGTGAGTATTTTTCTGAATTCTGTTTTTTCAGGTGTTAGAGAATTAATGTATATTTTCTATTGTATCTTCAAGTTTTGAATTCTATATATTAGAGAGGGGATGAAATAGGGGATGTAGGTTACTATGTAATTCAGTAGAGGTTGTACAGGGTAGTAAAGAGGGAATGATTTTTTATAGGTTAGGAAAGAGGGTTGTTGTTTAATCCTGGAGTACTATATACCAACGGTTTATAAATCGTTGGTATAAATCTGAATAAACCTTCTATACCAACAATTCAGATAAAACCATTGGTAAAACACTATACCAACGGTTTAAAAACCATTGGTATATAGGTTATACATATAATATATACAAATGGTTATAGGAAAACCATTGGTAAACCTATATACCAACGGTTTTTAAACTGTTGGTATAGGTTATAGAGTTACATTTACCAATGGTTACAAACTTTTGGTACTTCTATATTGCAATGATTGGCCAAAATCATAGGGAAGTTGAATTTTTTACTGGTCTAACCCAACGTTTCAAAAAAACATTGGTATAAGGTTATCCCCATGCCTTATCACCCAATGTTTTTCCAAACTGTTGGTATAACATATACCAACGGTTTGGAAGCCTTTCCCAATGGTTTTAAAGTGTTGGTAAAGCCTTGGTTTCCAGTAGTGATGGTATGTTAACTCACCCAAGAACATATCCATTCATCCATATTACACGGTTTTTCAACTGTTTAGGGGTACACAGTGTGTAGAGGTGGTATACGCTGTGTCCATCTTCACCCGACACCTGGTCGCGTTCCTCTTCAATACAGACTGGTCATTTGTGTCCCTTACAGGTTGTGTATCTTATAATACATGGCATGTTTAGGCAAAAAGGCCACCTTCCAATTTATTTTTCATGTTTATTTGTACTGGACCCTATATCCATGTACTATGATCATTTACTTTTATAGGACCATGTACGGTTACACGGCCAACCTTGGATATGCCTTTTGGTCACACATTTTGGGTCACTACATGGAATGTAACCCTGGTACATGGCATGTAGTCCCCAAAATTTATCTTCTGAAATAGAAATGGATTTATGACATGTCTCACTAGACTACATTCCATGTAGATGGTAATTCCAGTCGGATTCACCCTTGTTTACCCCAAAACCTGCAGATTAACCTAGGAGGGATCTCTATCAATTGTATTTAGCCTCTATAACCTTAGAACAATGCATAATTAAGGGGGTTGGGACTAAAACTAAAAACCCCCTACCTCAAGGATGAAACACCCAAGCTTTAGGTGTAAAAACACCCAGATCATGATGCCCTTCAATCTGATGACAGTCGGTGTTAAAAATTGAGATTGACAGCACCTCATTGTGTTTATTCGGCTAGGTTTCTATTCATCACCAAGGGAGGAGAGGATAGGTGTGACTCTCATTTGTTTTGTTACACCAAACATGATATAGGTGAGGGAATTAGGTTTAGGTTTTAATTAAAATTTCATTTAGTTAATTAATCCCCATCAAAACACCCTTCCAACTTGCCTCTGACCAAAACACCCGGCGTGAACAACTTTATGTCGCACTTAGGGTAAAAATGATGTTCTGAAAACAACCAAAGAATCAGATTTCCAATTCAAGACTATTATAAAGAGTTACTCCACATTTCAAGATAAATTTTACACGCATCACAAAATATATTGAATATTTTTAAAATCACTACGTCGAGGCACTCCGAGCCTTGGATTCTCGTGCCGACTCAAAGCCTGGCTTTGGAAATATTCTCAAGAATATTTAAAAGTATTACATGTCAAACCCCATGTTACTATATCACTACCACCTTTCTTTTCATCCATAAAAATAAAAACTTCTAGGAATAGGGAAAATAAACTGAGCTCTAAACTGGAACTCCCACACCTATGAGATCACCAAAGGTCCCCATGCTACTTCCAAGCACGCACTCAGGGGAACTACCAAGGCCAAACCATGATCACATCTATATACAACCAAGTAAAAATTTTACATTGAGTAGGAACATGTATCCTCAGCTACGACATGTGTAAAATCACCAAACACCATGGTTCCTCTATAGTCATAGGGTCTATAAGTACACCACCTCACTAACCTGACGCAGAAACTGACAAAACCCAGCAGTTCACAACCACCCCTAGATGAATTGAACTAAAACTTTCTAAATATTCTTGCATTCAAGGTTGACACCAATCATGTGAGGGAACCAATGAACAAGACGAGAGGGTAAAATAGTCAAACCTTGAGAAACTAGACATGGAAATCATGTGGTATACCCCGCTCATATTCACCTCTTCAGGAAGGAGAGTAACCCAAACCAGAAGCAATTCCATAACCACTAGTGGTATATAAGCTGATTATAGATGGTAGGTAACCAATCCAAACTTTGGAAACATCATAGGGTCTAACTCTGCTGCTAAGGAATGGTTCTAAGTAAGGCTCTCCCTATCTTAGGGCCGCCAAGTAAAAAATGGTCAAGCATAAAAAACTCCACTGGAAATGTTGGGACTTGCTCTGACACTCCAACACTCAACCCCTCCCTAAACACACAAGTCTAAGGAACTCATACACCACACCTTGAATCTATCCACTTGGGGTAGAATTGACTCACCCACACAGTTTTGATCACATCACAATAACACATCTCTGTTGGGAAAGATTTCTTCTTCATCATGAGTCCAAATCTATGTCAAATCATGTCACATCCCTCACCAAACATCTCACATAAAAAGATGACACTAAGTGAATTAGGGTAATAACTAACAATAAAGGTCTTTCTGAATCCTCCTACTATGTCTTACTGGGCCCTTTGTCTACAAACCACCAACATTCCACCCATCCCTAAACACACATGTCAAAGAGACTCATCCACCACACCTCGATACTATATTCTATGCGAGGAACTGACTCACCCTCATGGTTTTTCTCATGTCACATAAATGTGTCTTGGTGATGGAAGGACCACTCTTCCTCGTGATTTTGAAGCTACATCAAACAATAAAAACAAATGGATACAACAACACCCTACATCATCCCAATTTAAACCTCGATCAAGAAGTGAAAAATAAAAGAGTACCTCACAAAAATGTCTAACAATTAATATTGTAGAAATTAGAAAGTACATAGATCATACCTCTATTCATCCTTGGAGATTTAGGGTAAAAGTCCTCTACAACCTTCAGTTGTCCTCGCTTGTATCCCTTAGCAACCTAAGCATGATGTGGACCACTTGGGGTGGTGGTGGTAACACCTAGAACCTCCTACCACCTCCTTCTACTTTACCCACTCCTACTCCAAATTTTCCAAATTTTAAAACTCCATAATAAAAATTATTCTTATACCAAGGTAGCCCATAAACCAGTGCCCTCTCATCAGCACAGTAGGTCGATTAATTTCTAGCAAGATGTCCCCAGTCATTGTAAGTGTAACACTACCTCTCCTACAACTAACATGATCCCCAGCATGTCTCTTACTCTCCAGGACCATTTGCTTGAGTTTGGGCTTGGGTATGGATCCTACACCATGGTCCTTTCATCTATCATATTTCATCTATTACAGATGCCTCAACCTCAGGACCGCCACTTCAGGCCATATCCACTTATCCCTCTTCCAAGAATCTCTCTATGATCAGATCTCGCTCTAATACCCCAACATAAGAAGGAAGGAATAAGAAGACCACACCTACTAAAACATCTCTATAGGGGCCCTACTCAAAGTTTTGAGCTCTGAAGAATAGATCTCGCACCATATTTAGGGAGTAACATGATGGGTCTGTGAACCTCGCTGAGTATTCCTCCACTATCATGTTACCCTTCCGAAGTTGCAGAATCTTCTGGATATGTACCGACCTCAGTGTGGCTGGGTATAACTCTTACCTAAAGAGTCACTATAACTCTATCCAAGTGAGAATCTCCTCATTGTGGCACTACATCACTAAAATCAACCATCATCTGGCCGAACCATGTAGAAGTCTCACCACTAGACCACCATTTGATTGGGAGGTGACCTCACTTGGAAGAAAACACGAATGACTACCTCGAGCTATTCATCGAATTCCTGGGGTCTGGATCACCCTGATACCTCAAAGGTTATTGCCTCTAGAACTCATAAAATTCACTCAACTTACTTACATCCTCATCCTGAGATATCGACACAACCATCTGCTCAACGGGTGGTGGATCAATTGGCCGACCACCCATAGGTAACGCCTTAGAACTAGTGCCATACACTGAAGCCTCAAAAAGGGGTGTATTTTCACTATAGTCCCATCATGGAACCATGTATTTCTTTCATTGTAGATTAATCCTTAAATAAAATCAATACACACCATGGTTAAAGAGTATATCTAGGGAGCTGACTCAAGAAGGACAAGGAAAAACCAAAAACCCAGTCCTATATGATGCATGTACCATTGTTTCCCTATGACTAGTGTCCTAATATATAAATTTCTAAACCATTTCATCATAGTCCTGGTGAATAGATACATCATCTTCTGCACTATTTAACACCCCAAGCTTCCTCAGTGCGCTTCTTTTTTAAATAATTCAATAACGTGTGATGTACGCAACACCAAGTTCAAGCGCACCACAACCTATCAAACTAGCTATTTAAAATGAGGTTATGAATATTATTAACCATATTTTGAATTTTATATATCCCATATAATTTTAAAATTCATATTATGTGTTTATTAGACATCATAAAAGGACAAATTCAATTTTTCAGAAAAAAAAAGTATTTTTCAGAAAAATGCAGTTTTTCTGCCTTTTAATGGAAACCCCTTTTTAAATCCAATATTTGATACTTGTATATATTTAATTTAAAAAAATTAAATTATTATTTATAAGAGAGACATAAAATTTTATTTTTTATAAATTTTTAGTGTTTTTCTGATAACTTTCAAATTTTAATGAATAGTGAAAATGCTACATTTTAATTCAAAACTACTTTTTCATCTAAATTATTAAAATAGTTAGATTATATTTTTAATTGGTTTTAAAGTATAATTATATTTTATTTTATTTCTCATTTAATATAATTTAGGTCATTATAAGTAATTTTACATTTAAATTGAACATAAACATGTGTCAATATTTTGATAGTTTTTACTTCTTAAAAACCCGCTTTCTAGTTTTAACAGTGGGAATTAATTTTAAATTAATTTCTTCCAATTATGTGCTTTGAATTTGGAAAAATGGATTCCATATTTTTAATCAAAAGGTACAAATTTTTTAAATAGGTGCTTTTAATTTTTGGACATTATGAATAGTAACTTCAGTTTTTATTTTTATTTACCATGGTTAAAGGGTAAATCAGGTAAATAAGAGTAAAAATAATATTATAATAATATAAAACTACAATAAAATGTGTTCTAATCATATTTTATGAGATATTTTCTACAATTATCATCCTTAGGCTGAACTTTTGGCATTTTTGAGCCACTAGGGTGTGAAAATGACATTTTAGAATATTTAATTTAAAGAAAAAGGAAATATAACATAAACATGTATCTTTTACTAAATAAAATTTAATATAGAGTTATATAAATGATATCTATGACTATAAATAATAGTTATAAATCTAAAAATATTTTCTACATCAGGTTATTTTATTTATAATTTTTAGACATTAAATAAATATATTTATTTATAACACAATGATTCTACAGTGATTACCTTATTAATGAAAGATTCAAATAAATGAATTTATAAATATTAAAATAAATGTAATTTAAAAATTTTTATGCCATACATGAGTTTTATGGATGAAATTTAAATATTAGGTATGAGTTAATTCCTTTTCTTTGAAATAATAAAGTTGTTATAACTTTAACAAAAATCAATTACGAAATAGTGTCAAAATTGACATAAATGAGTTTTTAGAACAAATACTATTTTACTAAATGATATAATAGTCCTAAAAATATAAGATTTGGAAAATTAACTTATATAGTGTTTAAAATTTAATTAATGATCCACTTGAGGTTTTCTTGACATTTTATAGTAACTATACTAACCATATAATATAAAAATACAAGAATACATGGTAAGAGTTAACTTATTTAACTAAGGGTTAAATTCAAAAGATAAGGTTAAATTCATGAACCAAGCTTGTCTAAATCATATTTGTTGAGAGGATTTAGACCCATACTCATCTTATCCTATAAATATTTCACTTTTTATCCATTAGAAACTGAAAATAAATTTATAATAAATTAATATTTCAATACTTTCCTAAAGTGCCTCTCATCCCTCCTATAAAAGGGCATGTCCCCTTCTCTTTTATTCACACCACCAAAGCCATTTGGATCAGACAAACCCTACCCAAATATCCTCCCAAATTCCCTCACTTCATCCTAGATTCCACCCTTTGGGAATAAAACCAACTTAAGGAGTCCTTTTGTGCAAATCAAAAGGAGACACCCGAAGAAGAGGTAATCGTTTTATCCCTTATTTCAAATTTCTTTTTATCTTCTACTTCCTCTTCCTAAGTTGTTACCATACTAAAATACTAAATCTAGAATATAATATATTATGATATTTTTTTATTATTATGGTAAAACCATATTCATCCTTTTACCCATCCTATTAAAAACAATATTACCACATTTGTGTACGTACGGCTTACCATCTCCACGCCGTGGTGTAAACTGTTTTTTGTCTATACATTATTTTGACAGGTATAATGATGAATATAAATGACTTATATAATAAATATAACATGATATTATTTATTTAAAATTCATATTCCATCTAACTACATACCATTTAACCATTAAGGAAATTATCTTGTTGCTCGTGCGTACGTACGGATTACTGTCTCCACAATGCAATGAGACTCATCTCCCACGTTCACCATCCAAGAATGATTATTAAAAATATATATATATTATGAATAATTTTGAAATATATGAAATAATAAGGCTAATATAATAATATATATGTATATATATATATATATATGTATGTATGTACATATATGTCATTCACTTACTTCCATTTAATACGATAAGAAAATGGAAACAGCATTCATACGTACACACAGCCTACCGTCTCGATGAACGGTGTATTCCATTTCATATTTATATCTATTATATATATTTATATTATGAATATATATGATATATTAATAATATTATACATTCTATAAGTAACTAAATCATGATCTAAGTAATATGATCAAGAATAACAAGTCAAAACACAGATGACAAACAAGCAATTATTAACTGAAATGTTGCATAAACTTGGAATTGTTAATAAACGGGTAATATAAAGTCATAAAATAATCATATATGATATCATAAATATTATTATGATTCTAATATAAGTTAATAATATGTTTAATAACATTATATAGTAGTTTCGTACACATACAAAGAGTATCATACCTAAGGTAAGGGTTATTTCCTCAATATCATTATTATACGAGATTGTTTATGTGTACATATTTATGGGGAAATATTTATCATCCATGTATATATTTCATAAAAATGTTTTCAAAAGGAATATTTTAAGGTTTTATGAAAGGTAATATTGAACTAGATCATTATTTCAAATGTTTTAAATATTTATTTTTTAAATCTATTTAATTAATGTCCCTGTTTTCAAAATGATTTTAAGGATTTATTAATATGGACATTATTGTTTTAAAATGTTAATTCCTTTAAAAAGTTTCAAATTGGTATGGGACACATTGATTCAAAAATATATTTTAAATTAATTCCTTTATAAATTATGTGAATTTTAAATGACTTCATGAAAAATGGATATTTCTATCAAATAGTTTTACTGGTTATTTTCATCTATGTCAACATACTTTATTGGATATTATTCTTGATTGAGGTTGATTTATTATAATGAAATATTCCATGTTATATTGAATTAGTTATGATATGTTTGACTGTGGATGTACTATTTTTATACCATTCGTGGTTTATGGTCAAATTATTGTCATTTCGTATGCTATTTTTAATATGAATGTTTATGCTATGTTTCACCCATTTCATATGAGGAATGTATTGGACTTTGTAAGTGTCATTAGGGGCCCTCTATAGCCCCTCTATGTATCGGTAGTCTCATGAGACAATTATGTTTGGGTTTTATCTAATGTATTACCCAATTAGGTATGGTGTCTTGGACGAAGCCTTGATGGTATATTTAAGATGTCCCGCATTATGCATTCCCTCGTTATGAGATTAGTTATTGGTTTTACATGTGATTATACGATTAGTAGAATATCTATGTTAATTTTTAAATGAAATTATTTGATTTATTCTTTCCATATTATGCTGAAGATAATGTTTTAAAAGTATTATGTTTTAATTTTTTACTTTTCCTTAAAAGTTTATGGTTATTTTTGATAGATTCCGCTATTTTGTTTATCCTTACTAATCATCTAAGATCACCCCTTTCTTATGTTTTATTTTCCCAAGATTCCAAGAAGTGTTTTATGATTGATAATCAGGGTTAAGAAATGGGAATAATGGCATTATAAAAGTATTATCTATGTTGTGTTTTATGTTAGAAATTGTAATATAAAGTTCATGTATGTAATATATTTTCCATGACTGCTAAACTAATCGATCCTTCAGGACTTGATTCATTTTAAGAATGTTAATGTATTAAAATAATGCACCAAATCTAGACTTCTGGGGTCGGGGCGTTACACACCAAAACTGGAACCTCTGTCCTGAGAGACAAACTCGAAACACCATAACACTGTCACTATGAAACCCAACCAAATCTTCTTAAGGGGATTAAACCAAACAACCTTTTAAGGAATGAATTTTATCTGATACCAATATGTTATGACCCAACCCAAGTCAGGGCTTGATCCCCAGCTACCCCGATCCTATCTCCATAGTCTAGGGGTGGTGATAATCATCAAAGGTATAACTAAACTCAGGGAGGCCTTTTCCTAAAGTGCCTATATGAACACACCCACAATCGCCTTAATGAAAAAATGCAGAGATACAAAATCTAGAAACTAAAATGCATCCATAAATCTATCCCAAAAAAGAGTACAACAAAATTACAAAAAAAATGTAGAAAAAAAGGAAAAATACACACCCACTAAAATAAAACTATAAAAGAGACTAACCTTCTTAGAAGGAGGAGATCACTTTCAAATGAAACTATCGGAAAGCTCCTTAGCCCAGGTCCGGTAAATACCTCAGTCGGTCTAGATCACTAAGATTCACCTACCTCAAGTCTTCTAAGGACTCTATCATAAGGTAAGTGGTCTACACAAGACAAAACATGTGTGGGTAAAGACCGTGTAGGGGTGAGTATAAAAATACTCAGTAGTCACCCCAAAAACCCAAAAGAAAAGGGAGTAACTAAAATGAAATAGTCCACTCAACCTAGACATATGGAACCCCATTGATAGAGAAACTCCATCTTAAAACATCCTCATATATACATGACAAGCCAGCTCTATCCACAAGGGGTGTCAACCGATACACATGATAACACCACAAGGACTCCTAGAAAACACCGAGATATACTCTTCTTAGAATCCAAGTCTCATGAGGTTCTAGCCTCATATCCAGAAAAAGTGTTTCTACTCAATAATATAAAGGTAAATCTAAACAAGTAGAACACACTCCATAAAATCATTCATCCCATATGGAACCCATCCAAGAGATACCCTCCCTTAGAAACAACTCACTATGTCCATATCTAGTTACCAACACTAGAGGTTTTTTCATCACTAACCTGCGCCCTATGCAAGGTCGTAAGAACCCAAGTGGAGAGGATCTCCCCTAACCACTACATATAATTTAGGTATAACTACTCTAGACAATTCACCATGTGTATCCTCTCTAATGAGAGAGAATGGGGGACCCACACCTCGCCACTACCTTGCAATTGAGGGAGTACTATCTTCAAAACTAACATGTGAAACCTCTGACCCTCTTGTATAGAGTGGCCCGCATCCCAGTCCATCAAGGGAGAACTAACTCCTAACTAGGTATCACACGTAACTAGTGGAGAGGCCCGCTCCTTGTAACTATACTCAATAGGTAAGGGAGTATTGACTCTAATAGAGGACTCTCTCCCCACTTCTACTTAGATATGGGGGATTATTACTCCGTAGGTGAGGACTCACAGCCTAGTACAATAGGAGAGTACCACATAGAGGATAGAGGACCCAGAACCCTGGTACAATAGGGGATTACCAATCTGTGGCTAGAGTACATTCACCTTGGTCCAACAGGGGAGAGCTACCCTACTAGCTCGATTACTATAGGGGACCCGTACCATGGAATAATAGGGGAGTACTAACCTTAAGCTATAGGACCCACTCCCTAGTATGACAGGGGAGTACCAACTCTTCTGGAATAATATATATGGAGGAACCGTACCCTAGAATGACATGGGAGTTTCAAATCCAAGGATAGAGGACTTACACCCTAACATGGTAGGGGAGTACCTACTCTAACTATACGTCCCATATGGAGGGCTCGAACCCCTGTATGATAGGGGAGTACCAACTCTAAGGATAGAGGACCCGTACCTTGGTCCAAAAATAGAGTAACTACTCTATATGGCCAAAAAGTGTAAGAATATTGCACCCTAACATGGAAAGGGAGCACTGTCAAACTATACAAATGATTTGGGGAACCCACGCCCTAATCCATCAGGGGAGTAGCAACCTCAAAATAACTACCCAAAGGTATAGAACCCATGCCCATGATGTGGGGAGTCCGGTCTCAACCAAAGAATATAGGTAATGGAAACCTAAACCCTAATTCTAGAGGGTTGTACTAGTCCTAACGTCTCTATTAACAAACCACAACAATCCAACAGTTCAAAAAGTCTAGGGGACCCACGTCCTAAAATGAAAGGCAAGGGTACCGACCTCAGAATCAACCCAATGATCCACCTGAATCACCACCCAAGGTTAAGTACCGCTACACAAGCATTGTGATTGATTCACACCACCACATATCTTGTAGGCTAAAACTAAGTCTACCATCACATTCTAAATGGAAAACTGTTCAGGAGAGGCTACTCACAAGCTAGTATCTAAGTTTCATGGGAGGAAATATAGAAGGAAAAAGATCTCAAAAAGATCTATAAGGAGTACACGACATGCACTAGGCTCCACCTAGTGTGTGAACCTGCCCGAGCACCAAGACATGTTTCCATATTATATGATTTTATGATCTTTTAGGGGTAAATACTGTGTAGATTCAGTAAACACCATGTCTCACTTCACCTGGCCCCTGATTGTGTTCCTCTTCTACGTAGACCGGCCAATCGTGTCCCTTACACATCATGTATCCCATACTACATGGTGTGTTCAAGAGAAATGGACACCTACCTATGTAGTTTTTATATGTCCGTGTAGCAGACCCCATTTCCATGTACTTTGGCCATGTAATTTTCTAGGTCCATGTACTGTTACACGACCAACCTTGGCCATGTCCTTTGGCCATATGGTTTGGGTCACTACATGGCATGTAACCCTGGTACATGGCGTGTAGTCCCCAGACTTCATATTACCATAATAAGAAGGGTTACATGACATGTCTCACTAGACTTTATTCCATGTAGACGGTAATTCCAATTAGGAATAAACATAAAAAATGCCTCATTCACCCCAGTTTACCCCAAAACCTACAGATCAACCTAGGAGTGATATATAGTGATTGTATTTGGTCTATATAACCTTAAAATAATTCATAACAAAGGGGATCAGGAAAAAATTCAAAAAATCCTACCTTGAGGGAAAAAATTGAAGCTCCATGTGTAGAACAATGCACAGATTATGCTTCTCCTCAATCTGATGATAATCGGTGTCATAAACTGAGATCAGTAGCACCTCATTTCATTGATTCAGCTCAGTTTCTATCTATCGCCAAGGGAGGAGAGAATAGGTGAGAATATACTTTGGTTGGGCACACCAAACATGATGGAGGAGAGGGAATTAGGTTTATATTTTAATTAAAATTTCATTTAATTAACTAATCCACCTCATAACGCCCTACCAACTCACCTCCAACCAAAACACCTGGTGGGGACAACTTTATGTCACGCTTAGGGTAAACATGATATATTGAACTCAATTATGACCTTAGATTTCCAATTAGAGTCTTTTCATAGTATTTATTCCATTTTTTAATAGAAATTGTGTGTGTATCATAAAATATATTCAATATTTTTAAGATCCCCGCGTTGAGGCTCTCTTGACCCCAGATTTTCGCGCCGACTCCACATGTGGTTTCAGAAATATTCTCATGATTATTTTAAATTCTTAGAGGTCAAGATCTGATTTACTATAAATTTTTTTAAATATTTATCTTTTATATTTTTTCATTATGAATAGTAACTGGTAAAATAATTCACCTCGGTAGGGATAAAATAGATAAAATGGGGTTAAAACTTTTGGATATGACTTTAAAACTACTATAACACTTTCCTTTATCCTATATAATGAGTTTGATTAAATTATTTTTATCTAATTTTTGAATATATGGCAACTTGGTTCGATTTTAATTTGATTATAGCCTTTATATTAATTTAATAAAATAAAAAATAAAAAATGTCACTCTCTTGACTTTAATAACTCTAAATTTTTAGTATAAGGATAAAAAAAGGATAAGTTAGGATCTACATATTTATTTGAAATATGAATTAATTTTTTTTATTATGGTAATTTATTTCTAATTTTTATTGATTTAATAATTTCTTTAAATGTTTACACAACACCGACACGGTATTTATTAAATTAATAATAAAATAAATGAATTTAAAAATATTAAAAGTAATAAAATTTTGAATAATTGTTGTGTTACATGAATTTTATAGATAAATATAACATATTAGTAATTTTTTAAAGTATTCCATTTGAATTTATTTTTTATCATATTTCCCTCAAAGTCAAATTTAATGAATAGTATCAAAAATGAAATTAATGATATTTTATGTTAAATAATATTTTATTAAATTATTTAAAAATCATAAAAAACTTTCAATAGGATAGGTAGGATGATAAATTATCTAAAATTTCATCCATTGTACGTTTATGAGCTACTTTTTACCTTATAAGTAAAATTATAACCCTTTAATATTAAAAGTCATTACCACGGTTAAGATTAAAATTGGTTAACTAAGGGGTTAAACCAAAAAAATATTATTTAAAATGACACAAAAACCTATATAAATTTAATTGGATGATTATATTTAGACATTATACTCTTTTTATTATAATCTATGGCCATATAGAATCATTTTTCTTAAGAATTACTTAATTATATTTTAATTTTTTTAGTAATACCAAGTTTGTCATTTCCCTCTCTTATAAAAGGACACCCCTTACATATTTTCTTTGAAAACATTTTAGCCATATATCTCAAAAAAACCCTATAAAATATTCTTATCAAATTCTCTATATACAAATTATAGGTTCTTTTCTTATAAAAATATCATTCCAAGGGTCCTTAAGAAATGATTTAAAGGAGGTATTCTGAAGAAGAGGTAATTGTCTTACCTAACCTCTTTCAGTTTATTTCTTCATATAACTCCTATAAATATATAGTATTAATCATGAAATAATAAATTCAATATCATAAATATACTGAAATTTTATTAAAATCATGAAACCACCATTATCCACCCTCTTTTCCATCAAATGGGGAGTGAAAGCATTGCTTGTGCGTGCGCGTGGACTACCGCCTCCGCCTAACGATACAATTCATTTTCCATCACCATATTTCATGGATGGTTATTATGATGTATTAAATTTTTATATATGATAATTTTTATATAATTATTATTCTGAAATTATAATATCATATCTATCTTCTTACCTTCCAATCCATTGTAAAATGATAACGTCGCTCGTACGTGTGTGTGGACTACCACCTCCTCGAAACGATGAGATTTGTTTTTCATTTTCACTTATATGGATAGTAATAAGGATTAAATTAGTAAATATATATTATATATTATATATAATAATGATTATATAACGTTGAATTATTATTTACATTTTTTTATTTCCATCCTTTGAAAATTGAAAATAGTGTTCATGCGTACGTACGGGTTACCGTGTCTATGAACGATAATTAATTTTTATATATCTACCTTTAATGGATGAATTTAAATATAAATATAATGAATATATATATATAATATATTTAGATCATAATTAACATTGTGTAGATTATGGAACCATAATAAAAGTATAAGGACCGGAACTACCGAACCAAAATTCTCTGGTAAAATGAAACAACTAACACCTAAATATGATGATTTTAATAAGGAATTATTAATAAATGGGTGTAAAAAAATTATAAGTGGATCATATATGATATTATAAGTATGTAAATTATTTTTTTATATAATTATAATAAATTCAAATTTATTATATAGGAGTCTATAGTGCTTTCAAATCAATTCAAACATGAGGTAAGGGTTTTATGTTATAATCTCATTATTTACTGAGAATATTTATGATTAAGTTTCCAATGATGAAATTTAACGATATACCTATCAAGAATCTAATTAATTTTATTATAATCTAGTTATTTCTATATATTAAATGTGTTATTTTAATTTTTCTATCTTTATGTACTTGATAGACTGAAATAATATTTTTAAAGAAAAATCAACTTTATTTCTCTTTTCAATTGAAAAGAATTTTCCTTCCATGTCCATGTTTTCTAAAAAAAATTAAATAATTTTTTTATTATTCTATGAATTCATTTTTACACATGATTTAATTCTTAAAAAAATGTTTAAAATTAATTTTCTTTTCATTTTCTAAACGAGGTACTTTTGAATTTTTACCAAAAAAGTGAAATGAATATTTGTTTTAATAAAGACGGAATAAAAGAAATTTCCCACCATCATGACTACTCAATTATTTGAATCTTCCTTTAAAAATTTTCAAGTTTATTTTAAAATAAAAAAATTTCCCTAATATTTCGTAATTTTTTATATTTTAAATAAGTTTTTTTAAATGAAAGGGTTATTTTCCTCAAGAAATATTTCAGATATCTTTTAAATGTATTTTCATCTAAGATGAAATCCTTTGACATTACTTATTCTTTACTGGGGATGTGATCCAATGATACTATACACTTCTATTATTTGTATGGATCATGATGATTATTATTTAAGGATGATTCTATAAAACTCATTTCTTTCCCAAACCTTTGTGAAACTCATTTATTTTCTATGGGTTATGTTATGATGTTGTGATGAAATGTTTATGAAACTCATTTTCTTTCAATGGGTTATGGTATGATAAATGATTTATGATCTTTTGTAACACATGTGTATGATTTTCATTATGTGATAGGTGGTCCCAAAACTATATATCCCTCCAATTCATTGGGTAAAGATGGATATCTCATGAGATAATAAGGACTGGAAGGAGGAGTGAACCCAGATCAATAAGGTACTATGTCTACTATGATGGTCTTGGGAGTGAACCTTAAATAAGGAAACAATGGTTTGGAGAGTGAACATAAACCACTATAATAGGATTTTTAGTGAAAATTGACTACTAAGGAAGTTATTTTCTATGCTTTTGTGTATACCACAAACTTATGTCTTGTGCTGATGTTATGTTTACATGGATCATGTTCCATGCTTCTTTTATGATTCGTGTCTTATGAACTTCCAAGCTGAATTTCATGAATCAAGATTATGATCTATGATATGTAGGGTATAGTTTTCAAATGTTATGCTCGTGTTATCATACCCTTATGCTCATATTATTTTAAAGTGATTATTGATATCTCAATTATTTACCCTTACTGAACATCAGAGTTCACCCTTTTTTATGTTTCTTTTCCCCGAGTTATGAAGAAAGGTTTTAAGTATGATATGTCTAAGATTGGTTCTAGTTATAAATAACATAGTGTGAGATGATATATATATATATCTTATGAATAAGTTGTTTATGTATCCAAGTTTACAAAGACACTAGTCCCGTATTATTTTGGTATAGATCATAATGTTATGTAATGAATATTCATTTATTAATATGTAATATATATGTATAAAAAGTATGGTTTGTTATAAGAACATTTAATATATTGTAATTGATAAATATTATAATTACTAAAATCATCAATGGAGACATAGGAGGCAATTTCATCTCTCACATTCATCAGTAATTTTCAAACAATCTCTTTCTATATATTTCTTCAATATCTATCATATTCTACATAGGAATGAAATGTACATATTTTTATATTTCAAATACTATTTCAGAAAGATAAATAAGGTATAAAAGGTGGCATTAAATAATTAAGGCATACTCATTGGAAAACTAGATAATGAAAAAGAGGTTGTATTCCATAACTAAAGCATGTTACCCTATAGTAAGTTACTCTATAGTAGGTTACACTATAATAAGTTACTCTATAGTAGGTTACCCTATATCACATTACCCTATAGAAAATTAACCTATAAAAATTTACTCTATATAACATAACCCTATAGAAAGTTACCTTACAACAAGTTTCCCTAGATCAAGCTACCCTATAGTAGATTATCCAACAGAAATTTACCCTATAGTAAGTTACCCTATATAGAACGTTACCCTAGAGTATGTTACCCTACAACATGTTACTCTATAGTAGGTTACCTTCCAATAGGTTACCCTGTATTAAGATACCCTAGATCATGTTATGGAAAGAAACTCTGCATCACATTACCCTATATCATGTAAACTTACACTACAAGAAAACATGAATTTAGAGGTGGTTTTCAAAATAGTTGTTAAATTTTTTGTAAACACTTTTTTAGTATCATTTTTTTAAAAACTGACACTAAATCTATTTTTTTAACTTTTAGAAACATTTTTCAAAATACCACCACTAACTCGCTATAGGTTTTACGAAACCACTTCTAAATTATAGGGGGAAATATTGAATATTTAAAATTTATTATTTACAATTTTTATTAATTGTTATGTTTTAATTAATAATTATTTATTATTTATAATTATTATTTGACAATTATTTGAAAATTAAATTAATAGGAAGTGAAGTTGAAAATCAGACTTCAGCATCAAATGATCGTAACTTTTGATCGGAGTGTCTATTTAAGCTCTATGACTAGTCAAATAAAATCTTACAAAAATAAATACAACGAAATTAAATAATAATTTAGTAAAATTTAATAGTAAAAAAATTATTACCATTCTAAGATAATTTGAAAAGTGAACTTCAACTTCAAATGACCAAAACTTTTGATTTGGGTGTCCATTTGGGTTCTGAAACTTGTTAAGTCAAAGATTTAAATGAGATTTATGTTGTATTAACCAGGGGAGCTCTGATAAAGGTTAATGTCAAAAAAGGGTTAGAAGGCCTCGAAAACTAAGTTTTTAGTTGGGATACCTTAATTTTTAATCATTCGATGGAATTTCAACTTCGTTTAAGATGGTCTTCAAGTGATTCTTTAGTGGTTTGTGATTTTATTCCATGGGTTTACATTCCTATTGATATAATGGTGTTTCATTTATAGTGGTTTTCCATTTATTGGTGATTTTTTATTTATAATTTATATATCTTTAACTATATAAATTTATAATTATATATGGTTATACATATTTATATATATTTGTGTATATTTGTGTATAAATATAAATATTTATATATATTTATATTTAGATTTATATTTATATATAATATATGGGTGATTATATATATAATATGTTAGTATGTATATATAGGTATTAATATATATTTATATCTATATTTTTATATTTTTATATTTATATTTATATTTAAATTTATATTTATATTTATATTTATATTTATATTTATATTTATATTTATATTTATATTTATATTTATATTTTTATTTTTATTTTTATTTTTATTTTTATTTTTATTTTTATTTTTCTTTTTATTTTTTTTATTTTTTTTTTATTTTTTTTTTATTTTTTATTTTTTTATTTTATTTTTTTTTATTTTTTTTTTTGTATTTATAGTTATATTTCTATTTTTATTTTTATTTTTATTTTTATTTTTATTTTTATTTTTATTTTTATTTTTATTTTTATTTTTATTTTTATTTTTATTTTTATTTTTATTTTTATTTTTATTTTTATTTTTATTTTTATTTTTATTTTTATTTTTATTTTTATTTTTATTTTTATTTACATTTATATTTATATTTATATTTATATTTATATTTATATTTATATTTATATTTATATTTATATTTATATTTATATTTATATTTATATATTTAGGTTTTTATATGATTTTATATGTTTATATATATTTTTTAATTATTTATATATATTTATAGTTATATGTATTTATTTATATTATGTGGGCTTGTGGGTGTGTATGTATATATATATCTGTGTGTGTGTGTGTGTGTGTGTGTGTGTGTGTTTATGTATATATTTATTTACTTATATATTAATATAAAATTATATTTAATTATAACTATATTTATATAAAATTATTATTAAGTATATATATGAATTTATATATGTATTTATATTTATATACGATTATAATTATATATATATTTATATATTAATATATTTATGTATTTATTTATGTATGTATGTATATATTTTATTACTTATTAATTACATATTGATATATTACTTATTATTAATTTGTTGTTAATTTATTATTTATTTATTACATGTTTAATATATATTGATTTGTTATTTATTATTTATCTAATATTTATTTTTTATTATTGATATTATATTTATTATATATTATATATTTTTTAACCGGAAGGGTTTAGGACCCAGGAAAACTCATTTTCTAAAATTTATTGATGTAAAAGTAGAAAAAATAGTTTAGGCGTTATAAGGGGTTTTAAAAAAATGGTAGTGAATCTCACCCCTTGTGTCTGATCCCACAAATGATTCGTTATAGTCTGGGGCCCTGAAGAGCCACATCGTGCTCGTTTCCATGACTACTCACTTTGACAAGGCATCTGCCACTTGGTTTGCTACTCTGTAGTCATGTGATACAATCAGCCTGAGGTTACTTACAGCTTGAAGACATTCAATCCAATATGGTTGTAATTTCTAGGGAACATTCCTGGATCTAGCCTTGAGGGCTTCTACAGCCAGTTCAGAGTTAGACTCAATCCATAAGGTATTCCCTTGATGGTAGGAAACATATTTGATGGAATATATTATGGCCCATAGCTTGGATTCATAAGAAATTTTATTTCCAATGTAATGATAAAAACAAACTTTAACAAAACCACGATGGGTGTGGAAAATACCACCACAACCTGAGGGTCCTGGTGCACCAGATACTACTCCATCAACATTTACTTTGATCGATAGATGAATCAGTGGAATCTATCCAATATATTTGAGCATCAATGATTTCCTAGCCCTGCCATGAACACCCAGCATTCATAGTGTATTTAGGTATGTAATGTTGTTGTACATAGCACCTATTTTCAATTTAAATACAGCAAAGACCTCCTTGTGCTTGGTGAGAGAACCTGCATGAAGGGTGGGGGTCTGGTTATCAAACAAAGGTTCATTTCTTAAATTATGGATGAAGCTAATGACAGATTCAGAAGACACAAGTAGTAGATTTTGAACTTTCTCACTCTATCCAGCATCATAGATAATCTTCATGAGGTCTCCCGACTGATTATATGTGCAAAGGATAATTCCGAATAGGATTCCTACATATTCTCAGAGATCATTTGAAAAGTTTCAGACCACAAAGAGATACCGAACAATCTCCTCAACTATCAGAAATAAGTGACATGTTGATGCAAGTTGTTGTCCAGTTCTTATAAGCTGGTCATGAGTGGGTAATCATTTTTTCAAAATTCTTCAAAGAAGCATTAGCTTTGAAGGCTGAATAAAATGTACCTTGAACTTCATCAGTCATGATGGTGTTATGATTGAGCCTTCACATTTCATCTTCTAGAACTCCTTGATGTTAAATTGACCATTTATTTTTGGCATCTATAAAAGAATGTCTCTATCCATAAAAGAATATCTTTGTATTTACAAATTAATTTGAGGGGGAATAATTTCAATGATGTTGTTGTTTTTATATTTTATATTTTATATTTTATATTTTATATTATATATTTAACATTTACTTTTTATTTATTTTTTATTTTTTATTAAATTTTTTAATTGTTATTTATTATTTATTATTTATTCACTATTCGTTATTTATCATTTATAAATTATTTATTATTTAAGTATTATTTTTCATTTTTATTTTATTTATTTTTTTGTTTTTTATTCATTATTAATTTATTATTTATTATTTATTATTCATTATTTATTAATTTATTATTTATTATTTATTATTTATTATTTATTATTTATTATTTATTATTTTCAATCGAATGATTACAGGATTTGTGCGTGGACCTCTAGTTCATTGTTTTTGAAGATCGGTATGTTGCGTCTACACGAACAGATGATGGATTTCAGTGTGTCACGTGTTAAGAACACTTTTTCATAGGTTTGAGTTATATTGCATGGTCTTAATTGGATTCTTTGACATCAAAAATTCTTCATGATATTGATGCTACAATAGTAATTCCAATTCAGCTGAAAAAGGAAACCAAGTGTGCCAGGTAATGGAATTTTGTAAGAATGCTTGTGGAGATTGACCTTAGCTCTACTCTTATAGATAATATACTTCTCACTACTCATACTGATGGTATTAAAATCATCATGGAGTATGATAAATTCCCATAATTTTTTTCTATTTGTAATTTTGTTGGCCAATTAGACAAAAAATGTGGGATGCAAGGCGGTGTTGTTAAAGAAAAGGGAAAGCAGTATTCTGTGGCTTTTTCGAACCAGTTTGGGGTGAAAAAAGTGGCTAAAGGGTCCAAGTATGATCTTCCAAGGTTGAGACTGAAGGGCCTTATCTCTCTTTTCCAAGTAAGGGGTCGGGTGTGGTCCAAGTAAAGTGTTTTCGTATCTAAATAATCTACATATTTGGGCTCTAAGTTCTTTCATAAGGAGAAAACCCTTATGTTTGGGTCAGAGGCTTCTTAAAAGTATTTTGTTAATTCTAAATGGGTAACTTGTGACAAGGAGAAAATAAAGTATACTAGGAAGCTCTCTTGGGTATAGATTCTTGAGTAGGCTAGTTAGAGTAGTGCTTCATTTAAATATGCTCTGGTTGATGTAGATAATCCTGAAAAATATAGAGATGTGGGGATTTTCCACCACTGCTTGTTATGCTCTAGTCTCAATTGGTTTGATTGAGGTTGGGACATTCCCTAATTATGTCCAATATTATGGGTAAGATGTTGGTAGAATAAATGAGGGCAGTCAACATGGTGATGAGGTTAGACATTCTATGTATGGTCAACTTGAAGACTTCATTGATCCTTATGATAAATAAAATGGAGATTCGGAATTGGAGTTAAAAGCTCAATTATATGGGATTCTCAGATTTTGATAGAGCAGGAAATAATTTCCTCTAGTTGAAGGAAGGGAAAAATGAAAATAATTTCTCCACCAGTTAAAAGTTCTTCCATTTATTGACTTAGTTTAACTGATGGAGAAATATTGAAGGTGACTAAACCTAATGGTAATAGGTTTCCTAATCAAGGTGTTGTTGCTTTAAAAATTAATGTTGAGACTCACATAGCTAGTGGTCCTGAAGGAAATAGGTCATATTCATAGAATATCTCAATAGATGAAGAGGGATTCTAGTTTTTTTCTTTTAGGAAGTCTAGATCACCTTCATTTGATCAGGGATAGGCAGTTCTTGATGATATTTCAAGTGATAGGGTCTTGGCCCCTTTGGTGTTCTCTATATATAGGGAACCTTCATCCACATATTGGAAGGTTGATTGTGTATTTCTAGTAGACTCAGGTGACCCTACAATAAAATATGTGCAGGGAACACAAGAAACATCAGGAAAAGTGAAAGAATTAGGAAACACATACCAGATACATGTGTAAAATTCAATTCTATTTAGAGTTTTTGATGCACTCAATAAAGATAAAGGGGATTCTCTGGAATAAAAGCTAAAATCTCGACCCCCAGATAAAGGGTATATAAAGATACCCATAGTGAAAGGCATTGAATACACCTTACTTGAGAAGGTGGAGGCTCAATCTAATGCTAGTACCGACTCGGAGAGTATTTAAGGCCTCTTGAAACAAGTGAAAACTTAGAGGATAAGCCTTTATCCTAGAGGTTATATATGCGGTCATGGACATAGATGGTCTGATTGGAATTCTTATCAGGATGAGGAACATAGGATTGGTATTAATATTGGAGAAAAATTGGGTCTTTGATTGTTCATTGATGAGGGAAATATTACCATGTCTGATCCTATCTTTTTCTCTCCTTGTTTTATTTTTTTTAATAAAGGGTCATTGTCCCTAATTTTTCAAAAAAAATAAATAAATAAATAATATAAAAAAATAATAAAAATTAAAAAATACCTATTAAATGTTTCACACTATTTTTTGAAAAATATCATAAAATTTTTCATGGCACCGCTATCTACGGAGATTTTTCAAAACTGTCATGAAACTCAAAAAAATCATTGCTCAATTCTATTTTTCCAATAATTTTATAACACATTACCCTATAATAAGTTACTTTATAGCAATTCACTCAATAAAAAGTTACAATGTTGAAGGTTTCCCTACAACACCTTTCCCTAAAGTAACAATAGGTTACCCTAGAGAAGGATACCCTATAACAAGTTACCATAAAGAAAGTTATCATACAGCAAGTTACCCAACAACATGGGATACCCCTATGTAATGGTAAACACTTAGGAACATTTTTCTAAAAAAAATATAAAATTTAAAAACACTCCAAACTCACAAAAAAATCATTCCCATGACACTTTTAAGCCTTAGAATACACCTATCACTTATAATAATTAAAACTTCCAAAAATTAGACAATAATAACAGATTTAAAAAAACTAAATTATTTTTTTCAATAAAATGTGTCTAGATAAAAACATATTTTAGAAACCACTTGTAACTTAAGCTCTATCCAATAATTCATCAAAATTAATCCAAGCCTCTAAATTCAATAGAAACTCAACCAAAAATACTACAAAAGTGTAGAATTCCATAAAAATAATCCCAATAATATATTAAAATAAAAATTATACCCTTGATACCTATAAAGTATCTAATTCACAAGGTTGACCCACGGTCTGACCCAAACTACCATTTTAAAATACCTGAGACTTTACAATTGTAAAATTAGTTTACATATAAACTGATTTTACTATTTATATGTAGGTTGTAAGAAAAATTTACATGTAAATTGTGCAACAGTTTATAAGTAAACTATAAAATAAGTTTATATGTATACTATGTAAACTGATTTTAACCATGTTTTAAACCATTTTTAACTAGTTTTAAATTTGTTTTTTAAAAAATTAAACATTTTTAACCTATTTTTAAATACTTTTTCAAACATATTTATAAATATTTTTTAAACCTATTCTTCAATCTGTTTTTTGTAAACCTTCTTTTAAACCTATTTTTAAATTTTTTAAATAAATTTGAAATATTTTTAAAACTATTTTAAAACTATTTAAATATTTTTAAAACTTTTTAAGATTAAATATATTTAAATCTTTTTAAACCTATTTTAGTGAGGTTTAAATCTATTTAAATATATTTTTTTAATGGTTCTCTATGAATTCTATTAGGGTATTATTTAGTGAAAATTTAATTATTTTTAAACCATTTTAAATTATGTTTTAAGACTAGATCTATATGAATTTATTTGATTCAGGGAAGGTTTGAATCAATTTATCAATTACATTTTGTCATTTGTATGAAACATTTTTATTGAATTGAAATAAATATAATTAAATCCAACCAAATCAAACAAAATTAAACCAAATATACCCTTTAAAACTAAAACCAAATTAAAAAAAATTATTAGTACCAACCTAAAAATCCTAATTCAAGCTAAACTGAATGAATTGGTAATAATATGGTTGCTTATATATATTATCTACCACTAAATTTGGTTCAAAATCAACACTAAAAACATGATTATTTTAGTTATAATAAGAAATATTTTTATTTGATCAATTAGGGAAGTGACTATGTCAATTTCAACCCCACAATCATCAAAAATATGTCTTAGGATTACTTCAAATTTGACATTGAATCTGAATTTCAGATGATATTTGACATAAAACGCACTCTCACCACTGATGTCGAAATATAAGGTTCATAAATAGCTAATAATATAGTCATAACAATTACTCTAAATCCATATTCATAAATAAGTGTTCCATATCATGTCATTTAATAAAACCACTTGCATCTCATCATAGCGACTCATCCATAGGAGTAATAATCCAATATTAGTATTTTCTCAACAACCCCATAATAAGACACATTGTTAATATTGAGGTCTAATATATGATGCACTAGAATAATAGTTTGTATTTATATTTTATATACATGTTATATTATATTGTTCACTAATAGATCAATTATAAAAAAATTATACCCATTGATCATCATTTATTTGAATTCATGAACTAATGATTTGGGACCAAAATCCAACACTCTTATTTCTTAAGAGATGAAGTGAATAGGTAAACTTAATACCTAAAGTATATATAATTATTAAAATTAAATTAATATTAATTTTTTTTATTTTATTAAATTAATTCTCGTATATTTGATTTCAACCAAGTAGGAAACTCTTTTCATGAAAATTATCTCTCCATATCAAAGTTGATGAACGATGAATTCTAATTATAATTTATTTATTTTATATGCATAAAAATATAATAAAATTTTAAGATATATGTGAAACTTCTTTGCATGATATAACATATACATGTTCAAATTACTTACCTGATATAGTCATTGATCAAATCACAGTTAAATAATACTGTGAAATGTTTCATCTCCCACTCTCAAAGGATCAATGTTTCCAATGTATATGATCCGAGAATTTCCCTTGTTCAAAGGATTGAGGTAAAAGTTGGTTCAATTTTTCTATACTTCTCAACATCATTTATTATTGTTCAGTTATATCTCTTTCTTACATCAGCCAAATACATTGAATATAAATGCATACATTATTGATCCAAGTAACCTTTCACAATGGAACATGCAGGATGATTCATATTCCAAACATGATAATTCATTGTGTGTGTATTTATTTTGGTTTAATACAGCCAATGAAAATAAATGTTTCCTTTACAAAGAATTTTCAGTTAGAAGGTGGATAGTTAGATATAGCATGCAAGTGAGAAAATATGGAGAGAAAATTTTCTCTAACTTGCACAAAATTAATGGTTAATTTTTCTATATTTTTATCAATAAATACTTGTACAAACTTTTAAAACCTAAATATCTAATAAAATGGAATAAATTAATCACTTTCACCCATACATTTTTGGATAGTAAATTAAGGATCTCTATTATAATCAATTCATGAATAAGGATGTGATTATCATGAGTTTTCAGAGATTTTAGTTTCTATTCCCTTCAGTTAAACTATTTTTATAAATTTCTTGATTAGAAATTAGGAACCTTGATAGTCTATAGTACTTCCAAAAATTTATTTTTCAATGAAGGTGTCATCACATAATAAGTATAGGGAAATTTTCACTTATTTTCACAAATACATACAAGATGAAATTATGGTCTGATTCCCTAATCCACCAAGTCAGACAGAGATCATAAATTATATTTATTATTTCTCTTTTCATTTAGAATAATTTAAATCAATATTTCACATATATTTTTCTCATTTTTCCTTACATCTAAAAAGTGACATAACAAATTGGATGAACGATGAGGCAAACTAAATTGGATAATTTTATTATTTAAATTATAATTAGATTCAGTGGAAACATTATTCATATTTCTTGATTTTATCTGATCTTTCTCAAATAAAAAACTAACATATTTCAATTAATTAAGTACACTATATCCAGATATATTCTAAGGTGGATTCTTAGTCTTAATAATATTGTCAAACCTTTAATGATTATTCATGTATAGATGATCTATTGGAAAGATTCATTGATGTCCCATGAAATAAAAACTATAATGATATTTAAGTATTATGGATTATGTATTCTTTATAAAAATATGATAGGATATTTTTACCTTTTTTCTCTAGCTGGACATCATTAAATAAGTTTTAAAATCATTAATCACCCACATAATCATAGCACACATTTGAAATATGTATTTGGAAGAAGAATTATATGTTCACTATAAGGACCTGGCCTTAAAACATTACTTAATCTTGAATTAAATGAATAATTCACATTGATGATCTTTTCAAGTTTAGAGTTTTAGAGAATTAGGCCATAACTATTACATTACATCTCAAAAAAACAAAGTAGACACTCCTACGCAGTTTCCATTTTTTTCACAAAATAAAAACTCTTGAAAAAAAGAGTCATGACTAATTCCATGTTTAAGAGAGCAGGACTTTTCCTTGATCCCATCCTTGACCATATTCCACTTTATGTCCTGTGAAAAACATTTCAAAAACTTGGGATGAGCATAAAAATCTCAGTAAGGGATATACAAAGAAGGAAAACTGTTAGTTTTTCAAAACATCAAGTAAACCATGAATACTTTATCATAAGTAATACTTTTCACCTTTATGAAGTAGTAAATACTCTTTACTGAATAAAATATCATTACTTACCCTTTTTGTAACCAAAATATTACTATAAAACCCATATAAAAACACATAACTTATAAAGTTAACTTGGAACATAAGCATACTTAAATGGAATAACCAAACGGTCGACTTCCACACATGTCACTAAGTGGAATATCCATACGGCCGACTTCCATACCCAATGCATTGGAGGTTATAACGTAACCACCCGTCCTGGTTTATCACGACACCACCCATCATTTGGTTTATCACGTAACCACCCGTCAAATGTCCAAGTACCATTATAAAATCATAAAACATACAACAAATATAAAGGAAATAAAACATTTCCACATTTCAATAAAAATATATCACTTAAATATATTGACCTAAAAAATTAATTATAAAAACTATTTTTCAATACCAAAATACATAATAGAGTATATGCTATTTATTTTTCCTTTTAAAAACATTACATCTTGTTAAGGAAGCTAAATATCAAGTAATACTCGCTGCGGTGGAAAAGTCATTATCACCGTGTATGTTAAAAGAAACATTCCTTTTTTTCATTTAGTAAAATGCTTCATAGAAAAATATTCCCTTTGAATGAAATGAAAATTCAAAGGTGTTTTTATAACATATAAAAGAATGTCTTGTATTAAAACAAAATATTCCTCAATGAAAGGAGATTGAGACGAAGTCCCTTACCACGTGTCCGACTTGACTTGATCATTCTTTAATCTCCTGAATAATAAACTAGAGTTAATTTCTAATTTCTTAAGAACGTATTCCATGTTCATTATTTCTTTTATATCACTTATTACCATGTTATGAACATTATGTAATCATTTAAGTTAATAACGATTATTTTGTCGAACTTTGGTACTTGAGTCGAAAATAAACTTATTATAATTACAAGTTGTTCATGTGGTAAAATATTCATTATCTCCAGAATTATATTCATGATATAGATATAATATATATCATATATATCCAGTATATACATTCATTTATAATATTGCATAACATTTAGATGTAAGAAATGAAATGCACCGTTTATGGAGACGGTAAGCCGTACGTACGCATGAACGCTACTTTCATTTCTATTTCATCTTTAATGGAATGAAATCACAATAATATAAAGGTATATTATAATTCCAGTATAATATCATATATAATATCATTAACTTCATCCTTTATACATCCCACATATGGCATTAACGATTCAAATCACTTTGAGGGGGCGGTAGTCCGCACTTCCTAAAATGAAATTATCACGTTTATCCATTATGAAAACCATAAATGTATGCCATAAATGAAAAATACAGAAGCATAAGAAAAACATAAACATAATATATATCATATATAAATACATTTACATCTTTATTTCCACCATGAGAGGTGGTAGGAGATAATTGAACAATCATCGTTTCGTGAGGCAGTAGTTCGTCGTCCATAGAAACAGTATGTTCTTCACCCATTAAATGGAGGTGTGTGTAAGTGTAGCTCGAATAATTCTCATAAAAACATCCTATTATATTGAATATACTAGTGTTGTTACAAAATAAATGAATAAAAAGAGTTTAGGTGGTTGGAGAAGCAAAATAAAACAAAAGGACATAAGAGAAGACATTACCTTTAAATCGGGTAACTCCCCTTGGTTTGAACCAAAAGGGTTTCTTGAAGAGATTTCTACCTAAGGTAAGGCTTCTAGGATGAAGAGAGGGATTTGGAGAGATAATATGAGTAGGGTTTGGATTATCCAAGGGCTTGAGAGTTGTGGGTAAGGGGGTAGAGGTGGGGGCCTTTTATAAGAGGGAGGAGGGTTACTTTTGGAAAGTCTTGAAATGTTACTTTATTATAAAATGATTTTCGGAATTCGAAAGGTCTCACAATGATATATTTCGAGGATAAGGTGATAAGGTTTAGAACTCCACCCATAAAATATGTTTTTTACAAGTTTATGTCTTAGATTTTACCTTATCTTTTCATTTTATTTAAATCGTTCATTAATGAGGTAATCACTGCATCATCATGGTGTCATAAATAAATTTATTTATTTAATGTCTAAAAATTATAAAAAAAATACCATTAGGTAAGAAATATTTTTAGCTTTCCAATTACTATTTATATTCTAAGATATCATTTATATAAAAAAACTAAAATTGTTTTAATTAGGTGATACATACTTTGGTTATATTTTCCTTTCTTTAAAAATAATATAATAAAAGGTCATTATCACACTAAAGTGATTCCATGGGGTCCCAAAGCTGAAACAAGGCATACCATGGTCGTAAATGACTCAAAAAAGGGATTTTGACACAATTTGGGGTCATTTTATATTATTATGATATTATTTTATTACCCTTAACTACCTAATTACTAATTAATCACGATAATTAAAGATAATTGTCGTCATTACTATTCATAATGTCCAAAAACAAAAGAGTCTTAATTACATAATTTGGACCTTCTGATTCAAAATATGGAATCCATTTTACCAAATTACAAACACAGAAATTGCAGTAATTAATTTAAATATAATTCCCATTGTCAAAACAAATAGCGTGTTTTTAAGAAACAATATCTATCAAAAGATTGACAATTGTTTATGTCCAATTTCAAAGTGAAATTAATTCTAATGAGCACCATTGGATTAAATGGTAAAAATATATTATAATTACACTTTAAAACCAATTAAAAAGATAATCTATCTATATAATTAAATTAGATGAAAAAGCAGTCTTGAAGTAAAATGCAGTATTTTTCAATATTCATTAAAAAATGAACATTGTCAGAAAAATACCAAAAATTTATCCAAAGTAAATTTCAATGTCCCAATTCTAAAGAAATAGTTTATTTTTACAAATAGAGCTTATAAAATTTTCAAAAGTTAGATTTAAAAATGGTTTTCCATAAAAAGGCGGTAAAATAATCTTTTAAAAATATTAGAGTATTTTATGCTTAAGATTGGATTTATTCTCATTTCAAGCCTCTAAAACACTATATAATTTATAAATAGACATAGATATGAAAATATATTATTATTTAATTACTTGGGATGTTACATTCGCACACCTGCATTCCAAAGTTACTTCAAATATTTCATTAAAAGGTTACAATTACACATATATATCTTTTTTAGGATCAAAAAGTTCAAATATTAGTATACATAATAAAGTGAATGGTTTTTTCATACACATCCATGGAGGAAGGTTATAAATTTAAATTAAAATTGGACATGTGTTGTGTGAAGTAATCATCTGACCAAATAGATTAAAACCATCACATGATAGATACAACCTAACATTACACACCTCAACTAAAAAATCAAGATATTATAAATTAAAGGTCTGCCATGATAATCCATCAACGAGATGAACCAACTCATCATCATCCTTAATTCCCTCAACATCATATCATACCATATTTATTGATATTTCATCAGTCATGAAAATATTTTAGAGCCTATGAATCAAAGTAAAGTTTCAAATTACTTTATGTGGAACTTAAGATGGTGTTTTGTATATATTTAGCTCCCACCAAGATGTATCACATTCCTTACAATCATTTAGACCCAAGGGTTCCTCCCAAAATAAAATGAAATATTTTGGGAAAGCATTAATTTTATTAGTATAAAATCTAAGTAAGTCAATTAAATTTCTTTCTATATAATGATTTTAGAGAATATATTCATCATAAAGAAGTAAGACCTTAAAATTTGTAATAATATAATTGATGTAATTACTATAAATTTCATACATAGTTTTCCCATGATACATTCACATTATAAATTCCAAATTTTTCATTTTACCAGAATACTGATATATAGGATTCCTAGAATCATCCATCAATTTCTTCACTCTCTAAATATCATCATTTTTATTAGTTTCCTCATGTTTACTCATATAATTTTATTCTTACATTGGCATACTTTCATTCTAATGATGATAAATAAATAGAAACCTATCAAATATAAAATTCTTTATTCTACTCCATTAATTTTGATCATGAACATCTAAGATTGTATTTTATCTCCATTGTGATACTAAAAATAATATTTTATTTGAAAACCAAATTTTTTTTATATGTTATCTAACTTCTTCCTTGCTTAATTAAGGTCTTACAACACAATTGTAACACTAGAAACATATAATAACACTATCTGAAACATTATTAAATATAAAATATAAAATAATCCAACTTCTTTTGAAATTTGGTTGAGATCTTATCAGTATCATACATCCATATTCTATACATTATATTATAAAACATATTTTTATTAATATAAACATAGTAGACTATAATTATAAAATACATGACAATCATTGATCTTTTGAATACAATTAGGAAAAAAAATAATCCCTAAAGTAAATACATATGTTTTTATCATGGATCAGGTCATTTAATTTCTATCTAGTTAAATTCAATCTATTTAATAATTTCTCATATTGAATTAGTTATGTTATATTTGAACTTATATAAATTAATGGGTTTCAATTCAGTTTTTTTTTGTTTAAATCTTTTCAGTTATTTTATATTTTATTTTATTTAGTTTTATTCGTTTTTCATCAATTTAGATCAATTAAAATTGTTTTGGGTTTTTTAATTCAAGATAAATTAGTCTGTTTTGATTCCATTCAATTAACATTAGGTTGGTTTTATTTAGTTTGGTTCAAGTCAATTTCTTTTGATTTTTTTTTTTTTGTTTTTTTTTTTTTTCAGTTTAGTTCATGTTGATTTTTTCTAATTGGTTTTGTTAGTTCTATTTGGTTTATTATGTTCCAATATAGTTTATTTCATTTTTATTACGTTTTTTTCATTTTTTTTATTTGTTATGGTTTAGAATTCATGTTCACCGTGATTAAAGGATCTTGAGATACCCTTAGTTTTAGGGAGGTAATCAAGCATATGGATATCACCAAAAATAAGGGATTTATGCTTAAACATAATTAATTAGAGATATTACCAAACTTTAATGGTTCACTACAAGAAGAATCCTATATATTTATTAAGGATTTCATGATGGAATTCTATCCATTCTCGTTTAAGGATTTGATAGATAAGTAGCATTATTTGAGATGTTTTTCTTCTTTCTTGGAGGGAGTGGTAAGGAAATGAATATTATAAAAAGTGGATCATTCATTTGAAACTTTAATGAATATAAAGGAAAACAAATTAATTTTAATGATTTTATTGCCACTTCTTACCAAGAACTACTTTTCTAGATTTCTCAACTGTAATAACACTTGGATGACTTGATATCGGAATCTTAATAGAATATGAAGGATAAATCTTAATTAAGTGAAATTTTTGGGAAATAATAAAATAAATTTATAAATTATGATATTAAAACAACCCCTTTTCCCTTATAATTAGAATAAATACACATGAGTAGCCTTGGAAATCAACCATGAGGAAGTGACATTTTCTTAATCTCACATGATCAAGGTTGGAGAAATGACTTGGACATGTTTTAGAGGGATAATGTTTAATTCAAACAAGCTATAATTTATAAAATAGGCTTAAAATTATGTAATTTAAAACAAATATCTAGTAGGGGAAACATTGACACTCCTTGGGGGGAGCATGAGGACTTTAACCGGTTTGGATATTAATGAATTCAAGAAAGATTTCAATTTTACCAACATGGAGATAATGGGAAGAATTTTCTTTCTCAAATTCAAAATATTAAACTTATAGAATAAAATATACTTAACTCTAAAGGATCAAGAGAGCATTAATGAATGTTTTATTTTTGTAATCTAGGTTTACTTTCAACATTATCCATAAGAGAAAAATCAACCAAGGATGGGTGTGAAAGAACACCCAAACATCAGATGAGAAGGACCATGGGACATAGATATTTTTAGATCACCTTGATTTCATTCAAGAAAATATCATTATAAATTATCATATATTAGATAACTTCTTCAAAAAAAAATAAGGAAATCATCCCATATAAGAAAATGAATTTCTCTAGGATGGATGATAAAATTGAGAAATTATCCAAAACTCCTGAACTAATCATTTTATTTTCCTTTACACTTCACATATTTTATTAAATTATTTTTATAATAAAAAATAGGATCCAATAATATTCTTTTGATAAATTTTTATCACACTGAACGTAATATCCTGAGTTTTTGAATGTGATAAATTTTCAGGTAAATTTGAACTTTTGAGTTTAGTGAGTAGGCCAAGTTTTGTTATGGGGTTTAGAGGTTAATTCAAAGATTTTGAATGAATTGAGGTGTTTTTTCTAGATGTTATTTAAGTATTGGTGAGTTATTCAAGTATTTGGATGATTTTTAGAATAATCAAGGCATGAAAACTCATTTTTAGAAGGTGTAGGCAAAGGCACGTGGTTTGTTTAAACTATGCAACTCATTAGGGGAAACGGTGCTGCCCATTTTTTTAGCATGGTTAGTAAAATTATGTGGGGTGAGGTGCATGTTCATTAAATATGTATACAGTTTTTATCATATGTGATCCAGATTGGCTATTTATAGTTTGACAAACCATGCACTTGGACATGTAAGGTGGAGGTTCCCTTGGATAGTGGCACTACATTGTTGGAACATGGTTATCCAAATCGTTCAACATAACCATGTGGTTCATTAAAGAGGGATAATTTATGAAATTGAACCTCATTTTTATCTTATTTATCCTCTTTCTTATGCTCACTCACATGCACATAAGGGGTCTCTCCTCCCATTATTCCTCCTCTAGTATTTGTCTTATCTCCTTCGATTGGGCTCCGATTTTGATGTCGTTGGGTGTGTTGTAATCGTAGAGGTAATTCATTGATTACTATTGTTTACTTATTATTTTATATCAATATTTAGAATATTATTTCCATCTAAGTGTATTTTCCCTATTTTTAGGGAATTTGTCTAAAATCTTAATTTCTCTAATCTTAGATTGGATTAAGGGATATTATTTGATGAGTGATAACCCACAAGAAAAATATAGGTGGTGTTGATATTTCTCCCTATTTTTACATGTGTTATGGGATTCATATTTAAATATGTGTGAGTGGGGTGTTCTACATATGACTTTTTAATTAAATAATTTGTCTATCTAATATTATTAGTTGATTCCTTTGATATTTAACATGTTTAATTAAGTTTTTTGGACTATGAATGGAATGAAATAAGTGGTATGGGGATTTTAGTTGGTTAGTCCAGTTATACTGGTTATTTTAATTTAATTATTAATATTGTGTTACAAATAAATTGGTTTTGTGGGAATATGTCAGGAATGGTCTGGAATACATGGGGTGATGTGATCGTCAAAATTGAGATGATGAGGTTCTTCGGGCTGAGGGAATAGCTGAAGATATGTGGGATAGTATTTAACATCAAAATTGAGGTGATGTGGTCATAATGTTGAGGTGGATAGTGATTATTATTCCATGTATGGGTGATGAGGTTTGCATATGGTAATAAAGTTATTGGTTTGTGTGGCTTAGGAAATTGTGGTGGTTACTTCTCACCTTGATTTGTCTAATTACATCATTGGAGTCATGTGCACATTGATGAGGACTTAGTTGAGGTGGTATGGACCAGTTGTTGTGGGTGTAGGCCTCCATATATTTAGTGTATTAGGGGATGGTATTGAACATTAGTTATAGAGGAGGTTCTAACCATATAAATTCACAATTGATTATGAGTGAGACAATTAGATGGGGGGTGAGGCTCACCACGAAATTGATGGTCAATGGGATAGGTTGATAGTGAGTGAGACCATTGAATGGGGGATGAGGCTCACCATGACATTGATAGTTGATGGGATGGGATGATGGGAGGAAAGATCTCATCATACCGTGGGAAGTTTGGTTTTTGAGCCAATGGTGGTTTATTTTTCATTATTCATTGAATGATGGATATCTTCATGCCTTAGGGTAGCAGGTTGCTAAGCTAACATTGATTGTTAAAGAGGAAGTCTAAGGGACTCAAAATATACTTATTGGGTGGCATGATGTAGTGTAGGTATTAATCAATATGTTGTATATGTGATATTCGATGGAATGAGTTTCTGGGTGACATGTATGTGGATGAGATACTGAGGTTATTCTGGTATGAATGACCATGGATACATCGTTCCACTCTGATGTTGTCCAAAGAAGTTAAATTCTTACTCATGGATATTGAGAATGAGTAAATTGGGTTATTTATTTTTATGCATGATTCTAGTTTCTATTTATTTACATGTGTATAAACTTGTATAAATATGGATGTAAGATGGGAAAATGTTGGTGGTGTACTGCAAAGTTCAAACACAGACCCTATATAGGCCCCTCAAGATGTATGTATACTTTATGGCTTTGAGATCATTTAATGGATCATGCACAGGTAATGGACCATAAAGACCAAGGATACATCATGAGTGCATGGATGGATGGTAAATGGACCATAGAGGTTCTTTGCATCAAGATATAGTTATTTTTGGGGATTTTGAGTAAGTTCTTATATGATCATTCATGAGTGATCTTTTATATCTATTTTTGTATGACTATCTAATATGTATACCTTAGCTTATATACATGGATATTGTTTATGGCTCTTTATTTTCATTTTTTATTGTTTCTTCCACTGAGTTATGTTGTTTTTTCCATGGTGTTGGTATTATGTTACCATTATTATTATATCATTTCTAAAGGATATAGTCTTTCCAATATCATCTATTTAGACCCTCACTTCTAGTCAGAAACCTTTGGCTTATGGGTTGGTTCACCTAAGGCTCAGTGGCCCTCTATCTTGGAGCATCGGTTAAGTGTCTCTTAAATCGGGATTCTATAAGTGGTATCAGAGGTTTTTCTTTTTCTTTTTGTCTTACTATTTGGGTTATGGTGGATCAAAGACTATGATCTAGTCAGAACTAGGTAAAGAAATCGTTCTTGGGTGTCTAGAGCCCCATGCATGGGGGTAGACCATGTAACTGAGGGTGGGAAATTGATGTTATGTTTTTATCTTTTACAGTTGATTAATTTCCACCTCGAGTGGGGAACTTTAGTATGATGTTAATCGATTATGAGATTTTGGAACTTGGTCCGGTATGGAAAGCGAGGATTATTTATGCATCATGGTAGGAACTTAGGCTAATATGATATTTTTATGTTCTTTTGACTATTTTTTGGAACCTAGAATATGTAGAAAGGGGTTGGTATATTTAAAGTGTCAATAAAAATCTAAATAGTGTTTTCCTTCAGAGCTTTTTAGTGGCATTCTACTCAGCCAACCCAGGTATATGGTTCCAGATAGAATGATATGTGTTCCTATGTGTGTGATGCATGTGTTCTTAACTCTTATATTGGTAGGTAAGAATAAATAAATGGGGGGAGTTGTTTATAATTTTAATAAAAATATAAAGAGTGTTTTCCTTCATATATTATTAGTGGAATTCTACTCAGCCACCCTAGGCTGGTGATATCTGATATGCATGATATGTGATAGCTAACTCTAATATGGGTAGATAAGGGGCCATGAGGATGGATGACATGTGACATGGGTGTAGTAGGGAAGTGTGAGGGTGGTGAGATGTGCTACCTATTATAGATTTCCCTATTTGCGATGTATGTGACTACTGTTGATGTTATTAAACGTGGTATTTGGTCATCGGTGTGATACAACCTAGATGGGATCCAGTGGAGTTTTAGGAGAGTAGAGATGTGTTTATACTATAGTATCCATGGGATGAGTCCCTTGAGGTTTGTGATGAAGTCCCTGAGGGTTAGGCTGATCATGAGACACATGTAGAGGCACCCATATGGGTGGGGGATCCACAACAGATGGTATATTTTGGGCCATGGATAGACAAGCCGCTCAATCTAAGCTTGGTATGAGTCATATAGAGTATTGATAGAATTGATCATGGATATGAGTCGTCCATGGATTATCTAACTCATTATTTCCAATCACAGCGTCCACCATTGTTTTAGGGTGAGGGTGTGTAACACCCAAATATTTTTTCAAATAAATTTAATTTTTTGATATTTTTCATTACATGAAACATCGAGTTTCACTTATATTACATGAAACTATGATTTTATATTGTGTTACATGAAATAATGAGTTTATATTATGTTATATGTAACACTAAGTTTAACTTTCATTACACTCAACACTGAGTTTAAATGAAATGATTCATATTATTGAAATATTATTATTTAAAAGGATATTTATCTCCTAGTTGTTGGAATAAAGAGTATGAATAGGATTAACTAAATTATGAAAATATAATTTTTAAATAATTATATAAAATAAATTATTTTTTTACCAATTAATAAAAAACTAAAAATAAAAACTATTTGAGAATAAAGTAAATCTTTTTCTGAAAAACTATTTTTATGAAAATAAACACATATTACCTAAATAAATTAAACAAACCACTTTTTTCAAAATATTTTTAATGAATTTTATATATTATATATTAAATAATATTTTTAACATTCATCTTATTTTTTCTAAATAGGAGATAACAATAAATCCAATTTTATTTTTAAAAACTCTATTTTTCTTAAAAGTAGTTTTTTCACATTTTTTGTATAATTATTTTGAAACCAATTTTTGAAACTTTTTATAAAATTTAATTGAAAAATAAAGTTAATTTCTTAAATCATCATGTAAAAAATATTTTAGGGTTAATTTTTGAGAATTTTATGAAAATATTAATTTTTTGATGAATAGTAAAAAATAATGAATTTTAATTGAAATTTTTTTTTTGTTTATGTTATTTATAAGGTTAAATTACATTTTAAATTGGTTTTAAATTATCATTAGTTAATTTATATATATATATATTAATAAAAAATATGTCATTTTAAACATTTTCGTATTTAATTTCGATATAAAAACTTTGTGGACATTTGAACCTTTTCTCTTTGAAAACCCACTTTCTCGTTGCGTCAGCGGGATTAATTCTAAATTAAATTTTTTCACTTATGTGAATTGAATTTGGAAAAATAAATTAAATATTTTTAATAATCATAATTTATATTATCTAATAATTTAATCTTGCTTTTTTACCATAATGATTAGTGAAAACTGTTAAACATTAATTACTGCAATTAAGGTTGAAATGAGGTTTTTCCCGTTACATGCACTTGTGTTAAAATTAACTTTACACAAACATAGGATTTTAAGTTAATAAATTGGATTTTATATTTATAAATAATAGTTATAAATTATATAATAGTACTCTTTTTAATTTAGGCGTAAAGGATAAATTACCTAGGTTAAGAAAAACTAGTTATCATGGTAAAAATTAAAATGGTAAAAGTAAGTAAAACTTAAAGGCTAAGTAATGAAATGTTTAAAACATGTGTTTCTTTGTGGTGGAGGTGTTTCTATACCATATCATAACTCCCCTACATTATTTTTCAATTTTGGAGCCACATTAGGTGAGATTGACCTCCCAATATTGAATACTTTTTGGTATTTACAAAAAATATCACTCCACCTCCAAATAAATTTTTTTCATTTCCAAAAAGCCGCTTTATGATTAGCAGGAAACCTTACATTTCAAACAAAATCTATGCAAAATTCCACAAAATTCAATTTCAAATTACAAATTTTAAAGAAAACATCATCACCCATCTCAGTTTCCGTGAATCTCGAGTCACACGCCTACCTCGAGTCACACACTTATCTCGTCCAACATCTCCTTTCGCCTCCCCATCATCACCACACCAGCGAGACCCATCAGAATCACCATCATCATCTTCATGAGACAACATCATTAACCAAAATGAACATTTACAAAAATCATCACCATCAGAACCACAATATAGAGAGTATTCATCGGAATGACCATAAACCATCCCAGCAAAACCAAAACCATTCCAAAAACAATCCGGAACAAATCCATTCATAAAAAAGCATTAAAATGAACAAACAACCAAATGAACCATCATTGTTGTCATTAAACACCATCAAAACGGACCATCAGAACCATAATATGTACTCTTCTGCAGAGATGATTCTGACCAACACCACCTTCACCATCACCAGAAAAACCAAAAGAACATAAAAGATCCACCACATGTCGCGCCGCCCGGAACCTCATGTCGCTCCACATACACATCCCAAAACATCCTTGGTAATCATCACACCCAACCGATCTGAGTGGGAGAATAGAACTAGAAAGCCAGAGAAGCGAGGAATGATAATGAAACGGGCCATAACAATCCGATGGAAGAAAAATAAAGAGAAAATCCAAAAATACATGAAACATGAACCACCATGGAGCGATAAATGGGAGACCTGGGGATGAAACCCAAAGAAAACCACCGTGAAGCAAGAAATAGATAACTGGGGGTGAAAAACTAAATAATGAACAAAATCCTTGAATGAAAATAGATAATGTGGGTATAAAACCCTAATAGAAACGTGAAGATAGGGGAAATAGGGATTGAAACCCAAATAATTAACACCGAGTAGGGAGATGCGATTAACAGGGGTGAGAGAATCCAAGGGAAGAAGTCTTCGGACGGAAGAAAACTTGGAGCAGAAGGAGGAGGAAAGGCCCATATGAAGCCATTTGTTTCAAAAACAAAATTCCCAAATAACTTTAAAATTTCCATTATCTCATCTAAGAATCCTTTTTTTATCATAAATCCAACCTATGAAATATTTTGGTGCAAACCTAAGGAGGTTATCCGAAGAAGATGTAGTGTTCTTCAATGAGTATTTTATTTTATTTCATCCTCCACCTTATTCAATTATTATTTAACCATATTGATTTAATAACATCAGTATCATCTACATACTGATATTTTGTTTTGTTAAGTTCATTACCTACAACCATATACACTTCCATAAAATGGTTTACTAAATCATCATTCATGTGTACGGAAAACTATCGCCTCGCAAACTGATGTCATTCGTTTTTTCCTTACCACATCTCACAGTTGGGTATGATGATGCATGTAAAGTATATATATATATGATATTCATAACATTATTATACATATGGAGTTATTATATCATATATAACTTTTTTACTTTTAATTCCATAGGGGATACAATAATGTCGTTCATGTGTACGGTGGACTACCTCCTAGCGAAGCGATGTGATTCATTTTCACTAATGCTTTACATAGAAGATAATAAGAATAAATTTAATAAATATATTTTATATAAATGAAATAATTATTATATTAATGACATATTTATCATTATTAAAAGATAATATATCATTTTTTTTGCTTTTTCAATCATTTAAAGATGATAACATAATTTGTGTATGTGTGGACTACAGCCTTCATGAAGCGATGTGACTCACTATTTTTATCACCAAATCACATGGATGATATGTATAAGTATATTTAAATAAATAATATCTTATTTATAATATTATTATTATTATTTTAAATATAAAATATTACTTACCTCTTTTCCATAATTGATTATTGAAAAATGGAAACATTACTCTTGTGTATGTACTGCCTACCATCTTCATGATCGTAATGTACTTCATTTCCCAAAATAATATTTCATGATCAGTATTAAAAGAATAATTTATATATAAACATTATAATAATTTAATTATTATTATTAATTAGATGATACAACCATGATCAAAGTAAGAGGACTAAAAAAATAACAAATCAAAACATGCATGAAAAACAAAGCAGTTATTACCTGAAATGTGATTTTAATGAGGAATTGTTAATATATGGGTAATAAAATGAAATAAGTAAATAATATATAGTATGATATGTAACACCCCAAGATTTCATAGTATGTTATTTCTTCAAAGTAATTCAATAACTTTCACTACACGCAACACCGAGTTCAAGAGCACCACAACTTACAAAACTAGCCATTCAAATGCGGTTATGAATAGTATTAACTGATTTTTGAACATTATATAATCCTAATAATTTTAGAATCCAAATTATGAGTTTCTTAGACATAATTTAAGAACAAATTCAATTTTTTAGATAAATGAAGTATTTTTCAGAAAATGCAATTTTACCTCCATTTGAGGTCGAACCCTTTTTAAATACAATATTTGGCACTTTTATATATTCAATTTGACAAAATAAACTTCTTCTTTAGAATCGGGAGATAAAAATTTAGTTTTGATAAATTTTTGGTATTTTTCTTTTAAATTTCATATTTTGGTGAATAGTGAAAAATACTAAATTTTAATTAAAAAAACTTTTTTAATCGAAATAATTTATAGTGTTAAATTATACATTTTAATGGTTTTAAAGTATAAATACATTATATTTTTACCATTTAATCCAATAATGGTCATTGTAAGTAATTTCACTTTGAAATTGGACATAAACAAGTGTCAATCTTTTGATAGTTATTATTTCTTAAAAATACGCCTTTTGGTTTTGACAACGGGAATTAATTTTAAAGTAATAAATTCAAATTCTATGTTTTTAATTTGGTAAAATAGACTTCATTTTTGAATTCAGAATATTGAAATTATCTTAGGGTGAATTTTCAGTATTTTTCTGAAAACTTTCAATTTTTGATGAATAGTGAAAAACACTGAGTTATAGTTTAAAATCGAATTTTTATTTAAATAAATATTTATTTTATTGAAATTAATTTATGTCAAAATAGATACATAATACCTATATGAGTTCAATTTAATTCATTGGAGTCAGTTTATAATAATTTTAGATATATAAAAATTTTGTTGAACTTTTCACCGTCTTTTACCCACCTCCTAGGAGAATTTGAAAATTCACATGAAACTTAATTTTACCGCTCCTGTGAGTTGAATTTAGAAAATCCTAGAGACACGGTTAATATCAAGGAGTAAAATTTGGTTCAATAAGATAAAAATAATTTTTGGTAAATAGTAAATTTTGACTTCTATTTACCGTGGTTAAAGGTAAATAGGGTAATTCTAGGTAAAAGGAATATTGTAATAATTCAAAATTACATTAACACTTATCTTAACCTTATTTTATGAGTAATTTCCAATTATGGGAATCCTTGGGTCGATTTGGGGACCCCATGGAGCTACTTATGAATGATAATGACATTTTAGATTAAGTAATTTAAAGTGAAGGCAAAATTGACAAAAACAAAAATCCTTTAGTAATTAATTTTTATATGATGTTATATAAGTAATATTTTTTACTATAAATATTAATTGGAAAGATAAAAAGTTTTACTACATCATGGTATTTTTTTTATAATTTTTAGACATCGAATAAATTAAATTATTTATGACACTATAATGACGTAGTATTTACCTCATTAATAAATGATTTATATAAATTATATTATAAATATTAAAATAATTTCCAAAACATGTCCAATTCTTATTTAATGATTTTATTTCTAACATGAGTCATCTTATCTTTGACCCTAATGATTTTTGGACCTTTAGAAACCGAATATCATCATATAATAAAATAATATTTTCACACTTTCCTAAAAAGACCCTCTTTCCCCTTATAAAAGGAGACCACTTCTAACCAATTCCTCACACCTCTCAAGCCTTTAGGCTCGTCCCAACTCTGAAAAATTAATCTCTCTACATCCCTATCCTCCTCTTAGAAGCCTTACCTTAGGCATAAGGCAATTCAAGAAATCCTTTTGGTTCAAACCAAAGGAAGTTACCCAAATTAAAGGTAACAGTTTCTCTTAACTTCTTTTCTTTTATTTTACTTCTCCAACCACTAAATTCTTTTTATCCCTCTATTTTATAACAAAACTAGTATACTAAATATACTAGGATGTTTTTATGAGAATTATTTGAACTACACTTACACACACCTCCATCTAATGGGTGAAAGGCATAATGTTTCTGTGGATGGAAAACTAATGCCTCACGAAACGATGATTGTTCAATTACCTCCTACCGCCTCTCATGGTGGCCATTATGATGGAACTGTATTTATATATGATATATATTATTTTTATGTTTTCTTCATGATTCTGTATTTTTCTTTTATAGCATACCTTAATGGTTTCCATTATGGGTAAACGCGATAATTTCATTTGAGGAAGTGCGGACTACCACCCCCTCAAAGTGATATGACTCGTTAATACCATATGTGGGACATATAAAGGATGGATTTAATGATAATATATATGATATTATACTGTAATTATAATATACCTATGTATCATTATGTTTTAATTCAATTAAAATAATAAATATAAATGAAAGTAGCGTTCATGCGTACGTACGGCTTACTGTCTCTATAAACGGTGAATTTCATTTCTTACCCCAAAATGATATGTACTATTATAAATACATGTATATACTGGATATATATGATATATATGATATCTAAATCATGAATATCATTTTGGATATAATGAACTTTTGGCCATGTGAACAACTTGTAACTATAAGGTGTTCATTTTTTACTCAAGTGCCAAATATCGACAAAATGAACGTTATTAACTTAAATGATTACATAATGTTTATAACATGGTAATAAGTGATATAAAAATAATAATAAACTTGAAGAAGGTTCTTAAGAAATTATAAATTAACTTTAGTTTATTATTCAGGATATTAAAGAACGAACGGGTCAAGTCAGACACGAGGTAAGGGGTTTTCATCTCACTCATTATTCCCATGAGATTCATGTTATATTGCCACTATTTCCTTTTTTGTGGTGTATGTACTGCCCATAATTGTATTATTTGTATAATAAACTTTAATTTATGTGTATTTATATCTTCATTGTATGATACTTCTTTCATGGGGTGTATGTTTCGTATGTTACAAAATTGGTAAGGGTTAATTTCATAATCTCTTTATTATCCAAGGTTGTTTTTACGTATCTACTGGGACATATTTATTATCCATGTCTATGTTTCATAAAAGAGTTTTAAAAGGTATTATTTTTAAGGGACTCTTTTACTAAAACATCATTTTAAATTTTTTAAAGATTTATTCTTCTAAACCTTTCTCATTAATGTGCATGTTTTTTAAATGGTTTTAATGATTTATTTATATGGACATGAATGTTTTGAAATGATAAATCTTTTAAAAAGTATCAAAGTGGTATGGGACACTTTGATTAAAAAATCTCTTTTAAATGAATTCCATTATAAATTGTGATACTTACAAACGATTTCATGAAAAAGGGGTATTTCTCTCAAAGAGTTTTACGAATCATTTTCAACTATGTCAACATCCTTTGATGGATTTTAAACTTGTTTGAAGTTGATTTATTATGATACAAATATTCCATATTGTATCGAAGGATTTGTGATATGTTTGAATGTAGATGTGTTATTTTTATACTATTCATGGTTTATGGATAAATTATTGACATTTCGTATGCTAGTTTTAATATGAATGTTTATGTAATGTTTCAACCTTTTCATATGAGGAATGTATTGGACATAGTAAGTGACGGGTGGAGCCCGCTATAGCTCCTCGATGCATCGGTAGGTCTCATGATACAATTAGATGTGGAATTGGCCGAGGCCTTTCCCAATTTGATATATGGTTTTGACCAAGGCCTTAATCATTTTTAGACATCTTGGTCGAGGCCTTAACAAAATATTTCAGAATGTCCGGCATTATACATTCCCTCATTATGAAAATACTATTGATGGTTCATGAGGTTATTCGACTAGTAGAATACCCATGACTATGTTTTATTATGGCATTATTTACTCAGCTCATATTCCTGCCATAAAAGTATTCATGTTTATTATTGGTAAATGCATGTGGTTTCAATTATTCACCATGCTTAATATTTATGTTATCTTCTGCTGTATTTCTTACCCTTACTGAACGTTTGAGCTCACCCCTTTCTATTTTTTATTTTTCCCAGGATTCCAAGAAGTGTATTGTGATTGATATGGAGGGTTAATATAAGGTAATAATGGAATTTATAAAGTATTATTTATGTTGTGTTTTATGTTATAAAGTTTAATTTAACGTTCATGTATGTAATCTATTTTCCAAGACTGCTAAACTGATCGGTCCTTCGGGACTTGATTCCTTGTAATCATGATAATGTATTAAAATAATGCACCGACTCTAGGATTCTGGGGTCAGGGCGTTACATGATATATATAATTATGTTTCTATAAAATATTTATAATAAACTTATATTTATTATAAAGTATGTTCGAGCATGTATGAAGGAAGTTGAGACTTAAGGTAAGGGATTTCTTATCTCTCTTTTATTTCTAGAAGGTAAGAAAATTCACCACTCAATTATTTTGTATGGTATATACTTCCCATTTTACATGTTATATCATGAATACATTTATTTTAATTATATTTAATGTTTCATTTGATGTTATTATTTATTGGGGATTACGATTCAAAATATTACAAATGTAGTAAGGGATTTTTATCGCAATTTTCCTTCTTTGAGACTTATGTCATGTTATGCACATATCTTATTTTATGAGGTGTATATATATCCCCTTTGATATGTAATATCATGAATTTATTTATTCTCATGATATTTTAAGTTTAATTTAATTTTATCCTTTATTGGGTATTATGATTCAAAGTTACAAAAGTGTGAAGGGTTTTATGTTACAAAATATCATTTATCAAGATTGTTTATGATCATGCTATCAATGATGAAATATTATGATATATATATCAAAAAACTAATCAATTTTATTATATATGTTTATGTTATGATAATATATTTTTCACTTCATTTTTCTCTCTTTATGTACTCAATAATTCAAAAAAATGTTTTTAAGAAAAGTTATCTTTTCAGTTGAAAATCTTTTTTCTTCTAAAACCATATTTTCTAAAAAAAAATTATAAAATGTTTTTAATATTATTAGAATGATTTTTTAAGGAAATTTTTACCCATGTTTGGTTTTTTACAAAATATTTTTAAATTAATTTTTATGTCATTTTTGAAAACAATTCTCATTTGAATTTTGCCAAAAATATGAAAGGAATTGTTATTTTAATGTGTACATAATAAAAAAACTTTTTGCCATCATGACCATTATTTTATTTGAATCTTCCTTTATAAATTTTAAAGTTTATTTTAAAATAAAATTATTTTCAAAATTTTTTATTTTTTAAAAAAAATAAAATCTTAAAGGATATGTTCCTTAAAAAATGTTTTAAATGATTTTTATAACTTCCTTTATAATTTTTCAAGGTTATTTTCAAAGAAAATTATTTCCAAAATATTTTATAAATTTTTAGTTTTAAAAAGTGATTTTCAAATAAAAGTTATTTTCCTCCAAAAATGTTTCAAGTGATTTTAAAAATCATTTTATAACTATGTTAACATCCTTTGATGTTACTTATGTTTTATTGGGGATATGATCCAAGGATATCATTCTTATTATTTATGTGAATGTTTTATGTTTATGATGAAAATATATTTATGAAACCCATTTCTCTATAATGGGTTATACCATGATAAAATTCTTGTGAAACCCACTTCATTTTCCACAAGTTATGCTTTGATGAAATGATGAAATAAAGAAATTATTATGAATCCTATTTCTTTTCCATAGGTTATGATATAATGAAATTTTTATGAAACCCATTTCATTTTATAGGTTCTAATATGATGATTATTTTATGATCTTGTGACACACATATATATTATTTTCATTATGTGATGGTGTTTATATTAGAACCAAGGATATTGGTTATGTTATTACTAAGGATGGTGGTTATGTTATACCCAAAGATGGTTGGGACCTATATCTCCCTCCAATGAATTGGGTAAATATTTATATCTCACAATATAGATAGGACTGGAACATGGAGTGAACTTGATTAAATATGTTACTTTTTCCACTATGGTGATCTTAGGATTGAACCTTGTCTACTGTGATGGTTTGGGAAGTGAAATAATTCCACTATGAGGAAAGTGATTCCACTGGGGAAGGTGATATTTCCCTCCCAAGAGGTTTAGCATCCCATGGAGTGCCTTGATATGTTTTGGAAAATAATCATTGACTACTATGGAAATGATTTTCTATTCTTATATTTATGCCACAAATCTATGTTTTACTCTAATTTCATACTCTCTTGACTTGTGTTATTTGAATTCCTTATAATTATTATCTTATAAACTTTCGATCTTTATTCCATGACTCAAGATTATGATCTTTGGTATATAGGGTATGGTTTTCATATGTTTCACTCATGGTATCATACCCTTATGTTCATTTAATTCTTACACATCTCCCTTATTTACCCTTTCTAAGCATATAAGATCACCCTTTATTATGTTTACTTTCCCCAAGTTATTAATAAAGGTTTACCTAAGGTATATTTTTGAAGAGTAAAAAAGGGGGAAATCTATGTGGGAGATATTGAAGATATTTCACCAAATTAGGAATATTTAGTTCCAAGTTTCCAAATGCATTAAACTATTATGGTCATTAGGCATGGGTTTGTGTAATGTATTGAATATTCATCTAAAAAGATGTGATATTCATGTATGATAAGCATGGTTCTATATATTTTGTATGAGAGGATAGGTTTAGTTAACCTTTGAAAACTAGGATAATAAAACTTTAGTGAGATACCTAGGGATATTTCTAAGGATATATCTAGGTATGTCACTAAGGATAAGTCTAATCATGAGTAAAAGTATCGGAAAATTTCCTAGAATTTTGGTAAAGGATGGTCGGGTGGTTTCCAAGAAATAACATCCTATTTGGATACTACAAGTGGATGAGACTCTGGCATAGAGATTCCTAGGGGTAATAACTCTAAAAAGGGTGCATTAATTTGGACTCTATCATCACCTAGTGCACAGTAACAGGTCTTACTGCACACATGGTTTGACACTTCCAATGGATATTCTTTTTAAATTCACAAACTATTTATGAACCATCATGAATGATTTAAATAGATGATTATTATGAATTTAATAGGATAAACCTAAGGTGTTATATATTAAAAAATAAGGTGTCATGATTTATACATCCTATAAGTTATTTTTCATGATTATGTGGTTTTACACTGTGATTAGTATTTCTCATGCTATGATTTTTAGTTTTAGTAAATGGAGGAAATAGAAGGAATTGGGTTAACATTGAATGTGATGGAAAATTTACTGATGAGAATCAAAATGGCATGATTACTAGAGTAAAGGATGTTTTGATTATTCCTAATCAGTTATCATGTAACATGATTAACAACGTGAACCTTAACCAACTCTTGGACTCTCTAAATAAGATAACGATATAGTTCACTGAGAGTTGGGGTAATGGAGGCCTTATAGGAAAAAAGATTCATTTTCCTATATTTTGAGATTTTGGGAGTAATCACCCAAGTAAATTTCTTATAGTGATAAGAAGATGTTTTGAGTGTGGAAAATAAGGACAAAAAGTAATCAATTTCCTAGTAAAATGGAAAATTTTAGTTAAAGAAATGTATGGGAATATTGGTCTCCCTAAGATATCATCGATGGTTAAATGTTTCAAATTTGTAAAGTATGGGAATTATGAAAAGTGTTGTCTTAGGGGGAAATATCATGAAGATAATCAACAAGGTGGTATGAGTATTGGTTATGTTTTTAATTATGAAGATACCATGAATGGTATATGAAAGGAAAGAGGTATTAAGAAATAAAATGATGAAGCCTAGTTAATGGCTTAAGGATGAGGTAAAATAATTGAAGTGTTTATGTATTGAAATTATAGAATTATGTTATATGAATCATGAAATATATATGGATTATTCAGTATAAGTTTTTCATTAAGTATTTTCAAAAATATGTTAAATGGTATTGATGGACTAAAAAAGTGATTTAATAGTAAGGTGACATTTCTATTAAGGGAAGATAACCCTTAATATGTTTCAGATGTTGAGATAATTATGTTGGGATAAAGAGATGTTGGATATAAATAATTAGATTGGATAGTTCCAATTACCTTATAACTGATTAATGATTTGTTGGAAAAATAGTTTATGCTATCATTGATGGAGTTTACAGCATTCTTAGATTTAAGTAATATATCAAATAATCTATGTTTTATGTAAGGAATGATGAATCATGTATATTTTCAATAAGGTTTTATGGATATTCAGGTTATTATAATGTTTTAAGGGAATAAATGTTGAAGTTATTCACATGTTTGGTATGTGACAATCAAGAGCTGCTTTATGATATATAGGGGATTAATGTTAAGTTGATTTTGAGAAATTTAGAGACCTTATTTATAAATTTTAAATTTTGTAAGGTTTATAAGTTTAACCATTTATGGAATGGTTTAAGATATAATTTGGATAAGGTTTTATATATTAATGTATTACTTAACCATATGAATATTTATGCATATTGGATAACCTATGCTAACCATTTTGTTGTGATGATAACTAAAGATAGATAGAATGAATTATAATTTTATTTATGGATCTTATGGTCCATTAGTGCTTATAGTATAATAAATTCACCTTCATTTATTATAGTGAGAGGTGAAGTGGAAATCGATCAAGTCAAAACCAAAGGATGGGATTATTTTTATGAAATGGAATAAAATCAATATATCATGTCTTCTCATGAAAAGTATTCAACTTTCAGAAAAATATCTTGAAATAAAAATTTTCCTCCTATCATCATTTTTTATGATATCAATGATATTTTTCATGCCTCTTTGGTTTATGGATTTTTTTTCATTAACTTTATCTTTTTTATGTTCTCTATCACTCTTCATTAGTATTTAGGTGTTCATTTTCTCTTCTATTTCTATGTTTCCACTTCCCACATGTGTTCTTCTATGTTAAAACCTAGTTATGAGTTACTTTAGATAATATTTATGTTTCCAAATTTCCATTTTTAATGTAAGATTTATTATTTATTTTTATGATGTGGGTTTCTATGAAGTAGTTTTACATTATTAAAACTTGGATTACCAAGATGAATTTTGAGGGAGAAATTCATTTTAGTGGGGGTAGAATGTAACACCTTGAGATTTTGTAAAATATTTTTTTCAAATGAATTTAATATTTTCAATATTTTGTGTTACACACAACACCAATTTTATATTGAATTATAGGAAACAAAAAATTTAGTTTATGTTACACACAAAATCAAATTTAGATTGTGTTACACATAACACTAAGTTTAACTTGTGTTACACACAACACTAGCATTAAATGAAATGATTCATACTATTGACATATTATTACATAAAATGATTGTTATTTCCTAACTGTTTAAATTGAGGGTATGAATAGGATTAAGTAAATTGTAAAAATATATGTTATGTGTATATAAAATAAATTATTTTATGTTCAATTAATAAAAAATTAAAATAAAAACTATTTTAAAATAAAGGAAATATTTTTCTAAAAAACTATTTTTATGAAAACAAACATGTTTTACCTCTATAAATTAAATAAAAAAAATTGGATAATAATTTTTAATAAAATTTATATATTATATATTCAATAAACTTTTTAAAACTTTTATTATTTGTTTTTTAGGCGAGATATAATAATAAATTCAAGTTTATGATTAAAAACTACATTTTTCTAAAAAGTAATTTCGAAACCTTTTTATACACTTATTTTAAAACTATTTTCTTAAAACTTTTAAAAAATTTATTTTATAAAATAAATTTAATTTTTGAAATCAAAATTTCAAAATTATCATAGGGTTAATTTTTGATAACTTTCAGAAAAGATTAATTTTTTGATGAAAAGTAAAAAATACTGATTTTAATTGAAAATTGTATTTTCATTTAAATTGTTTATAAAGATAATTTATATTTTAAATTGGTTTTAAATTACCATTAGTTCAATTATATACCTATTAATCCAATTTAGGTCATTGGAATAATTTTCATATTGAACTTTGATATAAAAACTTTGTAAACATTTGAACCTTTTCTCTTTGAAAACCCACTTTCTTGTCACGTTTGTGGGATAAATTTTAAATTAAATTTTACCACTTATGTGAATTGAATTTTGGAAAAATGGATTAAATATTTTTAATCATAATAATTTATATTATCTAATATGGTCAACATTATTTTTTATCATAATTACTAGTGAAAACTATTAAAATTTAATTATCATGATTAAGGTTAAAATGGGGTTTTGCGTGTTACGTGCACTGGTGTGAAAATTAACTTTCCACATACATAGAATTTTAATTTAATAAATTTTATTTAATATTTATATCCATTAAATATAAATTATCCAATAATAATTTTTTTAATTTATTATTAAATAATAAATTTCCTAGGTTAGAAAAACTAGTTATCATGCTGAAAATTAAAATGGTAAAAGTAAGTCAAACTTAAAGGCTAAGGAATGAAATGTTTAAAACATTTGTTTTTTTTTTGTATTATAGGATTTTATAGACCATATCATCTCTAAAATCCATTATTTATCAATTTTTTATCCATATGATGTGATATTGACCTCCCATTATTGAATACTTTTGAGTATTTACAAAAATATCACTCCTCTTCAATTATAAAAGGTAACCCCCCTCTCGCACTCCTTTCTTCTTTAGACCTCTAGATCCATTAATATCGACCAAAATAAATTCTCAAATTTTCTCTTATCATACTATAAACATTCTTTTGGGTATAAATCCAACCTTGGAATTATTTTGGTGCAAATCTAAGGAGGTTACCTCAAGAAGATGTAGCATTCTTTAACGTGTGTTTTTATTTTATTTCTTCCTCTACCTCCTTCAATTATTATTTAACCATGATGATATAATAAAATAATTATATTAAATATAAATAGTTTTTTTAATAAGTTCACTACCAATAACCATATCCACTTCCATCAAATGGGTTATGAAATCATCGTCGGTGTGTATAGTAGATTATTGCTTCGCGAACCGATGTCATTCATTTTTTCATTACCACCTCTCACAGTTGGGTATGATGGTGAATATAAAGTATATATATGCGATATTTATAACATTATTATACCTAAGGATTCATTATATAATATATACCTTTTTAATTTCCATTTCTTATGGGATACGATAATGTCGTTCATGTGTATGGTAGACTACCGTCTCGTGAAGTGATGTGATTTGTTTTCAGTAAATATTTACATGGAAGATAATAAGGATAAATTTAATAAATTTATATAATCTAAATGAAATTATTATTATATTAATGATATATTTATTATTCTTAAAATATAATACATCATTTTATTACCTAAATTTTCACTCACTGAAAGGTGATAACATCGTTCGTGTACGTGTGGACTACCGCCTTTACGAAGCGATGTGACTCTCTCTTTTCATCACCAAATCACATGTATGATATGTATAATTATATTTAAAGAAATAATATTTTATTTATTATATTATTATAATTATTTAAGGATAAAATATTACTTAACTCTTTTCCATATTTATCATTGAAAAATGGAAATGTTACTCATGCGTACAAACAACCTACTGTCTCCATGATCATAATGTATTTCATTTATCAAAATCACATTTCATGATTGGTATTAAAAGTATAATTAATTTATAAATATGATAATTATTTCATTATTATTATTCTGGTGATTTTGGAACCATGATCAAATTAAGAGGACCAAAAAAATAACAAATCAAAACATATATGAAAAACAAACATTTATTACCTAAAACATGATTTTAATAAGGAATTATTAATAAAAAGGCGATAAAAGTAAATAAGTAAATCATATATGGTATTATATGTATAATTATGTTTCTATAATATATGTATAATAAACTTATATTTATTATAAATGAGTTTCAAACGTGTACAAAGGAAGTCGAGACTTTAGGTAAGGGATTTCTAGTATCTCTTTTATTTTTGGGTGACATGAATATTCACCACTCATTTATTTTTTGTGATGTATATAGTTATCATTTTTAATGTTATATAATGAATTTATTTATTTTCATTTTATTTAAAGTTTTTTTATTTTATGATTTATTTTGGATTATGATTCAAAATATTACTAAAGTGGTAAGGTATTTTTTGTCTCAATTTGCCTTATTTAAGACTTATGTCGTGTTATGAACCTATATTATTTTATAAGGTGTACAGAAAAAACCATTTTAAATGAAATATAATTAATTAATTTATTCGTGTGATATTTTAAGTTTCATTTAATTTTATCCTTTCATGGAGATTATCATTCAAAGTTACCTAAGTGGTAAGGGTTTTATGTTACAATCTCATCATTTATCGAGATTATTTATGATTAAGATTAAAATGATAAAATATTATGATATATATCTCAATAAACTCATGAATTTTCTTATACTATGGTTATTTAATTATAATACAATTGTTCCCTTTATTTTCCTCTCTTTATGTACTCAAGAGTTCAAAATAATTTTTTTGAGAAAATTCATATTTTCATTCGAAACCCCTTTTTCTTATAAAACTATGAACTCTAAAAATGTTTTCAAAAACGTTTTTAGAAAAATTAAAATGATTTAATAAAGATATTTTTACCCATTTTTGACTTTTTACAAAAAAAAATTGAAAGGAATCTTCATGTCATTTTCCAAAACAATTCTCATTTGGCTTTTAATGAAAATGTGAAAGGAATATTTGTTTTAATGTGTATGGAATGAATATAATTTATACCATCATGAACATTATTTTTTTTTTTTTTGAATCTTAATTTATAAATTTTTAATGTTATTTTAAATGGGAAAAATTTACAAAAAAATGATTTAAAAAAACTGTTTTCCAAAGCGGAAAGGATATCTTCCTCAAAAAATATTTTAAATGATTTTTAAAGATTATTTTATAAGTTTTAAAATTAATTTTAAAATAAAATTATTTCTAAAATATTTTATGAATTTTTAATTTTAAAAAGTTATTTTTAAAGAAAAAATATTTTCCTCAATAAATATTCTAAGTGGTCTTTAAAAATCATTTTCCATCTAAGATGACATCCTTTGATGTTACTTATTCTATTCTGAGGATGTGATATAAGGATAAAATTCCTATTATTTCTCTAAATGGTTTATTTTTATGATAAAAAGATGTTTATGAAACCCCTTTCTCTTCCACAGGTTATACCATGATAAAATTATTATGGAACCCGCTTCATCTTACATGGGTTATTCTTTGATAAAATGATGAAATAATAATGAATCATATTTCTTTTCTATATATTATGTTATGATGAAATTTTTATGAAAACCATTTCATTTCATGGGTTCTGATATGATTAATGTTTTATGATCTTGTGGCATAGATATGTATGATTCTCATTATGTGATGGTGGTTACGTTATAACCATGTATGGTGGTTGTGTTATAACTAGGGATGATGATTATGTTATAACCAAAGACATGTGGGACCTATATCTTCCTCTAATTAATTGTTTAAAGATTTATATCTTATGAGATTGACAGTACTAGAACAGGGAGTGAACTTGGATCAATAAGGTCCTTTTTCTACTATGATGGTCTTGGGAGTGAACCTTGACTACTATGTTGGTTTGGGGAGTGAACCCATTCCACTATGAGGAAAAATATGCCACTAGTGGTGGTGGTATGTCTCACCTAGGAGGTTTATTCTCCCATGGATTTCCCTAATAAGTTTTGGAAATGATCTTTTACTAATATGGAAATGACTTTTTATGCTTATTTGTATGCCACAATTCTATGTTTTATGCTAATATTATACTCTCATGTCTCATGTTCTTTGATTTCCTCATGATTCATGTATATGAACTTACAATATTTATTCCATGACTCAAGATTATAATATATGATATGAAGGGTATGGTTTTCATATGTTATTCTCATGTTCTTATACCCTTATGTTCATGTTATTCTTACATATCTCTTTTTTTTCATTATTTAGCATATGATATTTCCTTTTCTTATGTTTCCTTTCCTGAGGTTAGAAAGAAAGGTTTAACTAGGTTATGTTTGTGAAGATTAATAAAGGGTAATATCTTTATGGGAGACATTGAAGATCTTTCACCAAATTAAGAATATTATGTTCTAAGTTTCTGAAGGCACTAAATTATTATGGTCTTCATGTGTTTATTCGTGTAATGTATTGAATATTAATTTAAAAATATGTAATATTCATGTATGAAAATACCGGGTTGCTTTAGGGTGGAATACAGGTATTATATAACTGTATTGATTCTATATAGATTATTTTTTACCATCTTAATACACCCCCAGGTCAGAGGGTGAAGCTGGATACTTACATGCTCAGAGGTCTAGGAAAGTGCTAGTGAGATATAAAGGTGTAGGCTGGTAGTCATGAGGGGCTATCATAGAAGGATTTTGAGGTTAGGTTTTTCAAGCATTTCTTCTCAAAAAAATTAAGGTCGGGCCAAGACAGTGATTTCATGAAACTGTATTAAAGGGATATATCCATTATGGATTATGAAACAAATTTCACAGACCTATCCCAATTTGTTCCTTCTATAGTAGGTGATGAAATCAATGGGGTGATATGGTTCGTGGATATTCTATGTCATGATATCAGGGTGTATGTGAATATCTTCATGTTAAACTCATTCTCAAAGGTAGTAAATAATGTTTCGATAGCCAAGGAAAAATTGACGGACTGAACTTATTTGAGTTGGGTGATGGCACTGGGTGAGACTGGCAGTGATGTTTATGGTATCTAAAAGAGAGTCTATGAGGATTCCCAATAGGGAAGTCGGGATATAGACTTGAGAAGACCCCTGAGGAGTGGGTTGTCAATGGTGTGCTTCTAGTGTGGGAAGAGGGATCATCTTCGGACCCAATGTGAGTGACCTCGGAAGAATTGTGATCATGCATTCTGATGGGGTGCTTAGAGAGGTTCTGTAGGAAGACTTCTTGGATAGTTGGGAGTCACGTATCGGGTCAGACTCGAGGAAATAAGTTAGGACCGGGAGCTATATCATGAGCTTTTAGTTGGGATTCTACTGCATTTACAGGTCATGGAAGAGAGAGAGAGAGAGAGAAACCTAGCAATGGGGTCAGTGGCTGGTAGCTGGTGCAGCTCTATAGGGAGGTTAGGCTTCGAGAAATAATGATTTAACCTAGGTGTGTATTGTTGATATGGTGGGTTGAAAGTGGTATAATTAGCTGATAATGGTTAGAGGTACATTGTGACTATTAGTTCACTCTTTATGTTTTTGGGCATGACTAGTATGGGTTCATGAGTTGCACATGTTTTAATTGAACGAACCAAGTGCTAGTTACTATGTGGGAATCGGGTATGATAAGTGATTTATATAAGATTCATAGGCATTAGGATATTTGTTGGGAATGTATATATATATTTTATGTGAGATAAAATTTTGATCATCAGTGTGATGCATAGATTTTGGGCATCAGTTTTGATGTGGGTCTTCATGGGTGTCATGTGTGATATGGGTAGAAAGTATCAATATGATGAGATATGGGGCTTGTGGGTATCGATTGCGATGTGAAGATATGGGTGTCATGAGCGATATAGATATGATTGAGCACCTGATGGGGTGTATGAATGGTGATATATCACATGGGGACTGTTTTGTTTGGGGATAATTTGTTTAGACCATCAGAATGTTGAACTGGGTTGGAAAGTGACCAGGTAGGTAATTCTTAAGGTGGGGAGAAACATGAGAAGAATTGGCATATGACTGAGTAACCTGGGTATTTTGGGAATATATTTATGAGATGGTTTTGTTTTTTACCATCTTGGTGTGAGATCCAAATAGCTCTGGTATGATCTATTTTAAGGTGGTAGGTTATAACATCCTAGATTTTTTAACGGGTTTAATTTTTGAGTAAATTTGAACTTTTGAGTTTGGTGAGCATGCCAACTTTCATTATAGGATTATAAGGTTAATTATAAGAGTTTTAATTCTTTGAGTTGTTTTTATTAGATTATTTTTAAGGGTTAGTGAGTTCCTTGGGGGTTCAGATGAGTTTTGGGAGAGTTGGGCTCTGAAAACTCATTTTTGGAAGGTGCAGGAAGAGGTACATGGTTTCTTTAAACCATGAGACTCATTAGGTAAAAATGTGTGGCTTGTTTTGTTCTAGATAATGGTTAGTAAAACCATGAAGAGTGAGGTACACAACTATGTGAGATGTACGCCGTTTTTAACAGAGGCGATCCACACGGGTTGTGCACAGTTTGACAAATTGTGTGCCTAGTTGTACGAGGTGGAGGTTCCCTTAGATAGTGGCACCACACGATTGGTGCATGGTTATCCAAACTATGTGGTTCATTAATGAGGGATAATTTAAGAAATTTACTCTTCATACTTTTATCTTCTTTATCCTATTTCTCCTCCTCACTCACATTCACATCAAGGGGCTCTCCTCCCAATCTACCTCCTCTAGGATTTGTCCTATATCCTTCAATTGGTCTCTGATTTGGACATCGTCGAGTGCGTTGGTAGTAATTCCTTGATTCACATTGCTTATTTTATACTTTTATCTTGATTTTTTGAATACTATTTCCATATAATCTCATTTTCCCTATTTTCATCCTGATTTCTCTCATCTCAGATTAGATTATAGGTTGGTATTCAATGAGTGATCACCTACAAGCAGAAGGTTTGTGGTAGCTTTCTCTCTATTTTTATGTGTTCTATGAGATGTGAATTTAAATACGTTTGATTAGGGTGGTTCAGGTATGGAATTTTAATTAAATGATTTTTTTATCTTGTATCGTCGGTTGGTTCCTATGATCTTTAGCATGTTTAATTAAGTGTGTTGAGCCTCGAATAGCATGACATAACTGGTATAGGGATTTTAGTTGGTTGGGAAGGTTATGTTAATTTAATTATTAAGACTCTATTATGAATTAATTGGTTTTTTTGGAATGCATTGTTAATGAACTGAAATACATGGGGTGATGTGATCAACAAAATTGAGATGAAGAGGTTATTCAGGCTAAGGGAATGCCCCAATATATGTGGTATAGTGTTGAGCATCATAATTGAGGTGATGTGATCGTCAAGTTGAGGAGGATGGTGATGACCATGACATGGATGAGTGATGAATATTTAATGTGGAAATGAGGTTACTGGTTAATGTGGATTAGAAAATTTTAGAGATTACCACTCACCATGATTTGTCTAATAGTGCCATTGGAGTCACGTTCACATATATGAGGACTCATTTGAGGTGGTATTGAAAATTCATTGTGGGTTAAGGCCTCTATATATTTAGTGTATTAGGGGATAGTGTTGACCATCATTTATGGAGGAGGTGATCACTGTATAAATCCATGGTTGATTATGATTGTGACCATTATATGGGGGCTAAGGCTCGCCATGACATTGATGGTTAGTGGTACATGATGATGGGAGGAAGGATCTTATCATGCCTCAGGATTTCGAGTTGTTGAGACGATGATGGTTTATTATTCATTAAAGGATGGAACTCACCATGCTTTAAGATGTCAAGTTGTTCAGCTGAAAGTGATAGATCAAGTGGACATCCAAGGGAATCGAGATTCACTTATTGGGTGGGATGATGGGATGCTGGTATTACTCAATATGTGGTTTATGTGATATCATATGGCATAAGGTGTCAGGTAAAATTTATGTGGATAGGATACTGAGGTTTTTATGTTATGATTGACCATGGATACATTATTCCACTCCCACATTGGATAAAGTGGGTAAATGATTCCTCATGGTTGTTAAGAATGAGTAAAGTAGGTTATATATTTTTATGCATGAGTATAGTTGATTTTTATTTATGTATGAGTAAACTTATATAAATATGTATGTAATATAGGCACACATTGGTGGTGGCTTACTCAGTTTATACTCACACACTACTCGATCCCCTCAGGACATGTGTAGAATTTATTACTTTGAGATTGAGTAAGGGATCAGACATAAAGGCTAGATCTTAGTGACTATGGATGAATCATGTGTACATGGGATGGATGGAAAATAGACCATAGATATTTTTTCATTGATCAGGATTTATTTTGGTGTATTTTGAGTATTTTATTATATGATCGGACATGGGTGATCATGCATGTCTATTTTTTATGACTATATGACATATATACCTTATCTAATATGAATGGATATTGTTTACGACTTGATATTGTTGTTTTTTATTATTTCTTTCACTAAGTTTTGTTGTTGATTCCATAGTTCTAGTATTATATGAGCATTATCATTATATCATCACCATATGTTATAGTCCCCCACTATCACCTATTTAGACCCTCACTAATATTCGGTAGCCTTTGGCATATGGGGAGGTGTTTCTAAGGCCCAGTGACCCTCTGGACCGGAGAACCGGTTAATTGGTTCCCATGTCGGGGTACTACACTGAATTACTTCAAACATGGGGTTGTCTTGTAATATATCTCAAGAAGATTAAAATATAAATTTATATGAAACAAAAAATTATTTTGAATATATATTTCTGGCCTAATTTCTTTCCCCAAAAATTAATGATGTGTTTCATGTTCAACCAACATGGTTTGATCCATCTCCACCCAAGAAAAAACAGAGTATATTGACTTAAATAGGCCACTCAAACTTGGTATTTATTTGGATTTAACACTTTATTTTATAAAATCATATAGAAGAATATAAATTATTTTATTAGGTTAGGTCATTAGTAATGTAGGGAAAGGAAATACACAATAAAGATGATAGAATAAGATAAAAGGTGAAGGGAAGCGACATAGCTTCAAGATTTCACATAAAAATCATTGAAAATGATTATTTGAAGTAGAATCAAAGGGGAAACAAAGGAAATCATGGAAGAGGGGAAACTAGAAGTATGGTAACTAATTTTTCACAAGGGAAAGGGGCTTGAGTGGCCTGGTATATGTGTGATCTTATACTAATGGTTATAAAAAAATGTTATAAGAAACCTATACCAACATTTTATTAAAACATTTGGTATAAGATAACGTGTACCAATGGTCAATCAAAATCATTGGTATAAGTGTGTTGGTATAGGTCAAAATTATAGCAATGTTTACTAATTGAATATTATATGAAAATGCCTAATTATTCATCTTCAATGTCTTAGGGTAGATTTATGATGGTGGTAACTGTTAGGGTGAAAACTCAATCTCACAATAGATTCCTTCAAAGAGTGTTGGGTAACATATAATCTTGGATGAGATACTCTTTCTATCACCAATTGGTTTTAGGATGGAACCCCATAAGGGATTATGTTTTGGGATTGGAAGTAATGGGATATTAAATAATCTCCCCCAACAAGTGGTATAAAATCCATGGTGTAGCCCAAGTGTAATGGGGGTGATCCCAAACTAGTTTAAGAATGATAATGATGGGTTAGGTTGGAGCATGTCGATCCTTGGTAGTGCCTTGTATCAAACTTTTTTCTACTAATAATGGGTAGACAGTGTGTCCTGATGAATAGTGAAAAATATTTATAAGGTAAAGATGATTTGTATTAGATAGATTATCTTTGAATAGAAGTCATAGTTGTGTGGTCTTTTGTTTGAGGAGAGGATTGTTGGGCGCAAACTCAATCTCACATTGAATTCTGAAAATATTGGTGGCTAACATATAATCTTGGATGGGATACTCCTCATATAACTAATTGGTTGTAGGATTGAACCCCATAAGGGCTTATGTGTTGGGCCTGGAAGGACTAGGCTTGCAAGGAATCTCCCCTAATAGTTACAGTAATGGAATATCGAAAGTGGGGAAGTGATGATAGCAGTGACTTATTGGGGGTAGAAAATGGTCGACCAAATGGATCAGGGAATGTTATGGCTCAATGGTAGCAATGGATTGAAGTGGTGGGAGATAGTCATGTAGTGTATTGTACCAAGGGGGATTAGGCAACAAAGATAGATCAATGGTGGTGGGGGTGGATTGAGGAGAAGGGGTTGTAGTGAAGTGGGGAGGAAATGAATTGACAAGGGATAAAAGAGGAGGTGGATTAGGGTTTAGGAGAAAATTGTATTTTTTTTACTTCTGTATTGGATTTCATGTTATCCAAATAGTTAATATTTTAGGTGATTTTTGAAACATCCATCAAAAATAATGTTATGGTATATTTTATTGTTATTTGGAGTAGATTTTAAATTCTTCGTATATATATATATATATATTGATGTATTATTTATTTGTCTCAAATAATATTTCTCTAAATATATTTTTACATATTTTCATATTTAAAATTCATTTCAAGCATTTTTTGGAACAAATAATATTAAAAGTATAATATTCATAAAAAAAATAAATATAATTGGTTCCAAAATACAAGCACAAATTCATTTGTAAAAAGATTTATTGGAATTAAATAATTAGTACTGATGAATTTTTGTTGATAAAAACAATTATTTATATTTATAATTAATACAAACAAAACATAATATTTGTTATAATTTCTCATTTTGACCAAAAATATAAACATGTGTCACTAAATTTCTTTTAGTGAAAATAACTTTTTTGTAGTATATTAATACTCAATGAGTTGTGTGTTTTAAAATTAGAAACACATTGTAATATTTCACTTGTATGAACTAAGAAATAGTTTCGGTTCTTACAAGATTTATTGGGTTTATTTCTTATAAATTTCATAAAAAGGGATGGAATCCCATAAAAATAAAAGTGATACAAATTTGGGATATTAGATGAATGAGAAATTATTATATGTTTGGTATATTTAGGTTAACATAGATATTAACAATTATAATGTTTCAAAAACTTATAAATTTTATAAATTTGAGATTTCGATATTAAGTATATGTTTAAATAGAAATTTATTTTTATTATGTGTAATGATTTCAACATATTTATAAAGACTAGATATTTAATGAATATAAATTGAGGATTGTTGTATATTGTAAATCTATATTTTTTATTTAGTAAATATATATGGTATCCAACATCAAAAAAAAATTAAAGAATGAAAATTTAAAGCATATTATAAAAAGTCACTGGTTGGAAACCCATATTGGAAAAATAAGGTTGAAATTATCAAGGTAACTCCCTTATAAATAAGGGCCTTGTGAACTATTTTTTTTATAAAAATATATATTTAAATTTAATTAGAATATTTTAATTAAGAATTTAAATATATATTTTAGTTATATGTGTTTGTGTGTGTGTGTGAGTTCATTTGAAATTTTTTTCTTTATTATTTTAATTTTTCCTTTGGACCAGCCATAGTATATATTGAAAATCAATTACCCGCTATTTGAAAACACTTATTATAAACAGCTTTTATCATTTATAAATTATGATAAATGTTTTTTGATAAATTTTTCCAAAATTATTTTTTAAAATTTTATTCTTTTCTGGATATTTAATTGAATTTATTCTTTAATTTATATGAAATTTTTTTTAATAAACATAAAATATGTCATTTATATTAATAAAAATTATAGAAATAACACTAATTTTTTATAAATGGTTAAAATATTTGATAAGTGTTATAAAAATATGTATCGATAAGTAATATCAAACATAACAATATTATATAAATTATTATTTTTATTATTTGAATTATAAGTGTTTTTTAAATATTTATGAAACATAGGATCAAGCTAGGGGTACCCAGGAAATTTGGGGCACCTAAAACTAACCCATTTATTTTTTAAAAACCGCATCTCTAACCTTAACTAGTTTATTTTTTAAATTCACCACCCTAATCTTGTCTTATTATATTTTTAAATACTCATTTAACTATCATAACGCTTTTGATGTCCCGATTAAAAATTAAAATAATAAAAACTTTATTTATAAATCTAGAATAAACATATTGAAAAATCGAGTACGTATATTTTATAACTATATTTTATTTAATAACATATGGACAGTGCATTAAAATATAAAACTTACTTATAAATATAATATAAACTAAACTCAAAATAAATAAATATTTTTTATAATTGTAATGACATTCAAAAAATTATTATTGATTACTTATTAATAATTTTCATAATCAGGTTTAGGTTTGTAGTGTCCTAAAAGTATTACTCTAACCTCAACCCTATAAATACTCATTTAACCAATAAGTACTCTAACCTGGTTTTATCTACTCAGATAGTGTAGGATATCCAATTAACGGGTACCCTAAACCTATCTAATCATGAGATCTATCTCGTGGTATATAAAAATTTGAATTTTAAATAGACTAAACTGGTTTAAAGGAGTAATTATCTCATTAATCCTTTTATTATGTGTATCTCATCATAAGTGGATATGATAAATATTACATATTATAAATTGGAAAAAAATTAAAATAGGTTTTTTTAAAATAATATTTTTTTGTCAGTGTAAAATTTATTTACATTAATGGGTTATAAAAGAATTTATATATATATATATATATAATTTCAAATAATATTTAATTTTTTATATTATTTGGAATTACTATCATTAAATTAATATAACTAAAAACTCCATATAATGATCCATTTTATAAGGATTAGTCTTCGACGACTCTTAATAGTTTTTCATGTGGGATTAAAATTCCACTTTTACATCATGAGAATAATAAAATATTATTAATAATAATACTTAAATAATAGACAAGTGAAATCTTGGATGAGCAGGGTGGCCCTTGGGTCACTCCTAAATAGAGGAGGGGGCATCATCCTCAGGGTCACGGTGCACAAAATATGGGTAACAGGCAGTAAAATTCTTTTTTCTTATTTCTCATGTTCTCTAGAGTAGATTGTGAAATCTTATTGGCATGGTTTTCTTTTTTTATTTTAGTTGAACTAGTGCTTGAGCTCTTTTAAATCCCCTTGTATTGTCTTCAACTTTTTTAATAAATTTATAGGGTCGTGGGTTTTTAACCCATGGCTCACGACGTATTGGTATAATAATTAATAATAAAATTAATGATAATTAATAATATCTATATTAGGTTGAGGAATTGAAAACCAGAAACAATGCACACACTCAGGTATCCCAATGGATTATGTTTTATTCCTCCCTATAAGAATGAAAATCACTCACTTGATCTATTTTGTTACATATTTATGGTCTGAAGGCCCCTAGATGAGATGACCAAAGGGTCTGAATGAGAAACCTATATCATGTCATGTCATGTCACCAATCATTATGTCATGTTTCCCCCTATCAATAGTCATTGCACCATATTACTAGTCTAAAAGTTGTGTCTCCCCTGTTATGAATTGTTGTGTCATGTTTCCTTAACACACTATTGTATGGAATCCATTCATCCTTAGAATGGACTCACTGTATTGATATAATCACATGACAAGAAACTATTTTATCCCACATCATAAATTCATAAGGATGAAAGGTGGTTGATAAGCATCAACATGCCCATCCCTCTTTCATGGTTTCCCATCTGGTAACGCCTGTGTGTCGCCATATTATACCACCACCCTATTGCATTAATACGTATCTTGGTCCCTTTATGTCACCTGCCATATATTGTTGATGGCCTAAAGACACTTTGGATTGAAGTTATTTTTGATGGTCTGAAGACCTACACTTTTTAATGGTCCAAAGACCCTTTTGTTCTACATTGTGTTGTTGTGAAAATTTCAGGAATCACAACGATAGAAAGGTTTGCAGATGAAGAAAAAATAAAACAAAATATAACAATAGAATGAGAATCAGACCACATGGGACACAATGGTTTATGTGATTCAAGAAAAATTCCTACATCCATAGAGAGGCAGAAAAATTCACTAGTTTCAGGAGAATAAATATAGGGATATAATCAGAGTTTGACATGCAAAAACTCTAGCTTGAATGAGCTAATAAAGAAGACAATGCACTGTTCCACCAACCGCATAGTAACTCCATTATGCTACAGTGTCGCAACCACCCAAGTCCACATTACAATAGCGTTAGTGGCCATAAGTCCACAAAGCTATAGTACCACTGTCTCCAAAGTCTGAGATTCTACAGTGCCTTATCGGTGTCACTTGGTCAACTTTGCTACAGTTTCATGTCAATTCCACACTGCTACAGTGCCATGTCGATATTGCCGGTCAAAACTGCTATAGTGATTCACCACTGCTATAGTTCTCAAAATTTGAATCAGGGGCCTTTGGCCCCTGACCCTCAACCCCCGACATGTGGCACTACGTACCTGGGTTTATACTCATGCTTGCATTACTATCTATGTCATCATCTACATCAATGGTCATAAATGGTGTATAAATCCCACCCAATGGAGGCTACTAAAGTTTGAACTTTGGTCATAAGTAGAATTATGGGGTAACTTTATCACTCAGTCAAGCCCCAAGCTATAATAATTAATAATATAATAAATTTTAATTAATATATTTAAGAATATAATTAAGAATATTGTTAATTATATTACTAATTATTAATCATATTATTAATTATTAATTATATTATTACTCGTTATTATTAATCATGCTATCAACTTTTAATTGTTAATTATATTATTAATTATTATTATTTTTATTAAATATATTAATAATATTTTTAATTACTCATTTTTAATTATATTGATAATTATTTATTATTTATTATTATTTATATTTTTACTTATTATTATTTATATTAATAATTATTAGTTGTGTAAATAATTATATTGGTAATTGTTAATTATTAGTTATTAATTTGATTCTTAATTAAAAAATATATTATTAATTATTACTTATCTTATTAATTAAATTATTAATTGTTAATTATTAATTCTTAACAATATTATTAATAATTAATTATATTATTGATTTTCAATGACATTATTAATAATTATTTTTTATTATTTTTTATTTATTACATTTATACTTATTATCAATCATATGAATTCAATTATAACCTTTATTATTTATATTAGTAATTATTATTTATATTAATCATATTTTATTTTAATTAATCATATTTTTAATAATATATTAATATTTATGTATTGTTATTAATAATATATTATTATCCTATGCTGGCAAAGTGAAACACGGATTCCGCATGAAAAATCCTCAGTGCTAAAAAATTGTTATTGATCTCAGCGTTGTTAAAAGGTGGTCTCTTTTATCAACGCTAACAAAAGTGCTGATAAAATACTCCTTTTATTAGTGCTAAAAATGGCTAATAAAAGAGATCTTTTCTCGATGTAGAAAAAAATGCTAGGTGTTGGATATCAATATGAGTTATATTGATATTAGGATTGAAAGAATATATTATTTATGGATCAATTACAAGAGGGGGTAAGTTTTAGATTTAAAAATATTTAGTTTAAAAGAGTTTAAACTAAAACAATTCACAAACCTCTTTAAGTAATAAATATCGGATTTAGACTTGGCCCTCAGTCTGATTACTTAAGTATCATAATCATGATGATTTCGATATATCTGAGTAAAATAATTATAATCATAAAGGTATTATTAGATCATAATTAGAATGGATACGATTATATTAGAGTAAAATAATCATAATCATATAAGATTCAATTACAAAAAAGTAAATAGATCGGATTCATAGAAGATCTGATTCACAAGTTTATCATATTCAGATATATTACGATAAAAAAATTAAAAATAAGCATATTAGAATTTAACACTTATAAGAAATGAGTAATTAAAGAGAAAAAATATAAGACTGACTTATATCTATTTAAAATAATTGATCTCTTTTAACCTTAAGAGTAAGGTATCCACAAACCTGGCTAAAGGTGTCCCTTTTTTTATACTTACAGGCAAGTTTGTCTTTCCTCATCAAGGAAAACCCTCGATATGAAGATCGGATTTGTTCTGTCAGCCTATATTCGGCAGCCTTTGATCCAATGGATCAGCTCTATCTTGTTATCCTATAAATCCCTCAATCAAAAGATTTTATTCTCTATCTTTCTATCCCCACAATACCTCGATCATAATCACATATCAGATGCATGATTTAAAATGCAATATAATTATTAAGGGGAAAACCTGACAAGGTTCCCTTAAGAATAAAAAATTCTAAAAAAATTAAAAAATAATAAGAACAATACATTCATACTTTGTAATTTTAAGAGATCTCTCACAAATGAAAAAATGAAAAATGAATTAGTAGCTCTAAAATATTCAAATGATCGGGTATTTATAGTAAAATTCCCAACGGTCATATTTTCTTCCCAACGGTCATAATTTCTATGAGTTTTTTTCAAGGACTTGGAAACCTGTAATTTTAAATCTCATATCATTCTGGAATAAAAAAATGTTTGATGTCATATTAAATTACACCATTATAGTTTGGAAAGGTTTTCCATACATTAGAAATTAGTTTTCCATATTTAGAATTTAAACATGGTTATTCCAATGGACTTTCTTACTGATGTCATTACGATAGTATTTATGAGTGTGATTCCAATTTTTATCATTTCTTTCATTAGTTTGATTATAAATACATTTTTTAGTATGAAAGATAAGACAAAAAGTCTTACATATGATCTAATAAAGGTGAATCACATTTTTATTGGATCCATACTCATTACGATAATCGTAAAAAATAAAGTTAGTTTAAATTCATGAATAATTTAAAACTATTTCTAAGTATGGTAAAAGTATTTGTTTTCTACAAAAACATTATAAAAACAATTTGGAATTAAAAATTTAGGTTTCAAATATTTATGAAAGATTTTTTGATTTTCAAAACAAAAGGAATGGAAAATTCATAAGTAAAACTTTTGATTCAACAATCTCCCCATTTTTGGAAAGCATAAACTACAAAGCTTAAATAGAAAATAACCTTGAAAACTTACAATCCATTTTCTTTTAAGCACTTTATATTCAGAATTAAAAAATAATTCTTAACTTCCCCCTGAGTTTTATAACTCATCTGAACACGATGATGAATACGACTAACTCCCCCTTATGATAAAAACTTCCCCTAAGGATCATATTCTCTAACTTAATAGAATTTATCCCCCTTTAGAAAAGAATAAGAAAATTTCTCCCCCAAAAAAGAATTATTTATCCCGCATTGTGATTTTCAAAAAGAATGGGTAAAAGTCTTGAATTTACTAAAAAGGGTTAGATAAACATATATACAAAACAAATTAATGAATTTATTGATCATAAACAAAAAAATGAAATAACATTCAACCAATCAGAATTAGAAAACATTCAAACAATTCATAATGAGATGAAGAATTTATTCATTGATAAACACATTTTACAAAAGAGAAATACAACAAGTGTTCAAAGGGAAAAAGATTTTAATCTTTTTTCATTAAAGATTTGAGAATGGTCTTCATCTTTTCAAACTCTTTTCTGTCTTCCTCAAACTTTTTTATAACTTCATCTTGGGATTAAATTTTCTCTTCCTAAAACCAATGTATTTCTGATAATTCTTCATTATGTTTCTTCATATCGGTGATTTCATATTTTTAATTTTTGAGTCTTGAAAACTCTGACAGTATATATTTCATCTTCCCATTTAAGTCCTTCACTTTTTGAGTTTGGATATTAGTTGTGTTCTTGAACTACTCCATGATTTTCACTCTATCTGACATAACTTTGGATAACTCGTTTAATGCTTCTGTGGATTCATTCATTATTTTCTTCAAATATTTAATATATTCTTCATGTATCTTGACATCAACATTAAAATTGTGAGACCATTTCACCACTTTATTACATTCTTTCTTATGAGATTGAAAAATTTCTTGAAGGACTTTGAGATTATCCTTATTTTGAATCACTCTATGAGATAAAACTTTAATTGACATTTATTTCTGAATTTGATTTTCATGAATCAAATTTAACTTGGATTATAATCTTGGAAAGTAAGGTATTGTTCCTTAAATTATCTATAAATATTGAATTATATAATCAACTCCTTTCATTTTAATCATATTCACTGAATCTTGTACCTCAATGTCAGGAAGTTGAGGATGGTTGGTTCTGGTTTCAACTACATTAGTTTTCCCTTTTGTCATATCTCTTTTACACTTAATTTTCAACTCTTTCACCAACTTCCTTTCCATTATAAATTTAAACAACATTTTTTCATTGGAGTGAACTCTATCACCTTTTATTTTTGAATTTTGATCTTTGTCATCTTTCTTAGATAAAGATTCAGCTTATTTATCTGATGGGGATTTTTTCTTCTCAGGTTTTTTGGATTTTTCTTTTTTATCAGTTTTGGAGGGTAAATACAATGATGAAGAATGTTATGTTCTCAAAGAAAACTTATTAGATTAAGCATATTCATCTTCTTATTCATCTTTATAAGAATTTTCATCTTCTTCTTCAACTTTTTCACTATCATTGGATACTTCTTATTCAATAATTTCTTCTTCATATTCACTTACTTCTTGAATACCTTTACTAGCATTAGCCAATTCATCAACATCTATAATAGCTTCTTCCATTTATTTAATAAACACTTCTTGATGTTGATAATCTATCCCTAAATAGGTTTTATTAACTAGTACTGATTCATCAACAACTTTATCCTTTACCTTGTTCATGATAGAGGAAAGTTTGGTATTAACCACAGTGGTACCTTAAAAGGCTAATTCAGAATCTAGATTTATTTTATTGGTCTGGGAAAGAGGAATATGTGGATAAACATTTCCTGAATCTTTTTCAACTCCTTTAATTAATCTATCACATAAAAGATCTTTAGTTGACATCTTATTTTTCTTATTTTTCTTTCTTTCTTAATCTAAAACATTAGCACTATAAATTTTTATGGATAAATCCTCATTTGGGTCAAGTCCAATTTGATGATCTAATTATTTTCTCTATGCATTATTTTTAATCCATTCACATCTTACTTCATCTAGTACTGACTTTTGTTTCTTTAATTTTTGAGGCTCAGAAGACTCTGCTTTTATTTTCTTACCCTGATCATCCTGATCAATTTCTCTTCTTCTTATTCTCATTACCATGCTTAAATTTCTTTAATGGTTCTTCCTCTAAAGATTTCTCAACAAAAAACTTTGATTCAACATCAAAACTAAATCTCATTATTTTTATGGTATCATCATTAATGAAAATAATATTTATCATCTTTAAAGTTGACTTATTTTTAGTGTTGAAATATTTCATTCTCTCTATCATTAACTTGCTTAATATGGCTAGAAACATGATTATTTGAGACTCAATAGCTCTGTTCTTGATGTTTTTTATGGTAAGAAAAATAAATCCCATAAGATCAATTTTTCTCATATTCACAAGGAAATCTAAAATAAAAAAATAACCTTTGACATATCCTGATACCCTTTTATCAGAATTAAGAACCATTTCATCCAAAGGGAAACAACTCGATTATTCTATGTGATATGATTCATTTGTCAATATTTTCCATCATGATCAAATAAGGAATTTCCAGCCTTATTTTTATCAAAATAACCCTTTATATCTGGTAACTTATGAGAAGGGAAGAAAGATTCTCCATCTGATGGAATTTTAAGCATATTGGCAGATTTATTATATGAAATTTTATACCCTTTTTCATATATCATGAAAGAAATCTTTTTTTTTCATCTTCTATGAAAAACTTAATATACTTATAAAAATTCTGAACAAGATCAAGATAAACAATATCATAATTTTCATTAGTTTTTTCTACACAAAGAGATTCCCAACCTTGTAATTTTACAATCCTTTTCAAAGTGGAATTTTACTTTTCAAAGAATTCTCTTTAAACTAAAATTTCTTGGAAAACAAACCATTCATTGTAATCCTTAGCAGAAGGTATCATGTTCTGAGATGATACTGGATATTCTGACATAAGGAGAACTTTCGAACTATAGACTTTTAAGGGAGGTAGCACTTTGACACAAAGAGACTAAAATTTACGATGTGGGACCCCCCCCCCCCCCCCCCCTTATATAGGAAATTGGGGTAACATTTTGAATTCTAAAAAAACCAACAATCAAGATTAAATCTTATCTGATCGGATGGTTGAGAAAGATCCAAAGAAAAATTTATAGATTTTTGAACTATTGAGATTTTTTAAAAAATAAACTATCATATTAATATTGAATTTGAATTTGAAAAAATAAATTTAAAAAATTTAAAAAAAAGAAATTCAATTATTACGACAATAAAGATGAAATAATTGTAATGAAATAGTGAAAAAAAATTAAAAGATAAGAAGAGTGCCTTTCGGAGTTGTAAAGTTTCATCGGTAAATATAACAATGTTCTTCTTGAATTTTTAAAAGAAATTATATTACAATAGTTTTAATATAGTTTTTAGAATAGAATACTATTTTTTATAAATAAAATATTATTATTAAATGTTTTTTGAATCTAAAAAAAATAAGAAAAATCCAGTCTTGAAAATTTGTAAAAAATCTTGAGTCCGATGATTCTTTTGAGAATACTGCCTCAAAAAATTTTATAAGGAAATATGAGTCTGGAAATTCATTATGATAATTTTTAGAAAACTAATATTTTTTAAAACTAAAAATTTTTAGAAATAATAATCATATGAACTCCCCCTATAAAGATGAGTAACTTACTGTGGGAGATGGGTAAATAAGAAGTGTATATGAAAGATCACTTTACATTGATCATTCATATCTTCTATTTAATGTATTAAAATCTATAAAAAGATAAATTTTTTTGTAAAAATATCAAAAAAAAATTCTTGTGTTCTGTTGAATTGTAAAATGATATCTCCTTTAAGTGTGTGATCCCTAAGAAAGTGGTGTTTAATATCTATGTGTTTTTAATAGAAGTGATGTGTAGGGTTCTTACTTAAAGAAATGGAACTAGTACTATCACATAGTATTTGAGTTTTAGTAAAACTCATTCCATAGTTAGTGAGTGTGTGTTGCATCCACAACACTTGAGCACAAAAACTTTCAACTGCTATATATTTTTCATTTGTAGTGGAAAGTGCTATCGAGTATGTTCTTTTCCTATCCATTCTATAACCACCAAAATAATCATTTGAAAAAAATATTTCAAAAACATTTCCAAAAGAATAAAAAATCCCTAAATCCATAGTTCCCTTAATATAATGAAAATTTATTTATAAAACTTTAATATGGGATTCCTTTGGATTAGCTTAATATCTTTCACATAAGAATACTGAAAACATTAAGTCTGGTCGACTGGTTGTTAAGTAAAGTAGGCTTGTTATCATACCTCTAAAAGTATTTTGATCAACTGGTTGCCCAAACTCATCAAGATCTAGAGTATTTGAGGTACTAATGGGAGTATAATACTTTTAGTATTATCGTATCCAAGATTTTTAAGAATATATTTAATATAATTATGTTGAGATATATATGTTCCTTCTGGTTTTTGAGAAATTTGAAAACCATGAAAATATGTTAACTCACCCATCATACTCATCTCAAACTCATATTTCATAATATCCACAAAGGAATTTGTTAAATATTGTTGAGTTGATCAGAATATAAGGTAATAAACATAGATTTGAACAATAATAATATTTTTTTTAACTTATTTTGTAAAAAGGGTTGGATCCACATCTCCCTTAACAAAATTATTTTGTAACAAAAATTTTGTTAATCTATCATACTAGGCTCTAGGGGCTTGTTTAAGTCCATATAAATCTTTGGTATGTTTATAAACATATTCAAGATGATTTATATTTTCAAAACCATGGGGTTGTTCTACATAAACTTCCTCCTATACATATCCATTAATGAAATCACACTTCACATCCATTTGAAAAAAATTAAAATTAAAAAATTCTATAAAGGATATTAGAATACGAATAGATTTTAATCTTTCTACCAATGCATAGGTTTCTTCATAGTCCATGCCTTCTTCTTGGTTATAAACCTTAGCAACAAGTCTTGATTTATTTATAATAATAATACCATTTTCATCACATTTGTTTCTAAAAACCAATTTCACTTCAATTATAGATGTTTATTTAGGTCGTTCAACTAGGGTCCAGACTTTGTTCCTCTCAAATTCATTTAGCACATCTTTTATGGCCTTTATCCAATCCTCATCACCCAAAGCTTCATCAGGATTCTTAGGTTCAAATTGGAAAAGGAAATCAAGATGTTTTATTTCATTCCTTAAGGAACTTCTAGTCCTAATAGGTTGATCAACATCACCAATGATACTATCACAAGGATGATTTCTAAGAAACAACTGACTTCTTGGGTTTTGAAAAGTCGGTTCATCAACATTAGGTAGAAAATCTTCCTAAGTAAAAACTTTAGAAATTATTTCTTGGGTATTTTCCTTATAAGAATAATTTTCTAAAATAGTTTGAAAATAATTTTTTGAAATAGCATCTGAGTATTATGGTTGAGGTTGTTTGAAAACAAAAGGATTGGATACATAAAATTTAATATGTACTATTTCCTCAATAGTATAATAATTCTTATTAAAAACTCTATAAGACTTATAAGTAGGGGAACAACCTATAAATATCCCTTCATCAGATTTGGGTGTAAATTTATAAATATTATCTTTCGTATTCAATATGAATACTTTACATCCAAATAATCTTAAGTAAGAAAATTTTGGTTTTCATCCTGTCTATAATTCATAAGGAGTTTTATTTCAAATTAAAACTCTATTTATAGTATAGCAGGAAGTAATAACTGCTTCTGCCCAAAAATGTTTGGAAATTGAGTATTCACTCAACATGGTTCTTGTTATTTATTGAATAATATTATTTATTCTTTCAAAAATACCATTTTAATGAGAGGTTCTAAGAGCTAAAAAGTTGTGTTCTATACCTTTATTGCTACAAAAATTTTCAAAATAGTAATTTATAAATTCTCTATCATGATCACTATGAATAGTTATCAAGGGAAGGTTTTTATCATTTTTAACTTTGGCTAAAAAAATTTTGAAATAACAAAAGGATTGATATTTCTTTGTAAGAAAATAAACCCATATATATCTATTGTAATCATCAAACAAGATATATACATAGTATTTTTCTCCTATACTCCCAGTTTGTGTAGGAATAACTAAATCCATGTTCACTAACTGTAAATCATCAGTAGTTGATACTTAACTAATAGGTTTAAAACTAGACTTATGTTTCTTACCATATTGACAAGGGTCATAAACTTTTGAAGAATAAAACCTAAGTTCCAATAGATCCATAACAAGTCCTTTATTAGTAAACTTACATAAGTTTCTAAGGTTATAGTTTCCTAAGCTTGTATGTCATAACCAATATTGATCTTTCATTTCACTAAGTCAAGGTAATTCTTGGCTCCTAATGTCATATAAGTTAGTGTGTAAACATTTTCATGCCTATGGGAAAAAATAATGTATTCATCCTTGGAATTATGTACTGCACATTTATCATTTCTAAAATTCACAAGATAACCTTCATCGCCTAACTGGCTTATGATAATTAGCTTGTTCTTAAGACCTCTAACAAACAAAAAAATTTAAATTAAAGCTTTACCAAGAAGAACTATATTACTTATACTGATAATCTCTCTTTGAGCATTATCTCCAAAATTAACCTTTCCACCCTTCATCTTAAGAATATTTTCAAAGAAATATTTATTACCAATCATATTTCTGAAACAACCATTATCCATGTATCGATTATTATTATTTTTTGTGATTTATTTATTTTCCTGAAAGCAAAAACATTAGATTTTGGGAACCCAAACCTTCTTGGGTCGGGTAATGTCAAAAAACAAAAAAATTCGAATCCACATTTGTTTTGAGAAATAGTATTTTTGGAAACCTGTATATTAAAATTTATTAAGTGAACAATTATTTTTCCAATGTCCTCTACTTTAAAATTTGGTGCAAAATTGTGTATTTTTAGGAACAAAGTAATTGTTACAAAAAACTAGTTTTTTAAGAGTATAACCCATTCTGTAACTAGTTCCATGAGAAAAAATTTGTATATAAATCTTATCAAAGTTTTATTTACAAGTAGTAATGTTTGATAAGAGTTTCTTCAAAGAAGAAATTTTATACTTCAGTTTTATAAATAAATTCTTATCCTATTTAGTAATAGTTTAGTAATTGAGTTTATCAAAACTAGTTTATAAAATATCATTTTCAGAAATATATTTTTATAAATCCTTTGAAACAAAAACTTTTTAAAAATTGGATTTATCAAGATATTTGGAAATATATGATACTTTATTTTTTAAAATAACTATTCTTGTATGAACCTTATCAAGTTTTTTATAAACTTTGTAATTTTTATTTTCTAAATGTTTTTGAAAAATAAGATAATTCATTATAGGAATGAAGAGTATTATCCTCTACTGAGTAATATTCTTCATCAAAGTATATAGAATCCCTCTCATCAAGATAATTAGAATTTAAAGATTAATTTGTAAGGATTTCAGAAATACATACCTTAGACATTATATAAATATTTTCTTTAAGTACCCTGGTAATAAGATCAATGTTCCTCTATCGGGAACTATTAGTGTTAGAAGAGTTTTCTAAGGAATATCATCCACTTTCACTCCAAGAATCATTAGATTTAAGTAATTTCTTTCCTTTTGACTTATAAAAATTTTTTTGATTCCTATTTTAATTTATATATTTTCTATATTTCTTTTTTATCTTTGGACAATCCAGCCTGATGTGTCAAACTTTATTACATTCACAACAAGTAACATCAGAATATTTATTATCACTTATTTACTTATTACCTTTCTTGTAATGGTATTATAAATCTTTCTTATCAACTATCTTGTACATCCTCTGAGCAAGATTTTCCAATTAATTTTCAGAATGTTTTGAAGAACTAGAGTCCAATTGTATAATAACTTTTTTTTGGATGATTTCATTACTTTCACAGTATAATGAACTTTTGGGGGTAAGGTAGATGTTGTAGCAAAGGAAAAAACCACCATTTTTCTTTTTTGATTTTTCAGTATCTCTTTTCAATCATCCCTCATATTGAATAAGAGTTCCAATAATATCATCAAGAGTAAGATTTTTCAACATCTATGTATCATCAACAGTTGTCCTCTTAGACTCCCATTCATTAGGCGTGATATCTATTATCTTATCTACAAGAAATTCATTATATAATCCATTTTCTCCATGAGATTTTAAACTATTAATAATATTCATAAACCTTTGATGCGTCTTGGAAATGGATTCTCCAGGTAAAAATTCAAAAGCTTGATAGTCAGCTCTCAACATAGCTCTCCTGGTTTCAATAAATTTTGAAGTACCAAAATGTATAACTTCTAACTTTTTCAAAATACTATTTTCTACTTCACAGGATGAAATGTGACTATAGATACTTCTAGTCATTGAGCATAGAAAAGTGTTTTTGACTCTATAATTAAGTTGATACTCTTTCTTTTCTTGATGGGTGAAATTTGTAACTTCCTTATCAAGAATTTTTTAGTCTCCAGTTATCATGAAAAAATTGTAAACTCCTGTGTTAATTACAAAACTCTTCATTTTATCTCTCCAATATTCATAGTCATCACCATAAAAAATTGGTGGTCTTTTGGGATTGATTTTATCAATGGATTTAATATTTAGTACTACTATCTTAATAGAAAACCTTTATTTTCCACAAACAAGTTAGTGTAATAAAAATTTATAAACAAAAATTTTATAAAAAAAATTAACATAATTTCAATAGTAAAGATAGTAAAAGCTTAGTGGGTATGTAAGCACTGGAAACCTCCTCTGATACTAATTTTTCGATATCAATATGAGTTGTATTTATATTAGGATTAAAAGAAAATGTTCTTGATGGATCAATTACAAGAGGGGGTGAATTTTATATTTAAAAATCTTTAGTTTAAAAGATTTTAAACTAAACCAATTCATAAACCTCTTTATGTAAAAAAGATCAGATTTAGACTTGGATCTCAGTCTAATTACTTAAGTATCATAATCATGATGATTTAGATATATCAAAGTAAAAGAATTATAATCATAAAGGATATGATTAGATAGTATTTAGAATGGATATGATTATATCAAAGTAAAATAATCGTAATCACAAAGATTCAACTACTACAAATTAAATAGGTCGGATTTATAAAAGATCTGATTAACATATTAGTATTTATCATATTCAGATATGTTATGATAAAACAATTACAAATAAGAATAGTGGAATTTAAAAAATTTAAGAAATAAGTAATTCAATAGCAACAATATAATAATGACTTGTAGATATTTTAAATAATTGATCACTTTTAACCTTAAGATTAAGGTATCCATAAACCTTGGCTAAAGGTGTAAATTGTTTCATACCTACAAGCATGTATGTCTTTTCTTATCAAGGAAATCCCTAGATATGAAGATCAAATTTGTTCTGTCTACCTATCTTCAGAAGCCCTCGATTTGATGGATTAGCTTTGTCTTTTTATCCTCGCAAGACCTCGATCAGAAGATCAGATTCTCTATCTTCCTATCCCTGTAAGCCCTCAACTGTAATCACATATCGGACACATGATTTATAATGAAATATAATTCTTAAGGGAAAAACCTAATAAGGTTCCCTTAAGAATAAAAAAATCTAAAATAATTACAAAAGACTAAGAAAAAGACCTTAATTCTTTGTAATCTTAAGATCTCTCACAGAAGTGAGAAAATGAAAAATGAATCAGCATCTCCAAACTCTTTGAAGGATTGGGTATTTATAGAAAAATCCTCAATGGTCATATTTTCTTCCCAGCGTTCATATTTTCTTTGAGTTTGTCACAAGGACTTGGACTCCTAGAATTTGATAGCTCGTATCATTATAGAATAACATAATGTCCGACGTCGTATTAAATTACACCATTATAATGTAAAAAGGGTTTTCCTTACGTTAGAAAATTAGTTTTCCATATTCAGAATTTAAACATGGTCAGTTCGATGGACTTTCTTATGGATGTCATTGAGATAATATTTATGAGTGTGATTCTTATGTTTATTGGTTCTTTCATCATTTTGATTATAAAGACTTTTTTCAATACAAAAGACAAGATGGAAAGTCTTACATCTAATCTGATAGAGGTGAATCTGATTTTTATCATATTCATACTCATTACAATAATCAAAATGAAGAAAGTTGGTTTAAATTCATGAATACTTTAAAAATATTTCTAAGTATGGTAAAAGTATATGTTTTCTAAAAAAACATTATAAAAACACTTTGGGCCTAAAAATTTAGTAATCAAATATTTAAGAAAGAGTTTTTGATTTCCAAAACAAAAGGAATGGAAAATTCATGAGTAAAACTTTTGACTCAATAAAAAGACTTATTTTATCAGTGCTAAAGAAAGCACTAATAAAAGTAAAAAATAATTTTTTTGATAAATTTGGAGGGTGGGACTACCCTCTTTTATCAGTGCTTATATAGCCCTCTCCTACCCTTTTATCACCACTAGAGGCCCCTACCCTTTTATTAATTGTTAATTGTTAATTACATTATAAATCATTGATTAATATATTTAATAATATACTAAACATTAATTAATATGTTTAAGAATATAATCGAGAATATTTTTAATTATATTAATAAGTATTAATCATATTATTAATTATTAATTATAATATTAATCATATTATTAATTATTAATTATATTATTACTCATTATTATTAATCATGCTATTAATTTTTAATTGTTAATTATATTAATAATTATTATATATTTTATTAAATATATTAATAATATTTTTAATTACTAAATAATTATATTGGTAATTATTTATTATTAATTATTATTTATATTTTTACTTATTATTATATATTTATTAATAATTATTAGTTATGTGAATAATTATATTATTCATTATTAATTATTAGTTGTTAATTTCGCTATTAATTAGTAAATATATTATTAATTATTACTTATCTTATTAATTAATTTATTAATTGTCAATGACATTTTTAATAAATATTTATATTATTTTTTATTTATTACATTATTAATTATTATCAATCATATGAATTCCATTATTACCTTTATTATTTATATTAGTAATTATTATTTATATTAATCATATATTATTCTAATCGATCATATTTTTAATTATATATTAAGATTTATGAATTTTTTTAATAATATATTATTATTCTAAGGGTGGAAAAGTGAATCCTGAATTCCACATGAAAAATCTTCAAGAGATGTCAAGGGCCCCTGCTCCATAAAAGGGACACTACTACAAAAGTGGCTTTTAAAAACACTATAAAAAGCTTTTATCAGCACTAAAAAATTTGTTGATCTTAGCATAATTAAAAGGGGTATAATTTATCAGCGCTAATAAAAATGTTGATAAAGGCCCCTTTTATCTACGCTAAAAAAAGGGCTAATAAAAAAACATTTTATCAGCGCTAAAGAAAGCGCTGATAAATGTCAAAAAATAATAATTTTTTTTTATAGATTCAGAGGGGGAACTACCACTGTCACATCCATGACTTATTTTAAAGGTAAATTTCATTTAATTTCCATTATTTCTTTTTTGTGGGGGTTTCCCATGCATTTTTTGAAGAAAGGGTGAGTTTTCATGATTTGGTCCAAACAGTGAACCCATTTCCAGATTTAAAAACCAATTTTGTTTCTTTTATAACTCTTTCATTTTTTTAATATTTTTCACCCATTACACTTCCAAAATGGTCTCCCCTGACCTATTAACACCACCATTTCAATTTGGACCCTTTATAAATCCATAATAATGGTGGATTTGGGTTTTTATTTAAGGAATTGGGCCAGCCTGGAAGTCCAATTCCATTTTTTTAAAAAAAATTATTTAATATTTTATTCAATTTTTATGATTTTTTGGTGATCCAAGTCTCACCCAAGTCCAATAAACCCAATCTATCCCCCATTCTCTTTCCACCCTCTTTGGAGCTCGTATGCATCGCCAATTAGGGCATAACTTCTTACGATTTCTCAAATCGTTTAGATTTGAAGAGGTAACTTCTTTCCTTTATAACTCTTTCAATTATTACTCTTTTTCTCCCATTTCAGTTCTCACATGACCTTCTCAGACTTATTAGAACCTCAATTGAATTTTTTTCTGTTTGTATATTCATATACTGGTGTATTTGGGGAGATTTCTTCAAGATCCCTCAAGTAAGTGGGTATCCTTCATTCTTCCTCTCATTTTCTTAGGGTTTTTTCCCTTTTTCTTAGGGCTTCTTCCAATTATTCTTGAATTTGAAAATTTATAGAAAGTGGGGATTAGAACCTAGGGTTTTATATTGGGTTTCTTGGTCTATTCTTGTGGTTTTAGGCTTGATCTAATTCCCTTGTTGTGCGGTGGTGGTGCGGTTGAACTTTCGCACAAAGATTCAAGGGTTTTGACACGTGTGGTAAGTGATTCCATGGGTAATCAATGCTAGATGGGTTATCTTTTCTGAATTTGTATTTTTATCAAACATATCCTTCGTTATCCTTGCTTTGAAATCTGGTTTTGGTGACGTTTGATAAGAAAATGATTTTTAGGTACCAATTTTGTGTTAAATTGGGTGTTTTACAAGTCTATTTTATGTTATGCCAAATGGGGTTGTTTTATAACTCATGTAATGGGTTTATAGAAATGTTTTGGGTTCTTAAAATTATGTTTTGGTGAATATGGGTATGTACATGGTGTTCAATGTGGGGTTTAAAAGGGATTTTGTGTGCAAAATATTGTTAATTTTTGTGAAGTTATTTTATTGAAATCCTAAAGGTTTTATTGAGTAGTGTAAGTGGTGAAAAAAAATTGTGGCTGCTGTTTTGAGTTTATTATGACCAGAAATGATATTTTTATGTGATAATGGATTTTTTTACATTATATAATGGTTTGAACATGAATGGGGAAGCCCAAGTATCTAGGAGTGTGAATATGTACTAGTATGCTAGTGATCCAGATGGGTTTTATCCCTGTTTCACTGAGCAAGATGGATAATGACAACACTAAAAAAACTATATTTATGATGATTTTGTATCAATAAGTTATGAGTATGTTCCCTACTATTTGATCATTCATGATAATGGATTTCTCTATGGTCACTTTACACCGAGGTATGAGGTACATGGGACCCGAGACTAACTAGTTCTTATGGGTGTTCCCGAGATTAGTGCTCATTGACTCTTTTGTAATTATATTTGAAATATGGTGGTTTTTTATAGAAAATAAAGTATCTTACATGTTTTACTTAAATTTACTCATCAAAAATTCCCTTTTAAAATTGTTTCCATTTAAAAGTTTCATTCTTCAGAAATTATTTCCACCATTTTCTGCTTATCAAAACTAGCATGCTTTTTATCATATATTGTTTAATCTATAGAATATCTTGGTGGTATCCTATTGGGATTAGGATCACACCCTACTTACACCCCTTGGATTTAATTAGACTCAGTCATGTTTGACATGGGTAAAGGAAAGGCTTTGGGTGATGGCGGTTCGGGTTGTTAGTTCCCTTCCGTGGTGCGGTGTTGTAGAGACGGCTTGTGGGTGATGACACCTTGTCATGTGGAGTCCTTGTGGATATTTTTATGATGTTTTTATGTGTCCTTGGACCTCTTGTATTAATTTTAGACATATGTATTCAGTTCTGGATTTTTTTAAATCTTGTTTGGTATGAATTTTTCAGATTTGGTTTATCGATTGGTTTTGATGTTTTATGTTTCCATATACAGGTAAATCATTCCAAAACAAAAATATATGATTCTCGGGCACTTGTGACAGATCGTTGGGATAGGTAACTCCCTTCGAGCCTCGTCACAGGCTGGTTTTGGTGCCAGTTTTGATGGCGACCAAATTTGGTTCGTGATAAAATGGTATCAAAAGAGGTTAATGTTTTTGGGTAATATTATTATTTTTTGGATGAGTCGGGATAGACATGAGCTAGGACTTTCGGGACTCAGAGTTTTGGTCATGATTAGGGTGCTTGTCCCGCACCTCTATTTGTATACCTCGAGTCACCATGGGACATCGGAATTGTTTGTTTGACTTCACTTCCAGGTGAGACGTGTGGGTTGCAGACTACACGTGGAAACCAGGTGGGGGTGGGGTAGTTGTTTATTTTATCAGTGTAATGTGTTTGGATTATTTATATTTGATTTAATTGATGAAATTTTCAGAATTGTTTTACTGATTTTTTTCTCTTTTTATTGTTGCCTTTTTGTAGCAGCATGCCTCCCCAGAAAGCTCCCATGCACCCATGGGAGGAAGCCGGAGAGATTTCTCTCTCACCGCTTGATCATAGGCTAGTAGAGGTTGTGGTTCAGGATGTCCAATCACTAGTACATGGATTGTCTCCTATTCCAGCTCCTTCTAGAGAATATGAGACCGGTCCTAGGAAGTAAAATGCGCAGGAGTTCCTAAAAAATAAGCCTCCTACTTTCTGAGGTAGCATAGAACCCCAGGAAGAAAAGGAATGGATTGAAAAAATCGAGTGCATGTTTGAGTTCCTGGACACACCTGAGGAGGTCAGGGTGAAGTGTGCCTCTTTTATATTGGAGGTTCCCAGCCTCAAGTGGTGGGAATCAATACTTCAAACTTGAAAGAATGAGTAGATGAACTTGGGAGATTTCAAGGTTGTCTTCAATGAACAGTACTGCCCTGAAATCCTGGAATACGCTAGATCCTGAGAGTTCATGGATCTTTTTCAGGGGGATCTTTACATGATGGATTATGTCAACCATTTTTCTGAGCTGATTCGGTATGATCCTAAAATCATCTCTAATGATCAAGAAAAGGCCCGAAGGTTTGAGAAAGGCTTATGACCAGAGATATACTCCCAGGTTTTCTTATTTAAGCTGAGAACATATGGTGATGTGGTTGATCAAGAATGCATGGTGGAGATTGAAAAAAAAGGTAGGGATGGTTTCTCTAGGAAAGTATCAGTAGTGGGAATTGGCAGCTCTTCAGAGAATAAAATGAAGTGGGAGGAATAGGTGAATAAGGGTGGTGGTAGTTTAGGCCACTCTTCCAGTAAGTTTTCATCTCTGGCTTCTGATGTGAGATCGGTCATGTACCACCAATATGGGAGACCGGGGAACATCTGAACATCATTCCCACTTCCTCTGTATCCATGTTATTAATGTGGAGATATGGGTCACTTGTAGTGCTTTTTCGGGGTGGCACATCCACTTCAGAGTGGGGTAGGATCAGTGGCTTTAAGAGGAGTTTCAGCATAGTCAGAGCCACTGAGGATGGGGGGATCTTGATTTGGTGGTCATGGTGGTAGGGATGGGTCATCTTTTGGGAAGATCTAGTTTAAGACATAACCAAATACCAGTGGTCATCCTCAAGTAGAGATTGGACATCTCCATGTGGTGGATCAGGAACCAGCAGTATCAGAGGTGGGATCGTCGATAGTTCGAGGTACCATTTTGATCACATATTCTATAGCTACTTATTTTTTTGATATTGGTGCCTCTATTTAGTTCATTTCTACCCATTTTGTGGAAACGCTGAATTTTCCAACCGAGTTGTTGTCTTTTGTGATAGAGTTGGTGATACCACTGGGAAAGAAAAAGGAGCAGGGTCTCAGGTGCCCATTGTGTGCGCTTTCTGTGTTAGGGGTTGAGATGGAGTGGGACCTCTTGGTATTAGATATGGAACTATTTGACATAATACTTGGTATGGATTGGCTAGTACACTTCTAGGTGAACATCGATTTCTATAGGTGGCGGGTCATTTTCATGGAACCTGATGGGAGTCATCAGGTTTTTCATGGGGAATGGGATCCTCGGTCGAGTCATGTGGGACCTCCACTCCTGGAGTTGGGAGATGTTGTTTTTCAGTTATCATCGCTCGCAATAGAGGAAGATTTTCATGCTCCTGAATTTGGACTACCTCATGTAGTTGACGAGTTTCTATAGGTATTTCCAGATGATTTTTCAGGTTTTCCCCCAGAGCGGGATGTGGAGTTCTCAATTGATCTGGCACCGAGAACACAACCGATATCTCTTCCCTCATATCGCATGGCCCCCACCGAGATGATATAATTAAAGATACAGTTGGATGACTTAAAATCCAAAGGATTCATTCACCTGAGCGTATATCTTTAGGCCACTCTTGTGTTTTTCGCGAAAAAGGCTAACGGATCCCTCCGGTTGTGCATTGACAACCGGAAGCTGAATAAGGTAACAATCAAGAAAAAATATACTTTGCCCTGAATAGATTACTTGTTTGATTAGTTGAAGGGGGAAATGTGGTTTTCTAAAATCAAATTGCATTCTGGATATCATCAACTCAGGGTGAAAGAGGCAGATATCCCAAAGATATCCTTCCGAAGCAGTTACAGACACTTTGATTACTTGGTCATGCCCTTCGGATTGACCAATGCTACAGCAGTATTTATGGAAATAATGAATAGGGTGTTCCATCAGTATCTCAATTCTTTTGTCATGGTATTTGTGGATGACATCCTAGTTTATTGGGATCCGAGGAGGAACATGAGCATCACTTGCAGATCGTTCTGGGCACTTTGTGAGATCATTGGATTTATGAAAAGTTGTCCAAATTCACTTTCTGTATTAGGGAATTGAAATTTCTGGGGCATGTGATCTCAGAGTAGGGGGTTTTGGTAGACCCCAAGAAGATCAGTGTGGTTATGTCATGGGAGCATCCAAATAACATGTTCGAGATCAGGAGTTTCCTTGGCCTGGCTGGTTATTACAGGTGTTTTGTTTCGGATTTCTCTCAGCTTGCCTCACCAATGAAGGTGCTCACCTGGAAAGGGGTGAAGTTTGTATGGGGCCCATAATGTTAGGCATCCTTCGAGGAGCTGAAGAGGCGGTTGACTACTACCCCCATTCTGATTTTTCTAGAGGCTAGAAAGGGGTATGTGGTTTATTGTGACGCTTCAGGTATGGGTATTGGGTACGTAATTATACAAGATGATCACATGGTGGTGTATGGATCTCTCCAACTCTGACCACGTGAAAAGAATTTCCCAACCCACGACTTGGATTTAGTAGCTGTGATGCACGATTTGAATACTTGGCATCACTAACTCTTTGGAGATAAGTTTTTGGTCTACTCTGGTCACAAAATCTTGGCCTATATCTTCTCGTAGAAGGACCTCAACATGAGGCATCATCATTGGATCGAGTACTTGCAGGGGTTCAACTTTGACATTGTTTATACCCCAAGAAAGGGTAACGTGGTGGATGATGCCTTAAGCATAAGAGTTCCACTGAAGGCTTTGAGAAATTCTAGTGATGAGTGGACTCTGATGGTACTCTTTTCTCGGATGCATGTGAAGATGAAGGAGCACAATGGAGGTTCATTATTGGAGAAAATTTAGTTAACTCCTCTCTTGGATTTGATTTAGCCGGAACAACCTAGTGATGAGCTTTGTTAGTGGAAAAAGAAGTTTCTTCATTGTGGGGAGAAGTCCTCTGATTAGTCATCATCCCCCAAGAGCATCCTATGCTTCAAGGGCCATTCAGTAGTGTATTTATCTCTATGGAAGGTGGTGATGTAGGATAGTCACCATTCTTAGTGGGTTGTCCATCTAGGTGCCACCAAGATGTATTATGATGTCTGTCAATAGTTACGGTGGCCTGGTATGAGACGAGGCATTGCGGACTTTGTGTCGAGATGCTACACATGCCAGCAGGTAAAAGCAAAGCATCAAAGGCCCTCCGGTTTTATCCATTCGTTACCCATTCCTACCTGTAAGTGGGAAGAGGTCACCATGGACTTCATTTTTGGATTTCCTCATACACCTCGGGGTAATAATTCTATTTGGGTGGTGATTGATCGTCTGAACAAATCATCTCACTTCATTCTGATCAGAGATACAACTAAAGTGGAAGAGTTGGGTTGTTTGTATCTTCAGAAGGTGGCAAGGATCCATGGTGTTCCATCAGCAGTTGTCTCGTATAGAGACCTATGTTTCAATTCTCAGTTTTTGGAAGGCCTTGGGGTCTTATATTAAGATGATCACGGCATACCATCCTCAAACGGATGGTCAGACAGAGCGGGCGAATCAAATTTTGGAGGACATGCTTCGTGCATGTGTTCTAGACTTTGGAGGTTCCTCGGATAGTCATTTTGGATTGGTTGAGTTTTCTTATAATAACAGTTACCAATCCTCTATTTGAATGGCTCCTTTTGAGGCACTCTATGGTTGGCCTTGTCGCCCCCCCCCCCCCCCTGCGTTGGGATGAGGTAGGTGAGACCTCACTGATGGGGATGAGTCTGGTGCAGGAGACATCTGAGAAGGTCAAGTTGATCAGGAAGTTCTTATTAAAAGCTCAGATTCACCATAAATCATATGATAACTAGAGGTGTCGATACCTATAGTTTTCTGTAGGTGACAGGGTATTCTTGAAAGTGGCCCCTCATTTGGGTCATCGTCGATTGGGAAAGCAAGGGAAGTTGAGCCGCGGTATATTTGACCTTTTGAGATCACCAAGCGTATTGTAAAGTTGTAATATAGGTTGGCCTTACCTTCTCAGTTGAAATCCATCCATGATTTCTTCCATGTCTCCTAGTTGAATAAATACAACCTGGATCCATCCCATGTACTGAATTGGGAGGAGTTGGATATAGAGCCTAATTTATCTTTTTTTGAGATGCCAGTGTAAATAGTGGACTTCCAAGAAAAGATTCTTCGGGGAATGTATATTTTACTATTATGGGTTCTTTGGAAGCACAAGAATGATACACATGAGACGTGGGAGCAGAAGTCATGGGTCGAGGAAGAGTACTCATTCCTATTTTCCGATCAAGATTCTGGTTGACTTTTGGGGTGTAAAGTCTTTCATGGGGGGGATAACTGTCACATATATGACTTATTTTAAAGGTAAATTTCACTATATTTCCATTCTTTCTTTTTTGGGGGGGTTTCCCGTGCATTTTTTGAGGAAAGGGTGAGTTTTCATGATTTGGTCCAAAACGTGAGCTCATTTCCAGATTTAAAAACCAATTTTGTTTCTTTTATAACTCTTTCATTTTTTAATATTTTTCACCCATTAAAATTCTAAAATGGCCTACCCTGGACTATTAACACCACCATTTAAATTTGGACCCTTTAGGAATCCATAATATTGGTGTATTTGGGTTTTTATTTAAGGAATTGGGCCAGTCAGGAAGTCCATTTCTGGTTTTTTTCAAGAAAAAATATTTAATATTTTATTCATTTTTTATGATTTTTTGGTGATTCCAAGTCTCACCCAAGTCCACTGAACCCAAGATCTCCCTCATTCTCTTTCCACCCTATTTTGAGCTCATATGCATCGCCAATTAGGGTAGAACTTCTTAGTATTTCTCAAATCATCCAGATTTGAAGAGGTAACTTCTTTCCTTTATAACTCTTTCAATTCTTACTCTTTTCCCCCCATTTCAGTTCTCACATGACCTTATCGTAATTATTAGAACCTCAATTTAATTTTTGGATGTTTTTAAATTTATCTACTAGTGTATTTGGGGATATTTCTTCAAGATCCCTCAAGTAAGTGGGTATCCTTCATTCTTCCTCCCATTTTCTTAGGGTTTTTTTCCTTTTTCTTAGGTTTTATTCCAATTATTCTTGAATTTAAAAATTTCCAGAAAGTGTGGATTCTAACCTAGGGTTTTATATTGTGTTTCTTTGTCTATTATTGTGGTTTTAGGCTTGATCTAAGTCCCTTGTTGTGCGGCGGTGGTGCGGTTGAACTTTTGCACAAAGATTCAAGGGTTTTGACACTTGTGGTAGGTGATTCCATGGGTAATAAATGCTATATAAGTTATATTTTATTAATTTATATTTTTATCACACTTATAATTCATTTTACTTGCTGAAAAATCTGGTTTTGGTGACGTTTGTTAAGAAAATTATCATTAGGTGCCAATTTGGTGTTAAATTGGGTGTTTTACAAGTCTATTTTATGTTATGCCAAATGGGTTTATTTTATAACTCATGTAATGGGTTTATAGAAATGTTTTGGGTGCTTAAAATTCTTTTTTGGTGAACATGGATATGCACATGGTGTTCAATGTGGGTTTTTAAAGGGATTTTGTGTGCAAAACATTGTTAAGTTTTGTGAAGTTATTTTATTGAAATCCTAAAGGTTTTATTAAGTAGTGTAAGTGGTGAAAAGAATGTGTAGCTACTATTTTGAATTGATTATGACCATAATTGATATTTTTATGTGATAATGGCTTCTGGTATCATGAGATAATGTTTTGAGCATGAAGGGGGAAGCCCAGGTATCTAGGAGGGCAGATATGTACTAGTACGCTAGTGATCCGGATGGGTTTTATCCCTATTTCACTAAGAAAAGTGGATAACGACAACACTAAAAATCTATATTGATGATTAATGGGGACCAATAGGTTGTGGTTATGTTTCCTACTAGTGGATCATTCATGAGAATGGATTTCTCTAGGGTTACTTTGCACTGAGGTACGAGGTACATGGGGCCCGAGACTAACTAGTGCCTAGGGGTGTTCCCAAGATTAGTACTCATTGACTCTTTTGTAATTATATTTTGCATATGGTGGTTTTTTCTGTAAAATACAGTATCTTACATGTTTTATTTAAATGTTCTCACTCACGGAAAATTACCTTTTAAAACTATTTACATTTAAAAGTTTCATTCTTCAGAAATTATTTCCACCATTTTCTGCTTATCAAAACTGGCATGCTTTTTATCTTGTATTGTTTACTGTATGGAATATCTTGGTGGTATTCTATTGGGATTAGTATCACACCCTACTTACACCCCTTGGGTGTAAGTATACTAGGTCATGTTTGACACTGGTAAAGGAAAGGCTTTGGGTGATGGCAGTTTGGGTTGCTAGTTCCCTTCCATGGTGCGACATTATGGAGACGGCTTGTGGGTGATGACCCTTTGTCATATGGAGTCCTTGGGGATATTTTTCTGTTGTTTTTATGTGTCCTTGGACCTATTGTATTAATTTTAGACCTATGTATTCAGTTCTGAATTTTTTTTAAATCTTTTTTGGTATGAATTTTTCATATTCGGTTTATCAATTGGTTTTGATGTTTTATGTTTCCAAATATGGGTAAATCATTCTCAAACCAAAATATATGATACCCGGGCACTGGTACCATCCCATGGGGATAGGGAATGCCCTTCAGGCCTTGTCATGGGCTGGGTTTGGCACCGGTTTTGATGGTGACCAGATTTGGTTCATGACAACCACCCTTTTATTAGAACTAGAGAAACTAATGCCTATCTTTGTGAATCCCTTACTTCACCTAGTTTCAAACTTGAGACATCCCCCTCATGGATTTTCACCTTTACCACTCTTTTATATTGTTTTGTTCTCTATTTTTTGATATATCTATTTATTCATTTATATTTTGTTACATTTTTTATCCATATATTTATATATAATTATAAAATTATTTTTAAATATATTTATAAAAGTCATTTAATTGAGGGGAAGAAAAAGGAGGGTGAGGGAAGGCTATAAAAAGGTATTCCCCCCAATAGTTTTCATCATCGGCTTCTCAAGAAACACATCTTCATATTTGAGTGCATTATTTGACAAGGTGTTTCTCCATATATTCAAGAGATAATATTTTGAGTATTTTCTCTTTGTAATTGAGAGAGAGTTTGTACTTGTATTTACTATAGTGAGGTCCTTCTATTTTCTCATGGTTTGTTACCCCGTTCATTTGGAGGGTTTTTCCACGTTACATCTAGTGTTTATTTTATTTCTGAATTTTTGTACTTTATTTTTATCTAGAAATTATCGTTGTACCTAAGGGATAATTATTTACAATCATAACAAGTGGTATATTTCATATTGCTTATTGAAAGGGGATGGAGAGCCATCTTCTTTTGTGAAGGTGACCCAGAGTCTAGACATACCTTCATAGATGGCGGTGATGCAAGAGGAACTTGAATACCTACACAAGAATAAGACTTGGGATATTGTACTATTACCTCATAAAAGGATGTCCATTGGGAAAATGGTTCTATAAGATCAAGTGGGGTGTAACAGACCAAGTAGAAAGATATCATTCAAGAATGGTGGTCAAAGGATATTCTCAAAAGGAAGGTACTGATTTCACTGAAATATTTTCTCCTATTGTTAGACTGTAGACTATTTGGGTAGTTATGGCGATGTGTGTTATATACACTCTACATTTAGAGCAGCTAGATATGAAAAAATCTTTCCTCCATAGTGATCTTGATGAAGAAATATATATGCTCCAGCCACAAGGTTTTATCGAATAAGGTAAAATGAACTTGGTTTGTAGATTGAACAAATATTTGTACGGTCTCAAAGAGGTTTCAAGGTGTTGGTACAAGATATTTTATTCTTATATCATGATACTTGGATATGACAGACTTAATTCAGATCATTGTACATATTTTAAGGGTTTATATGATAATTATTTTATCATTTTATTGTTTTGTGTGGATGAAATATTGGTTATAGGCCCCGACAATGATCAAATCTAGGAGACGAAGACACGGTTGGATAGGGAGTTTTATTTGAAGGAATTTGGACCCTCAAATAAGATTCTTGGGATTTAGATTTATCAAGACATGAATAATGGAAAGATTTTTCTATCACAAAAGAATTATTTGAAGAAATTATTAAAATACTTTAACATGAAAGACTGTAAGCCAATTTCAACTACTATTCCCATTAATTTCAAGTTATCATCCACAATGATTCATAGCAGTGAATCAGAGAGGATGGAAATGTCTTGAGTATCGTATTTATCATCAGTGGGGATTATAATGTTTGTTATGGTTTTTACTAGACTTTACATTGCACATGTAGTGGGAGCAGTTAGTCAGTACATGGATAATCCAGGTCGGGGCATTGGAACACGGTGAAGAGGATCTTGAGATACATCGAGGAGACCTCAGATGTTGCTTTATATTATAGAGGATCATATTTTACTATCAGAGGATTTTTTATTCATATTTTTTAGGTGATTATGGCTGGAAGAAATCCACAATTGGTTATGTGTTTACTCTTACAAGAGGAGATGTGAGATGGATTTATAAATTATAGTATTTCATGGACTTATCCATGACTGAGGTGAATTATATGATAGCTACATAGGCTTACAAAGAGTCTATTTGGTTGAAAAGGTTGTTAGAGGAGATCGGACACAAATAGGATCATATTTCATTGTTTTGTGACAGTCAAAGTTCCTTGCACATTGCAAGGAATCCATCTTTTCATTCCAGGATGAAGTACATTGGCATAAAATATCATTTTTTTTGAGATGTGGTGGAGGAATAAAGTGTGTATATGGATAAAATTCACACTAAGGAAAATTTGGAATATTACCTGACAAAAGCGATTGGTTTTGATAAGTTTAGATGGTGTAGATCCTCGAGTGTCCTTGAAGAAAAATGAGCAGTGTTTTTGGAAGATAGATAGGGTGTGTGGAGATGTGATTATTACCTAATCAAATATCCAAGTGGGAGATGTGTTGGAAGACTTTTGGAGAGAGAAAATAATATTAATGGTCACTGCATTCAATTCATTCAAAGAGGGTGACACTCTACCTTTATTCCCTCATTTAATTTGGTAAAAGACATTTAATTGAGGGGGAACCAAAGGAGAGAGAGGGAAGGATATAAAAAGGGATTCCCCCAACAATATTCATCATCTTCTTCTGAAGAAACACATCTTCAGCTTTAATTGCAGTATTTGATGAGGTGTTTCTCCATATATTCAAGAGAGACACTACTAAAAATGTAGCCTATCCCAACGATTTGAAATCGTTGGTGTATGAGCCTATGGGATATCCCTATTCCAATGGTTCATACTGAACCATTGGAATATCTTAGTAGGAATTTGGATTTCCCAATGGTTCAATGTAAACCATTTTATTATATGTAAATTAACGGTTTGAAACCGTTAGAATAGGACTATTCCAATGGTTCAATTGAACTGTTGGTATAAGGTTTGGTAAATATAGTTATACCAATGGTTCACCTTGAATCGTTGGAATAGGGAGGTTCACAGCTGTATACCAATGGTTATGGAACTATTTGTATAGACCTCCCCAACCTCGCTACAGCATCTCACTCCACCATCCCACTCTACTATAGTAGCAATTCCCAGACAATTTGAAAAAAAAACACAGAATAGTTACATGCACCTGAAAACTCCAATATCCCACTTCACTACAGTAGCATCCCACTCCACTATCCCACTCTACTGTAGCAACAATGTGCAGAAGTAGAACACCACCTTAAAACTTTCACATAACACACAATAATGTAATAAAACTCCCAAATACACTACATACAAACACTTACATTCACATGAAATACCAATGCAACTTGCAATGCCCATAAAACACAGAATAACACCTAACAGTTTTATAGAGCACTTGAAAACAAACACTTTCACATCCAATTCCCAAAAATCTTGTATATAACACTTAAAAACAACCTACATAGAACACTTTCACACAGGAAAAATCAATTTATTCAAAAAACCCTATATAGAACAACCTATACAGAAGACTTGCACCTACAATCCCAATGCAAAAAACCTACACAGAACACTTGCCGCTGTAATTCCCACTCCTGTGGAAATACTCATCATAACAGAACACATGCACAAATAAAATAAATTGATGCATTTAACCAATGATAATAAACATAAAAAATATCACATATATTCATTCACACCAAATCATCAAACAAAAAAATTCATAAATCAGTCAAAATTTAATGTATTAATATGTCCCTCATCACCATCACTATCATCACTGTCTTCCTCAACATAGTCCCCACCCTCTCCCTCATCCTCTTCCTCTTCCTTATCCTCATCCTCATCCTCATCCTTTTCCTCGGCCATACCCTCTTCCTCTTCATCATCCTCGTCCTCTTCCTCATGGTCATCCTTGCCATCACCGTCACTAGGAATGTCATCATCCCAACCACCACTAGGACTACTTTCTAGTTCACTATAAAACGTACGCATCCTCGATATATATTCATCACAAGCTGTATAAGTCTTTGGTGGAAGTTATGGACATAATACTTCCATAAATTTCAAAAAATCACTGTTCACCATTTGAGCCCATTCTTCCACTTGTATAGCCATTTTTTAGCCTTTTCTGCCTTTTCCTCTTCCTATGCTATCCGTTCTGAATTGGTTTTACTAAAACATAAACTTGAACTGGGCCAATACCTCATCGGAACAATAATCTTCCCTAGTTAGTATCATATTATGCCATGATGCTCATCTCTCAAAACTTGATGTAAGTTATCATTTAAGATAATGTTGTCAGGTTCCTAAGCATCAAGGGCCTCCAAAGAAGACTATTAAAAATATAAATAGTCTATTAACTTTAAAATAGATATTAAAAATGAAATTAATAAATCAAAACTTACAATTCACTACTATGTTAATTCGTTTACTATTCTTCCATTTTTTTCTTTCTGCTCGAGAAAAATAGTTTTTCTTGAGGCACACATCCTTTAATATTTAAAACCACCCTCTACAATGACATTATTATGCTACTTTTAATCATATAAAACAAATAAACAAAATATATTCAATATCTAATTCTAATAACAATAATAAAAATGATTTAATATTGAAAATATAATCACTAAATTATGTTAGTATCAACATGGGATAATAATAAGTGTGAAAATGTGATGATTTACACATTATTAAGCTAAAACTTAATTATATTAATGTAAAAAATTACATTTCTTCATTTCTAAAATTGAATCATTGCATAACTATTTTCTTAATCAATTTTGTATTTTTTTAATTTGTATCCATGTTATAAGGCTTCACGAGATGCACCATGGAATGTGTGGTTTTCATTCTTAGGTTCCACCCTTTTAACTTATCCGACTTAATGTTCTTTTTTAGAAAAGGAATTTGTAAGCTAATTAACCCCCTTATTTTCATGAGATATAAAAAATTAATTACATCTAAATAAGTGTTGTACCTACTTCCTCTCATGGTCCAGTATCATAGTTCACCCCAAAGTGTGGACGTATGTTGTAGCATCCTTGTTTTTTTATTTTTTCCTAACGATTCCTAAAAAATAAATAATAAAAAGGTAATTATTAATGAGAATCATGGTAATTTTCAATTAAAAAACTAAAATTTGATTGAAAACTTGAACTCGTCACTCATGCAATGAGTAATAATTTCCCGATAATATTCAACCAGGTAATCATTCATATCAAGTGTGACCTCTAAATCCATGCCAACTCTAGAATGTCAGCCACTATACAATTCATGTTTATAGCCTCTCTAGAGCTCATCTAATTCCATATGCCGTGCTGGTCTCGCAGCCTCTCCATCGGGAAAATTAAATCAAAGATGACACCAAAATATTAATTCAAATAAATAGAATAATAATATAACATTAAATCCAATGAATTTTTTTAACCATACTTGTTCCCAATAATTATCCTTTATTTCATTTGACATGTTTTTCTAGGAGAGTGGGTGGATAGGAATGATGTTAGAGTATTTGGAAAGTGTTTCCAAAAAACTTCTACATTCTTGTACTATTTTTCCAAACCATTTGATTTACTTCCTTATACTCCACCGTCAACTATGTGTGGCGGTTCCACACTGAACTCATGTGTGTACACCCATGCCTCTTTTCAGAAGATCCAACTGTTAAAGAAGAGAAAAAAATATTATATCAATAAATATTCTAATGAAAATAAATTATGATAAAAAAAATACCCATGTTCTATAAATATACCTGAGGTAGTCTAATCAATAGGCATTGATGGATCCCTAGGCACTGAAGGAACATCAACCTATAGAGATTTAGTGGGTCCAAGTGTATGCTCTGCAAAGTTAGAAGGTGTCAGAGCAAAAATCAAAGAAGTGGGAATATATTATCCCGAGGAGAAGGAAGTAGATGGAAAAGAATATGGAATAGATGGTTGTTCAAATACATAATAAGGCTGAGGAGTATGAATCAACAATGGATATGGGAAAGAGAGGAGAGGAGACTCAGATGAAAATATAGGCACAAACATAGGTGGACTAAATATCTCAGATGTCTATAACAACTCCACAGTATTAGAAAGTGTGGTAGATGGCACATCAGAGGGAGGGACGGGGTGTGATCGGGCACACCGATGCCTAGATGTAGTACCCCCCCCCCCCTCAAATCTCCAGCCTAAGCACTAGAACCATTGAGATAGTCACTAAACAACTAGAGCCTTGGTGGTGGATCCTGATTAAAATTTAAAACAAAATCAATTGCATGACATTATATGTTATTGATATATATTTTTGAAATAAAATACTCACAACGGGCACTGGAGAAGGGACACCCATCTCACTCATTGGGAAATTTTTGTCTACCTTATTTTTACTTCGTTGATCCTAAGTGTTTTTCATTTCCCTAATTTGAAAACAAATATGGAATTAATTATAAATCCATAACTAATGTGTAACCGAAAAAAAAAAATAAGATGTGGCATGACTTAATTAAGGAATATCACTTGTCAAACCAAATACAAGATACACACTGATATAACATAAACATTTTATATCTAGTGGGAATAATATCAAAATAGAAGACATGAAATAAAAAACAATATGTTCAAATTGACATGTTTAGCATGGGAATTAGAATATTTGTAAAACTTGTTGATAATAATTAATTTAAGAAAAGTAATCAATCAATTTTTATGTAATGAGAATTTCATACATTTTTCATTGTTTTGAGGTTGTTTTCCAGCTTTATTATATGCGTTTTTTAGTTAAATTCAATAATTAAACAATAGATTGTCAAATTTTGGTATTTTAGGGAATAAGAGTGGAATATATATCATTTAGGATGTGATTTTAATTTATTATATTTATTTTTGGAATCAAATTCATTTGGGATAATTCAAAAAATATTTCAAGTTGATTAATGTGGGGAAGTTTAGCTATATAATAAATAATGAGGAACACAATTAGTAAAGTCAAGATAGATTTTTATACACTACAATTCATGGATGTATTGCTATAATACAAATACTAACTATGTTAAATCTTAGGGTAAGTGCCACAATTCCAATATATCATCCACAACCACTCGGTGTCATTCAAAGATGATTCTAATATATATGTGTCATCTGACTTTCATATGTTTCATTTAAATTAGGGTATATTTCATCAAGATTCTATGTAAGTGTGATTAGAAAGAATAATAGTCTGAAAATATTGTATGATCAATCCAATAAAGTTGAATAAATAATGGTTTGATCCATATCCTCTATCTTAATATCTAATTTATCTAGGTCAAGTATGATCTGGTTAAAAAAATATTATGAGACTCGATTTTAGTTATGGGTATGATTTTAAAAGCGTGTTTTACAACTCTCTTAAACAACCTACTAAGAATATTTTTATACATATAATGGTTTTAAACATTCTTCTATATAATAATATAAATATCAATATATGCAATCTCACAAAAAAATCATCTAGGTTCAACTATATTAAGACACGGGTAGCCTATAATGTATCATATGGATTATCATGATAAGAGATATAAATATATACATCAGTGTTTAGAATATTAATTATCCAAGCAGTGTGTATGGGGAAATAAATAATCCAATGATAAATATTTTATCACCCCTGCATCCCAAAAATCACATTCTGGTAGGGGGAATAAGGGTACCTACAGGATAAACTACAGGCTAGAAAGAGAAAACCACATATGGGTTGTTTTCATGGCCCCCGCAACTATTTTTTAGGAGTCCCACATGAGGAATAAGGTGAGGTAGGGATGTTATCAGAGGAGGGTTGGAGAGAGAGTGGGGGTGAAAATATTCTGAAGGAATCCGACTATTGGCTTGGGTGGGAGAGCAGAAAGGCATCTTGTGTATTTCTCACATCATTCATTCCTATTCTCTCACTTTTTAGGTAAGAAATTTAGGTGAACTACTTTTTTTAAGATTTTAATTTGAGCTAAAATAAAAACCAAGTTTCTTTCACTATTTTTGAAGACTTGATGGCATTTGGAGACCTTTTATGGCGAATAAGGTTATATATACTCCTTATGAAAAAGTATCATATATAGACCTTGTTATTGACTTCCAAGGAGGATATAAAAGGAAACACTTTCATATATATAATGTGAATCCATAAAACCTGTATGACTCCAGGCATCATGGAAAATTATAGGTTATTTGAATAAGGTTCCTTTTTATTTCATAGCTTATATAATTGGTTTTTTTATGAAATTGTTTGATGAAAATCACTAGTAGGGGAAGAAGTTTCCCAAATGGATCCCAAAAAGTGTGGGGAATCTAACTAAAAATGGAAAGGATGTCAAGAATATTGTTCCTATTAGATTGAACTTATAAGAAAAAAAAGGTTTATGGGAAACTTCTAGTATTATTAAAGATTTTGAAACTTTTCCATATATATTTGGTATAATAGGTCAACATATAAAATTCAAAAATGGACAGAATTAAGGGGGAGTAGAGTTAATGATGCAAAGAAATCATCTAGAACTAATTCATAAAATGGAACAAATCAAACTATGGGAAATGCATTTGATATATTTGTGTACTTATGCGAGAACTACAACCTGTATGGATGCACATATGATGAATGATAATATGTACCTAATAGATACAATTGTTACACTGATGTGAAGAAGACATAACATCAGACAAAACTAATAGACAAAAAATAAGTATTCCTTTTGGATTAAAGAAGAAAAGAAATTGTTGAGAATCCTACTCTCAAGAAGAAATTTATGAAAGCTGTGAAATATTTCACACCAGAGAAGATAATATGCTTATATTGTTGTATCACCATAGAAGATATTATAAGAAAACATAAGTAAAACCAACCCATGCAGTTGTAGTATGAAATGTTATGTAAATAAGGAAAAACCCAAAAAAAGGATCTAATGTATTGGTAATCCAATATAAAACCAGTAGCATCCATCCTAAGATATACAAGCACATTAAATGAAAGCAATGACATTTTTAGAAAAAAAATGCTTGTGGGCCATGTAATATCTGAGCCTATGGGCCTTGTAAGGGTTCCCCCTCATCCCTTGAAAGGGGGGTTATCAAAAATCAATAAAAATGAAGGCCTTCGGGCCATTCGGGCTGAGAAAAAAATGATTGCATGTAAGATTTGGATTTAAGTTGAGTTTTTTTGTTATGTCATTATTTTAATTGGTTTTTATTTTCATATCAATTAGTTTAATATGTCCAATTCAATTCATAGTACTTTTTGTTACAATTTAACTATTTCGGTTTTGTTTGGTTTGGTAGGTTTGAATACAGTTCAATTCAATATTAGAAAATGAAACTCAAAGAAAACTGTAAATAGTAAATATTGAAAATTCACATGAAGTTCTAGTTGGATACAAAATATTTGTAATCAATACTAAATCAATTTTTATAGCACCAACCTCAAAAACTCAAGTCGAGCTGAACCAAAAGAACTGAGAACACAGACTAATGGTTCTATTTATTTCCCACCACAACTTCTGGTTCGCAATCAACTCTAACAATTGAAGTATTAGAGTTTTCATAAGTAATAAATGGATTAGGTCTAATGGGAGAAAGGATGGTTTCAATCCCATCATCAAAAATATTTCTTGGGATTACTTCAATAATGACACCAAATTTAGGTTGAAGATGATCTTTGACATAAAAAACTTGTTTCTCCATTGATGCCAATACATATGGTTCATCGGTAGCAAGAGTACAAGTTATGTCAATAACTTGGAATCCAAAATTATCAATAAATTTTCCATGCCTCATAATTGAATCAAACCACTGGCATTTAATCAGAGTGACTCAACCATAAGAGTAATAATCCAATATTAGTATTTTTCTCAAGGACTCCATAATAAGATACATTTTCAAATCAAGGTCTACTATCTGATGCACTAGTATAACAGTTTATTGTAGTGGTTAACATAACTCGATCATGTTGTGTTATCATGTTATTTTCATATTGATTGATAATAATTCTATACCCATTGATCACAATTTATTTTCATTCACGAACCACAAAATTAGGACCAAAATCCAAATCTCTTATTTCCTCAGAGACAGAGCCAGTAGGAAAACCCAATTCTTAAAATATAAATGAATATTAATCATAATTAGATATTTATTTTATTAATTTATTATATTAATATTTCTACCTTCAATTTTAACCAAGCAGAAAACTCTTTTCTATGAAAAGTCTCTCTCCTTCTCAACGGTAAAGAACGATGCTTTCTATTTATCATTTATCTATGTTCCCTGCCGAAAAAATAGAAATAATTTAACATATATGTAAAATTACATGAGATGAAATAAGATATAAATGTTCAATTTACTTACTTGATGTATTCATTGAACAAATAACAGTTAAACAAAACTGTGTGATGTGTCATCTCCCACTCTTTAAGGATTAATGTTGTCAATGTATATGATCCGAGAATTCCCCCTATTTGGGTAAGTGATGGAAAACTGGGTTCAATTTACTCATATTTTTCTTTTTCATTTCTCATTGGTCTGTTTCGTCTCGTTGTCAAATCAGAAAAATGCATTGAATAGAAATTCATACATTCTTGAGACAAGTAACCTTTTACGATAGAACCTTTAGGATGATTTTTGTTGTGGACATAAGACTTCAATGTGAACATGTTTCTTTTAATTGGATACATCCAAAAAAAGAAATAGGACCTATGAAAAGTATTTTAGTTGGAATATGGATAGTGAGATGCATCATTCATGTAAAAAATGATGGAGGAAATATTTTCTCTAACTCGAAAAAAATTAATGGTGCCTCTTCCAACATTTTTTGCAAGAAATAATTTGAAAAATTATTAGCACAAAGATCTCTAAAAAAATGGCACAAAAAAATAACTAACACCCTTACATTATTAAACAGAAGATGACTAATTACTATTAGAATTAACTCATGCAAAAGGATGTGATAATCATGAGTCTTCAAAGATTTCATATTCAACTCTTTTATGTTGACCCATTTTGATATGTTTCTTGAATAGCCATCATAAACTTTAATAGTCTCTAGTACTTATAGAAATTTATTTTTTTTGTAGTTTTCATCACATATGAAGAACATGGAACTTTCCGATTATTTTCACTGATACACACAGGATGCAATTATGGTCTGATGCCCCAATCCACCAAGTCACGTTGAGATCATAAATCATATTTTGTCTTTCCCTTTTCATTTATAAGAATTGAAAGCAACATTTCACATATATTATTTTAAATGTGAATTATGTATAATCAATGACGTAATAAATTGGTTGACCAACAAGGCAACTCAAAGAAGATACTCTTATTCTTCTAATTATAACAAGTTTTAGTGGAAACATTCTTCCTCTTTATATATTTCAGCTAACCCTTCCCGAATGAAAAAATAAAATCTTTTAATTTATTAAGCACATCAATTCCAGACATACACTAGAGTGGATTGTTGGTCTCTATGGTATTGTCAAATATTTGATGATTATTCCTATATGGATGGTCCATTAGCAAGAATCATCAATGTCCCATAAAGCTGAAACTATGGTGATATTTTATTCTTTTGGATCATATATTCTTCATACAAACAGGACATGATAGTTTTCCCTTCATGCTTCATCCAGAAATCATTGCATAAGCTGGAAAATCATTGATCGTCTACATAAGCTCAACATGCGTCTGAAATATGTCTTTAGAACATGAATCGTATGTGCGCACACCCACATTCCAAAGATATTTCAACTCTTTTATTAAAGGTTTCATGTATAAATATATATAATTGATGGGATCAGAAGGTCCATATATGATTATACTCATAAAAGTGAAAGGTTTTTTCATACACATCCATGGAGTAATATTATAAATGCGTATGAAAACCGATTATGTGTTGTGTGGAGTAGGCATCTACCCAAATGGATTAAAACCATCACATGAAAGACCCAACTTCACATTAAACATATCATCTACAAAATCAAGATATCAAGCATCAAATCCCTTCTATGAAAATCCATCTGCAGGGTGAACTAACTCGTCATTATTCTTCATTCTCTCTGTATCATATCATCACATTTTTATTGATATTTCATCAAACATGAAAATATTATGGAGTCTGGGGATCAATTTAAAGTGCCACATTACTTTCTGTGGCACATGAGATGGTGTTTCATCAGCTTTTGGATTCCATTAGGATGTCCCCCATTTGATACAATCATTTCATTCAGTAGTTTCCTCCCAGAATAAGCTACAATCTTTCAAACAAGTATGGATTTTGTTTTTTAAAAATTCAAGTTTCTCAACTAAATTCCATGCTATATAGTGTTTTGAGGGAATAAATACATCATTTGAAAGCAATTCCTTCAAAAAGGTAAGAATGTAATCGATTTAACTATTATAAATCCCATAAATTGTTTTCCCATGAAACCATCAGATTAAAAATTACAACTTCTTCATTTTACCACATTGTCGATATACTGGAGTCATGCAGCATCATTCAATTTTTCCATCCTATCAACATCATCATCATCATGTGTGCTTTTATTGAAGTCTTCTTGGGTAAGCATCCCTTCCTTCTCTTGATGATGAATAAATTGAAAACAACCATCTAACATATTCTCCAATCTGGTCCTCTCATTTGGATCATGAGCATTTTGAGATTGCATGTTATCCCCATTGTGATACCACACATAGTAGTCTGTTTGAAAACCATATCAGGTTATATGGTAGCTAAATTATTCACAGCTCAACCAAGGTCTTCCAACATAATGATAACATGGGCAATGTTTGTGGCCACTATGTAAAGCATTGTCAAATGCAAAATCTAAAAAGTTCTCTAACTTGTTTTGAAAATAACTTGAGATATGATCAGTTTCATACATCTAACTTCTATCCATTTTGTAAAAAAAGTATTATATGTCATTTTGTAAAAAAAATATTGAAGTTTAATCAAAAAAATATTTAATTAAATGAGAAATATTAAACTTATATGAAACCATAACTGACACGCTAGTCTATATGAGAATCATAATATAAAAGACAATGAAATATTGTATATATAACAAAATAATATAAATTGATGAGGTGTAAAGAACCTTTAGATAGATTCCTTAGTGAATATCCCCTTCAATTTGGTCTGGTTCAAGTTTATTTGATTCGGTTTAGTTTTGTTTTATTTAATTAAATTTAATTAGGTTCATTTAAATTCATTTTTAGTCAGGTTAGGTAAGTTTTTATTGATTTTGCCTTATTTCATTTGGCTGGGGTTGTTGTCACACTACATTAAGTTATTCATAAGAATAAAAAAAGATCATGTAATAATAATCACATTCCATATAAGATTATTTATAGAAATACCATATCATAAGAGTATATGCCACACCGTAACCTATTCAATGTAAGAATAATCTGGAGTTCTAGATGATTTGATACACCATGCAGGAAGAGACAATGATATAATTGGTATTTCTTAAGAGTATACAAATGCTATGTAAGATTGAACATAAAAGAAACATTTCATTTTAATGATAAACTCAATGTATATAAGAGTAATTGATTGAGTATCACACCACAATGATATAGATTTCACTATGAAGAGGAAGGTTTTGTTTCCGTGAAGATCCCAATATAAATCTGTGTGGTTTTGGAATGTGATGGTGTATGGGATCACTCCACATTAAGAATGGCACAGAACGATTATGTGAGACATTGAGAAGAGTAAAAAATGGTCACATTGTAAATTATGGGCATGAGAAAATGAGCTCAGTAGGCATGCTAATGGAAACAACAAACCAAGTTTAAGTCATTAAATAAAATATCCTTTTTATGATAGTTTGAAATAAAATATCTAAATATAGGTTTTTATTACATACGAATATAAAGTTAAATAAAATTTTCAGAATCATTTTATAAATCTTCTATTACATTTTAATTAATTTAAAATATCACAATGAAAACACATTAATAGGTTGAAGCCTCTATTAATAAATTACATATTAAGAACATCTTTTTAACTAGTCTTTAAAAGTAAGAATTTAAATATACTTTATAAATAAATTTATCAAATGGATTTAATGATCAAGATAGAGTAAAAACCATAATAGATCAAGACACAAATAAAAGAGGCTAATAGTATCAAAATAAAATAGGTGAAAAACTATAATATAAAACATGCTACATAAGAAATCACATTATTATCAAAAAGGATAGGGGAACCAAGATCTTTGACCTATGAAATTATTGAACAAAAAAACTAATATTGTGGACCGATGAAATATATAGTTCACTGTACATAGCTATAAAACTATTCGGGGAATCATCATAGGTGTGGGTTTGGAACCAATCCAATCTAGGTTATTATTATATTGGATCAGGTTGTATTGGTTTAATTCATTTTAGTTTGATTCTTTTTTATTCATTTTGTAGTGGTTTAAATATTTTTATGTGAGCTTAGTGTGAGTAAGAACTATTTAGTTTAATTTGGAACTTTTAGATCCAATTCATCTTTTTTATTTATTTATGAATAAAATATCCTAGTTCAGTTTAGTTTGGGTAAATATGGTTTAGTTTTGTTTGGTCCAGTTTAGTTTAAGTTAATTTTGATTGGTTTATTTTGGTTTGGTTCAATTTATAGTTGTATTGTGGTGTTTAATTCAAGTCTTATTTGGAAAGATTGATTAAATTCAATTTTGTTTGTTTTAATTAAATTCCACTCATTTTGGTTTGGTTCAACTTGATTCCATTTGGTGAAATTAAATTCAACACGAGTTTAGAATGTTTTTTACATGTTGTTATAGTTCATTTCAATTAAGGTTTATTTGTATTGATATTAGTTCGTTTTAATTTTATTCAGTTCTGGTTGGCTTAGGTCTCTTAGGGAAAGTTTGTTCCCTTTTGGTTCAATTTTGATTTAGTATGTTTGATTTGGATTGGGTCAGGAATGGATAGTTAAGTTTATTTATATTTAGGTTCATTATATTCCTATCGGGTTAGTTAGAATTTATAGGTTGAAAAATTAATTTCTATATTAAATGAATCTATTCACATGCTTATATGTTAATATTAATTGGAACTATGTATATGCTAATATAATTTAAATATTAACATGTAAAAATATAAATTATTTATATATTAATATGTAAACTATATTGATATGTAAACTATATTAAAAAATAGAATGTTAGTTCATTAATAAATTTTACAGTTTATATATTCATTTATTTAGTTTACATATTAAAGAAAATATAAATTGTAAACCATTTAATGAACATATTAACCATTTAAAGTCTACTATTTGGAGTTTATAGTTTATATGTAAATTATAAACTCGTTATATTTTAATGACAATTGTTAAATTTTTATAATTTATATGTAAATTTTTATAGTTTTTATATTAATATAGTTTACTCTCAAAAATAAATTCATTCTAGAAATTCACAACCCATATATCTATTCATACGTATTTACAATCTTGGGCACTCATAGTTGGAATTCAGATTATAGGTACACCGGGCGATTTTGGAGACCAGCCCTTGATTTGCGAAATTGAAGAGTGTATCTATTAAAGAAAATCCAACATAATTGATCACCAAAACAACCTACTATATGGACTAAAATCATTTTACTGTAGCTACATAGATTCTGTATGCAAAACTTTAACCAATTTTCTTGAAAAAATGGAGACCTAGAAATATTCCAAGTGAGTGGGAATCAATCTTGGATCAATTTTACACCAAGGGAAAGGATTTATGATCTTATAAACTGTTATTTAGAGTTTCTACCATCATTCAATGGTGCAATAAACACATGATAAAAATTGTAAATAAACTTTGGAAGAGAAACTCATTCTTAAGACTATATGATCAAGGATATAATGGAAATTCAAACATGAGTTTAAGTGATAAATATCTATTATAGGAAGATGGAATTCCAAGAAATCAATTATTAAATGATCAATTTTCAATTCATAACGATCCAAATTAGGTGAATCACATGAACATATTGTGGAGGAGTTGAAAAAAATTATGAAAAGTTGGAAATCAAGGAATTCAAGGGAAAATTAAGGGTGGAAAGTAATGAAAATTTGTTATGAACTGTTTCCCTCAAATATAGAGTATCTAAATTAGAGGGACAAATTGGATGTCTTTGAGGGACCTAGATATCCTTATACATGTTTGAATAATAATAATAACCATTGAAAAAATGATCAAAAAAATCACTTACTAATTTGTGATGGGAGGAGGAATCACTCGAGATGGGATCGCGATGGGAGGAGGGAGTCATGTGCTAGGGTTGTAGATGGGAGGAGGGGAGAGAGGCTGCTGGGAGTCGGGATTAGAGAAGGGGAGAAGGGGTGGAACGAGGGGAGGAGGGGAGTTGTGTGTTAGGGTTGGGAATGGGAGGAGGGGAGTGGGGCTGGGAGTCAGGATGGTAGAAGTGGGGGTCGGGATGGGAGAAGGGGTAGCTCTGGAGAAATAGGGGAAATCGGGCATCCCAATTCCAATGGTTTTAAAAACCCATTAGAATGGGCTAGGCTGTCCCAGTGGTTTTTAACAAACTGTTGGAAAAGCGTTCGGTAAAAAAGCTTATCTCAATGGTTAGGGAAAACCGTTGGGATAGGTCCGTTGGGAATAACCTCATTTCCAATAGTGAGAATATTTTGAGTGTTTTCTCCTTGTAATTGAGAGAGAGTTTATACTTGCATTTACCATAGTGATATCCCTTTATTTGTCTGTTGTTTTTTTCCTCTTTCATTTGGAGGGTTTTTTTAGGTTATATCCGGTGTTCAATTTATTTTTGTATTTTTACACTTTGTTTTTATCTCGTAATTATCGTTGTACCGAAGAACCAATTATTTTTGATCCTAACAATATATACATTGTATAGGTATATAAATATTCATACATTTTTATTTTAAATAAAATGGATGTTATTTTTTATTTAGATATGGTTTATATATTTAGAAAGATATTTTATATGTAAATATGTTTACATATTTATTTATAAAATTATATTTTTATGTGTAAATATATACATGTGTATATATTTAATTCTAAATAACAATACAATATGGAAAATGATAAAATTTTAACATCATAATATCCATATGAGTGTAATCTTTAAGAATAAATTAAGTCTCAACCAAAAAAAGATAAGAAAACTCGCTTAAATGATGATGAAATTCCATCAAATGTTAAAAAATGGAGTATCCTGATAAAAAACTCGGTTTTAGATGTCTTTTGAGACTTTTTTTACCCTAAAAAAATGATGACCAAAGTTTTATCTGGTCACCATGATGTAGATCTTTTCACAGACTTCGATTTGATATGTGATAGAGTTCAAATGGATACTCAGATCAAAAGTTATAATTGTTTGAAGTTCGAGGCTTGTTTTCAACTTATTTAAGATTGTTTATTAATTTATTGAATCTTTATATCTTCAAATTGTTATTAAATGATTATTACTCAATAATAATTAACAAAGTTTTAATTAATACTATTTTTAATTATTTTATAAACTATTTTCCACTAAATATATTATATATTAAATGTGATTACATATTTTGTATTATATAAATCATGTTTTATAAAATATATTATATTTAAATAATTATAAATATATTTATATATTAATATATGATTTTTAATGATATATAATTTATTTTTATAAAATATATCTTTTATCACCGCTAAAAGTAAACTGTTTTAGCGCTGATAGATGAGGTATATTTATCATCGTTAATAAACAGTTAATTTTATCAGTGTTTTTTTAGCGTTGATAAAATCACTTTTTATCAACGTTTTTTATTTTTTTTTTTATTTTTTTGAAAAAGATGGATTCATTAATGATGAAGATTAGCAGACGTACAAATGCGAAGCCATGAAGGGAAGTGGTCCAGCCAGAGCTGGTTGCCATCAAAGGGGCCAGAGGCTGCCAGCTGATGGGCAGTATTGTTTCCTTCCCTTTTGATGAAGGAGAAGGTGCAACATGCAAAGTCGTAACGGAGGGAAAGGATTCTCCTGATGAGGGAGCCAAAAGACTGGAGTCCGCCTTCATTTTTGTTGATAGCATTAATAATGGTGAGGCAGTCTGATTTGAGGTTGATATAATCCCATCCACGATCTTTTGCGAGCATCATACCAGCGAGGATAGATGAAGCCTCGACAATCACAGGCTCCCAAAAAACATGGTGTGATTCATGTCTGGCTGCAATGATTTGACCCTGATGATCCCGAGCCAGAAGGCCGATGGAAATGGGTCCATTTGTGGGGAGAGACGCATCCACATTAATCTTCAGAAAACCTTCCATCGGCAGGCACCATTGGGATGGAAAGGAAGGGCCTCCAAAGGTCTTTTGTTGTCCATTGTGATGTTGCCAGCCCTCAGTCCATGATGAGGCCCGGTCAACCCAGAAATCGGGTGGTTTGAAGTCGTTGTTGAAAACTGCATCGTTGCGACGGACCCAAATAATCCAGGCCAAGGTACAAAGCGAGCTCACTTTCCTTGATGAGAGAGTGGAGCACCATTGCGTCAAGAAAGAGGGGAGGTCAGAGGCCATGGACAGAAAAGCATCAGAATTAGAGTCCCATTTATTCCAAATTTTCTTAGCCCCTAGGCAATGAATGATGGCATGAAAGGGGGATTCTGGGACGTTTAGGCAGAAGGGGCAGCAATCGTCACTGGAAATATGTCGGAACACAAGAAGGCTCATTGTGGGGAGGGTGCTCGTGCATACCTACCACCAGAAGTGACAAATCTTGGGGGGGGACGTTAAGTTTCCAAAGCGATTCCCAAGGCCCCCCGTCTAGGTCCGCTGATTGAGAGCCAATGGCAAGCCGATAGCCGGACTTTACCGTGTACTCTCCCGAGGGTTCATTGGTCTAGAAGAGATGGTCGAGGCCTGCGTCTGGGACCCAGGGGGTACTCAGGATAATTCTTTTGTCACATTCATTGAACCAAGCGTTGATCATTTCCAAACACCACCCTGATCCCTGAACAGAGAAGAGGCACCTAATTGTGGAATCCTCAAAACCTAGTTGGGCAGGGGAGGATGCCCGCTGACCGTCCTTATCAATCAGCCAGAGATCGGTCCAGATGTTAACGGTTGATCCATTTCCAATCCTCTAGCCCATCCCTTTTTCAAGGAGACAACGGGCACCCCAAATACTTCTCCAAAGGAAACTGGGACGGGGACCTAGAGAGGATTCACAGAATTCCTGATGGGGAAAGTATTTAGCTCGGAGAACCCGCACACAGAGAGAAGATGGACGGTTAATAAGGCGCCAACCTTGCTTCGCCAGAAGTGCGTCATTGAAGTGAAGGAGGTTTAGAAATCCCAATCCTCCCTCTGATTTGGGGGAGCATAGTTTCTCCCATGACATCTAGTGGGTACGATTCCTTCCATCATGCTTTCCCCACCAGAAGTTGGTTGTGCGTGCATGGATATGGTTGACCACAGTAGATGGGATCTTAAAAATAGACATGAGATAGCTGGGGATAGACTGGAGGGTGATTTTAATGAGTGTCTCCTTACCGGCCTTGGAAATACTTTTAGGGGTCCATCCTTGAATTTTTTTCTCGATCCTATCCAGTAAGGATGCAAAGATTTATTTTTTGGAGCGGCCAATCACCGTGGGTAGCCCGAGATACTTCTGGTGTTTCTCGACCATAAGAATTCCTGCAGTTTCACAGAGTTCTTCTTTCTTGGATGGAGTCACCCCTGCGCTGAAAGAGATTTTCGACTTTCCGTGGTTGATTGACTGTCCAGATGCCCTCTCGTACTGATGGATCACATGACTGATCGTTCGGCATTCATTATTGGTTGCTCTGGAGAAAAGAAGGTAGTCGTCGGCAAAGAAAAGATGTGAAACCGGTGGGCTTCCATGGCACACCCTTGCCCCATGGATAGTATTAGAGGATGCCGCCCTGGAAACAAGGTTAGAAAAAACATCAGCCACCAGGATAAAGAAGAAAGGGGAGAGAGGATCTCCCTGGTGAAGGCCTCGGGTTGGGGCGAAGCCTCGGGTGAACGCCCCATTGACTTTGATTTGGAAGGAGACGGACATGACACAGTGCATGACCATATTTGTCCATCTAGGACAGAATCCCATTTTCAGCATCACGACTTTGAGGAAATTCCATTTCACTCTATCATAGGCCTTGTTCATATCAAGCTTCCAGGCCATGATACCTCTTTTCACGGTGGAGCGTGTTTTCATAGAATGGAACACTTCATGGGCCACAATTGTATTATCCGTGATCAGCCTCTTTGCCACGAAGGCGCTCTGGTTTTCAGAGATGATGTCGGGTAACCAAATTCGTAGTCGATTAACTAAGATCTTTGAAAAGATCTTATAGGAGACATTGCAAAGGTTAATCGGTCTAAAATCTGTGATCGCAAGAGGCTTTTTAATTTTGGGAATGAGGACGATGATAGTTTCATTGATGTTGGAGATACTTTTTTTCCCAGCTCAGATATTCTTCATCAGATTGCAGATTTTGGGACCAATAATGTGCCAATATTGTTTAAAGAAAAGGGCGTGGAAGCCGTCTGGGCCCGGGGCCTTAGTAGGATGAATCTGCTTCAGGGCCAGACGTATCTCTTCATCCGTCACATCTTTGGAAAGCTCCCAATTGATCTCGTCGGTGATCACAGGTCTGATACAGTCCTCCACTTCAGATGAAATGTAAGGAGTTCCAGCAGTGAAGAGGTTTTGAAAGAAACAAACCAAGGCTTCTTGGATTCCTTCGGTGTCAGAGACTTTGCAACCATCAGGTTGCGCTATGCAAGGAATAAAATTTTTTCACCGCCTATCTGATGCTTTTTGGTGAAAGTATCGGGTATTGGTGTCCCCTTCTTTAATGTGGGTGTCTCGCGCCCGCATTGCCCAGAAGCTTTCCTTAACGCGCAGGGCGACATCCATTTCTCGTTGAGTGGCGCCAATCTTAGAGAGATTGAGATTGGATGGGGGTAGACTAAGGAGGTAATGCAGTTTTCTTTCAAGGAAATCACAGTGCCTATCAGGGTGGCGGAACTTCTTATTGCTCCAAGATCTCAGATTGGATGCGACCTGCTGGAGGTTGGATCTCATGTCTGCGTGGGTACTCTTCCAGCTTGATTTGATAAGATCTTCACATTCCTGGTCTTTTGGCCAGAAGCTTTCAAATCTGAAGGGGTTGTTGCCACGCCTGTAGCGTTCGCCATGAGTGCAGTCAATAACAATTGGGCAGTGGTCCGAACAGTTGAGCGACAGGTGATCGATGTGGAACATGTTGAAGAGAGTAGTCCAATCTGACGAGCCCAAAAATCTCTCGAGTCGCTCAGCGATGTGAGTACCATCCGTAGAACCCCGATACCATGTGAACGGATTACCCTTGTAACCCAGATCGACCAGGTCTGATCTAGAGACCGCGTCCTTAAAATTTGACATCGACGCAGCTGGTCGAACGGCACTGCCTCTTTTTTCTTTATTAAACATGATCTCATTGAAGTCCCCTCCGAAGAGGATAGGGCCCGGAAGCTCATGATGAAGCTTGCAAAGAAGATCCCATGATTTCCACTTCTCGTTCTGGGACGGCCAACCGTAGAATCCCACAAAGGTCCAAGGTGTGGTGTGGTCCGTAAGAATTCTCACAGCCACATGGTTCGAGGAGAAGGACACGATCTTGGCGTCGACAGAATCCTTCCACAGGAGACAGAGTCCCCCGGAATGTCCCTGTCGGGGGACCGGGAGGCAGCCTTTGAAGCCGCATTTTAGAGCAATGTTAGCAGTGTCCTTGTTTTTCAGTATGGTTTCGGACAGGAAAACCATATCGGGGTGACTTTGGGCGCAATTGCGCTGGAGCATACGAACCGTTCGTGGGTTGCCAAGCCCACGGCAGTTCCAGCATAAGACAATCATTGTTTTGGGCAGGGCTGGGACTTACCCGCCTTCGCCTTTGAATCCTTCGGGCTTGTATTTTCACCCGTCATTTTCCATCTTTTTGGGGCAGTCCCCACTGGCTGACATGTTTCAACTTGTCGTTTCAGTTCCCCAGGTTTTGGGTTTCCTGGTTTACCGTCTCTTTCCCCCTGTTGCGCCCTTTTCCACGTCCGACGTGTGGTTGGGCCTGGTGGAGGGGTTCCTGTCATACCACAGTCACCTTGCGCATGGATACCTGTCATGGACAAATCAAGATCAGGATCGGGATCTGGTGGTTCGAACTGCAACTGTTTTGGTAGTGAGCTTTGTTCTGGAGGGTCATTTGGTTTAGACACAGTCACAGTACATGTTGAGACATTGTCCTTCATGGGGGTAGAAAACCCAGCAGTTTTCCGTTGGGTGGTTAGACAATCTTCCGTGAACACTGGTGGTCCGAGCATAATGGCTTTAACATGTTCTGTTTCTGTTCGCCTTGTGTGGGCCATCATGAGATTATTGCGATCCTTCTGTTTTTCCTTCTCTGGAATAAAGGCTTGTGTAGTCGTTTTGGCTCGGAGCCATGGGCCATATTGAAGGATGATATTACCTGACTCATTCACTTGCTCTGAGGGGCACGCTCTTTCCAGATGACCGAGACGTCCACAAAAGAAACAGAAGATTGGGAGTTTCTCGAACTCGAAGGATATCCAGGTGTTGGCGTCGTCGATTTTAAAAAACATGTCCCTCATCAGCGGCTCTGAAACTTCAATCCAAGCTTTAATCCGAACCTCGGGTCCCCATTGGATTGGGTCTGAGCAGTCCCACTTGAGAAAATGGCCAATACAATCCCCAATTTCTCTCATGACCCGTTCTGTTCGCCCGTGAAAAGGAATTCCTTTGATGCGTATCCAGAAGGGTGATCGTGTGAGATTGATGTGCTGGATGTTGTCCCCCCCCCCCTTTGAATTCTTCCATTAGGAGGAGTTGATTATCAAAGGACCACGGCATACATCTGAGGACTTTATCTCTCTCTCTCTCATTGAAGAACTCAAAGACTATGCGATTGTTCCCCGCTTCCCGAATTGCAACTCCGGCTTCCAGTTTCCAAAGATTTTGGAGGGTGTTTTTTAGTGCCCCTGGTTGACTGAGATATTTTCCACAAACTTTCCGACAACCAAGAGTCATGCGTTTTGCCAGTAGCGAATCTTCGTTTCTCCGTGCCTCGATCAACGCTTTTTCTCTGTCTGTCAGGGACAACCTCTGTCATTGGCTCACCAGATCTGCATCCATCGTTCTGGTTTTCTCGACAAAACCCACCCACGCTCACGGGAATTCACACCCAGGAACCACGGCCCAGCCAAAAACTTCGGATCCCGGCCACAACCTCCGCAACCAACACTGCGCGGACAAATCTCCCACTCCTCTGCCTCTTCCACGACCCGCACTGCGCGGTCGCAGCCAATGTGAAGGGGATCAAAACGCGGACAAGCGCCTCCACACCAACACTACTCGGCCAACGCGAAGGGATCCAAATCGCGAAGGGAACCAAATCGTGAAGGGAACCAAATTGCGAAGGAGCCCAAATCGCGAAGGAGTCCAAATCGCGGCAGGGAACCAAATCGCGGTCTGGAGCCAGCGCGAAGGGAACCAAAACGCGGTCACCCACACTGCGCGGTCCAGCGCATCCACACCACAACCTCCTTTCGCGAAGCAAACCACCAACGCGAAGCACTCCTCTTGCGCGGTCGCTTCTTCGCGAAGGAGCATCGGGGTACCGCCCCTATGCGGCTGCTTCTTCGCGGTCTTCAATCGCAGCAGGGTCTTCGCACCTCAAATCCAATCGCGGGTGAATCTTCGCGACCCTACACCGCGGCTGAGTCGTCACTCGCCGCTCCTGTGCAACGCTGAAGGGCATCAATCTCAGATCCATGGCCTTCGCGAACCAGGGTTCCGTCGCGACGCCCACCGGTCGGGGGTTCAGCCTTCGTTCTTCTCGAAAAGGGTGAGATCAAACGCGGCCAGGGTCGTCAGAAGCCAATTTTCCTCAACTCCGGCGAACCCCTTTGCAAAAAAAAAACCGCAGATACAACAGAAAAAGGTTTCGAGATCTGGATTCCACAAACGCCACGGATCAGCTGGCTAAAGCCGGCAGACGGGGGTCGCTGAGGGCGAAGTGACCGCCAGCCAACAGAGGAGACAAACCCGCCTGCAAACCGATGGGTTTCTAGGCCTTTCAGCCGCCGCCGTAAGCCGAACGAGGAAGGGGGAACTCGAACCCTAGGAAAACTTAGGAGGAAACGCTCTCACGCAGGAGAGACTAATGGGTTTCTATGAACGTTTTTTATTAACGTTGGTAAAATGTAGCATTGGATAAAGCCAAATCTGTGGTACTGGGAGTCCTTGATGGTGTTTTTAGTTATACTGTTTGGTTACTTTAATACTAATACTAGTAATTCCAACTAAAATATTTGTATTTTGTATATTGATTAAAATTTTATCATATATATATATATATATATATATATATATATATATATATATATATATATATAACAAAACAAAATTAAAATATAATATAATTCTTTAAAAAAAATACCATAAGCGTTAAATATGGTTTCACGCTTTTGGTTTAGCATGAACACTAAAAGGGCGAAACCATTTCATGCTTTTAAGGTCCCTCGATTTGGGTAAAAACGTGAAATGGTTTCACGGTTTTGTGATAAATAAACTGAAACTAGACCAAAAAATGCTTGTGGGTCTAATCCCACGTCGGAAATGAGATTGAAATCCTCAAGGCCACTTCTTTATAAACAAGTTTCTTGAAAATTATTATTTTTCATAAAAATATATAAAAAATTAAACACTTTTTAAAAATATTCAAATATATATTTTAGCAAAATATTATACACACATAAATATAGAAACAAAAAAAAACAAAAAAAGAAGTAAAATAAATATTTAAAAACCCAACAAATAAATGGATTATGGGATCATTCTAATCCATTCTAAAATTTATCCTCTCAAATCTTTCATTCCTAAGAACAGTACAATGGATAAATCTGAAATTATTCCATCCACGAATAAGGATAAGTCATCATCATTCCCGTTTTAGAATATTTTTTTGCATTGCCAAATCCGTCCATTAAAAAACGAATTATTTGACATTATAGACAATTTGGGAAACTTTATTCTTAATTTCACAGCCTATCCTGTTTAGCCAAAATTAATTAAATAGCTACGAGGCAAAGCAGTGGGGGCCATAGCCACTTGACCAAGTAAGAGAATAAAAAAAGTAATAATGAAAACAAGAATAAATTTCATGTTGAAATTTCAAAAAGACAATTTTATCAATAAATCTAAATTTTGATGTGTCATTTTTTATTTAAAGGGAAGTCTTTTTTTTTTCCAAAACAAAAGTGATTTCAACCATTTTTGTGCCAAAAACGCCCTTAGCGGAGGTTTATACAGAACATATGTTTTGTGTCTTAGTTTTTTTATTTGATGTTTTTATTTTCCCTCAATTTATCTTTTTTGTTATTGTCAATAGTTTATTTTTCATTTAGAGTTTTGAAATATTTTTTTAATATATGATATAGGGTTTTTTGGGAAAAAAACACATGTTTTATCTTTAAAGAACTTAGAACATGTATGTTTATATGTCACTAGTAAAAAAAATATAACGTCGTGTATTTTATTATCAACATGGAAAATTATGAAATTTTGATTTTCAGGTTGATTATAATATTCCTGATGTAAAAAATTGGTCCTTACGTCATTTACAAGTGTAACCGATGTTAAAAAACCTTAAAAAAAAATTAACCTTGTTTTCATTGGGTAATAAACCAGTTTCTCCTTTCATCCATTCATCGCCTTCATTGCACTTCTACGATCCTAACCCCCAAACCTCTCATTTGAGAAACCATCCCCAACCTCGGTCGTCCCTTCTTCGCCACTACACTAACATCTGATCTCCCCTTCTACTTACTGTAAGATACTTTATACCAAACCAGTGGCATAGTTCTCGGTTTTTTATAGAATTTTTTTAAATATGATGACATGTGAAAGGTTCTAATTCAATGCCCATTTTGGTTTAAAATTATTTATTCTTGACAATTTTGAGATGTGTTTGGGCGGTGTTGTGGCTCAAAAGCGGTTCAGAGAGTGATACCTGAGCACTCACCGTTAAAGATGCAACATGAGGGCAGAGTGTCACGAACCAACTAAAGCCACCCTTGAACTAGGCACGCAAGCCCATCCATGGTAAGCCCCGAAGGAAGTTCGCGATGTTGGGCGCCTTCCTGGTTGGCGCACCGCGTAACGCCTCCTCAAATGGTGCTCATACGGTTTCTCTTTTAATGTGGTGTTTTTAATGCGGGCCAAAACCACGTGAATTAATTCACGCAGTAACACTCTTTTGACGCAACGACATTATTTGACGCTGATTCTTTTTCCTATATAAGGAGGCAGAGGCAAGACATTTCAACATCACCGGCAACGACAACAACACCGAGTGTAAATCTCATTTGGTGATCGCCTTTCTTCGACGATCATCTTTACTGCTCTCCATCTTTTGATCCACACTTTTATTTTTGAGTATTACTTTTGAGATCCCTTCCATTTTGGGGAGTCTCTACCGTGTACCTCTTGATTTTAGTGGATCTCTCTTTCTGGACTAGGTCCCGTGGTTTTTCCCTTTCGGGGTTTCCACGTAAAAATTTCCGGCGTCAACTTTATTTTCTGCACATTTAATTTTGGGTCGCTGTGCATCGATTTTATTTGGGGGGGAAATATTTTATTTCCGTTGCGCGTTCGCTTTTCAATTGTTTGCGCATTCGTCGCTTTCCCATCTTTCCCAACATCTGGTATCAGAGGGTTTGATTCTTTTTTTTTTATATTTATTATGTAGGCCAATTATAGTCGGATGATTTGTTGAATGGTACAAACTACCATATGTGACAACTTAAAATAAAGGATATGCTTTTTGTAAAGCGAATGCATCTTCCAGTGTTTAGTACTCAGAAGCTAGAGAGGATGTCAGACGAAGAATGAGCGTTCGAGCATGAGATGGTTTGTGACTTCATTCGTCAATGGTTCGAAGACAACGTGATAAACCACATTGTCAACATCTCTCACGCCAGAACTTTGTAGGAGAAGCTTGAGACGACCTACGCTTCCAAGACGAGAAACAATAAACTGTTTCTTCTCAAGCAAATGATGAACTTGAAATACAAAGAAGGTACGTCTATTTCTGATTATTTAAGTGAATATCAAGGATGTTTTGATCAGTTGTCTGGCATGAGTATCAATTTTGAAGATGAGGTTTTAGATCTTTTGCTACTTAACACTTTACCCGATTCATGAGAGAATTTACGTGTTACTCTAACCGGTTCTGCTCCTAATGGTGTTGTGACATTTAGTTTTGTCAAGTCTGCTATTTTAAATGAAGAAGTCAGGAGGCGAACTCAAGAGAAATCTTCTTCAGAGCTTTTAGTCAAAGAGAACAGGGGGAGAAGCCAGGACCGGGGGCAGAGCAGTCGAGGTAAGAGCAGTGGCAGAAGCAAATCCAGACTGAAGCAGAGAGATTTCGAATGTCATCATTGTGGTACGAAGGGGCATGTTAAGAAATTTTGTTATCAGCTGAAAAGAGAGAACAAATTGAAGGAAAATCATCAGAAGAAAAATGGTGATGGAGATGATCATGTCACCGCTGCTACAGGGGGTGATCTTGTTATTGTTTATGACTCCATTAACATTGCTTCTGATGATTCTTGCTGGGTTGTTGACAGTGGTGCATGTTTTCACGTGACATCGAAGAAGGAGTTCTTTACATCTTACAACCCAGGTAATTTTGGGATTTTTAAGATGGGAAATGATGGTCATGCTGACGTTGTAGGCATCAGGACTGTTTGTTTAAAGACCAGTATAAGAAGTAAGCTGATTTTGAAGAATGTTCGACATGCACCCGAGGTTCGCTTGAATCTCATTTCTACCAGCGTTCTTGATGATGAAGGGTTTATCAGTACTTTTGGTGATTGTCAATGGAAGCTTTCCAAAGACTCTTTGATTGTGGCTCGAGGGAAGAAGCAACCAGGTTTGTACTGGACTAGAGCTTCTATTTCTTATGATACTGCTTGCGTTGTTGAATGCAATGTTTCGTCCAAATTGTGGCATAAAAGGCTCAATCACATCAGTGAGAAAGGTCTTGGTTGTTTGGCCAAGGAAAATCTTCTTCCAGATTTGAAGAGTGTCAAATTGGACATATGTGATCATTGCATGACTGGAAAACAGAGCAGAGTGAGTTTCAACAATCATCCTCCACACAGGAATTCACAGGTACTTGAATTGGTACATTCTGACATTTGTGGTCCTTTGAAATCTAAGACCTTCAGTGACAGTATTTATTTTGTTATATTTATTGATGACTACTCATGAAAGCTCTGGGTTTATGTTTTGAATGCCAAAAGTCAGGTGCTCAGTGTTTTTAAGCAATTTCATGTTTCTGTTGAGAGAGAATCAGATAAGAAATTGAAATGTATTCACACTGACAATGAAGGAGAGTATTGTGGTCCTTTTGATCAGTATTGCAGGCAAGAAGGTATTCGACATCAAAAGACGCTGCCCAAGACACCTCAGCTGAATGGTGTAGCTGAGAGGATGAACAAGACTTTGCTGGATAGAGTTCGTTGTTTGCTTTCAGAAGCAAAGTTGCCTGGACACTTTTGGGGTGAGGCTTTACTTACTGCTGCTTATATTATCAATTTATCACCTGCGGTTGCTTTGCAGACAGACACTCCCGACAAATTTTGGTATGACAAAGAGATCAGGTACGATCACTTGCGTGTTTTTGGTTGCAAGACTATTGTTCATGTTCCTAGAGATGAGAGATCCAAGCTGGATGGTAAGACACACCAATGTATTTTTACTGGCTATGGACACGATGAGTTTGGGTACAGGTTCTATGATCTTATTTTGAAGAAACATGTCAGAAGCCGCGATGCGGTGTTTAAAGAGGACCAGACTATTGCAGACATTGATAAGAGAGAAAAAGTTGCTATTCAATCTTCTGATGGTTTTGTCAGTCTTGAGCCAGGTTCTAATTCACATTTACCTCATATTGTTGATTTTGATGATCATGTTGATGTACATAATGATGCTCAAGGTGAATAGGTTGGAGTTGATGTTTCCGATGCACCTTTTGTTTCTGATGATCCGGTTCCAGGAGTTATTAATGAACCCGTAGTTCCACTCCAGAGGTCATCTCGGCATCGCACCGCTTCCACTCGATATTCACCAGATGAGTATATGCTCCTCGCTGAAGGGGGAGAACCAGAATCGTTTGATGAGGCAATGGAGAGTGAACAGAAGGACGGATGAGTTTCGACAATGGATGACGAGATGACATCATTACACGACAACCACACTTTTGAGCTGGTGAAGTTACCGACAGGGAAGAGAGCTTTGCAAAATCGATGGATTTATCGGATTAAAAATAAATAATCTAGTTCCCTTCCATGATACAAGGCAAGGTTAGTTGTCAAAGGATTCCATCAGAAGAAAGGTATTTATTTTGATGAGATTTTCTCACTTGTTGTCAAAATGTCTTCCATTCGGGTCGTTCTTGGTTTGGCTGTTAGTTTAGATCTGCAGATTGAGCAGATGGATGTGAAGACAACTTTCCTCCATGGATATTTAGAGAAGGAGATTTATATGGAGCAGCCATAGGGTTTTGTTGAAACAGGTAAAGAAAATCACGTCTGCAGGTTGAAGAAGAGTTTGTACGGTTTGAAGCAATTTTCGAGGCAGTGGTATAAGAAGTTTGAATCTGTCATTTCTCATCAGGGTTTCAGGAAGACATCTTCTGATCATTGTGTTTTTGTTCAGAGATAAACTGATGATGATTTTATTATACTGTTGCTTTATGTTGATGATATGCTCATTTTTGGCCATGATACTTCTAGAATTGACAGATTAAAGAAGGATCTTTGTCAGTCTTTTGCGATGAAAGACTTGGGGCCAACACGACAGATTCTTGGCATGATGATCTCCTATGACAGGAAGGCCAAGAAGTTGTGGTTATCTCAGGAGAGATATATTGAGAAGGTTCTTCAGCGATTTTCTATGGATAGAGCGAAAGTGGTTAGTACTCCTCTTGCTTTACATTTTAAGCTCAGTATCAGTCAGTCACCTTCTACTAATGAAAAGAGAGAGGAGATTCAACACATACCTTATTCATCTACGATTGGCTGTTTGATGTATGCAATGGTATGCACTAGACCTGATATAGCTCATGCAGTTGGTATGGTCAGTCGTTTTCTATCAAATCCAGGTAGAGAACATTGGAGAGCAGTGAAGTACATTTTTCGTTATCTTCGTGGTACATCTGATCTGAGATTGTGTTTTGGCAAAGGGGAACCTATGCTTTGTGGCTTTATAGATTCAGATATGGTAGGAGATATCGATTCGAGGAAGTCTACTTCGGGCTATTTGATCACTTTTGCAGGGGGAGCTATATCTTGGCATTCTATATTACAGAGATGTGTTGCTTTATCTACCACAAAGTCAGAGTTTATTGCAGCTACCGAGGCATGCAAAGAATTGTTGTGGATGAAAATGTTTATTTTGAGAGCTCAATTTAAATCAGGACATGTATGTTTTATTTTGTGATAGTCAGATTGATATTTGTTTGGGAAAGAATTCCACTTTTCATGGCAGGTCGAAACATATCGATGTTTGATATCATTGGATCCGCAACGTCCTTGATTCAAGACAATTAGAGATTGAGAAGATCCACACTGATGACAACGGGTCAGACATGTTGACCAAGAGTTTACCCAGAGGAAAATTTGAGACTTGCCGTCAGATTGCAGGGTTGGTGGTGATCCCCACTTGAGTCGGATGGGGAGTTTGTTGGGCGCCTTCCTGGTTGGCGTACCGCGTAACGCCTCCTCAAATGGTGCCCATGTGGTTTCTCTTTTAATGTGGTGTTTTTAATGCGGGCCAAGACCGTGTGAATTAATTCACACGGTGACACTCTTTTGACGTGGCGACATTATTTGACACTGATTCTTTTTCCTATATAAGGAGGCAGAGACAAGACATTTCAACATCACTGGAAGCAACAACAACACCGAGAGAAAATCCCATTTGGTGATCGCCTTTCTTCGACGATCATCTTTACTACTCTCCATCTTTTGATCCACACTTTTATTCTTGAGTATTACTTTTGAGATCCCTTCCATTTTGGGGAGTCTCCACCGTGTACCTCTTGATTTTAGTGGATCCGTCTTTCTGGACTAGGTCTCGTGGTTTTTCCCTTCGGGTTTTCCATGTAAAAAATTCTGGTGTCAAATTTATTTTCTGCACATTTAATTTCGGGTCGTTGTGCATCCGTTTTATTTGGGGGGGAAAGATTTTATTTCCGTTGCATGTTTTCTTTTCAATTGTTTGCGCATTCGTCACTTTCCCATCTTTCCCAACACGCGATCCCTATGCATTGACAACAAGTGTACGAGCATCAAGAACATACATTGGTTCCCAATAAAACCACTAAAGGATCCAAACTGAGGACCCGACATAACCTTACCAAACCTTGGGAAATCATGCTCTCAAATATATGGAACAAAGACAATAAATAAATAGCCAGAAAAAACCTAAACACTATCACAGATCGGGGTAAGGGAAACACCTGCTTTTATCAGCGCTAAGCAGAAAATGCTGATAAAAGTCTCACCTTTATCAGCACTAGCTAAAAGCACCGATAAATTTCACATTTATCAATGCTAAAGAAATCACTAATAAATGATAGTTTTACCAACACTATTCTTAAAAAAGTGGGTACAACAGCGAAATCGGCACACGACGTAATAAAGAAAATGCAGATAAACTGCTCGCCCAACACAACGTTGTTCTTAGCACTTATAAAAGTTTTTAATAAAAAATATTATTAATATATATAAAATTATTATATTTATATTAAAAAATAATATATATTTATATACATTAATTAAAAAACACATGTTTATAATTAATATAAATATGATATATTAATATTTATTTTTTAATAATTCAAATATATATATATATATATAATGTTTTAAAAAAAGTGTTTATAAAATTATTAATAAATAAATATATATCTAAATAATTATAAATTTATAATATTTTTTTAAATAATAAATATATTTATTATATTTATAATTATATATAAGTACTTTTTAAATATATTTATTTATAATTATATATATATATATATATTTAAATAAATATATGTCTCCAGTTAATTTGATATATATATATATATCTCATGAGATAGTGATGATATTCATGGACATGATTGTCATTATTTATGTTCATATATTGATGTGTGAGTATAATTGACGTTATATGATCATAAGTTTATTTATGGACATGATTGTAGGTTGCTATGTTCCAAATGTTAAGATTACCTATATTTTGATGACACATGCATATGTTATGTATTCATCCTAAATGTTCATTTATATATTGACACCATTATTAGTTATGCTTTCCATATATGCGATGACTCATTTTTTTATATATGATCTACAGTTTACTAGGTATATGATTCATTCATGCTATACCAATGGTGATTTATGGTCAGGACGGGCCGACAATGTGCTGGTGACGATGATGTCAGGACAATGCAAGTGGTAGGAGGATGACCTTCAATAGCAGCAAGAACACACAAATCAGGTATTGGGCCTTTGAGCTTTGGCCCTACAGGCTTTCTAAACAAGGGACCGCAAGTCATGTATTAAGCCTTTGAGCCATGTAATGGGTTTCACATCTACTCAGCCTTCAGGGTATTAATATAAAAATAAACAAGGCTTGATGGGTGGGTTATCTCCTTGTGGGTGGGGGGGGGGGGGGGCTATGGCTTGCCTTTACGGCTTGCGTGTGAGGTGTGTGTGTTTGATGTAATTGTACCCTAAAGCATCTAATATATATATATATATATATATATATATATTTAAATAATTATAAAATTATAATAAATATATTAATTATATATAATTATAAAATTATAAATATAATAAATATAATAAATATAATAAATATATTTATTATAATTTTATAATTATTTAAATGGAAGATGGTTGCTCGAGAGTTTCTCTCCCTACGACTCGATGGGGAATAAGGTTTTGCAGCTGCACGATTCTGTTTGGGGTTCCGATGGCGGAACAATTCCTGGTTTATGGGTGCTTCGAATCTCATAGGCACTCTACGCTCGGTTCATAATGTCAAAAATCGGCTTGCGGTGAAGTTGATTCAACTGATTCGCGCCCAGATGTCCACGGAAGTGGTTTCTCTCTCTACAAAGATGATGCTACTGATATGATCCGTCACAAAGGGAAATTTGAGCATGTCAAGCCCAATCATGATGTAATCTCAGAACGATTGCAACTCGATAGACATTCTATTATAGATAGCATTCTTTTACCAAAAGGCTCCAAGGCATGGACTATGAGTGATCTGGTAGTTAGGTTGACATAGGTTTGGGGCTTCAGTAATTGGAAGTGCGTTTCTATGGGTAATTTTTTTTTCACATCCTATTTTCCTCAGAGGATCTCAAAATGATGGCGTGGGGACTTGGGCCAGTCTCCCTCAAGCCAAGTGTCATGCACATTCATGAGTGGGATTGAAGCTTCAATCCCATGGAGATAAGCAACTCTTCTGTGCAAGTGTGAGTCAAGGTGTTTGGTATAAATTGGATCTTGTGCCATCCAAATATCCTTTATGACATTGCATTAGTTATTGGAGTTCCCATTAATCTGGACAAAGAGACTGAAACGGTCAGATTCGGGCACTACGCCCATTTTTTGGTAGAGGTGGACCTATGTTCCACTCTGGTTGACACAATCTTCCTTTCTACAAACAATGAAGAGCTTACTCTGAAAATTGAATATGAGAAGATTTCACGCTTTTGTATGGACTGCAGGGTGATCGGTAATGAGTCCTCAAGCTACAAGAGAGCTCTTGTTTGCACCTGTTGTTTAGCTCGCAGACATGAGGAATAAACATACAATAAGAGGTCCAGGAATGGTAAACTTAGCCATACTATGGATGATGAGCATAATAAGATGGTTAAAAATTTTAATGGGAGGGAGAAGGTGCATGTGCGTGCTTCACCCCTGGCTGGCTTGGACATAGGAGCTATAGATGGGCCATACGACTTGGTATCACCTTAGTAGGGGGTGTTAGAAATGGGTGATAAGAAGAAATACCCTGCCTTTGATACAATTAATTTTCCAGATGTCTGTGTGAAAGCTGTGGTTAATAATGATGTCCATGTTTCCGCCTTGACTCTGTCCAAGAGAACTTGGACATACATTGTTGCAGAGGAGTAGAAGAATAATGACTTGGAATTTGAAACCACCATTCAATAGGAAGTGGGTAGAGAGATTCTAGAGGAGAAATTCCTGCATTCCTCTAGAAAGGGAAAACCTAGGATGACAGTGGTCTCCTCCGGTCTAGACATGAAGGCAACAACGGGTAATGCTGGTCTTTCCCGTATTACTCAAGCAGTGCATGCTAGTTCATCTAAGGAAGGCAAAAAAATAATCTTCATCCAAGTCAGTGGATGAAGATAATTTTCAATTGGTTTCATATAAAAAGTACAGATCACCTTTTATTCAGGGATAAACCCCTCCTATTGGTATAAACACAGAGCATCAAGTCCAATCAGAACCTTCTCCTTATAAGCAGGCTGTCATTGACCTGTCAGTTGGGGAGCTTTCCAATCTGGATGAGGTACAGACAATGGGACAGGATGAAGGAATGTGAGAAAAGGCTCCAACCCATGTATAAGACATGCATCCAAGCTTTCTTTTACAGGATCTTCCTTTGTAGGTAACCAATTCCTTTGATCCAAATAAGCCTTCTACTGGATTTGGTGTAGGGATGGACACCGGTGGTGAACCATCTGCTGCCACTAATGACCTGCATGGTAAGGAGGTTTTTTTGAAGGATAAATTGGGTGTTGAGAGTGAAGAATCTAAAGGAATATGACATCAAAAATCTTGGAGATGGGGTATAAATCCAAAAGAACATGGTCGAGGATGTGGCCAAAATGACTGGGTTGCACCATGAGAGTGTAGTAGAAGTGTGTCCATGGGGTCTAAGAGATAGCTCACTCTAGAGTGGGAACATATCAGGGAGAAGTACTGTAACAACCCAGGTAAATAAATAATATGACATTTTTATATTTATCCATATTTGTGAATAAAATATTAATATTACTTTAAAGGGGATGCTATGTTCGATGGCGTACCCAACACGCAACAACGAGTTTCTTGGGAATCTTACGTTGCACTCTAATAATAAAATAATATTATTTTAAATAGTAGTTAACGCCTAGCCGTTGTAATGGAGGGAATGAACAGAACTAACTACAAAATGATTATATATGTTTGTAAAATATTTTTACTTTTTACAATAAATGTTAGAGGATTAAAAATGCAAATGAATCCAATTTTAAGCGTAAACATTCTAATATTCTTTAAAAGGTCGATTAACCGCCTTTTGATGGAGAACCTCTTTTAAATCCACTTTTTTTGACAATTTTATGTGTTATATTTGACAAAATAAAATTATTCTTTAGAATCGGGACATCAAAATTTACTTTGTGTAAATTTTTGGTATTTTTCCAAAAAAGTTCAATTTTTAATGAATAGTGAAAAATGTTGTATTTTAATTCAAAACCTCTTTTAATCTAATTTATTTATATGATTAGATTATCTTTTGAATTGGTTTTAAAGTTAAATTAGAATATATTTTTACCATTTAATCCAATAGTGGTCGTTGGAATTAATTTCACTTTGTAATCAGACTTAAACTAGTGTCAATCTTTTGATACATTTTGTTTCATAAAAACACGCTATTTGTTTTGACAGCGGGAATTAATTATTAAATTAATTAATGAAACTTATATGTTTTGAATTTTATAAAATAGACATCATTTTTGAATTCGTAAATATAGCTTAGGGTGAGCTTTTGGTAATTTTCTGAAAAACTTCAATTTTTGATGAATAGTGAAACCACTAAGTGGTACTTATAAAAACTGATTTTTCCGTTTAAATGAAATTTTTCCATCTTTATGTTTTGAATTTCAAAAATCTTACATATATGGTTGTCATTAAGAAGTAAAATTTGGTTCAATGAGATTAAAATAATTTTTTGGTGAATAGTAACTTATTAAGTTTTTAATCACGATTAGAGGTAATTAGTGTAGTTTAAGGTAAGAATAATGTTTTAATAAAATGAAATGACCTAGAAAAATGTCCTACCCTCATTGGATGTGTCATGGCCGACCAAGAAAATCCATGGGTCAACTTGGGGACCCCATGGAGCCACTTTGGTTGGAAAATGACATAAATATCTTTTTATTTAATGTTAAAGTAAAAATGACACAAACATGAGATGTTTTACTAAAACAATTTTTACACGGGGTTATACAAGTCAGAGTTTTGACTATAAATAATCAATGGAAATATAAAAATATTTGAAACATAATTTTATTTTTTTATAATTTTTAAACATTAAATAAATTAAATTATTTATGACATCATGATGATGCAGCGATGACCTCATTATTTAACGATTTAAATAAAATGGAAAGATAATGTAAAATCTAAGACCTAAACATGTCCAAAACCTATTGGATGGGTGTATTTCGAACCCTTATCACCTTATCCTCGAAACACATCAATGTGGGACCATTAAAATCCGAAACTCATTCTAAAATAAAGTAACATTTCTTTACTTTCCAAGAGTACCCCTCCTCTCCTCTTATAAAAGGCCCCCACCTCTACCTCCTTACCCACAATTCCGAAGCCTTTGTCTTGGCCAACCCCTACCCATTTTGTCTCTCCACATCCCTCTATAACTCCTTGAAGCCTCACTTTGGGCAGAAGTCTTCCCAAGGAAGCCTTTGAGCTCAAACCAAAGGGAGTTACCCGATTTTAAGGTAATGTCTTCACTTGTGTCCTTTTGTTTTATTTTGCTTCTCCAACCCCCTAAACTCTTTTTATCAATTTCTTTTGTAACAACTCCAGTATCTTCAATATACTAGGATTTTGTTATAATAAGTATTCGAGCTACACTTACACACACCTTCGTCTAATGGTTAAAGAACATACTGTTTCTGTGGTTGGTGATTTTCTGCCTCACGAAACGATGATTGTTCAATATTCTTTTAACACCTTTAAAGGTGGAAATTATGATGTCACTGTATTTTATATATGATATATATGGTATTTATGTTTACTATATGTTTCTGTATTTTATATTTAAACCATACCTTTATTCTTTTCATGTTGTGTAAATGCGATAATTTCATATGAGGAAGTGTGGACTACCGCCCCCTCAAGTGATGTGACTTGTACATGCAATACATGGAACGTATAAAGAATGAAATTAATGAAAATATGTGACCTATATAAAATATATATTATACTGTAATTATAATATATATATATATATATCATTTATTTTTAATTCCGTTAATATGACAAAGAAAAAATGAAAGTAGTGTTCATGCGTACGTACGACCTACCGTCTCCATGAATGGTGCTTTTATTTTTTTATCTACAAATGATATGTAATAGTATAAAATGAATATGTACTGGATATATATGATATTTTAATCATTAATACTATTCTGGAAATTATTTACTTATAACTACATGGACAATCATTTTTCAAACAAGTTCATTTTTGACTCATGTACCAAACATCGGCAAAAACGTCTGATATGAACTAACATTATTAAACAATTATTATAACATTATAATATGTGATATGGACTGAATAATAATATTTAAAGTAGGTCCTTAGGAAATTATAAATTGACCAAAGTTTATTATTCAGGAATATAAAGAAACGAACAAGACAAGTTGGACTTGAGGTAAGGGATCCAACTCCTCTCTTTCTTTTAAAGTACACTCTTTTATGTCATTCCTTTTAAAGCTCATATTTCTTGTTATTGGGATAATCTTTTATATTACTCTTACTGTAAACTTTATGTTCATATGATGAGATACCCTATTCCCTCTCATCAATCCATTTTGGAAGTTTTAAGTGGCGCCATTAGGCTGCCGAGTTTTCGTAAGAGATTTTTCATCTCACTTTTATTTCCGTGATATTTATGCTACATTTGCCACAATTTCCTTTGAGTGGTGTATGTACAACCCATTATTTTACTCATTGTATAATATACTTTCATTTATGAGTATTTACATCAATTTTGTATTGTCCTTCTTTCACGGGGCGTATGTTTCGAAAGATACCCATGTCGATAAGGGAACCTTTCACCCTCCTCTTTTAAAAAGACTTCTTTTGTTATGTCTTTTAATTCACATACTATTATGTTGGGATATGTTCTTCTATATCCATATTGATTTAAATTTTATGTCCATGTGATGAGATACCCTTTTTATCTCTCATCAACTCATTTTCTGAATTTTGTAGTGACACCGTTAGGCTGTCAAATTTTTGCAAGGGAACTTCTTAACCCAAATTTGATTCTTTGGGATAAACATGTACTCCTTGAATATGTCATTCTATGAATATGTGTGAATAAACTCCGATTGTTTTACACTTAATATCCACTTATATTTGGTGTATTCGTTTGTCACACATAATTATGTAATTGATTTGTCCTTAAACCAATGATATCGTCTTTATAAGGGACTTCGTCTCAATCTCCTTTCATTGAGGCATATTTTGTTTTATACACAACTTTCTTTTATATGGTGTATAAACCCCTTTGAATTTTATGTTTATCCAAAAGGAATCTTTGTTATACGAAGCATTTTACAAAACGACAAAAGGGAATGTTTTTGTCATACGTATGCGGCGACAATGACTTCTCCGCCGCCGTGACCATTATTTGAGTTTCGGCTTCCTCTACAAGCCATAAATTCTTTTTAAAAGAAAAATAAATACCATGTTTTACTTTTCTTTTATTTTGGTATTGAAAATGGTTTTCATAAGGTTTTTTATATCAATGTGTTTTATTGATATCTTGTGATTGAAATGTGGAAATGTTATGTTTCCTTTATGCATGTTTTATGTGATACGATTATGTTATGGTTATTGGGCATTGTTATGAAGATGGGTGGTTCCGTGATAAACTAAGGGCAGGTGAGCCCGATATAGCTCTATAATGCATTGGGTAATGTGAAGGAGTGAAACGTTAAGGTTTCTCCGAAGAGATTTAGGGAATATACTATGGTGGGTATTCCAAACGTAACCAAGAGGGTTACTCCCTACGTAAGAATGTTATGAATGCCTCAAGTTACCTTTTATGTCTTATGAATCCTATGATTTATTCATGATTTGATGAGTTATGTTAAAGTGCCTATGTTTTATGGGTAAAGTATGATTTCATTCTTATGTATATATGATGTCATGTTTCCTTTCCATATTTTTTATAACCCTTACTGAGATTTTTATGCTCATCCCAAGTTTTTTTAAATGTTTTTCACAGTTCAAGGGAAAGGTACATGATATGATGATAGTGTCAAGGAAGTGTCAATAAAGAATCCATGCTTTATCATTAAATATGTTTCCATTGATGGAAAAAAATGAATACTATCTTTTATGTAACCCCTTTGTTTAAATGTGGAATGTAATGCAAGTTTTATGATCTAATTCTCTAAAAATCTAAACCTGAAAAGATCATCAATGTGTAATCTTGTAATAACTCAATATTAAGTAAGGTTTAAGGCTGGGGCCTTATAAGTACTCTATGATCTTCAATCAAATAAACTCTCAATCAAATTGAGAAACAACTACTGCTGATGATGACTCTAACCATGTTCATGGGACTTGATGTTTTTGTTTTTGTTCTTTCTTTTATAGATGCGAGATTTCCTCTATTTGACCCCATCCATATTCCCTTTTGCTTGTTTGTTATTTCTTTAAATTTTTTAATAAAATTTGGTAAGAGTGGGTTCGCCCAGTTCCTGGACTTGTTGGGTATAACTATTAAAATAAATATATATTTATTTATACTTAAAACTACAAATAAATATAGATGGAGCATAGTCGGGATCTTCTCACTCTACCCTAAAATGGAGACTCAGTTGTTCTTCCTCGATGGATTCTTTGGATTCTCATTCCTTGGCTGCATATTTCCTTGTGAATGGGAGGTTTAACTCTCACAGATATGTTGTAGATGATTGGAGGAGTAAGGCATATACCCGTGGCCCGATCACTCATCACAGTACTGGATCTGGCCAATATTTCTTCTCCTTCAAAGATTCAGGAGGTGGAGTGTGTCACTGCCGAGGTAATGTGGCAAATGTTAAAGCTGACCCTAATGCGGTTGAAGAGAGAATGGAGAAAGATAAGCATTCAATCATTGGTCAACTTCTCTTACCATGGGGTTCCAAACCCTGAAAAATCATTTACCTAGATCTCCACCTCTCAGATATTTGGGGATTTTCAGGATGGAAAATCATCTCCCTCAGTCATAGTTTCTACCACATTCTCTTCCCCACTAAGGAATTAAAAATGAGAGCATGGGGGTTTGGCTCACTGTCACTCAAATCGGGATTCCTTCATATTTGGGAATGGGATTACGACTTCAACCCTCTACAGTTATGTAATTCGTTTGTTCAAGTGTGTGTCAAGTTGTATGGGTTAAATTGGATACTTTAGCATCCACACATCCTGCACGACATTGCTTTTGTGATTGAAACTCCTATTAAAATGGATCGTGAGACAAAGATTTCCAGTTTCGACCATTATGATCAACTTCTGATTGAAATCGATCTGTACAAAATGCTTTTTGACAAAGTCATTCTCTCAATTAAGGATGAGGATGTGGAACTGCCGATTGAATATGAGAAATTACCTCTCTTCTGTTTGGAATGTAGGATAATTAGGCATGAAAACATGAGTTGCAGGAGGGTTGTGGATTTCTCTTACTGCTTGAAAATAGGCCACGATGTACAAAAATATCTCAAGAAGATTAAGAGGTCTAAATCTACTAATCTTCATGGGAGAAATCAGGGCAGACTTGATCTCCCTGTTAGAGATGGAATGGTCTCACAGGGAACTAAACAATTGGTGCAAGTCTGTTCCTATGAAGAGGTTGCAGGGTCAGGGGTGTCTGCTGTTCAATCCCTTGCTCATGTCCTGAATTCTACTGGAGTGGCTGGGTAGGCTTTCAAAACCAGGGAGCATGGCTTGTAACCTATAGGCATAGATGTAAATCAGTCTTCAAGTATTGTGTGGGAAGAATGTGTAGAGTATAAGCAACAAACATTTACCAACATCCATGATAATTTATATGGGAATGCTGAGTTAATGGATGATACTGATGGTTTATATGATGCTCAAACTGTGCTTGATATTGATGTGAAATGAGAAGTTCATTATGATATGTAGAAGGAAAGATCACTACTCATGGTCAAGAGAAAAAATAAGAATCAACCAGCGGAAAATGCCTCTTTAAATGTGACGATGACTAGCTATCACCTGGGCTTGAAGAAGGTCACTAAACATGCATCTTTGACTATGAAGAAGAAGATATTGGTTAATGAGAAGGGATTTCAATTGGTCACCCCCCATAAATTTACAGTTTATGAATCTACTCTGATTTCAATATAAGCCGATCCTATAGGTAATAAACCCTTGCACACCCAATTTGGTAGGAATGATAATGATAGTGAGAATGTGGGATGGTCCTTTCCTTCTCACTTCACTAATCTGATGAAAAATTCTTATCTGGCCTTTGGAAATGCCTCAGATGAGGAGTGTGACATTGTGCGAGCCAAGAATTTTTGTATCATACCTTCTAAGGATGAGGAAGGTGAAAGGCCTCCTGAAGGCCTCAGTCGAGAAGCAATAGACTAACACTTATCACAACTTAAAACCACATTCTCTATGATAGAGTCGAAGGTATTTGACTTTAATGATTATATAATAGTCCAAAAGTTGTTATTAGTTAATATTGAAGATGGATTTTGATTAAACCCAACGATTGATTTCCGGGTTAACTTGGAAATTTAATACTTCTCATATTCTAGAGACCTCTTTCGAATGAGAAATATGAACCCCCACAAAGGGCCAAGACATGGTGAAGAGGTCAACACCCAAAGGGTAGAGGGAAATACCCCAAGAATTTGGGAAAAGTTATTGACTTTTGAGTCTGTTTTTCTCTTTGTTATGGGCATTTCTTGTATTGTTTGACCCTTTTCCTTTCTCTCCTTGTATGATTTATTTTTTATTAATAAAGTTTTGGGTCATGGAATTGGTCTCCAAATCCACGACTAAACCGTTCAGGTATAAATAAATATATATTTATTTAAATAATTATAAAATTATAATAAATATATATATTATATTTATAATTTTATAAATATATATAATTAATATGTTTATTATATATAATTATAAAATTATATATATAATAAGTATATTTATTATAAATTATAAATATAATGAATATATTTATCATAATTTTATAATTATTGAAATAAATAAATATTTATTTATAACTAAAACTATAAATAAATATATATTTATTTAAATAATTATAAAATTATAATAAATATAGTTATTACATTTATAATTTTATAAATAAATAAAATAAATATATTTATTATAATTTTTAAAATTTTATAAATATATTTATTATAATTTTATAAATATTATAAATAAATAAATATTTAATTATAATTATAATTATAAATAAATATTTATTTATTTATAATATTTATAATTTTATAATTATATATAATTATATAAATATATACAAATATTTATAAATACATTTATTATATATATAATTATATATATATATATATTTATTATATAAATAATTTTATAAATATACCAAAAAGGTCCGAGTACAAGTTGACAACCCAACCCACACACCCACCAAAATTATTATAAAAAAAGTAAAGTGAAACAAAGAGAGAAAAGCGAGACACAACATCGTTAGAAACACCCGAAAATAAGGAAAACAAGAGGTTATCTCCTACCACTCCCTCTAGATTCCTAATTCCTTAGGTATTGTCCCCTATTCTTTGGGTGTTTCCCTCTCCGCTATGACGTAGCTTGTTGAGGCAGCACAAGCTCATCACTCGACGATGAATCCGAGGAGTCCTCTGGAATGATGTTGCTTATGTATTTCCATGAATGATCTTAAGAGTCAAGCCTTGGATTATACTAGCAACCATCTTTGATGTTATTTGATAATAATTTTTGGACTGTCAAATAATCCCTATACCCAAAAATATCTGGTTCCATTTTTTCAAAGTTAAATTCAAGCTGTAAATCAAACAATTTTTCCATTTCATCTATAAATCCCTTAGGGTACCTTTCACTCTCATAATCTACTAGAGGAGCCTTGATATTTCTTGTCATTTCAGCTTCACATTCCATAAATGATGCCATTCCAAATGATTTATAAGCGGATTTCATGAGCTTAGAAAATTGGGGTGGGTAAGACCAATCCACATTTTCATTCAAGCTCATCTGAATACCTCCCATTTCCCGACTTAAAACATCCTTGCTATAACCTTTGGTACCATAAGATATTACCTCGGTGATTACTAGAGGTTGCATCACAAGAAAATAATGTTGATCATCAACAATATGAGAGGCTATATGATCAGGAGGATGAAGAGTTCCCTGTGGATTAGACTGTTCACCACTGCCTCTAGCCTTCATATCTTCCTCCACATGGGAAGACTACCCACAATCATCCACACTGGCACCAACAGTAGGGGAATCCACCACCACAAAAATCTGAGCATTCCTCTCAATAGAAGGTCGATCTGCAGCATGAACAGATGCATTAAAAGACCTGGATTTTCTAGACAGGACCAATTGAAATCCCTCATAATCCACTATATTCTTCTCTTTAGCTAGACGCGTGCCCACCACTTTACCTACCATCTATCCTAAAGGTAGTGAAGACTGAGTTGGAGGCACATGTACCTCCCTTTCGGAACCTTCATCTATATCCAAGACACCAGAACCTCCATAATACCCCCCTAGATCCAAAAGAAGAGTATCTGAGGTTGGAGAAATCCTCTCACCACCCAGAGTAGCACCAGACACCACTGCAGCAAAGGAAGCCGCATTGCGAGGTGCACCAGTGTCAGAAGGGCTAGTACTCCCACTCCCCTTGACAGGCCTAAAAATCCCAGTTGGTAGGGGAGCAACACCCTCCAATCCATCTTTCCTTTATGCATTCATCCTCTCATCCATAGGTTTAGCATAATTAGGAAAGGGAAACTTACGCTTGTAATTATCCACTCGGTGCCCCTACTTTTTGAAATTGTTGCACCTCAAACCTCAATGGTAGCTTTCTAGAACATGTCCAATATAGTATTAGTTTAATTAGAACTCAAGAACATGCTCATATTCAATGTCAAGATCAAATTTAAATTCCTCAACAAACAAATACACAGTTTAAACTAACGTTGAATTGCGATCGAACTCAACCAAAATTTTGACATAATGTTTGTACCTGGACATCTCAATTTACTTATCAAATTTAATTGGATTTATTATAGACAAAGAAACATCCCATAAAAATATTTAGATGAAAAAACCAATTCAGACCTCTCACCCAAATCCAATACTGAACAATAGAATTACTGGCCTGAAGTGGGTCAAACCTGGGATCCCAATCTTGAAATCTAAGGACTCTAAGTTTGATATTAACAAAACTTTAGCTCCACACCTTTAACTTAAGGTCCTATGAATTGAAGGTAATATGGTAGTATCCCATACCGATCGACACAATGTGCTAGTCACCAAATCCCCACACCTACAAAAAATGATTTCTCAAATACTCTATATTATAGGGAGCACACTTCACCTATGTAGTGAGCCATGTAATAATAGAGTGCCTGCAAGACTCCATACATTCCTCAAAAATCAAAGGATTAGCTTCAACAAATTCAAAAGATCAATTCCTTGATATTTTCTTATGCGAGCTTACATTATATTGAGAAAATGGGAAGAAATGATCAGAATTCTTAAACCTCGATGTTTTTATACCCTTCAAGCCATGACACCATAGATCTAAAGACTTCATAGAGTCCACCTTTAGATTATAGACCCCTTTTGAAAAGTGAATATGTGTACTATGCGAGTCGAGTCCAGCACCTGCCTCCTTCGAAGCATCAAAAGATACCTCCGGTAGGGCATTAACAACAACCTCCATAGGCAAGTGATTAACCACCGTTGATTCTTGATTATTCTTGGAATATCACATTTGCTCCCTGCACAAACCAAAGCCATCACCCACCTCCTTTAGTGAAAGAATAGGAACATTTGAATTTGAAATCACCATCGGGAGTCTATCTACCTATGAAGGGAACATATGTGCCTTGCTTGAGCCAGATCTGGTATCAACCTTCCATGGCGGATCAAAAGAAACCTCTACTGGAAAGGGGTGCTTCAAGACTGCTTCTCCTGCTGATGAATCCCACACATACACCATTTCTAAAGATCCACTACCACAACTTGTCTCCTTTGATGGAGAAACCTCTACAAGATTAAGGTGGAAATCAAGATTTGATGCCATCAGGGTGAAGAAGCCCAAATTCCATTAATGTGTAGAGAGAGAGTCTCTTGAGTTGCGATCCATCATTCTATTTTATTTTTATAAATGTATATAATAATATAAATAATTTATTAATATTATACCAACATCAGCATTTTTTTAGCGCTGATAAAAGTTCTCTTTATCAATTTTTTTTGGAAGTGTTGATAAAATCATTACACATTCTTATAAAATGGACCCTAACAGAGTTTCCCTCCTCACGCCTTCAAGCTTTCACAGAACTGTAGTGATGCCTCCACTGTTCTACTTTTTATTGCTCCCTACCTTCGCCTTCACCATCAACATCGCCATTGATCTCTTCCATCACCATCACTCCCAACCAAACCCTCATTTATCTTCTTCAACAAGTCATCACCGCTCTAAGGTATGATATTTTTTCTTAATATTGTCTTCATTTGGGTTAGATATTTTAGCATTCCCTCAACCTATTTCACTTATCAATGAACCATGAGACACATTCAATATTTATAAATTTGAAATGGGGTATCAAGAGGAAGACCATGGGTATGGGTGAGGGTGGGGGCCTTGGTGTATCGTGGTCATTATAATGAACTAGTCAGTGGCTAGTTTATGGCTGATTCATGGGGTGAGATGGTTCTGTTTTCAGCCTGTGATAGTGATTTTAGTTTTGGTGATGTTATAGGTCTGGTGGTGGTGTTTGTGTTGTATAATGGTTCATCAATAATGGGGTTGTTCATTGTATTTTGGTCACTTGTTTTGTTTCGTATATCCTGATATTTTTTCTTGAGCAAACTAAAGAAGGTTTCAACAATGGTTGTGTTTGCATCATTTTGTTGGTTTGGATATTTTTATAATTCCCTTTGTGTATGTATGGGTTTTAATTTCCATGGGAAATTTGATATTGCATTCAGTGGATGGGTTTTTTTAAGAACCAGTGTTCAAAAGGGTTGTCTGAAGGTTTGGACACCACAAAAGGGTGTCTCATTAACAGTCTATGTGGGTGTTGGTATGTGTCTTAGTTCACATAGATTGTCAAGGTGACATGAGTACATTGATCAACATAAAATATCATACCAAATATTCATTGATACCAAATGATAGTAATGTATTCTAGACAACACAAGAAGTATACACAAAAAGTATTAGAACGTGAAGGATGAGGAAAGAAAATACAAGGGATTTTTTATAGGATAAATCTTAGCTATGTTTTCTAGTAGAATTAAATTGTTTTATTTATAAAAAATTATTCTTATTAAAATTATTTTTAGGGAAAAAATGGAATAGTCAAAGAGTATTGGTGGAATAAAGGGGCATGCGGATTAGTCCTGAATAATTGAAAGAGGAATAAATAAACAACTATAATAGATGTTATAAATTTATTATAAATTATTTCCCATGGTGTAATGTATAAAATAAGAGATAATAATTAACACATATCATTTTAATATGGGTTCCTACCAAATTTCTATCATTTTTATGGTTTTTTAATTCGTTTAGTAAAAATAAGTAGGGTTATGTTGGATAATGTGGATTGAAGAATCATATTGTAATATGGACCTTGGTTCTAGTTTAAGGCTCTAAGATTTTCTGTTGTTTCAAAATATAAGAAACCAAAAAATGTCAAGAATTTTTAAGATATGTATGCAATAAAGGACACTAGTAATTATAATATTCTTGATGTGTTTAGTCCAGGGCGTCCTGTAATGTTTTCGGAGTTTAGTACTTCTATATAGAATATTTGACAATACTACACATTAAAGGAAAAATAATGAAGCAGAGAAGATAATGGTTTCTTTGGTTATTTTATAATCATAATATAATATTTAGTCTAGGTGTGGAAATTGACATAAGTGATATTTTTAGTAAAATAGTAAAGGTATTTCCTCAATTAAAAGATAACATGAGAATTAAATCTATTATAACTAAAAATTCAAATTCAAGTACCTGTAGAAGGATTAGTATAGAATGTAATAGGGAGATAACTAAAATAGTGACAAATGAAATATACATTTGTATAAAGGGTTGTTTGATTAAAATATTTCAACTAAAAAATGGGTGAAATAATTTGTATAAATGATGCATTCTGATATTAGTATAGTAAATATTTGTGTAGACTAACTCCACTAAGAGGCCTCAAAATCATATATTAAATTTTTAGGGCCATGGAAACCCCTATATGTTCCATATGATTCATTATTAAAGTGTTAAAAATTTATCATATACATATGTTATTCATGTTTCTGACTATGACAACAACTAAGGGCCTAACATTTTTTAAGTTCAATCTTCAATTCCCAAATAATTTTTTTGGATTATTGTTCCCATGTAGTTGGATTTAGATTGTTATGTTAAAATGATGTCGACATCTCCATTAAAAATGATGTCAACATCTCTATTAAAAATTTATCATTTTATTTTGATTGAACCACCTTATAAACTATTTATACATTCTCCCTTGCTAAGAATTTTATATCCCTCCTTCTTTTGTTTTCACATTCTACAGGGAACCATATACAAGATTATTTTTAGAAGGAATACTTATATAGAGACATATTTGGGAGATATTATTGTTTATTACACATGATTCATGCTTTTGGTTTTCGTAAGGGTTGGATCCAAGAGGAACCAATATATTAATGGGTATAATGGAAAATTACTACCCCAATAGGAAACCAAATGGGAAGAGAGATAGAGTAAAAAATATCATGATAATACTTACTCAACATTCTCAAGAAATTAATAATAATATAAACCATTTCAAACTCCCAAACATAATAAGGATGAAACAACTCACCATGGATTCATTCATGCATCAATTCCCTCTAACCGTTTGGGTTTCTCTCATCAACTAGTTTTTGAATAAATGGATAGCCATTTAGAGTTTGTAAGGTGAAGCATATAGATGGTGGGTTTTGATGAATATGAGGAAAAATTAAGTTTATAGTATGAAATGGGAGGTGTTTAAGTAAATATTCTTCCCCAAATATTTTCCCTGAACTACTCACAACAAAATAGAGATATTTTTTTTAAAAAGTAGTTTGAATCCATTGGTACCTATAAATGAAACCTCATGAGACTCGCAAGGTACACCTAGAGTTTTTCTATTAACCGTAAAATCAAGATTGGTCATTTCATCAATGCACTAAAATTGAATAATTTTATACATTTATACTTTCATATATTTTACTTTTATATATTATAATTTTATACTTTTATTAATTTGTAAAACTATATACTTCTATAAATTATGTATACTTTTATAGCATATATGTACTTTTATGAAGTTTTATAAATTTATATACATTTATAAATTATGTATATTTATTTAAAATATATATTATTTTATAAATTATATATAATTTTATACTTCTATATATTTCTATAATTTTATACACTAATATAAATATATATTCTTTTTTAATTTATACTTTTATAACTATAAATTTTTTTCAATTTATCAACAGTATATTACTTTTATACTTTTATAAATTCAATTTCAGTGTTGGAAATATTTTAAAAAATATAATAATTCATTTTTTTATTTGTGAAACCATTATTATATTCAATATCCATATTTTCTATTATTAAAAAGGTTTTCAAATAATATAGTTTTTTAAATTTCCATTATTACATTCAATAGCTGTATTTCATCAGTTTTTTATAATGTAAATTTGATTTTATACTTCATTTATAGTCATAAAAAAGAGTTTTGATCATTAAAAATATGAAGTGAAAAATAGTTTTTAAAAGTGAAATCTCCTCTATTATATTTATTAATCGCCTTCAATATTTTTTTGACCATGTGGTATGATAATATGTTTTTCAATATTTCCATTTTCTTTCAATAAATTCATGAGATTCATAATCAATTGAACATTTTGGTGTATTTATTTTGTAAAATATTAATATTACCGAATAAAATAAGATGGATATAAATAGAGAATGGATGGATGCCAATCGCATGATACATGAGTATGAATATGGGGTGAAATAGTTCACCATGTTTGCAAAAGATCATGCATATAACCCTTATAAAATCCTTTGTATGTGTTTACACTATTATTATTCAAGAATAATTAGTCGAGAGAAGTTGGAAGAACATTTGATCTATCACATAATTGATCAAAGTTTAAATTTTGTAATAAATATGTGGAAAAAAATGAATGTAGCTAGTGACTAGTATAACACTACTTTTTATGGATCATTTGATATGATTACAAGCACAAAAAATGAAGAAGACTATATCAAGGATGTGATTACAAGTGTGAATGATGATGATATTATATTGAGTAAATGACAATGGTAGTTAAATATGAACTTCATGATTGTCAAAAATTGTTTGAGAAGTTAAATATTTGTGCAAAGATACCATTGTATGCTAGTTATAATAAATATATATAATTTTCATCCGCACTAAAGATGTATAATTTTAAATCTTACAATAGATGGAGTGATGTCGGTTTTACTGAAATACTTGGTCTCTTTAATGATATGCTCCTAGAAAATAATGAGCTCCCTAGCAGAACATATGGTTCTAAATGAATGCTACATTCGATGGGTATGATCTCTGAAAGAATACATGATTGACCAAATGAATTTATACTATTTCCCAAGGTCCAAAAATCACTTAAATAATGCCCCAAGTTTGTTTCTTATTGATGAAAGAAATATTAACTGGGTCTTACAAAAGTTTTATGGTACCTTCCAATCATTACAAGGATTAGGTTCCTATATGAAAGTGAGGAGACTGCAAGTAAATTGAAGTGTCACACAAATAAAAGAAATAAATATGGGAAACTTCATTACCTGACAGACTCTCCATAGTGGAAGAGAATTTATCATGAGTATCTTGAATTTGGAAATGAGTCGAGAAACCTTCATCTTACATTATTTACAGATGGAGTGAATCCTTTTGGTTTTCAAAGAAGCACTCATAGTATATATCTGTTTGTGTTGGTAAATTATAACTTGCCACCATGGTTATGTGTGAAATAAAAATACATCATGTTATCTATGATTATATTATTACCAAAACAATTGGGTAATGATATTGATTTTTATTTGGATCCATCGATCAAGAATTTGAAATTATTGTGGGATTTAGGTGTTACGTTGTATGATTCTTTCAAAAAATTAAAATTTTACACTGATAAACATGTTATACAGGATGATAAATAAATTTATAGCTTATGGAAAATTTTTAGGATATATAATTAAAGGAACTCAAGGGTGTCCTATTTGTGAACAAGGTACACAATCAATTAGGTTAAAAAATTCATCGAAGACTGTCTTTCTAGGACATTGAAAATTTCTACCCTGACGACATAAGTACCAATATTTGAAGTCATCATTCGATAGAAGTTTAGAAGAACATACAACACCATCTCCAAAGACAGGATTTCAACTATTTGAGAAAGTAAAAGATGTGGACACTACTTTTGGTAAACCATTTTTAGAAAACCTTATGAAAACTGGTTGAAAAAATAGATTAGTTTTTTTGAATTACCATAGTAGAATTTTCTATACTTCAGAAATTTTATTTATGTTATACATGTTAAAAAATTTTATGTGATAGTGTCATTTTCATGTTACTAAATGCACTCAAAGAAAAAAAGAATGGAATTAAGGCTAGGTTAGACATGGTTAACATGGAAATATGGGAAGAGTTGGTGCCAGAGAAGGGTGAAAAATTAAGCTTTCTTCCTCCATTTTCTTATACTCTTTACAGGTATGAGAGATATTTGTTTTGAAACTTCTTGAATGATGTAAATGTTCTATAGGCCTATTTATTGAATATCAAGAATATCATATAAATGACTGATTTATAGTTAAAGGGTCTGAAATCACATGGATTTCTTGTTTTGATGCAAGATCTAATTCTATTATATTTATGTTGAATTTTTCCCAAGAATGTACATTATATATTAACAAAGATATATTTATTTTTCAAATCTATATGCAGTAAAGCTATAGACCTAGAGAAATTTCCAACTATGGAAAAGGAAATTTCCATCATATTTTGTGAATTGGAAATGTTATTCTCACCAACATTATTTCATATGATGGTTCACTTGATGGTTAACTTGGTGAGATAGATTTGAATATGTGGTCCTATACATTATAGATGGATGTACCCCATTGAATAGTATATAAATATTTTTAAAGGGTATGTCAAAAATGGAAGTCATCCAGAGGGTTGTATTGCAGAGTGATATATTGTCGAGGAAGCTGTTGAATTCTGTACGGACTACCTGTCTGGTGTGGAAATAATTGGTCTACCAAAATCTCATCACACTAGATGGCTTATGGGTGAAGTAATTTCTAGAAGAGATGTTGTCACAATCAATATTATAGATCAAGAGTAGACCCTCTTTTATGTTTTTCATGATAGTCTATAGGTTTCCCCATATGTTGAAACCCACAAATAAATTCTTAGGAATTTGAATCCATAAAGGGATGAAAAATAGATATCAAATACACAAAATCAACATTTTAGAGGATGGCTTTGAGACCATATTTTTAAGGATTCAGATGAAAATCAAGATTCAATTTTAGAATGACTTCGACAGCTTTCCAGTGGACCAAGTGTGTATGTATTATCTTACAATGATTATGTAATTAATGGTTATATGTTCTATACAAATGAACACGATGAAGGCAGTACCATGAAAAATAGTGGAGTTACACTTATGGATGAAGTGATGCATGATTCTGGTATTAAGGACATAAATCCAATTTATGAAAATATATCATACTTTGGCATCATCAAACAAATATTTGATTTGAATTATAAAACATTAAAAGTTATGATTTTTCAATGAAAGTGGGTTGATAATAGGATTGCTGTTAAAATAGATGAATTAGGATTCATAAAAGTGGATTTTAGTAAGAAAGGGTACAAAGATGAACCATTTATAATGGAATCATAGGTAGTACAAGTATTTTATGTTTCAGATCACATGAACTAGAAGTGACCAATTTTTCTATTATCGACCAAAACCACTGAATGTTTAGATGAAAATTCAACTAAGGATGAAACTTTCATTGGGACGTCAAAATCATTTCACAATGGTCCCAATGTAGATGGAATTTTTTTACATTAGAGGAGAATAAAATTAAGGGATTTGGATACTCGATAGAGTGGTAAAATCCCTTCAATCTTTTAAAAAAGAGAGTTCAATAATCAGGTTATATTTTTTTGTAATATAAATTTCATTACCTTATATTATTATCTATTTGTTGATACATTTATGTAATCTAAATTAAATGTTAAACCAATTCTATAGATAATGAATTCTACACATGCTGGTGCTCTCAATCCCGAGGAACAACGAGTTTCTCAACCTACTACTGCTCTCAGTGTAAAGGAATAATGACCTTATGGACATGATGGTGCTCCAAATTATGAGAAACAACAAGTTTCTTAACCTACTGATGCTCCCAGTGTAGAGGAAAAACAAAATTCTACACGTGGCGGTGCTCCAAATCTTGCGAACAATAGGTTTCTCAACCTTCTGCTGCTCCCAGTGCAGAGGAATGAAGACATTGTGCACATGTCGATGCTACCAATCTTGAGGAACAAAAAATGGACAATGTTGAATCCAAGGAAATGGTAGGTGATGAAGATCTGATGCTGTAAAAAAAAAGTGCCATAGTGTAGTGGTGTTATAAAAAAGTATTAAGGTGAAAATTAAAGGCATCAAATTTGAGTTTGGATGGAATGAACATGGCCAACATACTAAACCCAACAAGACCATGTTCATTAGTTACATTTGGATCATCACTTAGAAACATGTGCCGATTGATGTAAATTTGTGGAACTATGTCATGACCATGCTTAAGGAATTTATTTGGGAAGAGATTATGGTAGCATCATGACATCCTTTATTTATTTTACTAAGAAATAAAATAATAAAACATTGAATTACTCTTAATCATCCATTTAAGAGTGCATTTATAGTAGATGAATCCCACAAAAAATAGTTATTAATGCTTGATTGAAGGATTCGAAGAGGATTTCACACAATTATAATGATATTTAATCTTAAAGATGCTAAAGGGAAAATAAAAATGCACCCACCGCTTATGTATACAAGCCTGATAATCCAAGAAGCATGGGATGCATTTACTGGTCATCATACAGAGATGTATTTTTAGGTAAATTGTGGATGGTAATACATTGTTTGACAATACATGTATTCATCACTTTTATTGAGAATTTTTTATTTATGAAGCAACAACTGAGTGTTAAAAATAAGGAACAAGCATCAAAACCAACGTACCCCTACTTTAAATAAAGGATGAGGTATGCTTCACTTGAAAAAAATTGGTATGTATTTTAAATCTAACATAATACTTTTATGTGACATGAAACACCAAAATAATTATTCCTCTATTTATATGCACATTGATGAATCCAAATCCAAATCCAAATCCACTTCCATCCCATGCTTTGTATATTGGAATGAGGAACGTGTAAATAAATATGAGATACTAATAGATGAAAACACAAAAAAAGTGTGGAAAACACGTGTAAGCATGACATAATAAAAATTTGTTTTTATTTAAATACATATTACATAATAATGATTACTTATTTTCCTATATTTTCTATCTGAATTAGTCACATGAATCATCAACACCTGAATCAGATGAACACTTACAATCAGTGGTCTTGAAGTGGCTAGAACAGTATGGCCACTTTAGAGGTGTAGGTTTTGGGGTGACACCCCGAACATATTTTGAGAAAAAAATAACAACATGAGGATAAATATAAAGAGATGGAAGAGATAAAAGCAAGATTATCTGACCTTGAATAAAAATTTCATTGGAAGATTGAGTTTCTAGCAACTGTTATGGGGGGGGAGAAAAGAGAAGAAACAACTCAAGAACAACCATTACGTGAATATCCCCCACCCCATGTAAGATATCAATTTTCATAGAGGTATGTACTTGTTTAACATTTTGGTTTAAATCCATTTTATTTTTTCATTTAGATGTTCAGTAGGAGTAGAGGGGCCTCAAGGGTGATATGAGGGTTTGGGGCATGAAATGAAGGAAAAATTGGCCAACATATATAAGGCGCATGATTATCGCACAGTTAAGTAAACCACACACCCTCACCATAAAAATAGTGCAACCTTGGGTAGTGTAATTTTTCATGGTTGGTGAATGGTTTTTCAAACCATGTAGAGCCCCCTATTTAACTGTGCAACCTCACTCCCCTTAGATAGTGGCTTGCACACAATTTTCATACGGTTTGGTAAACTGTGTGAGTAAGCTGTGTGCCCCATTAAAAGTTGAAAAAATTATAATTTTTACATCTAGTCATTTTTAAGTTTCCTCCCAATTTTCTTCCCCTTTATCCTACCTTTATCCCCAGTGATGAACTCAAAGCCCCAAATCTTCCCAAGGGAGATTCTCCCTCAATTCTAGGCTGTTTAGAGCATTGTTGGTTATATATAAAAGATCTGGGTAAGTCTAACCTCCCTCTTGCTTCTATTTTCCAGATTAGGGTTTATGGTTTCACCCTTATCCATATAAATCCCTAAAATCCTTGTTTTTAGTAGATCTTAGGTTGGGTCTTCAAGGGGTGTTTGAATTCAGATATGAGTCTAAGATTAAGCATGTAGTTGTTTTTGGATTTGAGGTAGGTGGTTTACAAGTTATATCCCATAGTCTTGATGTTGATTTGTGGTTGCATGTTGGTGTGTTTTACTTCCACTTAAATATTTGTCTAAATGAATATTTTAACCCCTCACGATCCCCATGGGATGCATTGAGGATGGCATGATCGATTTAGGGACACCCATGGGTGCACCAACATTCCCAGACATGGAACTTATAATGATAAGAATAGTTTTGACTTGAAATTAAGTGGATAGCATGATTAACATGTTAATATTTTGGTTTGAGGCTAAAATGGTGTTTTAGTAGAATGTTTAGACTTTGATAATTGAAAAAAGTATTGTTTGAGATAATTTAAAAAAAGATTAAATGGATTATTGTGAATGTGAAAAATTTCCTATGAACTTGTAATGGAAATGTGTTAATAGAATAAGGTATATGTATTGTTGAATATGATGAGTGGGATAATTTATATAAATTTTTGATTATGTTGAATGGGTTAAGGAATGGGAAAGGGGAATGTGTTAAATGGACTATGCCAAGTGAATGATAATGTGTAAATGGGTTAAGGCATAAGGATGATTTATGTGTTGAAGTGAAATGTGAAATGTGAATGATATGATTATTGATTGTGCTTGGATTTTGATATGAGATATGTGGTAAATGAATGAATAAGCATATTCACATGGCTTGGTGGTGGGATAAAAAACTAAGGCTCCACCCACAGGCCAGGTTGGACTGATGCTCTAACCCCATCCAAGAATGCATGGGTTGGGGAGTTGAACTGATTCTCTATGGCAATAATGGTTGCATTTGATGAGATTACATGGATTGAGGCCCTAAGGTGAGTGTTATGTATGGTTATAAATTTTTTATCTCTAGTAAGCTATGGAACTTGACTTATACCCTTATGAATGATTGTTTTCAGCTTATGCCATTGTGTAAATTATGTAAATGCACAACCCATGGAACATGTAATGAAATGAGTTTAGTAATAAATATGGTGTAAGTGATTAAAATGGTAATAATGATGGAAATGGTTAAAGTGAACATTGTTAGCTAGTATAACTCGAGTTGTTTTTTTTGTTTTACCATGTTATTTACTTGATACTCGCACACACTATATGTTTAGACTGTATATTTTGTAGACACTGTTTGTGGTGTCCTACTGAGTTGTACTCACACCCTACTTGGGCCACCATTGGGTACCTGAGAAGACTTTATTATTGTAGGTTCAGATAAGGGAAAATACCCAGTTCTAGAGAGTTGAGTTTGGATTGGGATATACAGGGAAGAGGATCTGGACTTGGAGTCGGGACCCATTTTGAGAATTTAGATATTGTATTTATTTTAGTTTTTTACCAATTTTGGCACTATAACATGACATGAAATATTTATTATTTGGTTTTGGTTTGTACCCAGTTTTGGGAAATGTTGGTTATGCATGGTTCTTGGTTATTTTTATTTTTTCCTTTATTTCAAGTGACTATCTATTGTGGAATACTCTAATTAAGAGGGTATAGTCTCCCCACATGTTTATTTAGACTCTCACTAATAATTGAAAACCTCTAGCATACGGGGAGGCACTCTTGAGGTCATGTGGTGACCCGACTCGAAGCACTGATTTAGTGGATTCTAGGTTAGGGATGTTACAAAGTGGTATCATAGCAGGTCTTTTCTATGGACATACTATTTGGGATGGTAGACATGAGATTAGGGCATGTCAGGGCTTGGAAATGAGATCATACATGGGAGTATCTAACCTAATTACAAGGGAAAAACAAAGTTCACTGGGTGGGAATTATTACTCTTGATGTGTGTTGTTACAGTAGAATGACATTTCACTATTGGGTGATGCAATTGTTGTGTGATGTGACCATTTAATGATATTTTTCTCATGGATAGAATGGAATGAGGTTGTGCATTCATGCATAATTTTAATAACCTAGGGATATAGGTGGCATGTATCATGATAGACACACACATAGTATGGGTGTCTGGGGCATAAAGAGAAGAATTCTTTTCACTTCCTTGAAATTTTGAACAAAATGGTGTCTAATAAGGATGATGTAAATGGTAAAATAAAAAATAAAGTTAAATAAGGGTCAAATAATTGTGTTTAATGAAAGGTAAAAATTATTTAAAATGATAGTTGTAACAAGTTGTGAAATGAGAAATGTACCTAAGAGGAAATGGTTTAAAGAGGTTTCTAATAAAAGACTTGTGACTGTGTGATATGGTTTACCTATGTTGACCATGCACTATAATAGGGATGGATGAGGGTAATGTTTCATGTGTGATGTTTTTCTTTGGGATATTTTATGAAAAATGGGTTGCTTATGGCTAGTGGAAAGCCTTATTTTGCGTAAAATATGAAAGCCTTGTGTTCTGTTTTCCGAACAATTCTATTTTGAGACCTTGAGGTAGGAAAATGATGTTGAGTTTATGAGGTTGACCTAGGGGCCTATGATGGTAATGTAATATTCTTTCTATTTCATCTACTTTCAATGTTTTGTTCCAACTTTGTTAGGGGATTTGGAATCCATGACAAGATTCTTCCAAGATGGACTCAGGTATGAGATCAAGTCATAGGTGAATATCTTTTGCTTGAATAGGGTCACTGAAGTGCACTAATGAAAAAATTACCTATACCAATGGTTTGGAACCGTTGGTATAGGTCCCCAAACCGTTGGTATAGCCTATACCAACGGTTTGGGGAGCCATTGGGTGATTTGGCGTGGGGAAAGACCTATCCCAACGGTTTGGAGAAAACTGTTGGGAAAGAACTATACCAATGGGTTTCAAACCATTGGTATAGGTCTTTCGCAATGGTTTTCCAAACCGTTGGGATAGGTCTTTCCCAACTGTTTGAGGAAACCGTTGGGATAGGTAAATATATAAAAAAGAGTTCCAGCGGAGGTTTGAACCCACAACCTCCACGTTATATTTCAATGACTTTACCACTATCCTAGAGTATCCTTTATGAATATATTTGGATATATATATATATATATTTATTTATATGTAATTTATATATTTATTTATTTCATGATATTCGACAAAGGTACTCATAAATAATAAGGTCACCTATCCCAACAGTTCTCAAAACTGTTGGGAAAGGCCTATCCCAATGGTTTTGAGAACTGTTGGGATAGGTACCCACCCTTTCCCAACGGTTTGGCCGAACCGTTGGGAAATCCATACCCCTTCCAAACGGTTTTGGCAAACCGTTGGGAAAAGTGACCTCAAAGGGGGCTTTCCCAACGGTTTGGCCAAACCGTTGGGAAAGGGGACCTATACCAAAGGTTTTTACAAATGGTTGGTATAGAAGCATTGGGAAAGTTCATATTTCTAGTAGTGGTGGTAGATCAATCCCTTCTATCATAAGGAAACCTCAAGGAGGATTCCAGAAGTAGACATACGGTTCCAGTGGGGCGGAATATTGGTGAAAATTATGATAGTAGAAAGTGTTGATTCGAGAGTTTTCACCAGGGCGATGGTGGATAGGGAAACTATAAGAAGGAACCAGTCTCTCAGGTTAGTGATTGAGTTTGATGCTATCAGTATGGTAGGCCAGGACACATGCATAGTTAGTGTTCCTGACCACCAATTTTGTGCCAATCATGCGATAGACTAGGGAATGTACAAAGGTTCGGTATGAACCCATGATATTCAATAAACAATGGAGGACCAAGACTAGTGCAGAGTATAGGTAGAGGGTTGGTTAAACCATGTTGGGTAGGTAGTTGGAGCTCGACCGACCATACCAGTAGAGGTGGCAGATGTGGAACTCCAGAGCGAGAGTGCCATATTAGTAGGGAAGTGTAGCACTGGAAACTTATATTGGGGCCAAGGGTATAGGTGTAGGTTAGCTTCATGCAGTTCAATCTACACCTAGGGGTGGAAAATCTAGTCCATCAATTGTTTGAGTTACAATCTTTGTAGCTTCCATGATTTATAGTGCTTTATTTGATACATGTGAGTCACATTCTTTTATATCTGCTCAGTTGGTAGTTGTGTTGGGCCTAGTGGTGGAATGAAAGTGTGGGGTTATGTCAATTGATACACCATTAGGGGTGTATGTAGAGAATATTAGGTAATGTAAAGGTTATACTCTTGATGTTGGTGGGTACCATCTTCTATGAAATTTGTTTGTTCTAGAGATTTCAAGTTTTGATATGATTTATAAGAATGGATTGGTTGGTGTTGTACCAGGACAATATTGTCTCTTACCAATGTAGGGTAATGTTCACATCTCTTGAAGGAGACACGTATGTCCATCATGGTGAATGTTATGTTAGGGAAAGTTGTACATGACCCATATATAAGCAGATGGGTGAACATATAGCCCAAGTGTATTTTATTATACTTTATGATGGGGGAGTAAAACCACTTGTTTTTACTTCTATGGTGGATCAGTTTCAGGATGTTTTTCATAAGGACTTCTCTGGGATGTAGCCTGAGAGAGATTTTGAGTTCACAATAAAGTTACTACTAGGGGTAGAACTGGTTTCCTTTCCACCATATAAAATGGTACCAATAGAACTCCAGGAGATTAAGACTCAATTGGAGAAATTAGAGAATAAAGGGTTTATTTATCCTAGTATGTCACCTTGGGGATCTCTAATGTTGTTTTCTAAGAAGGATGATGAGTCCTTGCATTTTTGTGTCGATTATAGGCAGATGAATCAGATGAAAGTTAAGAATAGATATCCTCTTCCTCAAATAGAAGACCTGTTTGACCAGCTAATAGGTGCTTCAATGTTTTCTAAGAATGATTTGAGATCAGGATGTCACCAGTTGAGGGTAAGGTCTTCATATGTACCGTATAATGCCTTCAAAATCAGGTATGTTTTGTATGAATTTGTTGCGATGTTGTTCGGGTTGACTAATACACTTTTAGTGTTTATATCTCTAACGAACATAATCTTACACCTATACATAGATCATTTTATAGTGGGTTTTTTGGATGACATCTTGGTATACTCAAAGACCCATGATGATCATTCCAAACATATTTACATCATCCTAAGTACACTAAGAGATCATATGTTCTATTCCAATCTATCCAAATTCCACTTATGAATTTATAGGGTGAATTTCTTGGGTCATATAATTTATGAGGAAGGTGTGTCAATGGACCCAAAGAAATTGAAAGCAGTTTTGTCTTGGGAGCATCCCAAGAATGTTTCTGATATCTGAATTTTTATGGGTTTAGAGAGTTACTATCAAAGGTTTATTAAAGACTTTTCCCATTTGGAATCACCACCTTTAGGATTGACCAAGAATGGAATCAAGTTTTAATGGTTAGAAGCATGTGAGAATGCTTTCCAAGAGTTAAAGAAATGGTTGAATACCACACCAATCCTGATCCTACCTAAGTTGGTTAAGAAGTATACTTTGTTTTGTGATGCATCTGGTGTTGGATTGGGAGAAGTGTTGATGAAAGATAATCGGGTTGTTGTGTATGGTTCATGCCTTAAAATGTTGGCATTATTACTTTTTTTGTAAAACGGTTTATGGTGTATACTGACTATAAAAGTCTTAAGTTAATTTTCCCGCAATGTGACTTGAATATTCAGTAGCGGAGAAGGGTTGAGTACATGCAGTCCTTCGATTTTGAGCTGGTTTATACACTATGAAAAGTAAATAGTGTTGTGAATGCCTTGAGTCACAAAACATAGAATTGGGCAGTTCAAGAATATAGTTCTGAGTGGAGGATAATGGCGTTGTTTGTTGAGATGCATCTGGAGGTACATGATAGACATGGGAAGACAACACTTTTATATATATCAGTTGAGTTCATGATTTTGGGCTGGGTTAAGGAGATTCAAGTTGAGTATTTGGAGTATGTGTTTATGAGGGAAATACTTAAAGGTGGGAGTTCACCTTCTGGTTGGTCCATTAGAGATGATGGGATTATTTTTGTTTGTGGCCATGTTATTGTGCCAACATGTATGTGAGAAGATTTGATGTGTGAGTTTCATGCATTGAAGTGGGAAGTGTATCCTAGATTAACGAAAATGTATCGTGATCTTTGAAGACAATATTGATTTCAAGGAATGAAGAAAGGGGTTTCAAGTTTTGTGGTACAATTCCTTACTTGTCAGCAGGTGAACGCTGAACATCAACAACTAGGTGGTTTATTGTAGACATTTCCCATTCCAGAATGGAAATGGGATGATATAATAATGACTTTTTTGGTTGGTCTTCCAAGTAATCCTCGAAAGAATGATGCAATTTGGGTAGTTTTCGATCGATTGATTAAGGTGGCTCATTTATTTTCGATTTGAGATACCTTCATTGTGGATCAGTTGTGTGAGTTTTATATTTGTGAAATCATACGGTTTCATGGAGTACTATGGACTATTGTTTTAGATTGTGATATACCTTTAACAACTCACTTTTGGCAGGGATTTCATAAATAACATGGTACCCAGGTGTTATTAAGTATGAATTTACACCCACAGATGGATGGGTAGTTGGAGCATACTATTTAGGTATTAGGGGACATGTTGAGGGATTATGTCTTGGATTTTGGTGGATCTTGGGAAAACCATTTGGCACTTATTGATTTTTCACATAATAATAATTACCTAGATACAATTAAAATGGCACCATTTGATGCACATTATAGTAGACCATGTAGATATCCATTGTGTTGGATGGAATCTGAAGAATCAGAGTTGTTGGGACCGAGTCTTTTACATGAGATATCGAAAAAGGTTTAGTTGATTCAGAAACACATGGTAACAACTTAGAGTAGGCAGAATTCATATGTAGATTAGCGTTGTAGGCCTATTTAGTTCATGGTGAGTGGTAGTGTGTTTCTTCAGGTGTCTCCAAGGTTGGGTCATCTTTGGATTTGGAAATAGGGTAAGTTAGCACCCAGGTATGTGGGGATGTTTGAGATTGTGGAGAGGATCAGACTGGTGTATTACCAATTGGATCTTCCATAGTGGTATAGTGGTATACACAAAGTATTTCATGTGTTTTAACTTTGATATTATCTCCTTGAACCATCCCATGTGATTTATTTTTAGGATTTAGAGCTTGATGCAGATGCATCCTTTAAAGAGCATCCGATACGTATTGTGGATCATAGTGAGGAAGTATTGTGGGGAAAGATTGTTCCATTGGTTCGAGTTTAATGGAAGCATAGTAATGCTTAGTAAGAAACTTGGGAAAGAGATTCGAATATACAGGATCAGTGGCCCAATATTTTTACCTTGGAAGCTCAGTGAATCTTGGGAAGAGAGGCTTGAGGTTGAGCTGTTCTAAGGTGGGGAGGTTGTAAGATCCTGATTTTCATAGAGGTATGTCCTTGTTTAAAATTTTGGTTTAAAAATCTTGGAAATTTTCATTTAAATGTTAACTAGGATTATGAGAGGCCTCAAGGGAGATCTGGGGGTTCCGGGCATAAAAGGAAGGAAAATCAGTCCAACTTATGCAAGGTGCACGGTTGGTGCATGGTTAAGTAAACTGGGCAGACTCCCCAGGAAAACCGTACAACCTTGGGTTATGGAATTATACATGGTTGGGGCATGTCTTTTCAAACCATGTAGAGACCCCTAGGTAACTGTGCGAGATCACTCCCCTTGGATAGTGTTCTGTGCATGGTTTGCACATGGTTTTTCAATCTATGCAAGTAAACCATGTGCCCCATTAAATGTTAGAAAAATCACAAATTTTCCACCTCATGATTTTTAAATTTCTACTCGATTTTCTTACCCTTTTTCTTACCTCTAGCCCTAGTGAAGAACTCAAAAATAAAAATCTTCCCAAGGGTGGTTCCCCCCGATTATAGGCTATTTAGAGTGCTGTTGGTTTCAGATCAAAGCTCTAGGTAAGTCTAACCTCCATTTTTCTTCTCTTTTCTAGATCATGGTTTACAGTTTCGCCCTTCTCCATATGAATACCTAAAACCTATATTTTTTAGTGGATCTTAGGTTGGGGATTTAAAGGGTGTTTTAATCCTAATCCAAGGCTAAGATTAAGCATGTGGTTATCTTCATATTTGAGATTTAGTTGGTCTACAAGTTATATCCCATAGTCTTGATGTTGATTTGTGGTTGAATGTTGGTGTGTTTGACTTCCACTTGTTGTGCTTTAAATTAATTTAGAAATACTTGGTAAAATGGTTGTCTAAATAAATATTTTAACTCCTCACAATCCATGTGGGATGTGTTGAAGATGATGTGACCAATTTAGGGCCACTCATGGGTGCGCTGACATTCCCAAACATGGAACTTGTAATGTTAAGCATAGTTTTGACTTAAAATTAAGTAGATCCCATTATAAAAATGTTAATATATTGGTTTGAGAATAAAGGGGGGGGGGTTGGTAGTATATTTAGACTTTGATAATGGCATAATGGATTGTTTGGCATAATGTGAAAAGGGATTAAATGGATTATTGTGAATGTGACAAATAGACTATAAACTTGAAATGGAAATTATATAATGGAATAAGGTATATGAATTGTTGAATATGATGAGTGGGATAATTTATAGAAATTTTTTATTACGATTAATGGGTTAAGGCATGGGAAAGGGGAATGAGTTAAATGGAATATTCCAAGTGAATGATAATGTGTAAATGGGTTAAGGCATAAGAATGATCTATGTATTGAAGTGAAATGTGAAATGTGAATGATATGATTATCGATTGTTCTTGTATTGTGATACAATATATGTGGTAAATGAATGAAGAATCATGTGAACATGGCTTGGTGGTGGTATAAAGAACAAAGGCTCCTCCCACAGGTTGGGTTGGATTGATTCTCTAACCCCACCTAGGAATGCATGGGTTAGGGAGTCAGAAAGATTATCTATGCCCCTAATGGTTGAATTTAATGAGATTACATGGATTAAGGCTCCAAGGTAAGTGTGATGTATGGTTATGAAATGTTTATCCCTAGTGAGGTAGGGAACTTAACTTATACCCTTATGCATGATGGTTTTTGGCTTAGGCCATTGTGTAAATGATGTAAAGGACTAACCCATGGAACATGTAATGAAATGAGTTTAGTAATAAATATGGTGTAAGTGATGAAAATGGTAATAATGATGGAAATGGTTAAAGTGAACATTTTTAGCTAGTGGCACCTAAGTTGGTTTTTTGTTTTACCATGTCATTTACTTGATAATTTAATGAACTATCTATTTAGACTGGATATTTTATAGACACCATTGGTGGTGGCCTACTGAGTTGTACTCACACCCTTCTCGAACCACCATTGGGTACCTGATCAGACTTCATTATTACAGGTTCAGATAAGGGCAAAGGGCTGGTGCTAGGGAGTTGAGTTGGGATTGGGATATGAATGGATAAGGATCCCGACTTGGATTCAGACCCATTTTGGGGATTTATATGTTGAATTTATTTTGGATTTTTCTCACTTTTGGAAATATAACATGACATGAAATATTTATTGTTTGGTTGTGGTTTGTACATAGTTTTGGTAAATGTTGGTTATGCATGATTCTTGGTTATTGTTTATTGTTTCTTTTATTTCAATCTATTATTTACTATGGCATACTATGATTAAGAGGATATAGTCTCCCCATATGTTTATTTAGACCCTCAATGTTAGTCGATAACCACTAGCATAAAGGGAGGTGTGCTTGTGGTCATTTGGAGACCCCGCTCAGAGCATCGATTTAGTGGATTACAGTTTGGGGATGTTACACCCCACCAGCTTTGAGGCAAGACATTCCCCTCAAAGAGCTATCTTAGTTAAGGTAATCAATGCTCTAATATATTTTTTTTGTGAAATGTGAATTAGATAGACACTGATAACTTTCATGTAATGATATTATATAGGGTGAAAATGACTTTTATTTATATTTATCAACACCCACCCATCACCTTGTTGTAAGGGCTATCATGTTCAATATCCAAGAAGGTAGTTTACAAAACATACTACTTCCAATAGGTCATGTGAGAGTAGAGATTACCATAGATCATAAGCCAAGCATTAAGATTCATATTCCACTTGATGATGCATATATTCATATGATCGACCAAGTTATTAGAACATTCGTATCATGACTATCATGTCTTGTAAAAAATCATGTCAACAAGGAGGTATTTATTTCCAATTTATTTTTCATCCTAAAACTTTAAAAGTTAATGAAAAAAGGTATAAACCAATGAATGTTATTATAGACAGACAAAGGGATGAGGGTGAAATGAAAGGTCGACTCAAAACCATCTAAAGGATCAACCAAATGATTGAAAATATATTTTGAAAACATCTTTACCCCACCCGTTCAATATCTATATTTACTAACATTGAAGGTTCATGAAGATATAAAGTTAAAAAATGGTAGTAATCACATAGTTGATTTTGAAAAACAAATGTATGAATAGGAAGTTATAGAATAAATTTATATTGAGAATGTAAATGAAATCCTCAAATATGAATGTCTAGGAGGCCCAGTTGTAAATGATTACATGAGGTATGTTTTCATGATTTTTTTTCAAAAGTTGATATACAATGTTAACTATGAATAATTATATTTTATATTTTTTATAAGTGTATATATAAATACCAATTGAAGGAATTTACCCCTAAAAATAAATTTGGAATCATTATTCATCATGACACTTCTATAGAACAAAAATAAATAGATTAAAAAAAACAAATGAAATAGTGACAAAACTGGCTAAATTCCTTGAAATCAAACTTTTGGATGAAAAAATCTTTTTAATACCAATATTTCAGTGGTAAAACTCTAAAATTTAATCACATAAAATATATTTTCATTTCTTTCATTAATTATTCCTTTTTAGGCAACATTGGATGCTCATTGCGGTCAATTTCGATACTTCAAAGATTTATTTCCTTGATTCACCGCATGGATACCCAAAAAACCAACCACGCATACTGAAAATTTTTAATTTTTAATATAGCACATCCAATGTTTTAGAATTAAAATTCAAGTTATATATTTTATATTATGTTTTAATGAGAATTTTTTTATGATAGGGTGGTGTATAAATATCATGAAAATCATGGAATGAGGATATCCAATGCGCACAAGGATCCTGAAAAGATCAATAATCGAAAAAATATCATGTTATATATAATAATATTTCACTATAAAAACACATATCAAAACAAATTACTTATTTTTATCAATATTTCTGTAGTGTCTAAAATAAACAAATAGAAAAGATTGTGGTTATTATGTCTATAAATTTATGAGAGTGATTATATTCCATAAAAAAAATAGCATCCCCAAAGAGGTATTTTTGAATATAATTATTATTTAATTTAAAATATTTTTCAATCCTTTGTGTATTTATATTTTTCTAGTATTACTATGATTGTAGAAAAAAATCATTTTCATAAGATGATATATATTTGTTTTGAAATGAATGGGTAGCATAAATAATGATAGAATGTACAAAAATAACATGAATATGTGACTTCTATAGAAGTAGTGGATTGTTTTATATTTATGTTTAATTTATTTCTTTTTAGTATTACTTATGTAATAATTTTTTTCCTATATAGGCAGATTCCCGTGTTCGAGTTGGGGTGGTTTGTTTGAAGCTGCCCATGCTCATTCGAGACTGCAACTAAGATAATAACAATAAAGAAATGGGTTAAAAATCTATAAAACCATCATGAAAAGTTAATTTCATACTACTTATTTAATTAATTTTTTCATAATTTTATCTACTATTTGTAAATTAATTTTCTTATTATTTATATCTAATACTTATTTAGTTTTTTTCAAAAATATTTTGTCAGGTCATGTTTTCTTTCAACTATCTGAAATAAGGAATAAAAGATATAACATGTTCCTTTCTTCCAATGTTACCACTCTTTCCATTTAATTTATTTATCAAACGCAACACTGTATATTGATTCTATGTTCTTAGACAAAAAAGGTTTTTCAGCTAAGAGCATCGAATCAATATGAAATGTTGGCAGTTTGAGAAATAAATCGAATGGAAAGCATGGTGAAATTAGAAGCTGGGATTTTTTTGATACTTTGGGATATATAGGAATCATACACACCTCAATTCGACACACAATGTGATTGGTATGACTCCAAGTGCTTCTTTTTATATAATACTGACATTAATTTTTGTAAATAAGAAAAATGACATACTCAAAATAGAGAAAATGAATTTGGATTATTTTGATAATTTATGAAAATGATCCATATTTCATTTTTGATGTTTAGGAATCAACTTCACCTCAATCTGATAGACGATAAAGTGTACATAATTAGTTTAAAATTGAAATTTTAATTCAAAATGTGTCAATAAAAACAAAGAAAAGTTATTATATTGTCTTGATAATTTAGGAAACTGATTCAAAAATCATTTTTGATGTGTAAAAATAGGTCTCACATCAAATCAACACATGATGTGACCAGTATGACTCAAAGTACATGTTTCTAGTTTAAAATTATATTTTAGTAAAAAGGACAAGTGACATACTCAAAACCAAGAGAACACATTCGAATTGTTTTGATACTTCAGGAAAACAATCCATAATTCATTTGAGTTGTGTAGGAATTATCCCCACCTCAATCTGATGCATGTTGTGAACACTACGACTCCAAGGGCATCTTTTTATTTAAAGTTGACATTAATTTTAGTAAAAAAGACACCCGAAATACTCAAAACTGATCAAACACATTCAGTTTGTTTTGATACTTTATAAAAATGATCCATAAGTCATTTTGACATGTAGAAATCAGCCACACCTCAATTTGATACATGATGTTCTCAGTATGAATCACTACTGGAAAGTTATTCTATACCAATGGTTTTAAACAATTGGTAAAGGCTAGATAAATTTTGGTATAACCTATACCAACGGTTATCCAAACCGTTGGCTACTGAGGTGTTGGGATAGCCATATACTAAAGGTTATTCAATAACTGTTGGTATATGGATTCGAAATGAACATTATACCAATATCTTAACCGTTGGTATAAATTTTTACCAATGGTTTAAAACCATTGTAAAAGTTGAAATATCATGTATACTCCAACGGTTTGGAAACCATTGGGATATAATTTTACCAACGGTTTTAGTAAACCGTTGGTATAGAATTTTAGCAACGGTTTCATATAAACCATTGGTATAAAGTATGTTTTTACACATATACCAATGGTTGTAAATCATTGATATATCCTTCCTACTATTTGAGCAACAGGTAGCAGGCTACCTCCCCCCCTATGCAATTAACTGTAACTGTAAGTATACACATACAAAATTCAGCAATTACAAGACATGATTCAACAATTACCTACAAGTATAACACATAATTGAATTTAGAATTCAATTAAAGTATAATACATAATTCAGAATGTAATTAAATACATATAGAATTCAATTCAGAATTTAGAAGTCAATTACCTTGTGCAATACAGAATTCAAAATTGAATTCTGAATTGAATACATACAGAATTGTATTATGAATTATGAATACAATACATACAGAATTGAATACATAATTATGTATTTTTTATATAGAATTATGAATACATACATAATTATAAATTATGTACAATTTATTCAATTCAGAATTCAATACATACAGAATTGAATTCAGAATTTTGAAGGTAATTAACCTATGCAATTTCAATACATTGTACAAAATTTAGTGTTGCATGTCAGTGTTACTTAATACCACTATGATAGGTGGGTGTATTTAATCAATGTAATGTTCTTTTAAAAGAACAATTTATGGAATCAAGAACTAGTAAAATAGATTAGGATTGTACTCAGATTCACAATTTTTAGTTTACCAATAGCCTGGAGTTGTCTCATTGAAATTCATTAGAATGAGCTTATAGAACTTTTTCAATATCAATGGTATAGGTGGAAATATGTAAAAATGTTAATTGGGGAAGCTCTTACCCTCACGTGAGGAATAAAAAATCAAGGGAATTACAAGACATCCTATGTGATAGTGTGGTTCTATAGTGGGAAGTAGTATGGGGCCTTAGTGATAAACTTTTGATAGTACGGGGTAGAAGAAGCTTGGGATATCATGAATTTCAGACCCAATTATAGAGTTTGGGATAAATCTATGAGTATGAAATTAGAATATTCAATGGGTAAAAATTTTTGGGTGATGATATAAATCTATACTAGTTGGTTCTCAAGGATATTTGGTGAGTGTAGTCAAATTGTGGGGATCACACCATAAACTGATAAAGTGTATGACCCATGGGTTAGAATAGATGTGGCGAACATTGATTTAGGAATGGTTGATAGATAAAACCAAATAATTATTGTGGTTTTATGTTATTTCCTGAGTCATCATAAGTGATTCATTCTAGGTTAATAAATTTTGAATCATACTGGATGCAAATGATAGAAATTTTATAGGGATTGTGAACCATACCAATGGGGGATGCGATGAGGATGATCATAGGTTGATATGTGTTAGTAAATGAACAATTTTGAATTTATACCTTAGAGTAAGGTTCTTGGGATAGTTATCATAGGATACTTCAGGCGTGTATATGGAATGTTGATCTTCATGGGTTATCAGATATTTGAGTATGACCGTAATGTCAGATAAGTGGTGATGAATGTGTAGATTGACCTGTATAGATAACCTAACTAGTGAGTGATTGGAGTTTTGATGTTGGGGATGGATGTAGAAAGGATGGTTCATATCTAATTCATTTAAAATACTAAATTTTATGATTCATCTGTGGTAATTGGATACGATCTATGTTCTAGGGTGACTAGTGAGGTATATATTTTAATTCATGGATCAAGTATGAATCAAGATTTATATATACATGTTCCAAAAAATAATAATATAAAAATAGGATCATTAATAGAGGTATTATATAGATGTTAAAATGAATCATGATAAACCCTACATAAGGAAATCATGTTTTAGGTTTTGAATATGGAATTGTTTTTCATAGGATTTGGTGATTTTAGATGAATTCAGTGTAATTGAAGAATGAATAATACTTCTCACATGTAATTAAATAAAAAATGTATAAATGAATTCAAAAATTTCATCTTAAAAATGGTGGATTCATAATGGGGATTGAATCTGGACTTTTCATTGAAAAATTAGTTTAATGGGATTGATTTTTCTGATAGACCAATTATCCCTCATTTATAATCATGATAAAATTATGATATTGGATTTTAGTAGATGGGATATAGATTGAGATATTGTTATACATGATTCTCAAGGATTAGATGTTATATGATTCATATTTTGTTACTACTCACCCCCACCTACATACCCCCTCCCCACCTACACAGCCCACCCCCTCCCCACCTACACATCCCCCCTCCCCACCTCACCTCCAACAACCTACCCCTACACAACCCCTCCCTCTTGCACACCCCTCCCCCACCAGCACATCCCCCCTGCATAGCACCCTCCCCCTTGCACACCCTCCCCCACCTGCATAGCCCCCCACCCACCTGCACACCCCCTCCCCACCTACACCCCCACCTACACAGCCCACCCCTGCACAACCCCCCTCTCCCTTGCACACCATCCCCCACCTACACAGCTCCCATCCACCTACACACCCCTCCCCAACTGCACACCCCTCCCCACCTGCACATCCCATGCCACCCATCCCCACCTGCCTAAGAAATTTCAAAAATCAAAAACCCATTAACATTTCTAAAAAACAATGTTATTTTATTTAATAAAAATATCCATGTTAATAACATTTTATAGGTTTAATCCTTATTTAAATTGAAACATGCATTTTGAAATACAAATATTAATATCACAGAAGAGTCATTAAATTCAAAAATCATCTCCCAAACATCTTTATAAACCATTTTATAATAGAACCAAACCAAACACACATGTGTCAACCATAACAAATTTGGAATCACTATGTCATAAATTATTAAACATATACACAAAATATAGGTGATCTACAAAAAAATAATAAATGGGGACAGCGTGGAAGTCCATTTGGATAGCTCCTCATATCTGTCTTTCTCCATTAAATCCTCCATGATTGAGGGTGATTTTAGTGGTGTTTATATGAAATTTTTAGGTATGGTTTTTAATCACCTCCCTCAATTTCACTCTCCCCAAACTTCCCTTTGATTCAGTGGTTGTGGATTTAGGAACTATATGAAAATTCCACCATAACATAGTGCAATCAATAAAAGAGGATGGAGATTTTTTTGAAGATCGATAGTGGAAGAATGACGATGATGAATACTTAAGGTTTATTAATTATTTAGATAGATTAAATACCTTAAGTGACATATAGTGGGTTGATAGTGATGATATCATTACTCTATGGGTAGATTCAAAGGATTTTATAAGGAAATTTATAAACATATTGATCTATTTTCAAGTGAATGGACTAGGGCCTAAGGGAATAGTGGTGAGTAAGGATCCTGGTGTGACCTTCTAGACCTTGAGAATATTTTACCATGAAGTAAGGTATGAGATTATCTTGGTGGATGGGATTTCTTGATTCCAATGTAAAACATTGATTTAAGAAAACCTACGGGTTACAGAATCTAACCTAAAGGGGTTAGAATTATTGTGATGTGAAATGATATATATTTAAATCTATTGATAAAATCATGGGTGAGGTATTTTGGTTACGCGACCTACATAAAAGTGACATATAAAAAATATAATTGATGAATAAGGTCTTATAAAAACAATATAGATTCATGTGGGCTGGTTTTCATTGAGGGAAATGTGATAATTAATAGGTTTAACTTTTATGATTTATACATCAGTGGTGGGGTTTTGTAGAGATTCCCAAAGTGGTGTGCTGAGAGATGGGGTTAATATTTAAATAGAAAATATTATGGTAGCAATGAATAGATCTAGTTACATGATATATTTGGCTACATAAAATTCCTATGTACTAGAAATTCTTACATGAATCTGGAAAATTACAGATTTCACTCAAATTCACTCATAGCCTCTCTAGACGACTTCCAATAGACCTCAAAAACACCTTCTAGGATCATGAAACATTATACCATGATGTATTCATTCAAACCAGATCAATAAGATTCATAATTTATCAGAAAATAAAAATATTTTTGGTAAAAAATACAGCAACACAAAGTATCAAGTACAACCTTATTTGTGAATGAGATTAGATAAAAAATGGTGTCCCATAATGTAAAGCATCAAAAGATAATGAATCAGAGAAAGATGACTAAGAATCAGTATAATGAAAACGAATAAGATCAATCTCTTCATCTAAGAGTTTGAGTGTACGTAAAAAGAGAATTGTGAAATATCTTTGATACCATGTAAAAAGAGAATTCATAGAATTCATACCTCCATATCAAGTAAAGTTTTATTATTTATAGATAAAGAAATAAATATATTGTGACCTACCTAATCACACATATATTTAGTCACATCAAATCATCAAACATCAAATGTTAGTAATATCAGTCAAAAAATGTAATAGATTAGTCTATCCCTCATCACCATCACTATCATCATCGTCACCATCAACCTTATCTTCATCCTCATCTCTATCCCCATAATCATCCCTACCCTCATTCCCACCCTCATCTCCACCCTCATCCCCATCCTCATACTCGACCTCCTCCCCACCCTCCTCCCACCCCTGTCCTCTGCCTTGGCCTCCTTCTCACCCTCTTCCTCAGCATCATCCTCATCCTCGGCCTCTTCCTCACTATCGTCATCGCCAAGAATTACATCATCTCAACCACCACTAGAACTTCCACATAGTGCACTATATATTGAATGCATGGACAAAATATATTCATCACAAGCTATGCTGACCTCTAGTGGAAGTTATAGACATAAAACTTTCATCATTTTTATAAATTCAGTGTCTTCCCTAGCAGACCATTATTCCACTAGTGTGGCCCCTTTTTCAGCCTGTTATTCCCATGACTTAACATGTTCAAACTCAGTGGTGCTACAGATGGTACCTGAAGAGGGACAATACCTCTTTGGTAATATACTCTTCCCCGATCGATCACATACTCTTCCAGGGTTCTCATCTCCTAACACCTGATGTAAGTGATCATTTGACCCAAAATTGTCAGGTTCTTGGGAATCAAGGGCCTCTAAAGCAGAATGTTATAAATATAAATATATTATTAAGTTACAAAATAGATATTAAAACTTCAAATCAACAAATTAAAACTTAAAATCTGCTACTATATCAGTTCTTTAACTTAACTTCCATCTTTTTTTTTCATTTTAATCGAGAAAAATAGTTTTGCTCGAGGCACACATCCTTTAATATTTAATTATCGACTCTATAATTACATTGAATGTAGAAAAAAGTAACTAAAAATAGGTTACCAATAATTAATTTCATAACTAAAACTATATGAAAACTTGATAAATTGAATAAATTATGGAGGAAACAATAGAAAGTTCAAGTCATGAAGAAAAATTATAAACAACTGTCGTATCTGCTTCCTCTCATGATCTGACATCGTAGTATGTCCCAATGTGTGGAGGTATTTTTTAGCATCAATGTTTTTTTTAAGATTATTCCTAAATAAAATTCAATAATACAAAAAATAGTATTAATGTAGAATAAGAAAATTTTAATTTAAATACCTCAAATGTGATTAATACCTTAAACTTGATAGTTGTCCAATGAGTAATCATTTTACGATAATGTTCAATCAGACAATCATCTGTGAAAGGTACTACCTCTAACTATGTTCCAACTCTAGAATGCCATCCAATATAAAACTCGTGCTTATAAGATCTCCAAATCTCACCTAATTCCTTTATACATGCTGGTTATGCACCCTCATCATCAGGGAAATTAAACTGAAGATGTCACCAAAATATTAATTCATATAAATTCCAAAATAATATACATTAAATACAATAGATTTTTTTCCGATATCTGTTCCCAAGAATTATCCTTGACTTCGTTTGGAAACTGTCTCCATGAGAGTGGGCAGATGGAAATAATGTTAGAGTATTTATAAAGCGTCACAAAAAAACTCCAACATTGCTGTCCTGTTTTTTCAATAATTTGATTGTCTTTGTTTTAGTCCACCATCAACTGCATGTGGTGGTTCCACACCAAACACATGCGTGTACACCCCTACCCATGCCTCCTATAAGTAGATATATCTATTATGAAATAAAAATAAATATTATATCAATACATGTTATAATGAAAATAAATAATGGTATAAAAATTTGTTATGATTCTATTAATATACCTGCGACAGTCTGATCAATGGGAACTACTAGATCTGCCGAAATTGAAGGAACACCCTATACAAGTGGAGTGGGTCCCAGTGTATTCTTTGCAGGCACAGACTGTGGTGGAGTATGATTCAAATAAGATGGAATATAGGAGCTCATAAAGAAGGAAGTATAAGTAAAAGAAGATGGCATGGATGGCTAGCCAACTGCATAGTATAGATGAGGATTGAGAATTATCATCGGATATGGAATAGAAGGGAGATGAGGCTCAAATTAAAAGGGTGGTGAAAACATGGGAGGCATAACTATCCCATGTGTCCCTAATGACACACAAGGATCAGAATGTGGGATATATGGTACGTTATTGGGAGGGAGAAGGTCTAATCAGGTACAATGACTAGATCGCCTATCTTCCTTACTACCCTCCCTCATATCACTGGCCTGAGTACTAGGACCACTACTAGGATGCCCGTCAAATAAATGTTGCCTCAATTGTGGATCCTGCAAAAATGTTTAAAATAAAATTAATCACATGACATTATATGTTATTTAAATATATATATTTGAAATAAAATACTCACAACAGGAACTAGTGGAGGAACTCCCATCTCAGATATGTGATGATTGTTTTCTGTTGTCCTTTTTTATTGCATCTCTTCAATTGGTTTCATTTCCTACATTTGAAAACAAATATGGAAGTAATTAGAAAAGAACAACTAATGTATGGCCCCCAAAAAATATATGAGAGGGGATAGGGGGATTCATGGGTTTTGGGATCAAGCAACCATAGTCAATAAAGCATTCAAATGTTAAAGGGGGTATTAGAGTTATACTAATTTTATACATGGTCAATAAATCATTTAAATGTTCCCCAAGTTAGAAATGTTGGTTTTGTAGGTTTGAATATAGTTCAAGTTGGATATACCATATTTTTAATCAATATTAAATCAATTTGAATAGTACCAACCTTAACCACCCAAGTCGAGCTAAACCAAAAAAATTGAGAACATGGATGTATGATTCTATATATTTTCCACAACAACTTCGGGTTCACAATCAACTATGAAAATTGAGCTATTATAGTCATCATAAGTAATTAATGGATTGGTTCCAATGGTAGTAGGGATGGTGTTAATTACATCATCACCATCATCAAAAACATGTATTGGAATTACTTCAATAATGATGCAAAATTTAGGTTGAAGATGATCTTTGACATAAAAAAACATGTTTTTTAATTGATGGAAATACATATGGTTCATTAGTAACAAGAGTGTGAGTCATGCCCATAACTCGAAATCCACAACCATCAATAAAGGTTCCCTACCCTGTCATTGAATCAAATAACTGGCATTTCGTCATCATGACTCAACCACGAGAGTAATAATATAATATTATTATTTTCTCAATGACTCCATAATAAGATACATTTTCAAAATGAGGTCTAATATCTGATGCACTAGCATAACAGTCTGTTGTTTCAGTTAGTATAACACTATAATGTTGTGTTTTAATGCTCTTTTCTCATTTAGTGATAATAAATCTGTACCCATTGATCACAATTGATTTACATTCACGATCAATGATATTAGGCTTAAAATCCAAAGCTATTATTTCCTTGGAAACAAAGTCTGTAAGAAAACTCAATACCTTAAATATAAAAAAATATTAAATTTAATTAAATATTGATTTTATTTATTTATTATAGAAATATTTCTACCTTCAATTTCAACCAAGTAGAAATTTTTTTTCTATGAAAAGTATCTCTCCTTCTTAAAGATAAAGAACGATGCTTTATATTTATCATTTATTTATTTTCCCTGTAGATAAAAATAGAAATAGTTTAACAGATATGTAAAATTAAAATATAGGAGATAAGATATACATGTTCAATTTATTTACTTGATGAAGTCGTTAAAAAAACCACATTTGAATAACACTGTGTGATGTACCATCTTCCACTCTTCAAGGCTTAATGTCGTCAATGTATATGATCCAAGAATTACTACTGTTTTAGGAAGTGATGGAAAACTGGGTTAAAATTTCTTATACCATTCTTCTTCATTTCTCATTGGTTTGTTCATTCTCATAGTAAGATCAAACAAATACATTGAGGAGAAATCCATTCATTCTTGATCCAAGTAACCTTTGACGATTGAACCTTCAGGATGATTCCTGTTCTAGACATAATATTTCAGCGTGTACATATTTCTTTGAGTTTAATACATCTAATAGAAATAAATAAGTCCTCCAATAAGTATTTTGGTTGGAATATGGATAGTCAGATGCAACATGCATGTGAAAAATGATGGAAGAAATATTTTCTCTAACTCATGCAAAATTAATGGTGTCTCTGCTGGCATTTTTTTATAAGAAAGACTTGGAAAAATTCTTAGCACAAAGATTTATACACAAATGGCACAACCGAATAACTAACACCCTTACATTATTGGAAAAAATATGACAGATTTTTATTGGAATCAACTCATGCAGAAGGATGTGATAATCATGAGTCTTTAAAGATTTCAGCTTCAACTCTATTATATTGACCCATTTTGATTTATTTATTGAATATCCATTAGTAACTTTAATAGTCTCTAGCAATTCTATAAATTGATTTTTTTTTCTGCAGGTGTCATCACATAAGAAGCGCATGGAACTTGACATTTATTTTCACTAATACACACATGATGCGATTTTGGTATAATTACCCAATCCATCAAGTCACGACGAGATCATAAATCATTGTTTTTTTATTTCCCTTGAAATTTAGAATAATCAAAAGCAAAATTTCATATATATTCTCTTCAATGTGCATTATGTCTAAGCAATGACGTAACAAATTGGTTGACCAATACATTAACTCAAAGAAGATACTTCTCTTCTTCCAACTATTACAAGTATCATTGGAACTGTTATTTCTCTTTCCAGATTTCATTTTACCCTTCTTGAATGAAAAAAATAAAATCTTTCAATTCATTAAGCACATCAGTTCCATACATACGCTAAGGTGGATCATCGGTCTCCATGGTATTATCAAATATTTGATGATTATTTCTATATGGATGGTTTATTGGAATGAATCATCAATGTACCATAAAACTAAAACTAAAATGATATTTTAGTCTTATGGATTGAGTATTATTCATACAAACAGGACATGATAGTATTCCCTGCATGCTCTATCCATACATTGTGTAAGTAGGAAAATCATTGATCATCCACATAAGCACAACATGCATCTGAAATATGTCTTTTGAACATGAATCTTATGTGTTCACACCCACATTCCAAATAAGTTTAAACTCTTTTATCAATGGTTGGATGTATACGTCTATATCATTTATGGGATAGAAAGGGCTGAATATAAGTATACTCATGAAAGTGAAAGGTTTTTTTCATACATAACCATAGAGGAAGGTTATAAATGTGTATGAAAACCGGCCATGTGTTTTGAAAAGTAATAATCTACCCAAATTGATTAAAACCATCAAATGAAAAAACCAAACTCACATATGCATGTTAGTTACAAAATCAGGATATCGAGCATCAAATTTCTGCCATGAAAATCTATCTACAGGGTGAACCAACTATTCATTACTCTTCTTTCTCTCAGTATTATTCCATCACATTTTTATTGATATTTCATCATACATGAAAATATTATAGAGTCTAGAGATCAATGAAAAGTGCCACATTACTTTTTGTGTCACACGAGATGGTGTTTCATCTTCATTTGGCTTTCATTGGGATGTTCCATATTTGATACAATCATTTCTTTCAGCAATTTCCTCCCAAAATAAGATGCAATATTTTAGGCAATCATGAATTTTGTTTTTTAAAAATTCAAGTTCTTAAACTAATTTCCATGACATATAGTGGTTTTAGGGAATATCTGCATCATCTGAAAGTAAGTCCTTCAAGAAGGTAAGAATGTAATCGATGATAGTATTAGAAATCCCATACATGGTTTTCCCCTAAAATAGTTGAATTAAAAATTATAGCTTTTTCATTTTACCACATTGCTGATATACTAGATTCGTCGCAGCATCATTCAATTTTTTCACTCTGTCAACATCATCATTTTCATTGGACACATCCTGTGTGACCATATAGAAGTCTTCTTGGGTCAACATCCTTTCCTTCTTATAATGATGAATAAATAGAAATCGCTCATATATAAAATTATCCAATCTAGTCCTCTCATTTGGATCATCAATATTTTGAGATTCCATTTTCTCCCCATTATGATACCACACATAATAGTTTGTTTGAAAATCATATTTGGTTATATGGTAGATAACATCTTCATGGATCGACCAAGGTCTTACAACACAATTATAACATGGGTAGTGTATGTGACCACTATCTGAAGCATTGTCAAATGAGAAATCTATAAATATATCTAAATTGTTTTGAAAATTTCTTGAGATCCGCTCACTATAATACATCCAAATTCTATCCATTCTATAAAAAATTTTAGTCATTAATTTCCTGAAAGAAATTAAATACGGTTGAAGTTCAATCGAAAATATTTTTAAGTAAATGAGAATTGTTCACTTTATATAAAACCATAACCAACACAATATGTAGATACAAGTTGAAATATATAATTGGAAATTATAGTATTATTTCAACATCGATTTGAGACTGTGTAAGAGAAAACAAAATGACACATAGTGGAATTAAAAAAATAGGAGGTATAGTTCCAATGTAGAACATAGTCCTCTCTATATGTATCATGCAATACAGGCCACCGATGAATTTGAATTTATTCAAAAATAATAATAATTCATTAAAAATCAAGGTGTTACAAACACAATGAGTGTACACTCCCATATCACCTGATCACACCGCTAGGCTCATTCTCTAATGAGTCACATGCCATAAAATCTAGGTTCATTCAACTAAAAAGTGACCATGATTCTCATCCATGTCAATTTTATCTAGAAAAAACCACCCTTGGTACTTACTTCCCAACAATACTAAGGAATCACACTGATGCTCGGGATTACTAAATGATCACTAGTAACTCAGGCATTACATAAAAATCACAAAGAACATAAACATGCCTTATCCATACTAGATCTAACCATATTAGATTATAATCAATTGTCTCATAAAAAACCACACCTAAAACCAATAGGTCTAGGTATCTAATAAATCATTCTCTCTTCATATAATCATGATTCCTAAATTACTTCTAGTAATTTAAATTAAAAGGATAGAAATAATTCTACATTTATTCACTTTTAATATCACAAGGGTATCAAAATAATCAAGGTTAATCATTCCCATCATGAAACATATTTTTGTGATTAACTTTAATACTTTAAACAATTACAAATCCATAAAATTATTAAATGAACCCCAAAGTGTTAAAATACTTCCATTGCACCAATGGAATTTATTTACATCATCAGAGAACATCCCAAAATAAGATCCACATGTTCTTTCCTAAAAAAAACTGTGGTTTGGGTGGTTAAAATTCCACTAACAAGTTATATAAGAAACCCATATAAAACTCATTATGGACACTTTATACAAATAAACAATATTTCATTAGAAAATTCAGTCACACATAAGAATATAAATGTCATGTGAATCCTACATGCCACATATGATGAATGTACACAATCCTCTTTCCTGTATGGTCTAAGTGTCAAAAAGAAAAATTAACATATCAAATAAGCACATCATACTTGAGTATATATCTCAACTATAACATTGATAACCAAGAATCAAAATTTCATAACCCCATTAACCTATAATTACCACTAGATATGGGTTCATGAATCACCTGTTTTAGGAATATCACAAGTCCAAAAAATTCCTATCACCATATAATTATCCAAAAATAATAATAAAAATAAAACAATCTAATATTTATTTAAAATTCCTAGAATAAAATAAAAATAACATAATCCAAGCAGGTGCACAAAAACACCTCAGGTGTACCACCACAGACCTCAAATACTATCAACTAGAAATGAATAATTATGTGCACCCGACCATGATATTTTGTTTCTTGAGATATATATCAAAGATTAAATAATGTGTAGTCATGAAAAACCTTGGTGAGTTCTATTATGGTTATACTCCTTTATTATGGATGGATTCCTAGGATAGAAAATCATATAAATTCCTTAATAATACTTTATAACTACCTATGAATATTGTGACATGAATTCCTAACACTCAATTTGAATTTAAAAACATACAACCTTAAAAGTGTATGACCATACCGCTTGGGGGAGTAGGAATAAAGGATCATGTAATAGATTAAATTTTGGTTCTATCACCATTCACACATGAAAATGATCCCAAACCCAATCTAGTGGTTCTGGTGGAAGCGCCACTTCATTGAAAGACTTATAGTGAGGGTATCATCAACTTAAAGTTAGAGTGTGATATTTCAAAGATAACATTTAGGGGTACATTCATAATGCATGAGTATCTTATTGTTACTCTTAGGATAAAAAAATTCTATAACTATATTTATGTCTAACCAACAAAATCATGTCAATAAAACTTAAATTTAAAATAAACCAAGGATAAAATAATTGAGGATAATATTGACCTCTTGAATATCAATAAAAATTATTATATAAAGATAAATCACTAAAAAACCACAACCTAAAATGATATATGGATTGTGTTCAAAAGGGATCATAATACATAGTACATTATAGCCAAATAAAATGAAAAAATCTAAAATAAATTAAGGCAGACATACCAATTTAAAGTGTAAGAATAAAAAATAATTGAATCAAAGAGAGATGGCTGGTTGGAAAGTAGAGTTAGCACCCATGATAGCCAGTTAGGAAGTAGGGTTCACATAGAAATCACATTTATGGAAAAATGTTTGAGATGGGATGGGTTCTGTCTGCGCTCTATTTGGGGATTTTCTATCCCAATGGTTTTAAAAAACTGTTGGGATAGTAAGACTATACCAAATATTTACAAAAACCATAGGTAAAAATGAATCCTTGCCAACAGTTTCATTAAACCGTTGAAAAAACCCACCTCAGACTACTCTATCCCAATAGTTTAATGAAATTGTTGGGAAACCCAATCGCTAATAGGCTTCTATCAATGGTTATAGAGAACCATTGGTATAATATCTTTTCCCAATGGTTTCTAAATAATTGGGAGGAATGCATTGGTATAGGTGGGATTTCCACCAGTAACTCAAAGTGCGTGTTTCCAGTTTAAAATTGATATTTTAGTTTTAAAAGTTTTACTCACTAAAAACTAAGAAAATTCACTCATATTGTCTTGATAGTTTAGGAAAATGATTCATAAGTCCATTTTGATGTGTAAGAATTAGTCTCACATAAAATTGACACACCATTTGACCAGTATGACTTAATGTGCATATTTCCAGTTTAAAATGACATTTTAGTAAAAAAAATGACATACTCAAATCCAATAAAATAAATTCAATTTTTTTTATACTTTACAAAAACAATCCATAATTCATTTGGGATGTGAATAATTAGATGCACCTCAATCTGATGCATGGTGTGACTGGTATTTCTAAAAAGTGTGTCTTTTTATTTAAAGTTGACATTAATATAGAGAAGAAGAAAACTTACATACTCAAATCCATGAAAACACATTCTGATTATTTTTATATTTTATTAAAATAATCTATAATTTATTTGTGATATGTAGTAATAAAATCACCTCAATCCTATATATGATGTGACCGATATGAATCAAAGTGTCCACTATCAATTTAAAATTGACATTCAAGTTAAAAATTTTTTACTCACTGAAAACTAAGAAAATGTACTCAAATTGTCTTGATAATTTAGGAAAACGATTCATAAGTCATTTTTGACAAGTAGGAATTAATCTCATGTAAAACTGACACACTATGTGACCAATATAACTCAAAGTGTATGTTTCCAGTTTCAAATGACATTTTACTAAAAAACACAAATGATATACTAAAAACTAAGAAAACACAATTGGATTGTTTTGATACTTTAGAAAAATTATATATAAGTCATTTTTCAAATATATAAATCAATCGTACCTCAATCTGATGCATGATGTGACTGGTATGACTCAAGGTCTCCATTATCAGTTTAAAATTGACATTTTAGTTCAAAATGTTTCACTCACTAAAAACCTAATAAACATGATATGATTATATTAATAATTTAAGAAAATGATTCATAATTCATTTGTGACAAGTAGGAAGTAGTCTCACATCAAACCGACACATGATGTGACTAGTATGACTCAAAGTGCATGTTTTTAGTTTCAAATGTCATTTTAATAAAAAACATAAGTGACATACTCAAAATTGATCAAACACATTTGGATTTTTTTGATACTTTGGAAAAATGATATATAAGTAATTTTTGACATGTAGGAATCATACACCCCTCGATCAAACACACAGTGTGACCGATATAATTCCAAGTGTGTTTATTTATTTAAAATTGACATTAATTTTAGTAAAATGAACAAGTGACATACTAAAAACTGATCAAACACATTTAGACTATTCTGATACTTTTGGAAAATGATTAATAAGTCATTTATAATGTATAGGAATCAATCTCACCTCAATATGATGCATGGTGTGGTGATTATAACTCAAAGTGTGTTTTATTTATTTAAAATTAACATTAATTTTAGTAAAAAGAACATGTGACATAATGAAAACCAAAAAAATGAATTAATTTTTTTGATACTTTAGTAAAATGATCTATAAGTAATTTTTGATGTGAATGAATCGATATCACCTCAATCCAATGCCCGATATGACCAATATAATTCCAAGATTGTCTATTTATTTAAAATTGACATTAATTTTAGTAAAATGAACAAGTGACATACTAAAAACCAAGAAAAAGCATTTTGATTATTTTAATAATTTAGGAAAAAGTTTCATAAGTCATTTATAACATGTAGGAATCAACCGATACTCAATCCGATTCATGGTGCGACTGTTATAACTCAAAATATGTCTTTATTTAAAATTGAAATTAATTTTAGTAAAAAGAACAAGTGACATACTGAAAACCAATAAAATACATTCATATTGTTGTGATACTCTAGAAAAAAGATCCATAGTCCTTTGTGATGTGTATACATTATCTACACCTCAATCTGATGCATGGTGTGATTGGTATGACTCCAAGTTTCTCTTTTTATTTAAAATTGACTTTAATTTTAGTAAAAGAAAAAAGTGACATACTAAAAACTGATAAAACACATTAGGAATATTTTGATACTTTAGGAAAATGACACATGAGTCATTTTTTATGTGTAGGAATCAACCACACCTCAATAGAACACATTGTGTGACCAGTATATCTCGAAGTGTGTATTTTTATTTAAAATTGATATTAATTTTAGTTAAAAGAACACGTGAAATACTAAAAACCGAGCCAAAATTTTTTGGTATTTTTGATACTTTTGGAAAATGATCCACAAGTCATTTGTGATGTGTAGGAATCAACCCCATATCAATACAATGCATAGTGTGATCGGTATAACTCAAAGTGTGTCTTTTTATTTAAAATTGATATTTTATTAATGTATTCTTTCATATTAATGTTTAATTTATTTATTTATAGAATTACTAACATAATATGTAAACATCCTGACTTGGGTTCCACTAAACGGTGCCCTGATCTGGTTGGTCACATACCCTCAAACGAACCTCCCCGTATGCTAGAGGGTGCCAACTAGCAGTGAGGGTTCGGTAAGTCAGTCATGGGGAGAATATACCCTCTTTTATGAGAATAAAACACCAACCGAAGAAAATAACAATAAACAAGTGTTAAAGGATATAAATAACCAAAACAATACCAAGTCACATGATATTCAAAACAGGAAATACAATACTCAACTAAAATGGAAAACATGCTAAGACAATGCAAGTGTCAAGTGTCTACAATGTAACTAAAAACAAAGACACAATGGCTCCAAAGCAAGTCCTGAACAACATCCAATTCCCTCCCCCATGCTCCATTACCAAACAAAAACCTATCCCAGGGCCTTTCCCTTATCCTGTATTGAAACAACAAAGTCTACTTGGGTGTTGATTAGGTGGCCCAAATAGGGTGTGAGTACAACTCAGTAGGCCACCACCAATGGTGTCTAAAACAAGTCTAGTCAAGTGATAATGTATGAATTTCTATGAAGCAATAAATATAATGCATAATTAAATAGTTATCACATTATCATTCATTCTTTAATCATCACATTAGGCTGGGTTTTAATTCACATCTCTAATTTAAATCACAATTCATTACACTAGTGCAGAAAACATTTTTAACATCACCATTTTTTTACGTTGGTTATATATAACCGACGTGAAAATCTGTGATACCTAGTTTTTTATGTCGGTTATTTTATAACCGACATAAAAAATATGGATAGTAAATTTTTTACGTCAGTTATTTTAATAACCAACGTCAAAAATCCCGCGCGTTCTTTTTTTACGTCGGTTATAAATTAACAGATGTAAAAAACCAAAGCGCAGAATTTTTTACGTCAGTTATTTGATAACCGACGTAAAAAATGAGGTATGTACAAATTTTTTACGTCGGTTATAAAATAACCGATGTAAAAAAGGTGGCATCTGAGGCCTTTTTGATGTCGGTTATCAAATAACTAACGTAAAAACCCAACCCACTGAATTTTTAACGTCGATTATATTATAATCAACGTAAAAAACCAACACTCGACAGTTTTTACGTCGGTTATTTTATAACTGATGTAAAAATTGTGGTTTCTAATTTGTTTTTTACGTCGGTTATAGAATAACCGATGTAAAAAACCAACACGCAACTTTTTTTACATCGGTTATAAAATAACCGACGTAAAAAATGCGGTATCTAATACATTTATAACGTCAATTATTATAATAACTGAAGTTATAAATGTAATAAAAATAGTTTATAATGTCGGTTATTAAATAACCGATGTTATAAAACATTTAAAAAATTAACACGCCCTGTGGATTGTCATTTATGATTTTTTGATCGACAGACCGGTGACTCGTCTCTCTCGTGCGGAAAACCCTAATCGACTCTTCGATATCGTTTCATTAAAATCGTTTTTCCATCATCGTTTATCATATTTTTTCTCCTCAGATCTATCATCTCCACTCGCAACACTCAGGTAAGCCTCCCACGACTTTATTTCGTTCGTTTTTTTCCCGGATAGTCTATATTTACTTTTTGCGATTTTTTTTGTTTAAACTAGGTAAGATTCTTTGATTTAGAACCCTCTTACCTAGTTTTTCCATCATCATCTTATTTATTATCACCAAATCTATTATATCAACTCGCAATAGTCACATAAGCCTCACCTACTTCTATTTCGTTTGTTTTTGTTCTGCGGATGCCCGACATTGATGGTAATTTTTGTTGTTATTGACAACTAATGATCTCATTCACCTATATTACTGCAATTTATATGTAAACCATTTTGATACACCCATTCCGTTTACCAGTGTGATTTATTTTATAAGTATATATGGTTTTTCATGGTGGAATATTTGTTTTGGATCCTTGGTTGTTTCTATTTTGGGAATCACTTTTTGTTGTTTCATAATCTATTTACGTCCCTTATTTTTGTGGACTATTATAAGTCTTAATATGCTATTAAAACCCAATTCATTGCACAATATAGCATTTTAGACTAGTAGGATATACAGTTCATGGTTATCATTTTGAATAATTACATGATACCAAAACTAGTAGCTTGAGGTTAAAATCCCTAGATATGCCAAAACTAGTAGCTTGAGGTTAAAATCCCATGGTTCGGGGGGCTGTCAAGAGGGTTGGTGGATTTCCAGGGGGTTGGGGGATGTCCAGAGGGTTGGGGACTATCCAGGGTGTCCATGGAGGTGGGGGGGGGGGGGCAGTCTAGGGGGTGTGTGTGTGTGTGGGGGGGGGGGGTCCAAGGGGGTGGGGGTGTCGAAGGGGGTGTCCAAGGGGGTGGGTGGGTGGGTGGGGGCTGTCCAAGGGGTGGGGGCCTGTCCAAAGGGTTTGGGGGGTTGTCCGGGGGGGGGGATATCCAGAGGGTTGGGGGGTGTCTAGGGGGTGTTCAAGGGGGTAGGGGGTGGGGGGTAGTGTCTAGGAGGGGTGGGGGGTGCTGTCTAGAGGGGTGGGGGGCTGTCCAGGGGGTGGGGGGGGGACTGTCCAGAGGGGTGGGGGGCTGTCAAAGGGGGTGGTGGTGTCCAGGGGGTGTCCAAGGGGGTGGGGGGGGGGGGGGGTGGTGTTTAGAGGGTTCGGGGGGCTGTCCAGAGGGTTGGGGGGTGTCCATGGAGGTGGGGGGGGGGGCAGTCCATGGGTGTGTGTGTGTGTGTGGGGGGGGGTCCAAGGGGGTGGGGGGGGGGTGTCGAAGGGGGTGGGGGGGGGGGGCTGTCCAGAGGGTTGGGGGGTTGTCCGGGGGGGGGGGGGGCTATCCAGAGGGTTGGGGGGTGTCTAGGGGGGTGTCCAAGAGGGTAGGGGGTGGGGGGTGGTGTCCAGGAGGGGTGTGGGGTGCTGTCTAGAGGGGTGGGGGGTTGTCCAGAGGGTTGGGGGGATGTCCAGAGGGGTAGGGGTGGGGGGTGGTGTCCAGGAGGGGTGGGGGGTGCTGTCTAGAGGGGTGGGGGGTTCTCTCTAGAGGGGTGGGGGGCTGTCCAGGGGGTGGGGGGGATGTCCAGAGGGGTGGGGGGCTGTCCAAGGGGGTGGTGGTGTCTAGGGGGTGTCCATGGGGGTGGGGGGTGGTGTTCAGAGGGTTCAGGGGGCTGTCCAGAGGGTTGGGGGGGGAGGGTTGTCCCTGGAGGTGGGGGGGGGGGGCAGTCTAGGTGTGTGTGTGTGTGTGTGTTTGGGGGGGGGGGGGGGTCCAAGGGGGTGGGGGGTGTCTAAGGGGGTGGGGGTTCTGTCCAAGGGGGTGGGGACCTATCCAGAGGGTTTGGGGGTTGTTCAGGGGGAGGCTGTCCAGAGGGTTGGGTGGTGTCCAAGGGGGTAGGAGGTGGGTGGTGGTGTCCAGGAGGGGTGGAGGTGTCCAGGAGGGGTGGGGGGGGGTGTCCAATGGTGTGGTGGTGTCTAGGGGGTGTCCAAGGGGGTGGGGGGTGGTGTCTAGGGGGTGGGGGGGGGTGTCCAAGGGGGTTGTGGTGTCCAGGGGGTGTCCAAGGGGGTGAGGGGTGGTGTCCAGGGGGTGGGGGGGCTATCCAAGGGGGTGGTGGTGTCCAGGGGGTGTCCAAGGGGGTGGGGGATAAGTGTTAGTTGGGATTGACTACTGCATTGTGGTTTGTGATATTATGACATGATGATTGTATTGTTTCATAGATATTAGTGTTACAATATGATTCTATTTGGTTATATATATATATATATTTGACCATTCATCGACTATGAGAAAATTATGGGTTATGGGGGAGACCATGTTGTGGTTTTCAAATATGCGTAGTTATCCTGACCCCATTGTGCCGTGATGATTGGATTTACATTGTGATTTTCTCCATTTGAGTTTTTATTTTAAATTTGATTTGATTCTCAGGTTTACTCCATTTTATCCAATTTTCTATCAACCATTAGAGGCCCCATGGTTTTCTTTGATTCAATGGAATTTAAAACTGTTATATCTAACTACATTTTCTTTTTAAAATCATATTCAAGCATATATTTTTTTAAATACGCATAGATTTGTTTTATATTTCAAAATTGTTTTACATTCAAATTATGATTTTTTTCATATAAACATATATTTGTCTTATCTTAAAAAGATGTATAATTTTGATATTTGTTATAGGTAATAATGAGTCGAAACTGTATTACAGCACATCGAATGGGCAATGAATATGAGGAAGGTGTTGATGCCTTTTTGGAATTTTCTAAAGGAAATATTCTAAGTAGCGACATTTTTTTCTGTCCATGCTTGAAATGTTTGAATATGAAGAAGTTGAAAAGTAGAGAGATAAAAGAACATCTGATTTGTCAAAGTTTTAATCCGAGTTATAGCCCTTGGATTTGGCATGGTGAAACTGGACGGAATGTCACTGATGATGATGATTCGAAAGATGGTAACTCCAATGGAATTGAAGAAATGATTCACGATATTGCAGCAGAACAAATTGAGATAGAACCGACAGTTGCGTGTCTATATGGTGATTCTAAAAAACCATTATATCCTGGTCGTACAGATTTTAAGGTTTTGTCAGCAGTGTTAATATTGATTAACCTGAAGGCGGAACATGGATGGAGTGATAGAAGTTTTACAGAGCTGCTATAATTGATGAAAGACATTCTTCCAAAAGATAACAATCTTCCAAATTCACATTATAAGGCCAAGAAAATATTATGCCCGATGGGATTGGGATACAAGAAAATACATGCCTGTCCAAATGACTATATTATATATAGGAAGGAATATGAATTTCTATCAGAGTGTCTAAAATGTGGGACATCATGGTATAAGGTGAAAGAAAAATCACAGGCTGATGTAGAGATTACAAAGATCCCTTCAAAGGTATTTTGGTATCTTCTTATAATTGATCATTTCAAACATTTATTTGCTAATTCACATGATTCAAAATGGTTAAGATGGGATGTTGATGAGCGGTTATGTGATGGAAAAATACGTTATCCAGCTGATTGTCCACAATGGAAGAAACTTTATGAGTAGTATTCTACATTTGGAAATGAAATTAGAAATCTCAGACTAGGGTTGTGCACAAATGGAATGAATCCATACCGAACCCTCAGTAGCACACATATTTCATGGCCTGTTTTATTGGTAATTTACAACCTCTCTCCTGAAGTTTGTATGAAGCGAAAATATGTCATGTTGAGTATAATGATCTCTGGTCCAAAGCAACCCAACAATGATATTGATGTTTACTTGTCACCGTTGATTGATGATTTGAAACTTTTATGGGCTGATGGTATTAGGGTGTATGATTCTTATAAAATGGAATATTTTCAACTGTATGCAGTGCTTTTGTTCACTATAAATGACTTCCTAGCATATGGAAATTTGTTTGGATACATTGTTAAAGGGAATAAAGCATGTCCAATTTGCGAACAACAGATGCCATATTGTCAATTGCATCATGGGAGGAAAACAGTATACATAGGTCATCGAAAGTTTTTGCCTATGGATCACCCTTATAGAAGACTAAAAAAGGCATTCAATGGATCATAAGAATTTGATATTTCTCCAAAACCTTTATCCCATGATCTATATTTTGAGAGGGTGAAAAACCTTGATGTGACATTGGTAAAGACACAGAAATCTGGCAATGATAGACACATTTGGAAGAAAAGGTCAATATTTTTTGAGCTACCATATTGGAGATATCATGAAGTTAAACATAATATTGATGTCATGCATGTGGAGAAGAATATCTGTGATTTTTTGATTGGAACGTTGTTATATATTAAAGGAAAGACAAAAGATGGGTTGAATGCAAGATTAGACTTACTATCAATGGGAATACGTTTGGAGTTATCTCCCACTCCTAAAGGAAGACAAACATTTATTCCCCCAACTTATCATACGTTATCAAAGAGGGAGAAAATTATCTTTTTTCAGTGTCTTCATGATATCAAAGTGCCTCAAGGTTATTCTTCAAATGTAAAAAATTTTGTCTCATCGAAGGACCTGAAGTTGATAGGTATGAAATCACATGATTGTCACGTCATGATGCAACAAATTCTACCAATTGCATTGTGTGGAATATTTCCCATCCGCGTCAGAAAGACTATAATGAAGTTGTGTTATTTTTTCAATTCAATTTGTAATAAGGAGATTGATGTGAATGCTTTGAACATTTTGGAAAAGGATGAAATTTTTATACTTTGTCAATTGTAAATGTATTTTTCACAAACTTTTTTTGATATAATGGTGCATTTAATGATTCATCTGATTCGAGAAATAAAGCTTTGTGGACCTATATATCTTCGTTGGATGTATCCTTTTGAAAGGTATATGAAAATATTGAATGGGTATGTTAAGAATCCATATCGACCTGAAGCCTCCATTATTGAAAAGTATATTTCTGAGGAGGTTGCAGAGTTTTGTATGAGCTACTTGGCTACGACATAGTACATAGGTTTGCCTCCATCTTTCCATGAATGAGTTAATAATGAGGGAAAGGGGATTCATGGCTTGAAAGTCAAATCATTGTCAGCCGAATAGATGAAGAAGTTAGAATCATACATCTTGAATAACATAGATGATTCTCAACCGTATATCACATTGCATATTAATGAGTTGAAACAATGTCATCCAAAGAAGAAAGAAATGTGGATTTTGAATGAGCAGAACAAAACATTTTTTTCATGGTTTAAAAATACCTTGCTTGGTAGATCAGATGTATCAGAGACATTAAAATATATAGTGGGTGGTACATGTTTAAATGTGATAACATGGTCCGGTTATGACATTAATAGCTACACATTTCATACGAAAGATCAGGAAAACAGAAGTGCAGTTCAGAATAGTGGTGTATTGGTGTTTGCAGAATCAATGCATTTTTTGAGTGTTAAGGACAAAAACCCAATTTCTGCATCAAGTTCATATTATGGAGTGATTTAAGACATATGGGAGGTTGATTACTTTAAAATTAAAGTTCCTGTTTTTAACTGTAAATGGTTTATTGGTAAAAACAGTGTTAGACACGATGAATTTGGAATGACACATGTTAATCTGAATAGATTGGAAGACACATTTGATTCTTTTATAATGGCAACACATGAAAAACAAATTTTCTATGTAGTAGATCAATTAGATATTCAGCGGGCTGTTGTTTTACAAGGGAAAAAACAATATATTGGCGAGGATGAACTTGATGAAGATGCTGATTTATGTGATATCCCTACTTCCATGGAAAGATTAACAGAACATAATGATGAGCATGTTAAAGACATGGTTTGTGCCATAAGAAACGATCATGACGAAGGAATTTGGGACAAAAATCTATTTGTATATTCCTAAAATTATAGGTAACATATGTTTATTTCTTTTTTACATTTATTTTTTCCATAAAATGTTAGATATTGTAAGTTTTTTCTTTATTAAAACATGTATTAAAACAAAATAAGCATAAGTTTTTATTTGTTTTAAGTTTGTTTAATTTTCTTTATCATGTTTACCATTACATGAATTATATATCTATTATTTTTGTTCAGTGACAATTACTTTACCATGTTTACCAGGTTTACCAAGTTTACCATGTTTACCATGTTTACCATCTTGACTATCTTGACCATATTTACCATTATTTAACATGATTACCATATTAACAATGTATACTATTATGTAACTTAGTAAAATGTTCTATTTTCTGATTACAGTAGTATTAAAATATTTGAATTTGTATATTTGTGAACTAATGTTCGTTTTTTTGATTTGAAGGATAATGACAGATCATTCAGTTGATCAACCACATGATTCTGGAGATGATCATATTGGTCATACCTTTGGGGAGGAACATTCACATGCTCCTCTTGATGTTCCCCAATCTTCCTCATGTGCTCCTATTACGACAAAGAGTTCAAGAGTTGGTACACATCGGTGCACACATTTACTAAAATTAGCACTTGCCCATACATAGGATCAGAGGATACTTGTTGAGTTTGATGATGATGATATTTCTAGAGGTCCAAATGCAAAAGATTTAAAGAGTTCTGTATCAAAACAGGATAAGAGCAAAGTAAGCATTTTGTATGATGACTGGAGAAGTGTGGATAAAGCGATAATCTCTCAGTTGTGGGAGACGATTTTTGTAAGATCTTTTTCTATTTTTTGACTATTATTTAAATGTTTCTATTATATATAATATGTTTAACCTCTTCTTCATTAGATGACATTTGATATTCCTGACACTGGAGGAGTCAGGAAGAAATGCTTATCGATGGCTGCCAGGAGATGGAGGGATTTCAAATCAACCCTCTCATCTGATTTAATTTTTTGTCATAGGAGTCATGAAAAACCATGTCGTATATATCCTTTTATAGATTAAGACACATGGAGACAGTTTGTTGAAATTAGAAGAAAAGAGTCATTTTTGGTAAGGGAAATGTAAAATTTTATTAGCTTTCTTATATAAATGATCTTATTAATGTTTTGTTAATGATTTCTTATTCTTAATTTACAGCAAACAAGGAAAGATAATCAGGATATCCAATCTAAAAATGTATACCCTCATAGTTTATCTTGGGAAGGGTATGCATTTTTGGAAGAACAAATGATGGCGGAAAAATTTCAAAAACTAAGAGCTGAGACTTCAAGCTCTGGAGAGGTGGCCCCTCCATCCCCTCCATCTAGACATTAAAAATGGAAGAGATCTCGGATGAGAAAAAAGGGCAATATCTTTTGGAATAATCGAGAATCTTAGCTGAGAGGATTATAAGATATCTATTTTATTTATTTAAGTTAACTATTTTCTTCATATAATTTCAATCATTACAGAAATGTTCAATTAATTATTACAGGACTCTCTTGAGGAGAAGAGCTCACAGGGGGAATTTATAGCTACTGAGAGGCAATATATTTTATCTGTAGCATTGGGAAAGCCCGGACATCCTAGCCGTGTAAGAGGATATCTGGCAGGTGTATCAGTAAGAAAAGTGTTTCCACGTTCTTCAACTTCTAACATTGAGGGTGTTTATAAAAAAATATAATCCTTGGAGGCTGAAGTTCATAATATTAATGCGACGATGGAGGAAAAGATTAGAGCATCAGTATAGTCTATGTTTGCAGACATGCAAAGACAATTTTAGACTACATCTCCCACTCCTCCACCTCCCCCTATATACCCCATTATTTATCCTCCACCTCCTCCAGTAGCTCCCACTCCCCCACCTTAGCTCGCAGACCCTATTTTTTATCCTACTCCTCCGCTGTAGCTTCCTACTTATTGCGAGGTGTATGTTGATGATCCTCAACATCATATAGTTTCATATGGGTTGATATATTGTATAGGAGATATAGTTCATCATCAACAATTAGAGGTAGAGAATAAGAGGGTCACTGTACATGATATTATAGATAGATCAGCTCGAGTACCATTACCTACAAATGAGGTGACGACATTTGGACATAATATCAGCCATTTTTTAATTTGGCCATCCAGACTTCTTCGACTCATTACCATAGAGGTATGAATGTTATATCTTTTATTTTATTTTTTTATTAAAGTTGTTTTATCATTTGAAAACTAATATATTTTTCTATTTATTTTTATAGGAATACTTCAAAGGTAAAGAAATACTTTATTTACAACAACAAAGACAAATGACTATGAAATCAGATACATATTCTAGTAGTCTTGACAGATTGCCAAGATATTCAAATTTGTTGGCAGATCATTATGAGTTTCCAATGGAAGCTCATCTTTGTGGACGTGCAATAACTGTGGGGATTATGAAAACTGATATCATGGATCTTGTTACTGGAGATAAGTTGGGCATCAACATGGTGCAAATTTTTTCTATGTAAGTCTTAACACATTTTCCCTGCATTATATTTATTAAAAATGTATACTTATGTCTATTTTGTATTAGGTATCTTTATAAAATTTGTGAGAGGAATGAGCTGATAGATGTATATGGATCCATAGACCCGCAATTGATTTCCCCTGAAGCATGTGCATTGGATGAGGAACAAAGAATGCTTTATATTGCTGAAAGACCTGAACATAATATAGTCACACAATGTTGGATGATTCCTTTTTGTGAGAGGTATGAAACACATCTCTCTCAAAGATTTCATTATCTTTTAACATAAAAAACCACTAACCTTAAATTTTATTTTATCAGTGATCATTAGATGTTAGGGGTTTTTTTCCCAAGGGAGAAAACAATTTATTGGATATGCTCTGTCTATGATGATGTGCGGGAAAGTTTTAAGAATATATTGGAAAATTAAGTTTCAATTTCTCAATAGTTTTATATATTATAATGAATTTTAAATTTACCCCATTCGTATTATTTTCTAACAGGGGATGGGTCTAATTTCAAAAAAAAAAAAAACACAAAGAAAAGGAGTGCAAAGATCAAACATGTAAATGCGAAGGTAAATATCCATTTATATTTTTTACTTTTTGATTTATTACATAAAAATTATATATTGAATTTACACTAATTCAAATAGAATTGTCATGAACAACAAGGCGTCATTGAATGAGGATATTATATGTTAAGATTTATGTATGAAATAATAACAAATGGGACAGTTGTGAACTTTGACCTGGTAAAATTTCCTTTTAAACATTTCCATAATATTTCAATTTGATTTATTCATTATAAACGTTAACTACTATCCTTTTCATTTGTAGCTATTTGATGACCCTCAACCCTATACTACTCAAGACATCAATCACTTACAAGTGGAGTGGTCAAATTATTTTACAAGTTTCATTGAATTTTAGTTGTTTGTAGTGTAAAATGTAATTTTGAATATTTTCATTGTAATTGTGTATTTGGTAGTTGTTTAGGTTGGATTTAGTTTTTTTTGAAGTTTATAGTGTAATTTTTGAATGTTATATATGTGAAAATTTAATTTTTCTCTACTTCTTATTTTGGTCTACTTATGATGGTTTTCATGGTATGGATTCTGGTTTGGGGGGGAGGGGTTCCAAGGGTGTGGGGGGTGTTCAGTGGGGTGTGGGGTGTCCAGGGGTGGGAGGGCTGTCCGGTGGGGTGGGGGGTCCTGGGTGTCCATGAGAGTGGGGGGGGGGGCAGTCCAGGGGGGTGGGAGAGTTTCCAGGAGGGTGGAAGGGCTGTCCAGGGGAGTGGAAGGCTGTCCAGGGGGTGTCCAGGGGTGTGGGGGTGTCCTGTGGGGTGAGGGGGGTTTCCAGGGGTGTGGGAGGGCTGTTTAGTGGGGCGGGGGGGGGGGGGGGGATGTCCAGTGGGGTGGGGGTGGGGGGGGGTCCAGGGTGTCCATGGGGATGGGGGGGGGGGGGGGAAGTCCAGGGGGTTGGAGAGGAGGCGCCGCCATCCCTCGGGGGGCTGAACGCCGTTGGAAAGTATTCATCACTCCCACATGTGAAACATTTTTGAGAGTTCAAGCTTCACATGTGGGAGTGATGAGTACCTTCCAATGGCGTGCCCACTGAGGGGGTGTCCATGAGGGTGTCCAGGAGGGTGGGGGGTGTCCAGTGGGTGTCCAGGAGGGTGGGGGGGGGGGGGGTAGTCCAGGGGTGTGTGTGTGTGGGGGGGGGGGGTGTCCAGGAGGGTGGGTGGAAGTCCAGGTGGGTGGGGGGGGGGGTGTCCAGGGGTGTGGAGGGGGAAGTACAGTGGGTTGAGGGGGTTTTGATCTGTTTTTGGTAACTTTTTGGTTTGTTTCAGGGGTGTGGGAGGGCTGTCTAGGGGTGTGGGAGTGTTGTCCAGGGGGTGGGGGGGTATACAGGAGGGTGGGGGGCTATCCAGGGGGTGGTGGGGATGTAAAAGGGTGTGGGGGGCTGTCCAGGGGGTTGGGGGGTAGTCCAGGGGTGTGGAGGGGTGTCCAGGGGTGTGGTGGGGGCTGTCCAGTGGGTGAGGGTGGGCTGTCCATGGGGTGGTGGGGCAGTTCAGGAGGGTGGGGGGGGGGGGTGTCCAGGGTTGTTGGGGGCTGTCCAGGGGGTGGGGAAAAGTCCAGGGGTGTCCAGGGGTGTGGGGGCCTGTCCAGGGGGTGGTGGGGAAGTCCATGGGTGGGGGGGGGGTGTCCGGGGGGGGGGGGGGTGTCTATGGTTTTGGGGGCTCTCTAGGGGGTGGGGGAGGGGAAGTCCATGGGTGTGGGGTGGGGGGGTTTCCAGGGGTGTGGTGGGGTGTCTAGGGGTGTGTGGTGGGGTGGGGGCTATCCTGTGGGTTGAGGGGGTTCTGGTCTATTTTTGGTAACTTTTGGTCTGTTTTAGGGGTGTGGGAGGGCTGTCCAGGGGTGTGGGAGTGCTATCCAGGGGGTGGGGGGGGGGTATACATGAGGGTGGTGGGATGTCCAAGGGGTGGTGGTGATGTCTAGGGGGTGTGGGGGTGTCCAAGGGTGTGTTGGGGGCAGTCCAGTGGGGTGAGGGGGTTCTGGTTTGTTTTTGGTAACTTTTTGGTATGTTTCAGGGGTGTGGGAGGGATGTCCAGGGGTGTGGGAGTGCTGTCCAGGGGGTGGGGGGTATACATGAGGGTGGAGGGGGAGGGTTGTACAGGGGGTGTTTGGGGCTGTCCAGGGGGTCGGGGGGCAGTCCAGGGGTGTGGTGGGGGCTGTCCAGTGGGGTGAGGGGGGGGGGGGTGAGAGGGCTATCCAGGGGTGTGGGAGTGCTATCCAGGGTGTGGGGGGGAGGGGGTATACATGAGGGTGGGGGTTGTCCTGGGGTGTTTGGGGCTATCCAGGGGGTCGTGGGGCAGTCTTGGTGTGTGGTGGGGGCTGTCCAGTGGGGTGAGGGGGGGCTGTTTAGGGGGTGGTGGGGGGCTGTCCAGTGGGGTAAGTTTTAAATGCTATTAATGTAAATGATTAATTTTTCTTTGGTTATTGTTTTGGTCTACTTCTGTTTTTGTGGTACAAATTATTGATTTAGTTTCTGGTTGTTTCTGGGGAGAGTAGAGGACTGCATTATATTTAAAAAAAATTGGTCTTCCATGTCAGTTATTTTATAACCGACGTGATAAAGGAATGGGGAAGGGTTTATCACATCAGTTATTTGAATAACCGACCTGATAAAACCCCTCCGGACTGGTTTATAACGTCAGTTATTATATAACTGATGTGATAAACCATTTCCCAGGGGTTTATCACATCGGTTATTAAATAAACGATGTGATAAACATCCCGCACACTGTTTTATCATGTCAGTTATATAATAACCGACATGATAAAGGCCTGGGAAATGGTTTATCATGTCAGTTATTATATAATCGACGTGATAAAAACTCCGTACTAGTTTATCACGTCGGTTATATAATAACCGACCTGATAAACCCTCCCCCCTAGTTTTTGCACGTCAGTTAATTAATAACCGACGTGATAAATACTGTGATGTTATGTTTTTTTGTCAGTTTTTTAATAACCGATGTAAAAAACAATATTTATAACGTCATCCGTATTAACATCGGCTAAAAACCGACATAAAAAATAAAAAATAACCGACGTAAAAAACGTTTTCTGCACTAGTGAATAACCAATTACACTATCATACTCATGTTGTGCTACAACTCTACCCATATTTATAAAAAGATTAACACTAGAATCAATTGGAGTATTGGGATCCTTGAAACCAAGATAATCAAATTTATTTAAAATTTTTTATATGTAATGACACTGGCATGAATAATAACCCCCTCTATGTTTTTTAACACTAATACCTAGAATTTTATCAAATAATCAATAATCCTTCATTTTAAATAAATAAGATAAGTAATTGTTTGTCTCAATTACACCAATCATATTGGTTCCAAAAAGTAACATACCATGCTTATATAGACACAGAATAACTCCATATTCTTTTGTAATCCTCAAATAAATGCATTTATCTGCATTGTTATGAGTAAATCCATTAGATACAATAATCAAATTGGATTTCTCATTCCGTTGCTTTAGAGCTTGTTTAAGACCATAAAGATATTTAACTAGTTTACATACTTTTTTTCATTACCCAGAAACCTTTTGGTTGTTTCATGTAAATCTCTTCATTTAATTCTCTATTTAAAAAATTTGTTTTGTCATCCATTTGGTAGACATATAAATTACTAATTTAAGCTAAAAAAATAATATCCTTTTTATGTAATTCGATCTACAAGAGCATAAGTATCAAAATAACAAATCGTTTATTTTTTTCTGAAACATTGGGAAACAAATCTAGATTTAAATGAATAAATTTTACCATTGGAATCATATTTATTTATAAAATCCAATTTAGTACCAATAGTTTTTGAACATATTGGTAAATCTATAACGACCCTAGTATTATTCCCTATAATGGAATCCATTTTATCATTAATTTATTCTTTCTTTAAAGAAACATATCTTGAAGTAATAGCCTCTTTATAAGACTTTGGGTCAACTTCTATAGTCAATACCATAGGATACTTATTCATAAGATGATTTTTGACCTTTTTTAAAAAGGAAAATTATGGAATCAGGAGAAATAAAATCTGGATGTATATATTTATCCTTTCTAATTATTGTACCCTATTTAGGTTCAACTCATGAATCATCATTATTCTATACTATTGCATTTAGACTAGATGAAGTACATAAGATAGGGGTATGAGGAATAACTTCCGGCACATCATCTTTATAAAAATTATTTTAGAAACACTATACACCCCTTAAATCAATAATTATATTAGCTCCCAAGTCCATTATTATATATTATTTTCTATTTTATGCACTTAAAAAAACCTTTAATTTCTCTAGGAACAATTTTAGTTATCTTAGGATCATAAGCTATATAGTAAGATAAACACCCCACACTTTAAAATATTTATGATTAGGCCTTCAACCTATCTAAATATAATTAGGGGATAACCTGGTTTTCTTAGAGGAAATCCTATTATTAATATGAGTTATCGCCAATAAATCTTCTCCCCATAAATTTTATGGTAACTTATTTTTATTAATCATGAAATTTACCATTAAAAATAAAGTGTGAATTCTCTTTTCAATGAATACATTTTTCTCTACTGTGTAAGGATAACTACTTTGATGAATTATACCATTTTCTTCACAGAACTCATTAAAATATTTTATAAAGTATTGACCACATCTATCTGAGCATAATACATTAATATTTTTGTTTAATTGGTTTTAAAAATCAAATTTATACTTATTAAACATATTAAAGGCTTTATCATTTGATCTAAGAAGATATATATATGTCAATATCTATTGCAGTCTCTAAAAAAGTAATGAAATATATTTTTAATCCATGTGTTAATAAGACATTTAATTCAAAAATATCATAATGCACTAATTTTAATATATTATAATTTATTTAAAAACTATTAAAATTATTCTTAACAATTTTAAATTCTACACAAATTTCAAAATTATTAAAATAATATCAAATATTAATCAGGTTTAACTTATTTATTACTTTTAATTAATTATAATTAACATGTTCTAAATTATCATTCCACAAATTAGAAGATTCAACAATGTTAGTAAGAGATTCAATCATATTATTAAGGGACAATTGATACATTCCATTATTTGAGTACCATTTCCCCACAAACACGCCTCCCTTCAACAAGAAAAAATTTCCCAATTAAAATGAAACCAATCATACTTTCTTACACAGAATATTGATAGAAACTAAGTTCTTTAAAATTTCAAGAACATAAAACACATTAAAAAGTGTAAACTTTTTACCAGAAGTAAAGTGTATCTCAAGGATTCCTTCTCAACTGACATTAATGCATTCATTATTTCCAAGGTGTACTTCCGTCAATATAGTACAATCATAAAATGTTTTGAACATCGAAAGATCCTTGCAGACATGAACCATTTCTCCAATATCATGCCACCATACAACATTAATCGAAGTCATATTTACTTAGGATATCATTGCAACTAGATTATATTCAGAAATCATATTTGTATGGGGTTTATCAACTTTCTTTCGATAGCGACATTCCCTTACAAAATATGCTAGTTTTACATAGACAAATCATCCTCCTCTCATCTTGGAAGGATTTACTTTCTTCCTGAATTGTTGACATTTCTTTTTTTTCATGTAAGGAAGAGTTTTTTGTGCCTTTCCCTCAATGATATTAATGTTGGTATCAAAATAAAAATCCATACCCACATCTCTCACCATGGATTCTTCCTCAATGCGAAGAATATTTTTCAATTATTCCAAGGAAATATCATTACTCTTAATAAATATTGATTTACCAAAATCATTCTACATAGGTGAAAATTTAGAAATAATTGAACCAACATGGAAAATTTATGGTATATTAATTTTAAGAGTAATAATTTTATTTTCTATAACTTTAAGATCGTTGATTTTCAACAACACCATATTGTTATAAACCATCTTAATATTTAGATACTTTGTAATGATAAATTTATTGGTACCTTCTTCCTCGGGTTTGTACATGAACTCGAGTGCATCCAAAATCTCTTAAGAAGTATTTATTTTCTATAAATAGTCATAAAGGAGATTTGATAATGTGTTGATAATATTTCCTCGACACAAAAATTGATTGTCTTCACATTTCTTTCTCATTACCCAAATTTGCTCGACTTGAGTCTTGTCGCCGGGTGTATAATCATAACTTGGGAGAAATATTGTCAAGAATATGTGAGAGCATCTATTCTAGAATTTAGACAAATATTCAACACCATTAGAAGAAAATTAATCTTGTCTGGACACTGAGATAAGTTGTTTCCACCAAAAGGGTCATGTTTGACCATGTATTGGTTCATCGATTTGATGTATTCTAAACCCATCTTCAAGGTTATGACTTCAGTTTCAAACAAATTTGATTGACGAAAATATGTAGGTAGAAGGTGAAACCAAATTTAACCTTGATGTTTGAATTGGATTGACTCTATAAAAGGGTTTGATCCACCCCCATGTCAATGGTGAAGGGTTATTGGTGGAAGTTTCCCTTAAGGATTTCACCAATATTTTGGGTAAATCAAACACCAATTTTCTGTTACCCCACTACACCGATGTTGGGATAAATATAGATAATTTCAAAGACTGAAAAATAATTAAACCACAAGAGATATCATCATTAATAATCTATAAATTATCATTTCGGTCAAAGAACACATTAGTTCGACTGAAACAGGACAACTCTTTGCGATTGACACACCAGTTCTATCTCACTGTTTTTGTCAAAGGACACCTTGGTTCGATAAAACCAAACAACTCTTCATGAGTGACACATCAGTTCAATTTTTAAAAAACCCTATATTTATTTTAATAAATATTTTGAATAAAAATATAAAATCCCCACTATAAATTCTACTATTTATAAGAAGGGTTAAATGCAAGTTTCAGTGGGGTGTCTTCGATCGGAGGATGAAGATGACAACATGATTTAGTTTCTGTTATTTTTTTAACATTCATTTTTCTTTTTTTATATGATCTATTTATTATATATATATATATATACTAGTTATAATTATTTATATATATATATACACTACCCTTATTTATATATATTTATCAAATATCATTTCATAACCCATTCTTTAATAAACATAATCTTAATATTTAATCCATTAATTTTATATACATGTATATATATTAACATTTTTGCTAACTTTATATATTTATATATACAGGTATAAAAATGTACTTAAAAAACAATTAATTCCATATATTTATCATATTTGTTCATTTTAATTATCATAATACTTATATTTCTCAAATTATCTTTTAAATTTGTATATTTATCTGGAAATTTATAAGTCATAAAATACTATAATTTTTATATATTACACTAATTTTTTAAATGAAACTATGTTAATATTATACTACTAAAAGTATTAATAATTATCATTAGATATATTCATTTAAATTACTATGTTTTACCTTTAATGATATTCATTTTAGATTAATTTTTTTTTATAATATTTTCTATATATCTTAACTACTATTAAAAATTTATACACTTATTTCCAATTGATGTATTATTCTATAAGATAAATATTACTATTAAAATCCATAATTTTTAATAAATATTTTTATGATTCACCTCAAATTATCGTAGATATAATATTCTATTTTATCCTAACAAAATTTATACTACTATTGGAATTTATAAATAATTTCTTAATTTCTAATGGTAAATTTATTTTATATAATACCAGTAAGTTCCTAATTAATTACATAGCATCTCAGTAAATACTTATATTATTAAAACATAACTTCATAATATGAAAATATAATTTTAATTATTATATTAATTTTATTTCTTTAATTACACAAAATAAGATAAATATATATACACACATACACATTAGAAACCAAAGTCATTACTATTTGAAACACTAAAAAAGGGCAAGACATTTTCTTCTCATCAAGACAATTCCATGTAAATTACCCTTTACTAAATGCATGAACAAAAGATGTTAAAAATCTATTTATAACATCATTTCTATTTTAATTAAATTATCAAATCATTTTCCCAAACATTAAGTGCTCAAATTCTATTTTTGAAACTATACAACTACAAAACACAAATTTTACACCATTTGAAAATAAAATCAGGAAATTTTTTTAAATTATTTTAAACACCACATATTAGAATATAATAATAAATTAAACATTTATATACATCAAGAATCAAATTAAATAATGAATTAAAGAAATGTATAAAACACCTACATCGAGTCTACTGTGATCGAGCTGTAAATCATCACCTTGGATGGAGAATGCTCAAACAAGAAACAAGGGAATCCAAACAAGTAATAACAATAAAAAATACATGATTAAACTAATTTGAACCTAAAATATATCTGTAATATCCCCAAATATTTCAAGGATAATAATAACTCAATAATAAAGGGAAACAAGAAGAATAAGAATAGGGAAAAATAGAGATAAGTGATTGCCTCAATGAAATCCCTTCAATATGAGATGGAAGGATCTTGGAAATCAAATGATATATATAGGGAAACATTATTGGGGAACACCATATCCTAGTAAAACAAGAGTTATGGAAGGAGAGGGTTATCCCTCTTAAAATTAAGGATGATATTTTTAGAAGATCAAATTATACTAAAACTAGTTAGCTCACATGGTTATTCCACAAAGTTTTAAAAATAGTGTTATAATTAAAAAAGTAGTTATATTTAATATAGAACACTCTCACATGGTTTCTATGAAGTTTTTATTAACTATTCACAAACTATGATCTCAGAAACTCCAATAGGAAGGTAAATCTATATGGTCTTCCCTAGGGATGTGGTATCGGTGTAGACTAAATGTGATTGTTCAAAAAATAAACTAAAAAGACATTAATTAAGGGTAATGCATATAGTTATTCCCTAAATAATACACCCAAAAATGTGAAAATATGGGGCCTTAGGGAAGGGTCATATGTACGATTTACTCTAATTATATGGTGACAATGAAGAAACTATTAAAATAGTGAAAAAACACCCAAATATATATATATATATATATATATATATATATCCCAAAACTCAAATAAATTTAAATTTCCACAAAATTAATTAATATTACAATATCTATAGTGACATGCGGAGTGAAAAGGATGTGAAAATTAGTGATTAAAATTCAGTTGCTAATAATACTTTCAAGAGAAACATACATGTTTATAGAATAATTAAATTCTAATTCATTGATTTAATTTTTAAATATTCCTTATAATTTTCCCCTACGGAGTAGAGAACATAGCGGAACATCATATCAGTGTGTAGGAAATACATACTTTTTGAAATTCTAGAAATTGAAGAACAATTGGGATACAAACTAGGATATGTGGTTGGTGCATATCTTAAAATAATTTTGGACATCCTAATTCCCCACCAAGGGAGGAGGCATTTAATTTCAAAATGAAATGTTTTAGAACTCATGATTTAGATTTTTTCCATTCATTGGAGGATATGGTTAGATTGATGATGTAGTCGATGTTTTCCAATAAGTATAGACTGTGTCAACCTTTATATCCTAATCCTCCACTAACTCCACAATCAACCATATACAATGAGTTATACATTTTGGATCCTTAATATCATTAAATAGAATATGGAATAATACATTTATTTGGGATAACTTACATTATTAGAAGATAGAGTCTGATTAGTGATAGGAGATGATACAAGATATTCTAAATTCATCAGCTAGGGTGTTGTTTTTCAAATATTAAGAGGCTATAATTTTATATAGATTCAAAAAAAAATCCATTAAGGAACTAGACATGTATGTTACATAATCACTAAACTATAAATAGAATTCATTTTTTTAAATTTTGTAATTTTTTTTAAATATATATAATTAACATTTTTTTTGAAATGAAAAGGAGAAATGTTACCAAGAAAACAACATCCATATTAACCCCCTCTAGATACATCTTTTTTTGTATGCAAAGGGCTTGAGAAATATTCTTTGTATGATTTTACATTAGAGGATATCTATCAACAATCAATGAATTTTTTAACTTTGTGGATTAGATTATCATGTAATAATAATGAAGAAAAATATCATAGAGATTATTTTTGATGATATATATGGTATTAAAGTGATGAAAGAAATTTCCTTGATGATTTATTATAATATTTATTTCCATTAAATAAATTTAATTTAATTTAAAATTTATACTTATATTTCATTAGAATAGAATCTTCGTATAATTTTAAAATAAAGAGACACATCATCTGTGTTGTAATTTATGAACACAAAAATAATTTCTCAAGTAGTGATAACTATGGTTCTTAAAGTTAGAATAAAATATGTTTTTGAAATATTTGGAATGAAGAAATAATGTGTTGGGTACTTTTATATCCATAGAGGTATTAAAAAATAATTCATAACCCACATTGGACTTACTTGTATTTTATTACCCATTAGATGTGTGTTTTTTTATTAAAGAAAACATCACTTTCTTTTTTGATCTATACCAAGTGATATGAAATAAAATGTTAATGAAATATTTGATTAGTAAGTTTTATTATTTCAATACTAATTTATTATTATGAAATATTTTTTATCTTATATTTTTTATAATATTCAGACAATATAAATAAGAACCACCAGAATTTATTAATACAAAGGGCATAAAAAATAAAATATTTCTATGCACATGTGATGTTTATTTTATAATTAGTCTTTTTAGTAACTACTTAATTTTATTTCAATTTAGAAACTATTTTCAATATTTAGAATCCTCATCAATATGTAGTCATTGGTGTGGGTATTATGGTATGTAATTTTTATATGACAAAATTAAACTTGAATAATCATAGATTGTTTCAATGCTAGTTTTATCAAAACTTTTTCTTTTCATATAATATTATTATATTGAAATTAATTGTTAAATAGTTTCTTTATATTATGTATATTTTTTATTAAACTATCTTATATGTACCAAATGATCTAAATTATTTACAAGTATTGTGGGTTGATTATTTTAATAATTAAATTTTATTTACCATTTATTTGTTTGTTAACGATATTGTATTATAAATTTGATTTTTTTAAAGTCATACTTTACTATTAAAATATTCTCGAAAATTTTACTATGTACCCACTACTAGTTTTTATCATGGTTTTTATTATACAAGTTTGGGATTAGTAAGTTTGATTAAAAATTACTAAAAAAGTCAATATTTCCTATCAGTTATTTTAAAATCTGATATAAATTATGAAAGAATAGTTTATTCGATGTCAGTTTCAATAAACATGAACAAAAAAAATTAAATTTAAGACCTATTTTTATAAAAAAATGAACAATCACAAATTATTTTTCATCAGTTCATAAAAAACTAACATGTAATAAATAAATATTCTTCATTACAATATGATATTAAATTTGAAAAGTCAGACCAGGATTCCATCAAAACTGGCACGTGAACTGATCCCTCACTAGACCAATAGGCTTTCTAAATCCCTATGGGATGAAAAGTAGTGATTGGGAATCATTAGAACACACTTCAGAATGATTTATCCAAATAATCAGAGTTAAAAAACAATATAATTTATGCCAAAAATCCAAAATGGATTATCCATTACTAGGAAGTACATGCCAAAAATCCAATAAATAGTATTAAATTAGAAATAGATAATAAATTTAGAAAATAAACCATTATATCACCCTTTAAACACCCCCAACAAAAATGAACTTCAACAGTGCATTTCCTTGGCCAAAAAAATATCAATACACACACAACCATAGAATGAAGTAAAATACAACATGGTCAAAGTAAACCACTTAATGGTCCACACACATGGCATTATATAAAGATAAAAGTAAGTGATATGAAATCAGGTAACATTAACCACATGCTAAATGAAATAAAATAAAAATGACCACATTTATCTATTTTAATCAATGATATAAGAGTATTCAAGAGTTTATAAGGGAACCTACAACTTATATGATAATAAAGGAATGAAAATAAATATACTTAGTAGGTAACCACCTACCATGATACAAAACAAAAATATTAATTATAAAACTAGGTTTTTATAGTTTTAAATGCAACTCAATATTAGGTTTTCAATTTTATAATTATAAAATGAAAACAATCATTTAAAATAGACTTTCTCAACTAAGCCATTTTAAAACCAAAAAATAACTTTTAAATCACATTGAAAAACCACATTTAAATCATTTAAACCAAAACAATTTGGTGAACCTCATAAATAACCATTTATAAGGGAAGGAAATCAAAGACAAAGGTTAGATCATTATATAAATTTCTAAAAGAACATACACACCTCAAATAATTTTCATAATAAATTTTCAAAGAATCCATTGGATAGAACCATTTTAAAAAATACACACTCCTTACTCCAATCAATAGATAGAAAATTCTATGAGAACCAAGAAAAAATATGTTACATAAAACAAAGAATAGGGGATCCAAAAAAATAATACAAATGATGTCCCCAAAGTCATCATAAAAATGATCTAGTGTAATGGGAAAAGTCCTCAGTCTCATAAAATAAAGGACTAAATTGGGGGATAGGAATATGGGTCAGAACTACTGAACCTATCACTTCGTTGGTTTTCCAGTCAGTAAAAAAAAAATAAATACCCCTAGAAATCATTTCATACATGGGATCAAATTTAGTTTCTAGTGGAAGGCCAAAAAATATTCTATTTGATCATTAATAGGGAAATTGGGTGAATCTATGATATCAAATTTTTCTGTCTTGTTTTATTTCTTATGAAAAAACCTTCAAATACTATTAAAGAGTTTTATCTTTTTCGAAAACAACCTCACAAGAACAACCAAAGGTATATAAGAATTTATAAGGTTCATTACTCAGCATGAGTAGCTAGTACTTTGAATAGTTTGGATATAATCCAATACTACACAATCCTATTGAAACAAATAGTTTTTATGTGGTTATAGAGAGAAGGTAATATCCTTACACTTCAATTGAAATGTGACCAATACAATAGTTTATGTGATTCCTAGCACAATAGATGTAAAAATTTTATTGTAAAAACTTTATAAACCTTCACCAACATTCTCAAAATGTTGTATCTATTATATTTATAATTATTCACTTTTTATCTTATTGAAAAAAAACTTTTAATTATTTCAATTTATTAGCTAGCATTAGGTAAGAACTTTCTTCTTATAATTTTTATGAAAAATATATCTGTTCACAATTAATCAATTTTATCTGTTTCATTTATCCATATTCATTTTATTTCTAGTGATAATATATTCACACTTATATTCATCTAATTTAACACGTGTTAAATGATTTTTTTGGTGATTTTTTCCCATAGATTCTGATTACAAATTTTCTTTTAAAGAACAACTTCTTCTTTTAATTATTATTATTATTATTCTTCTTATTTTTCTTCAATAAGATATTCCTCTATTGGAAAATCTCATACAAAAAATTTATCTTTAAAAGTTCATCTGGTATCTCTGTCTAGAACAAATTCTCTAGAACATCATTTTTTCAGGTGTGAGTAATTTTATCATACTTTTTACTTACATACTATTTATAGATTCATGATTGGGAGAAAATATGGGATAATAATTTTATTTTATTGGTTAATAAAAAACAAATTCAAATCTCCTGATCAGTACTTTTTAAAAATTCAAACATTCAAAACCTTGCTTTTTTATTTTCAGAAATTCATGGATCTTTTTCCCATGATATTTTAAACTTTGAATGATATTCAAAACATAATCACTTTTAATATCATTAGAATAAATTTTTAAATAAATTTTGAACCTGAAAATACCTAACCATTATATTATATTTCGAGTCCTCTCTATCTGATTCTTCCATTTGAAACTATCTATCTAATATTTTCTCATACAATGATAGTTTATCTATTCCTTTGTTTTACATTTTATTTCTTCATTTGATGAATTGCAACAAAACTTTTATAAGAGTTATATTTATATGCCATTTTCTATCTGATGATATTTTTACCAAAAGTTTATCTGATCATATTGTAGAAATATAAACTTCAAAACATAATACATATTTGTACGATATAACGTTTTTATAATTTTTTATAATGGAATTCATTCATAGACTTTTACTGTTTCTCTATTCCTCATTATTTTTAATTTTAACTTTCACAACATTTTCAATGTCTGCTAGAATTCTCAAAACATGATGAAAATATTTTTTTCATCAACATATTTATAAACTAAACAAAAATAATTGTCCAGTGAATTTATATTGATCTTTATAGAAGGAATTTTTTATGTACAAAGGACTTCATCTGATAGGACTTCATTCGATAATAAATATTCATCCACTACACTTTTGAATTTCATAAAACTTCCTTTGATAAAAAAACACCACTTTTGATAATCAAAATAACATCATACAGATATAAAATATGAACTTCATGAAACTTAAAAAACAAACTCTATCCAATACATCTTTAGAATTCACAATATAAACATTTTATATACTAATTAATTTACACACCTTTCAACTTAAGAAAATTTCTCATCCTTCTGACTCAAATTTGGATCATGATATTTTTCACATCTCATGATGTTTAGAATTTAGAAATTTAAAAGAATATCAAGATTTTATAATTGAACATTCTATACGATTGGATGCTTGTAAAATTATAGAGACAAACTTTGAGCATAAAAAAATAATTTATAATTTTTAGATACAAAAAGTTTTTCTTATGTACTTAGGTTAGAAAGACTTTAACTGATTCCCTCTATTTGATATCATCTATATCAAATTTATTTGGTTAGAAAAATTTAGAAAGTGATGTGTCTTTTATTAAAACAATAAAATACAAAAATTCTTCAAAACAACTTATAACTACCTCAATAACTCATTAAACTAATTTGGTCCCAAAAATATACCCAATTGTATTGTTTTTTCAACCAAGAAAAATAAATCAATACAAAATTGAAACTCAAGATATAGATCAATCATCCAAAAATTCAAATCATACATGAGTTAAATCAATGTAGGTAACAATAATCACTAAAAAGCAATTTTTTCCACAGGTAGTGTCTTAGGAAACTTCTTAATCATACCTTAATATTTCAAAACGTTTTTACTTTTTCCCGTATGAATTTTTTTCCAACATTCACTTTAAAAACCTCATTAAACAGTTCACACATGCTCAAAGAACAAATTATCTATTTAAACCCCCCAAATACATTATATACTTAAAATTTTAATGAAATTCCAATGAAGATATTTATGTTACATCTTTTTTATCCCCCTTGAAAACACTATCCAAAGAAAATATGAGAGATTGTGTATATTACCATACCTTATACTTGAAGAGATTGTGGCTGTATGCCCATATTAAACCTCACCTTATAAATTATTTATTTCAGCAATGGATTAGTGAATGTATCTTTAACTTGTTCCTTTTTAAAAAACATATTCCATCTTTAGTTTATTATTCTCTATATGATATTTGATGAAGTGATATTTTATATTAATATTATTTGAATGATAATGTTTCATTTTATTTTTAGTGATATTTGTAGAACATGAATTATCACAACCCAAGTGTGGGGGTAACATGACTTCAACTCATAGATCATACAACCTAAAATTAATCCCTATAAGTTGTATTATAGTTTTAATGTAAACCACTTACCTATCTTCAACTATACTGGGAGTCACTTAATTTTTTTTCTTTGTATTCCATATCAGACAGTTTTCCTCTAAAAATACAACTCTCTAATATGTGGATCTTCTATCATCAAAACTTTTTTCCCAATATTTATTTTTATAACAGAATAAAGAAATATTTTTTGAGTTATCATATTTTACACGAAAATTAGTTGTACCTTAGATATATTTGAGAATATGTATTCCTTACAAGAAATTATATTCATTTGGAGAACTTTTAAATCTTCCAAACAAAGTAATAGAATAAAAAATATATTTCATTAAAGCCATAAGATATAAAAAACATCCAAAAAAATTCCTAATATCCTTAGCATCAACATAATTCCCTTCTCAATCCTTTGAAAACATGGTTCCCACTAAAATTTTTGTGGAAACTAGTTTGTAATATTTTGTTCCAAACTTCCTTAGAAGTTCCTTAGTGTACTTGTCTTGTTATTAGAAAATATATTTCTTCTTTTTTGACATTTTTAATCCAAGAAAGTATTTCATTTCATTGAGCTATAAAATTCTAAATAATTTCTTCATCTCTTTAGAAAACTTTTCACAAGTTTTTTTATTATTTCCAAAAATAATAATATCATTAATAAAAAACACAATGAGCGAGACCTCTTGAAATTATTCGATGTTCAGGGTAGTATCAACTCTTTCTTTATTGAAGTTTAACTTCTTTAAGAAAGTGTCCAATTTGGAATACCAATTTTTCAAATCTTTCTTCAACCCCTTAAATTCCTTCTTCAACTTACACACTTAACTTCCATCTTTTCAAATCATAAAGTTACATATTTTTTCATTATAAAATTCATAATTTATCTCTCCATTAAGAAAAAATGACTTTACATCCATTTGAAAAAATTTATAACGTCGTTGTGTAATGTTAAAAAAATGATTATGATATTTCTTAATCATTCCACTCAAGGAAAAGTTTCATTAAAATTAATTACTTTAATTTATGATTAACATTTAAAAACCAGTTGTAATTTTTTTTCTCATCACTTCACCATCTTAATTAAACTGTTCTCGAAACTCCCAATTTGTAAGAACAAATTTTTTTTGGGTTTGTTTGGGTACAACTTTCCATGTATCAATATTCTCAATCTATTCAACCTTTTTATTCATAGCATCAATCCACTCCTTATTCTCCCCAGCTTTACCAACATCTTTTGGTGTAACCATTTAATATAAAGAAGTATGTAAAATAAACATTGAAGATATTCAAGTTTGGACTTTTTTTGATACATAATTATGTTATAAACTTAAACATGTTTCCTTATATTAGTATGAGATGTTTGAAGTTATTACTCATAACTTGTGATATATGGGTAAGAAGTATCATCTTGTGTAGAATTAATATTATTACTATCCACAATATTTTTTTATGTTTCTCAATTGAAACCACCACATCTTCCCCATATTCTTATATTTGTGAAAATTTATTTTCATAAAATCTATGAAATTTTACATATGATGAATAAAAAATATTTCCTATTTCCTTTTTAAAAGATATGAATCCTGCACCATTTGAAGCATATTTAAGAGATATACTATCAACAAATCTCTGACTAAACTTTATAAGATTTCCATCCTTGAATTTTATAATACAAGGAATTCTAAACACTATTAGGTTCTTAAAAATTGGAATTTTATTGTAAATATATTCATAAAAATCCATATAAGTGTTCAGTCTATATTTAATTTTATTTGGAATATAATTTGATGAATTGATAGCCTATATATAAAATTAATGAGAAGTATCTTGTTTGATTAACATTGTTAACACCATCCCCACCAAACTTATTTTTTTTTATTTCCACAAGACCATTTTTCTGTGGTGTGTATATTGAAATAAACTCATAAAGAAATCCATGTTTTTCAATTTAATCTCTAAAATCATTATTTTTTATTCATGATAGTTATCAATTTGTAATTTATTCAAAAAATGTTTATAGTTTTTTCTTCTCTTCTCCTAAAACACTTAAATATTTTGAAAGAATCAAATTTATGTTTTAAAAATACAATTCAAGAAATACGAGTAATGTTATTTATTTAAAAAAATAATGTGCATATCTCAATATGTTCACTTTTTACTCATTGTCCCATAGATATTACAGGGAATCAACTCCAAGGGATAAGTTGAACGTATCTCAGCTTTTTTATGAACTTATTTTGTTATCTTATATTTTTATAAAATAGAAGAACATTGATATCTTTATATTTTCATATTATAAATATCACTGATACTTCCACTCTTTGTTAACATTCCCATATTCCTCTAATATAGATATGATGATCTTTTATTTGATAGTTGATTTTCTTCCATCATTTTTAGATAGCCTGAACTTTCAACACAACTGAATCAATTTTTTTTACCTTGGTTCATTGTCCTTTCATTAAAACTTTACCATATTCAAATATCATTATAATAAAACCATATTTTCTGAAAAAAATTATTAACTTAATTATAAAGTTATGAATAAAATAAAAAATTATGTTTTATACCATTAACAAAAAAATCTCTTTTGGTTTTCAAATTTTCTTCCCCAATGTTGGCATATCCAACAATTTTGAGCATGAGTGACTCATCATTGAAAAAATTCATTATAACTTCTTTAAAATATATCAAATTATCAAATATATTCAAATATACTATCTTATTTGAATATAAAACAGTATCCTTAATCTAGTGTAATTATTTTTTAGTAGTTTGGGATAAATTCCAAAAAGTAAGTATTTTTCTATTATTTTTCCATTCATCTCGCATGGATTCTGAGTATTGATTTATAAACATTGTTGTGTTGAAATCCCAAAAATACAAGATTATACAATGTGTGCATGTTTATCACATATTTCAAAAATAGTTTCCAAAGTTTGTAAACTATTTTCAATCTTCATGTCGACTTTTGGAGTCTTTTTCTTTTGAGTGTGTCGAATCTCCCACAAAATTTGATTCCATATTCTTCTAGGTTCACTATATATTTTTTGGTTAAACCAACACATATATTATGTATTCCAAAATTCTCTGTAATTTCAGAAGTAACCAAAGAAATCATATATCCCTCTATATCTTTCATACTATTCAGAGTTATGATTATACTTTTCAACAAACCTCTTACCTTCCACATTTGTATTTCCTTTCACAAAAAGCTTTTGGTTATTTTATTATATTTTCTTATTATCCTTAATATAAAAATTTTTAATATAAAATATTGATTCATATTTTATAACCTTATAAACCTTAGGTTTTTAAAATCCCCTTGTTTTAGCTACATACATTGTTTTATTAAATTACATTAACTTTTGTGCATATTCATTCTTCTTATGAGCCATTATAGATAATTTTTTTGATCCTTATTAGTTTTACTCTTATAATAACTATAAATATATTTTTTAACTAAGTTTTTTAATTTTTTAATTCCTTACTTTGGTTTAACGACACTTTGTAGAATATATTTTAACTCTTCCTTGTTCACCATAAATTTTTCTTCAAGATAAATGTTAATGTTCTTCTTCTCCCAAGACATCCTTTTTAGATTATAAATATATTTTATCAACATGTATTTTTTTACAAGAAAATATTCCTGGTTGGTTTTAGTGGGGTTCTATTTCTTTAATTTCTTATTCTCTATTTCTTGAATTCAATTATTTTTAAGAAATTATTTGAAATACGTTTTCATCAAAAACTCTATCTAAGTATCTTATTTTATAGAACTAAAACTTTAATCACTAGTGAATTTTTATTTATTCCCTTTTTCAATAAAATTATTTTCATTAGCTTTATCTATTATGTTTTTAACTTATTATTCATTATTTTCACATTTTTAATCTTTACACTAAAAGCTTATCCACTTTGATTTAGAGAACTTTTTATCTTTTACATTAGATTTGGATTTGTTTATATTATTTTTAAGGGGATTGCTTAATTTTCATTATCATCATCACAATATTTATCATAATTTCTTCAAGGGATATTTGTAGTAAAAATCCAAATAACTCCTTAACCAAATAATTTTAGGGGAAAATTCTATTTTTACTTTTCTGTGCATTTTTTATGTGTTTTTAAAACAAAGTTATAAATTCATCAAACAATTTCCTGAACTCATATTCAGTGTCAGAGTCAATAAATTATTCATCTTCAAGGATTTTTTTATATTTTTCTCTTTTAGATGATTTGAATGAAATTTCATGATTATCCTTCTCTTTGCTATTTATAACTTTATTTCTTCTCATTTTTTATGTGATTAGAGTGCTATATAGATCATCCAGAGATATAGTTTCATGATCTCTATCTTCCAACGATGAAATATTGGTATCAAACATACTAGGAAGAATTCATGAGATATTTTCAACAATAGTTGAATCTTCCAAATTCTCAACAAGGAGTCTTATGGTTATTACAACAACATTAAATCTTATAAATTAGTCGCCAAAAGATTAATAATCACCCTTATTAAGATCTTTATACTTCAATGTCCATATTTTTAATAGGTATTTCTTCACTTTCATATTTCCTTCATATATTTTCATCAACTTCCCACAAATTAAATTAGCTGTTCCAAATCCTTAAACTCCAAGAAACTCATTTTTATAGAGTGAGGATGGTATATCATTTCTAGATATCCTTTATTTCTCCAAATTTATCTTACCATTATTTATAAGGGGATCATTTTAAATACACATTGAAAGACTATATATTATAGCATTAAGAACATTATAACCAAGAGACATAAGATATGGTAACATTATATATTTCCAAATATTATTGTCTATTCAATCAAAAACTAATAATCCCCTTACTATTCACTAAATTATAAAAATATATAGAAAATTATCTTTTTATAAAACTTTAACAAAGAGTTAATGAAGGAAATTTTGACACTGATACCAATTGAGAGGCCCAATTAGAATCTTTGTGATCACTGTGAGGGGTAGGGGTGAATTAGTGATCTTTTTATTGTTTTTTTATTTATTATTAAAAAACTTCACCACATGATAAAAATTTATAAATTTTCTAAAAAAAATCATAGGAACAGTTAAAGGAACATAAGAATTTATAAGGTTCACTACTCAATAATAGTAGTTAATCCTAGGAATGGTTTTGAAATAATAAAATAACACATAACCCACTAGAAAAAAATTATATTTTGTGGTTAAAAAAATAAGGGAATATTCTTATACTTGTGTTGTGCTATGATAAATACAATAGTACATGTTATACCTAGAAAAAAATATGTAACAAATATTTTTTTGAAAACTTTAGAAACCTTTAATAGTAGGATAAGAATGCTATGACTATGGTATTTATACATTTTCGGAATTTCTCTTCTTGTAAAAACTATTATTCTTCATTCACATTCTTACTAATATGTACATAAAAAAATTCTTCTTGGACTTTATTAAAAAAATTATCTGGTTATATTTTATCAATTTTCATTTCAGATTTCAATATCTTGAAATTTTTTCCTATAAAAAATAAATCACAATTTTGTTCATCTGATTATACCTTTTATAATTTTATGTTCTATTGACAATTTTTTTTCTATTGCTTCTGATTGAAACACTTAAAATACAAAAATAACTTTTTTCCCTTCTTATTCAACCAAGAGATTCCTTGATAAGAAATTTTCCTTCTAAAAAACTGGCTTTAGTTGTTCTTCTAATATCTTTGTTCAAAACTGATTCTAAATGAATTTATCTTTTACATATGTGAACAATTATCTCATAAATTGAACTTACATCCTATTTAAAGATGGATGATTGGGATAAAAGTTGGGATTCTAATTTTAATTTCCTAATTACTGAAAAATTGAAATTCAGATCTCCATCTCTTTACTTTTTAAAAGTTCAAATATTCATAAACTTACTTAAAACATAGAGAGAATCATAGATATTTCTCCCATGAAATTTGGAATATTTCATATTAAAAATAATATCTTTTGCTTTAATATCATTATGAAAACATGTTAAAGAACTTTTGTACCTGGAAAAACATTATTCTTATAAATTTTTTTCCAGTATTCTTCGTTTGATTGCTGCATATGAAAATGTTTGTCTGATATTTTTTTTCTAAAAATAGTTCTTCCATATCCTTCTTCTACTTCATCTTTCTTTATCCATTATATTTCTGTATAACTTTTATTAAAGATTCTATTTTATGCCATTTTCTATTAGATGATCTTTATTAAAGAATTTAGTATGCTTATCTTGTAGAAATTTCAACTACAAAACTTCATACATGTATGCCCAATATATATTGTACAATAGTTTTTCTAATGGACTTCATATGAAGACTTTCCATGATGGACTTAATCCATATTCTTTGTTCATTTCACTCTTCCTCATCATTTTCTCATTTTAATTTGATAATATTTCCTCTTTTCTCTAGACCTATAAAAACATTAACACAAACTTTATAGCTTCAATGAAAATATAAAATCATCTGAAACCTCTATATTTTTAACTTCAATACATCTTCTTAGAAGGAAATTTTTACATTTGGAGGACGTTGTTTGATGGGACTTCATGTGATGAAAATCTCCTGAAACTCCACCTTTTAATTTTAGAAACATTACTTTAATCAATAATATCTAATAATGATAAAAGAAATTACTTCACACATAAGAAAATTCTTACCTTCATGGAACTTATAACACAAACTTCATATGATTATTCCTTATAATGTATTAGTATAAAATTTTTATATACAAACAAATTTATCAACCTCATCATTTAATTAAATTTCTAATCCTTCCAACTCAAGCTTATATACTGAGATTTTTTACAAATCATGATTTTGAGAATTTAGGAATAGAAAATCCTCTCCAAATTTGATAATAAAATATTCAGTACAATTAGAACTTTAGAAAATTTAATATAGAAATGTTCAATAGTAAACATCATATAAAATTTATAGACACAAAAAGTTCTTCTGCTAGAATCAGGTTATGAAACCTTCATCTGATTCTCTTCCTTCGATTCCATCTTTATACAGTTTTTGTTTGTTAGAAAACATTAATAAAGGATGTTGTTATTATTAAAAAACAAAATAAAACCATTTCCAATAAACCTTTTTTTAAAAACTCCACCCAATCTTCTTCACAACAAATTCCTACAACCTCAAAAGCACATTTATCGAACTTTGACCCAACAACTAAATTAAAAGGGCCCACTACTCCTTCCAGTCAAACCATCTCAGAGTAGCTAGGAATGTACTATTGGAAACCCGCTATTTAATACTTGGGGTTTCCATCGTCTATGTCATCTATTATATTCCATGGACTCCCATGAAAAGATAGATGGAGTTGAGAATCCAATAGAGAAATAAACCATCACATAAATAAACTCTAAACATTCGAAAAAAACCTCACCCCTTACACTATTTCTATATATAACATTAAACATTCACCCATGTATAAAAATCACATAGAAAAAATACAAGGCATTCCCCTTGGTCCATATTTCATACCCATTGCATATGAAATGGTCATCAAGAAGGTCTCGCAGATGCAATTTATAAAACCATTTAATGTTCCAAATGGGCCTTCATAAAAATATAGTCGTAATTCGAAGAAATGTTTTTCCCATAGATTTATAATATCAATTAAAACCATCCTTTCCAAATATTATCATTAATATCTCTCACAAAATCATTTGAAATCATAATTATAAATAATTATGATTATAATTTTTAATAATTAGTTTAAAGAACATACCCATTTTACTAAAATTCATAGGGTCCAAAAAACTACCCATCAATTCATTTCTGGACAAAATTAGGGTGAAACCACTTGTGAACATCACACTTTATTTAAAAGTGTTCTTAAAACACTTCACCAACAATAGTAATTTAATGTATCCCTTGAAATTCCTAAATAAAACCGTGGATAATAATTTAATAAAACTCAAACATTATTAAACCTCAAAAATTAATTAAAACACCTGATTTAATTTAATCCATCGACCAAATGGGGTTGAAAAATACCTAATTATATATTTTTATTTAATATAGAACTTAATTTTTTTTAAAAACATATAATTTAAAGTTACACTTTAAATTCCATGTAAAACCATAAACTAAAAATTTTGAAAAATCCAAAAAAATTATTCCTAAATTCAATTGACATTTTTTTGAAACCAATTGGGTATTAATGACAAAAACTAGAATTATCCTCCAATTAAAATCTTTTTTTTCAAAATAATTTTAAACTATTAAACCCTTTTAATTAATTGATAAATTGGATAAAACCATATAGATTAGTATAGTTAATTAATTTAGACATTTAGAAACATGATGAGATAAGCAATTTGGAAATTAAAATCTTAGAAAATGTTAATCATAACTTAAAATAATGGAAGATGGACTGAAATTGTTTACCTTTGATGGAGAAATTTCTAATGAGAAAGAGAGGACCCACATAACCCAAGAATCAACAAATTCCGAAAATAATTCAGCCCTGGAACCTGTAGGGTTTGACCAAACCTAACAAGGGAAAGACCTGGGAATAAATAATTAGGGAAATGTGAAGGGAGTGAAGGAGAGTCCATACCATATATATTCAACCCTAAATCACCGAGAATTTAGAATAAATTGTTGAAGGAAAAGGAGGTTGGAAGAGGGAGGTGCACGTGTGTTGGGGATTGACTAAAGGGGGAGATGGGGGTGGGTGTCGAATGATCATGAGAGGGGATATGAGGAGGAAGAGAATATGTTTTATGTTGAAAAAATAAAAGGAATAAAAATTTATTTTTATTCTATTGTAAATTTTTATAGTTTACCCACATGGTTTACCCAACCATGTAGTGACTATCCGTCAGAAAATTCCTTAGAAAAAGGACCACACATAATTACTCATAAGAGAAAGAACAGACTAACTATCCATTCTCTAACCATTCCAAAATAAACATTAATAGATATTCTTAAAATTTATGGGAATTACCTGATTTCTAACCATATGTGTTAATCGTGTTCCCCATTTGAACCTTTGAAATTTTAAAATTTAGGAAAAATTTACCGAAACTCATGAAAGTCCAAATGAACCAAAAAATAATAATATGGATATAATTAAAAAAAATTTATAACACATTTGGGGTATCAATTCAACCAATTATAACACTTTATACCCCAAAAAATATAGTAATAATGGATGGATGAAAACAATACACTAAACCTATAATAGATTGATAAATATGTAAGAGAAATTAATAATCTTGGATAGATCATAATAGGATAAATCACCAACCAAAACGATCCCTTAAGTCCAATGAGGCTTATCCTCAGACAACATCTAATGTCTCCAAGAATAATTCAACCAAACAGGAAGTTACACAACGCTCTACTAGAACAAAGAACAACTAGATTCTTGCCACTTTTTGGAATTCATATAAAATGGTGGATCAACAATACACTCACTCTGAAGGAAATAGGACAACATGAAAGAACTATTCCACAAGATATAAAAGAAGGATTAAAAATACCTGATTAAAAATTCTAGCTATCCAAAATGGAATGATCAAAACACTAGTCAAATGGAAAACTCTAAGAACTCTTAGACCACAACAAGGTTCAACGTCCATCAATGAACCAAATAAAAGGTCAAAGGAAATTGGAATCACACAAACAAGGCTTACGAAAACCAACATAGGTCGAACCTGGTTTACTATTCCCTTACTTGGACTAACTAGGACCAGAACCACCTAGGTTAAATTCAAAATAAGTGTACCAATGAATCAGTACCCATAGTTTCTTATCACAACAACATTAGTCTTAGATAGCTGGGTATGGATCCAAGGCCTCCCATGTCTCATCCATCAAGGATCCAATATCCACATGTCTCATCCAAAAACATGGGACATAACCATCCTAGGAAACCACAATGCATCTTAAATTGAAAAAAATAAACCAATGGGAATACATAACCTCCCATCATGTATTCCCTAACCAATAATCTAAAATGAAAAATAAGAGTCACCACAAAACTAAAAAAATAATAAGCAACCACAAGAAAAAATAATGTTTCACAAGAACCTAAGAAACCACTCTTGCTTAACCAGATAATAATGTACTAATAGGATTTTATCAAACCAAAATAAATCAAATAACAAACAAGTAATAGATAATCTAAATAAAATTCACACTCGATACACTCACTCCATAAGCCCCAAACTCCTATAAAATAAAAAACTAATTATAGTAATATTGAGAAGGGTTAATGATCAAGGTAGATCATGGCGTTACCACTTTATTATGAGTTTGGAAAGGTCCATCAAAAATAGAAAATTCCTCTAATAGGTAGTGATAAAAACCCTAAGGTTTATCCCTTATAAAAAAAATTACAACATTTTTAAAAGACATTCTAGGGTGGCATGATCCAAATAGTCTAGAACCTTAATTTAACCAATTTATGTTCCCTATATATTACCAGTTAGAACAAAAACTATGAGACAAATCCATAATCAATAAACTGATAAAATATGGAACATCATTCACATATCATAAAATCCTCATTTTCTTTAGAAGTCAACAACCCATACCAAAGGGTTAAAATATCACTTTCCAGAAAAAACTCACTTGAAACCAAATTTTAATAAAATCACTCTAGAATTTCAAAACACTACCCCTTTATAAAATCATACCTTTTAACAAACCATTTATACAAAAAGAAAAAAAATTCCATTTTAAATAGCCACTAAAACTAGTTTAGATTCCCAAATTATATTAAATCATTTGATTTCCATTTAGAAAACAAAATAAAAGAAAACAATTTCCAAACAAATCCTTCACATCTGACTCTAATCCAAAATACATGTTTCATAAAACTCAATTTTCAAACAAACTAGTTTGTTTTTTCAATAACCATGTATACTAAAAGTATCACAAGGACTCCCTTAATTTAGTCCCATCACTGGGAATCTCCCATGATAATCCTAAATATAAATAAAAATAGAATGTGGATCCATTAATGACTTGTCCATAGAGTTTATAGACCCTACACCACACATAAATTATCCTATAAAAGGTTTCTAGAACCGAGTGTTCAGTCATTTAATGAGTTTTTAGGCCAAAAATTCAATCTTCAGGACTAAAATACCCTCTTTTTTTTTAAATCATAAAAATTATAATAATTCTTAATTCAAATCATAATTTCTAGAGAGGACCCATATATCACCACAAATCATCTAAAAAAATCCACAATTAAAAATTCAAAACCTAACTACCCAAAGTAACCCATGCATCATCACAAAGCATAGTTAGCAAGAACCCACTCATGAATATCCTCTAACGTCCTGACTACCATTTATAACAAGATATTACCATGATATAGCACAAATAAAAAGAGTGATACTAACAAAAAATCCTAGGTTCCTATTAAGAAAATAAATTTCCCCTATAAAAACAATTGTAATGAACCACCCAAATATTTCATCCTAAATTACACTCAAGCTCATCTGTCTATTTCTTAAAGGGAGTTTTCCATCCCCATTGGCTGGAATCTAGTGCCTTTGAATCACATGAACACACATGGGAATAATTAAACCCAATAAATAGAGATCAAACACAATTTATTTGTGCAAAAAACATTGTATGATCCATAAATACTTAATATGTCAAGGGAAAAAATTGAATAAGCTGGATAAAAAAATAAAAAAATAATTATTATAGAAAATCGACTCTCAACTCATCCATTAAACACCATCCACTATAGAATCAAACTATGATAGTTCTTATCCTCTAACACCACAATATCACTACTCCTTCAACAATTGAAAGTAGTAAAATACTATACGAACAAAGTAAATCATTTAATATTACAAATGTTGGGAATTTTATGAAAATAATTGAAATTTTTATGAAATCTCAAAGTGGGCACCATTGGATAAATGTGATAAAATAAAACTATCCTCCTTTTCCAGAAGTTAATATAATATTCAAGAGAAATCATGAGCTAATAAAAAAACAAAAAACTAATATGACAATATTGACGTGGTCATAACAATACTCAGTAGGCCACACCATCCTACATATATTCCAAAATATAAATTATAAAATATTGTTTTTCTACTTTGAAATACTATTCAATAGTATAATTTACATGTTATTTTTCTTAAATTAAAACAATAAAATTAAATTTATTATATTGGACTAGTACTTTTTCAAAACAAAATAGTCAGTTGTAAACCACTTTTAAAACCCACATTTAAAGATTTTAGACAATAATTACTTTCTACACATAATCAAATAAAATTTAGAAAATAAATGTATTTAATCTGAGGTTGAGAAAATTCTATACATTTTAACAAGGGAATAAAACCTTCAATTCATTTTCAAAACGAATTTGAAAAGAATCCATAGTATAGAAAAAGGGTCAAATATACAAAAAAAAACATGAAACCAATCAATATATAGAACATGGTAAGTGAACCAATCAAACAAAAATTTCATAAAATAATGAATTGGGATTAATAATAAATAATGGAAATAGGGTCCCCTAAAATATCCTAAAAAGGATCTAGAATCATGGTAAAATTCCTAAGGCACAAGAAATATTGACCAGAAGTTTTGATATAGAACCTAGGTTGGTACTTTTAAACCTATCATGTTCTTGATTGTCTCCTTAGACTAACCAGAAAAAAATTCCACTGGAACTCCTTTATCTACGAGATGAAATAAAGTTTCTAGCTCAAAGGGACAACTACCCATTCCAGTCAAACCATATCAGAGTAACTGATGAAATAACCTAGGTAAACCTATAATATATACTAGGGGTTTCCCTTATGAAGGTGTATTACTATATTTCTAGTACTCCCATGATAAAACACATATAGGTGAACATTCAATATATCAGTACATCATCACATAAATACATTTGAAAAATTTAAAATAAACCTCACCTCTTTTATCCTCTCAAGAGATATACACAAAAATATTCACATCCACAAGCATCACATTAAAAATATACCATATATTCCCCCTCATCCATAGATAATACCATTCATAAATCAATGGGGGCATTAATAAGGTCTCACACACAACATTTCTAAAACCATTTAAGGTTCCAAATGTGACTTTATAAAAAGGGGATTATAATACCAAGTCATTTATTTCCAACATGTTTAAAATATCATTTCAAACCATCCTTTCCAAAACCAATCATTAAGAGCAATCTCAAAATCATTTCAAAATAATATGAAAAAGTATCTTTATCAGCATATTTTTTAAAAATTTGCTAAAAGAACCACCCCTTATCACTATAAACTCAAAGGGTCCAAAACACCACAACTCAATTAATTTTAGGTTCTAATCATGGCCTAACCAATTTTTAACCACACAATTTATTTAAAATAATTCTTAAAAAAATCCCCCAAGACATAGAATTTCAATAATCCCTTACAATGAAAAAGAAAAAACTCTATTAATAATTTTGAAAAAAATCCACCTTTATTAATCATTAAAAGGGCTTAAAACACCCTCTTTAATTTACACCACAACCCAAACGAGGTCAAACTATTTTCAATTCCCACATTTTATTTAAATAATAACTTCAAATAATATATTAATACATGTCATTTAATGTTAAACTTCAAATGAAAAGTAAAATTTTAAAGCATTTTGATAACCCTAAAACATTATTCCAAAATTTAAGGCAATTTTCTTAAAACAAATTATTTATGTTAAACAATAACCAATGTGAGCCTCTGATTATAATCATTTTTGAAACACTTTGTAACTATATAAAACTTAGAATAAATTTTAAACCATGATTAAAACTCAATTAGAGGTATAATTAATTAATTAATACATTTAGAAGCAATTAAAAATCAACAATTTTGAAATATAATTCTTAGGTTAGGAATATCGTACCTTAAATTAATGGATGATTGTTTGGAATGAGTTTCACTAAATAGAAAAGGTTCCAATGAGAAAGGTAAGACCAACATGAAACCTATAATAAAAAACCCCACAAATCAATTATGCCTATAACCCCTAGGGTTTGGCCAAACCAAAGAAAAGTTAGAGTTAAGAAGAAATAAAGAGGGTAAAGATAAGGGAGGGATAAAGATTCGATACCTTGTATATGAAACACTAAATAACCAATATGTTGGATGAAATATGGAATGGAAACAGATTTTTAAAGAAGGAGGTAGACACACACAAGGAATCAATCAACTTGGGGGGGGGGTCGCATAGATAGGAGATGTTTTAATAAAAATGAAAATAACAAAAGGAATAAAAATCAAATTTTTATTCACTGGGAAATTTTCATGATTTACCAACATAGTTTTAGAAACCACACTTTGACCATTCCGACCATATAACCAATGAAAAGGGATCCCGAATGGTTACTATTTATAGTTCGCGCAGTCTAACTAGCTATGCACCAACCTTTCGAAATGTTTCTGTCCAAGACATACCCAAAACACATGGGCAACGCCTGGTTTTCTAACAGTACGAGCTAACTGTGCACCCTTTTTAAACATTTAAAATTTTAGGCAAAAAATATCAAATCTCACGAAAATAATAGTGGCCCAAAAATAATAATAATAAAATAGATAAAAAAAATTGAGTGATAAGACATGTATCACATTCAACCTCAATTTTATTTGAAATAAATGTTGAATAATATATACAATATCTCTTTTTCTATATCCAGTGGTGTAAAATAAATAAATTTATTGATTTTTTTATTGACAATATATTTTGTAAAATTTTAGAAAAATATTAAAATTAGGAAATTTTTTAATTGCAATTATTAAAATTAATTTAAAAAATATATTTTGAAAATATTATTTAATAATATCTCTTTGGAATTGATATTAAAAAATATAAAAAAGTATATTTGAAATATTCCTTATGTAACAGTGTATATTTCAATATATACATATTAACATTTTCTATTATATTTTTGAAAAGAAAATCTTTTTTGAATGTTCCCTTTTAAGTATGTAGGTGAACTAGAGTATATAAATAAAATGAAGAAAATAGAAGGGGACTCTAGATAAAAGGGAAAAAGGAAAAAATGGTAAAATACTTGAAATTTAGTGAGAGAGAGAAAGGGAGATGCAGAAGATGGAGCAATCCCATTACATTTCACTTTTGGGTTCTTTTATCTTTATACACACTCCATTGTATAGTGAACATTTAAATAAAGATTATTTATTAAAAACATCCATGAAATAAGAAACCAGAAGCTCTTTAAAAAATATAAGTTCATAAATGTGGATACATTCTTATTTATATCCTTATCTCATAATTTTTTTTATTTTTTAGTCATTTATTTCACATGTTTATCAAAATTTTAATTTGAGTTGAAAATGAGAGTAAGTTTTTCACTTTTTTATTATAACATCATCATTAGAAAAAGGTGTTAAATTCTTGAAAAAAATTAATTCCTTTCCATTATTTATATATTACTCTGGAGAACCAAATTATATTTTTTTAGTTTTTTCAAATTTTTATATTTTTTTTATGTAAGGGTAAAATGATAATTTTATAATTCTCAGAATATATATTTTTTCTTGAATCATTGGATTAAAGATCTGGTGTTGACCCTTGAGAAGTGGTTTGGTAATTGTTGAGGTGATGATATTTACCATTGAAATGTCATATGGGAGTAGAGTTTTTTTGGTTATTTATTTAATAAATTCATATTTTATGGATTATTTTTATAAAATAGATAATTTTTATTTGAGATAATTTGGTGGAAATGAAATAGAGATGATAGAGGGTGTGAAATTTGAATATTTTATTGGATAGCATGATTTTCAATGTAGAAAGTGTTGAGTTATGAGATATGAATTAGAGAATTAAATAAGAGAATTAAATGAGAGATAGAGAGATAAATATAAAGGGTTGAATTAATTATGTAATTATAGTAATTGACATGGGGAATCATTTATTCTTCATAATCATTCCCTTATAAATCTCTATATTCTTTCTATTATAGTAAAAATATGTTCTTAGGGAGATATGTGTGTGGTGGAAAGTTAAAAAACTTGTGAATTAGTGAGAAATAATATTGGGGATGAATAATCAGTGACTATCTTTGGAGGATTGATAATTTTTGTTCATCATATAATAAATTATGGTTGATCAAATTCTCATATCTTCTATAATTATTATAAACTTACCATGAGTGTGTTATTATATGTTTTAGTAGTATTTCATAATAATCTAATGGAATATTTTGTGGTAAAATTAAATTATGAATAATTATAATTATATAATGGAAATAATAATGATTCATAAATAATTGGAATTGATCATATAATAGGAATTTCCAGAGGTGTAAATTATTTATCAGTAGAAATTATTATTAATTGGTGAATTTTTTATTGATTGTTTTATTAAAATCAATATATTATTTATCTGGCATGTTTTTTGGGGGGTTTTGATTTTGATAATTTTTTATTAAAATTTTAAAAATATTTTCAAAGTATTGAATATGAATGGATAGAAAAAATTAATATTGACAGTACATTGGTTCCAATATGATATAATTTACACACATGTTTATAAGTTATGACAATTCAGTAAAGGTGGAATTTCAAAAACTAGAAGATTATATAGATGTGTCAGTTAGGGATGTGCGATGGTTATTAAGTGAGATACATGGGGTCATTATATATAGACATGGAGGAATTCCATATTATAGAGTTAGAATACTTCTCGAGAATTTAGTTACAAGGGGTTGATGTGATATATAAGATTATATAACATTAAAACAGGGCCATTCACAATATAGTATGGCATTTGAAACTTGGTTCTTTTGAAGTATAATTTTTTTAGGATAAGATGATACTATTAGTGGAACTTCAAACTAATGTAATTGATTAAATAATATATCAAGTGTAAAAAAATAGAAGTGTGAATGTGTAATGGTTCTATATATTATATGAATTGATTAATTGGAATCATTTGGCAAGTTTTGTCTATGTGATGAGTTTTTTAGTCAGTGTTTTCCCATGATGTGAGGAATGCCAGTGATGTGGTTGTAATCCCAAAGATATTTTTTTTGAAAAAGGCAGGGGAATAGTTTATCTTTAGAGTGTGGTAATATAATCAATGAATATGTTATGTATAATATATTAGGTGAGTGAATAAAAGGATAGTGGGGGGTTTGAATCCATTTGGGATTTGTAGTAGTTATATGAAAATTTTAACTAGTGATATGGTAGTGGTTGCATTAAGAGATAATAAGGACCAGGATAATGATATGTATAACCATAATAGATATGTTTTATTTTGGAGATAATTATTTTTTGAGTAAGGGAGAGTCCCAACGGGTGGGAAATTGATAATACAGTGAATTTCCCTAAGGGATGATATATATCTAACCAATACACTTTGGGTATATGCGATGTGTGGTGGTAATAATATTGGTTGAGGAGGGATGAGTCCTCATGGGTGGACACCCCGTAATATGATTAGATTTCTTATGGGTGGAAATTTTTTAAATGGATGCAAGATATAGTATAGAGTCCCCAAGGAAAACATCTACAAAACCAGTGAGAGTCCTCAGAACTGGATAGTGGCCCAACCAAAAAATAGTGATATATTTGTAAGTTTCCTATGGGTGGATAACTACTTAGTGGAGATGTTAAATGATTAGCGGGTTCCCTGAGGGTGGATAACTACTTTGCGATGATGAGGGATGGTTAGAGAGTTCCTTGTGGGAGGATAGATACTCAGGGAGATGTTTCTACAGTGAGGTCCTTGAAAGAGGAAAACTATTTGGTTGTGAATTGGTGATAGTGGATGTTATAAAGGTGTTTATATGATTTATTGTGATAGGATGTTATAGTGTGGAATATAATGAATGTGGGTGGATGGTCGACTATTAAGAGATTCATGTGATTGATTATTTTGATTTATTTATTCCCTATATTATGGCATTAATATGATTTATTCACATAGAAACATGAGAATTCCATGGAGGAACCTATTTTGAATAATTATATGATCACACTAACATTATAAGAGTTAGTTCTTATATTACCTATATATAGTTTTTGGTGGTATTGGGTGGCCTTTACTATGAACATGAGATACTTATTGATGGAGGCAGTTTCATTATTCCTTATTTTAGGTATAAAGGTTATTAATGTCATGAATTTATGGTTGGATTTATATGAAATTACATGTACTCATACATATTAATAATAAATTATTGATGGTAAAGACATTATTTAATTAAAGGTATTGTAGTTATTTCTTTCATAATGGGTAATTATTTAAATAAATTTGTGATATTATACCCTTGGTGCTAGTCAGGACAATGTGCCCAATTGAAGGAAAACTTTTAGGGTCACAATTTAACAAATTTTGAACTTAGATGAGTCCAAACGAGGGTGGGTTATGATATAATGGTATTAGATATATTTTTTATAGTATAAAAATTAGTGTAATCACTAATAAATATTTTGACTGAATCTGATTGCGACTCAGAAAATTAATTAATTATTTCATACATAGAGATAATATAACAATTTATCAGGACTGGTCCACAAAAAAACATAATAAAAAATGTATTATTTCTAAATAAAATAATCAAAACCATCATTAAATAGGAAAAAATATTAGTGAAAGATGAAATCAATGGCGGTGATAATGAATAGTGATAATGTAAGTAACTAGAGTAGCAATTTGTATATAATTATTGAAAATGAGTAGTTTTATTGAGAAAGTAATATGTCATTAGAAAGAAAGGAACAAAAATTGATGTGATAAATAAATTAAATTGGCTATGATTGGTTTTAATTCACTCTTAGTATAAAAAAACACAGTGGAACTAAAATTAATGAGTTTTGTTGATTCATTTGAAAGGACAACCTGTGAGAGAATGAATGTTTGTGCTTTGCAACTGTAGTATTCATGCATTAAAATAATTGATGTAATCAGTTTTCACCAAGTAATTTTTTTTAAACTTAGTATGTCACTCATGATGAGTAAATCACTTATCCTATCGATTCTTGACTGATTAAGAAGCTTAAAATAAATTCAAATGAGAATAGTTCTCAGTAATTTTTAGTGTTTTGTAAAATTTCACTACCTAAAATATTTTAATGTGAGAGTAAAATTATAGAAAATAAATACATGAATGAAGTTGAAAATTTACCATCTAACTATTATTTATCTTATAAATTCAGCCAATGATTATTTTTCAAACAACAATATCAAACAAATTAATTATAATAAATAATGAAAATTAGGATGAAAAGGTAGATAAATATTCTCTTTCATTGAGATACATTTCTATATCAATCTCTTATTATCAAGTTATCCAAATATTATCCCAAGATTCATGGTCCTAAGTCCCAATCATGCTATGACGATCATCTGTAGAGTCTCTCATAAAGTTTAAAATCCCAAATTCACCCCATGTATATAAGATGCATATGAATTTAGTTTATAGGTTATTGGAAATTCTTATAGAATTTTTATCTTGTTGGTTGTAGTAGGTTTTATTTAAACTATATTTTCATTGATTTTCATGTTAAAATATTTTTTCCACTACAAAAATAAATTCACTACATGTGTATCCATATCAGCTAGAATTTAGATGACATACAAGCCTTTATTCAGCCTTCTTTATAAAACTTAAACATATTAGTGGTGATCATATATTCAATATTTTAATTATAGTTCTGACACATGTTTAAAAATTTTATTAACCATTATGTATCCTTAGGAAAAAATATACTGAATATATGCCTGTAATATTCCATTGAACAAATCCCAAACTCTAATTTATAATGACAACACACAAAGCATCACTTGACCATATCAGTACTGTAATTTTAATCGGATTGAACCATTGTCCTTAGCGGTTCATGGAAACATGTTTAATGTCACCGAATATTGGTTGATAGGCACTTACTTAGTATTGAATAAAAAACTTTTATATCTCCTATATTTTCATTCTCTCGATGAAACATATCCATACAACTACAAAAATCATTGATTCTATTGACATACAAAGCTTTGGTAGAAGTTAGTTCATCATATGGTTTGAAAATTATTTAGGGAAATTCACCATGAATGTAACACATGTTTAACTTTTTATTCATAGATTCATTAGTGGAAATATATTAGGTACCCAACATCTTCAAATATAAAATAGTGAAAAACCCTAGGGAACACAAATCCTTTGATTTCCAGCTCATCATTGGAAGGTAGAATCATCACCAATTACTACTACAACTCAACATAGATCCCAAGCTCACTCGAATCTTGTATCCATCTCTATATTTCCTTAGTTCTAGTGGAATGATACTGAGATCTTATGTTGAATCCCTTTCTTTTATCATATCATTATGATTTTAAATTTGAATCACGTCGATTTGATTGTTAGATGATATGAATCTAATTTATTTGAGGAATCTAAGAATATGGTAACAATCAATACTTTTCTCTATTCATATCACAAATAATAATTAGCATGAATCGTTTCAGTTAATATAAAGTGAATCATGTTGTGATTTTTAAGTTTATATAGTGTGATTTTACCCTCATGTGGTTAGAGAGTAAGTTCATTTCATGGTAGATTTTACACACTTGATAAAGACATCCCTCATAGTTGGCATGATCCATTGGATTCCATATGGTCAGTTGAAGTCATTAGGCATGGTATGTTGAGTTTTAAATGATTAATTAGCATGCCACGATCATTATAAACTCACAATCACTCATATCCTTAGGGAATTCCACCATATTTTATCTAAGGAAGGTTGTCTCATTCTACAAATCTTCATGATAAGTTTGGGATACCCATCTAACCTTTAAATATTAGTCTTAAATGATCCTTCAGTAGATACCAATGAGATAAAAAATAGATATATTGTAATTTACCAATTAAAAAACTGAATTTTACTTAAAATAAAAAATCCATTAATTCCATATTTTAATGTGAGATCTAAATTTTTTTAAGCTATAATATTTTAAATTAATTCATTAAACTTTGAGAAACATCATTCCAACACATAATTTATTAAAAATAATTTGAAAATTATAATTTCTATGAATTATCTTCAAAAAATCACTTAAATGGTATTTTGAAAATATATGGGCGTTTAAACTGAGAAAATTTTAATATTAAAACACCAAAACACCGAATTACATCAAAACACCAAAAACAATAATTTCCATTAAAATATTTAATGAATAAAAAATTAAACATAAAAGTGATCCAAATTTAATAATTATATAATTAAAGATCATTTTGGAATTAAAAATTCTATAAATTCTTAGTTAATATTTGGAAAAATAAATCCTTAAAGGGACAAATTAAATACCCTGGAAGATTTTTTTTGTTTGAACCCTGATAATGTGGTGTTTTTAGGGAAAGAGATTTCTACTTGGAACCATGGTAGACTTATTAATTACGTATTATATCCTATTTGGTGATTTTTATTCTTTGTTCATTACAGGTTGAGATATAGAATATTCCTAAAGTTATGAGTGGTTAAGTTGATGTGTTTAAAGAAGTGTTTATGATCTAACCTCAAAATATGGAAGATGAATTTTTGATTGAGATATATCAAGGTGGTACTTCTATTACTATGATGAATTTTCTTAAAGTTCATGTGGAGTTTAGGGGATGGAGATTCAAAATTGATATTTTTTTGTGTTGAGGTTTTATTCAACATTCCATGCCTCTATTAACCGTTGTTGTATTTTTTATCAAGTAAGATTGATTGATTATTGAGATTGTGTATAGATTTTTGACTATTGAATCAAGTGGTGATGAAGGATCACTATTATATTCATAGGATATATGATTTATTTGATTGAAGTGTGTTGGATTTCAAATATTTTTTTAAAATATGGATATCATAAAATTAGAGTTATGGATAGATATAGCCCTAAGATAGATTTTCAGTGTTTATATAGACATTAAGTATTTTTGGTTATACCTTTTTGAGTTATAAATGTACTAGTTATATTTATAAAACTTAATAATATTTTGTTTTAACCATACCCTAATTATTTTCTAGTTATATTCATTGATAATATTTTTTTTATTCGAAGACATATAAAAATAATGCAGAAAATCTCAAGATAGTGTCAGAGTTTCATATGAAGAAGCAATTTTATAAGAAGATTTATAAGTATTAGTTTGGACACATGAGGTTCAATTTACGAGTCATGTTATTTTATTTATTGGTATATTTGTTTACCCATTTAATATTGTGGTGGTCATAGTTTAAAATCATGTGATGACTTTTCTGGATATAGGGGATTTCACACGATTCACAAGATATTATAGGAGGTTCGACCTTGATATTTCTTAGATAGTGAAAACATGATCAGCTATAACAAATAAAGGGTGTTAATTTAATTGGATCAAGTATTTACATAGTTAATTAAAGTTTTGAGTGAGAAATTGACGATTTCAGTTCATTGATTGCAAAAGGAGGGTGTTCCTTATCAGGTCAATTGAAAATTTTATCCTTCGTGTGTGGATGTGTCTTGATAAAAGACTGAACAATTATTACCAGTGAGTCATGGAATTTACATCCCCATTAATTTAATTATACTACCCATGATTTATAACTTATGGTAGTGGTGTCTATGATTAATCTCTTGAGACATTGTTTTCTAAAAGAATGATTTTTTTACAACAATTCGAAATTTATATATATCTTTTGTCAAAAGGATTTAAATAAATAGTACATATGGTGGGTTTAAGTTCCCAATCATTTAATTTTTTTAGTCACATATTTGTTTTGAGAGGTTAATGTGTTGGATTATTACTTTATTAAAATATTGTATGGTGAATATGCTCAATTGATGGGTGAGAAATAAAAAGTGATGGAGTTAGTAGAATCTTCTTATCATAGTTTTAAGGAGATAAATGTGGAAGTTTTTTTTACTTGGTGAAAGTGAAGTCCTTATTAATGAAATATGTTGAGTAGTCTCAACATAGATACCATGAGGTGGATTTTTTGAGTGAATATAATATAAATAGAGAAGATTTATATGGTTTGTATGAGGATGAATAGAATTGAGTAGTATTTCTTAAGAAGTTATTTATTTCCAATAGTATGTGGGAATAAGTTTTGTATTATTTCTATAGTTTATCTTTAGTTTTTCATCTAATATGTTGTAAATATGATTCAGGGAATAAATAGGTAGTTTTTTTCCTAGGATAAAGTAGGTGGTTGGTGAGTTTGCTTCTCAATGTCTAATATGATACTAGGGGAAATCCAAACATTGAGTTCTAGTAGGATTGTTGAATCCTTTAGAAATTACCCAGTGGTGTGGTTGGAAAATTATATAGAATTTATTTCTGGTTATTCTCACACTATGAGAGTTTTTCCTCTATTGGGGTTTTCATGGATTGTTTTATAAAGTATGTTTATTTCATATAGATTAAGGAACCATGTTTAAAGGATTGTATATGGAGGATTTATGTGGAGTTAGTGGGGAATATTTATATATTTTGAAGTATGATAGTGTTTAATAATGATGCTCGGTTTACCTCACAAATATGGCAGTGATAACAAAGTCATTTTGGTACCTAGTTGTGTCATAACACTAAATTTCACCTGTCAACCAATGGTTAAACTAAGTTGACGAACAAGATTTTAGAGGATATAATGAGAGAATGTGTCTTATATTTTACAGTGCAATAGCCTGAGTTTTTATATGAGGTATGTTTGATTTATTTTCATCCATATCACATGTTTTTTGTATAATCGAGGTACTGGAGGTATTGAAATATCTTAAGAATCCAGTTTTGGGAAGATTAGAGAGGCTTGAGGCTGAAACTTATTTTCAAGTAGAAGACTATTACTTAGTTAAGGGAATTGTAGAATATTATGTGTTAACATAAGATTAAATTTTTTAAGATTGGACAAGGACCATGAAATATATAAGAGAATTTTAGCATGATAGGGGTTTATACAAGCTTAAAATTATCTAGAATAAGATTAATTTTTCTTGTATAGTAGTGGAACATTCCAATTCCCATGTATTATATCTTTAGATCTAGGTTTAGGGAAGTTTTGTGCCATTATTAATGTATTAAATTGTGAATGGTTATCAATAGGTGGTGGTTTCACCACAAAAGGGAATGATCATGTTGCAATAAGACCCTATATGGAGGAGTTGGATTTATAATGTAGATGTGTTACACAGTGACCCAAAGATCCATGCTGTGAGGTGGGTTTAGTAGAGGCCTTACATCATGACCCCTATGGGTCACACTATAAAGGAATTTAATATCATTTTTTAATTTTAATTAATTTGTTTAATTAATAATTAAAAATTAGAATTTGGCCACATTCTCTTTCCCGAAATAGGTGATATTTACCTAACCTTTACCTCACTCATTTTTTCTACTCTAAAAGATACTTTTCAAGGTTATTAAAATTTCTTCAAGATTTTTTGAACAATGTTTCATCATAATAAATTTTCAGTTATTTATCAACTATTTCTAGTCTTGTCACCAATGTAACATGATTTGAATAAAATATATATTAGGTATTTTCTCTAGTTCCTCAATATCTTCTACATCGACATAAATTAGGCTATAAGATTCATTTTGTGGGTCTCTACTAGTAACAGGTATATAGTGACTAGAATTTTCCTATGATATACATGTATTTAGGAATTGTGTGGTGTTATAGAGTGTGTATGGTCATGTATGGGATCTAGAATGAAACAAATTGGGGTATACATTATTCATGTTAGATTCCTCAGTGGTAGTCTCGACTGGGAATGTATCGGTTATTCCTCTTATATAACTTGTTCTCATTTGATGCTCAGGGAATGCATGGCTAGTTAATGTGTGTGAAATGTGTTGGTACCTGTGATATTATACTTTATGTGGTTTCTTAGGGATGTAATTGATCATGCTTGTGTGGACATGTGGTGAAAAAAGAACACCAATGTGACATGGGTGGTGATAACCATTTTATTGTGTGTAGTGAGATATATTGGTTCGATGAAAGAGACATTGATCACCATGGAAATAAATTATATGGTTCCCTAATTCATGTAGGTATATTTCTGGTGATTTCAAATCATTATGGGGTCAAGGTTGTTGGGGTCATGTGAAAACAATACATTTCCCATGAGGGGGTGTTAGACACTAGTTTTAGGAGGTATCCTCCATATATGTATTGATTAGTTTGAGTTGTATTGAAAATAAATATAGGGGAGGTATATTATATAAGATTGGAATTAGGATATGGGCAGTGATTAATATCACATATGGGAGAGATAAATCACTATTATTTGGGTTTTTGGATATTGAGCCAGTGGTTTGAATGATTATTGGTTAGCTGAAGATCATGTGGTATAAAATGCTAGTATTCATTTGGGGCATCATTTCTAGTGATTTAGAACAACAATGTGGGATATGTTTTAGTAGGTGAAATTATATGGTATGAAATTAGATGTAAATCAAAGGGTGTTTCTGGTGTGAAAAACCATGGGTATATTGTTATAATCCATCCCCTGAATAAGTATGTAAAGTGACCATCAAGCCTTTTAGATCTTGAGTGGGGTGGATTGTTATTGTTGTATTAGTTATCATTTATTTTACATTTCATACAATTATATATATATATATGTATGTTTTCTAGGAACACCATTGGTGTTGGATGAACGAGATTATACTCAAACCCTCTTTGATCCCTCGTAGATGCATGCTGAATTTTCTGGTTTATGACATAAGAAAGTTTAAGATATCATCCTCCAAAGGATAATATTAAGATGTAGAGTGGATGAAAAATATGTACACTGTGGATTTTTTATCTAGATCTGGTGGATCCTTAGTTTCAAGCCGAGTTTCTTTTCATTATTTATTTATTTATTTATGAATATGTATATATTTTTAATACATACCACGTGCTTTGTTATTTATCTTTATGTAATCAATTTCATTCTAATTCATTTGTTTTTATTTATTTTAGTTTAAAATTTGGGTGTATAGTCTACTCTTTCTCACCTATTAGAAACTCACTACTAATTGGAATCCTCTAGTTAATGGTTTAGTGAACCTTAGGTTAGTGGTTCTCTATATTTAGTTTCATTCAAGTGATTCAGTTCAGAGATGTTACCTAGAGTATCTTGGGTGGACCACTAATCATTTTTATAATTTTATTAAAATTATAGGTGTTATTCCACCATTGTTATGGAAATGTATGTGGATTTTTATAAAATATTACTTTATTTTTAATTATGTTGGGTTGATGTTGATGTGGTCATAGTTGTTGGGTTAGAGATGATGAAAAACATATCAGAGTGTTTGTAAGTTATTCAAGATCACATGATGACATATAAAAGTATAAATAAATAAAAGAATATTATAGGAGGAGGATATCGGGGTTTATGATTGTTGATCGTGTGTTCTTGTGAGTTTCTACATAGAATAGGTGTCATAGGGGTTTTAATATAAAAAAGTTTTGAACAAAATTTACTGGACCATTTTAAGTGTTGAAATGGTTTAGAGAGGTAGCTTATTGGTTGATAAAAAATTCATGTCTGGAAGAGGTTCAAGATGTGTATCAAGTGTTATGTTCTCAAAATTATTATCATGAATATTTTATTTTAAAAATGTAGATATTGAGGGTGATATGGAATATTTGGAATATCCAGTGTAAATTTGGTTTCATAGAGAAAAGGTCCTATTGGGGTGAGTTTTCCTCAATGTGAATGTTTTTAGAGGAATGTTGACGTAGAGGAAATAACTTTGGAGTAGAAGATGAAAATTCAAGTTCAATATCATTAATTGACTTATGTTTTTTATTTTTGTATTGGTCTATATTTTTTTATATTAATGATAGTTGGATGAAAGTGTTTTGTTACTATTTTATCTTTTTAGGATTATGGTTGAAGATATTTTAATATGAAAAGTTTTAAAAAAGAGTGTAATGTGAAGACCTAAATAATATTTTTGGGTGTTTTGGAATTTATAAAGGTCATCTTTTAAGAAGGGAAAAATTAAATTTTATAGTTCTCTGAATGGATTTTTTATCACTTATTAGATTTAGTATATGGAATTGATCCATGATTCATGTATTGGTAATATTATAAGATTATAATATTTATCCATTAAGTTTTGGTTGGTTAAGGTATTTTACTATTAATTATTTATTTTACTATTACTATGTTATTTAACTAATTCATATTTTATAAATTAATTTTATAAAAAAAATTATAACGAGTTGAGATATTTTTTTATGACAACATGGAGATATTAGAGGTAGTGGAAGTTACATGTTTTATTCACTAGATATTTGAAAAAATATATGTAAACAATTCAAGTAATTTCTTAAAAGATGGATGTATGGATAATGATCCATAAAGTAGAGAAATAAACCCATTCCTAAATGAAATGAAAGTTTTAGACATGTAGAATAATTTTTTCACTTATCTTAGAATGTGGAATAATTGTATAATAGGAAGAGAAGTATGTAATTAAGATCCCATGAAAAGAGGAAGAGTTTTTCACTTTGGGGAAGTCATCATTTTTCTGAGAATAGTGGTGTTTGGAGATCTATCCATTACAGGGAGATACACATAGAGTCATAATCATACAATCATTTTTATTATCTTTTTTTTCTAGATTATATTTATTTAACATGCATTGTTATTCACTTATTAAGGTTTGGATGAGATGTAGTTGCATATTCTTACCAATGACAAGATGTATACAATTCATTTCTCTTCATCTTATTCTTATTTTATTCTTAATTATTTTTAAGCTTGATCACATAGTAATTGAATATATGTATTTGGGAAAATAATTGACAGTTGAAATCCTATCATGTAGACTTGAATTAGGGACTTAGTTATCTAAAAAACACCGATTTTCTAAGTAGATAAGGTATACATTTTTCATTGACCATTAATAAATTAATAATAATAAAAAAATTGCATATGAAAAATTATGAGAACCTATTATTTTACTAAAAATATATAATTTATCTTTAGATAGTTATTAAAATAATTGAGTGAGTGTTCAAGATTTGATTTGATGAATTTAAGCATAGGTATGAATAAATGAACCAATCGATACACCCCTATAGTTATTTATATATATTTTTAACAATAATCATAATTTTTTCTATTCTTATATTCTATATAATTTTATTTTCCACAATATTTTTTCATAATATATTCACCCTTGATAAAAACATAAATCATACTCTATACACATTCATGTATCAATTGAATCAATATGTGAATTTCAATTTTCTATATCAATAGAAATTTCTTGGGAAACTTCCTAGTTAATGAATTACACATCTTGAGTCAACCCAAAATTTAATTATATAGATATTACAACCTTTTATATGAATATTCATTTCATATCATTAAGATCCATGTTAGAACGATAGAGGCTTACTTTATTTTGAAACATGGATACAAAAACATCTGTTCATAAAACAATTTATAGCATATCCCACTAAGTCCATTAAATTTACTATCCTTATTACACATAACATAACTAAAACATTACTTCATATCCTGGGTAATGTAAAACATGAGAAAGGGTGATCTATAATACTATATAAATGAAAACATGGGAGATATCTATCAATGATCATTTTTAAGAGTAACATGAGAATAAAGGTTAGAGAACGTGATCATAATAATAGAAAATCATACCCAATAATTCATATATCGTGATAAAAAGTCATGGTAGAAAACATGGTAGTTCATAAGACATGATTAATAAAAGAATCAAAGAATATAATATATGATAATATAACATTGTCATGAGATCATGTCATGAAAAATTGGCACAAATTGTGGCATAATCATAATCATAAAAATATAATGACAAGGATACCCAAAAAGGTATTCCTCCTATATTAGGTTTGAGATAAGAACCTATGTACATATATGAGGATCAAGATAAACTCTAATTTACCCTATTTCTGGCATTGGATAACCTCCCATATAACCTCTCTTGGGCTTGGGATAACATGTCGCATACCCAAATCTGTGATTTGGATCACCTCCCATGCACCCTTTAAGCATATAAAGATTTAATCTTTACCTAATGAATTAGAGGGATATAATGGACACACACATCACATAATCATAATATATTCGTATATATTAGACAAGACAATAAAAAATTATTCATATCATCATATCATCATATCACTACTCACTAAAAATAAAGGGGTTTAAAAAACATATAATCATCAAAATTATAAAAGAAATCATCATGGATTAATCAAACGATGAAAATAAAAAGGGTTTTATGTTAATTCCATCATTATAATAAACTATCTTGATATAGAATTCATATTTTATTATAAGAGCATATCCTTAGTGGAGCAAAAAAAACATCAAAGTATATTGACTTAGGTGAAAATTTCTTTTAGATAATACATAAACCCTTTGTTTGAAACATATAACATTTAATTTTATTTTCATATCTTATAAACCCAAAATTTTCCGAATATTGAGAAAATTATTTTATTTTAAATTAACCATGTAAAATTTTATATATTAATTTAGAGAAAATAAAGTACATGATATTAGGAAAATCTACTCATGTTGTGTTTGTAATTTTGTTTCACACTTTGGTAAAAAGATAGAAGTGATTCATTTTGAAAATGGTAAGAAGGTTCCTTTTAACATAATTTTAAAAAGTAAAACATTGTAAAATATGACTTTTAATAATAATTATAACATATAAAAGAACATTCTTAAATTATTCTATAATATATAAACAAAAAAGAAAAATATTCCCAACAACAAGGAGAAATAAGGTTATTTTTCCTTAAAAAACATTATTTAGATTTTCTTTGAGTTCAGAAGAGTGGAAAATGAGAATAAAACATAAAAAAATCAGAATTAAATAGAGTTAAATAAAATAATTCAGATTTTAATAGAGGGAAAGCATACAATTCTTCTAATGTAAATTTAAACATAAACGATCAAAACTAAAAGTGAGATCAAAGAGTTAACCCTTACTACTTTGTTAACTTTTGAGTTATAATACCCATGAAAGTAAAAAATTAAATGAGACTTTAAATATAATTAAAATAATGAAAATCATGATATAAGATGTAAAATGTGTAGTATATAAAACTCATAGAAGAAGATATGTTCAAAACATAAGACATGTCCTAAAAAAGATGAGTTGAGAAAAAAAACCATACCACTTTTTTAACATTTGAATCAAAACCCCTTGTATAAAATAATATAAAATGTAAATTTAAATAAAATTAATTAATAATGATCCATGATATCACATGTAAAAGCTGTATTATATACCCCTTATAAACAAAAATGAGTGCATAACATCAAACATGGCTCAATGAAGCAATATTGGGACAAAAACCCTTACAAATTTGGAAATATCTGAATCAAAACATCATGAAAGAGATAAATTATATAGATTTTTAAATCCCTATATTTTTTATAAAAATTATTATAAAATTAATTCATGGAAAGTATATACCCAAAAAAATGTAAATAATTGGTGAATATGACAGATGTCTCGAATAAATAAACGTGAGAGAAAAATCACTTACCTAACATCTGACTAACTTCATAAGTGCTCTAAAATATAGTATAATAACTTTTAAGTTACTATAATTATATACTAGAACCATATTAAAAATTTTAATGTCATTTATGATCTAATTATTACAATTCAATAACTATTAATTAATAATTCTTTATTAAAATCATTGTTTTCGAGTGTTAATTTTTCTTTTTTTATGTAAATTTCAATTCAGATGTTTTGATTCTTATACATTGATTATGATTCCATAATATATATAATATTAATCATTTTATGAGTATAATATGTAATAATTATAAATACTTTTATTACTATTCATATAAAGTAGTGATGAAAAATTAATTACATCACTTTGTGGAAATAATAGTCCATACATAGACATTTTTTTAGGATAAAACAAAATAAAGGTAAATAATAATTCACCTTTATAGAAACAGTTGAATTCCCAATCAATAATTCTTTAAATGTTCTTGCCAAATTTTCCTTGAAATCCCTAGCCAACTCTTTAAGCTACACCCATCTCATCCTGATGGTGTAATATATTTTATTTCATAGAAACCACATATATATATATATATATATTTTAATAGAAAACATGTTGAACTACTTCCAATAAACTATATCTAAAATACACTTCCCTTATGGCTGATGTATCACAAAAAAAATGATTTTTAAGTCTTATCCCAAGGCATATAGTGATTGTCCTGAGCTTGATCACTAAAAACTATACCAAGTTCTAATGACATATCCTGATAGAACCATCTATTGATCAATATTTTTTTCACAATCACAAACCCAAATTGACACTATCTTGATCTAGAATCCATGGATCCTCATAACCTAGACATGTTTCTAACAACCACATCTAGATTTCATGCAAATCCATAAATGAACTCATACATGGAATTCAATAAGGATTCTAGCTTTACATTGATATATTTATTTAATGGCATAAAAGTTCCAAAGTGACTGTCACATGAATGATCTCAAGGTCCCACAACCATTTCATATGGGGGTGTTAACTATTTACCTATATCTTGATCCCCACCTTTTGAGTATAATTTTAATTTCTTTTTATGAAAATGATCCACTGATTACCATAGTCTGATCCCCATCCATCTTAGATATATTCTCAGAATCTATAAAGTATTCTTCATCTCAAGATATAAAATAAATGTCAGACATCACTCATTATTTAACCTAGAGAATAGTTTCTATTATGTTTGTCTATTTAGAGTTACAATTAGGGTCACCACCATGAAAGGTACATTGGAATTATATGCATTTAAAGGAATATTTTAAACCACACCTTGAACACAACTACTAAGGAGTTCATCCATTGAAATAGAAAAGGAATTTCTTATTTATCTTGTTGTATAACAGATGCTCTTTAAGTGTACAATAGATGATGTTAATATGTAGAGTATGATCACCTGTAGACTAGAAGTACCTTGATATTTTTATCAATGGGAATATACAACTCCCTCCAAGACATCCTCAAATCAAACAAGGCTATATTTTTCTCAACCACACCTGACATCACGTCTCCCTACTATGTATGTATTGCTCATGCCATAGGTCAATAATCTCATGGTACTTATAATTTTATAAAAATATACCTCATCACCAATAACTTACATTAATTTACTAAATGATTTGGGTTTCCAAGCCACAATCTTCACTGCATTGAATCAATTGACCCTTGGCTCATACATGACCATTCACCATTGTTAAAAATAAAATAGTTACTACACACAACTTCTATTAACTAACTTATAATTTAAAGCAGGGGTATTATCACATACCACCTTATTTGAGACACAAATCAAAATCTTTAGAGTCATCCATCAATAAGGTCTAAAAAACCTACAACATAGTAAATCTATTTCCATTAAGTTGCAAGTTCCCCAGGAAATCATATTTAAAATTGGGATTATTAACTATTTCATGATTTATCAAATGACCCCACACCTCACAGTGCTGTTGCTGAGAAGACAATGTAAAATCTGTAACAATTACTAGTCAACTAATCCAGACACCCAATGCATTATTCCTATTTAATCTAGTTTTGATAGAAATGTAGTCTAGGTGCCTTTCAAAAGTAAAGTCATCAAAATGTATGAATCAAAAGACTCAATAACCTTCCACGAATTAGTATATAAATATTCATAATAAAATCTCACTGGAAAACCAAATTTAGTCCCAGACCAACCTATTCAACATTTTTTCTTTATTGAATAGTATTATTGACCTACAAGGGTTCAAGTCAAAGTAAGGTAATATAGGACTATCCACTTATCCCTAAGGTATCTAACAAGATAACCATATCTCATTTATAGGAATCAGTTACATGACATATAATGAACCTTTAAACAATATTTTAGAGGAGGTTAAAATAAAATAGTCAAGGAAGCATTGAAAAAAAAGGGTTATAATCTATCGTAATAGTTGTAACAACATCACCTACTAAACATCTGGCTATTAGGCCCAGATCAGCACTGAGCATATGAAAAGGGGAGTTCCCACAGAAAAGTTACAATACTAACATAAAGGGTAAATATATGGAAATCAATAATATATATATACTTGGAATACCCCCTCAAGGTTAAAATTAATAAAAATCCACCCATATTACAAGGGTATTGTTTTATCAACAAAGGGTTTTACTTGGCTCAACCAGACCAAATTGATAGTACTCAACATGTATAGAAACAAGGATCAAGGATCTATTGATTTCTCATCTCCAAGGGAACTACTACCCTACTCACCCTTCATTAGAACATAAGGGTTGGACTTAATAAATTAGACTCACAAATAAAATGTTACATGGATCTTCCAACTATCCATTTGGTTTAATAAACAACATGTCATAAAGTAACTGAGACCTATGGGAAATATTTATGTTCCCACTGAAATATATTCTAAAGATCACACTTATATTAGGGTTCAATATTTAAAACATCTAAAGTTTCATTTTAATGCATTTAACTAATTCTTGTTCATTAAGAAAATTTATTAATATCATATAAAAGGGATTTCATGTACTAGTTGTCAAGACCAACTATACTAAGTATTTTATTTAATAGATTTCATAAATAATTAGGTGAATATCTCATAATTTCCTTTTTAACCATCAATTAATCTACCCAAAAGGTTTTCATAATGGGGCCTAGTGAGGGGAATTATCAATTTCCAATATATATAAGAATATTTTCTTTAGTTAATAATTAGAATTATAATTAACTATCACCTCATAATAATGAATATAAAAAGTATATAATGGGTATTTTATCAATTAAGGGGACTGGTAATGTAGGATTCCACCGTAGGTTTATATGAAATACCATACAAGCAGTTGGGGATACTTTAACTAAAAATACCTTTAAAATAAGCATACCCACAAGGGGTTAAGATCCAAGGAATATAAAGATTGATGAAACCCAATAGGGTCCAATCACATCAATATGGGTTCAAGTATATGGGAAACCATTCCCAATTTATGGATTAAATACTCTATAAAATAAAATTGGCATCCCATTTAAATACAACCCATATTAGTTATTCCATTAAATATTTATCACACCCTTAATGGGTGTATATCCTAAAAAAAATTCCTAAACTGGGATACGTAGGACCAATTGTTCATTTAGTAATTTAGTTATATGGGTCATTGTGCACAAGTAATAGGTACTCACCTTCATAAAGGAAACCAATTTTTATAAGAATTTTAATTTTTCATATACCATGTGTGTTTAAATTAATCACCATTATCAAATTATAAATATAATTTTCTTCAAAAGTTAAAATTATTATTGTTGTAATTGTAACCATATTTTAATTTTTGGTCTCAAATATAACAAATCCATATATGAAAATTTTATTATATGGGTTAACATTCCCTATTTATAAAGGCCTATACAATTTATAAATTGTTGTATGAATTCATTTAATCACAACAATAAATGTTTCATTCCATGTATCCAATGGTTCTAAGATCAAACTTGTCATCATTGATTAATTAAAGTGCCACCATAAAGTTATAAGGGAAAACACTAGTTAGGTTTATGCAAATACTATTTTTAACCATCCATATTTTATAATCATAAATAGGAATTATATTAATGATAAATAAAAGCAGATAATCATCCAAGAATGGAATAGAAAAAAGTAAGCTGATAAATCAAACATCATAATATACATGAAAGCCTGCTGAATAATTACCTAAACAGGGTATAGAAATCATAATGTGGTAGGAAATCTATGATGAAACCCACATGTCATGGCATGTGAATTGAATGTTCCTATAATGATGTTTGTAACAATAATTCCTTTCCATACCAGGCTAAGGATAAATTTCATAAATCACAAATCATCAACCATCAGATGTAAATCAATTAACAAAAGTGGAATAATAATTAAATGTAATATAGAACTACAATATCATCCCTGGTAACTTGACATTTCTATCAAGTGTGGGCTAGACAGACCCAAAAACATGCTATTTAGCAAGTGCCAAAACATCCTAGTCACCTATATACCATCCCCAAATAGTAATAAAAAAGGAAACAAAACCCTATGATATTACTTTTTTAACATCCCAACCCAACTCAATCGATAACAAGAGCTATACCTCTCGCTATATGGCCTTAGGCATGTCTCCTCTTATATTAAATGTTTATGACTAGTAGTGAGGGTTTCATTATGGTGTATTGAGGATACTATAACCCCTTAAATAGTAGAAAATATAGTGGAAGTAATCATATTAATAAATGAAATAGAAAAGATAAGTGTAAACCAAAAATAAAAAAATAAATGATCATGCAAGAACATGCTACAATTAACTAGCAGAAGATCTAAAATCATAAATGAAATAATTAGAGGATATAAATAGAACCAGAATAATAAAATAAAGACAAAATCCCCAATGAATATATCCATGAGAATATTGAGCATCGTCTTAGTCCCATTCTCTTAATTTTTTTTGTACAACCGAAACTACACTAAGTATAATACATGGTCCTAAACTTACAACCAGATGATATATGTATGGGTATGAAATGGAAGCTTGAATAGGGATTGAGATATACTCAGTAGGCCACCAGAAACAATGCCTAGATTAATATAGTCCATGAATATAAAATGAAACAATGTTCCGTTATAATAATAAAGTAGTGTCATGAAATAAAAATGTAAACAATTCAAGCTCAGGTTCCTCTAGGACACCTGACATGATGATATCTTCTTTGGCCTAAGCCGATAGATCTCTGAATAAGTGATTACATGTATATATTTATAGAGATGTATGCTTATATATGGTCTAGATATGTAATGGAATATGAAACCATATATATAGATACTTTGAAAAGCTAGGACCCAAGGTGTAACTCATGTGTCCATGCATAGTCAATGGATTCTCTTAGAGTGACAGTGGATTCCATGACTAAACATCATAAATCTTGAGGGACATCATGTTTGAGAATCATAACTCAATAGGAATTACATGGAAAAGTATCAAAATTATGGGTTCATGCATGAGTATCACAATTTATATGTGGAATCCACACAAATAATTATAAGGTATTCCATTCCCATAATAATAATTGATACCATTACCATAATAATAAAGGCAGTCATACCCATAATAATAAGGGATTCCATGATCATAAATAATAATAAGGTATTTCATTCCTATAAATAGTACATGGCACCATGCATATAAATAACAAGAGAATTTATGACTATAATAGTGAGAGTAATAATAATAAGGGATTCCATGACCATTTATATTTCAAGAAAACAATTCTTAACATTTCATTTATAAGTCTTAAGGAAGGGGGTAAGTGAGATGGTCTTACCATTCACTCTTAATCTATTCCAAATTATAAATTTCAGTTCAAACATTAATAATTGAAAGGTCTGAGAACATGATCATTCTCTAATATAAAAAAATGAAAAGGGATAAAATTAATTTATATTCAAAAAGGCCATGGGAATCACCCATGCCATAGCATAAATGTTCATCACTAGTTAAATAATTCACTTTCATTTCAAGATATCACACCTCAAAGGTGGTTTTATTATAAGATAGATCATTATGGATATACCACTTCATTAATTTATATTTCATAGTATCCTCCATGAGTGATAATTCAACTCATCTCAATAGGGATTTTAAGTGAAATTAGTGAATTATAATCATAATATAAAAAAACATTATAATAAAAATTAATTGAAATCACCCTATGGGGTGCCTAGATTTGGGGTCTTTTACTAAAAACCACACTATGTATTCAAGTATAATCATGTTCATAGTCTAAGCATTTAATTAAAGACATTTTTTAGTTTATAAGAAAAATGCGGATACCCCAGCATGTCGCACAATAGTAACATGATATAATCAAGAGGGAATTTTGGGAAAAGAAAATATACTACCTACCTCATGCTTCAGATGATACAGTTTTCCAATATTTGGAATTTATTTGAGACAGGATGAGGGAAATCAGAAGAATAGAAAAATACCTGAAAATAGGTTGAATTTTCTCACATTAAGTTAGTACCAAAGGTGAGAAGGGATATCAAATAAGAGGAATCATGAGTCACAGACTTATTGATATACTTACAATGTACCTGATTTCTTTTCATTTAGAGAAAAAAAATGAGGGAGATCCAAAAAAAGGGATTAAAGGAGGAGGTAGGTATGCATGGGGACCTCCTTGTTGAATGGGGGAGGAAAAAGGAAGAACCCTTATAGGGTCGGGGGAAAATAATAATTAATTTATTTCCCCAACCCTAGTTACCTAGAGTCAGTGCATTATTATATATCTTTGGATTGATCACAAGAGATCATGTCTCGAAAGATCGATTAGTTTAGTAGTGTTGGAAGTACAAGATACATACATAAGTTTTACATTGCATTATGAAAAGAAAAAAATAAACAACATTGTGTCCCCTTGGAACACACTCATATCTCTTAGACTATCCCTTCATGTAAATCATACTATACTTCTTCACATCTTGGGAAAAAGAAAACATAAGAAAGGGGTGAGCTCAGATGCCCAGTATAGATAATAATATAGAAGAAACCATCATAAGAAAACATAAACATTTAAGGCAATGTATAAGACTAAAACACAAGCCTTTTGAACTTAAATTTTAGCATAATATGTCAAAGATAAATAAAATAATGCCATTTACTTATTCACATGCATATTATACTAGTTGAATAATCACATGTAATATCAATAGATAATTTCATAATGATGGAATGCATAATGCCAGACATCTTAAACACACAGTTAAGGCCTCGTGCCAAGACTACAAATAAGATTTTGTCTGGGCCTTGTGTCAATAAACTAGTTTGTCTCATGAGATCTATCGATGCATAGAGGAGTTATAGTGGGCTCCACCCGTTACTTACTAAGTCCAATTCATTCCTCATATGAAAAAGATGAAACATAACATAAACATTCGTATTAAAACAAGCATAGAAAATGTTAATAATTTAAACATAAACCATGAATGGTATAGAAATAACACATCCATATTAAAAAATATCACAAAAACTTCAATACAATATGGAATATTGTATCATAATAAATCAACTCCAAACAAGTGTAAAATCCATCGAAGGATGTTGACATAGTTGAAATCAAAACTATTTTAGAGAAATATATCTTTATATTTTGAAATCATTTAAAAGTCACATAATTATAAAAGAAAACATGTAAAGACCCGTAAAATTCAAGGGAAATTTTTTCTTAATTTTCTTTAGAATTTTACAAGAGCGCGGTTTCTGACGGCACCGGATTCCGAGGCCCGGAGTGCCCGGAATTAATTTCCGAAGTTTGGCTCGGGTACGTTCAGTGAACGAACGAGCGAGAATTCCTAACTTTTGATCCGGTGCTCGGAATTGAAATCCGAGGGCACCGATGAACTCGCAGCGCCGATATTCGCTTAAAGAGTCCTTTTCGGGAGTTGCGTTTGATGCGGGTTGAAAGTTAGTTTTTGGGTTTTTAGTTTAAGTTAAATAAAATTTGTGAGGAACAAATTTTATTTCTTTTAACTAGTTAAGTCCTACCAAAGGGAGTTGGGAGTGGGACCCACATCCACTTAACCTCCCTTGGGAGGATTAAGTGAGGTGGGGTCCACACGAACCCCAACTCCTCAAATTCTCTTAAAACCTCCCCTTTAACTCTTTTCTTTTAATGTTGTCAACTTGAGTTGCTTAATTAATTAAGGGAGTTAAACCCTTTTTGAATTTCAAACTTTTGAAATTCTAATGTGTATTGTAATAATAAAATAAGAAGTGGTCTTATTTTATTTTGGGTTGTTTTGTTTGTCTCCTTGAGAGCTTTTGGAGAGCCTCTTCTTCTTCTTCAAACTCAACGAAGAACGCGAAGAACGTCGTTCTTCAACGAAGAACTTCTCCGCCGAAGAACACGATCCATCCGCGACGCCGTATCCGCGACGCGACGTACTTCTTCCGCGTCATCTCTTCCGCGACGGTTTTCCGCGACGAACGCCTTCGATAACGACTCTTCCTCCGACGTCAAAGGAATCGACACCGATATTCCACGACTCCGTCAACGTGCGACTATCGAGGTAAGGGTTCTTGAGTTCGTTGTTTCCTTTTTATTTGACTTTCCTCAAGACTTGACGTAGAACGCTCAAGTTCCGACGAAGAACGCCGCTCCGCTCTTCTTCGTCTTCGGTGTCAACGAGAGAGAACACCGCACCTTCCTCGGACAACCTTCGTCGGCGTACAAGGATTCACCAACGACGTGCCTCTTCGGACGCGCCTCTTCGTCGTTGAATTTGACGAACGACTACCGCGACGCCCGATCTCCGCGACGTCGACTTCCGCGGACATAGTCAAATCCTCGAACTTATACCCGAGGTAGGGGATGTTGATTTATTATTTAATTATCTCATTCTTGCTCGTGGTTCGTATGACTAACGTGAGGATGTTGTTTATTTAAAGTTGCGTTATTAATTTAACGTGAGGGGGCCGGACCGTACGAACACGGCCGAACCCCCTCCATCGTTCTTGTTTATTTTTTTCGGATGGAAGCAAGTGGCGTGGTGCCGTCGCACCACGCGGATGATTGTTCGTTTATTTTTACGCAACGCCGTCGCGCGCACACCATGGAAGAAACATCAAGAACGCGACGCCGTCGCGCCATGTTGAAAGAACTTAAAGTGCGGCGAAAGGGGCGCGGTGCCGTCGCACCGCGCCGGACGACGAACACCGCGGCCGGTTCCGGGCCGCGGCGGGACGAGGAGACCGCGGCCGGATCCGGGCCGCGGCGGGATGTGAAGACCGGCGGCCGGGCCGCCGGCATCGGAAGCCGAAGAAGGGGACTGGAAATTCCGGTCCCGTTTGAGAAAACCGGCCGGCCAGCTGGCCGGCCGGATGTCTTAAAAACCGGGGGAATTAAACCCCCGGCCTTCCCATAAAAACCCCCCTCTTAAAGAGAGGGGGCGGTTCTTGAAGGAGGGGGGCAGCCGGCCCCCCTGGTTCTCTTAAATAAACCGGCCCCCACGTGGGGGGCGGTTTCAATCAAAGGGGCGCGGCTATATGCCGCGCCGACACCCAAGAACCGCGGGGCTTAGCCCCCGCGTGCGCAGCCTCGCCGCGGCCCGCCGCCGCCGCGGCCCGCCGCCGCCTCCGCCGCGCCGCCTCCGCGCGCCGCCGCGCGCCGCCGCCGGCCGCTGCGCCGCCGCCACCCGCCGCCGCCGGCCGCCGCCGCCGGCCACCGCGCCGCCCAGGGGGGGGGGGGGGGGGTCGGGCCGGGTCGGCCCGGACCCGGACCCCCCGTTTCGAACCAGATTTGGTTTCTGGCCCTTAACTTGAGCCTCGGACCTCCGAATGACGAACCGTCTGCGGAAACGCGATCCTTGGATCGAGATGGTCGTTTCGGTATATCGCACTCAAGGTTTCGGTTTACTTTGAGTTCGGCCGGGTTGGTTCGTTCACGAAACCAACCGGGCCTTCGGAGCGGAAACGCTCATATCTTGAGCCACGAACGTCCGATTGACGCGCCGTCAGTCGCGTTGCGTTCTTCTTAATGAGACGGATCTTTTGGCATACTCCGCCCGAGGTTTGGACGCAGGTGGAGTACGGTCGGGTTGGTTTTGCCTTAAAAACCAACCGGGCCCCGGAGACGAAAATGCCAATAACTCACAGACCGGGCGTCCGATTGACGCGCCGTCTGTTTCGTTGACTTCCTCTTGATGAGACGGAACTTTTGACATACTCCGCCCGAGTTTTGGATGCAGTCGGAGTATGGCCGGGTTGGATTGTACCCGAAATCCAACCGGGCCCCTGGAACGGGAAAACTGATATCTTTCAGACAGGACGTCCGCTTGACGAGCCGTCAGCGGCGTTGGTGGTTACGTTGAGTAACGGTCCCTTTGAGTTTACCCTATGGGAGTTCGGGGTACAGTTGAGATACGGCCGGGATTGGTTCGCACTCGAAACCAACCGGGCCCCTGGGACGAAAAGGCTAATAACTCACAGACCGGGCGTCCGATCGACGCGCCGTCTGTTGCGTTGAGACCCCTGTGACGAGACGGACCTTTGAGACACTTCTTCGTGGGACTTTGAGATACTTGGAGTATCGACCTGTAGCTCGTGGAGCGGACCCTCCCAGTGACGAGCATGCGATGTACGGAGACCGTGTAGCTGGCTGAGACCTGACGACTGCTTGACCGACTCGACTTGGAGTGAGTCGACTAGCCCAGTGGATGGAGCACTACTTTCTGAGGTGCAGACCCATGGCGGACGGAGCACTACCTGTGTGACAGTGCAGACCCGCGGTGCTCGTCCGGAGAGTACCTCAGCAGGCTACTAGGGGGTGTGCACTACGGAGTTTGGGTGACATACCTCGGCGGGAAGCACTACTGTGTTTGGGTGGCTGGCCCGCAGTACTCGACAGGAGGAGTACTTCAGCAGTCTTAGGTTAGTGAGCAGTACCTCAGAGTCGTGACAGGACCACTGCACACTCCAGAGACGGAGCTCTTCAGCAGTTACGGTTTCGATAATGAAAATCCTGGTCTGAGCTGAGACTTTTGACCTTGTGTTTACCTCATGATTGAGATGGGTCACTTGCTAACTTTGGTATATGTATGGGCATATACCCGGGTAGTGGTTATCCGTCGTTTTCACAATCCTTGTGTTTCCTCATGATTGAGATGAGTTACTTGATAACTTAGGTATATGTATGGGCATATACCTAAGTAGAGTTTATCTGTTGAGATCTTCTTGTGTTTATCCTTGTCAGTTTTAGTGAGACCTTGAGGGTCTCGGGGTCCCTACTGAGTATCGTTATACTCACCCCTGCACGGGCTATGCCCGCACCTCGTTGTGTTGGTTGCAGACGACGGACAGTGCTGACAGAAGCTGAAGGTTCGAGGACTGGACGGTACCTGGAGGTGGACTATACGACGAGGCGGTACCCGGAGGTGGACCACTGGGCGGGACATACTCGGAGCGGATGGCGGGACCCGAGGAGCAGAGGAGCTATCTGTACCCAGCCTTCAGGTGGGATTTCCAGTGGACATCTCAGCGTAGCAGCTTTACTTTTCAGTCGCTGTTTTCCCTTTCGAGTTGTACTTTACAGTTGGGCTTGTATTTCCGACCCCTTTTTACTTTTCAGCTCTTCTTTTTGTACTTAGTGTTTTACTTCCGCTTGTACTCTGTGGTGCTTGTTTTCTTTATAAAGGCAATGCCTTCCCAGTTATCGGAATTTTACGCCTTTGGTGCTAGTCGCCAGCCCCTGGCCTATGGAAGGCGGGCTTGGGGTAGTCACGGCACGGGCCCCGAGGACGGGTCGTGACAAATTGGTATCAGAGGAGTTCGGTTCTACCGCAGAACTTATAACTCTGATGTTTCTTTCTGTGAAACAATAGTGTTGAGAGTACCGAGTGTGGTTTTCAGTTCAGGGAGTCCAGTGTTGGTGCGGGCGGCCGACGTATCCATACACCAGGACCCTGACAACTGATTTCCGACTTTGTGCACGAAAACACTGATTGCGTGTGTGTTTTCAAAAGTTTTTCCCCTTAAAACAGCTCAAACCAGGTCAGCTCACCAGGTATAATCGTTTGATCGTGTTACGTTGTTTCTTTCAGGATGGCCCCACGACGGCAGCCAGTTAGGGTTCCGAGAATCGAACGTGACGACAGCCCACCGAGCGACGAGGCCTCGGTGCAGGGCCCTTTGTCAGCAGTGGCACCGGCGGTAGCTCTACCCGCCGAGCCCCCGATGCTTCCAGCAGCAGCCGCTGACGATGCACGTCGCCTCAGCGCACTGCATGAGTTTCAGCGCCAGCGACCGCCCAGGTTTCGCGGGGAGACGGATCCCCAGGCTGCAGAGGACTGGCTGGAGGCAGTGGTACGAGTGTTTAGGCTAGTGAGGACGCCGGCAGACTTCATGGTGATCTTTGCTACCAGCCTCCTTCAGGCAGCAGCAGGTAGGTGGTGGAGCCACTTGTTTCAGTTTTGCGATGAGATGAACTTCGCATGGGAAGACTTCGGGACCTTCTTCAGGGTGGAGTTTGTGCCAGTATCTCTACACCCCGAGCGTGTACAGGAGATTCTGCCTTTGCCGCTTGTTTTTCGATCAGAAGCCGAGTCATATGTGGGCAGTAGACAGATGATGCAGAGGTCCAGGAGGACCAGACCAGCAGTTGGGCGATCTCGGGTTTTAGGACCGGTGGTGCGGGGCACCCGAGGTGGGGTCAGAGCCAGGCGTGCCAGAAACGGACAATGTTACTCCTGTGGCGGAAAGGGTCACCTGGCACGTGACTGTCCGACTCCTCGATCCGCAGGCTTGGAGGGAGCCACCGAGGTTGAGGCAGCGACAAATGCTGAAGCTCTGGGAGCAGGTGGACAGGGGAAGAACTAGTGGATACGTCTTTTGTACTTCTAGTTCCATGTTGATGTTGCTTTTGTGTAGAGTCTTGTAATATGAGCTGCAATAATAAAAGACGCATACCTTTGTGATGTTTTCTTTCATGTCCTCTTTTGTGATGTTACTAAGAGGTTCCAGTTGACTGTTGACTTGACCCTCACTTGTGAGACATCTACTGGAGGAGACCAGTTACCACACACTGATGCCGACAGTGTGACTCAACCCTTGGAGGCGAGAGTAACGGTTGGATCTCTTAGTAGTAGCGTCGAGGCCTTACGACGTCATCCTTGGTATGGATTAGTATCATCCATGTTAGGATTGACTGTTTTAGGCAAAGAATGTGGTTCATCCAGGGGATGAGACCAGGTTTCTCTTATCGGAAAAGAAGAAATCTTGCAGCTCTTGTGGGACCAGAGATGGTCCGGGCCACGTCAGAGGAGGTCCATGTCATCCAGGAGCGGATGAGGACAACACAGAGCCGGCAGAAGTCATACGCTGACAGGAGGCGGAGGCCACTAGAGTTCGAGGATGGTGACCACGTCTTCTTGCGGGTCTCACCTCGACGTGGTATTCGGAGATTTGGCCGAGGAGGCAAGTTATCTCCGCGCTTCATCGGACCCTTCCAGGTCCTCAGCAGGGTTGGTGAGGTGGCTTATCGCCTGGCTCTACCACCTCAGTTGCACCGGGTGCAAGACGTCTTCCACGTATCTCAGCTGAGGAGATACGTGCACGACCCGACGCACATCCCTGACCATGTGGAGCTTGACGTTGACGATGGGGCGACTTTTACGGAGGTCCCGGTGGAGATAGAGGATCGACAGGAGCGGGTCCTACATGGGCGATCGATTCCTCTTGTGCGCAACAGATGGCGGCACGGGAATCTCCAGGTGAGCACATGGGAGCGGGAGGCTCAGATGCGTGCTCAATACCCTCTTTTGTTTCCCTAGTTATTGATGTAGCTTTACGGGGACGTAAAGCCCTGAGGTGGGAGTAATGTAAAGACCCGTAAAATTAAAGGGAAATTTTTTCTTAATTTTCTTTAGAATTTTACAAGAGCGCGGTTTCTGACGGCACCGGATTCCGAGGCCCGGAGTGCCCGGAATTAATTTCCGAAGTTTGGCTCGGGTACGTTCAGTGAACGAACGAGCGGGAATTCCTAACTTTTGATCCGGTGCTCGGAATTGAAATCCGAGGGCACCGATGAACTCGCAGCGCCGATATTCGCTTAAAGAGTCCTTTTCGGGAGTTGCGTTTGATGCGGGTTGAAAGTTAGTTTTTGGGTTTTTAGTTTAAGTTAAATAAAATTTGCGAGGAACAAATTTTATTTCTTTTAACTAGTTAAGTCCTACCAAAGGGAGTTGGGAGTGGGACCCACATCCACTTAACCTCCCTTGGGAGGATTAAGTGAGGTGGGGTCCACACGAACCCCAACTCCTCAAATTCTCTTAAAACCTCCCCTTTAACTCCTTTCTTTTAATGTTGTCAACTTGAGTTGCTTAATTAATTAAGGGAGTTAAACCCTTTTTGAATTTCAAACTTTTGAAATTCTAATGTGTATTGTAATAATAAAATAAGAAGTGGTCTTATTTTATTTTGGGTTGTTTTGTTTGTCTCCTTGAGAGATTTTGGAGAGCCTCTTCTTCTTCTTCAAACTCAACGAAGAACGCGAAGAACGTCGTTCTTCAACGAAGAACTTCTCCGCCGAAGAACACGATCCATCCGCGACGCTGTATCCGCGACGCGACGTACTTCTTCCGCGTCATCTCTTCCGTGACGGTTTTCCGCGACGAACGCCTTCGATAACGACTCTTCCTCCGACGTCAAAGGAATCGACACCGATATTCCACGACTCCGTCAACGTGCGACTATCGAGGTAAGGGTTCTTGAGTTCGTTGTTTCCTTTTTATTTGACTTTCCTCAAGACTTGACGTAGAACGCTCAAGTTCCGACGAAGAACGCCGCTCCGCTCTTCTTCGTCTTCGGTGTCAACGAGAGAGAACACCGCACCTTCCTCGGACAACCTTCGTCGGCGTACAAGGATTCGCCAACGACGTGCCTCTTCGGACGCGCCTCTTCGTCGTTGAATTTGACGAACGACTACCACGACGCCCGATCTCCGCGACGTCGACTTCCGCGGACATAGTCAAATCCTCGAACTTATACTCGAGGTAGGGGATGTTGATTTATTATTTAATTATCTCATTCTTGCTCGTGGTTCGTATGACTAACGTGAGGATGTTGTTTATTTAAAGTTGCGTTATTAATTTAACGTGAGGGGGCCGGACCGTACGAACACGGCCGAACCCCCTCCATCGTTCTTGTTTATTTTTTTCGGATGGAAGCAAGTGGCGTGGTGCCGTCGCACCACGCGGATGATTGTTCGTTTATTTTTACGCAACGCCGTCGCGCGCACACCATGGAAGAAACATCAAGAACGCGACGCCGTCGCGCCGCGTTGAAGGAACTTAAAGTGCGGCGAAAGGGGCGCGGTGCCGTCGCACCGCGCCGGACGACGAACACCGCGGCCGGTTCCGGGCCGCGGCGGGACGAGGAGACCGCGGCCAGATCCGGGCCGCGGCGGGATGTGAAGACCGGCGGCCGGGCCGCTGGCGTCGGAAGCCGAAGAAGGGGACCGGAAATTCCGGTCCCGTTTGAGAAAACCGGCCGGCCAGCTGGCCGGCCGGATGTCTTAAAAACCGGGGGAATTAAACCCCCAGCCTTCCCATAAAAACCCCCCTCTTAAAGAGAGGGGGCGGTTCTTGAAGGAGGGGGGCAGCCGGCCCCCCTGGTTCTCTTAAATAAACCGGCCCCCACGTGGGGGGCGGTTTCAATCAAAGGGGCGCGGCTATATGCCGCGTCGACACCCAAGAACCGCGGGGCTTAGCCCCCGCGTGCGCAGCCTCGCCGCGGCCCGCCGCCGCCGCGGCCCGCCGCCGCCTCCGCCGCGCCGCCTCCGCGCGCCGCCGCCGGCCGCCGCGCCGCCGCCGCCGGCCACCGCGCCGCCCAGGGGGGGGGGGGGGGGGTCGGGCCGGGTCGGCCCGGACCCGGACCCCCCGTTTCGAACCAAATTTGGTTTCTGGCCCTTAACTTGAGCCTCGGACCTCCGAATGACGAACCGTCTGCGGCAACGCGATCCTTGGATCGAGACGGTCGTTTCGGTATATCGCACTCAAGGTTTCGGTTTACTTTGAGTTCGGCCGGGTTGGTTCGTTCACGAAACCAACCGGGCCTTCGGAGCGGAAACGCTCATATCTTGAGCCACGAACGTCCGATTGACGCGCCGTCAGTCGCGTTGCGTTCCTCTTAATGAGACGGATCTTTTGGCATACTCCGCCCGAGGTTTGGACGCAGGTGGAGTACGGTCGGGTTGGTTTTGCCTTAAAAACCAACCGGGCCCCGGAGACGAAAATGCCAATAACTCACAGACCGGGCGTCCGATTGACGCGCCGTCTGTTTCGTTGACTTCCTCTTGATGAGACGGAACTTTTGACATACTCCGCCCGAGTTTTGGATGCAGTCGGAGTATGGCCGGGTTGGATTGTACCCGAAATCCAACCGGGCCCCTGGAACGGGAAAGCTGATATCTTTCAGACAGGACGTCCGCTTGACGAGCCGTCAGCGGCGTTGGTGGTTACGTTGAGTAACGGTCCCTTTGAGTTTACCCTATGGGAGTTCGGGGTACAGTTGAGATACGGCCGGGATTGGTTCGCACTCGAAACCAACCGGGCCCCTGGGACGAAAAGGCTAATAACTCACAGACCGGGCGTCCGATCGACGCGCCGTCTGTTGCGTTGAGACCCCTGTGACGAGACGGACCTTTGAGACACTTTTTCGTGGGACTTTGAGATACTTGGAGTATCGACCTGTAGCTCGTGGAGCGGACCCTCCCAGTGACGAGCATGCGATGTACGGAGACCGTGTAGCTGGCTGAGACCTGACGACTGCTTGACCGACTCGACTTGGAGTGAGTCGACTAGACCAGTGGACGGAGCACTACTTTCTGAGGTGCAGACCCATGGCGGACGGAGCACTACCTGTGTGACAGTGCAGACCCGCGGTGCTCGTCCGGAGAGTACCTCAGCAGGCTACTAGGGGGTGTGCACTACGGAGTTTGGGTGACATACCTCGGCGGGAAGCACTACTGTGTTTGGGTGGCTGGCCCGCAGTACTCGACATGAGGAGTACTTCAGCAGTCTTAGGTTAGTGAGCAGTACCTCAGAGTCGTGACAGGACCACTGCACACTCCAGAGACGGAGCTCTTCAGCAGTTACGGTTTCGATAATGAAAATCCTGGTTTGAGCTGAGACTTTTGACCTTGTGTTTACCTCATGATTGAGATGGGTCACTTGCTAACTTTGGTATATGTATGGGCATATACCCGGGTAGTGGTTATCCGTCTTTTTCACAATCCTTGTGTTTCCTCATGATTGAGATGGGTTGCTTGATAACTTAGGTATATGTATGGGCATATACCTAAGTAGAGTTTATCTGTTGAGATCTTCTTGTGTTTATCCTTGTTGGTTTTAGTGAGACCTTGAGGGTCTCGGGGTCCCTACTGAGTATCGTTATACTCACCCCTGCACGGGCTATGCCCGCACCTCGTTGTGTTGGTTGCAGACGATGGACAGTGCTGACAGAAGCCGAAGGTTCGAGGACTGGACGGTACCTGGAGGTGGACTATACGACGAGGCGGTACCCGGAGGTGGACCACTGGGCGGGACATACTCGGAGCGGATGGCGGGACCCGAGGAGCAGAGGAGCTATCTGTACCCACCCTTCAGGTGGGATTTCTAGTGGACATCTCAGCGTAGCAGCTTTACTTTTCAGTCGCTGTTTTCCCTTTCGAGTTGTACTTTACAGTTGGGCTTGTATATCCGGCCCCTTTTTAATTTTCAGCTCTTCTTTTTGTACTTAGTGTTTTACTTCCGCTTGTACTCTGTGGTGCTTGTTTTCTTTATAAAGGCAATGCCTTCCCAGTTATCGGAATTTTACGCCTTTGGTGCTAGTCGCCAGCCCCTGGCCTATGGAAGGCGGGCTTGGGGTAGTCACGGCACGGGCCCCGAGGACGGGTCGTGACAAAACATTTATTTTGAAAATATTCATATAATCTTCTAAGGGAATCTTTAAAGGTGTTATAATGGCGGAAAATAGCTGCACCCGCTGTATAAGTTAAAAAATGTTCTTACCTTAATTTGTTTGAAAAGGTCATAAAGTACCTTGTTTGGAAAATGACGGAAAGGTTCCTTTAATTTTTTTTTATAAAAAGTCAAACAAGGGTATTAATTACTTTAACCCATATTATAGTAATAGTAAAAATGTTTTGAAATACATTTTTTAAGAAACATGTTTGTGGATGATAAAGAATTCCCAGTAGATGCTTACGTCTAAACAACCTCGGATAATAAAGAGATTGTAAAATTAACCCTTAACTTGTACTTTTACTTGGTCAAGGGTATGTTAAACTCCTGTATAATAGTTAAATAATTGTTATTAAATTATAAAAGTACCACATACATAAATATGATATCATATATGATCTTATAATATTGCATTATTAATAATATTTTAGTAGTATGATTGTTTTGGGTGTTAACTAATTCGTTTTCCTTTATATGTTTTGTTATGTATGACATGTTTGTTATGGATATTATGTATTTGATTCATATCAATAATGATATTAAGTTCATAAAAATTATTTTTAATCATAAAATGAAAATTATTCTTGAATGGTTACGATGGAGAATGAATCTCATCGTGTTCGTGGAGAAGGTAATCTGTACGTACGCACGAGTAACAATATCATTATACTGATGGTAAAATAGTTTTTAATTGGATGGTATATAATATATAAAGAATAATTAACATTTTATATTTACTATTTAAATCAATTATACTCATAATTATACTCATCCAAATAATGAAGTGTTGAACAAGAAACTATGCCACGACGTGGAGACGGGAAGCCGTACGTACAAATGTATGATGACTTTGCCATTCATAGGATGGATGGAATAATGAATATGTTTGTAACATATTTATATTAATATCATAGTATGTAAAAGGTATTGGAGTTATTATTTTGGTAGATAAACAAAAAAGAAAGAGGGAGTGTAAGAAGAAAATAACTTTGAAAGAGGTGATGAAATTATTACATATTCTTCACATGCTTCCTTTTGATTTGATCAAAAGGGATCCTTAAGTTGGATTTATGATCAAAGTAAGACCTCTCAGTTGAATTGATGTTAGTTGGGAGGATATTTGATTAGGGTTTGATTGAGGTAAATGGCTTTGGAGGTGTGATATTAAGAGAAGGGTATTACCCTTTTATAAGAGAGGTGAGGGTCACTGTAGGAAAAGCTTGAAATATTAATTTATTATACAATAATATTCGGTTTATAATGGGTTCAAAAGGATTTATTTAGAGGAAAAGGTGGTTCTGGGTGGAAAAACTCTCAACCAATAGGTTTTATATAGGTTTAGGTTACTATATTAACCATATCTTTTAGATTTAACTGTTAGTAAAATAGTTTAACATTTACAATGTCTTGTTGTATTTTTATATTACATGGTTAATAAACATACTATAAAATTCCAATGGAACCTAAAGTGGTTCACTAATTAAATATATATCATTATATATGTATTTTTTGTGAACATTATATTTTTATGAATATTATATCATTTAATAATATAGTATTTTTTTAAAAACTCATTTATGTCAATTTTAACACTATTTAGTGTTTGGTTTTTGTGAAAGTCATAAATACTTTATCACTTCTAAAAAATACATTAAATCAAATATAACATGTAATATTAACCTAGAATATTCGTGTAATTCATCAAAATTCTCAATTTACATTTATTTTAATATTTATAATATCAATTATTTTAATATTTTGTTTATAAAATAATTTCTATATTATCATTGTGTAATATATAAATTTAATTATTTAATGTATAACAATTATAAAGATAATACCATTATGTAGGAAATATTATTATCTTTATAATGAATATTTATAGTCTATTTTATCTTATGTATTTACCTATATTAAAAATGGTTTAGTTATTAAACTTTGAATTCAACACTTTTAACTCTTCTTTAAATAAAATAATAATAAATGTTTTAATCTAATCCAAGTGGACAAAAATAATCATATTTTATTCCTAAGTTTTATTTTGGTATAAATAAACTGATCCAATAGAATTAGGGCATGTGTTAGGGTAATTATAATATTATTTTTACATTTAATTAACCTATTTACTTTTAACTGTTGTAAATAAAAATCAAAATTTACGATTCACAAAAAATTATTTTCATCCTATTGAATCAAATTTTACTTACTAATGTCAACCATGTATCTTGGATTTTTTAAATTCAATTCACAGAAGCGGTAAAATTATGTTTTATGTAAATTTGAAAATGTGCCAAGAAGGTGGGTAAAAGACGGTAAAAAGTTCAATTAAATTTTATACATCTAATCTTATTGTAAAAAAACTTCAATGAATTAAATTGGGCTAATATATGTATTTTTATATATTTTTAATTTAAAATAAATTTATATAAAAATAATAATAATTTAAATAAAAGACGGTTTAAACCAATAACGCAGTGTTTTTCACTATTAATGAAAAATTGAATGTTTTTAGAAAAATACAAAAAATTCATCCTAAGATAATTTTGATATTCCAAATAAAAAAATTATGTCTATTTTGAAAAATAAAATTTATAAAATTTCAAAAAGTGGTATTACTATTCATAATAGTTAGTTTGATTGGTCGTGGTGTGCTAGAACTTGAAGTTGCGTACAACACAAGCTATTAAATTATTCAAAGAGAATCATACCATGGAATCTTGGAGTGTTAAAATTACCCCCATATATTAGGTAGATGGTTTTAATATACAGTTTATATAACCATGCAATAACCATGTATCACACTTCAACTAAGATCTCTACCTTTTTTAGTTTGGACATTGGGTTTTGGATAACCGTGCACTAACCAAGCAGTGCTACTTGTTAAGTGACACTAAACCTGTAGATATATGAATGATTTTGAAAACTTTGAGTATCATGTGCATACACCTATGCAATTTAATACAAAAATTTGGCATGGTCATGCACCCCACTTGAATGGTTTAACAATCAATGTGACACCCCATCTTGAGCTTCATAGCTTCTATTATGAGGATGTACGATTTAAACAAACTATGTGCCCAATGTTTTTGTATTTAAAAGGATTATTTCAGAGCCCGATGCTCGATAAATTCATCAATAGTTAAGAGAAACCTATTAAGAAATAAAATTTATCCAAAAACCATAATTTTAAGTGTTCCAAACCTCAAAATTACATTTTGAGATTAAATTTAAAAATTACCCTATCCATCATATAGAAAATATTAAATTCTCTTTAGAATTAAACTGGTATAAAAACATGGGACCTTACAAGTTACGACTTCATTGTTTTAATTCAATTAGTTTTAATTCATTTTCAGGGGAGTAAATATAGATTTCTGAGAAATGAATAGTATAATTAGAGGAGAAAGGTCGATGTAAAACATGTAATTGATGTTGGAGTTAGAGTAATATAAAGGGATAATTCATTATTAATCATCGACATTCCCCAATGACTCTATTTATTCTTTATATTGAATAAATAATAATTTATTTGTGGGAATAATGTATGATTGTGGATTGTAAAATAAGGAGATAAGAAAGGAATAATATTATAGAAGAATGATTGTTGAAAATCATAGGAGGATTTATTATTAATGTGCCACTTTAAACTAATGGTTGTCTCTCAAATTTTCATCTCTTCTATAATATATGTGAACCATGAAATAATATGTAATTTTTTATTGGGTAGATAATTTATAATAATTTTATGGAATTATTTTGTAGTAAAATTATATTTGTAGTTTGATAAATGTCAAATTTATGAAAAAATTAGTTTTTTTAATATTTTAAATTTACTATAGAGTATAAATTGATTGAGGAAAATTATTTATGATGAAAATGAATATGAATTTAATAATTTACTATTGAATTTTGATTATAATTTATATATGATTTATTAGGAATATTTTTCTGGTTGAATGTTTAAATTGATAATTATTTTTTATAATTTATAAAATATTTGATGTGTCCCTCATTTAAATATAGATCCCACAATGGTGGAAATTCATGGAAAATACCATGGTGGACAGAAGGTATAATTATTTTTCTTTGGAACTATACATTTTAATTGGCATAGGTTTTGTGCCACTATTTGGAATATTGTGTAGAAGTTTCAGTGATGGTTGGGGAATGAAGTGGTCATGAGATGCATGGGTCCAGGACATATATTCTCCCAGTAGTTCCAAGTTCTTGATTTAGTGGATGTATCTTCACTTGAGATGCATGAGGGTCATGCGATTTTTATACGACTATGTCACATTGGTAAAAGTATTTCATAGTGAATTAGGGGCTATTAAACCTTAGATTTTTGAGATATGAATTTTTGGAAAGATTTGATTTTGGTGATGGAACTTAAAACTAATAAGAGACAATAAATGAACTATTTAGTTTGAGTAAATAAAGGTTATAATTATTTATTGTGAGGTATAGGATGTGGATGATTGTAATGGTATCATTTACCATGTATTTACTATTCTATGAGGTTGTTATGTTAATTTTTATGATAATATGATAAATGTTAGTGGTGCAGTATATTTATTATCCATAGGTTCAGAATTTTTCTTGAATTATTTTGAGTAATGATTTATATATGTGGTGTACTTATATAAAATCGTACCTTTATATGTGTAATGTCCTGGGTGGGTGAAAAAATTTATGGTTGGGGTTTGAATAAATTTTCAATGTGTAATAGTCATGTAGAAATTATGACTAGTGATATGGTAGTGGTTGTGTAACGATGGTAAAGATGATATGGATCTCCATAATGGATATTATATGTGTTTTTTTGAATAATTAATTGATTACGGTAGAGTCCCAAAGGGTTGACACTTGATAATGTAGGGAGAGTCCTCAAGGGTGGATAATTTTCCCAATAATAAACCCTGATGATATGTGGTGTTATGTTGTGAGAACATAGGTTGAGGTAGGGAGAGTCCTTTCTATTAGATACCTAGTAATTCATGGAGAGTCCCTAAGGGTGTAAAATATACAATCAAATATAGGTTATGGTGGGGAAAGTCACTAGGAGTAGACACCATGAAAACTAGGGAGAGTTCCCATGGGTGTACAACATGCCAAACTATGAATAGTGATATCATTGTGAGTTCCATGTGGGATGATAACAAGTTGGTTGAGGTGATAGATAAATATTGAATTATTTGTGTGTGGTTAGAGACATTATAGTGAAGAAGGATTATTAGAAAGTTTCTTATGGTCTGATAACTACATGGAGATGATGTTAATATAGTGATGCATCTTTGGGTGAAAAATTATTTGGATGTAAATTGGTGATGGTGGATATTGTTGAAGTAGTTAGATCACATCATGTGAGAGGATGTGATGTGGTTTTTTCAGTGTGATTGGGTGTAATGAACCATCTTGAGCTTACCCAAACCCAACACCTAACATGGTCCACCTTGAGGCTCAAAGGGTTTCTTTAATCTGCACTAGCAGGAAACTAGTTCCTAGGCATAAAAAAATAACATTGGGGAATCGTTTGAACCTAAAATAATAATAATAAATTAGATGTTGAAATAAAGTTATAAACAAATACACATGGTATAATAAAGAAAACATCCATACAAAATATAAAACTAATGTTAATTAAAATGAACACAATAGAAGTGGGTACAAACTGAGTAGGAAATAAAAATATAATATGCCAAATTGGATGATACAACATCTTAATAGAAAATAAAATGGAACTAGAACAACCCCAATATCACCACTAGTAACCCACTATAAGTCACTATATCCCACTCATAAATCCACAAGCTAACTACATCAACCAAGATGAAATCAAGGATTAAGATATTGAGAGGAAACTATGAAACTATATAGGTACTTGTTCACTAGGGCATATATAGGGTGTGACACAAACATTACTTGTATGATATCTCTAATGATTATAGGTAATTATATTTTTAAAAACATTTCAATAATTATAGTTTGAATATAAAGTATTAAAATATATTTTTCAAATGTGATTATATAAGAAACGATGTGCAAAGTCCCAAAACAATTAAAAACACCCATATTTTTTATTAAATAAAAAAGGGTTGGAGAATCCCTTTTGATTTAATCTTTTAAAATTATGGAAGGAGGAATTTTGAGTTTATTGAAAAAAATAAAAGTTCACCATTCATCCCCCTTTTCAGAACATTCTATAAAAGGTTCCATTTTTCATAAATCACATAGGTTCTCCTTTAAAACAACACATTCCAAGCCTTCTTAGAAATTAGTTTTAAAACAAATCCAAATAGCACACATTGTGGAATGAAATAAAAATCAGGCCACATGGTATCATGAATATAAAAAAAATGAAACCTAACCACAAATTGGTGCCACATAATTGGGAACCAAGGGATACAATCAATGTATAGGATATAATCCCCTAAAAATTTTAAAAAAGGAATGAACAATCCTTAGAAATGTACTAGGTCTATAGTAACACGATCCAAACTAGACACATGAACCCTTAGATGGTATATAACAACCTATCCATGCCAGTAGTCTTGTCTAACTAGTCCGGCCCTACAATTACCCCAGGAGCCCAAATATTCCAAAGGGCATAACAATCCAAGTGCACATAGCTATCTTGTTTTTGAAGCTTGATAGACTATAAGATAACTAGAGTTTTAACTTATCCAAATCAGAACATAAATACCTAGGATTCCATTGACATCCAAAAATTGTGATGAGCAATCAAGAAAAGCATAATTAATGGTTATAGAATTTAAAATAAATCTAATATAAACTATTATCAATAAAAAACCACATTTTACGTAGTCTTTCCTAAGAATAAGAATTATATATATAAAAAATAATACATTTCTTAAGGGGGTTAGAGGCCAAAATATCATATTTTAAAGAAGCGGATCAAGTGAGGGACCCACATGTTTTTGAAATAAAAATCTTTTTGAAGCATCACTTGGGCATTAAAAAGATTAGTTGAGGATACCAGTCTATTCAAAACATTTTGAATATCATTTAAAAGCATTCCATGAAATCCATTTTTATCAAATAACTTTTAACATTCCTTTGTAAACCCCAATTTTTTATAAAATAATATTTTAGAAAAAATTAACCCAATTAAAAAAAAAATTAAGTCTCCCTTAGAGAATTTATTAGTGAAAATAATCTCTATAACAATAGTTGAATTAATTTTAAATATCCACTTATACCTTCCATTAAACAATTTCAAGTAATAAAAAGCTTTCAAAATAATAGTTGCAAAATTCATTGAAAACTCATCTATGTTAGGCATATAAAATCATTTGAAAATAATTTTTAACCCAAGTACAAGCATTCCATATGATTAATAATTATTAAGAATACATTTTAAGTTACCAATAATCACATAAAATGAATTAAATTAGATATTACATACAAACACATACCTCACCAAGAGGAATCAAAATCAAAACATTTCTCCTTCAGTGGTGAGAACATGACTGAGGAATCATACATCCTTCAAAACCCTAGCCAACCCAAATCCATATTATTAGAACAAACCTAAATTCTAATTCTAAATCGAACATTGGTTTGGGTTTTTGAAATAAATAAAATCAAAATATATAAGAAATAAAATAAGGGATAAAATATAAAGGAGTATAAATACCTTGATAATCTATATTAAACTAAGAAAGAGGGCCTGAAATCCATGGAGGAAAGAAAGTACCTCCCCTAGAACACCCCACCTTTGGCCCAATTAGAGAGGGTATGTTGAGAAAAATATCTTGATAATTCAGGAGGGAAAACATATAATTTATAGATTTTAAGAATCTAAGTATTATACATGATTAGGATACACTATTTGATAAACCATGATATAACTGTTTGAGGTTTACTGGAGGTCCAATGTACACTCAAATTTTTTTCTACACAGTTTGAGAACCATTAAAAAACATTAAAAATAACATATAAAAAATTATAAAACACTCTTATGTTCTTTCATCATGATTTCTACTAAAAATTCACAAGATTTTCTCCCACACCCATATGAAAAAAAGGGCCTGAACAATTTCCATTAGAGTTCTCATGGTGTTGAATAATCAATGTGCTACCAGTGCAGACAAACCTTGCTATAAAAAAATGAACTAAAAAAATCCCTGTGTAAGGTAATTAATTTTTTTACCTAAACAATTCAGATTAACCATGTTATAGAATGAAAAACTTCTGAAACACAAAAAAAAACTTAAAACAATTTTAATTCATAATAATCACAAAATTAAATAATATTAAAAACATAATTTGAACCGAGTCTTTAAAATTATCACCGTCATACCACTTTCTATGACTAGAAAGTTAGATATTAAAGAAGAATAATTGATACAAGGAAAACATATATAATAAATTATGAGTAGCGGGAGAGTTCAAGATAGCATTAGAAGACACTAAGACTAAAAGATCATCAAATGAGATTAATCCTCTAAAAAACTATCAAAATATTCCTCTAGAAATCAGTAAACATCAAGAAATCCTCCAATAAAAATTATTACACAAGGAATAGAAGAAGGAATATACCCAACATATGTCTCTGCACTATTTTGTAACAATATACAATTGTGAAGAAACTAGAAACCATGATTCGAAAAATCCTCTATTAAGCCACACAAATAAACCTTCCCTAAGAAACTATTTCTAATACCAAGGTGAAAATATTACCCAAAATCCATTGGTAAAACATTAAAAAACATCACAACCCATAATACCAAAAACAGGCATGAGCTATGATCATATCTCAAAATAGGAAAACATGGTTCTAACCCTTGATCATGAAAATGAATTGTAGGTAAACCGAGGGCTAACTCATGTATTACCAACTCACATTGATCCTTATATAAGAATATCAACTTGATGATGCTAACGACCCAACCAACATTGATCACACACCTCAACGACCGAAGCATGAACCCTGGGATTTCCAATATTAAAACCAACAAACCACAACTCATATATATCACTCACCACAATGTTATCATTACTATAACAACCAAAAATTCAGAATCCAATAAATATAGAATGAACATCCCAATGTGCTAAATCCTCACACAATAAAAACTATAAGGTCGTATAAGGAGCACAACAAACAAGGTCATATCAAAACCCCAAGGCTCTAAACTTAATGAATAATAATGTCTAAAATTGATAATTACCCCAAAACCCAATTAGTTTTATCCCCATTAATGTTTCACCTACATAAAATTCGCTTAACATTCTATGTAGTTTTCAAATAAACCACTAGATAACAAACTATCTCCCTATTTAGTGTGTAGTGAGAGTCAAGGACAATAAGGAAACCACCGCTAGAGATAAAAACAACCATTTCAATCAAAAACATTTTAGAGTAATAAAAAAACATGACACATGAACCCAACATGGTCATGCATCCCAAAAAAATAAACAGGCCCAAAAAAAACCTTGAGACTCCTCTAAATAACTCATTCACTAGAATAATAAAAATAAATTAAAAAAATTGTCCTTTTTAAACCAAAACCCCCTGATAAGGGTTTTGAAAGTAGACATTAGAAATAATAAAACTTTTTAAAATAGGCTAAACACTCCATCGTGTTTAGATAACATATCAAAAGTATTCCTTTAATGATTTTATAAGCATCCACCATCTAAACAACCACCAAGGGTCACAATTATACACCTTATGAATTTTATTTTTTAAACTACTAAATTCCTTTAAAATAAACAACCTTTCCCATTTAATAACATTTAAATTGTTTTCTAATTTTCAATTTAAAACTAACGCCACTTGAAAAAACACACCTGGAGATCCAAAAACCTTTATAAATAATTTTTTTCTACTTTTTTAAAAACAAAACACGTTTTCATACATAATAATGAAATACACACCTTTTTAAATACCTTTCTCTAAAAAATGTACATTTTACAAAGAATAGGTAAGGGATAATTCTAAATCAATAATATTTTTATGAAACCCTCCATTTTTAGAAAAACTATAAAAATAGAGACCCACCATGAATCCAAAATAATTAAATAAAAATTAAAACCACATCCTCAATATATATCAGGGATCCCTTTAATTTCCCCCATTACTAGGAGTCCCTTAAGGTCAGTCTAAATAAAAATCCAAATATTTTTCTTGACTTTAATTCATTGTTTTATGGTCCATGGGAATTTAATGAAACAATTCCTAAAACAACATTAAGATTATGAATTTGGCCACATCCAAGTTTATTTTGTTGTAGATACCAACCTCACATCACTGATCCCTTTCCTTATTTTCACCCCAAAATACAAAAAAAAACCACCAAGGAAACATATACCATGATAATTATGATCCAACCATAATAAAAAATAATCAAAATGAGATCCAAAATTCCAAATCAAATCCCAACTACCCATGGTAACTCATACATCACTAAAAATAGTGGGGATCCAGAACATACTCATGACTATCCTCCCAAGTCCCAACAATGATTCTAAATGAATCATACCATGAACCAACCAAATTATAATATATTTATTCTATAAATAGGCCCTCTAAACAATATTAGGTGTTTATTATATTGGTAACAAACCATCCTAGGAAGACTTAACACACCACCAAACTTTGTCCTATACCAGGATCAAAGGGAATTCCTATTCCAAGCTAACTAGGAAATTGGTGTGTTCGATTCATGAAATTATATATGGGAATGGTTTTAGACTCAAATTATAATAAATAATTATAGTGGAATCAAAATGATAAAACAAATAAACAAGGAATAATGAAACAAACATCTATCCAAAATATCAAATTAATATAAATAAAAATGAACATAGTGGTTTAAGATACAACCTAAGAAGGAATAAAAAATAAAGTAGAAAACAATTTCCAATACAACATCCTAAGATTAAATAAAATGGTACTCAAAGCTACAATGGGGCATAACCATACGAGTACACCCAATTACCCAATTCCAACTCTAGCTTGATCACAAGATAACTAGATTTTGTTGTTATCTATATTGCTACATAAATACCTTGGATTCCAACAATTTCCAACAATGAAGCTGCGAAATCAAGAAAATTATACATAATTGGTATAAAGAAATTAAAATAAATCTCATATCACCTCATCCACACATATAAGATATAACAATTTTCCTATATTCTCTCATATTTATCTCAAATAGTTATATAAATATAATTAATCTCCCAAGGGGTTCATAGTAAATAATTAAATATCATCCATATGAGGATCAATTTATAGCCTCACATTTTTTTACAAAACAACTCATTTAAAAGATCCAATTGATCCTTTATACGGTAATCATAAAATGATCATCCATTTATACTTTTTAAAATATCATTTCAAACCATTTTTTAAATTTAATTTTTTTTCAAATGAAACTTAAAACCTATTTGAGGTCTGACTATTTCCATAAATATCTTTCTAAAATAAAAAATCCCTTAAAAAATTAGTCCTAGTTTGATAAATCACCAGTCCCAAGAACCAATTAAAATACGTTTGTGTTAATTTTAAATAGTTACTCAGATATTCCATCAAACACTTGGCATGGGATAAAACCTTTCAAAATAATACTTATGAAATTTATAGAAAAACTCTTATATTATAATCATATAATGGACTTAGAAAACAATTTTTACCTCACTACAATTATCTAATTTGAATAATTGTTTATAAGAATAGATTTTAAGTCACTAAGAATCCCTTGAAATAAATTATGAGGGATTATTTTGAGAAGCACCTACCTCAGTGAAATGAAACCAAAACATGTTTCTTTTAGAGGTGAGCACATAACTGAGAAATAATAAATCCTCCATAAACCTATCTAATCCAAATACCCATCATTAACACTATATTGAATCCTCATACAACCCTAAACAATTGTTATGTTTTTTAAATGTTTGAGAATCGATGGGGGGAATTGAAAAAGTAAGAGATAATTTTGAAATGAAGAGAAATACCTTTATAATCCACACAAACCATAGAAATAAGGGATTAAAATCCATGGAAGAAGGGAATATATCTCCATAATCATCCCTCCTTTGGCCAAATATGATAGAGGAAAGGGTGAGGCCAAAGATGTAATTATTAAAGAAGAAAAAAATTTATCTTTAGTTTCATTAATTCCACATATTCCATTCTATATAAGATCTTTAACATTGGATTAGATATAGAAATGAGTTCAATTGAGAACTATACATATCTTTATAGGGGTGGTCCAAGTATATCTTTAGGAAATATATCAATGTAATACTAAACAATGGGTATATATCTTATCTTTATACTTTCAAATTCTTCTCCTTATTTACTAATCATTTCCATAAATAAAGAAATAGGTGGAGGTTCTTAGAAAAACTCATGTTGGGATATCTATTATATAAAATTACACCATTGGAATGAACACTAGGTCCATATAGAGATTTTAATCATCAATGTAAATATATAAATCCTTATATATCCTTGATTATTTAATAGTTCATCCATGATTTTTATCCAATAACTATACTTCCAATAGTTCAAGGATTAATTTGATGTTCATTAAAAATAGAAATGAAATAATGGAATATATATAACTATAATTATACAATATACCTGCTAGATTTTTGTATATGATGATTTTTCCTTCTACTACATAATTTAGATCCTTAAATTCAATTTTCATGATTAAAAAATCATGAACTTACTCCATTGTCCCTTTCTGGGGTTTATAATGGTTTACCTCGATTATACATTAATTTTAAACATTGATAAATGAAACTTCCATGCTTCCCACACTTTAAAAATTTCACAATATGTTTTTCTTACTCCATATTCATTTTTAATTGGTATTCACATGTAAAGTATTTATATATCCATGATATTTTTATGATATGTAGATATCTCTCCCAAACATGTAACACATTCCAATTACATTGGGACAATTCTTTGAATGCTACTTCCCATACTTGTTCCACATTGGTAGCCATTGTTTATTTCTTTTTATTTCATGATTAAAATTAATTTCTAAATTTGGTTCCATACCCACTTCTTATCATTTTTTCTAATAGAATTCTGTTGAACTAAAAACTCAATTTATAATTTTACTAAACAACAAAATATCTCTTTATAACTTCAAAATTGTCAAATTTTTAAATCTCTCCACAAATGAGGTATTAGCCTGTTAAATAATTGATCAATATTCCCTTGATCATAAATGAAGAGGTTGAATCATATCATAAAATATCTATAAAGATCAGCTTAAAACTTCACAATGATTCATTATCATTTTTCTTTAGCAAAATGAATTCCCTACTATTCTTGGATTAGATGGTGTGATGAAAATAATTTTTGAAAAATATTTTTTTGATGTCTTTATATTCTATGAATTCAACATCATACTTTATCTTCATGTACATGATCTCCACCAATAGTCTGTTTCTCCTTCAAAGCGGTAAATTTCCCTATTTAATTTATCATTTTTAGAACAAAGAAGAATATATGATATATTTTCTATAGTATTTATCTATTATTATTTAATCTATAGATCATAGGTTCCACTAAAAATAAGCGGTTATTAGTGAATGAAATATTAAACTACTCATTGTTCCTTAGTAAAGTTGGATGAGCTATAGGGTTTAGGTTGTTATTAATGGCCTAAGTTAACTAATTCATCATCATTATGAAGTTTTCAACTCTATCATCAATTATATTAGGAGGTCAATTGTTTCACAGTCCATCACATCCATTATTATCACAAGGTTTTACTTTTCTAAAAAAAAAAATTAGAAGAAGAAACATAAATGAAAAAATATATACTATTATCCATATTATGATAATAGTTTTATATGGAATTTTAATGTTAAAATTTTGTAATAACATGCTTCTAAGATATTATATATTATTCCCTAATTTTTTAACATTATCTATGTATCCTTTAAAATGGTTTATAAAAATAATTTTAATAACCAAATTATATCCACTAAGGGTGTCAAACTATGTGTGTAACAAGGCCTCTTTTTTAGGCACCAGGTATATGTCATGAAAATAAAAAATGATCCATTTCATGGTTATTACCCCTAGTTAATCTGTACCATACCCATATCTACTTGTATTATCTAGATAAGGTTTTAATTTTCTATAAACCAATTGATTTATAATTTACCAAAATATCAAGATGTTTTCCTATATTTATACTTATTAATATGGTAATTACTAATGTTTTTATTCCTAATTTTTTAAAATAATCAATCCTCACAATTGATAACAACTATGGATACCATCATTTTTCATACATAATTTTTAGTATAATTCCATGAAGAAATATTAATAAAATAACTTCAAAATACATTTTCGGTTTAGTGTCATTAAAATTAGGAACATAATACATGAAATACATAAGGAAAAAATACACATAACATTTATTTAATCCTCTTGAAAAACTCCTTTAATTACATAATAGTTTATCTCACTATATAATATTTCTTGGGGACCTACATCAAATGAATGGATGAGAATAAATCTTAGTAAGGGACAAAAAAATAAATTTAGAGTACATGAACAAGGATAATTCATGAGGTATAACAATAGACCACAATCATAAATACATGAAGAATAAAATAATATCATGATCATAAGTACATACGACACAACATAATATAATGATAATAATTACATGAGGTTTATCATGGAAATGTGTCTAAACATAAACATGAGACATTTATATCACTATGGATAATCACCAAGGTATTATAAAACATATTAAAAATGCTGTTCACTAAGTTATCATAAAACATTACCAAGTAATAATTCCATGGTTTCATAATAATGTCATCTATAGAGATTAATTCTTTACCCAATGCATCAGAGATCTATTAGGGAACAACCTTCATATGTCTAAATTTATATGTGTCGCATAGATCATATTTCATATAAAGATATTTTATTTTACTAACCCATGAGTATGTAATTTGGGTTTTATACATGTAATTACCCAATTGATGAAGTGTAGTCATATATATTTGTATACCCATTAATGAAAGTAATTTCATTTATTCACAAAATAATGAAATAACAAGGAAAATCAAAGATTTATTTCCACAACATTATAGGTTTGAAAAAAATTTATAAAGTTGGATTAATGAAATGAAAAAGTAGTGGGTCATTAATAAGGAGTAATTTAGATAATAAAGAAATGATTTTGAACTCATGAATACATAATCAATTTAATATCAAAAGACTTATTACAAAGAAATTACTTTAAAAAAAGATAGGAAGATAATCACTTACCTCTCTTGAGATTAATATCTTATAGATGAACCATCAAACTAATAAAACTATTTAAGATTAAAGATATAGTAAAAGAATACTATGTGAGAGATATATTATGATATAACTTCAAATTTTTTGTGTGGGAGAATGGGAAGTGGGGTGGAGTATTATACTCAGGGGGTTAAGGGTTAAAATAATGATAATGTTGTTAATAATTTAAACCAACTTTGGGTGAAAATAATTAAATATAACTTGGTTGATAATTAGTATTGAAAAAGTTTGATTTCATTTTTAAAAATTATTTCTACCAATTTAATTTTGTTGTTTTAGGTATTTTATGCCTTTAACCTTTAATTTTAACGTTTTACTTTATTTTACTTTTACCATGGTAACTCACTTTTTTACTCTGGTAACTTATTTTTATGCCTAAAGAGAAATTTCACTTGTTACCTAATTTGGACCTTCTAATTCTAATTATACAATATTTTTTACTTTATTCAATTTTTAAACATGATAAAAATTAATTCTAAAATAACAAATGTACAATTCATAAAAAATATTTTTAAGAAATTTTGAAAATTTTATTCCAAAATGTCAGTTATATGTTCATAAAGTCAAAAAATTATTTTAAAAAACATAAAATTACTCTATTAATTAATTATTGGTTGAAAAAATGGGTTCATAATTTTTCAGACTATCATGATGCCATAATACTCTTAATTTTCAAATAAAATAGTATTTTCAAAATTTACCCAAAAATCAACCCATTTTAGAATGACTCCAAAGATTAAAATAAAGATATTTTTTATTTATTACTTAAAATTAACTCCATTTTATCAAAATAATTGTCTAAATATGATAAATTTAATTAAATACTTATTTTTTAAAATATTATAGTATTTATGACATGGTCATCTTTGTGACGTTTTGAAAAATTTTATAGATCTTTATAAAATTACATTACCATTTAAATAAAAATATATCATATTTAAAACCATTTTATCTGATGAAAAATTTATTTAATGAAAATAAAACACACATATATATTTTCAGGAGTGAAAAATGCAATTATACTCTCTTTTTGTCAAACATTTTTTTATCACATTTAACACTTTTATTTAATCTACATGTGTAATAAATTTATTATATATGAAATTACAATTTAATATTGTGAAGTTAATGTATTTTGTAATATAATCATATTTATGACAAAGTAAATAAATTATAACGAAAATTACCTCGACAAAATCTTGGAAGGATATATGTTTCACTTGGTTTGGTTGAATATCAAGCACTAAATGTGCCCCATTCATGTGAAAGTGCAAGTGCCACATTTTTAAAATTTTTTAAATTAAAATGATCTAGAATTGATATTTATAAATTAAAGACAACGAATTATATATTCCATACCTACAAATTTCACTATGGTGGTAATAATTTTCCATACCATGACACATTATTCCCCTATAATGTTAGTTTGAAGATGATAAATCAGGATAGAGGTGAGGAAAATAATCATTGATAATGTTCTCTCACTCCCAAGTATTTTTGGAATCAATTCCATATATCTATAACAACCATACCAAAAAAATAGATTTCCCATGAAATTTATTTATCTTTCTAGTAAAAAATCCAAGATGTTTACCTAGGTACCTTAACATTAGAATCCATTTCGATATCCTCCCAAGTGTTTGGATAATACATCATTAACTAAGAGATGTGAAAAATGTTATGGATTGATTTAAAATTTGGAGGAAATACCAATATATAATCAACCTATATAATATTATCACTAATTCAAAGGGTCAAGAATACCATGAAGAATATCCCCTTCTTCTTGAGTGGTCAGAGATCCAATAATTTTGATATCATTAGGAAAAACCATCCACTCACAGAAATTCCAATGGCCAATGTCAAAAATCATTATGAAAATTTTGGAGACTCTAAGCTTTCACTAGTTAGTATTGAATTGTCTAAATATTCACCATTGATTCCTTTATAATGCTCAAACAAACTAATGATGTCACTCTAACCTCATACCATTACAAAATAGATCAGTATGGTTGAACCCACAATTCCTCAAAAGAATACATTCTAATTAACAATTGTTATTAGTTACTATTAGTGAAATTAACCAATACTAAATTTTTATTCCATTAACCCATGAATTCTAAGATGTATTCATAGTGGATATCCTCTAAAATTTGGATCACTAAATCCATCTAACTATATAAATACTGATGGTTGGCCATTATTAGCTTCAACTAAGATCCCATTACCTCTAAAAGGACTTTCAAAAACAAGGATGTGAAATATGTGTCCACATTATAAATCTTAGTTAGTGTAACCCCATATAATCTCATAATCTCCTATGACCACAACCTCCCAAGCTCACCCACCTTCATGGAATATCTAATTAGTATATATTTATAATACTTAGTTAGCTGATCAATCACAACTAAAATGGAATTTTTACCCTAAATTTTATGAGGAAACCCAAAAATAAAATCTATATCTAAATCATCCCATTTATAGGTCGGTATTGGAACATTATTTAGAAAACTAGATGGATTCTAATGCTCGAACATAATATACTAACAATTTTGACATTGTGACACAAAATCCACGATGTTCTATTTCATACCTAGACACCAATACCAATTCCTCATATCATAGTGCATATTAGTGGTACTATGATTGATTAACCAATAATAAAAATGGAAATATAATATCATAACCTTCTTCATTGATAATGAGACCACATTATGACTTCTAAAGTAAATATCTTCATTCGAAGACAAAGACCACCCACTATTCGTTTCCCCAACATTTAATATCTTACTAATATTCTAGAATTAACTTTATTCCAAATTATCCTCTTGGATGAGATCACGAAGAGAATGATTAAAACATATTATTGGAAGAAATAAATTCTTCTTCTCCTCCCTTTCCCATTGGCACATCCAAGAAAAATATCCCATGAGATTCCATTCATCAACATGCTCAATTGAAGCATGATAAGAAAACTTATTTTATAGGGAATCAATAATCATGATACATTTTATTAGAATATAAGAATAGTAAAAGTAGAATTTATATAGTTTCTCCCACCATTTGTTTTTCCTATTATTTAATCATTCTAGGGAAATATGTAAATTAAACTCTTATAATTGAATTAAACTATAAAAATTTCCACAAAATATAGTTTCACTAATACTTAGGGGAATGGATTACGTTTATAAACCTTAGGCCATATGTTGGGTGATTATTCTCACGTGGTCAGAGTTAGTGAGATCCATACACCACACCTAATAACCATACATGAGGACATAAATCAAATCTGTACTTGATGCATTATAATAGATAATATTTCCCTAGGTAGACTCTGGTAGAATCATAATTGGTGATGATTTCAACCACCACTATAATTCCTCAAAGGATTATTTACACTCATAAATCCATAAAAAACTCATCCTCTTTAGGGTAAGAGTCATCACATGGGACTCAATCATAGTTAAATATTTTATGAATCACCTATAAATCTTGATTAACTAAATAAACATCTTATCTTGATGAAATTATTGGGCTCTTACAATGACATGATTAATCTTAAAATTTTAGGATCAATTTATATTCCCTATTCTAAAAAAATACCCCAATGAATTCACTTATTATATACTAAAATCACCCTTTGAAATCATAGTGAAAATGTGATGATCATGACGAGTTCACCAAAAAAATCATTGGATGTTACTTATGACCTCCTTTGAATTAGAACATTCCAAGATATAATCCATGAAAAAAATGAAAAAGGTGTCAAGCTATTGACAGAATATATTATTTATGAGTGCCATAAATACTTCTAGAGAATTTTTTAACACATATAAAATATCTATAGATACTAAAACTGTCTATACAAACTTCAAAATGAATTATTAGGAAGAACAAACTCTTTCACCATGAGTTGATAGTAACTTTATAGGAGTTCAATATTGAAAAAAAACCCTATCCTATTTTCATGATCAAAGTAGACATCAATTTGGGGAATTGATGTTTATTCTTAATTTTCACCTGATTTAGATTTCAATAATCAATAAAAAAGTAGAGATACTCATCCAATTTTTATATAAACATAACTAAAGCATCCTAAGGAGACATTATACAATAGATCATGCATGAGGATTTAAATTATCCAAATGGATCTCAAATTCCTTCATTTCTATATTGGACATATTTTATGAAGGTAATGAGATAAGATATATTTCAGGAACAATATTACAAAAACATGACTTCTCACTTTGGGGGTAATCCTAAAAATTCATCTAGCAACACATTTGGAAAGTGTCGTACGATTAGGGGAAGCTGAATTATAAAATAAAATTTATTAAACTCAACCAAGAGGAAAACTATCTGACATACCATACAACCTAATATTTTAAGTGTAGGTATTACTTGACTCAATCATGGATCCCAATACCATTAAAACACAAAGGAGTTCCCATCAAAAGTATTGATGGTCACCATTATCTAGTAGTAATCAGAATACACCTTAAATATAGCCCTATATTGCATTTAAATCATAAATTGGGTTAAATCCATCTCAATAGTAAGGAAATAAAAAAATAACTATATATATAATATTTAGATAACACATGAAGGATATCATAATCCTTTCTCTCTTTTATTTATGAGACATTTCAATATATCCATATGATATGGTATGATATTAGATGAAAGTTTCAATGAGTATATGATATAATCATATATAAAATAATGTGATACATATATTACAAATAAATCAGTCACAATAGATGAAGAAATAATAATAGTACCTTTTATAGTCACTTAACATTCATCAATATTTATAGAAATATTCTTTTTTCCATGAAAATATCTGCTCCCCGAATGGGAATATGGTCTACCAATGGCATGGGGATTGGTCCAAAGATAAATCATTCAAGGAGAAGAACTTATGTTTCTTTTTTACCCTTAGTTTGAGATAATACCACCTTAAATTCTTCATACTACACTGTAGTTTCCATTGGATATGAATATTTATACCACTTTAAGGAATAAATATATCCCTAAAAAACTCTTTAAATGGTTCAAGTGTCCACAAGGTTGTCAATACTTAGGGGTTACAACAAATGATAGTTTTTAGGCCTGATGTTTCAACACTAATAAAAATTAATAACCCATTTCCTCGTGCTACATATAATAAATATTCAGGTGGAATCCTAGAACCACTACCACTTCTCTTTATAAACTCTACTTACTTTTATTCTATAATGAATTGAAACCCCAAAAACTAGAACTATAAGCATCCATAACCAATATCTACATATGTTTTTGATCAAACTCCATCATCATGACCAGATCAACCACATCAGTATATGTCTTGATCTTAAATAAGAATATTTTGGATCAAATATTAGTCTGCAATCCTACTTCAAATTAACTGGATTTCAATTATTCATTAGAAACTATCTCATGAGAGATGTGGATGATCTTAATGAAAATTTTCACATATTACATGAAATTTTGATCACTTTTTGGAAGATACAAAAATTCTCAAGACTTTTCAAGAACTAGAGTAAACAAGTATAAATACTGAGATAATACAACATTGAAGAAATTACACCTAAATTTATCTTGTTTCTTGGATTTAACATTCATCTCCAATAACATTCATCTAGGAACATCAATAGAAATAATAACACACTTCACCTTTATTGAACCTAAAATATCAATAAGTTTTAATATCTTCTTATTATTTCCCATAAAATCCTATATTTATTATGGATGATTAGTTCCCAAAATGGATTAAGTCTTATGATAAAGAATTTATTTATCTAAACCACTATCTACACCTAAGAAAAAAATCTCTTCTTGAACTTAATCTTAGCCATGGACACCTTTTCATTCTATATCTAAAACCATTCACACTATCATTATGATTAGATTATGATTCACTAGGGGATTGGCTATGGAAAAATTATTTGTGAAAACCTTTGAGGGGTTGAAATGTGGTCTTTAAGGGATAATGGAAATATATAAAAGTAAATAAGAAAATATAAAACCATCAAAAACTGGTGAATAATATTAAATTGGAATAAAAAATATCAAATAACAACATTAATAATTATAATAAAACGCATTGAAAATAAAAAGCACACAAAATTAAAAAAGTCATACTGCATATGGTTTTGATACATGGTTTGGTAAATTATGTGCCACCTATTAAAGTTAAAATTGAACCCATCCACTTGTGACTCAAGGTTTGGATTCATGGTCTGTGACTCATGTGCCTTAATTGTTCTCACCAGTGGAATTCTTATAGCCTTACATTCTTTATAACAACCCTGCTCTTTATTACACACTTAGACATGATTTATTACATAAAACCATCACTTGATACAACATATAAGATCGAGAGGTATAGTGTCTTTGAGGGATAAGAACATTAAATCACAACTTAAAACATGAAACACAACATCTTATTGAAAACATCCTTTACATGACCACTACAATCCCTCGTACTTAGCATTGCATGGGAAACTTGGGGACATACATAAGAAAGTGGTGAGATATAAAGACCAGTAAGGGAGTAAAAAAGGCATAACATGAAGAAGAAAATACGTGTTTAGCAATAGGAATATCAATGGAGTATAAAAGAACATGAACATAAAGGCATGATATAGCATGATTATCATAACATGGAAATGTGGCAACAATACTTAACGTGGAATTAGCATGAGCCAAGGCTCATTGCACATGGAGCATGAGTAAACCCTCATTTCACATTAAGCACGAGTAAAACCTCATTGCACTTGAATTATCATGAGTCAACACTCATTTCACATGATATATCATGATACTATATGTTACCCAATGCATTGGAGTTCTATCAGGGCACACCCTTCTTAAACATTTCATATCATGCATATGTGTGCCCCATGGATCATATAAAATGGATTCAATAAACATAATAATTTATTAAATGATAAAGAAATGTGTAATTCATACATGAAACTATATAATCAATAAGTAAATGTTCATAAAGGTGAATCCCATTGACAGAGAGATGGGCATGTTATTCACTATACAATGACTTTGGCTTGGAAAATCACAGTGCAATTTCGGCAGCATAATGATGCGACATAATAACTCATAAAAATGGTTGATGAGATATAAATGAGTGTATAATCATATTTAAATGAAATTGATAGTAAGGTGGTCATATAGATACATGTTCCAACATAAGTAATGGAATTTGGATTCACAATACAAAACAATTGCTTGAATTTAAATGAGAAGAGATAAATTCATTACGGAATTTCGACATGGTAAAGTGTGTACATGGAAGGAATTAATGATAGGGAAAGAGGTCTCCCATAATTCAAAAATAAATCTAGAAGTATGGTGGTGGTGCGAAATCATACCCCAACTTTTATAATTGAAAATAAAAGGATATAACTATGTTAAGAAACTTGGATAAAATGAGGAAGGAAGGAATCCCTTACTTGGAAGTGTGATCCCAAAGGCTTGGGAGAGGCTTGAGAGAGACTTCTTGGGAGATAGGGGCACCTTGGTAGGATTCTAGAAAGAGGAGGGTAGAGGTTGGAAGAACTATAAAGGCTTCCAGTGAAGAGAAAGTGGGTGATTGAGTGGGTTTTTATAGGAAAATAGAAGGAATTCTTTATTATTTAGGTTTGGGACACCTCACATTAAACTAATCAAAAATACAAACCATACCATGGTTTTGGACCATGTTTTTTTCCAAACGGGAGTGGAAAAAAATATTTTATAAGTCTAATGGCCAAAATTATTAAAATAATAGGTTTGCTTATGCGGAGGTGAGTCACACTCTTAATGAAAAATAATTTAAAAAGATAAAATATTTCATAAGTCTTGGAGGGTCCACTAAGGCTTTGTAAAATAAATAAAACAAACCCAAAATTACATTAATTTAATGGTAAAACAAATATTGGATGAAAATAATGTTTATAGTATTTTATTACATCACTATTGGGTCATTATGATGTCATAAAACACATTATATATTTAAACGATATTTAATTTTTACCAAAAAATTTGATTGTCTCAGAAAATTATGAAAAAATCACTGTTAGATAATTTCGACATCCTGATACCAAAAATAATATTCATTTTATCTAAATAATTTTCTAAATATGTTAATTTTTACTTCTAAAATAAAAACCGACATTTATAAAAAATTTATGGGTTTTGACAAAAACAGCTTTCAAACCTTAATAAAAATTACAATTACATTCATAAAATTATATGATAATTTATACTTAATAAAAAATAATTTAATAATAATAATAATATTTTATTAAAAAATTATTTAATTCAAAAATATATTAATTCATCAAAATAGATTTCATAGTTGAATATTAACTAAAAATACTATTTGTGCTATAAAAACTATTTACAAAGTAACAATAATAAAATGAATGTATAATATTTATACAAAAACAATGTACATAAATGTAGTACTAGTGTATTTTTACATAACCCCTTAAAACACCTACATAATACCTTAGGGAAAGGTGCGCTATGGTGACAGACTGTTGGGGTGGCTCAGATAACATTGCTCGAGTGGCAATCTCTATCAACTTCTACTTCTCTCGTTATGGGCTCGGTCTAGAGCCAATCCCAATGACACCACCATATTTTAGAGCTCTGACAAATGGTCCTTATAAGGGGAAAGTCTTCTGGATGAGGCTATCACTTCATTTTTCTGAGTACATAGGATTTGTTAAAGCCCTATATTTATACAAATCATGTGATCACTATTCAATAGCTACATTAGCAACGGTCAAAATTCTTAATGGTATTTCAAAATCCAAAACATAGAACCAAATAAGTGAGTATGTTTTAAATAACTATAGGAAGAAATTTAAATAGACCAATAAGAATTTTTATTAATGAAGTTTTGGTTCAAAACAATCCCCCCCTTAAGAAATTTTTCCCTCAAGATTTCTTTTTCCCTCACTAAAACAGATGTGAGTAACTCTAATTCATCACTTCTTCCGAGTCCCATGTCACTTATTTAAACTTTTTGTTTTTTCACAACACCTTATGAGGGGAATTGTCTTATTTCATAGAACTTTTTCTCTACGATCTAAGATCTTCACTGGTTGATCCTCATAAGAAATATCATCCTCTAGCTGTACTACCTCTGAAGAGAGTACACGTGAAGATTCCATTATGTACTTCTTTAAGAGGGATACAAAAATAAATAATATACTTTAGCTATGGTAGGTGGAAGTGCTATTTGATAGGCCATAGCCCTGACATGATCAAGAATCTTGAAGTGGTCGATATACCTTGGACTTAAGTACCTCTTCTTTCAAAACCTCATGACCTTCTTCCATGGAGATATGCATAGAAATACCATGTCTCCAATTTTAAACTCAAGGTCTCGTCAATGGTTATTTGCATAAATATTATTTTGACTTTGGGCTACCTTGATATGATGCTAAATGGTTTTTACCTTCTCCACCATTTCTTCAACCATTTCTAGTTCTAGTAGCTTAGGCTCACCGACTTCATCCTAACATGTCGGTGTTCTGCACCTCTTCCAATACAGGACTTCATAAGGTGCCATTCAGATGATCGAGTGGAAACTTTTATTATATGAGAATTAAACTAGTAGAATATGTTGATCCTAGCCTCTTTTAAAGTCCATTGAACACGATCTTAACATATCTTCCAGTGTATGAATAGTTTTCTCAGATTGGCCACTAGTTTGAGGATGATAGGTCGTACTGAAGTTCAGTTCAGTATCCAGAGCATTTTAAAGACTCTTACAAAACTTATAGGTGAATCTTGGATCTTGATCAGATAAAATGGATAGTGGTACTTTATGAAGCCTTACCACTTCTATGATATATATCTGTTATAGTTTATCCAATGAGAAATCCTCCCGAATTGCAATAAAGTGTTCAGACTTTGTAAGACGATCCACAACAACCCATATTGCATTGTTGCCTTTGTATGTTTTCAGAAGTCCGTTGACAAAGTCCATGGTGATGTTCTACCATTTCCATGCTAGTATGGGCAAAGGTTTCATCATCCCATTAGACTTCTTCCTTTCTACCTTCACTTGCTGACAAACCAGACACTTTAATGTATACTCAACGATCTCATTATTTATATTATCCCACCAATAATTCTCTCAGAGATCTCGATACATCTTTGTGTTTCCTAGGTGAATAGAGAAATTTTAACTATGTGCATCAACCAAAAGTTCGTTCCTCAGCTCTGGACTTGATGGAACACATAGTCTTTTCCCAAATCTCAGAATTCTTTCTTCATTAACATTGAACTCTAAGGATTTACCATTTCTGATAGCTTCCACTTTCTTCTGAATTCCCACTTCATCCTTTTGAGAATCCTTTAACCTTTCCAAAAGTGACGGTTGAGAAATAATTTGTGAAAGGATTGATGATGTTCCCTTATTTATGATTCCCATGTCAATCTTCATCAAATCTATGAATATTGGATCTTTCTCAATTCTCATCAATGATAGAATCATTGGGTCCTTTCTACATAGAGAATATGGAACCTTGTTCACTTTCCCAGGGTAGTAATGTATTGAGCATTCGTAGTCTTTGATCATCTCTAACCATCTTCTTTGGTGTATGTTCAACTCTTTTTGTGTGAATATATACTTGAGGCTTCTTGTGGTCTGTATATATTTCACACTTCTCCCCAAAGAGATAATTTTGCCAAAATTTTAAAGTGAAGATCACCACAGCCAACTCTAAATCACGTGCTGGATAATTATGCTCATGAACTTTCAATTGCCTTGAATCATAGGCAATGAATTTCTCATTTTGCATCAACACACAGCCCAATCCATTCTTTGAATCATCACTAAATACCACAAATATTTCTCTACTTGTGGGTAAAGTGATCACGGGAACAGTGATAAGCCTCCTTTTAAACTCCTTGAATATTTCTTCGCATTCATCGCTCCAAGAAAACTTTACTCCCTTTCGAGTTAGCTTGATAAGAGGGTTGGACAATCATGAGAAATTTCTCACAAATCATTGATAATATCCATCTAACCCTAAGAATCTACGGATATCCATTACCGATGTTGGCCATGACCATCCCTCTATTGCATCTATCTTAGAGGGATCCACAGATATCCCATTGCTTGTGATGATATGGCCCAAGAATGAGACCTACTTCAACCATAACTCACACATGTTGTACTTTTCATAGAGATTATCCTTTTGCAAGGTCTCTAGTATAGTTCTTAGATGCTCCTCATGGTCATCCTTGGTTTTAGAGTATATTAGAATATCATCTAAAAAGACTACCAAAAATTTGTCAAGGTAATCTATATAGACTCTATTCATCAAGTCCATGAAGATTTTTGGAGCATTAGGGAGTCCGAAAGGCATTTCTATGAATTCTTAGTGCCCGTATCTTGTACAAAAATAGTCCTAGGGATATCTTCCTTCTTCACCCATACTTGATAATATCCCGACCGCAAATATAACTTGGAGAAGTATTGTGATCAATGCATCTGATCAAAAAAATTCATCAATTCAGGGGATAGGATACTTGTTCTTTATCGTGATTTTGTTAAGATCACGATAATCGATGCAAAGGTGCATTTACCCATCCTTCTTCTTGACGAAGATGACTAGCTCACCCCAAGGTGAATCACTTGGGAATATAAACCATTTATCCAGATTCTCCTGTAGTTGTTTCTTCAGATCCTCAAGATCCACAAAAAACATTCTATATGGAGTCTTGGATATTGGAAATTCCCCAGGTATAAGATTAATTAAGAATTCGACATCTCTTCTAGGAGGAAGACTTGGAAATTCCTCAAGAAACACTTCAGTGAATTCCCTCACAATAGGCATGTCTTCAAGGATGGTTGCCTCCTTATACTCAATCATCTAAGAAAGATACACATTCTCATATGGTAGTAATATCCATGCTTGGGATGATGATTCTAAAGAAGATTCATCTTCCACCTTGCACTTGTACATAATCAGGGGTCGATTCTCCATATGGAGAGTGATTTCCCTATCACGGAAAATTATGTCATCTGTATATAAGGAAAGCCAATCCATGCTAACAATTGCATCAAATTCCACCAGAGGGAGTATGACAAGGTTGGAAAAAAGTTCAATCCACTTATTATGACTGGGGAGGAGTTAAATTCATGGGATGAAATGATTTACCCATTTTCCATATTCAACGGCATCTTTACTTCCATGATTTTTGGTGGTGTTGTGATTGTTCTACTAAACTTTTGGGATATAAAAGAATGCATAGAACCTGAATATTAAAGTATGTTCACTATTCTTGAATGAATAATTAGCATACCTGTTGCCACTTTGTTTTCGGGGTTCACTTTAGCGGTAGGTTTTTGGATGGATGGATGTGATGGAAAAATCTCTCCCTTGCTGCCTTGGAGGTTGTTGGTTTCCTTCAAAAACCCCTGGCTGAGGGCATTGATTTTTGAGGTGCCTTGGTTCTTTGAAGTTGAAGAATGAACAACATGCAGAGGCTCGAATGGATCATTCCTCTCCTCTGTTTCAGTCGTAGGTTTTCCTTCCAATAGTTAATAGCCAGGTTCCCGTCTCTTCCACACATAGAGAATTTCCTCATCCTCTTTAGGAAATTTTTGGGGTTCTTCTTTCTACACATTTGGTAGGTGGGGTGCTAGATTTTCTTAGTTCCATTGGATTTATCCATCAGACCTTTAGAATTGAAATACACTTTACGCTTATTATCCCTATGATACCCCTAAGATTCAATGATCTCCATTTTGAATTTGAGGGTACGTTATACAATTTCCTCATAGCTTTCAAAGTCATAGATCTCTAGGGATTTCCTTAGGCTAGGTTTCAGCCCACCAAATAAGTGATCAACCTTGCATTCAAGGGTAATGACAAAGCCAGAGGCATATCGTTCAAGACTTGTTATGTTTTCCTCATACGCTCTGACGGATTCATCTTCTTTTGCTTGAGTGCAAGGAAGTCCCTTTCCATATTATGTTGGAGGGTGCATGGAAAATATTTATTGAAAAACATCTTCTAGAAATCCTTCCATTCTAACGCCCCGATCTCCTCCTCAGGCTTCATATTTTTTTTATCAATGTCCACCATTGATCATCTTCAACCTCCATACGATAAGAATGGAGGATAAAATTCTCTTGTTCAGAACAATGAAGGATGAAGAATATCTTTTCAATGGAGTTGATCCATTATTCGGTGATTGAGGGATCAAATGATCCATTAAATGTAGGAGGCCTTTATCTCATGAAGATTTCAATAGAGACTTGTTCTTTCTTCAGGGGGGGTTGAACGTTCCTCTTGACCACTGTTTCTATTCAAATCACGAGTTATCTAGGAGAGAATCTTGAAAAACTTCATGATTCCTACTCCTATCGGATTGGGAATCTCATTATCATAGTCATCACATTGATCTTCAAATTGGTTGTTATCTCGAGTCCTTCTATTATCGGCCATTAACTAGAATAAAAGGAAAGTTAGGGGTAACACATGAAGGGTAATCCAATGACAAAACAGATGACTTATAAATGGCATTTATTTCCTCAACTTATGAATCTATAGGCTTCAATCTATGTTATTGATGATATACTTTCTAACATATATTCTTAGGGGAATTTTTTTAATTCCCTTAATAATGGTTCATACTAATCTTGTGAATTTACCAATGCATATACCGTAGGAGTTTCATAACCAAGAGTTCAGAAAGGCCCAATGTCATGTACCAGGATACCCCAGGTCAAGCCTAAAACTCTATTTCATAGTTTTTACTCCTAGGTACATCTGTGCCAGCACTGCCTCTACCTGCTCATATCCAGACATGGATGCATTTTCTTGATAAACCACTTACTCAATACTCACCAAAATTTAGGGATGTTTTTATTATACATAGTCTTGTATTTATGGATTCACTAGGGTTTTCTAATCCTAATCCCAAAAAAAACTAAACCTGCCTCTAATACCAACTTTAACAACCCTGCTCTTTATTACACACTTAGGCATAATTTATCACATAAAATATTCACTTGATACAACATAGAAGATCGAGAGGTCTAGTGTCTTTGGGGCATAGGAACATTAAATCACAACTTAAAACATGAAACACAACATCATATTGAATACTTCATTTACATGACCACTACATTTCCTCATACTTAGCATTGCATGGGATCACCCAAGGATATACATAAGAAAGGGGTGATCTATAAATCTCAATAAAGGAGTAAACAAGTAATAACATGATGAATTCACTACATTTTAGGCAATAGTAATTTCAATAGACCATAAAATAACATGAACATAAATGCATGATATAGAATGATTATCATAACATGGAAATGTGGCAATAACACTTAACATGGAATTTGCATGAGCCAAGTCTCATTGCATATGGAGCACGAGTAAACCCTCATTGCACATAAAGAATGAGTAAACCCTAGTTTCACTTGAATTAGAATGTGTCAAAACCCATTGCACATGATATATCATGATACTATATTTTACCCAATGCATTGGAGCATTATCAGGGCACTCCCTTTATAAACATTTCATTTCATGCATAAATGTGCCAAATGAATCATATAACATGGATTCAATAAAAAAATAATTTATTCCATGATAAAGGAATTTTAAATTCATACATGAAACTCTATAATCAATAAGTTAATGTGCATAAAGGTTAATAATATTTATAGAGACATGGGCATGTTATTCACTACACAATGACTTTGGCTTGGAAAATCACGGTGCAATTTTGGCATCATAATGACATGACCTAAGAACTAATAAAAATGGTTGATGAGAGATAAAGGAGTGTATAATCATATGTACATGAAATGGATAGTAAGGAGGTCATATAGATACATGTCCCAACATAATTAATGGAACTGTGATTCACAATACAAAACAATTATTTGAATGTAAATGAGGAGAGAGAAATTCCTTACGGAATTTCGACATGGTAATGGGTGTACATGGAAGGAATTAATGAGAGATAAAGGGGTCTCCAATTATTAAAATATAAATATGGCAGTATGGGGGATGTGATTAATCATACCCCAACATTTATAATTGAAAATAAAAGGATATAACAATGTTAAGAAACTTGGGTAAAATGAGAAAGGAAGGAATCCCTTACTTGGAAGTGTAATCCCAAAGGCCTGGGAGAGGCTTGAGAGAGAATTATTGGGAGCTTGGGGAACCTTGGGAGGATTATAGAGAGATGAGGGTAGAGTTTTGACGAAATACAGTGGCTTTGAGTAAATAGGAAGTGGGAGCTTGGTTGGGTTTATATAGGAAAGGAGAAGGAATTCTTTATTATTTAGGTTTGGGACACCTCACTTTAAACTAATCAAAAACACAAACCATCCCATGTATTTTGAAAAAGGGGAGTGGAAGAAAAAAATTTATATGGAAAATGTCCAAACTTATTAAAACAATAGGTTTATTTATGTGGAGGTGAGTCACACTCTTAAGGAAAATAATTTAAAAATATGAAATGTTTTATAAGTCTTGGGGATCCACTAAGGCTTTGTAAAATAAATCAAACAAACCCAAAATCACATTATTTTAACTTTAAAACATATATTGTCCGAACATAATGTTCATATTATTTTATTACATCACTATGGGGTCATTATGAAGTCATAAAACACATTATATATTTAAACAATATTTAATTTTTTCATTAAAATTCGACTGTCTCAGAAAATTATGAAAAATTCACCATTGGATAATTTAGACTCCCTGATTCCAAAAATAATATTCATTTTATCTCAATAATTTTCTAAATATGTTAATTTTCACTTTTAAAATAAAAACCGACATTTATCGAAAATTCATTGGTTTTGACAAAAAAAAACTTTTAAACCTCAGTAAAAATTACAATTTCATTCCTAAAATTATATGATAATTTATATTTAATAAAAATTAATTTAAAAATAATAATAATATTTTATTAAAATATTATTTAATTCAAAAATCAATTAATTCATCAAAATATATTTCTTTGTTGAATATTAACTAAAATACTATTTGTGCTTTAAAAACTATTTACAAAGTAACAATAATATAATGAATGTATAATCATTATACAAAAATAATGTACATAATCATAGTACTAGGGAATTGTTACATAAATCCTTTAAAAACCCGCATAAGACCTTAGGGTAAGGTGTGTGATGGCTACAAACTCTTGGGGTGGCTCAGATAACTTTGCTTGAGTGGTAATCTCTATCAACTTTCACTTCTCTTGTAGGAAGTTCCACTCGAGCTTAATGTATTCAAGCTCAGCTTGGGCTTGGTCAAGAGAGAAGCTCAATGATTCCACATCCTTTCCGAGCTCTAACAAATGGGCCTTGTATAGGGAAAGTCTATGGGATGAGGCCAACTCTTCCTTTTTCTGAGTAAATTGGATTTGTTAAATCATTATATTTATACTAATCATGTGATCACTATTCAATGAATATATTAGAAACGATCACAATTCTTAACAGTATTTTAAAATAGAAAACATAGAACCAAATAATTGCATAAATTTTACATAACCATAAGAATACATTTAAATATACCTAGAGGAATTGTCCATAATGAATTTTTGGGTTGTTACATTCTTTATCAAGAACATCTCAAAATAGAAAATCTATGAACAATTAATTTTTAAAAACATGTTTCAAAAAATATAAAATGTAGATTTAAGGATCATTAGGATGAGGGTTATATAGAAAGACACCCATAACCCACCCTTTAAACCTATAAGTTCCTATCTTATTTCCATTAGGACTTCCCAAATATCATAAACCAAAAACTAGGAGCATTGATAACATTTTTTCATGACCCAACCCTGGCGACCCTTGAACTGGACACTCAGATGGCCCAATGTAAGTCTCGATGGGTAGTTTTGGTCCTGACATAATGATGTATATTTCATGGGAATAAAAAACAAGCCTTGTGAATATTTTCAGCCAATTTAATAAATAAAAATATCCAAACCGAGGATCCAACATAAATTATCCATACCTTGGAAAATCATGCTCTCAAATTGATGAAAAATGGATACAAATAAATTTTATATTGAAGTATAATTATAATTTAAAAGATATTTCAACAACCATAAATGGAATCATAAGAAATTAATATAACATAATAAAAAATTTATGAGTTATCCATATACATATACAAAATTATGAGATGAGAATCCAATTAGGAGATACATGAATAAGTTACAAAAACAAAAACAAAAATTGAAAAAAATCCACTAACCATATCTTGTGACATGAGGTACTATTCCAGACATAGTAATGAAAAACATTATACACTCTACTGACAAGAATAACCATATCTATTAAACATACCTTTTCCACCCCCTATATTTATAAAAAATATATACATCCACCTATTGGGTGTATGTATGTTGTGAGAAAATCTATCCTAGTATGATACTAATAGATGCATAGTAAGCAGTGTCTATTAAAAAAATGAGTTTTTTGTTTTGGAAATAAACTACATAAAAAATAATCTTTTAAAATTTAAAATATATGCAAAAGTTAATATTTTAAAAATATAAGTAGAAACCATTTCAGTACAAAAATAAGAAATGTACAATGGGGAATCTGTAAGGTAAATAAGATCTAGAAAACATGGTACCCCCACACACTCAATGATCAAATGAATCATCAATTACTATGAACCACTACTAGGATGAGTAATCTCAAAGCCTACTGAGATGGGGTCACCCTGACAAGTGACTCATTATTTATCTCATTAAGATGTTTATCTAGTGTTTTATCATTGATCTATTTGTAGTTAGGGTGTTTCATGCCTATTTTGGGTTTTAATAGTCCCCAAACTGAACATTTAAGATCTCATTTTCCATTTACCCTTTAAAGAGTTCCATTTCATTAATTTAAATATAACAAATAGGTAATTTTATCAAACACAACTCTAAAATCCAATAGAACTATGCTTTCCAAGACATTTTATATATCAATAATCAGGGGAAACTATTTACAATAAATTTTAATATAGAAACCCTTCTTTTCTTACATTACATTTAATTTATTTTAAATATATACTACATAAAAAAATTACACCATGAGGATCTAAAGGCTCAGTGTCTTGGGAAAACTAGGACCATACATAACTTTTACAATGTTAACAATAAACATTAATTTAATTTATTCTTCTCTAGATTCTTATTATCCCTTGATTTATATTTATTACTTGTAATCACCTCAGGATATATAGAAAAAGGTGTGAGCTAAAGTCCTAGTAAGTGGTTAAGGACATGAGACAATACAACATAAGGTGAACATAATCATTATCAACATAACATAGGCATAAGATCATAAACATGATAGGAATAATTAATAAAAGTCTTGAAATGTGGAAATGCATAAAAATGAAACCTTATATATTAGTGGTTAAATACCACACATAGTTTTCAACAAAACTAACATCATGTTCACTCATATTTCACTTTGAATCATGTGATTTATCACATTACCCAATGCTTTGGAGCGCTGTATAATTCTGGGTGCACCCGTCACATCATAACATTGACATTATCATGCAAGACACATAGAATGTATATCAATATTGGGAATAAATAAACCATGGAAGGGAATGGGATTAATTTCATAAATCATACATTTATAAACATTGGGTTCCCAAATTAAAGAGGGAATAATATACTAGATACAAGAACCATCATCCTTTAGTGATAAGTAAAGGGTGTGTTTTTTAAAGAAGAGTTCATATGAAAAATAATTTGTTTGACATAAAATCTAGTAGAAAACATGTATGTTATAGAAAAGGTAATATAATTATGGATAAATTATTTTTAAGGTATAACCATACTGAAAATGGGGTGAAATAGGGAAAACTTGAAGAAAGAAAGTTGTGTTCAAGAATTCCTCTTACCTTGTGTCCAAACTCATTCTTCACTTTAATGTATTGTATAATCACATTAGATTAACTAATTAACACTCTATGAATTTTTTATTCATGTAATTGATTCATTATGGTTTTACTAAATTCTTTTATGGGCCTTTGGATGAGTTATAGAGTTTAAATTCATTGTTCAGGAGTGTTCTTTTGCTTTGTTTCCATGAAAGGTTTACTTGTACACATGAATGAAAGTTCATGTAGAACATGGATAAACATAATGAATTTATATTACATGATATTAATGATATTAAAAGAGTTTAAATGATATTATAATTATTTTTTTTATATACCATGAGTATGAATCATTAGTTAAAATTTAATGATGATCGTTTTAGGTTAATTTGGGTGGTTTTTGGATCACAATGAAAATGTTTTGTTTTAACATTTAGTATTATGTATAAAAGTTGTTTAGAAAAAATAAAAGAGGTTAATAAATACATATTAAAATATTTTTTCAAACCATTTAATGGTTTTATTGACATCCTTGAAGGTGTGGATAGAAAATGGAAGTGCATCACCCACGATGTAGGTTGATTAACACATCACGGGCGACGATTTCATTTTTATAAACAAAGAGGGAGGGAGGAGTATAATGAATAATATTACATTAACAATATATAATACCATTATATCAATAATTATGGATTTTTCCTGACATTATGATAAGATAATTTGTGGATAATAGAATAAAACAAATGACATTTTGAAATGAATTTGAAAGAAAAGAGAGAGAAAAATTAACTCCTGAATTATCCTCTTGAGATCCTCCTCAAGGCACATAGGATTGGTATTTGGATGAGAATTAATGATCCTATATGTGGGGTAGAGGATAAGGAATTATTTTGGGCATTTTGGTAAGGATTTAAGATTTAGATGTGTGAGGAAATGAGGTTGTGAGGGGTGGTATTTATAGTTGAGGGGTGATGTGTTTTCTCAATATTTAATTTATTTGTTTAAAAAATTCTATCAAGAAAAGAAATAGTGATGATTCCATGACCAAATAAAGTAAATATGGAAATTTAGTTTGATATTTGGGTCCTAAAATCACTCATGATATCAAGAATAGTGGAGTTAACATATAATGTATCAATACTGTAAATTACCATATTTTATTATTCACTAAAAATTCAAGTATTTTAGAAAAATATCAAAAATTCACCCTAACCATTTTTTGATGCGTATAATTCAAAAATGAACTCCATTTTATGAAAATAATTTTCTAAATTTGAGTAATTTAATCTTTAATTAAAATAATTAATTACTTGAAAAATACAAATTTTTAAATTAAAACCTCTTTTCTAACACTTTAAAAAATTAATTATAATTTTATAAAATTATCACATAATCATAAGACATAAAAATACTAGTTTATGAATAAATTTTATGAAAATAAATTTTCTTTTAAATTATTAAATTAATCATTAATTATTTATGACTTACAAAAATACCAACACTATAATTTAATTATATCATATTGTTACTTATTGGATGGATACATTTTATTAATAATATCATTGGTATGGTTCATATTCACTTGGATGATTTACTATTCCTACAGTTCATATTAATATTCATAAGGGTAACACTACTATTAATAAGGGTATGTTAATATTCACCAAAAATTATGTTTTTCCTATCAGACACCAAACATCTTTTTGATCAAAACCATGTATGTATAATTTTCGAAATTAAAATAACAGAATTGGAAAAATTATGTTTAATGGTAACATAGAATTTAGTAGTTCATTTAAGCATGATGTGTAATTATGGTTTGTAATGTGATTTTATGTGATTTTTCTATATGATGTTACTATAAGAAGGGATAAATTGCATTGATAAATTTTTGGACCATTACATTCTTCCTCCCTTTTGAAATTTCACCCTCAAAATTTCATTTTACATAAAAAGGTGAGGGTACTTCTCCTTCACCGCATCATCTGGTTCCCAAGTTTCTTTTTAATACTTATGGTTCCACCACAACACTTTGACAAGGTGTGTTATATTTTTTCATATAACCATAACTCTTCGGTCCAGAATCTTTACTGGCTATTCCTCATAAGAGATATCTTCTTCCATTTGTACCTCCTATGAGTTTAGTACATGTGAGGGATTTGGTATGTACTTCATTAGGAGTGATACATGAAACACATCGTTAAATTGAGCCATATTCGGTTGAAGTAAAAGTCGACAGCCCATGAATCCTATATGGTCAAGGATCTCAAAGAGGCCAATGTACCTTGGTATTAGCATCCATTTTCCAAACCTCATGACTCACTTCCATGGTGATATTCAAAGTAAGACATTATCTCCAACATCGAATAACAAGTCCCTTAAATGGTTGTCAACACAAATATTTTTTCAACTATGAACAAATTCTATATGTTGGTGGATGATTTGAACCTTCTCCATCATCTCTTGTACAAGATCAGGTCCAAGTGTATTTCTTTCTCCAACTTCATCCCAATAGGTTGGAGTTCTACATTGCTTTCCATAGATAGATTCATCTGGATCCATATGAATACTCGAGTGGAAGATATTTTTGTATGTGAATGCAACCAATGTGATATCATGATACCATCCATCCTTGAGTTCTAAAAAATAGGATCTTAATATATATTCAAGAGTCTAAATAGTTCTTTTTGATTGGCTATCAGTTTGGGGGTGATAGGCCGTGATGAAATTCAATTTAGTACTCAAGGAATGTTGAAGACTCCTCTAGAATTTAGATGTGAACCTTGGGTCATGATTAGAGACAATGGAGAGTGGAACCCCATGCAGTCTCACCATTTAATTCACATATATATCTTCAATTTGTTCAAGTGGGAGATGTTTTTGAATAATGATAAATTGGGAAGTCTTGGTGAGTCGGTCCACTAAAAACCATATCACATTATTTCCTTTGGATGTCTTTGGGATACCCCTGAAAAAGTCCATGGTGAAATTATCATATTTACATATAGGTATATGAAATAATTTCATCATCCCAATATTACACTATATCTCAGCTTTGACTTGCTGAAATATCAATAACCTTGAGATATACTTTGCAATATCCGTATTCATGTTTTCCCACTATATGTTTTCTTGGAGATCACGGTACATATTGGTACTCCTATGGTGGATAGAGAAAGTTGAGATATGTGAATTTTCCAATAGATCTTTCTTTATCCTAAGTCATGAAAGAACACAAAGCCTTGTACCAAACCTAATTACACCATCATCATCGATATGAATCTCTTGTAGCTTCCCTTCCTTTTCTGAATTCACCTCCTTTTTCATCTCTGGATCATACCTTTAGGTCTTCTTAATATTCTCCTAGATTTATGGATGGGAAATCATTTGGCCAAGGTATGATCTATTCCCTACCATTATGATTTAGAAATCCATCATTTTCCAATCCATGAATATAGTTTCTTTCTCAATCTGCAACATGGATAGAGTAGAAGGTTCTTTTCTACTAAATGCATTGGCTACCTTATTCGCCTTGTGAGGATGATAATGAATAAAGAAATTTTAGTCTTTTATTAGATATAAACATATCCTTTTATGCATGTTGAGCTCATTTTGTGTGAAAATATACTTCAGGATCATGTGATCAGTATATATGTCACACTTCTCACCATAAAGGTAGGGACGTAGTATTTTCAAAGAAAAAATCATAGCTTCTAGCTCTAGATCATGAATTAAGTAGTTATGCTCATGAATCTTCAACTTCCGTGATGCATAGGATATCAAATTATCATTTTGCATGAGTACACAACCTAATCCTTTCTTTTAAGAATCACTTTATATCAACATACTTTCTCCACTTTTTGGTAATGTGAGTACAAGTTTAGTGATCCGCCATCTATTTATCTCATTGAACCTTTCCTCACATTCTTCAGTCTAGACATACTTTACCCCTTTCCTTGATAACTTAGTTAGAAAGCTTGAAATCAGGAGAAATTTCTCCCAAAACATCGGTAGTATGTAGCTAATACATGAAAAATATGATTTTTTATGACACTAGAGGGTCTGATCCATTCCTCGGTCACCTTTGTTTTTGAATGGGTCTATAGAAATTACCTCACTTGTGATCACATGTCCAGAGAAATTGACTTAATTATTCCAAAATTCACACTTTATGAACATGTAATATAACTTCTCCTTTTTCAATGTCGCCAACACAAGCCTTATATATTCTTCATGTTCCTAAATTCTCTTAGAGCAGATGAGAATATCATCGATAAACACTACCAAATTTTTTTCGAGGTAATGTATAAAGAATATATTCATCAAATCAATGAAGATTATCAGAGAATTAGTAAGTCCTAAATGAATCACCAGAAACTCATAGTTCCCATACCTTGTATGGAAGGTAGTCCTCTGAATATCTTTCTTATTCACCATTAGTTAATGATATCCAGAATGAAGATCCACCATTGAGATGTACTGAGCTCCTCATAGATGATTGAAAAAAGTCGTTAATCATTGGGAGAGGATACTTGTTCTTTATGGTTATCATGTTGAGTTCTGGATAATCGATACACAATCGCAAAGATCCACCCTTCTTCTTGATAAGGAGCATTGGTGCACCCCATGGTGATGTACTAGGGAATAAAAACCCTTTTTCCAAATGATCTTGCTTTTGATTCTTTAACTCCTCCTGTTCAATTGGAGTAATCTTATAGGGACAATTTGATATAGGAGCAGCTCTGGGTATTAGTTCTACTGAGAACTCTACCTCATGATTCAGGGGAATTCTGGGTAACTCTTCATGAAATACATCACTATATTCTCTCATTATGGGATTTTCCCCTTGGTGGATAACTTCATTTTAATCAACTATTTGAATGAGGTATGCCTCTTTATAAGGAATCCACACCCACACCATTGAAGGATTTTTCAAAGGATATTCCTGATCTTCCTTTCATATGTATAGAATCATGGGATGGTTCTGAATATGAAAAGATATTTCCTTTTCCTGATACTTAATATGTTGTCTATATAATGAGATCCAATCTATTCCCATTATAGAGTTAAATTACACCAACAGAATTATCACAAGATTCGTTGGATGAATATTTCCACATACACAAATAGTAGAATATTACAACACTTAGGTTTTAATGATTTCACCAATTGGTGTTTTTACAAATATATCTACTTCAAGGTTTTGGGGATTCAATTCAATAGTTCTATCAAACATTTGAGATATAAAAAAATGCATAAAACTAGAATCAAATAATAATTTTTCCATTCTTGAGTGAATAAGAGGTGTACCTTGTATGAGTTGATTTTCATTATCCTCTTCAGCAGTAGTGATGGAATAAGCCTTCCATTTCTCCTTTGGCTTTAGTGGATACTGATGATGATTACCCTCAAGGACTCAAGGTTTAGTGCAATGGCTTGTATAGTTCCCTTCCTCCCTAGAGTTTTAGCATTGGACCATGGTTGGCGATCTCCTTTCCTCCACCACATTCTCCTGCCTCCTCATGTATTTTTGACACTCTTGATCTTGGTGTCCTTCTCTCCCACACTTGAAGAATTTCCCCATCCCTTTGATTCATTTACCATGATTCTTATTCCCATATTTTTGACATGTGGATGGTTGAGTTTTATTTCCACCATTCTCATTATATCCTTCAGCATGAAACTCCATCTTTCGTTTCTTATCACCATAGCCATTGGACCATTCTATAAACTTAATATCCACTTTGAGAGCACATCTAATGATTTATTCATAACTAACAAAGTATCTAATTGTAATATCCTTTTGAATTTTTGGTTTTAATCAACTAAATAATCTATCAATTTTTCTATCATTGTTGATAACAAATACCAAAGCGTACCTTAAAAGTTGTGTGAAATTCTTTTTGTAGGCCATGACCGATTCTTCTTCCTTTTTCGTTAGCTTTATTAATTCTCTATCTATCTTCGTATGGAGAGTTGGTGGAAAAATACTTGTTTAGAAACATTATCTTAAATTCTTCCCATTCTGTATCTTCAATTTTGTCTCTTGTCTTGGTGTTCATAATCAAAGCCCACCATTAGTCAGTCTCTCCATCGGGATGATAAGTGGACAGAGTAACCTTTTCCATCTCAGAATAGGGAAACACATAAAAGATATTCTCTATTTAGATGACCCACTATTCCACAAAAAGTGGATCAGAAGATCAACTAAATGTTTTTGGTTGTTGTCTCATAAAACACTTGACAAACAGCTACTTCCTCTTTGGTGAAGGAGGTCTTTCCACATTATCAAAGTTATTATTCATAACCTAAGACAACTGGGTAAGAATCACCATGAAGTTTTGAACTCCACCTCCCAAAGCATTGGGGATGTCATCTGGGAAATTGCTTCATTGTCCCTCGCAAAAATTATTGGCCTGGCTTCTCCTTGTTCCCACCATTTCCTAAAATAGAAAAGTTTAGATGAATATATAAGTAAAAAAGTCATGAATAAATAATTTATTCCTTTGTTTAATTAACACTAAAATCATATCTTATGGTATCCCAAGGTTTATAAAATCTTCTTGTGTGCTTACATATAGTTAGTCTCATTCTAGGTTTTTAATTAAGGTTCTCTAATCCTAATTCCCAAATTAACTAAACCGTTCCTCTGATACCAACTATAGAGACCCTGATTTTCTTACATTAATTTTATATCACTTTATTGATAGAAAAAAATTAAAACATTTCACCATGAGGATCCAAAGGTTTATTTTAATGGGAAAACCTAGACCATACATAAATTTTACAATATAAAACATGAACATTTATTTAATTTCATCTTCTCTAGATTCTTATTGGCCATTGAGTTCTCCTTAGTACATATAATCACCTGAGGATATACATTAAAAATTAATGAGATAAAATCCTCATAAGAGGATAATAACTTGATACAATAAATCATGGGGTGAGCATAATTATTATCATCGTAACATAGGTGTAGGATCATAAACATGATAGTAAGAATTAATAAATGTCTTGAAAAGTGGAAATGCATAAAAATAAAACCTTATGTCTTCATGTTTAACTACCAAACATACCTTTGAACAAAGATAGAATAATGTTCATGAATATTTTATTTTGACTCATGAGATTAATCACATTACCCAATGCAATGAAGCACTATATAATTCGGGGTGCCCCCGCCACATTATAACATCAACATTGCGCTATATAATTCTGGGCGCACCAATCTCATCATATCGTTAACATTATCATGCATGCCACATAGAATGTATATAAATATTGGATACAAATAAACCATAGAAAATAATGAGTTTCATTTCATAAATCATACATTCATAAACTTTGGGTTCCCAAATGAAAGAGGGAATAACATACTTGATATAAGAACCATCAACCTTGAGTGTGAAGTAAGAGGTGCATTTTTTAAAGAAGAGTTCTTTCAGAAAAAATTGGGTTGGACATAAACTCAAGAGGGAAAACTTTGTATCCTATTAAAGGTAAGATAATGATGAATAAATTATTTTTAAGTAATAAACATACAGAAAATGGGGTGGAAGAGGAAAAACCCTAAGAAAGAATGTTGGGATTGAGAATTCCCCTTACCATCTGTCCGAACACTTTATTCACTTTAATGTCCTGTATAATCACATTAGATTCCTTAATTAACAATAAAAAACATTTTATACATTTAATTTATTAATTATGGTTTTATTAAGTTCTTTTATGGGATTTTAGATGAATTATAGAGTTTAAATTCATTGTTCGAGAGTGTTATTTCTTTTAGTTTTCATGAACGGTTCACTTGTAAACAAGAATGGAAGTTCATGTAGAACATGGATAAAAATAAAGAATTGATATTTCATGATATTAATGATAATACATGATTTTAAATGATATTATAATTAGTTTTTTTTATACTGTGTGGATGAATCATTACTTAAAATTTAATGATGATCATTTTAGGTTAATTTGGGCGGTTTTTGGATCACAACGAACATGTTTTGTTTTATCATTTAGTATTATGTATAATAGCTATTTCCAGAATATATAAGGGGTTAGAAAATAAATATTAAAATATTTTTTCAACCATTTAATGTTTTCATTGACAGCATTGAAGGAGTTGTAGGAAAATTGAATTACATCACCTATGATGTAGGTATATTAACACATCACAAACGATGATTTCATTTTTATAAACAAAGAGAGAGCGTGGGTGGTGTATAATGAATAATATTCCATTAACATGATTGAGTACCAATATTTCAATCATACTGGATTTATCATGACATTTGGATAATATAATTTGAGGATACAAAAAAAAAGAAATTTTGAAAGAAATTTGAAAGAAAAAGGAGAGAAAAATTACCTCTTGAATTCCCCTATTGAGATTCTCCTCAAGGCACCGAGGAATGGTATTTGGATGAAACCAATATATTATGGACGTGGGGGATGGGGTAAGGAATAGGTTTGGGAGAATTTGGGAAGTCTTGAAGTTTTAGAGGTGTGAGGTAATGAGGTTGTGAGGGGTGGTATATATAGTGGACGGGAGAAGTGTTTTCTCAATATTTAATTCATTAGTTTATTAATTTACTTCAAGACAATAAATTGTGATGATTAAATTTATAAATATAGTAAACAGGTCTTGTTATTTAGATATTTGGGTGCTTACATCATTCATTATATCAGGAATAGTGGATTTAACTTATAATGTATTAAGGCTGTAAATTACTGTATTTTACTATTCACTAAAAATACAATTATTTTAGAAAAATCTAAAAAATTTACTATAACCTCTTTTTGATATGAATAATTAAAAAATGAACTCCATTTTATGAAAATAATTTTCAAAATTTTATTAATTTAATTTTTAAATAAAATAATAATTTACATGAAAAATACAAAATTTAAAATTAAAACTGATTTTTTAACACATTGAAAATTTAATTAAGGCCTAATAAGATTATCATATAATCATAAGAAATAAAAATACTAGTTTATGAATAATTTTTTTGAAAATAAATTTTCTTTTAAATTATTATATTAATCATTAAATATTCACGACTTACAAAAATACCAGCACTATAGTATAATTATATCATATTGTTACATATTAGATGGATAAAATTTATTTATACTATCATTGGTAAGGTTCCCATTCACATGGATGTTTTTCTATTCATAAAGGGCATAATACTATTTATAAGGTTAACATTAATATTCCTAAGTGTATGCTACTATTCACTAAAAATTAAGTTTGTCCTATCAAACTCCAAACATCTTACTAATCAAAACTATGTATGTCATATTTTTAAAATTTAAATCACAAAAGTTGAAAAATTATGTTTAAATGTCACATAGAATTTAGTAGTTCATTTAACCATGATATGACATTGTGTTTCCTATTGTGATTTTACATGATTTTATTATATGATATAACTCTAAGAAGGGAGAAATTTCATTGATAAAATTATCATTCATTACATGTAATACATATTTTTGGATTTTAAGATAATAAAACTAGATTTAAAACAACTGGAAACAATATTTTAAAATAAGTAAGAAATTAAAGTTCATGAAATAAAAAACATATGAGAAAATATCCTTCTCTTAGAAAAATATCTTATCAATAGTGTAAATTCACTTTGAGAGTAAAGATAGATTCTAAAGAACAAATAACCATCCATTAAACTAGAAAAAACTATCATTATGCCCATACGACATGAAACCCAAATAACAATGACCTTAAGGTTGAGATAAAACCAAAATAAAAGAGTTGGAAGAACCAAGGAAGGAAGAATGAATCACTTACTAAGATTTCTATCTAAGTTTCCCAGTCAAAAGAACACTAGAAAATAAATTAAATGGAGAAAGAGTGTAGGTAGTCACATGTAATAGGGTTATGGATTTTCAAGATAGATAAATTAAGTGTTAATATGTTTTATATTAACTAGGGGTAAAGAGAAAATTTCAAATTTATAAATTTCTTGATAGAATGAACTATTTAGATATACAATTTTTCAAACCATGTGCTAAGAACACAAGTGGAACTAGACATACCTAGTGAGATACATAGTTTCATTGCACTATTAGAAAAAATATGCACTAATCATGAAAATCACCACTATTGTAACGTCTCGGATCTGGGTTCTGCCCAAAGGTGCCACATACCTGGTGGGTAACATGGTCTCAAGCACATTTCCCCAAATGACAGAGGCTACTGACTAGAATTGAGGGCATTTAGTGTGGTAGTGGGGAAACTATGACATCATTGGAAGAGTAACATAGCAGAAATAAACAGATAATAGTAGTAGAAGCAGTAATACCATACAAAAATGTAAATAGTAGAAAACTAATAGTAAAGACAAATGCATCCAATATATATAAATAAATGATTCATGTCGCATGTTTTTAGTAAATCTTCCAAACAAGTCACAATGTTGTAATAAAAAGCATAACCGAAAGTCATGAAAAGTAAATAAACTCTAACTGCATCACAAGCCCCACCTTGGTCCCATGCTCCCCATCTCTACCAAAAATCAAGTACCTGACGTAGAAGGGAACTTACCCTTATCTTTACCTACAATCATATAATCTATTTGGTTCCAAAAGTATGACCCAATCTGGGTGTGAGATGAATTCCAGTAGGCAACCACCAAAAGATCTATGCCTAACTATCTGTGAATATATATAATAGGTAATATGAAGAAATAAAGCAATAAACTAGGAAGTACTCAAGCGTAAACAATCCTAGAGTTTCAATTACTTACATTAAAATTTATAAATTATTCAAAACATTTAATAATTTAACCTCAAGATCTAGCCTAGGATCTATATCCCCATATACAATAACACCAAACAAACGTCTAAAAAGACCATCGAACAATCAAATAAGACAGTGTCCAAGCATGTACTTTGGCTTGGAAGACTCATCACAATCATTCAAACATTCAAAAGAAACCCTTTGGGAAAGTTCTAACAATCTAATCCACTCTAGTTTCACATACCACTCATTCAATAATAATAAATACCCTCTAGAAAATCTCACATAGTTTAACCCCTTTGGTCACACATAGTACTAATTGTATACAAATGACCACCCGGGTAGCTTTCACGGTCAATACCCATTGGTCTGCATTATTATAAACCCCATGCAGCTCTTATAGTCAACTCCATGTGGTCCAACATTTATTTAATAACAACCCACTGGGTAGATCTAGCAGTCTAACCCCTCTGGTCAATGACCCATACATATCTCACATTCAATACCTCTAGTCAATCATAATAACAATTCATAATTAAAAGACCTTACTTCGGGGAGCTCTCACAGTTAATTCCCATTGGTTATACTTTCATAATGTGAAACAAATGCATCTTATATAAAAAACAACTACATCCCAACAACACTAGGCAAGGAAACAAGTAGCATAACATGCTTTCTAGACCCAATGACCATAACCAAATCAAACATGGGAAACACCTCTATAATCAAGGTAATAAACCTTGTTCATAATCAAAAACCCTTTATTTAACAAAAAAACCATAGTATCCAATAAACATGGCTAAATTATAAAATATTTAATACCTTAAACAAGGGTATTCATCACATTGATCATATATAATCTAAAGAAAACCAAATAAAGGCACAAACAACCTACCTTAATGTTGTACATTGATCACTTTTGAATGTCAGCCCTTGAATCAGCCTAGAACGACATAGATCTCTAAAAAGGTAAAAATAATTAAACCTTGAATAACTTATGAGAGAGGATAAATTAGTAATAAATGTCCTAAGGGAAGAGATTACTCACCGGTGGGAAACCAACGCACCTAGTGGTGTCTCAATCAGAGCTCTGACGGATAAACAGTAAGGTTTTGAAGTTCTCGGCCGTCTCATCGCTCTCCTATATGAAACATAGGGAGAAGAGATGTGTTCTGGAGAAGAGACATGACCTCAGTATGTATAATCAAATAAAAATGAAAGCACACTTTGTGTTCATTTAATGTAAACGCCGTGTACTATCCTCAATCGGATCTCACTTTAGGTGGTCTCCAGGTCACCTCAAACAACCATGTACTCGACCGTTACAAAACCAATACACAACTACCCACTGCAACTGGGTACAAGATGGGTACTTAAGAAATTTCCCTATTATTCCTTTTTCCTAAAAAACAACCTGAAATAAAGATCCATACTAGAAAATAAGATCTTGGTTCTTACAAACTTCCCCCCTTAAATCAATTCATCCCTGAATTTCCATTCCAAGGGTTGTGAATATGAAACTCCAAACACCTCTAGACATCGTGATCGTACATCAGACACCTTCTCCTATGTCTCATCCTATACTCGCCCATGCTGCCATAGCACCCACTCCAGAAGAATAAACCGGCCACAGAGAACCTTCGTGTTGCGATCAACAATCCAAATAGGGTTCTCTTCAAAGGATGGATCCACATCCATCTCAACCTCCATGGGTTGAAAAACATGAGATGGGTCTGAAAAAGTAACATTGTAGCTGAGAAATGTGGATGACGTCGTGCATAGCCTGGTACCTCTGAGGTAACTACAATAGATAGCCAACTAGCTCGACTCGATCCAAAACCTCAAACGGACTGATGTATCTCAGTGAAAGCTTCCCATGTTTTCTAATCCTCCTGTGTCATAACCTCGGTGTGACACATAAGAAAATCTGATCTCCGACCTCAAACTTCAGAGGTCTTCTCTATCGATCAGTAAAAGATTTATGGCAAGACTACGCAGTAGCCATCCTCTTCTGAATCAACTCCACCTACTCAGTAGTCACCTGGAGAAGACGAGGTCCCTTAATATCTACCTCTCCTTCTTCCATCCAACATAAGGGTGATTGGCATGGCCTATCATAAAAAGCCTCCTAAGGTCACATCAGAATCATTGATTGAAAACTATTATTGTAGAAAAACTCCACGAGGTATATATCTCTCTCCCAAGAACTCCTGAAATCCAAGATGCATGATCATAGAATGTCCTCAAAAAACTGAACTGTACACTCAGATTGGACATCTATCTAGGGATGTTAAGCTATACTTAGAAGTACCTATGTACCCAAATCCCTCTATAGTACCTATCATACATGAGAAGTAAATCAGGAATCCATGTTTGAAATAATAGAGTGTGGAACCCCATGCAAACGTACAATCTCCTTGATGTACAACCTTCCATGATCCTTAACACTAAAGGTTTCTTTAATCAGCAATAAATGTGAAACCTTCATGAGTTTGTCATCCAAAACCAAAACCGCATCATTCCCTCAAGGATACCTTAGTAAAACCTTCAATAAATCCATCGCGACATCATTCCACTTCCACTCATGAATGGGTAACTACTTCCAAAGCTATATTGGTCACTGATGCCCTGCCTTCACCTTCTGATAGGTGGTAAATCTCATAACAAAACCAAAAACATCCTTTTTCATAACTTCCCAACAATATTAATGGTGTAGATATCGATATATCTTGGTAACACCAGGATAAACCTCCCAAACTAAGGATTGAAAATCCCACATCAACTCCTCATGTATGTATGCTGACACCCATACGTGTCAATGAAAGAGAAGGACCTATTCCACACCTATGGTCCACCCAGGAGTAGGGTCCTCTCCAAACACACTCTCCCGTAAGACTAGGCCCTCATAATCAGATAGCTACCTCATTATCACTCGATTAAGTAGAGTAGAGGTAACAACTATAGAAGATATAAACCTTTGAACCTGTTTGTTCTAAACCTTCAAATGCATCTCAGAGAACCGATCCATAAGCTACCACTCACTGCTGGCCACAAAAACTACCTGTATCTGATTCCTCCTTCTCAATACATTAGCCACTGCATTGCCTTTCCAAGAAGTGTAGGAAAGATCAAAGTCAGAATACTGAAGGTACTCAACCAACCTTCGTTGTCTCAAATTCAAATCACACTGAAAAAAGATATACTTTTGACTTTTGTGATCAGTGAACACCACAAAATGCTCTCCCAAAAGTTAATGTATCCAACAGTGTAAAGCATTCACAACTGCAGCTAACTAGAGATCGTGTGTCAAGTAATTCATCTCATTTGGCCTCAACTACCAAGACGTGTACGCAATGACTCATTACCCCGGCATAAGCACGACTTCTAGGAAGATACCCGATTCATCATAGTAAGCAGTGTAAATATTTCTTGGATCTAGAAAAATTTGTATTGGTGCTGAAGTCTGTCTCCCATTTATCTTCTGAAAGGATAAATCGTAGGAATCTATCCACAGGTACTTCTCACCCTTATTATTCAGGCCCGTCTATGGCACTGCTAAGCATGAAAAGTTCTTTATAAATCATCTGTAGTAACCATCCAGGCCTATAAAACTCCATACCTCAAGGATGTCCTTCAGATTCTTATAGGAAACTATTGCTCTCACTTTATCTGGGTTTACTGACACTCTTGTCTCTGAGATGACAAGACCCAATAAGTTAATCTGGTCCATCCAAAAGTATCATTTTGGGATCTTAGTATATAACTAATGTTTTTCAGTGTACTCAAAATGATCTGAAGATGGGAGGAATGGTTGTGTCGATTGTGAGAGTACACCAAGATAATATACACAAATACTAAAAGAAAAAAAATCCAATTAAGGATTGAACACTTGATTGATCAGTGCCATGAAAACTATTAGCGTGTTCGTGATACCGAACAACATAACCACGTACTCGTATAGACCATACCTACTCTAAAAGTATGTAAGAGGTATATCTGATGGTCTAACATGCAAGTGATGATAACCAGATCTCAAGTCAATCTTTGAGAACACCTAGTCTCCTCGAAGCTGATAAAAGAGACCATCAAACCATGAAAAGGTATATCGGTTCTTAACCATCAATTGGTTTAGGTTCAAATAATCTATACAAAGTCTGAGGGTACCATCTGCCTTCTTCAAAAAAAGGAAAGGCGAACCCCAAGGACAAGTACTAGGTCAGATGAAACCCTTTGCTTGCAACTCCTTTAACCGCTTCTTGAGCTCCTGTAACTTTGGTGTAGCCATCGTGTATGGAGGAATGGACACCGATGCCACTCCTGGCACAAGATCAAAAGAGAAATATAACTCTCACTCTAGAGGTAAACCTAAAATTTCCTCTGGAATGAAATCTCTGAAATGATCCACCACTGAATGAAATTCAGTCTGTGAAGTCACCTAGTCATCCAGACATAAACTTGCAATCTAGGAAGTAATTCCTTCCAACCCAAGATGATTAGGTCTAGCTCTGCTCGCTTGGACATACCATTCACCCTTTTTATGAAAATTACCACCCTCTAGTGATGTTAAACTTAGCCTATGGTGATATTAGTCAACAAAGGCCTAGAAAGCAACTAACCAGTCCATTCTAAGAATGAAATCAAAGTCATTCATCTCTAAGACAGAGAGGTACCATAAGAAGTGACACCCACCAACCTCAGGAGGGAAGTCATTACACTGACATACACCAGCTTTCCTAATCCCTAATAGAGTGTCTAACATCATAACATTCTCAGAAGTAATGATACAGAGCCCAAGGATCTCCATAAAAATAACATATATGAAACTACGGGAATCCCATTTATTAAAAAGAGCAGATACTAAAACTGAGGAAAATAGACTCCTACCTCTAAGCTTAGATGGTCCAAGAGCCTTCTCTTGATGGGTTTGATCCATTAAAGAAGTCTAACCTATACTACATCCCTATGACCCTGAATTACTACCCTGAGCTGATCCATGCTACTATCGCTAGATGCCTTCTGACTGGATACCACAGACCCAACCTTTTCCTCAGCCTGAATGGCCTGCCGATCTCCAGTTCCCTGACTGAGGAGAAATTGGTGGTCCTTCTCAGGAACATAGAGTTAGAGAAGAACCCCTATCACTATCTTTCGGTCAGAAAAACTGGATAAAAGCTGAAGATGGCCCATCTTGCATCAATATCGATACTCTATTGGGTACTTCGGGCAATGTGGTCTTATATTACCACTCTTCCCACACTGTTAGCATACCACCTAACTACCTGAAGAAACATCCCTGTTACTGGAATCACCACATGAAGACTCCCTTTGGCATTTCTTGATATCTGAGCAAGGATTATCGACCCTGGATGCTAAACCTCCCTATCTCACAACTCCCAACTCCCTCATATTGTGCTTGGTAATCAGAACCTCATTCACTATAGCAGTCACCAAAGTTATCCCGAATACATTCACATGTGATCATATTTCTTACCTGAGACCATCCTCAAATAACCTAGCCATAGATAACTCATCCCCTCACATCACAGGTGAGAAACACAGAAGCTCTGTAAAATGGTAAGAGTACTCCATCATTGAAAGAGAACCCTGATCCAGATTCATGAACTATCGGTCTTGATTGGACCTCAATGTCTCAGGATAGAAGTAATCATAGAATACATTCTAAAAATCTTCTAAAACCATTTCCCGATGACGTCCCGTCTATGAGATAAAATCCCACCATCTTATGGTGGAATCACATATTATTTATGTAGCTATATTCACCCTCCTCTTTAGAGGTGTCTCAAGATTCTCAAAGATAGCAAGCATGGCCTCCAACCATGACTCTGTAGCTTTTTGTCCTCCATCCCCAGAAAAGGTGGGGGAATGCTGCTACTGGAACACCTGTGTCAGCTCCACCATAGAAGGGGAAAGGTGCAGTGCTCTCTGTATGGTCTGAAATATCCTCAAAAATACTTCACAGAACTGTGCCTCAGCACCTTCTTCCGGTATAACAGTTGGTTCGAACATGGACATGATTGGAGGATCTACTAGTAGTCCTTGATCTATCATTTCCAATGTCTGGTCATCGCCTTGTACCCTGCGTACAACTGGAGGACGTCTTGATGTCACAACTCTACAATTTCAAGTGAACACCTCAGTTCTTGATTATCAAGGACTAAAACATAGAAGTTCAAGAAAGGAATAGGAGAATAATACATTCAAGTTTTTTAAAATAGGGTTACACAACATGTATATCCCCCACATGGTGTGTTCCCTTAGGTTTTAACATGGGTGTGTACCTCTTCCAAACCTCATCTTGAGACACCCATTCACACGACGTGTTTATCCTCAGACACGGTGTGTACTTAAATCTTCCCTCCTTTCCAAGTTCTTCTACAAGTATCAAACTACATGGTTTTCTCTAGGGTAACACTACTTGGTGTGTTCACTATTCATACTACGTGTACCACTTAAGTTTTAACCACCCCTATCATTAGTCACACGGTCTGAGACATAATTGACTCTACAAGACGTGTAATAAAGGGACATGACTTGTACAACCTATGTTTCATCCACCTATTTCATTAGTCACACGACCAGATACATGGTCCTTACAACACAACGCATACAATACAGACACGACATGTTCTACCAAAAGTTTCCCAACCTCGTGTCTTTGATCACGCAAGCAGTCACATGGATAAAGACTACACGACGTGTACATACAGTACATGAGGTGTACTTAAGAAGAGTTGTTTCTGTAGATACCCGAAGCTTGACATACATGGACATTACATTACTTTTGTGGAATAATTAATACATAACAAAAAAAGACACACAAGGACCGTAATAGTTTAGTGTCTTTGGAAACTTGGAAGGTAATATTCTAATCATGGTGAAAGATCTTCAACATCTGCCATAAATATCTTCCAATTTTTGTTTCCTTACCTAAAACCTTTCTTTTAATCCTGGGGGAAAATAAAATATAAAAAGGTTGAGCTCAAATGCTCAGTAAGGGTAAGCATGGATAAAACATACCATATACATTCGAACTTAAAAACATGAACATAATGTTTAAACATCAAAATCTTAAGCAATGACATAAAACATAGAAGTACATAAGGCATAGATCACAATGGAACATAAATCATGATAAAATATCATGGGAATAAAACATGTAATTGTGGCATCCATTTAGAACATGTAATGATATCCATAGTATCCAAGGCATTGCTTCCAAGACCATCTTAGTGGACAAAGTCCCTTTCTGAATCGAGTTCACTCCTCGTTCCAGTCCTGTAATACTGAACCAGATTAACTTACCATTCCAGACATGTCTATCTCATTAGATATAAATCTTTACCCAATGCATTGGAGGGAGATATATATCCCACCCATCTCATAATGAAATCATTCTTACTTGTGCCACAAAATAAACATACATCATTCATAATAACCCAACGAATAAAATGGGTTTCATAAACATCATCCCATCATCACATAATCCATATAAAAGAAATGGATATAATTTCTTAATAAGAAAATTGAAACCATGTAAATCATAGAGACATTATACTTGAAACATACACATATAAAATAATGTTATCTTAGATGAAAAATGGTTTTGATAAAACACTTGAAATGAATTCTTGAGGAAAATATACTTTCTTCTTCAAAATCATTTTCTTTTCACAAAATGCCATGAAATTATAAAAGAATAGGATTTTGTTTAAAATAGTTATTGAATCTTTTGGAGGAATATTCATGAAAATAAGTCTTTATAAAACCGTAAAAATCCTTTCATGCCGTATAAGTTAAAAAAAACATTCTCCTCGTACTTTTTTCAGAAAAGTCAAAAAGTGCCTCGTACGTAAACAAAAGAAAGATTCCTTACATACCATGTAGTAAAAGTCAAAATGGGTAAAAAGGAAATTAAACATACATAAAAAAACTTTTAGAAAACATGGACATGGATGATAACAATAACCCCAGTAAATACTTACGTATAGGCAATCTCGGATAAAAATGAGATTTGCAAAATTATCCCTTACCTTAGGTCCGATATGCTTCGTACGTATCCAAAACTCCTGTATAATGATTTACATAATGTCATTTACTCATTACAGAATCATATTCATTGTTATTATATCATATATGGTTCACTTATGACTTTAAATTACCCGTTCTTTTGTAAATTCATGTTAAAGTAGCGTTTTGGGTAAAATCGTTTCATTTGTCATTCGTGTTTTAACTTGTAATTATTCATATGATTACTTAGATCATGATTACTTACATATAGAATGTAAAACATGATTTATATATAATATATATTCATAATATACATATATATAATGGATCGATAAATGGAAAGAAATACACCGTTCATGGAGACAGTAGGCCGTACGTACGCATGAATGCTGTTTTCGTTTCCTTATTGAATTGAATGGAATTAAGTAGATGGCATAAATATATATATACATAAATCCAGTAGCATTATTATATCATATATTTCATGATTAATTATTATATATACTTTATAATCATTCTTGAATGGTTATCATGGAGAGTGAATCTCATCGCGTCGTGGAGACGGTATTCCGTACGTACGCACGAGCGATGATATCATTCCCATGATCGTGGAATTGTATTAAAGTGTATGTATAATATTAAATAATCAATATAAATTTAAAATAATCATATATATTCATTACTTTCACCATTATACCCATCCAAGTAAGGTGGTGGTGGAAAATATATTACACCACGGCGTGGAGACGGTATTCCGTACGTACGCACGCGCGATGATTTCATTTTCCGTAGGATGGATAGATGGTGAAATATGGTTGTTTCATACTTATAATAACATATAAGTATATTAGTAATACTGATGTTATTACTTCATAATTAAACAACTAAATAAGAATAAGTGGAAGAAGAAATAAAGTTGAAAGAATCGGTAACGGACATTACCTCTTCTTTGAAGCGCCTCTTTGAGACCTCCTCTTTGGGCACTAAAATTGGTCTTTTAAGAAGACCATGACCTCTAGTATGTTTCTAGGGAATTGGAGAAGAGAATTTGGTAGGGTTTGTCTGAGATTTAAGGCTCAAAGTGGTGTGAGTAAGAGAGGGAGGAGGTGCCCTTTTATAAGGGAGGAGAGGGGCACCTTTGGAAATATAAGAAATATTAGTTTATATTAAATCCAAACACCACTTAAAAACTTCCCAAATGACTCATATCCGAATATTAGATGATATAGGGTTGTAATATAATCAACCAATAAAATTTATACATGTTAGGAATTTATTTTAAACATTATCAACTTGATTTATCCTTATTTAATCAATTTAATTTTATTTGTGGTAATAACATTCTAAATTTCGAATTATGACAAATAATTACTTATTTGTTTTTAATTGTCCATAATTGGATACTTTATAACATTTTAGACCATATAAATTTAAATTTATAATTTTTAAATATTTTTGTGATTTTTAATCAATTTTATAATATGTTATTTTTATAAAATAAAAATAGTGTCAATTTTGACACTATTCATTTATTTGAATTTAATTAAAATATATACAGAATATATGTTCGAAATAAAAGATTTAATAGATTCATAAAAGGTCATATGTATCTATAAAATTAGTGTATAACATTAAATAGTTCATATTATATTTATTTTATTATTTTTAATACCATTTATTTGGTTTATATCTTAATAAAATAATTACTACAACATTTTTGTATAATTATTTAATATACTTATTTGTTGTATAAAATTAAAAATAAAATCCTATGATGAAGATAAATCTATTACCTTTAACAATAATACTTTTAATATAATTTATCATCTTAAAATCACAATATTTAAATTGTTATATTTATTAAATTATGAAGGTGACAACTTTGACATCATTTAAAATAAAATAATATAAGTGTCATAATCGCCTTAATAAGGATCCAAATGGTCAACAATTAGACCATTGGATTATTAGGGTTTATATATACACTAATAATAAGTTTTTTGCAGATTTTTGAGCCTTTTGATATGTATTACTATTTCAATAAAAACTATATTATTTATTTTTCACTAAATAAATAATTTCTGCATCATTAATGTATAAGATAATAAGGTAATTAAATAACTCTTAAAAATTACAAATAAATTACCATGACAAAGAAAAAAATTTTATATTTCAAATGAGTATTTATAACCGAATTTATATTCTGTATAAACTTATATTAAAAATACTTTAATTATTAAAGTTGAGTGAGACATATTTCACTTTCCTTTAAATAAAATAAACTAAAGGTCTTAATCACCTCCAAGTGGGTTCTAATGGATTCCATTTCGACCCAAATATGACTTAGGACAAATTATAATCATGAAATTGTATTAATACAAGTATTAGGATAATTTTATAATATTATATTTACCCTTAATTACCCAATTTACCTTTTACTATGGTAAATAAAATTTACCGTTGTTACCATTCATAAAGCCCAAAAATAAAAAGTAGTCTATTAATATAATTTGAACCCACTGATTCCAAATATGGAATCCGTTTTTCCAAATTCAATACACAGAAGTTGCAGAAATTAAATTAAAATTAATCTCGTTGTCGAAAGAAAATGGGTTTTTGTTTAAAACATTATAAAATATTGAATTTATTTAACCTATGAATTCAATGTAAAAACAAGGGCTAATGACATATGTTATATTAAATGGTAAAAATATATTCTACTTATACTTTAAAACCATTAAATATTATAGTTTAACCACATAAGTTATTACGATGAAAAAAGGCATTTTTTATTAAAATATAGCGTGTTTTTACTATTCATTAAAATATGAAAGTTATCAGAATAATATGAAAAATTTATCCAAGGTAAAATTTTATATCCTGATTCCAAATAATAATTTTATTTTGTAAAATTGAACTTATAAACATGTCAAAAACTAGATTTAAAGTGGGTGCGCCATCAAAAGGCGGCAAAACTGCATTTTTTGAAAAATACTTATTTTACCCGAAAAATTTATTTTGTTCTTATACCATGTTCTAGAAAATGTGTAAGATGAATAATAATGTTATAAAATTCAAAATTTAGTTAATAATATTCATAACGGCTATTTCATAATAATATTATAATAATATATCGTTGTTTAGTGAAACCTGGTATTGCGTACAACACACGCTATCGAGGAAGGTCGTGATTGCGTGTAATGGAAGCCAAGTCAGGGTTGCGTGTTGTGAAATATTACTCCATTATTTCGTATAACATAATCCAACCATATTTCATTTATACATTGAATATATATATATATACACTCAATGTTTTGTAGAATAACTAATATCAAAATTGTGTGTAACATGATCCAAGAATAGTATTGTGTATACTGCAAGCTCATACGGTGTTGCGTATAGCGCAAGGAAATATTTTTGTAGATTACAACACAAGACATCAATGAAATTAAAATAATATTTTTCATAAAATCTCAGGGTGTTACACTCTACCCCCCTTAAAATAAATTTCACCCTCGAAATTCGTCGGGGTTATAAATCATTTACTATTTATAGAAACCAACATCGTAAAAAGGAATATTAAAACTTAATTTTAAAAACTGAAGTATGAAATGTAACGATTACCCAAAGAAACTCATCACTAGGTTTCCACATAGGAGAATATAGGTGAAAATATCTATATGGAAGAGAAATCTAACCATCATGTTCTGATGGAGAGTGGTAGAGGACATGGCTATGAAAAAGCCAGCAATCACAAAGCCATAAATTTGTGATAATCTAAGGTAACATCTAATTAATCGGATATAAGATCACTATGAAAACATTTTTGGTTTTCAATATCATTTCCCTAAAGTTGAAAATTTTGAATTAGAAGAAATACTTGCTTGATTTTGGTACAATCTCACTGTTGTTTGTGCTTTGAACAATTTTCCACTTCATCTCTTAAAGAAATGAAGTTGAATTTGTTATTCGTGAAGTGTTAACAGATCATGTGATAGAATTATGGGTCATTCCATCTCTTTCAAACAAAATGTTAGCAAAAGTTATCAAAAATACATAAGTCCATCTATGGTGAGGTTAATCATATACGATTACAAAAATGAACTTATAATTCATATATCATACCGCTTAATAAAATAAAACTAGTTTCTACTAACCAGGGACTTCCTGTAGGCCAGTGGTATGTGATAAAGTCCAGTCGAACTTCAGTTGTGGGTTCGATTCCCACAGCCTTGTCCGACGTGATGGGTTGTCGCCCTTCCTGCAGGTTGTCCTTTTTCTAAAACTACATTACTATAACATTCCATCAATAATATCGAAAAAATTTCTATCCTTAAACAATATTAACTTATGTCCAACATAATCCATTCCAATCATTAGGCTTATCTAAAATACTTCGGTCCAAGCTCATAGTATAAAGAAAATGATTACTTGAAATGTCACATAACAATCACGTGAATGCCATCATTTATCCCCAATATATCATAAGATATATCTTGTTGGTCAAATTACAAACATGTGAATACCTTAATCATGTATTCTCTTGAAGAATGAATAACCATTGAACCTTTGTGAAAACATGAATGTTGTTAAATTTTAACACTTTCCACATACCAAAATCACAAAAATTATATATACTCAAACCATAATTTCACTTAGCCCTTATATCAGTCATGAGCTCATGAATACAATCAAACATCTCATTATATTCTTATCCTTTCATTATGCGCATATCATCTACTTTCCAAAAATTTCTGAATAACCTTTCATGGTTACCGGTACCATTCAACATATACTTTCAAATACTTTAGGAAAAATAATAGTGTAACAATCCTTAGATGATTCTTTATTCCATAGTACCATACATTATTCTTTATAAACATACAATCATTCCACTAACATCTTAAACCACTGACTGAGCTTCATCATTTATTTCATCTCATATTTCATTTGTAGTCTCTTCATTATCATCCACATAAATACTACTCATATGACCATGCTGATTATCTTCATGAGATTTCCCTTAGGGCATTGGTTTGCATAATGACCATACATTCCACATTTAAAACATCTAATCATTGTTGATGTCGTAGCAATACCATTATCCTTGTTCATGGTGTTAACTGAACCTTTTCCTTTGCACTTACTTGCTTTGTGTCCTTCTTTTCCACACCCAAAACATCTTCCGGTTCCTTTGAAACATTCTCCTTGATGCCTCTTCCCACATGATTTACATAGGGGAAATTGAACTTTCTTTCCTCTATGATCATCATGAAACTCCATCTTTCTCTTATTTGCTGAGTCAGGAAACTTACCAAATTTGAGTTTATTGATCATATTATGAGATTTCTGATTCGGCATAATAATGATGTTTGGACTTCCAAATCCCATTTCATTTGGTTTCTCATGAAGAATATCATTCCATTGTCCATCATATCCTCCATTATCGTGAATCATCTTGTTTCCAGCCATTTTCTAAAACCCAAAAAGAATAGTGTGAGAGGCAAAAATCATAATCAAGGGAGAGTAACTTCCATATCTAACATCTTAGGTTTAATCTAATATTGTTACCATAATTCTAGGACTATAACCTATACTTATACTTAACCTTAGGGACATTCCAAGACATACCTTAGAAATATCTCTAGGGATCTCACTAACGTTTTTGCATCCTAGTTTCCAAAGGTTAACTAAACCTTTCCTCTGATACCAACTGTAGAGACCCGAATCTTGACGTACATGGACATTACATTACTTTTGCAGAATAATTAATACATAACAAAAACAGACACACAAGGACCGTAATAGTTTAGTGTCTTTGGAAACTTGGAACGTAATCTTCTAATCATGGTGAAAGATCTTCAAAATCTTCCATAAATATCTTCCACTTTTTCTTTCCTTACTTAAAACCTTTCTTTTAATCCTGGGGGAAAATGAAACATAAAAAGGGTGAGCTCAAATGCTCAGTAAGGGTAAGCATGGATAAAACATACCATATACATTCGAACTTAAAAACATGAACATAATGTTTAAACATCAAAATCTTGAGCAAAGACATAAAACATGAAAGTACATAAGGCATAGATCATAATGGAACATAAATCATGATAAAATACCATGGGAATAAAACATGTAATTGTGGCATCCATTAAGAACATGTAATGATTTAAATAGTAGCCAAGGCATTGCTTCCAAGACCATCTTAGTGGACAAAGTCCGTTTTTGAATCGAGTTCACTCCTCATTCCAGTCCTGTAATACTGAACCGGATTAACTTACCCTTCCAGCCATGTCTATCTCATGAGATACAAACCTTTACCCAATTCATTGGAGGGAGATATAGGTCCCAACCATCTTATAATGAAATCATTCTTACTTGTTCCACAAAATAAACATACATCATTCATAATAACCCAACGAATAAAATGGGTTTCATAAACATCATCCAATCATCACATAATCCATATAAAAGAAATGGATATCATTTCTTAATAAGAAAAGTGAAACCATGTAAATCATAGAGATATTATATTTGAAACATAAACATATGAAATAATGTTATCTTAGATGAAAAATGGTTTTGATAAAACACTTGAAATGAATTCTTGAGGAAAATATCCTTTATTCTTCAAAATAATTTTCTTTTCACAAAATTCCATGCAATTCTAAAAGAATAGGATTTTGTTTAAAATATTCATGAAATATTTTAGAGGAAGCTTCATGAAAATAAGGCTTTATAAAATCGTAAAAATCCTTTCATGCCGTATAAGTTAAAAAAAACATTCTCCTCGTACTTTTGTCGGAAAAGTCAAAAAGTGCCTCGTATGTAAACAAAAGAAATATTCCTTACATACCATGTAGTAAAAGTCCAAATGGGTAAAAAGGAAATTAAACGTACATAAAAACACTTTTAGAAAACATGGACATGGATGATAACAATAACCCCAGAAAATACTTACGTATAAGCAATCTCGGATAAAAATGAGATTTGAAAAATTATTCCTTACCTTAGGTCCGATATGCTTCATACGTATCCAAAACTCCTGTATAATGATTTAAATAATGTCATTGACTTATTAAAGAATCATATTCATTCTTATTATATCATATATGGTTCACTTATGACTTTACATTACCCGTTCTTTTTTAAATTCATGTTAAAGTAGTATTTTGGGTAAAATCGTTTCATTTGTCCTTCATGTTTTAACTTGTAATTATTCATATGATTACTTAGATCATGATTACTTACATACAGAATGTAAAACATGATTTATATATAATATATATTCAGAATATACATATATATAAGGGATCGATAAATGGAAAGAAATACACCGTTCATGGAGATGGTAGGCCGTACGTACGCATGAATGCTGTTTTCGTTTCCTTATTGAATTGAATGGAATTAAGTAGATGAAATAAATATATATTTAAATAAATCTAGTAGAATTATTATGTCATATATTTCATGATTACTTATTATATATACTTTATAATCATTCTTGAATGGTTATCATGGAGAGTGAATCTCATCGTGTCATGGAGACGGTATTCCGTACGTACGCACGAGCGATGATATCATTCCCATGATCGTGGAATTGTATTAAAGTGTATGTATAATATTAAAGAATCAATATGACTTTACAATAATCATATATATTCATTAATTTCACCATTATACCCATCTAAGTAAGGTGGTGGTGGAAAATAGATTACACCACGGCGTGGAGACGGTATTCCGTACGTACGCCCGCGCGGTGATTTCATTTTCCATAGGATGGATAGATGGTGAAATATTGTTGTTTTATCCTTATAATAACATATCAGTATATGAGTGATACTGATTTTATTACTTCATAATGGAACAACTAAATAAGAAGAAGTGGAAGAAGAAATAAAGTTGAAAGAATCGGTAACGGACATTACCTCTTCTTTGAAGCGCCTCTTTGAGACCTCCTCTTAGGGCACTAAAATTGGTCTTTGAAGAAGACCAGGACCTCTATGATGTTTCTATGAAAGTGGAGAAGATAATATGGCATGGTTTGGTAGATCTTTAAGGCTCAAAGTGGTGTGAGGAAGAGATGGAGGAGGTGCCCTTTTATAAGGGAGGAGAGGGGCACCTTTGGAAATATAAGAAATATTAGTTTATATTAAATCCCAACACCACTTAAAAACTTCCAAAATGACTCATATACGAATATTAGATGATATAGGGTTTTAATCTCATAAACCAATAAAATTTAGACATGTTATGAATTTATTTTAAACATTATCAACTTGATTTATCCTTATTTAATCAATTTAATTTTATTTGTGGTAATAACATTCTAAATTTTAAATTATAACAAATTATTACTTATTTGTTGTGAATTGTCCGTAATTGGATACTTTATAACATATTAGACCATATAAAGTTAAATTTATAATTTTTAAATATTTTTGTAATTTTTAAACAAATTTACAATATGTTATTTTTATAGAATAACAATAGTGTCAATTTTGACACTATTCATTTATTTGAATTTAAATAAAATATATACAGAATATATGTTCAAAATAAAAGCTTTAATAGATTAATAAAAGGTCATATGTATCTAGAAAATTAGTGGATAACATTAAATAGTTCATATAATATTTATTTTAGTATTTTTAAAACCATTTATTTGGTTTATCTCTTAATAAAATAATTACTACAACATTTTTGTATAATTATTTAATGTACTTATTTTTTGCATAAAAATTAAAAATAAATTTCTATGATGAAGATAAATCTATTACCTTTCACAATAATACTTTTACTCGAATTTATCATCTTAAAATCACAATATTTAAATTGTTATATTTATTAAATTATGAAGGTGACAACTTTGGTATCATTTAAAATAAAATAATATAAGTGTCATAATCTCCTTAATAAGGATCCAAATGATCAACAACTCAGACAGTGGATTATTAGGGTTTATATATAAACTAATATTAAGTTTTGTGTAGATTTGTGGGCCTTTTGATCTGTATTACTATTTCAATTAAGACTATATTATTGATTTTGCACTAAATAAATAATTTCTGCATCATTAATGTATAAGATAATAAGGTAATTAAATAGCTCTTAAAAATTACAAATAAATTACCATGACAAAGAAAAACATTATATCTTTTAAATGAGTATTTATAACCGAATTTTATTCTTTATAAACATATATTAAAAATACTTTAATTATTAAAGTTGAGTGAGACATATTTCACTTTCTTTTAAATAAAATAAACTAAAGGTCTTAATCACCTCCAAGTGGGTTCTAATGGATTCAATTTCGACCCAAATATGACTTAGGACAAATTATAATCATCCAATTGTATTAAGACAAGTATTAGGATAATTTTATAATATTATATTTACCCTTAATTACCCAATTTACCTTTTACTATGGTAAATAAAATTTACCGTTGTTACTATTCATAAAGCCCAAAAATAAAAATTAGTCTATTAATATAATGTGGACCCACTAATTCAAAATATGGAATCCATTTTTCCAAATTCAATACACCGAAGTTTCATAAATTAAATTAAAATTAATCCCGTTGTCGAAAGAAAACGGGTTTTTGTTTAAAACATTGCAAAAGATTGAATTTATTTAACCTATGAATTCAATGTAAAATCAAGGCTAATGACATACATTATATTAAATGGTAAAAATATATTCTATTTATACTTTAAAACCATTCAATATTATAGTTTAACCAAATAAGTTATTATGATGAAAAAAGCTGTTTTTAATTAAAATATAGCTTGTTTTTACTATTCATTAAAATATGAAAGTTTTCAGAATAATATGAAAAATTTATCCAAGGTAAAATTTTATATCCTGATTCCAAATAATAATTTTATTTTGTAAAATTGAACTTATAAACATGTCAAAAACTATATTTAAAGTGGGTGCGCCATCAAAAGGCGGCAAAACTGCATTTTTTGAAAAATACTTATTTTACCCGAAAAAATTATTTTGTTCTTATACCATGTTTAAGAAAATGTGTATAAGGAATAATAATGTTATAAAATTTAAAATTTAGTTAATACTATTCATAACGGCTAGTTCATAATAATATTATAATAATATATCGTTGTTTAGTGAAACCTGGTATTGCGTACAACACCCACTATCGAGGAAGGCCGCGATTGCATGTAATGAAAGCCAAGTCAGGGTTGCGTGTTGTGAAAGACTCCTACGTTGTTTCGTATAATAGAATACAACCATATTTCATTTATACATTGAATATATATATATACACTCAATGTTTCGTAGAATAACTACTATCAAAATTGTGTGTAACATGATCCAAGCATAGTGTTGTGTATACTGCAAGCTCATACGGTGTTGCGTATAGCACAAGGCAATGTTGTTGTAGCTTACAACACAAGACATCAATGAAATTAAAAGAATATTTTTCATAAAATATCGGGGTGTTACAGTTTCTTCCAGAACAGAAGAACACATGGCGTGCGTTGATAACACCACATGTTGTGCTATCTAGGTTTCTAGAAAGTAAGCTCCTAAAACATCTCCATAACCACCAAAAAATACAAAATTTTCCAATAAATGACAAATTCCGACCCATGAGAGCCCATACTGATGAGAATCAAAGTTTTTCATCCTTATTCATATCATAACTCGACAAAATTCAATTAAATTTCAAACATGATCAACCAAATTCCGATCCAAGAGGGCCCATACACCTTAAGAACTAAATATTGGCATCCAAACAAATGAAACTTTACATATATCAATACCCTATCAAAATAAAATTATTCTATCATGATAGTTATCACAAAAACATTCATATTTAGCACAACATCTATCACAATAGAATGCAGTTAGTAAGGCACCCTAAATGGAATGATAAGAATGCATGATATGTGATCTCTAGAAAGTTCCTATATAATACATGAGATGGAATAGCCTCAAATAACCGGGTTTAAAAGGAAATAGAGCCACAATAGTATCAATAATAACATCACAAAACATCCGTATCACACAATAGTGAAATCAAATCAACTGTAACAATTGAAAAACTACCTATTACTTCCTATCCCTAGCTATAGGCTCCATATAGTAAGACAAAGAAGAAAATAACCTCCTTTGATTCCACTTTGTAACGTCTTGGTTATGGGTTCTTCCCATAGGTGCCCCATACTCGGTTGGTCACATGGCCTGAAGCGCATTTCCCCGAATGATAGAGGTTTCTGAATAATAGTGAGGACCTTGGGTGTGATAGTGGAAAAAATATTCCCTCATTGGTAGAGTAACACAATATAATACAATAGATAATAGTAGCAGAAGTAGTAATACCATACAACAAAGTAAATAGTGGAAAACTGATAGTTAAAACAACTGAAATAAATATATATAAATAAATTATGCATTTCACATGTGTTTAGGAAAGCTGTCAAACAAGTCATAATACTGGAATACAAAAAAAAACCCCAATGTACTAAAAAGTAAATAAACTCCAACAACATCGCAAGCCTCAGAATGGTCCCATGCTCCCCAACTCCACAGCAATCAATACATGACATAGAAGGGAACTTACTCTTATATATAACTACAACTATATAACCATTTTGGGTCCAAAAGAATAACCCAAATAGGGTGTGAGACGAATCCTAATAGGAAACCACAAAAAGATACGTGCCTAACTATCAGTGAATATATATAGCAGGTAATAAGTAGAAATAAAGCAATAAACCGGGAAGTAATGAAAAGTAAACAATCCTACAATTTCAATTACATTAATTTTCATAAATAAATTATTAAAAACATTGAATAATGTAACCTTGGGATCTAGAATAAGATCTGTATCCCCCAATACAACAACAACAAACAGATGTATCAAAACCCCATTTAACAATCAAAGAATATAAAGTCCAAGCTTGTGCTTTGTCTTGAAAGAATCATCATAATCATTCAAACATTCACAATAAACCCTATGGGATGTTCTAATAGTCTAATCCCCTCTAGTTTCACATATCACTCATTAAATAACAATAATGACCCTCTGGGAAAGATCACACAGTCTAACCCATTTGGTCTCAGGTAGTACTAATCAAATTCAAACGACCACCCAGGTAGCTCTCATGGTCAATACCCCCTTGGTCTGCATTATAATGTCTCCCTGGTAGCTTTCACAGTCAATTCCCTATGGTCTAACATTTATTTAATAATGACCCCCTGGGTAGCTCTCACAGTCTAACCCCTCTGTTCAATGATCTATTGAATCTATCATAGTCAGTACCTCCGGTCAATCATAATAACAATTTTTAATTAAAATAACATACTTTGGGGATTTCTCACAGTCAATTCCTAATGGTCATACTTTCATAATGCATAACACATGCATATCATATAAATAACAACTCTATCCTAACAATACTTGTCATGGAAAAAAGTACCCTAACATGCTTTGTTGAACCAATGACCATAACCAAATCAAACATGGGAAACACCTCCATAATCAAGATAACAAACCTTGTTCATAATAAAAAACCCTTTCTCAAAAAAAAAACATAGAAGGAAATAAACTGGGTTAAATTCCAAAACACGCAAACCCTAAACAAGGTTATTATACACTTTGAGCATGTATAATCCAAAGAAAACCAAATAAAGGCTCAAAGCACCAACCTCGATATCGTACGATGATCACTCTTGAACTTAGACCCTTGAATCATCCTAGAATGATATAGATCTACCAAAAGATCAAAATTGTTAATTCTCGAATAACTTATAAGAGAGAGGAAATTCGGAAGAAATGCCCTAGGGGAAGATATAACTCACCGGTGGGAATCCAATACACACAACAATGTCTCAATCGGAGCTCTGATGGAGGAATGGTAGGGTTTCAATGTTCTCAACCGTATCATCACTCTTCTATTTGAAACACGGGGAGAAGAGACATGTTCTAGAGATGAGATGTGCCCCTGTTCCAATTAATCAAATAAAAAGAAAAGTACATGTCGTGTTCATTTAATGTACACACCATGTAGTAGCCTCAACCGAATCCCATTTTAGGTGGTCTCCAAGTTATCTCACATTGCCATGTACTCGGCTATTATAAGGCTAGTACACGTCTACCCATGACAACTTGGTACATGACTTGTATTCAAGAGTACACGGCTTGTACATAGGAAATTTCCCCATTTTCCCTTTTCCCTAAAAATAACCCAAAATAAAGATCCATACTTGAGAAGAAGATCCAAGTTCTAAAAACTATTAAAGACTAAGTGATTTTCATGGTTTTTCCACACAGTTTTTAAAAAATATACACCAAACACATGATAGTTCTTGTAGATTTTTTTATAAATTTCCAAATAGAAATATTCATAAATGAAAGTTATAAGAAAAATAATACCTTTCATACCAAAATTTGGAACCATGGGTGTGTAGCCGCATGTACCCGGTGTCTGTTCACCAGGTACCTGGTGAGTTACAAAAAAACCTGTAGGTCCTGGATCCCAACTAACCAATCTACAGTGATGTATTATGTGGATTTTAGAGCACCAGGTACCCAATATAGGTTGAAAAGGCACCTGGGTTTCTATAAAGATTTTAGGGGTTGTTTTTAAAATTATTATTCTTCCCCCTTAAACCTCCCCCTCTTATTCCATTGACAATCACTTGACTAGACCCACATTTTTGGGTCCCTTGGAGATTTAAAACATCCTCCAAGACTTTATTATTTACTTTTTGATGTATCATTAGTGGTGGCTGTCCTATTTTAGAATTTATTTCTCTAAATAAGCCCTCAATGATGGTTTATCTCATTGTTTCTCCTTTAAAAATCTCAAATACCTAATTATAATTGAATTTTTATGATTTTAGGGATTCTTTATAATGGTTATTATTCTAGTGGTATACCCTTGTGATTAATCACTCTTAAGGATTTGGGTAGGAATTCCATACCATGTTTTGACGCATGATTGTGATATCATGGGTTGTCATGAATTGATGTGCTTAAATTTTCCTATTATTCCATTTACTAAGGAATAAAAGTGTTCAGGTAGGTTCTATGTAATATAATGTTATTTGTGAAGGGTAGTTATAAGCATGCTAGTGTGAATGCTATATTACCATTGAGTTTGTAACATAAGTTTATATGTCTGTTCGTGAGGTTTTGAAAAGAAAAAAGTGAGTTTCCAATAATTTTTTATAGTTTTGGTAAGCTTATAGAATGAATCTCGATCATGGGGGACAATTTCGTCCAATTTTGGAGATGTTGAGGTGAATATATTTTTTATAGAAGTTGGTGACAAGTTTGGTTATGTGGTGGAAATTGGATAATCCTATGATGTTCTTGTATTTTTAATTATTTTTAAATCACGTATTCAATCCTTGAAGATAATATTTCGGTTTGGTGACCAAATTGCCATTTTTATTTCATATTATGATAGATGATGTTGGGAATCACAACATGATTGATAGTTTAGTGGTTTGTTATGTGTGTTGGGACCACACAATAAGTGATAGAGTGATGGTATGAGATATATGCATGATTCCTCACCCACTATAATAAGGTGTTGGGATGAGATGTGTGTGGGAGACACCAACTTAAGTGATATGTTGAAAGTATGTGAAAATGTTGTTTGGAACCACCTCTATAGAATGGTTATTGTATTCATATGTGATAATGGGTCCATAAACTGTGTAATAAGGTACAATATTTACATAAATATGTATTTTTAGTATGATACGAATCTTCATTTTATCATGGTTCCAAAATGGATATGACTGAGATTTGTAGTGGCTTGTTTAGTACACACTGAACTACCCCGTGTCATGCTTGATTTATATTATTTTATTATATTTCTGTGCATACACCCACATATATATTGTCACACTTTTGATAAGGACATGTTGGTGGTGTCCTAAAGGGTTTTATTACTCCCACTCATCATGAGAATGTCGATGCACATAAAGAATTTGTTTTCAAGGTTCTAGCCAAGGGTTAGGGATCTATATCATGTGTTTGAGAAAGAAGAGCTGGGTATGGTTGAAGGAGATACCAGGGAAGAATTCAACATATGTTTTTATAGCATAACCTTTACATTCATTTTTTAACATTATATATACAGATCCACTACAATTTATTAATTTATTATAGTATGTGATGTCATTTATATGGTTGGATTACATCCATGATTTGATACCATATTTTATTACTTTAACTACATACATAAATTACATTATTAATGGTTATCTAATTTTGAGGGAATAATATACCTAATGTATAGTTTCAGACCATGATGGTAGTTGGTAGCCTCATACATACTGAGAGGCACACATGAGGTCACATAGAAATCTGAATCAGACTCGGTGAATTGGGATGGGGCATTAAAAAATGGTGTCAATACCCTATTTATTTTTTTATTTACTTGGGGGATTCAATTATTAGAGACAGGATGGTTAGAAATTGGGTGGGAATCTATGCATATGTTTGGAAGTAGCTGTATCGTGGAAAAAGAAGTGTACGGGGTAGTGATAATGATTTTATTGGTTAGGAGGTTAGGGTTTGATGATTTTCAATAAGTTATATTGTCCAATAATTGTTTATTTTTTTTTACTATTATCTAGGGTTGGGAGAGTTGGTGACTACATGCATTTTTATTTTACACATAATTTAAAATTTAATTCACTTTTTTGATATGTTTGTTAAAAATGTCAATAGAAATCACATTTCCATTTTCCCAAATAAATAATTGGAGTCCTACAATTAACTGAACCTAAATAATTTTGTAGATTTTTTTTGTATATGTGACTATGAATAAAATGAAGGTATAGGTAATATAGACGCTGGCATTAGGTTAGATGTGGGTGGTGATCTTCTATAATATCATGTATTGGATACTTATTGAATGTTTCAAGGTGGTTTCATACTTGTATACCGTTAAAAAACATAAATTATATTTAATTTTATGATTTTGAAGGTTATTTTAATTCTATATTTTAGAATTTCAAAAAATAAATCATCAAAGACATCCTGTGGTTTTACCTTTAGGCAGCGATAAGGAAGAACCCAATGTTCAAAATGGTCATGTTATACATCCAAATGATTTGGTGGGAAGAGGTGACAATGCACTCAAGGATTCTAAAATGGTTCATGTAGTAAATATGTTCCAATAAGGGGTGTTACATATTATTCTCTTTGTATTGGAAATGATACATAATGGTAGAGATACAGTGGTAGACTTTACATGAGATTTTTAGATGTCACATCCTAAATTTTTTTGTGGAATGAGTCGTCCAGAGGATACCAAGGATTTGGTTGAGATATTGGGTTATATATTCGATTAGGTTGAAACAATTGATGACCAAAGTGTGATGTTTTTGGATTTTATGCTTTAGGGACCTTCCAAAATATGGTGGGGTATTATGATCCAAGCCCGGAGGAATGGGGGTTTATTATGGGATTCTTTAAAAGAACTATTCTTTGAGGAAATTTTCTATGAGTTTCTAAAGTTTTAAATGCCTCAAGAGTTTATAGAGAATAATTATGGGAATTATGAGTGATATATTTTGCATCCCATTTATCAGACATATTACCCTATGATCCTTTACAAGTCGAGAATGAGACCCAAAAGGCATGGAATTTGGAAATTATTTATTAGAATGATTTGAGGTTCAAGGTTAAGATGAAAAACATGAAATTTTACTCTTAGATAGTTCTGAAGGCTATTATAATTATGAATATCTATGAAATGACTTGACTCGCTAGGACTACACATTGGCTAGTAATATATAAAGTGTTACACCCTATGCCCAACTTCAATATCCATACGGTTGGCATCTAACACCAAGAAGGATTAACATATATAAGAGGACCTATATTATAATAATGTATTACATGCATAAATCTAAAATATAAAAATTATCCACCAAAAACAATATATATAAACAACTAAACTATCAATAAATGGATTATTATGAGTCATCATCTGATAATTATAATGTTATATGAGAAAACACCAAGGGAAATTCATATGCATAACACAACATCACTGAGTATATCCGAAACCCAATAATGGAAAATGCATCCTCACTGGTTCTTCTCTATAATAAAATCCCAAAAACGAGCATCTCCACCTAGGGGACTCATACATTTTTAATATTGAGGTAGAACTATCCCTATGCATGAATTTGAAGGAATTCTATCTCAATACTATAGGGGGAATCCCAGGACTCTATCTTCAATATGAGGGTACCACACCTTATCCTATGAATGTTTTTAAGGGATTACCAAAACCCCATATATTAAAGATAACTCCCTTACACATGGGGGAGTAACTGAACTCTATGCCTTCAACAAAAAACTCAACTGACCAAAATGTCGCATATATATATATATATATATAAGATCGTAAAACATAAAAACACCATTTAGATTTATTTTTAAGGCCTAGTGGATTATATAATCATTATAATTTAATAAAAATAGTCAAAACAAACTATTCTCATATCTAATTTTGGAAATTATATGAGAAGATATAGAAAAACCTCAAGGACACATAGTAAAAGAAATATAATTTAACAGACCATATTTATAAGTTCTATGGGAATGTAGAACCCTTTTCACCCTATGTGGCATCAAATTTCATATCATTTTCTAGGGAGGTACCTGATTACAGGTCTCATAAACTAGTTGGATGTGGAATCTATTGTACACCAAGTTATGTAACCTAGAAGAACACAATATGTATATCTAGGTTACATACCATGAAATATTCAAGTATTCGTATAAATAATAGGTGACTATACATGACATTTACTTTAGATTTATATAGCATGTGATATTTATCACCAGAAAAAACCCTATCAATATAGAAAAGAGTACATGACGTGTCGTTCATGAATAATTTTCACACTATTAAGAAATTTACAAGTTCCTTAACATACCCATTTAAAGAAATAGACACAATTGCTTCCACACCTAATCATAGTCGATGCATTATCTTACAAATTTTTTATTATAGGATGTCACCTCCTTATATATGTTAGTCACCATCACCCTTTCAGTTGTGACAACCCCTATTCCACCAAAACCTAGCCTTATTAGATCCACATCCTTACCACTAAAATTTATGGGACTATTACACTTTCAAAGTTCACCAATGATTTCCCCAATGTCATGCTCTAGTTACAAACCACTGATTTATCAAATTATTTTCCCTCATTCTAAAAAAAATTTCCCTTATCTGATCATCTTTTAGTCTAATACCATTGTCTACAATCATAGAAACATTGACTATGATGAAGTTTGGGCATGCATTTTAATTAAAAAAAATTAGAACAAGGAAGGGGAGTGGAATATGATTAGCCTAAGAATTAATGTATCACCATTCTTCTATGATCATAATGTGAGAAACATTATTACATTTAACTATATAATAAAAAAATTAAACATTTTCTAGACCATAAAAAATGTTCCATTCATAATTAAAAAATAATACCAATACTCTAGAAAAATTAGTTCGGATAAATCTATAATCGAAAAATTATCTCAATTTTCCATGAATTATATTTAATCTTACACATTGAAAAAGTTAATCCTCACTTGAATCATAGTTAAATAATTAACATATTATTGAATCATAAAAATTTACAAATTATATTTTAAATATAATAATATATAGGATCATTAATATTGTTTTCAATAAAAATTAGTGAAATTCAATCTTGGTAAGGAATTAAACACATGAAGAATGATATGTTTCTTAATAAATAATTGACTGACCTCATGAAGAAGAAATAACTACATCATTTTTTATCAACTCCATGAAAATTAATCATTGATGCCTTGTGAATTTAGCTTTTCTCTAGGGTTTGACGTCAACTTCCTAAAAGAGTAATTTCCATATCTCCATACTCTTATTTTCATTAAGAGAAATGATATTAAATGAATAAACCTCGGTGAGGTACCATTAAAATATATTTACAGGATAATATCTAAGTCAAATGATCTTTTATTTAAATACATGAATTAGCTCGACCTCAGACATGATACCAGATCACAAAACATAGACCATTTCATGGTAAAAAATTCAATTTTAGACATAAATTTTGTTTTGTAAAATTCTATAAAAAAATTTGATATGAAGATATAATCATTCATACTCATGGTATAAACATTAATTTATTTAATAGTTATTAAACATCATAATGAATAAACCCACTCATATTTTCACCAAAATTCATCCCAAGGGTGAATATTCATTTCGGGATAAAAAAACCATCATAAAATAAGTATTAAGTTTATATCTAGGGTATATTTATCATTTTTTTCCCATTAGAGTACCCTTGAAATTGAAGATAAAAAATGATATATATTTTGATTAAGGGAAAATATAGGATGTTATATAATTTCCACCTTTATACCATTTCATCCTAGAAAATTAAACAACCTAATTTAGTAATATATAAATTATAACAAAACATGATATTGAAAAGAACCAATCCTATCACACACTTAATCTTCCCTTAGAGTTAATTGATCTATATGAACCTTGTGGTGTAATCATACAATGAAATAATTTCCATTTCTAATGTTTTTACTCCAATTAACCTCCCTATAATTTCACATTCCCATAGTAATAATTTAGATCAATAATTTTATATAAATGCCTCAATAAATGAATAGTATTATGTTACTTGTATCCAACATTTATTTTTCACCAAATAACATTCCATCCTTATATAACCACTCCCTATAACACAGTGTAAATCCATAAATAATTAAAAACAACCTTATAAATATTCATTATCATTAGTAACACATACCGAAGGGTTTCACTTAGCACTTTTATTTAATAACCTTATACATAGTACATGGAAATAATTAATAAATTAAAAACCCTTCCACAAGGTGAATCAATATATTATTTCTCAAAAATCCCCCTTGATCTCAGAAGTTGAAGCTCCTTGAGGTATTCTTCAACTACACATCTCGACAAAAAAAGTTACATGTACCAACATCTATAACACATAAAAATGGGATCAAATATACAAATTCTTAATCTTTCATTTTTTTGTTAGTAAAAGCCATATGATTTTCTGTTATATTACAAATAAGACCACACAAATTAACAAATATAAATTGATTAAGTTGAAGACACTATTAGTGAAATAAACTGATGATCACATTGATAAATTACCCCCACCATCTTAAGAAACCAAGAAAAAAACCTAATCTCATTGGTAAACCATTTCACCATATTATAAAGTGGAAATTTTTAACTTATTTCAATAACCCTTATTTATTGGCTCCAAAATCCAGGTTACACATTCCAGAAATATGTGTGATAAAAAATATGATCCTTTAGAACTATATTCATCCCTACATAGTTGGAATTTCCACAAAATTAACACCAATTCTCAGTTATTCTTAAAGTAGCACAGTTCTATACAACATTGGGAGACCGCAGTTCATAACTTCTCATAACAATACCCAAGAGGGTTTTTATTAAAACACCACTATCCAACTGTAATATTCTATTATATACTCCCCACTATCTAGATAATTCATTAGGAATAATAATTTTAGATAGTGATTCACACTTTATCCCATAAAAAATATTTTTTTACTATATCTACAACACTCGCTAAGATAATAGGACTATTAACGAACTTATGAAATTTGGGATATTAAAGATCCTATAAATTTTAAATGGTTTTTTATTTATTATAAATATTACTTGATATTTTTTTCTACATTAGTTGAAATAATGTTTTTGAGATCCATATGATTATAAAACTATAACTTTAAGTGGACTAAATCCAAAGGATTATATGATATAACTAGAAGATATTAGTTTAGGTGAATTGATCAGTTGAGATGAATATGTGAATGATCTGATGGATTTTTTGTACAATATAATTTTGTAAAAATCCTATAGTCATATGTTATATTCATGGAATATATAGGTGGAGTTGGAACCATACACCACTAGATGCTATACTCATGCAAACTATTATACCATAATGAAATGTTTAGGTTTCTAGTAGTCTCTATGATAAGAATAACTGAAGATAGGATACAAAACATATAGAAGGTAGTGTCTTGAGGGTAATTTATTTATCATGATCTATAAATTTTAGTTAATCAAAAGTTAATCCATAAGAATGAAATAAATTTTAAGATTTAAAATTCCCTAAGTAATGTATGGTGAAATATATAAAACATAAGTTAAATATAATTTGATAATTGAAAGAAAATTATTGAGAAGTGTAAGAGAAAAAATTTCTAATGTATGATTCCAACTATTTTCCATTATTTTGTATTACTGATGATTTTAAAGAGGATATTATAGAGGGTAAGACATAAAGTACTAAGTTCATTCAAAGTTTTAAAGATAATATTTTTTTTGAGAATTTTTTATGATTCATACTAATTTTAATTAATAAGTAAAAAGGGTAAATTAACAAAGGATCTTTCACAAGAATACAAAGATTATTTTGAAGCATCATATATCAATAATTTAATAAAAATTTAAATAAATGATAGATTATAATAAGTTATGTTGTCAAAGGGTACAATATTTCTAAAATAGTTTTAAGATATATAAAATTAATGATATGATGATTGGATGATTAATATATGAACATGATCAGATGTTGGGGAGTCTCATATGCACAAAATTTTCAATGACTAGAAGCAACTTTCATCACATGTTATATTATGTTTCGGGAGTGATATATGACCAAGAATAATTTATTTAATAATAAAATGGAGTATGTACACATGAATGAATATTTTTATAAAAAACTAAGTTCAATAAAGTAAAGGGATGTAAGGGTTTGTGTATTGTGAATGAAAAGGAAAAAAAATATAGAAATCAAAAGATATATAGTGATTTATATAAAATTTAGATTATTATAAACTTTATAGGGATCTCGCTTTATATTCTTGTAAATTTAAACTCATTATGATAATTGTGAGATATATTTCAAGATTGAAAATTCAAGAAACTTTTTGATTATAGCCATGGTTTTTGATATCCTTGGAGACCATTGATGTTGAGATTCAAGGAATCTTTGATATAGACTATGTAATTTGATATCATTATAAGGATTAAATATGTGAATGATATATAATACTAAGGTAACTAGTTCCCACTTTTATTTGAGAATATTTGGTTATATAATGGGGTAATTTATTCTATGTTTGGTAATGATAATTTGAGAGAAAATTCATTCAACAGTAGTTGAGAAATAATATTTGTAGAAATGGATGGGTAAAATAAGATATGAGGGTTTAGAGGATTTCTAAGATAATGATGCATTATTAGGGGAGGTTTCATTATTTTTGATAAAGAATCTACAATTTTAAGTGTTCCCTCTCAAAGTTGTTGGTAATTTCATTATAACTAGTGGGAATTAGTATAATTTTATGTCAAGTGACTATTTTTATAGGTTTCATTTTTGAGTTTAGGATAATTAATTCATACAAAACTTATAATTGATAGATTACTGTAGTGGTAAATTATGTTTCAGGATCATAATAAAACAAAAAAAGGACATAGTCATCTATATCTAGGGAGATCATTGTAAAAATCCCTTTGTGCATTTAATTTCCTTTATTTCTTTATTATGGATGAGGGTATGTTTATTATTCAAGTAGATCATCGAAACTACAAAGTTACAAAGGATTTTTTGTGTAATGGAAATTCAAAAAGGAACTACTAATTAAAAATCCCATATTTTTGGTTTATCCATTCCTAAACATCTTAGGTGGTATTAGAGTAGGTTCCTTATGGATGAACATTTTTTCATAGATGAAAGAATTTAATTCAGTAAATATTTTTTGAATTCCTAATTTTGGTGAAACACAATTATCTGGGATGAAAGAATAATATGATAACTTATCACATATCACTTATCCAGGAAGTTGTTGATGCAACAAATATAGGGTTTCTACCTAGAGAAAGGGATAAACCAATGTATTTTAATATAAAAGGAACTTGAAATTTGGTGGTAAATATTATAAATCAATACTCAAGTCCTTGTTAAATTAATATTACACAAATTATATATGTTTATAAATAACTAAGTATACCTAGGATAAATTTAAAAACATATTATATGTAAATGTTAAATTTAAAGTGGAGAAGGATAAAATTCACGGAGGTATGTTTTATTATTTGAGAATGAAAATTGAATAAACTGTAAATTCTTATTTCCTGAGAGTAAATGAAATTATGAGTAATATTAGATGTTTTGGTGAAACCTTTACTAGTATAATAATTGTGAAAATAATAATAAGAAAATTTTGAAATAGTTTTGATGATAAAATCCTTGTCTTGGTGGATAAAAATCACCTATAACTAGATGAAATTAAAAATATGCTGATAGAATAATAAATGAGGAATTATATGAAAATTGAGAGGCTTATTAATGAATAAATGTCCTTCTAGTCCATGAAAAAGATTGAAATTAGTTATTTAGAAGAAAAATATTCCAATGAATAAGAAGAAATAGAAAAATGGATATAGAGTATAAATGATAATGTCTATAATATCTATAAACATTAGAAATATTAAAGTAATTTATAAGTTAAAATATATTTAATATTTTTTAATCCACTTGGAATTATGATATTTACTACAAATTTTCTTAGTAAGAAAGTAAGTGAGTATGGAGGTGATGATCTATATAAAAAACCTCAATAGAAGAAGTGGAGTAAAATATTAAAAGGAAGTTAAAATCAAATGAAGGTAAAAGGAATATCACCTAAATAAATATAATAAGTTTGTTGATCATGGAATAAGAAGGAAAATATTTAGAATCTACTTCATTAGAAGAAGAATATATAAGGAAATTAATGAGCTTCATAGATCATGTTAAGCATGAGGAAACATTTAGTTAAGAATAAGTGGAGGGTGAATAAGATTACATGGAGCCATTATCTCAAATGGAACATTAGGTGTGTATTAAATAAAACACTAAACTTAAGAAATAGGTTTGGTTTTTGGAAAAGAAATATAATAATATAGGTGGATGAAACAAAGATTTTATATAAATAATGATTCATATATTGATTAATTTTATAAACTCTTATTGAAGGTAGAAATGTTTGGAAATATTATAGAGGATCTTAATCAGAAGATTGCAGATAAATAAGAAGAAATAAGTAATATCCAATCAAGATTTTATGAAATTAAAACCACTATAAATAATTTTATTGATGATTTCATGATAGAAATTAAATTAAATATGAAATATAATTAGAAAGTGATAAATTTTGTCTAAAAAATATGATGAAAAATATACATGTTAAATATGAAAATTTAATTTATTAATAACTATACTGGTTCTTCAAAAAAATGGGTGATATTGGGTTATTAATAATAGTGATAAATCCTCTAAAAAGTTATAGAATATAAGAAAGGTTTCTAAAAGTAGGCTCCCCCATTACCTAGAAAAAAAGAAAGTTGTATTTTTTTCATATATTTCAATAAACATTTTGGGAATATAACTTATATCAGTCAGATAGATGGAAGTTGAAAGGATATTATTAGTTATATAGATTCTTTATGTATAAATTCTATAATTTTTAATAACTGGATTCTTATATAGTGAATTCATGATTTGAGGTGGAGTTGTTTTGTATGAAATGGAAGAAACTCAAGAAGTAAGGGAAGTGGATTTCAAAAGGCAAAAAAAAAAAAACATTAAGGAAAGAAAAATAAAAAGTTAAAACCTTATAAATGAAATCCATGTTTGAATTCATGGAGTAGGTTTATAGATGTTAAAAAACTATTCATTTTTTCGAATATTTCTTGACTATAATCCCTAGATAGTTTCCATACATTTGAAAATAGAAAGAAGTTTTTAAATAGGTGATATAATAAAAGTATTTATTAGTTGAAGTTTATTTAAAACCTATTTAGGAAGTGAATTTAGGGGTACTTGATTGTGGATTCTCTTCACATATGATATGTGATATGAAAGTCAATGTTTTTTATCAAAATTAAAAAGGATACATTACCCTTAGGAATGATGGTTCATTAAAAACTGAAGGAATTTACATAGATAATATAATGAATTAGAAGTTGAAATTTAGGGATGTTCTATTTTTCAATGGACTTATGCACAACTTAATAAATGTTATCTATTGGTGTAATGATGGGGGTGGGGTTATCATTAAAAAAATATTCTTGCATCGTCTATTTCTCAATGGACGATAATGTAATCATGGTTTGAGTAAGAACCCAAAGTAATTTTTTCCAAATAGTTAATATGAGAATCACAAGTTACTTAAATGATAAAGATTTGAATGTGATATTGTATAAAGTGCTTGAGAATATATAGCAACATAATATAAGGAAAATATAAAATGAAGAACCTATGATAATATAACCCTTTTAAAAGGAGAAGGAAATAATATTTGTGTAAATTTTTTGAAATGTTAGACGACTCATGGATGTTACTAGAGGGTATAAATTATTTCAACCCGAACTCGTGAACTTATATTTTATGGTGTGTATGGAAAGATGAAACATCAATATAAAAATATTGATACTTAATTTATTAATTTTTTTAATGACATCATCTAGATGACTAACATTTTGTTCATTAAGTAGAAAAATAAAAAGTTTTTGAGTTTTTTAAACTATTAATAATAGAATCTAAGAATGTTTTAGGTGCATAAATACAGATGATAAGAGTATATAATTACAAATTTATAAAAAAAACTTTTTTTAAGACTATTTATAAAATCATCGTATAAAAAATCAATACATTCCTCCCTAAATACATCAAAAAAATTGGTCGATGTAAAGTAAAAAAATTAACTTTTAGTAGTAATGGGTAAAAATATGAATGTTGAGTGTCATATTTTGAAATTATTTTTAAGATAAGATAGATATAAAAAATAAATGATAAAAATATTTTTTTACTGAGATTAGAATAAAAATGACTCATTATGAAATATGGAAAAAGAAGTCTTTATTTTAAATATTTTAAGGTGTTTGGTAGTCTGTGTCTCTTGAAAATAAAAAAACCCTTACATAGAAAAATTTGATGAAAAGGATGATGATGGAATTTTTTTGTGAGGAAAAACCAAAAAAATTTGGAAAATATGATAGAAAACATTTATATATGTTTTTTGAATCTTGTTATGTGAGAGTTATCTAGAATATGTTTAAACCATTGGAATAAGGTAAATTTGGTTCAGATCGTGCAACATAATACACCAAAATGAATTATAAATGATATAATGATAAAGAAGGGTGGTATAAATCTCAGTTTGAGCATATATGTTATGAAAAGTTCTATGATAAAGATAGTTTAGATAAAAATCAAAATACAATGTTCTAGAAGTTAAAAAAAATTTAACTAGAAAATATTACCTCAAGATATAAATCTTAATTTTAAACATTGATAATGTTGATAATTGAGAATAAAATAGTAGTTATCACTCAAAATTAAATTCTTTTATCTTATAAATAAGTCAAAATAGGGAATAGATAAATACAATGAATGAATAGTTATATATTATTGAGAAAAATTACACATGAGAACATGATCCAAGAACATTAGGTAAAAATATTATTAAAATTAATAGCCATTTGGAAATAATCTCATTGAAAAAAGGAAAGTTTCAATTAATAAATCAAAACTAGTTTATAAATGTTATTTATATGTGGAAGGTTTTTATTTTGAATAAAATATTAAACCTTTTTTCAAGTTGAAAATTATCAGAATGGTATTGTAAATTGCTACTTATCGAAGTTAAATGTTTAATAAATATATGTAAATGTAGAATTTATTAATGGAGAAGTTGAGGAAGAATTCTATATCGAGAAACCTAAAGGTCTTATACTTATAAGGATTAGATATTTTTTTGAAAGCTTAAGAAATGTTTTTATAGGTTGAATTAGTCCTTTAATTCATAGTATTAAAGGCTTTATAGTTTCTTGAAATTATTCAAATTTTCTAAATGAAAATTAGTTAACAACTTATATATGAATTAAGAAGGTATAGGTACCCTGATTTTCATTATGTTCATTGATGATAAATTTTTTACTAGTGACAAGGATCGTTACATTAAAGATTTTTCAAAAAGAATGTTAATGTAAAAAGAATTGTTTATAATAAAGGATATAGATTACACTCTAGGGATACAAGTTGTACAAAATGGAATATACATATTCAATTTATGGGAAAATAATTCATAGGAGATATTAAACAAAATTTTAATAGATGATTTAATGGAATTTACAACTCTTACTTTTGTTGGTGTAAAGTTGAATGAAGATTATGATTGAATTGTGTAAATCCGAGAGAATCAATTTTTTTTAACAAAATCTAATATTATATTAGTGTATCAATGCTATAAAATATATATGCAATATAATTTTTATTGAGATATCAATGTGATCTAAAGTGATCATATATAAAGGCTTCATAGAGAACCATGATGTATGTTAATGGAACTACATATTTTTGCATGATATTAAAAAAATTAATGCATTGAATTTAGTTTGGATTAAAGATAATGATTGGTCCAAACATTATTATTAATAAAAATAGAAATTTGGAGGAAAGTTTCTTCTAAGATAATGTTGTGTGAGTTTTTAGAGTGAGAAACAATGGTCAGAGAATTTGAGTACAAAAAAATCAGAATATATTTCTTCCACAAATGCATGCACTCAAATGATATAGATGAAAGATTATCTGGAATATTTAAAGGTGCATTTTGGGAATCCACCAAGAATTTATTTTAATAAAAACGGTGCAATTATTCTTTCAATGAACCTAATGCAATATTCTATATCAAAACATATTAATTCCAAGTAACATTTTATAAAAAATAAAGTTTTAAATTTGGACATAATGATTGATTATATATCTTTTTGAAAGAAATAAAAAATATTTCATTTTATATTCTTAAATATGAGTACATAACCCTGAATGAAAAATAAAAAATAAAAAATTAGAAAACCAACTGAAACAAGATGCAATAAATCAATATAAGAAACACAGTATCACAACAGAACAATCCAAATGACAACCTACCATAAGTAAACCAGGATGAAAATAAATAAAAGCACTAAAAATAAGCAAGAACCAAATATTAAATTTTCATCCTTATATGATATCAAAATTCATAAATATTTCAATGAAAAATATGCTATATAGATATTTATCAGTCCCCAGAATGACTGAAAGAATAATATTTCACTGGTGTGATCATGTTGAGCGTCATTTTAGAGGGAAAAAAGACCATTAAAAGGATTTGAAAGATACATACAGTCATTCTTAAACTCAATAAATATAGGTATTCATGTTATCCAAGCTAATGAATAAATTATGGTGAGTAGAGGATGATATGAGATAAGTTAAAATATAATTTAAATATAGGGAAAACATCAAAACTAAAAGAGATATTTGTAATGAAAAATTTAAAGAAAACAAAGGTTGATTATTATAAGTACAAGAAAAAAATAGATGGTCTTTAGTATCCCGATACTTGTTTTAAAAAGGACATAGAATACTATCCATAGTAAAAAGGAACATCTTACTTAGGTAGATATCCTATTAAGAGAAAGAATCCATAACATGAATCCATTATTGAGGGTGACAAATAGAACCAAATACACGAATATCTTCCTCAACTTATCCAAGTGGATTAATAACACAATAGCTTAGGTGGCTATGGTTGAAAAAGAATCAACCATACCTCATCCAATCTATCTTAAATCATTTTCATGAATCTCAATACAACATAATGCTTTATCATGAAATTTAATCATACTCTTAAAAACCCAAGAGTGATATTCCTTTAAATGAACATTCCAAAAATAAAATCCTCTTAAGTAATAATGATTAACCAATTTTGCAACACCCTAAGAATTTATGGACCATTTTTTCTAAATATATTAAATTTTAATTTGTGTATTTCAATGCACAAATTAAAACATTCCTTTCATATATAAGAACGAATTGGCGTACGTTACATGCAACACCGATGTTTCTACAAAACATCATTTTATTATTCTAATAATTTAAACGAGATAATTATTACCTAACTATTAAAATTAGTTATATAAATGGAAACAAATTCTTTTCAATTAATTTTTATAATTCTTTAATATAAATAAAATATATTTATAATGGAACATATTATTTTTGGTGAAGTACTTATATGTTTAAAAATACAGTTTTCTTGAATGTACTAATTTTATTATCCTTCGGGGAAAAATAATAAAATTATTGTTAGTAAAATTTATAAATTTAATTTTATATAATAAAATTAATTTCTTAATTTATAAATTTGAAATTATATTATGGATAATTTTTTTTTATAAGATACTTCATTTCTGGATAAATAATGAAAAATACCGGATTTTAATTCAAACCTTATTTTTTATATAATTTATTTATAAGGTTAAATTATATTTTAAATTGGTTTTAAAGTTTAATTAGATAATATTTTTATCAATTAATAGAATTTAGGTAATTTTAATCAATTTAAAATTGAAATTGGATATAAAAATATAGCAAGCTTTTCATCATTTTTACTTTTAAACCCTGCACTGTCGACCAGACTACCCGATTAATTTTAAATTAATTTCTGCCACTTATGTGATTATTATTTTAGAAAATGAATTCCATATTTTTAATAATAATAATTTATAATTTCTAATATGTTCAACATAGTTTTCAACAAAAATACTAGTGAAAGTGATTAAAATTAATTAAAACGATTAAGGATAAATTAAGCTTAAATATGGAATAAACCTTATATTTAAGAACCAAAATGACATAAAAAACTTTTAAAAACCCATTTTATGGAAGTTATTATTCAATTAAACTTCTATTATTGAGTGTTTTGGTTTTTTACAACTTATTTTAGCTAAAAGTGGGTACAACTAACTTGTTTTCAAAAATACGAAGTGCGTCCTTTCCTTTCCCTATTTTAGGAAACCACCTATCCCTGTTCTTAACACCTCTAAAACCACTTAGGTTTTAAAAATATATGTCCAATAAACTTTATAAAATATCTAATTTCATCCTTTAATCCTCCCTTTGATATAAATCATCCCAAGGAAGCTTTTTGGGACAACCCAAAAGGAGTTACCCAATAAAGAGGTAACATCTTATTTTAAGATCCATTCTTTTATTTTCTTTATCCACCACATAAAATATATTTCTAACAAGATTTTATAACCAAAATAGTATCATAAATATACTGGGATGTTTTTATTCTAATATTTATACCTAAAATTACACAAACCTTCGTCTAATGGGTGACAAACATACTGTTTATGTGTACGCCAAACTACTACCTTACTAACTGACAATTGTTAATTTATCCTTTACCACCTCCCATGGTAGAAATTATGATGAAAAATATATTAATATATTAATATATGTTATATATTATATATTTTAATTATTTAAGATTATTTATTTCTTTTTAACACATATCTTTTTATGTTCCATTTGGTGTAAATACGATAATTTCGTTTGAGGAAATGTGGACTACCACCCCCTCAAAGGGATGTGATTCGTTCACACAATAAATGGAATGTATTAAGGATGGTTTTAGTAAAATTATATGATATATATAAATTTAAAATGATAAAATAATAATATTATATACATATATACATATAGGTCATTTTCTTTCTTTCTTTTAATACGAAAGAAACTGAAACGACATTAATACGTTTTTATGACATACCATCTCCATGAATGGTGTTTTCCATTTCACAACTCAATATTATAATGATTATTATAAAAATAATATAATTTATATAAATGATATTTATATAATTGTTTACAATCTGGAATCATGATATAATTATAATGACTGAATATATAACAAATTAAGACACATTCGAAGAGAAAAGTGAATATTATCTGAAGTGAAACCTTAACATAGAATGGTTCAAAATAAGCTAATATAAGGTCATAATAAAACAAAATTTGGTATTAGATATAATAATATGGTTCTATATAATATATATAATTAATTTATATTTATTATATAGGTGGTTTGAAAGAGTTCGATGAGAGTCAAGACACATGGTAAGGGGATTTAATCACACTTTTTATTTCCGTGTGATACATGATTTATTCGCCACCCATTAATTTTTTATGGTGTATTTACTAAACATTATTGTATTATATTTATCTTATAATTATATTTATACGTATTCACATATCCATTTTATGATCCTTCTTTCATGTGGTTTAAGTTTTAAAAGTTACAAAATCGGTAATATAGTTTTGTCTCGTTAAACTTCTTTGAGAGTTATGTTTTTTATGCACCTAGATTATTTTTTAGGTTTATATACATACATATTAAATTTTATATGATTAATATTCTTCTTTTCATGATATTTTAATCTTATTTTAATTTTATTTTCATACATAGAAAATATGATCCCAAATAACCAGGTGGAAAGAGTTTATTGAAACAATCTCATCACTTTTTGTGATTGCTAATTTTCATGTATTAGTACTATTTTTCAACTCTTTGGTAGATAATATGATGTTTTTAAGTATACTATGACAATCTATCTCTTTATTCATAAATCTATCATATTCAAAAACCATGTTTTCAAAAAAAAAAAAATCAAAAGATCATTGAATCCCATTTTCAAGGAAATAGGATTTAAAAAAGAGTATTATAGTTTTAAGTGATTCATTTATATGTTTTCAAAACTATTTTCCAAGAAAACAGTTTTCATAAGGTTTTATTTTATAAAAAGAATATTTTGATTGCTAAAAAGATATTTTACACAAGAAATATTTTTAAAAGGGCATCCAAAATTATTTCTCGTATAAGATAACATCCATTGGTGTTATCAATTCCATTATAAGTAAATTATTCAATGTTTCCATTCAAATTATTTCTCCGAATGGATTATGTTTTAATAACATGATGTTTATGAAACATGTTTCTATTTCTATTGTTATTTGATTTTGAAACCCAATTCTTTTCATTGGTTATGTTTATGAAACCTTTTTCTTTCCACAGGTCATGATATGATTATGTGTTTATAATACCAATTTTATTTCAAGGGTTATTATATTATTATTTATGATCACATGTCACATGCATGCATGATTTCATTATGAGATGGGTAGGACTTATATCTCCATCCAATGCATTGGGTAAAGATTTATATCTCATGTGATAGACTAAGATGATCTTGGGAATGAACATTGACCAATAATATGGCCATGTTAGTGAACCAGGACTACCAATATTATATGAAGAGTGAAATCATGGAAATAATAAGGAAATGGGATTGAAAAATGACTACCAAGATAGTATAGGGAGTAAACCTATACTTATATTATGGTCTTGTAAATGATGTCTTGGATACTATAAAAGTAATATTATATGATTATGTGTCTTCCATATTCCTTGTTTTATTCCTATGTTATGATTTTATGGATTATGATATTTATTTAAATAATATTCATGTCTTATGAACTGCCATTATTTATTCTATGATTCATGTATATGATATTCAATATGCATGGTATGATATTTTATTTTCATGATCATTTTATCATACCCTTATAATTATGATTATTCTTACTTATCTCCCTTGTTTACCCTTACTGAGTATATGATATCTTTATTTTTTATGTTTCCTTACCCCCATGTTATGAAGATATGCATTATGTTAAATGAGTCTAATAAGGATGAGAGTCAAGAAGAATATAGTGGGAGATGTTATAGCTCATTTATGTATAAGTTTTTGTGTTTCCATGGTTTAAAATGCACAAGGCTGGTCCAGCCTTTGTGTGTCTCTTTTTATATTTTTTAAGTATTCTATAAATGTTATATAATGTTAATGTATGAAAAGTGAGGGTCTCTATTGTTGGTATCAGAGAAAAGGTTTTGTTATGATTCAGAATCTAGGATGAGAAAACTTTAGTGAGAACCGTAAGAACATTTCTAGTGATAAGTATAAGGATAAGGAAATTATAGGAAAATGTCATGGAATTTTGGTAAATGATAGATTTTGTGGTTTAATATAAATAAACACCTTTATATATAATAAAAGTGGATGTGTATCTATAATAGATATACTTAGGGTTAATAACTCCAACAAGATGTTCTAGGCTTGACTCAGGGTAATCTGGTTTACGACCACGGGCCTTGCTACAGACTTGGTTTGAACCTTCTAGGGGATATTCTTTGAGAATTCACAAAATTTTCATAATTATTACGACAGATTTAAATATAATATAGATATTAATAACATATGATAAAATCACGGTTTAATAGATTAAGTAAGGTTTCATAACTTAGATATCATATAAGTGACTTTTTATGAATATGTGGTTCCTCACTATGATAATTATTTCTTACTCAATTTTATTTTGTTTTAGTCAGTGGAAGAAACCCGAAGGAACCACATTAATGGTGATTGTAGTAGGAAATTCAATGACTGTCCTCATGAGAAACCTAATTCATTGGGATTTAGAAAGAAAAATATTTTGCCTATGCTCACCCAACTTTCTCATGCTATGAATCATGGTGGACTTCTAAATGAGAAAAGGAGGGAACAATATTCTATTGAACATTTTGGAGGTAATGTTTACCTTCTTTCATTTGATATTCTGATCCTCTTGTTTATGAATAATGGTTCAATACTATTGAAAATATATTTTCCATTATCAAGTGTTCAGATTATGAAAAATTCATTATGGATGTCTATTGATTAGAAGGCAAAGCTGACTAGTGGTGGAAAATAATTAAAAATACGAGGAAAAAATATGAGATTAAATCCATGGACTGGGATGAATTCAAGAACTTAATTTTCAATAATTAATTTCCTTTGATTCTTTGTACCAATATAGAAAAAAGTTCCTTGAGTTTAATCAATGGGATGATTAATCATTTAGTATCTATGAGTTGATTTTTATGGGACTTATGAGGTATGATTTAGGAATTATCATCCAACTCAAAATTAAAATTGATAGGTTCTTTAGTGTCTTAATGCCTAGTCTTAGAAGGGTGTTGGCCATATGAGACTTAATAAGATAAAAAGATATTTTCATTATAAAATCAAGGTTGAAATATTGTTTGGATTCATGTATGAGTATAAGAGGGAGATGAAGATTAAAAGATTTTATAAAAACCATGAATAGAATAAGATGATATTCCCTTTATTCTCTATGTGTGGGATGAATAGTAGAAGAAATTTCCTTAATGGGAGTAATAAATGTATTATGTGTGGAAGAGAAGGCCATAGTGAATCTGATTATTGAAGTAATGAGAAGAAGTTAGGTTACATTGCAAATTGTAAAAACAATCACATAATGAACCTCTCATAATTAGTTGCTACATGTTTTAAGAGAATTGGAATTATGATAACTACTAGCCACACATAAGGGTTGGTGATGATGATAAACATCAATAACCTCTTAAGGCAAGAGAAAAGTGGAAATATAAACAATATCTATTTTAGATGAGGGGTATGATAACAACATGATTAAAGGTACCCTTATCATCCACTCTAGAACATGTAATTTCATATTTGATTCTGTATCTACCCACTCTTTCATATCTAAAGAATTTTATAAGTGTGTTATGACTCCACCAAAAGAATTAGTTATAGAATTAGCAGTGCAAACCCTTAATGGTAAGATGATTGCATCCAAAGTTTATGATTCCTCTCAAGTTAGAGTTTGTGGGATTGTGCTTCCTAAAAATATTTTCATTCTTCCTTGTGTTGAATTTTATGTCATATTAAGAAAGGATTAGATTTATATGAATAAACCCCACATTAATTGTCGAGGAAGGGAAGTTACTTTGGATATTTTGAATTCTCCTATGATCATACAACCATGTGATGATAAATATGAACATCCTGGGAAAATTATGTCTTGTGTATGGGTCTTAATTCCCATTCTAGAGGATCATGTATCCCTAATGGTTTGGGAGAAAATAGACATCGAAAATATGCCTATTGTTCGGGATTTTTTGGATGTATTTCTAGAAGAGTTTCATAGCCTTGAAAAAAATGGGAAGTTGAGTTCTCAATAGAACTCATAACTATTTCCTCACCAATTTCTATGACTCCTTATAGAATGGATATTATTGAGTTGCAAGAATTGAATATGAAACTCCAAGAAAACCTTGTTAAGTGATTCATTCTACTAGCTGTTTTACCATAGGGTGCACCGATTATTTTTGTGAAAATAAAGATGTATTAATGAGACTCTGCATTGATTTTCATGAGTCGAATAAGATCACAATCAAGAACAAGTATCCACTTCCCCGTATTGATGACTTGTTTGACCAATTGTAGGGAGCTCAATACTTTTCCCATATAGTCCTTCATTCCAGGTATCATCAATTGAGGTCAACAAGGATGATACACTTAAGACGGATTTCCATAAAAGGTATGGATACTATGAATATATAGTGATTCCTTTTAGTAATACTAATTACCCTTCTATCTTTGTGTATTTAATGAATATAATCTTTAGAGACTACCTCAATCAGTTTTTGGTATTCTTTATAGTTGATATTCTTATCTATTCAAAGATAAAGGAAGATCATTGAGCTCAATTCAGAATTTTAATACATATCCTAAGGAAGGGAAACTATATGAAAAAGTTACGAAGTTTGAATTTTGAATGAAAAAAGTTTCATATTTGGGTAACATTATCTCATGATATGTTATAGTAGTAAATCCATTAAATACGGAGGTAGTTGAATTCTTGACTAGGCGAACTACAGAGACCGAGATCTTTAGATTTTTGGTTCAGTTGGATATAATTGTTAGTTTTTAGAGAATTTCTCATGACTATATAATCCTTTAAACAAGTTAACTCAGAAGGGTTTCATGTTTCTTTGGATAGATGAATGTGAGGAAAATTTCAAGGAACAAAATATAATGTTATTCAGTGCACTTTTTCTTACATTACCCTCTAATTAAGAAGGGTTTTTAATCTATAACAATTCATACATGAAGGGATTATGATGTTTTCTTATGAAAAATAACTTGTTTATCACTTATACCTTATGACAGTTGATTATTCTGGAGAAAAATTACTAAACTCGTGATTTAGAGTTAGAAGTGGTGATTTTTTCATTAAAGATATAGATTCATGATCTTTATGGAGAAAAGTTTGATATATATACCAATCATAAAAGTTTGAAATATATATTCACATTGAAATATTTGAACATGAGTCAAAGAAGATTATTAGAGTTGATAAAATATTATGACCTCTCAATACACTACCACCCTAGAAAAGCAAACAAGTTGGCTGATGATTTTAGTTGGAAACATCATGCTAGATTATCCAAGATGGGGATCACAAAAGATCCAATATTTTGGTAATTTCAAAGGATATATGTAGAAATCATAAATAAAGGGAAAAATATTATCTTTCTCAAGTGAATGTTCAACCATTTATCCAAGTGATGATTAAGGAGGAACTAAAAGAAGATATAAAGCTACAAAATAAAGTTAGAAATGTACTTTATTTTAACCTCGATCGGGATGGAATGATGAGGTTTAGAAATTCTGTATGTGTTCATTCCATACCATATTTGAAGAAGTAGCTGTTAGAGGAAGCTAATAGTTCTTAATTATTTATTCATATTTGAAGTGTGAATATTTATAGAGATATGAAAGATTACTTTTGGTGGGATTTCATAAAGAGTGATATCGTAGAGTTTGTATCTTGTTGCTTGGTATGCCAACAAGTTAAGGATGAAAGAAAAAATAAAAGGGTATTTTAAATCCATTACCTATAACAGAATGGAAATGGGAGAACATCACTATGGATCCTGTCATTGGACAACCCAAAACCTCTAAAGGGTTTAATGCTATATGGGTGGTAGTCGATTACCTTAATAAGTCAGCACACTTCATCAATATCAGAGAAGACTTCTATCTTGATCGGCTTACCAGTATATACATTAAGTAAGTTGTAAGGAATCATGGAGTACCATATTATATTGTATCAGATCGAGATCCAAGGTTTACCTCAATGTTTTGGAGATGTATTCATCAATCACTTGATAACAAATTGAGTTTCAACAATACTTATCATCATTATATGGATGTTCAGTTTGAAAGAAAAATTAAAACCCTAAAGGATATGTTGTGGTCTAGTTCTCTGGATTTCAAATGTGGTAGGGATTAACACCTTCCCCAAGTTGAGTTTTATTATAATAATTTTTTCACTCAAGCATTCATATGGATCCGTATGAATCCCTCAATGGGAAAAAATATAGAGATCCAATGTGCTGGTATGAGGTATGGGAATGAAAGCTATTGGGACTTGATATTTCTGAATAAATGGTTGAGAAGGTTAAAACCATAAAACATCATATCAATTCATATAAAAGTTAAAAGAAATTTTATGATGATAACCATTAGCATGGTATAGAATTTGATGTTAGTGAAAATGTGTTTCTTCAAATATCACCCTTGATTAATTTATGAGATTCAGGAAGAAAGGGAAACTAATTGGTTGCTATATAGGTCCCTTTGATATTCTTGATCATATCAGTATGATTTTCTACCACTTGGTAGTTCCTCAAAATATCTCTCTAGTCCATGATATGTTCCAAATTTTTTTGCAAAGGAATTACATACCTGAACCTTTACATGTACTGAACTCAGAGGTCATACTGCTTGAGCATGATCCATCTAACACAGATTAACTAGTTGAAATTATAGACCGATAAGAGAAAGTCCTATGAAAAATGACCACTCACCTGGTCAAAATTTTGCAGTGAAATCAACAATTAGAAGAAGCTATGGGAACTTGAGGATACTATGAAGCATAAGTATCCTCATTTGTTTTTACCTGAGTGAAAAATTTTGAGGGAGAAATTCATTTTATTAGAGTAGAATGTAACACCATGAGTTTTTAGGGACCTTTTTTCATTGAAAAAAAATTAAATTTTCATTTGTGTGTCTCAATGAACAAATTCAAACATTCCTTTCACATGGAACAATGACTTGGCATATGTTACACGCAACACTGATATTTCTACGAAACATAATTTTATTTTTAGAACTATTTAAAAGAGATAATTATATCCTCATCAACAAGCATAATTATATGAATAGAAATAACTAATTTTCAAATATTTTTTGTAATTGTTTTAATTAAATAAAACATATTTATAATTAATGATATGATTTTTGGTAAAGTCGTTATATGTTTAAAAATACTATTTTATCGAATGAACTACTTTTAATGTCTTTATTTGAAAAATAATAAAATTAATTTTAGACACATTTAATAACTTTATTTGATAAAATAAACTTCATTTTTGAATTTATAATGTTGAAATTATCTTAGGTAATTTTTTTTGGGATTTTTCTGAGAAACTTCAATTTTTGGGGAATAGTGAAAAATACAGGATTTTAATTCAAAACTACCTTCTCATCTATTTTATTTATAAGGTTAATTATATATTAAATTAGTTTCAAAGATTAATTGGATAATATTTTTATCAATTAATCCTATTTAGGTAATTATAAACAATTTCACATTGAAATTGGATATAAAAACTTATCAAAATTTTGATCATTTTTTACTATGAAAACTCGCATTGTCGACCCGACTATGGGATTAATATTAAATTAATTTCTTCCAATTATGTGATTATAATTTGGAAAAATAGATTCTATATTTCAAATCATAATAAGTTATAATTTATAATAATATCAAATTATTTTTTATCAAAAACATTAGTGAAAGTGAAAAAAATTAATTATAATGATTAAGGTTAAAATAAGTTTAAAATGTGGGTACACCTAACTTGGTTTAAAAAATGAAAAGTAAGTCCATTCTGTTCCCTATAAAAGGCTACCACCTTTTCCTCTTCTTCATAACTCTAAAACTGCATAGTATTATACAAGATCTGACAAATAAACTTCTAAAAATCCCTAAATTCCTCCTCTAATCCTCAGTTTGGGTGTAAAGAAACCCAAGTAATCCTTTTGAGACAAACCAAAAGGATTTACATGATTAAGAGGTAACATATTCTCTCAAGATCCTTTATTTTATTTTCTTCTCTACAGAAACCACTTTATTTATTCCTTGATTTTATAATATAAACAGTATCCTAATTATACTTGGAAATCTTTAGGGTAATGGTTTAACCTGCACTTACACACACCTCCCTATAATGGGAAACATACATACTATTTATATGTACAGTGAACTACTGTCTCATGAAACGATGATTGTTCATTTTTTTCATTACCATATCTAATGGTGGAAATTATGATGGAAAATATATTTATATATGTTATATATTACATTTATTATGTATTTAATCTTTTATAATCCTTTTAAAACTCATATATTTTTTACTTTCCATTTGGTGTAAATACGATAATTTAATTTGAGGAAGTGTGGACTACCACCCCCGAAAAGCGACATGATTCATTCACATAGTACATGGAATGTATTAAGGATGTGTTTAGTGAACTTATATGATATATATAAAATTATAATAATATTTTAATGATACTATATACATATATACATATAGTTCATCTTCTTTCTTTCTTTCAATACGATAATACAAATAGAATCAACGTTCATGCGTACGTACAACTTACCGTCTCCATGAATGATGCATTCTGTTTCATAATTCTATATTTTACAGATTATAATATATATATATATATAATGTATATACCTAATATTTATATCATATTTTATATTCTATAACCATGATACAAGTATAATGACCAAAGATTTAACAAATTAAGACAATTGTGAAGAATAAAGATAATATTATCAGAATTGAAACCTTAACATAAGATGGTTAATATTAGGGTAATATAAGGTTGTAATAGAACCATATATGGTATTATATATAATAATATGGATCAATAAAATATTTATAAAATATTTATATTTATTATTTAGGTGGTTTGAACGAGTATGACGAAAGTCAAGACACCCGGTAAGGTGATTTAATCTCAATTTTTATTTCTATGAGATAAATTATTTATTCACCACCCATTCCATTTGTACGGTGTATGTATTTTCCATTAATGTATTCTATGTATCATATAATTTAATTCATGGGTATTCACATATCCATTTTATGATCCTTCTTTCATGGGGATTAAGTTTCAAAAGTTACCATATCGGTAAAACAATTTTGTCTCAATTTTCCTTATTTTAGACTCATGTTTTATTATGAACCTAAATTATTTTTGAGGTATATATACATAAATTTTACATTAATATCAAGAATATCCTTCTTTTCATGATATTTTAATCCTCATTCAATTTCCTTTTCTTACATGGAGTGTTAGGACCAAGATGACAAGGAAGAGTATCATATTCAAGTACCATCTTTTGTTGTCAAGGAAGTTTGAGGTGAAAAGAAATAAACTCAATTTATATAAGTGGATGATCAGAAATATCTACATACTCATGTATTCAGATTTTTTTTTTAAGAAATTCCATTCTATTTGGAAGGAAAGATGTTGCTGGAAGACATAGAAGTTATAATACTATCCTTAAAGATATAACAATGATAAAGGTGATCAATAATAGGATATATATCATCATAGCTGTATTTCATGATGAAATCAGATGAAGTTTAATCATTATGGTTGGTTTTCCCAAATAATATTTTTAAGGTAGCCCTTTATTCTAGGGTTTTTCAAATTTTTGGGGTGCAAAATTTGTAGGATGGATAGCATCATGAAAAAAATATGTCCTTAAAAGATTTATGAAAATATGGAAATGACATGATATTCAAAGAGATTAGCTTCATGAAGGGTGTTTTTTGAATAAAAAAATATTTTTTTCGGTGATTTCCATGATTAAGATAAGTGGATCATCGTAAGATCACGGTGTTTTGATGGTGATCTTCGTGAAAAAAACAAATATTCATAGAGCATCGTGAATTTAAGAGAGTCGTGAAGGTATTTTCAAGTGACCCAAAAAATAAACAGGAGGTGGTGCAGAATTGCGAATGGGCGAACCTATAAAAATGAGGTGACCCCAATTAGTTTCTGTATTAAATAATAGAGAAAATATAGAATCACATTGATTTCATGAAGGTAGAGGAGCTCTGCAAACCTGGACTTCTATGAAAGCTTGAGAATTGTGAAAAGACAACAAAAGTATTTATTGATGCCAATTCTTCGATGCAATTGTTATTTCTTGATTACAGGATATTCCACATTTAATTAGTGATATTCACGAAGGTAGTTAGTTTTGTGACGGTATGTTGCTTCATGAAGGTTGTGAGCATTGTGAGGGAGCTTCATGAACATTAGTTTTGATTGGCTAGTTTAAGTGAACAAATATTTCAATGAGATTCAAATCAGGTCTAATCAAACCTGTAAATCACATTGGGGTATCAATATAAATATCATTATGAAGTCAAGGATGTTCTTACCATCTTCAAAGTTGGAAATATTAGAATTGTATTGAAATGTCAAATTTTGGGAAGTTGATGAAGAAGCACTGTAACATTGTATTTAATCATTTTGTTCTAGAAGAATCACACAGACTATTGGACAGTTTTTATAGTGCTACACAAGTGTAAGGGAGAATCTTACTCATTGTATTCCACATAAATGTTTTTTTATACTAGATTGTGTGGTATGAGATTGTTTCTAAATCATATCAAGGAAGTAGCTACTCATGTTGTGTAGTGAACCTTGTAAATTACTCTATTCATGTGGATGTGTTTTTGAATTGTGTTGGTTAGGGAAAGAAATCATTAATTGTAGGTGAAGGTTGTTTCATATGTAAGGAAGAATAAAATAAAAAGATATCTTGGATTCACCCCTCCCTCTATCATTGATTCTTGAATCCTCTATAGGAGACAAAAATTGGTATTAGGGATGAAGTTTCCCTTCGTTTATCATTTTCGGATGTTTTGAAGAGTAGTTGTGATAGAGAATCTAAATTTCACGAACAATATGGGGATTCCAATATTTTATGGAAAGAATTATCATATATGGAAAGATATAAAGATTCCTTATATTGTGACTCTTTAGTATGATGTCCCTGAAGAAAGAATAGATGGATTTCCTTCTATTTATGATAAGGTTCCTCTTACACCTATATAGAAGAATAATCTTGAGAATGATGAAAGAGATAAAAATTCATTACTCTCATCAATTTTTAAAAGTGATTTTTAAGAGTGAAATGTGTTTCCATAGCTAAATTTATCTTGGAGAAGCTAGAAAACATTTATGAAGGGAAAAAAAAGTAAAAAAGGAAAAACTAAAAATATGGAGGATAAAGTATGGATATTTGAAAATTTGAGAGTTCGAATCAGTTGGGGACTTCTTTACCAGGGTAAATGAAATTTTATGAACTATCAGATATCTTGGTGAAAAGTTAAAGGATTCTATAGTTTTTGAAAAGATCTTAAGAATTATTTTGGAAATTTTTGGTACTAAAGTTTCTTCATTGGGATAGAGAGACCATGACACATTATATTATTATTATTCGAATAACACTCTCATAACTTAATAAATGATATGGAAGAAGACAATGAAGAGAAAAACAAAAGAATATAGATAATTTTTTTTAAATACACCAAGAATGAACTATTTAGGAAGATTACGTTACTGAATTTGACACTGAAAATGAGGTATATAAAAAGCTTAATGAAATTTCAAACTTATTTTATAAAAATTTGAGAAGAGGTACATGTAAATATAAAGGGAAACGTTCCTTGACTTGTTTTAAATTTGATTTATTGGTAAATTTTCATATAATTTCCCTCAAAGAATGAAATAAGAATAAATTGATGAAGATGAAAGAAGGCCAAGAAGGGTGTGGAAAAAATTGGGTGATAATGATAACAAATTTCTAGAGGGATGGATAAAAAGCTCCTAAAATCTAAAAGAAGAAGGTTTTTGTCTAAAAATAAAGAAGAAAAAGATAGTCAAGTTGAATTTGTAAAATATTTGGCAAAGAAATCTAGAGAGAATACCGTTATTACAACATTGAATAATGAATATTTTGGGAGTAATAGTTCTGAAGTAGAAGAAACTAAATTTTAATATCATCTAAAAGAAGAGTTGAAAGAATGTTTAAGAAATATTAGAATTCTTGATAAAGAAAACATGAAGTTGATAAAAGAAATTTTTTAATTAAACATTCAAGAAGGTTTTCCTAATATGAAATAAAATAAGGTAAAATATATTGATTATTTGAATAATTATCATGAGAAATAAAAGAATATTAATAAATATATAGAAGTAAAGCTGAAGGAAAAAAGAAGAAGAGTTGGAAATTGTCCAACAAAAAATTTATAAATCTGAAAAGAGGGATATATGTTTCAAAAGCCCTATCTCAGAAGTTAGTGAATTTTTTTAAGGATGAACATAGGATATATCAACAAAAGATACTTCAAAGGTTGAGGAGAAAGCTATAATTGATTCTAAGAAGAATAAAGATGGGAAAGTTATATATGTGGCCAAAGTGAACAATGTTAAAAAATAAAAAGTATAAAAAAATGAGTTTGGAGAGAAATTCTATCCCAATAAGAGAGTTTTTTTGAAAAAAATGTATTATGGTCAACAATGTCTTTTAAGATAGTTTTTGAGAAACATACTCACAATGATGGTCAATAAGAAAATTTCAGAAAAATATGCTCTTTTTTTGGATATTACTGTTATTGTGATGGATTAAAACATATGGAAAATATGTGTTGGTTCAATTAACAACATTACTACTATTACAAAAGTTATGGAAGGAATGGTTTTAGGGAGAGTAAATCCTCTCAAAAGAATAAGTTAGAGAAAGATATTTGGAATAAATCTAAGAAGGATGGTATGAACGTTGAGAATAGGTTTCATCCATAGGAAACTTTTTGTGAAAATGTGAACTACCTATACATCTTGATAAGGGTTTTCTTCTTTTGTTACCAGTATAATAAAAGATCCTTGAAAATTCTAAAAATCCAAAGGTGAAGAATTAAAAGGAAGAAGAAAAAGATCTTGTTGTTAAAACCTATTTGAAAGATATAAAAGCAGAATGACTTTGGATTCTTGATATTGGGTGTTCTTATAATATGAAAGGAGACATAAAGTTTTTTATTAATGTGACAGAATTAAAAGAAAGAATGGTTCCTTTTGGAAATGATGAATCTATAAGAATGAAATGTGTTGGATCAGACATCATTAGGAAAGAAAATATGAAATCTAGGAAATATTTATATGTTTATGGGATGGAACACAACTTTCTTAGTGTTTCAAAACTTTGTGATGAGGGAAACAAAGTTATCTATGGAAAATATGGGTTTTTTTGTGAAAAGTGAGGAAGAAAAAAAGGTAGTTACAAGAGACCAATGTAAAAAAGGAAACTTCTTCCAAGTTGGTAAAATATGAAACTCTTATTACTTAGGTATGGTGGAAGAGAATCAATTATGACATAAAATATTAGGACACATGTTTCAGAGAAATATGATCAAGCTATCAAAGATAGATAATTTTTGAGAAATTCCTAATATTTTAGGAATAAGATATTAGTGTTTCACTATTTGTAAAAAAAGGAAATATTATATATTATATGCATAAGAATGTTGATATTTGTTCAAAATAACCCCTATAACTCATTCATTATGACATCTATGGGACAATGATAAAACAATTAACAAATAGAGATAATTACTTCATCAATTTCATTGAATTATTTACTCAAATTACATGCGCTATTTACATGAGGCATAAGTCATATGCTCTAAAAATGTTTAAGAGTTTCAAGAGTAAAGAAGATAAGGAATGTGAGTATTAAGTGAAGATGTTTATAACTAAAAATGGTGGTGAGTATAAGAATAGAAAATTTAAAAATTATCCTGAGAATCTTGGAATTCAGTATGAGTTCCGTTCACCATACAAACCTAAAAAAAGGGGTTACTGAAATAAAGAATTGAAGTCTCATGGAAATGGGGAGAAAATTTTTACTTGAACATGGTCTTTCTATTTAATATTGGAGACAATCCATGATTACTACATTGTATATTCAAAATTAATGATTATATAGACCATGTTTTGATATGACTCTATATGAAATGTTTTATGGAAAAACCCCAAGTTTGAAACACTTAAGAGTTTTTTGGGATTCCATGCATTATAAAAAAGAAAGGTGGAAACCTTGTAAAGTTTGAGAAAAATGGTGAAGATGGAATTTTTATTGGATATGCTCTAGAAGGAAGATGATATAGATGTTTCAACAAAGAGACATGAATAATTGTTGATTCTTAAAATGTGAAAGTTTTTGAAAATAATGAGGAAGAAAAGAAAGCATATGTTGAAATAGAAGTAGATAAGGATAAAGAATGTTTTGTTAACAATTATGATAATGTTACTGATAGTGGTAATCCTAATAAAGAATACAAATCAAACTCAGGTATTTTTAGTGATGAAGAGGAAACTCAAATAACTCATCCAAAGTTGAGGAAGAAAGAGGTGGCTGAGAACATTATTGGTGATCATCTTCAGAAGGTTCAAACAAGAAGAATATAAAAATTGGTTACACACTCTTTCTTTTATACAAAAGTCTAGAAGAATGATGTAAATGAAGATTTTGAGAATATGGAATGGGTTTAGGCTATAAATTAAGTACTTAATTAGATAGAGAATAATGATACTTGGGAACTCATACCAAAGCTGGATAAGAAAAATGTTATTGTTAAAAAATGGGTTTTCTGAAGCAAGATGGATGAAGAAGGTGAAGTGATCTGGAAAAAGGAAAGATTAATGTGAAAAGGTTACTCACAAATTGAAGGTGTATATTTTGATGAGAATTTTTCTCCAGTGTAAAGGTTATAAATAATTATAATATTTCGTACTATTGCTGAATAATGCGGTTATTTTTTTTCAAATGGATGTGAACTCTACATTTCGGAATAGTGATCCTACTGAAGAAGTTTAAACTGAAAAAACAAGTGAATTTGTTGTTGGGAATGAAAAAATTTATGTTTCCATGTTGAAGAAATACTTTTATGGGCTACGAAAAGATCTAAGGGAGTGTTACTTGAAGTTAGATACTTTTTTAAGAAAGATGAGTTTTAATTAAGGAAGAGTTGAAAGAAATATATAAATCAAATAAAGTCAAAAGTTTTATGTCATCATAATTGTTTATGTCGATGAAATTATCTTTTCTGAAAATAATGAATAATAATGTGAAAGATTCGATGAAGTGATGAAAATGTTTTTTGAGATGTCCATGTTGGTAGAAATGAAATATTATCTTAGTTCAAAAAATTTACAAAAGAAGAAACACATTTTTCTTTCTCCAGAAAAGTATGCTATGGAATGTCATAAAAAGCATGATATGGAAGATTTGAAATCTGTTTCCACCCTGATTTTAGTGGGAACCATGTTTTTTAAACATGATAAAGGAAGAGTAGTTGACCAAAAAGTGTTTCAAAAGATAGTTAGAAGTTTTTTATTTGACCGCCACAAGACCTGACATTATTTATACTATTACATTATTTGAAAGATTCTAGAGAGATCCTAAAGAATCACATTTAATTTCTTGAAAAATAATTCTCAAAAATATTAAAGGCATAAATTATTTTGTAATTGGGTATGATAGCTCTGAAAGTATTGGATTTTTTGGTTATTTAGATATTGATTGGGCAAGAAATGTTGATGATAATAGATCCACATCTGGAGGAATTTTATTTTTGGGTAAAATTTGTTTTTGTTGTGATATAAAGAAACCAGATTCATTAACTATTAGCATAGGTAAAGTTGAGTATGTTTATTCCACTCAAGTTTCTACCCAACTTATGTGGATGAAAACTCTTTTGGAAGACTTACTTTTTGAAGTAAAGTTATAATTTCTCTTAAGATGTCGTAATAAAAGTGAAATCAAACTTAAAAGAAATCTGGTACCAAATTATTGTTCAAAATATATTGAAATAAAGTGCCACATCATCAATGAGAATGTGGAAGATAATGAATTGAAGCTGTAATATATTTCTACATCAAAACAATTTGTTGAAAAATTAAAAAAACCTTTACCAAAGGAACCATTTTTAAATTGAGGTTGAACATTGGCATCCAACCTCTTTCTCATCAAGGTTAAGGTATGTTATTATGTCCCCTATCTCATCTTACCTTTGGATATTATTTTCAAGGGGGATAATTATTTTATAAATCTATCCTTATGGAAGCGTGTGTCAAGGGGGAGTTGTGGATAAGCTGTGAATCCAATATGTATGTATGTGAAGTATTATAACTGTTTGTTGGAGTGGTTATAAGTAATGATTTTTTACAGGAAAGTTGAAGAAGTGGAGACATTTGAGGAAGAAGCCTAAGGAAGAAGGCTAAGGAAGAAGTTTTGGGAAGAAATATTAGGATTAAATGAGCCACTACTTTTAGGAAACATTGTTTTTTCTATCAATAATTCTCTTTTCCTAACATGAGTTAGCTCATGTAGGCTTAGAATTGTTTATGAGTAATACATTGCTTAAGGTTATAATGTTTAGTGATTTATGAATCTTATTTTGCAACAAAATATCAAGGGTTAGATAGTTAGGACTGAAATAATAAGGAAGAGTATCATATTTAGGTATTGTCTTTTGTTTCCAATGATGTTTTAGAAAAAAGAAATCACCTCACTTTATATAAGTGGATGATCATACATATATTTATACATATTAAATTAGATTTAAAATTCATAAGAAAGTCTATTTGATTTGGACTGAAAGATGTTACTAGAAGATATGTAATTTAAAATACTATCCATGGAAAATCTAACGATGCTAAAGGTGATTGATAAAAGGTTATACATCAAGATAAAAGTATTTATTGATGAAAAAATTTGACCAAAAATTAGTATGGTTGGTGTTTTTGAAGAAAATTTATTAATGTGGCACTGTTTACCTATGTTTTACAAATTTTTGGGGTCCTAAATATGGAGGATGGATAGCATCATGAAAAGTGTATTTCCTTAAAGGACTTATAAAAATATAGAAATGGAATGAGTTTTTAAAATATGGGCTTCACGAAGGGTGTTTTGAAAATAATCAAAGAAAGTTTATGGTGATATCTATGATTACAAGAAGTGTGGAATCACGAGTGCACGATGGATTGATGGTGATCTTAATGGGAATGAAAATTATTAATGGAGAATCACTAATTGAGGAGCACTGCCAAGATATTTTTGAGTGATTGAGAAAATGAATAAGAGGTAGTAGAGCATCCTGAACCGGTGATCCTATAAATATGAGGCGATCCAATTTCATTTGTGACTGAAATAATTGGGAAAATCTTGAATCACACCCATTTCATAAAGGTAGATGAACTTTGAGAACCTATACTTCTATATGAGCTTAAGCATCAAAAAAAGACTACAAACATCTTTACTAATGCCAATTCTTATAAATAATTGGTGGTTCTCGGTGATGGGATATTCCATATTCACATAGTGATCTTTGCAAAGGCAGTTAGTTCCATGATGGTAGGTTTCTTCATGAAGGATTTGAGCTTTATGAGGGAGCTTCACAAGGGAGCTTCATGAACATCAGTTTTGAATACCCATTTTAAGTGAATAGAGCTTTTAAAGAGAATCAACTCAACTCTAAGAGAACATAGAAATATCATTGGGGTATTATACTATGTATCATTATGAAGTTATGGAAGTTCTTTCCAGCTTAGAGAACAATCGATTTGAAAGATCAAAATTGTGGAAGTGGATGAAGAAGCACTATAACATTGTATTGTATCATTTTATACTAGAAGAATCACACACACTATTGTATTGTTATCATTAAGACACATGAGTGTAAGGGAGAATCCTACTCATAGTATTCCATATCAAATGATTTTTTCTTGTGGTCTATACGGTATTGTTTTGTTTCCAAACCATACAAAATATGTAGCTTCTCTTATTGAGTAGTGAAAGATTAAAATTGTTGTGTTCATGTGGAGGTGTGTTTGAATTATGTTTAGTTGGGATATAAATCATTAACATGAGTTTATTGTTGTTTCATATTTAAGAAAATAAAAAATAAAAAATTATCATTAATTCATGCCTACCCCTCTCAGTGATACATGAATCTTGACTGGGAAACTTTATGGAGAATATATTCCTAAGTAGCCAAGTGGTAATATTTTATTAAAACAATCTCTTCACCTTTTGGGATTGTTAATGATTATACTTTGTTGATGAAATATTATGATCCATATCTTAATAACACTATTGAATTTTCTTCTTCTCTATTTATTCAAGATATCCTCATGTATTAGTACCATTTTTGACTCTTTGGTACTTAATATGATGTTTTTAATTAATATCCGATCGTATCTCTCTTCAATCGTAAATCTATTTTATTCAAAAAATATGTTCTAAAAAATGTTTTCAAAATATTTTTGTATCCAATTTTCAAGGAAAAAGGATTTATTAAAAATGTGTTACATATTTTAACGCTTCCTTTATAAGTTTTCAAATTTATTTTTAAATAAAAAGGTTTTCAAAAGGTTTTATGTTTTATAAATCATTTTATTTATTTTAGAAAGGATATTTTCCTCAATAAATGTTTTAAAAGATCATTCATATTTTCCCCCATATAAGATAACATTTATTCATGTTACTAATGCCTTTATGGTCAAATTATTCAATGTTTCCTTCATATTCTATATCTGAATGGATTATGTTTTTATGGAATGATTCTTATGAAACCCATTTCTCTTTCATGGGTTATATTCTTTTGAAACCTGATTCTTTTGAAGGGTTATGTTTATGAAACCCATATCTTTTATAGGTTAAGATATTATTGCGTATTTATAATACCCATTCCATTTAATGGGTTGTGATATGATTATTTATGATCTAGTGGCATATGTATGTATGATTTCATTATGAGATGGGTGGTACCTATATCTCCCTTAAATGTTTTGGGTAAAGATTTATATCTTATGAGATAGAGTAATATGTTCTTGGGAATGAACCTTGACTGCTAAAATAGCCATAGGAGTGACCTATGGCTACCAAGATGGTATACAAATTGAACTCATGCTACTAATATGGCCATGGGAGTGAACCATTACTACCAAGATGGTATGGGGAGTGAACCTATACTACCAAGATGGTCATGGAAGTGACTTCTTGGATACTATAATAACTATATTATATTTATATGTGTTTTCCATTATTACATGTTTTATTCCTATGTTATTATTTTTTGGATTATATTATTTATTTCTTTATGATTCGTGTATTATGAACTACAAAGATCTACTCCATGATTCATGTATATGATATTTGATATGTGGGGTATACTCATATATTTTCATGATCATGTTATCATAATCTTATTCTCATGATTACACTTACATATCTACCTTGTTTACCCTAAGTGAGCATATGAATTTACCCCTTTTTATGTTTACTTCCCCCAGGTTATGAATATATGTATTATGTCTGATGTGTCTAAGAGGGGTTCTAGTTTAGAAGAACCTTGTGAGAGATATTATATCTCATTTATGTATTAGTGTTTATGTTTCCATGTTTCCAAAGATAGTATACTATTACGGTCTTTGGGCGACTATTTATATAATGTTTTAAGTATTCTACAAATGTTATGTAATGTTAATGTATGTAAATTAAGGGACACTATACATTTAACCCAAATATAATAATTTAATAAGATAAAATAAAAAATATTCCAAATAAGAAGAATCACATTTGATTAAAAGGAACAATTAATACCAAGACCACCATAATTGACATGAAGACACATAGATTTCTTAGAAATATGAATTTTAGAAGGTTATTCCTTGTCAATCAAAATAAAATTATGTCAAAAATTATTAATCAGTCTAAGAATAGTATCGGGGAGAGCAACAATGTATCCCCAGAAAAGAAAAAAGGAATTGAGAACAACCTTAACAAGAATAACATTACTAGAAAAACTCAATGGTTTTGAGAACCGCACCCTAATACAATATTTTTTTATCTCCACTAAGGGGAGGCAACATAAGAAAAATTGAACCTTAGAAGATATGGTGACACTTAAATAAATAAAGAGTAAGATTCCCACAGAAAATTTCACTAAGCTGAAAATACCTCTTATAGTCAAATTAGAGAACCCACCAAAAAAGATATAACTCTTACTAGAATTAACAAATAATCATTAGATAGAGGAAAAAAATTAAGAGAAATGGAGATTAACCTAAAATAATAATTATTACCTCTTGAGAATATGGAAAATTCATATTAAAAAAACATGGGTGATCATCAGCTTGTGTCACTTAGGATGAAATGTAAGTCCTATATGATTTGAAAACATCTTAAGGATCCAAGAAAAATATTCCATTATAAAGAAGAAAATGAAGGGTGAGGGGGGATCGCCTTGTATCAAGAAATTCCTACCATGAAAAATCTGGCACTGATCCTTATTGATCATAATGGTGTACTGAGAAGACACCACATAAGGCATAAACTATTTAATAAACATATATGGAAAATTAAAATATAAAATAACTTTTTCCATAAAAATAACATGACATTGAATAATTGGAATTAAAAAGTTCAACTTTTATATCTCATCTTGAGATAAAGTTCCTATGAGAATAATTATGAACCAACTCAAAGACAAGAATAATATTATGAGAAATATCATAGCTAGAAAAAATAGAAACCTTATACTCCCCTATCATGTTGGGAAGAACATTTTTTAGCTCACACACAATCACATTTTCAATGAATTTATAGATAAAATTACAACATGATTTGAGTCTAAAACCACTAGGATACTCATGAATATTTACCTTTGGAATAAGAAAAATAATAGTGGAATCAATTCCAATGGAAATTTATGATTAAAAAAACCCCCACCCCACAATGATACTAAAACCCAAAATACCTTGTATTACTTGGAGAAATTAAATGATTAAATTTCAGGGCCATGGGATTTTTATTTACAAATAGAAAATATGGGATCTATATTCTTTGATTTAGATAAAGGGGTATATACGCTAAGATATCTTCATTGATCCACTAAAATAGAGTTGAAAAAATAAAGTTCAATATCAAAAGAAGGAATCAGGGGCCTAATAGTTTTTATTAAAACCCAAGGGTCATAGATTTAATAGAATCAGATGATTCATCCCAAGAATCTGGATCATTTTTATCATAGTAATGAAATTTATGTCTTTACATAAGGAAAAGCCTTTCCAAATTATTTTTTTTATTTAGATATTTTGTTAATTTCATCTCCTTAATATAATGAGATCCTTCTCTCGAGCTATTTAATTTTTTATTCTAAATAGGGGAGTCCTCATCCCTATTTTGGTCAATCTGAGGAGATAGGCTTCAAGATTATTTTTGAAACCTATCTTTAAGAACCTTTTTAATATCCCCAAGACTAATAATAATGAAATAAAGATAAGGATGAAAATAGTAAGAGTCCCCTTTGTGATAGACCAGGGGTTAAAAATCGTTCTTTTTACACAAGAAACTTCCAAATATAAATGGAAATACAATTTACAACTTTCATAGGTAATAATGGTGTCTAGGGTGTGATCCAATATCTTGTAAGTATGTGGGTAAAAAAATCCAGAGAAGTAGAACACAAAATAAAATTAACAATAAATCTATCTGACTTAAAAAATGATATTACCCCATTTTCTATTAGACTAGGTGTATAATTATCCCAAAAAGGGATGATACTAAATACCAAGGGAACTCTTAAATTTATTGATCTATACAACATATCCAATAGAGAAATTATAACTATACAACCTATCATTAGAGGAAGGAAGTGAGTTAAATTCTCCCATAACAATAAAAGGTTCAATCCTAATATTATAAAAACAAGTAAACTCCAACCACAACATATCTCTATGACATCTATCATTACCGGAATGAACTAGTTATTGAAAAAAACTTATAAACTAATTTAATTATTTAATGAAATAGCTGGGTTTACATAAATAAATCATTGAGGAAAATCTTATTTGGGTTCCAAAGGACCATAATTATACCTGTACCCTCATGAGAAATTTATTACTAGTAGTATAGTTACATGACAAACTAAAATGGGAGATAAGATCTAGATATTTCAAATATAATATAGTTTCCAAAATAGATACAAGATAAAATTTGTACCTAATAATAAAAAATTAAGATATGATATTTTATAGGTGTTGTTTAAGATCCTAATATTATAAATTCTTTAAAATGATGACGAATTTTTGGGAAATTAGACTTTCTAGAACTCTAAAGATCATGAGATTCCATATAATATCTCATTTTTCATTCACTTGAGAACTCAATACCACCATATGAATACCTTATTTGTTTATATGAAATTTATGGGGATGGGATTAATGAAAATTATCCATACTCATTAGGAGTGACTCTACCATATCAGGGGAATAGTATTTATTTGGTAAAGGACCAATCCCTGTTAACCCAAATTATTTCCCTTTAGTCTATAAAAGGCCTTCTCCACTCTCTAAGAAAGATTTTGTAATAGAATAATATGGTATAAAGGGCACTGAATAGTTTTGTGAGCCAGTGATGACCCCATTCCCTTTTCATTTTGAGGTCTTTCAGGACCTAGAGAAGGCATCAAAGATAATTTTTTTCATTCCACCATGGGAATTAGTTTCACCTGAGGGGATAAAAGACCTCAAAACTTTCTCACAAAACATATCCCTGTGTCGAAATAAATAATCACAATATTTAGGGACCCATTTTCAATGTCCCTTTGTTGATGACAAAAACTGATCAATGTAATGACCAAAACATATAAAATTAAACAAATATATGGAATCCATTCATATACATCATCTTTATGAAAAATTAACCCTATAAAATCATAAGAATCAATTTATTTTGGATATAAATTTAAAATAACATATCGATATAAACCCTTTAAATAGTCAAATAGGATTGTGTCCTAATAAATCTATCAGTATAGATGGGTTTACCAATAACAATAACCAACTTAATAAAAGACCCTTCCACTCTATGGTAGAGGTGTATCCAAGATAACATGACCAAAACAAGTATATATCTATGGTTATTACAATCATAGTACAAATCAGGTTACCATATATTAAGTATATGGGGATGATTTTTAAAATACCAATAACTAGAAGAAATTTTTTTTCGTAGAGTTTTACCATAAAAAAACATGAAGAGAAAAACCCTTCAGAGAAGAAGTGTTCACAGAAAATGTTAGATCCACCCCCAGGAAGCTAGAATAAACCACTACAATGTTATTATATTAAGAATGATACCATAAAGAAACTACACCAAGATATGAAATGTCCAATAGAAGACAAACAGTTGTAGAGATTTAGGTCAATACACCATTATCTATATGAGAGTCAAGTGAGAGAGTGTATCAGACCATTTTTTCATTATATATGATTAGTGGATTAAATTACTGATATATTCACTAAATAAATGAAAATTTAAAAGTTTAAATAAATAAGGAAAAACCTTCATCTTCAACCTAACCATCATACACAACCAATGTTTTAAGAGAATCCCCACTATACTATAGATTCAAATATCAATGTTTGAGAAGTGTTAAAAAACCATTTTACTTTATCTTCTATGACAATGAAGATAAGTAAATTATAAAAATGGGGAAAAAATTAATGTTAATGGATTTTTTAGGAATGCCTCAAATGTACAACAAAAAAAATGGAACAAATTTCATTTCACTAAGAGATATAATTCTCTAAAAAAGATTACTTCATCCATAAATGAAGTGTTAGAATGTTTTCTCTTTGATAAATGAGGTGTTCTGGTGGGAAAATGAAATGTATCATGGTTTTATTAAATAGTTGAAAGGTTTTAAAAAAAATCTAATGGGCGAGATTAATGAACCCATGAAATTTGGGATATTAAATATCCAAACAATTGGAAAATGTTTTTTATTTTTTGTAAATTTTTCATGATTACATGTTTATCTACAACAGATGAAATAATTTTTTTCATCTCAAGATGATAAGGTAGTTGTAATTTTTAAAGTACCAAGTATAGTGTATTATTTAATATAACTATAAGATATGAGTTGAGGCATATTGATCATTTGAGTAGAATATATGCATATTTTGGTGGATTTATATCTACCATTAGAAGTTCAACTTGTTATATGAATTGATGTTGTGATCAAGAAAGGTACATGTAGAGAAACAACCATAAGCCATTTAATTTTTTTAACCATATAAGATATTATTCATAAAATATATATTGACGTTCCTCTAAGTCACTTGTAGAATAATAGTTGAAGAAATGACACATGGAAGATAGAAGGCCGTATCGTGCTGCTTCTTGAGTTTGTGTGAGCCATATATTTTATTTTCTAAGAAGTTATTTCATGAAGAGGAATCATATTTTAAAACTAAAAATTTTTCTAAAGAACATATGGTAATGAGTATTTAAGAAAGGCAAGAATTTTACAAGGAATCATAAGAGTAAAAATTTGTTATCTATGTGTCCAATATTTTTCCATTATATTTAAGATTTGAAGCTTTTCCCAGTGGATGATCTAAAGGATATTTTTGGTGATTATATGCTATTATTTTAAATATGTAAACATCAAAAGGGTGTGATAATTACCTATGAATTTTTTTGAGTTGAATTAATTGATCCAAAGTTGTAATTAACAAAGGCGCAAGCAACAGATGTCAAGGATTCTTGTGAAACGTCACAGATTTTTAATGTCATGAAATGTGTAAGAAATAAAAGATTGGGTAGAATTTAAAGTGTCATAATGTATGGATATGCTAATGGAGTTTGATTCTAAATTGATAAAAATCTATGTTGACCGTATGATTGAGAAACAAATATGGTAAGATATCTATGAGTCTTAGATTAATGGTAGTTTCACCATCTAGAAGATAGGTAGTTTATAAGATTATTCCATCACATGGTATACTAATCTACCATAATGATAGATACCATGATCAAGATATGTAATAAAGAAATATATTATTCACACCAAAATTTATAGAGTTATTGTAGAGTTATTTTGATGAAATAAAGTGTTTCAAGGGATTTAGTATTAGTGAAATGAAGGAATGGGAAAATCTAGAAGTGGGAATAGGTGTAGTTATTTTTACAGAAGGTAGATTATCGGAAAATGATATAGATTTTACTTTGTATTCATGTGAAGTGAAAATAATTTTCATTTTTTTGAGATGGAAATTGAGATTAAAAATTTAAAAAAGTAAAGTTCATAATATAATGTATGTTTTGTAGGATCCTTTAAGACTTTTGATGTTGAGATTTATGGAGGTTTTCACATAGACTATTATGACATGACCCCATCCCTCTAAAGATACTAAAATAAAGGGAGAGAGATAATGACCCCTGAGTCCCACCCCCAGTTGGCCCCAGGTTGGTGACTAGCACCGAAGGTATAAAAATATCTTGTATGGGTGGAATTACCCACTATAATATAAATAATGCAAAGAGATAATAAGAATCAACCAAAATAAACACAGCGAAATAATATAAAATAAACCCAAAATCATCCCACAATGTGTGTGAAATAAAACTCATATAGATAAAAGTATCTAAGGTGAATACCCAAAATTAATGATAAAGAAGCGAAATAACAACTATATAATGATTCAATATATTAATGAAAAACATGGTTCGTATAGTCCTCCTGGAAACATGAATTTTTTTTATATACATAGGCTGATAATAAAAGTATACTCAGTAGGAAAACCAAAGTCTCCAATACACATGTTAAGGGACACACTAATTCACCTATGAGAGGACATCATAACAAAAAAACAACTATATTACTATACTAACGAAACCCGTCCCCACTATGCCTCAATCAACATATAAAAAATCCAAGTGTATTAACATAATATGAATCATGTCGATAATGGGTACCCTGAACCTCTTTACAACTTATTTTCCTCTATCACACCCCAATAAAGAACGTCTTGGTGCTCTCACCCACTATGTATAAATTCATATCACATCACATCACATTCCATCCAAAGACACCTAATACATCACATCACATCAAATGTTGCTCGAAGACACCTGTGACATATCATCCCATCACATATCATAACCAATGTAGTGGGGTATCATTGACATGAATGGAATCAAAATCATTCGATCATCCTACCATGCACAACCCCCACCATAGGTCATCTCACCACATCCTACCCAAATACACCTGGACCATCACATCTCATTAAATATCATCTCAAGAGTGAAAGTTTTGACTTTTGGACATCCCAACCCATATATGTCAATATGAATTATAGGAAGAGGAGTTAGAGAACAATAGGTATCCCTTCATCCATACTTCAACTAGGATACTGGATAAAATAGACACTTTGTGATGATAAAGGTTTCAGAACATAATTATCGACATGGGTGAGGTGTATATAGAAATCACAATGAATATAAAATTAATATATATATGAATTCACAGCTCACAAGCCCCATCCCAAGGGTTAACTCTCATGGAATATTACATCTCAAAAGATCATATACATCCACTTAAAAAAACTATATTAAAAAACCCACACATACAAATCAAAATCTACAATTCATATTTTAGTATTTAGTTATCATTAATTCCTTTTCTAAATTTTTTGTTACCAACTCATTCCATTAAAATAGTTACCATTTTTAATGTCTCTAGCACATTTTCAATTCATATGTTATGAATTCCCATTTTTATTATGTATTATGCATTGAATTACACTACTACTCTAAAAAATAGTGTAACTCATCACATCACAAGAATAGACATCCCATATTACATGTACCAATATGTCAAAATCCACTTTTTCATCCTCACATCACAATCAAAACACAACCACCATCATAGCCCCGCTGCTCATGCATCACAACATAGCAACTACTTATGAATCACATCAATACAAATATGCCAAATCACACATCCACTTCAAAAACATATTCAACAGCACACACAAAATTTTCATGATTAGGCATAAATTCTTTAATTTAATTCCACTTCTTTATTTTAAGGGATTTATCACACAATTATAAGATCTTGGGGATTAAAATTCATTAAACAAGTATACATAATTCTCCAATTACATTTAGAGTTGTGTAAAAAAATCACATAACATGAATTCCAAAATTCAACTACTTTTGAAAAAATAATTACCCCCAATGAACATGATTTTTAGAGGTGTTTTAACTCATAAAACTTCAATAACAAAAACCCATATCAAATATTAGAAAAAATCTTTCATTCTCATACCCCATATTAAATTTATTCAACCAAATTATTTAGCTTGGTTAATTTGGACACAATAATTTCCTCTTAGTTAAACATAGGAACCCCTCCCTATACGATACACAGAAAGGAGAAATGAAGTAATTCCTACGTGGAAGAGAGAATCTTTATAACAACACACTGAACCAAAAAGAGGGGGTTCATGTATAGAAAGAAAATGACTACATGGATAACTCAAACCAATGTTAGAAATAGAGATCCATGATTTCAAGGGGAAAATATTCCAGAAACTCATCTCAAAGGAAATAAATAAGGAAGAAATGAAGAAAAGATATTATATTTTTAAAAGATTATATCTTGGGTAATATGATTAGATTAAGTTTTAAATTGGAAATTAAAGTATAATATCATTAAATCTACATGGTCTAAACATTTAAAAGGTCTCCATAATTTTTAGAAATTGAATATAAGATTAATCACCTTTGAAACGACTTTAAATTAAATTAATTAAGGCATTAAAACCATTTTTCATAAAAAAGGATGTCAAAATGGAAAAAACTAGAAATTTTGGAAAACTGGATTTATTGTAGAGATCTACCATTGGAGACATAATGCTTGTTTAGAGATCTACCATTGGAGATGTACCAATCAATCTATACCATTGGAGATCAACTATTGGAGATCTATCATGGGAGATCTATAGTTTGAGATCTACCTTTGGAGATCTAATATTGGAGATCCACTATTGGAGATTCACCATTGCAGATATACCATCAGAGATCTACTGTTAGTTCATAGATCTACCGTTAGTTCAATGATCTACCATTATTAAAAGATATTATATTAGATATATACCATTGGAGATATACTATTAATGATATACCATCAGAGATCTAACATTAGATTAGAGATATACCCTTATTTCAGCGATATATCATTAGTTATAAAATACATCATTAGTTCCTATATCTAAAAATATTACCTTATTCCACTAGGAACATATGGAATATGAAAAAACACCAAAAAATCATATTTCCCACAATGTAAGAGTCATAAAATTTGATCCACTATATTGGATATATATCAAACCATTCTATTAATCGATCATTGCAAACCAAACCATAACTAAAGAGAGAAATGGTGATGAAAAACCATCCCTCATGATACCTTTCATGGATCTCATTTCTTTTAAAAAAATGCCACCAACTAAACAGACAAAACCTAATTTCCATGAAACATCTTGCACAATACCATCACAATACAACAAAATCACCATAACCATCCAACCTATCTATAAATCAACCCAACAACAATTGAAACAAACTAACCTCACTTTCCCAAACACACGAATTAGGGAATTCCATCCTCTATGTTAATAATATAACTTCTTTTTAAAACACTAACCTACCCGCACAATTTTAATCACATCCAGGTGAAATATGCATCGATAAGGAAACAGGTTATCCCCTTTTACAAATAAAACTTTATCACACATCATGAAAAAAAACATATCATAAAGTGACAGGAAACAACATCACACAACAAAGATCCAAGAACGAAAATAAATCAATTAACTTTCCCATGTCTTGTTATTATTCACTTTTGGTGGCATAGACTTGTGCACATTGTTTTTATCACATAAATGTATAGATCATCTCGAATTGGGATCATGTTTCCCTGTCTCTATATGCTTGAAATTTTTAATCATACATTACAAAAGAAAACGCAATAAGAAAAACCACACATAAGATAAATCCACTCATGATTCTATAATTATTTTGGGGACTATGTTACTTCACTACATTATTTTTTCTTTTAGTTCTGATAAATTTCCCACTTCTCAATGATTTTTGTTAGTATTTATGAAGGGAACTATGAAAATTTAATTTATTTATACATATTTATATATGATTTATATATCATTAAGTATATATATGTAAATATAATATATAAAGATGATTTATATAAAATTATTATAATAAAAAATATATTAAAATCTCATTTTCAAATTTTTATATATAAAAAGTATCAAATTATATATATATATATTAATCAATAAAAATGTTTAAATATATATTTAAATACATTAATTAAAAAAATTATATGTAAATATAATATATTGATATTTTATTTAAATAATTATATAAATATATAAATGAATATATATTTATTTAAATATATTTATTTGAATTTATATATTTATATTCATGTTTAATAATTTAAAACATAAATATATGTGTGAATGTATGTGTATCCTTGTGTATGTATGTGATGTATGTGTATATCGGTATGCACATGTATGTATTTGTATATGTATGAGTATGTATGCATTTCTATGTGTTGTATGTGCATATATGTGTTGTGTGTGTGTATTTGTTTATGTTTATGTATATAGATGTATGTGTTGTGTTTGTATATGTTTATGTGTACTTTTATATATGTATGTGTGCATATGGATGTGCATATATGTGTGTGTACACACATATGTAAGTATTTGTATGTGTATGTGTATGTTCGTGGATGTACATGTATGTATGTATGTATGTATGTGTGTGTGTATGTATGTATGTGTGTATGTTTATGTGTAAGTCAATGTATGTGTATGTGCGTGTATGTATGTATGTGTGTATGTTTATGTAGTACGTGTATATTTATGTGTTATGTGTATGTATGAATATGTATATGTATGTATGTGTATACACATGTGTGTAATTGTATATGTGTGTGTATGTGTATTCATGTGTGTATGTGTATGTATGTATATATGCATGTATATATATGTGTGTGTATGTGTATGTATCTGTGTATATTTGTATATATGTGTATGTATGAACATGTATATCTTTGCGTATATATGTGTGTATGTGTATGTATGTAATGTATATGTCTGTGTATATGTATATTAATATATCATTAAATAATATGAATATTCATTTTTTTTCAATATGACATATCTTATTATAGTATATGTGTATATATATACATATACATACACAAAATCACATGAAAAGTCATTTGGTTTTTCAAATGCATTTAATGAAATTTTATATAGAAATAAATAAATAAATAAATAAATATATATATACGTTTAATATTTTTTTATTATTTCAATGTTTAATATTAATTTAAACATTTTTTTAATTTTAATAAATAATATTTATAATATTTTTTGTAATTTATATAATAGTATTTATTATTTTTTAATTTAATACATTTTGTATTTAAAAATTTATACAATTATTGTTTATTGTTTTTTAATTAGTAATTTATTATGAATCTCTTGAATTTAAATGTACTTTTTAATATTTATTCCTTTTGATTTTAATATTTATTCATTTTTAATATTTTTTTACTGGCATAATTGATATTATTTATTTTAATATTTAAATATTTTTTTTGTAATTTACTTAATTCTAATTATTAAAATTTATTCATTTTTTACATTTATTCATTTAATATTTTTGGGATATATGAAAATATGATAGTTATTTATACATTTTTAAATATTAGTATTTCATACTTTTAATTCGAATGGTGCGAACCATGAGTTTTATCCCATGACCCTGAAAATTTATTTAAAAGTAAAATAGATACAAAGTACAAGGATAGAGAGTTAAATGGATCATAGGCCCACCATATCAGCCTGAATACATGGCCCATACGCTCATGATATTGGCTCGTAGCCCCCCACAAGCTTGGCTGAAGTACAACATGATACCCAACTTATAAACCCAATTAATATTGGCCCGAAGGCCCCTGATTAGAGCATACAAGAAGGCCCAATTTTATTGACTGTTTGCAGACCCTTGTAATGTTGTCCCATTTTCCTAACCATTGTAGGCCATGTGCTACATTCTTTGAAGTCCTTATGTGAGACCCCTTATTTTGTCAATCACATCCTTTGAAAAAGATATCGGCCTACTTCCATTGACCCACACCGTGTCCTGAGGTCATTTCTCCACATCTCAAGGTTTTCACCAATCTAGTCCCGAGGTCACTCTCACACCCCAAGGTCAATTTTGTCACACACTGAGGACATCACTGACCAGTGCTCGAATGCCACCGTCAGCTGCACCCGACCTCCATCCCCATCATCATGTCGTTCATGATCTTACGGATTCAAATCCTATTGTCACCTCCTTCAAATATTTTAGATGAATCAAACCTTAATTCAAGGGTGTGTTATTCATTACTAATTTTTAATGGATCACATTTGTGTGTGTGATTTTTTGGTTGTTCTCATTGTTTTCTTCTTGTCTTCATGAGGATTTGGTGTTGTTTTTAGGTTTTTTGATTCTTATCCCTAGTTCTTATCTTTTGATTGATGTTTGTCCCCTTCCTTATATGTTTTTAGTTGTTCTTATCTTATGATCAATGTTTGGCCCCTTCCTCAGATGATTTTTTATTTTTATTTTTCTCATTAGTATTTTCCCTTTTCAAATGGGTTTTCCTTTAATTCACAAAATGTTTGTGTGTAATTATGATTTATTTTTTTAATTGTTATTTGAATTTGATCTATAATTTTTTTTAACAATGAAAAATATTCTCAAAATTTTCTATATCAATTTCATATTTTTCTTTGGGAAATAAAGAAAGATAATTATTTTATTGACCTTTCAATTCAAAATTTCATCAAAATTTATAAAAACATTTCTTTCTCATTATAATTAATATAATTCACCCAATATTATGATACTTCATTTTAAAAGTTTACATTATTTTCAATGATATATGAATTGAAATTTGGGAATTCCTAATTTATTTTATAATTAAAAAATTTCAAAACATTAATTTTTCTAATCTTAATTACAATGTTGTTTATTTTATTAATTCAATTACTCATTAAAATTATTTTTTGATTAAATACATACATGATTTTGAAATCTGAAAATTTAGGGTTTTTTTAAAGAACTCATTTGGTCCATTCAATCCATAATCATAATTATTTTTAAAATACCATGGAATATTAAATATTTTATTTTGACTATTAACAAATGATGCATTTGAATATGATATATTTCTTAAATTTATAAATGTATTAACCATAATAGATATTATTAATTTGTCTTATACACTATAGAAACATTCTAAAAGATAATAAATTTGTTTTGATATATGTTTTTATAGTGAAAAATTATTACATATGCCCTAATACATATATAGTTATAGAAATCCATAGGTTCCCAGTGAACATTAATAGTTATAGGGAGAAAATTACATCCCTTGATGAATCAATTTCAAAAAATAGAGTAAATTATTTTATATACCTTCTTTTAATAAAAAAATAGTGTAATAATAATACTTTATATTCATATAAGTATACATATTTAAATGTTTTAATAAGTTGTTGACACAGTGACATTTTTTAAAAAATATGATGACTATATGTGCATATATATAAACAAAAGCCTTTTCAGATTCTAAGTTCATACCTTTTGTGTATTTTTTTAAATGTTAATATTACTAAATCACATAAGATGGATATAAATTGAAAATGTATGGATTCCAATTGTATGACATAAGAGCATACATATGAGGTTAAAGAGTTCACCATGTTTGAAAAAGATTTTGCAAGTGACCCTTCTTAAACCTTTTATTGGTTTTTACATTGTCATTATTCAAGACTAATTATCCTAGATGAATTGGAAGAATACTTGATCTATTACGGAATGTGACATCCCATCCTAGGTGCGACACATCGATGCCCCGAGCCGAACCACCACATGACCACAAGTGCGCCTCCCCATATTCAAGAGGCTGCCAATTAGTAGTGAGAGTCTGATAAGTTGATCATGGGGAGACAATAACCTCTTTTATCAAATTTATACACCAATTGAAATAAATAAACAATAGAGGAAAAATGTATAACCATAAACAATACCAATATCTCAAGATAATCAAAGCAAGAAGCACAATATCCAAATAAAGTAGAAAACATTCCATGCTAATATATTTTTCAAGTCTCTAAAATGAAAACTCAAAATAAAGACATTGAATACTTCTATGTGGGTACCAAACCATTTCAAATTCCCTCATCCAAGATCCATCTCGGCTCAACCATCTAACCCAAGTCCTTTTCCCTTATCTTGTCCTGCAAGCATGAAATCTATTCGGGTGTAGATTAGGCAGCCCAAGTAGGGAGTAAGTACAACTCAGTAGGCCTCCACCAATGATGTCTAAAACAATATCCATTTAAATAGTATATAAAGTAGTATATAGAATAAAATATTGGAAATAAAGTACACAATTTACATTTATTTAATTACTATTTATTTAACCACATAACACCTGGGTTTCTGAGGACACTTGAACTCTTAATACATACTTAGAATCATAACAGAGTCTGAACTATCCACAAGGTATATTACATATCTGAGTTCCATGTTACCATTCATCATCACAAATTATATCTGATGAAACACATATAACATATAAATTTTTCCAACATGATTAATGTGCACATAGGTCTCTAATCTCAAGGGTTAAATGTGAGTAAGACTAAACAAATCAGAATTTCATACTAGGAAAAATGGGAAGCTCCCACGACCTTTCCCCTGGACCAACCCCAAGAGCACCCATGGTCACTTGAAATTCAAAATAGAAGCTCTCACGGTCTTCCTCCCTGAATGCTCTCACAGTCCCACAAAAATCAAAATAGAAGCTCTCACATTCTTCCTCAAAAAATCCCTCAATCACTCCCTGGGTAACCCATGTGCTACTCCATGCCAACATAATCACAACCAAATCAATTTCAAAAATAATTAGACTAATTAATTATTAAATTAATTAATCAATCCAATTCTATTAATTAACCCAATGATTAATCAATCACTTCAATCCCTTTAATTAGTTCAACAATTAATTAATATTATATAACACATTAATTAATTCCCCAATTATTTAATCAAATCACAATTTCAATATCTCATAATTAATTTGAAAATTAATTATTCAATTCTTAATATAAATATACCCTAATTTATTCCATAACTAATTATCAGAATTAATAACACCTATATCGCATAATCAATTACACCATTAATTATATCAATCTATGATATCAATATCCCATAACTAATTCTATAATTAATTATCTAAATTAATAATATCAAAATAACATAATTAATTCCACCATTAATTATCACAATTTACGAAATCAATATCCCATAATTAATTCAAAAATTAATTATCTCAAAGTAATAGCCCCAACATCTCAAAATCAATTCTACAATTTATTATCCCTAAATCCAACAATTTCATAATTCTTGATTAATTAATTTACTAGATTAATTAGTTCTATTATGAAATTAAATTTCTCATTAACTCTATAAATTATATAATTTTCATACACACAATCAAAATCAAGATTATTAGGTTTTAATATTAGACCACCTACCTCAATTTGCCAATGAACAATCACCCAATGGAAATCCCCCAAATTTTAGCAGCACAACGTCGTGGAATGAGATTTGAATCTTAAAAACCAAAATTAGGATTAATGAAATCAAGATATTGTAAATATATATATGGATATTTAATTTTAGATCTAGGTATCACTAATTAGATTTAGATATAACCAAAATATAGGACTACTTAACTTAAAGAAAGCGAGAAGAAAATGAGAAGAATGAGAAAAGAATTGGGATATGATTCACTTACTGAGAGGGGTATAGATCTTTGATCTAGCCTTATAATCTCATATAATATTGGTTGGGAAGGCTTGGAAATCATCTGGAGAGCTCAAAAATAATGAAATACCTCCTGGGGTCGAATGAGGGTTAAAATGTACTAGTTTCGGGGGTTTGGGGGATTTTAAAATTAAAAATTGGTTGAATTTAAAGATCACACATGGTTTGCTGGGTAGGGGAACACAGTTTTCCTTAACCTTGTGTCCTAACCATGCACTTATTATTATAGGGGTGTACAGTTACTCCTAATTGGGTGAACGGTTTGGGAAAACTATGTGCCAACTGTGCACAACCCCTTCTTCTTCCAGTGTTTTCAATTTTCACCTAAACACACCCCAAAGTAAAACCCAAATGAAAAGTACTCTATAAAAGGGAAAAGGTACCAAAAAAGGAGCTTGGGAAAACTCTAGAAAAGATTAGGATCTTAAAATATCCTCACCTTATAATAGATCACCCTCAAGCTACAGTCTCAAGATTCTCTAAGATTTTGAGCCAAAAAGATTGGGCCACTGAGCCTGCATATCTGTTTCCCTCTCCCATGTTTCCTCCTATACATGACCATGTTCATATAGAACACAAACTATCAGCATGGTATTTCCCTACAACACATTCTCACTATCACCCAATACACATATTAGATGTTCCTCAAAGGATTAATCTATCTCAATCTCAACATCATCCACCTCGATCATATGAGAAGGGTTGGGGTGATACCGTTGAAGTTGTGACACATGTAAAATGTCATGCATAACACTATTTTTCTATATAAGAGCCTATCAGTATGCCATTGGCCTGATTCTATCCACAACCTCAAATAGTCCAATGAACCTGGGTGCAAACTTTCCCTATCTTTGTATCCCACAACAACCCAATCTAAGTGACACTCGGAGGAATACATGATCACCCTCTATAAACTCCATGGGTCATCGACGTCTAGTATCATATGACTTCAATCTAATATGAACCGTAGACATAAATTTATAAATTAGATGAATCTGTTCTGACATCTCCTGTATGAGACTCAGTCCCAACAAGTCTAACTCACCTACCTCTATCCATTATAGAGGAGATCTGCATGGCCTACCATAAAGTTCCTTGTATGCTGCCATCTGTATCTTTGCCTGGTAACTGTTGTTATAGGAAACTCCACCAAATCTAGGTGATTCTCCCAAGATCCCCCAAAGTCTATGAAACATGCTCATATAATATTATCAAGCACCTATATTGTATGCTCCAATTTACCATTTGTTAGTGGGTGAAAATCCGTACTCAATAAAACATGTGTACCATGCACCTTCTGTAATCCCTGCCATAAGCACGAAGTAAATCATGAGTCACAGTCTGAAACTATTGTCTGTAGAACCTCGTTTAGAAAAAATATCTCCTGAACATACAAACCTCCTAGCTACTCTGTTGATAAAGTATCCTGTATAGATAAGAAATGATATAATTTCATCAATCTATTCACAATAATCTAGATAGCATCATTCTTTTTTGTCATATTTGGAAGTCACACCATAAAATCCATTTTCATGTTGTCCCACTTCCATTATAGAATGGGAAACAACTATAGAAAAACTCTAGGTTGTTGGTGCTCCACCTTCACCTGCTGACAGGTGTAGTATCTTGTTACAAACCCTACTATATCTTTTTTATGCTCAACTATAAAAACTGTCATCATAGGCCACAATACATTTTGGTCACACACAAATGTATCACACAATTCAAGGCATGAAATTCCCACATCATCTCCTCTATTATGCTTGTAGGCACAAAAAACTAATTCCTAATATATATGATCTCATCCTCATCTATGATCCAATTTGAAGGTGACTCCCCACCTACAAGGATTTCCCTCACGCACAAGCACTATAGATCCTCATGATACCAATCTATAATCCAGATAAAAAGTGTATAATCTACTAAAACTAATATGAGAGTCATCTTCTCCTGACTCCCCCGAACTACCACATGTATCCCAGCCAGTAAATCCTTCATCTTCCACTCAACACTAGACTCATGAACTGCCTGAGTCTAAGCTTTCCTACTCAAATAATAGGCCAAATTGTTTCACTTACCAAGTGTATATGCTAAATCAAAATCGAATGAATGAATATACTCAACCCATATTCACTGTTGGATATTGAAATATTGTTGAGAAAATATACACTTCAATCTCTTTTGGTCGGTATAGATAGTAGGCTTTTCACCCAACAGATAATGTTGCCAACACTTTAGAATATAAACAACTAATTATAAATATAGATCATGCTTAGGGTAGTTCTAGTCATGTGTCCTCAACTACTAAGACTCATATGCCACAACTCGATCTCCCTGCATCAACGCAACTCTATGTCCAATCCCAGAATCATCATAATAAACCATGTAATCTTTACTTAGCTCAGGTAGGATCAAGATTGGTACTAATGTCAAATGATTCTTCGACTCATCAAAGGCATTCACACATGATTATAACCAATAAAACTTTATACCATTCTTTATAAAGCTCAAAATATGTGATATCAAATGAAAAAATTCCTAAATTAACCTCCAATAATATCCAGATAGCCCCAAAAAGCTGTAGATGTCGAAAACATTCTTGGGATGCTCCTAAGAAACCGTTGCCTAAAACTTCTATAGGTCCACTGAAACAGCTTCCTCTGAGATTATGTGTCCCAATAAGTATACCTAATCAATCCAAAATTTATACTTATATAGCTATGCATATATACGATGTTGTATCAGTGTACAGAAGACGATGTCAAGGTGTTGGGACCGATATTAATGAGTCTTGATGTACACTAAGAAGTCATCAAAAAATACTACAATAAACTGATCTAGTTAGGGGTGGGATATCCTATTCATCAAGTCTATAAACACTTATGGTGAGTTAGTCAACCCAAATAGCATTATGAAAAACTCATATAGGCCATACCTACTTCTAAAATTAGTCCTTAGTATATGATAAGTTGGAACTCTCAGTTGACGATACCTCGTTCTCAAGTCAATCTTTGAGAACACACAGGACCCTATCAACTGGTCAAATAGATCATTGATACATGGAAGAGGATACCAGTTCTTCATAATCATATAGTTCAACTTTTGGTAATCAATTCACAAGCATAGAGTACAGTCAACCTTCTTAGCAAACAACACAGGTAATCCCCAAGGTGACATACTTGAATGGATAAATTCCTTATCTTCTAATTCCTCCAATTGAGTATTGAGTTCTTAAATATCTATTGGTTTCACTCTGTATAGTGGAATAGAAATAGGATCAACACCTAGCATGAGCTCAATAGGGAATTCCACATCTCTCTCAGGTGGCATCCCTAAGAAGTCTTCAAGAAACAGATCTTGAAACCATTTCAATACTAGTGGAAAAAGTTATTTCTTTCCACCTCTGTCATCCAAAAAAGATTCTCAACCTAAGATGTGATCTCTCCTAGTTCCTGAGTAATTTTCCCTAATCAGCCTGCCTGGATATCCCACTCTTCATGGTGAATTTAAGGTCACCCTTAGGAGATGTAAACGCTACTCTCCTACAGTAACAATCAATGTGGGATCAGTATGTGACTATCCAATCCATAAAAATAATTTGGCCAAATCCTTCCATATCAAGGATACAAAGATCCTATAAAAAACAATACTCCCCAATATTGAGATAACATCCCTTGCACAAATTGATGTCTCTAAACCGTACTCCCAACGATATATCTATCATTAATACCTTTCTCACAAACTCAACCACCAAGATTAAAATATTAAAAAATGTGGTAGATATAAAGGAATGTGAGGAAGCATTATAAAATAGGGGACTATATAATATAGAAGCTATATGAATAGTACCTCTCAACGTCGATGGTCCAACCCCACTATCTATAAGTGTAGGCTGCACTGCATGTAGTTGTCCTACATCTCTTCCCTATGATGCAGTATAAATCCCCTAAGTTGCACCACTTTGCTAATACAGACACTCTTTCCCAAAAGTACCACATCCACTACCCTTACCACCTTGGCCAGTAGAACTCTAGCTGCTAGATTGATATGGTATAGAAGATCTTCTTCCCACACCCTGGTTTTGTTTAGATCCTCTATCACTACTCATATTCCATGGGTTCTTAAAGAATCTATGTAGATATCCCATATTTTTGTAGGTTCATTACTCCACTGGTGGTTGGGTTTAATATTTTTGGATGTTTCCCGACCTACCACATTGGTGGAAAATCACTTGAGAAAGGTCATGGGTAACTGACTTCTCCCCATGGCCACTTTATTTTCCACTACATTGGCTAAAGTTCTCATAAAGAAACTTTCTGATTTAAAAATTCATACCTCATGACCATATAGAAGAAACCACTTATCCTCTACTATAATACTCGTCTAGGTTCTCTATATATACGAGAGGCCGATATACCACTTTTAAAAACTTCTTTAGCACAAAGATATTTAAATGAGACTTAATTTTACAATTAAGCCTATCCTGAAAATTCTTGGCCATAATAGCCTCATCTCCTGAAAATTATGTAAAAAAACACTACAAATCTATGAAGCATATAGAATAGTCCATCAAAAACATATTCCTTTAAGCCAACCTCATGAACTCATCTTCTCTCTCCTTTATCAGTGTGTCTGGATAAAAGTGCTCTAAGAACTTCTTATGAAATTCCTTCCACTCCATAGTCTCCAGCTATCCATCCTGAGTCTGAATGTACCACCAATACATCACTTAACCGCATATCATATATGAAGATATATTGAACTTCTTCTCTACAGGAGTCTCCAAGTGGTCAAGTGTCATCTCGATGGAATCAAACTAGAACTCAGCTCCCTCAAGTCCACCATCTCTAGTAAAAATTGGAGGGTGGTGGAACTAAAAATAGCTCATCATGCCAGACATATTCTTCTCAACCTACCATGGACCTATTTCCATGAATTTCATGAAGCGAGTGAAGTTCTATCGGAAGTTCTCCCCTGCTTACTCACCCAAAACTATTGGTGCCTTAGGTTCCACTATTGGTAGAGAATCGCTATCCATATCCTCATATTGTCCTCTAAAAAAGATTAATCATGGAGGAATAAATCTATAATGACAAGCACATGTATTAGAACTCATAACACAACTTTATCACATTTAAATAAGTGAAAAATCACAATAATTGACAAATAGTCTTATCTCCAAACCCCGCTATGTGATAAAAATTGAGGTGTTATCACTACCCTTAACCTTCCTACACCTGGGTCCTAGTTAACAAGGGTAAACACATTATCATTATTAAAATTCCATTAGAAAACAATTGATTTCCAATTTTCATCATTTATTGCTTTCAATTTCACAAGGAAAAATAGTTTGAGTTAAACAACTTACCCATTAACTGTTTTCCCATGCATGCGTAGAATGATGCATATCATAAAATAATCCCAAGTGCCTAGAATGACACATGTAGACTCAAATCTCATTCCATTTCGAGCCATGGGTCAATTATCATAAAATATGATTTTTTTCCACATCACACAATGATTAAATCCACCAAGGTAAAATAATATTCAACTCTAACAGAAAAAAAAACAACAATCACACCCCAGGTACTTGGGTTTTCTCCCATATATGGGTTTGAAACTCCCATGAACAAGATCATGTCTAAGAATCAACTCTTCTTAGTCTCCATTATACCTTTACACCAATAGTAAAAAAAAAGAAAAAGAATAGAGAACTGCTCTGATACCACTTTGAAATGTCCTGGATAGGGTTCCACACGTCGGTGCCCCAACCTGGACCACCACATGACCTCAAGCGCATCTCCCCATATGCCTGAGGCATACAACTAGTAGCTAGGGTCAGATAAGTTAATCATGGGGAGAATATATCGTATTTTATCAGAGTAATGAACTAGTGTAAATAAATAATTTTTTTTTGGAAGAACATATAACCTTAAACAATACCAATATCTCAAGATAATCAAAGGAGGAAGTATAATATCCAACTAAATCAGAAAACATACCATGAAAATGTACGTGTCAAGTGTCTAAAATGAAAACTCAAAATAAATACACTGATGACTCCCAAGAGGGTCCCAAACCATGTCTAGTTCACTCATCCAAACTCCATCCCAACTCATCCATCTAACCGTGGGCCTTTGCCATTATCCTAACATGCAAGCATGAAACCTATTAGGGTACCAACCAGGCAGCCTGAGTAGGGTGTGAGTACAACTTAAAAGGCCACCACCAATGGTGTCTAAAACAATATCTAGTCAAATAGTGTATGCGGTTTTACAAAGAATACAATATATGAAATAAAGTTCACAATTTAAATTTATTTAATTACTCTTTATTTAACCACATAACACTTGGGTTTCTAAGAACACCCATACTCTTAATACCAGCTTTGGCGCGTGCTAGATGCTAGACTATCTCAAAGAGATATCACATATCTGAGTTTCATGTTACCATTCATTATCAAAATTTAAATCTGCCAAAATTTATAAAACATTTAAATCCGTCCAGAATGAGTAATGTGCACCTATGGCTCTAACATAAAGGGTCTAATGTGATTAAGAATAATTGAAGCATACTTTCTTTCTAGGAAAATGGGAAGCTCCCACAAGTTTTTCCCTGGACCAACTCCAAGAGAACTCATGATCCATTAGAATTAAAATAGAATCTCTCACAGTCTTCCTCCCCAAAGTCTCCCATGACCCCACAAAAATCATAATAGTAGATCTCATGGTATTCCTCCAACAATCCCTCGATCACACCCTAGTTAACCCATGTGATACTCCATGCCAACATAATCATAACCAAAGACATTTCAAAAATCATTCCATTAATTAATTCTATAATTAATTAATCAATCCAATTCCATTAATTAATCCAATGATTAATTAATCACATCAATCCCTTTAATTAATTTTACAACTAATTAATAATATCGAACCCATTAATTAATTCACCAATTAAATAATCAAATCACAATTTAGATATATCATAATTAGTTCACCAATTATTTATTCAATTATTAATATCAATATACCGTAATTAATTCCTTAATTAATTATCTAAATTTATAATACCTATATCACATAATTAATTACACCATTAATTATCTCAATTTATGATATCAATATCACATAATTAATTCCACAATTAATTATATCAATTAATAATATTAAAATCACATAATTAATTACACCATGAATTATCTCAATTATTGATATCAATATTCCGTAATTAATTCCACAATTACTTATCTCAATTTAACATCCCCAACATCTTGAAATTAATTCAATAATTGATTATCCCAAAATCCCACAATTTCACAATTCCTGATTAATTAATTTACCACATTAAGTAATTCTGTTAGGAAATTAAAATTTTTAAGAACTCTAGAAATTATAAAATTTTTATACATGTAATCGAAATCCGGACTATGTGATTTAAATATGAGGCGACCTACCTAAATTCATCAATGGATAATCACCCATTGAAAATCAACAAAATTTGAGTAGCATAACATCATAGAATGAGATCAGAATCTTAAAACCCTAAATCAAGATTAAATAAATAAAGATCTTATAAATATATATCTAGATCTAATATCATAGATATAGGTCTCATTAAATATATTTATCTCTTACCAAAATAGAGGATTACTTTGCTTAAATAAAGCAAGAATAATAGGAGAAGAATAAGAAAGAACCGACATAAGATTCACTTATAGGGAGGGGTGTGGATCTTCAATCCATGATTTTAATTACAAATAATAGATATTGGGAAGTATTGGAATTCATTTAGATTGATCAAAAATCAAGAAAGGCCTCTTATAGTCAAATGGGGGTCAAAATGGGAGACTTGGGGGGGGGGGGAGTTGGGGCATTTTAGAATTAAAAATCGGATGACTTTAAAAATCATGCACGATTTTGTGGGTAGGGGTGCATAGTTTTTCCTAACCATGTGACATAACAATGTGAATATTATTATGGGGGTACATGGTTACTCATAATAGCTAACATAGTTTGGGAAAATCATGCGCCAACCATTGATAACTCCTTATTCTTCCATTTTTTTTCAATTTTCACCCAAACACACCCCAAATTAAAAACCAAATGAAAAGTACCCAGTACAATGTAAAATAATACCTACAAATGAGCCAGATAAATCTATATAAAAGGTTTTAATATTACATGTAATAGATAAAAGTTATAAATGTCAGATTAAATATGGGGAACAACTGAATGTAGCTAGTAAATGGGATAACACTGTGTTTTATGGATCATATGATATGATTAAAAGTTTTATGATGATTAATATTATGTCACAGATATGATTATAGGTGTAAAAAATTATGAATTTCATATTGGGGAAATAAAAATGATATTTTAAGATGAAAAACATGATTTTCCAAATATTTTTTAGAAGTTAAAGAGCTATGAAAAGATGAAATTGTATACTGGTTATACTGAATATAAAAAATTTCAACCACACTGAAGTAATATAATATAAAAAATGGAAATGGATGGAGTGACACTAGTTTCACTAAACTAATTAATTTCTTGAATGATATTATACTATAAGATAATGATATTCCATTCCAAACATATGACTCTAAATAAATTCTATGTTCATTGAGTATGATCACTAAAAGAATACATGTCTATCTGAATGACTGCATATTATTTCTCATGGACCATAAATCAGTTAAAAAATTATAAAAGTGTGGTGCATCCTGACATAAGTAAGATGAATCAATTCCTTTAAAGTTTTTATGGATCTTTATAATCATTATAATGTTTAGGATTCTATATGTGAGGAGAATGGAAGTCAATTGACATGGAATGCGTATACAATATATCAATATGGGAATCTATTTCACCTAGTGAACTCTAATCATTAGAATAAAATTGATAATGAGTATCCTGAATTTGGAAGTGAGCTAAAAACCTTTATCTTACTTTCTCTACATATGGAGTAATTCCTTTTGGGTTTCAAAGTATCACTCACATTATATGGTTAGTTATGTTGGTAAATAATAACTTTCCATCATGGTTATCCATAAAGTGAAGATATATTATGCTATATATTCTTATATCTGGACCAAAAACAAATGGGTAATGATATTGATGTTTATTTGGATCCATGAATCAAAGATATCAAATTAATATAGGATTTAGGTGTCACATTGAATGATTCTTATAGAAATCAAGATTTCATATTGTGAGGCCTATTTTACGATATGATAAATGAAATTACCACTTATGGAAATTTGTCAATATTGTGATGTCATGTACTCTAAATATAGCGACCCTTTCCTTTTCACATAACATTACATGATTTTAATCATAATTATATATTAGAGTACAAGCCAAGGATAATGAATTCTAGTGTCTTTGAAGACTAGGTACATAATTCTTAAAACATGAGACTAAAAAACACTTCTTTATTTAATCTTCATAAAGGGATCCTAACTTCCTTTGATCCCTTACATCTGCATAGGGTACCCTGGGGATCACATGAACAAAGGGATGAGCTAAAAATCCCAGTATGGGAATAACTATAAGAAAAAAGAATTAACATAAGGAATAAAAGAAATGAAATGATGATATAAAAAGGATTGTGACATATGGAACCTTAATATATAATCATGGAATCATATAAACATGAAGTCATAGAAATGCAGTAGCAACATAAAACTTTACTTTAGTATGATTCAAGGCTAACCGCCAAGATCGTTTCACATGGTAGAACATGCCAAGGCTAACCGCCAAGACCATCACACATAATATCTCATTAGACTTAACCTTACCCAATGCATTGGAGAAATATCTGGGCACAAAAATCCTAAATTTTCAGGAATATGTTTTCCATATAAATAATCATACATAATAATTATTACATAAACATAAGGGTTACCCATGAAAAGAATTGGGTACCACAATCATGTCATAAAGCATAAAAAATTGTCATATCATAAAAGTGTCTACGAAATAAAAGAACTAAAATATACAAGAAAATTAATAAGGAAAAATAGGGATGTATCATGGTAAGTTATTTCAATTATAAGTGACCATATGAAATAAAAGTATTCATTAAATTTCAGCATAAAAACATTTTTGAGCAGTTTTAAGGAAAATACTAAAGAGCCTTTAAAACTGAAAAGGGGACAATCCTTTATAAAAAACCATAAGGGAACCAGGAACGTTTTCACAATAAAAGGCTTATTTTTTAAAGACAATGGTGGGTTAAAATATAAGATAGAGTGCACTTGAAATTGGGTAAGAATTCAGAAAGTTCCCTCAAAACAGGTTTTCTTATCGGGGAGTATTGAGGAGGGAATCACTTAAAACATGTATATACCTGAAAGAGAATGAGGTACAGATATTGAAACATTAGTTTTTATCATATAAAAATTATTTATATGTTTTACACAAAATTAAAAGACAAATTTATTTATATAAAAATAAATATAGAGAAACCTGAAGGAATATAGGAGGTTCGGGTAGAATCCATTACAGCATATCAGCATGGTATCAGGTGTACCTAAGAGGGATTAATGTGAGAGAAATGGGTGTATCATATTTTATAAATCATGAGGTAATTATGGAGGATGTGAAAAATCATAACCCATCATTATGAATTACACATAAAAGGGAATAACATAGAGGATATTCTTGAATAAATGTGAAATAGAGAGGATCCCTTAGCTTAAGTCCGATGGTGTTATCCACTTGATATTAATGACCTGAATAATCAAATTAGGTTCATTAATTAATAATTACATAACCTCTTATATATTTAAAAGATTTATTATAACATTTTTAAGTTCATTCATGATCTTTTTGATGAGTTAAGTGGTTCAATTTCATTTTTTGGGTCCATTTGTTTTCTTGGTTTTTATGATCGGTTTACTTATTTTCATGAATGGATAAACATGTAAGATGGAATTGGTTGTCCAGAATTGAAGTTATATGACATTAGTGAACATCCAAAAGATTACATGTTTATAAAATTCATTTGGTTATTTGGAGTGATGGTGAATAATTATATAAAACATTAATGATAAATGCTTGAATTAATTTTAGTGATTTTGTCACAATTAACTTGTTTTATTTTATTATTTTACATCATGTGAGAAAAAAGAATTCCAGAACATAAAATAAGATAAAATTAAAATTTAATAGTTTGGTTCAACCATGAAATTTTTTTCATGACCATAACTGAAGATAGTAATAGAAAGTGATAGCCCATCATCCTTGAATGTGTTAAATCAACACATCTCAAACGGTGTTTTAATTTCTTTCTAATAAAAGGCAGGGAAAGGAGAGATGACAATGAATTATCACATTAGCATAAAAAAATTCAGTAAATTTATGTTTCTAGAGTTTTCATACCATTTGGATGAGTATAGGTTAGTAAATAAAAGAGAATAAAGAATATAAAAATGAAAGAAAAGAAAAGTGGAATTTTACCTCTTGAATCAACCTTCCTTGGGAGCCTCTTAAAGGGAGAGGATTTGGTATTTTTAGGAGACCATGGGATGATGGATGTGGGTATGGAGCTTGGGGAGAGATTTGGGCAGAATTTAGGGAATACACAAGGCTTGCGATGAGTGAAGAGACGAGGTAATGAGGGGTGGTATTTATAGTCCAGAAGAGGTGGGTTTTCATATTATTTAACTCCTTAGATTATTAATTTCCCTCAAGACAAGAAACAAAGACGATTCTAAGACCAAAAATAGTAATATGTTCATGTGAGTTCAAGATTTTTGTGCTTACATCATGTATGATGCCATGAATAGTGGATTTTAATTATAATGTATTTATTCGGTAAATTAATGTATTTTTCTATTCACAAAAAATTCAGGTATTTTAGAAAGAGCCCAAAAATTAATCCTAAATATTTTTAGAAACTCATAATCAAAAAATAAAATCCATTTTTAATTTTTTTTTAAATATAATTAATTTAATTTTTAATTAAAATCATAATTTACTTGAAAAATACAAATTTTAAAACTATAACTAATTTTATAATGTTTTCAAAAATTACATAAGGTCTTATAAAATTATCTTAAAACAATAAGACATAAAACTGTTAATTTATAAACACCTTTTAGGAAAATACATTATCTTTCAAATTAATTAATTAATTTTAATAAATTATTTATGACTTAGAAAAATACCAATACTTTTACTATGCTCATATTATCACTTATAAGAAGCCTAAATTTTATTTATATATTCATGGGTGAAGATACTATTCTTTTGGATGATTTCATATTCATAAGGGTCATATTACTATTCATTATGGTAGGTTACTATTCATACGGGTATGTTACTATTCAAAAAAATTAAGTTTTTCTTATCAGACTCCAAACATCTTATTGATCACAACCGTGTATGTGAGATTTTCAAAATTCAAAACACAGAAGTGTCAAAATTATGTTTAATGGTCACATAGTACTTAGTAGTTCATTGTGTTGATTTCACATGATTATTTGACATAATCATAAGAAGGAAATTTCCATTGAAAATATTGTATCGTTACATTCTTCCCCACTTAATAATTTTTTCCCTCAAAATTTCATTTTACATTCTAGGCCATAAACAAGTGAAGATACTTTTCCTTCATTGCTTCCTCTAGTTTCTATGTTGCCTCTTCGTACTTATGGTTCTGATGCAATACTTTAACCAAGTGAGTAGTGTTGTTATGTAGAACTTTATATCTACGATCCAAGATCTTCACTCACTGCTCCTTGTAAGAAAGATCATCATCCAACTGTACCACCTCTGAAGGGATTACATGTAAAGGATCTGCTCTGTACTTCCTTAAGAGGTATACACAGAAGAAATCATGTACTTTAGACATGGTAGGTGGAAGTTCCAGTCAATAGGCTACAACCCCGATACGATTAAGAATCTCAAAGGGGCCGATGTACCTAAGACTTAACATTCCTTTTTCCCAAACATCATGACCTTCTTCCATGTAGATATGCATAGAAATACCATGTCTCTAACTTTGAACTCAAGGTCTCGTCGATGGTTGTTTGCATAACTCTTCTTTCGACTTTGGGATGCCTTGATGTGTTGCTAAATGGTTTTCACTTTCTCACTATTTATTCTACCATTTTAGGTCCTAGAATCTTATGATAACCGACTTCATCCCAACATGCTGGTGTTCTACACCTTTTCCCATAGAGGGATTCTTATGGTGCCATTCAGATGCTCGAGTGGAAACTATTGTTGTAGGAGAATTCAAACAGTGGAATGTGTTAGTACCATCATCCTTTAAAGTCTATAGAACACACTTTAAACATGTTTTCAAATGTTTGAATAGTTTTCTCAGATTGGCCATCAATTTGAGGATGGTAAGCCATACTAAAGTTCAGTTCAGTGCTTAGAGCATGTTTGATACTTTTCAAAAACTTTGAGGTGAATATCAGATCTCGATCGGATACAATAGATAGTGGTACTCCATACAACCTTACTACTTCTTTAATGTATATCCATGAAATTTGATCCAATGATATGTCCTCTCAAATTGTGATAAAGTGAGTTGTCTTCGTAAGAAGAACCGCAACAACCCATATAGCATTGTTTCATTTGGATGTACTTGGAAGTACAGTGACAAAGTCCATTGTAATGTTCTCCCACTTCCATTTTGGTATGGGTAGTGGTTTCACCATCCCCTCATACTTATAAATTTCAGCCTTCTCTTATTGACTAACTATGCTCTTTTATATACACTTAACAATCTCCTTCTTCATATTGTCCCACCAAAAGTTCTCTCGGAGATCTCGATACATCTTTGTGCTCACTAGGTGAATAGAGAAGGTCGAGCTATGTTCTTCATTCAAAAGATCTTTTGTTATATCTAGATCAGATGGTACACATAATCTTGACCCAAATCTTACAACTCCATCCTTGTTCATTTTCAAATCGGAGGATTTCCAATTTCTGATATTTTCCACCATTTTCTAAATTTCCAAAACTTTTCTTTGAGCATCCTTTATTTTCTCCATGAGGTATGGTTGAGAAATAATTTGATAAAGGATTGGTGATGTTCCTCCCCTAATGATTCCCATGTCTATCATTTGTTATTATAAGAAGATTTGATCCTTTTAAATTCTCATCATTGATAAAGATGCACAATCCCATCTACTTATAGCATCCACCACCTTATTTTCCTTTTCGGGATGGTAGTGGATTGAGAAATCATAATCCTTGATGAGCTCTATCCATATTTTCTGGAGCATATTAAGTTTTTTTGTGTGAATATATATTTGAGACTCTTGTGGTTAGTATATATCTCACACTTCTCCCCATAGAGATAATGTTGTCAGAATTTTAATGTAAAGATCATAGCCGCCAACTCCAGATTATGCGTATGAAAGTTTTTCTCATGAATTTTCAACTACCTTGAGGCATAGGCTATCAATTTTTCATTTTTCCTTACATTTCATCAAAGGGATACTTATAATATTTTCAAGAAGAACATTCCCACAAACTTCAACATTTGATACAATACTCAGAGAATTTTTTCCTAATGATATAATATCATTTCAGGTGGGGACTAAATGTTCTTAGAAAACATGAAAGATATACTAATATGACATGAATTGAAATACATTATGACATACACAACTTTGAAGTAGTGGTTACATGTAATTTATTTATCATTATCCACCTTAGAGTAGGACCTTCAATGTCCCTTTATCATGGACATTATTGATGCTCATCATGATTCTCAACCCTTGCAATAGAGCATCATATTGGATATTTTCCAACTTCTCCACATTTATGACATAGAACTATATACGATGCCTAATGTGGAACTTTTTTTTCCATTCATCACATTATTCATTCTTTCACAACAATTGGCTACTTTGTGCCATATAATTTCAGGTGGGGACTCAATGATCTTAGAAAACATGAAAGATATACTAATATGACATGAATTGAAATACATTATGACATACACTACTTTGAAGTAGTGGTTACATTTAATTTATTCATCATTATCCACCTTAGAGTAGGAACTTCAATGTCCCTTTATCATGGAGATTATTGATGCTCATAATGATTCTCAACCCTTGCAATAGAGAATCATGTTGGATATTTTCTAACCTCTCCACATTTCTGACATAGAACTATGTACGATGCCTAATGTGGAACTTTTTTTTTCCATTCATCACATTACTCATTATTTCACAAAAATTGGATACTTTGTGCCATATCTTTCCACATTTATGACATAGAACTATGTATGATGCCAAATGTAAGAACCCAGTTTTTTCTGGGAAAGACTTTGGAATATTCTTGATGTTATTCTAGAGAACCTCCTTCACGCGGCGTGCGATTCTGAGCACCGGAGTGGCCGGAATTAAATTTTAAGTGTGTTCACACTGGGAACACCAAATAAATGGGATAAATCCTAAATGGTGATCTAGATTAGAGATCCGAGTGTACGGATGGGTCCAGAATGGGGTTTTTACCCTAGGAGCGACATAAAACTTGTCGGCGTGGGATGTTTGTACCCCTTGCTCGCTTCCGGAACGTGAAACGGATAAATTAAATAATTACTTTATTCGTTTAAGGGTGAAACTCATGTATATCTTAAATGGTGGCTCGGATTGGGAAAACGAGGGCACCATTGAGTTTGGAGCGTGCCGTTTACCCTAAGAGGGGTGTAAGTTTTGTGGGCGCGAGCCGTCAGTGAAAAATGGCCCCAGGGGCATTTTCATAATTTGGCGGCTTTGGGCGTTCAGATTTATAACTTTCAAACGGAAGCTTGGAATCCAATTCCGAGATCACATTTGTGCTCGGGGGATGGTTTTTACCCTAGGGGAGGTTTAATTTTGATCTCGCCAAAGGTTTCAGATGCGAGGAAATTACGGGTTTAAATTAGTTAAAATTTCTTTTTATTTTATTTAAAACCCTTCCCCCTTATTCCCTTGTTCTCCCCTGGAGAAACCCCCCCCCCCCCCCAACCCTCAAGGCAGCCCCTCAAGCTCCCTCTATTCCTCCCCTCCGACGAGGCAGATCCGACAAGGCGACAGCGCGCGCGGCAGATCCTCCGTGAAGCTCCAGGCAACGCCCAAGAGGTATGAGGGTTTTGTTGCATTTTTATTTCCAAACTTTCCTTTGAATTCAATTTTATGCGTCTATTTTTGTTAAATTTTCGAACAAACCCCATGAATGTGTAATAGAGTTTATTCCCTTTCCAACGCATCTTTCGGATTCGAATTCCGAGCTCCGTGGCCTCTGCAATCATCCGCCGAAGTTTGCGGGTTTTCAAAGTTTCCGGCGGGTTTCTCTGGATCCGATGAGCTGGGACGGTGGTCCGGCTGTTTTCCCCAGGTGGAGACTGTGGTTCCCAGCTGGGTGAGGTGGCTCGGTCGGGCGAGCGGCCAGCGGAGGCGGCCGAGCGTGCGAGGGCATCGGCGCGGCCGGCTTCAAGGCGACGGCAGGCGGGGTCCCGGGCAGCGCTTCGCCGGCGTAGGGCACAAGGGGGGAGGGGGCCGCGAGGCGCGCGACCCCGTGTGGCGCGACCGCGACCCGCGTAACGTGGGTCGCTGCAGTTAAAAAGTACTGGCCATGATGGCTGGTCGGTGACAGCGGGCCGCGGCGGAGTGAACCGGACCGGCCGGACCGAGCCGGTCCGGCCAAAGGGTTTTTTTCCCCTCCTACTTTGGACGCCCGTATTTCGGGCTACGGGCATCCGTTTGGAGCACTGTCTATGGCAGCGCGGAGATCGTGTCAAGAATACGTTTTTGAGATGGTTTCGGGAATTTTTAATTCCCGAAACAAGGGGCCTCGGAGGCGCGACACTTCTTTAAGTGAATTGTCGTTTTTCCGGGGGAACTTGTTTTGGATGGCGCGGACGCGTCCGATGTCTGATTTAAGCGCCGTTAGTGGTGTTCGGACCCTAGCACCGAGGCGGAGCTTTCCAGGGTGGTTTCAGGTGTTGAGGCCGAAGTTGAGGTGTGGGCCCCACAGCCCGTCTTTCGAGCTGCGTGCAGCGTTGCAGGACTTTCTCATCGGGTGTCCGTTCGGGGCGTGCGAGCAGTCTATTCTGGATGTTTTTCTGAGGAGATTGCAATGGTGCAATCTGCCCGCTCTAATTCGGCACGATGGTGCGGGGCCCACGAGGGTCGTTTGGGCGTCGACGTTGATTTTACAGCTTTATCACCGGGTGTCCGTTTTGGACAAGTGATTAGTTGAACTTGTGTACTTTTTCGAGAGGATCGCAACGGTGCGATCCGTTCGTTGTGTTTCGGGATCGGGAAGCGGGTCCCACGTAGCACCGCTCATGTGAAGCATGCCGGAATGCATCTTTTTCTCCGGATATCTGTTGCGCTCAAGTGAGCATTATTTTTGATGTGTTTTCTCAAGGGGTTCACAATGGTGCGATGCGCCCGGCTGTTTTCGGGGCCGATGCTTGGGATCACGGAACGCTGTTCGGGCATGAGGCAGTGTTGGTGACTTTTCCGTCGGATATCCGGTTGAGGCGAGTAAGTAGTCTATCTCGCGTGTTTTTTCACGAGGTTTACAATGGTTTGATCCGTTTGGTGGTGCTGATCCTCTTGCGTGATCTTATTAAATGTGGAAACATGAAAGGCGCTCCGGTGGTGGTTCGTCATACCATGTTTTTAGCGGACCCTTAGCGTGTGATCGTGCACTCTTGGGAGAGTGATGTAAATGATTCATAGACGTGGTTGGTCGTGCGCCAGTCGTTGAGGCGTCAAGTTGGAGATATTACGTCACGCTTTCACATTGACGTTGGGTGTCGTGTGCACAATATCCCTTGGGCTGAAAATGAGGTATACTCTGGGAGTATACGAGAGCACTTGGAGGTATGTGGGGTTTGTACCTGAGTTTGTTTTTGCGCTTGGTTGGGGATTGACTTGGGGCCACATGTCGTGTGGGCCCTAGGTGCGTTTTGTCCTCTGCTTTGCGTACTTTTGACCTATCGCGACGTAGAGGGTCCCTCGGTTCTCGTTTGTTGACCTACGGGGTTGAGTTTCCCCCCCGAATCTGTGCTCGATGGTTTAGATCAGCAGGGTTGAGTGGTTTCCCGTGTTCTTGTTCCAGAGTCGGATGGTTGCGCGATACTCACTCCATGTTCGGTTGGCCAGTGTTGTACCCTCCAGTAGAGATGGCCAGAGCAGTTCTGAGTTTTACCCTCCAGCGGGGATGGGCAGTGGGTTACTCATCGACTTCTTTGGGTTTACCCTCCAGCAGGGCTGGGCAGTGGGTTGCTCACTGACTTCTAGGGTTTACCCTCCAGTAAAGACTGGGCAGTGGGTCACCCGACACTCTTAGGGTTTACCCATTAACAGAGACTGGGCAGTGTGTCACCCGACGCTCTTGGGGTCTACCCTCTAGTAGAGACTGGGCAGTGGGTCACCCGACGACCTCTTAGGGTCTACCCTCCAGTAGGGCTAGGTAGTGGGTCGCCCGTCCTCTAGTTCCATGTCTACCCTCCAGTAAGGCTGGGCAGTGGGTCGCCTGTCGACTTATTCCAGGTCTACACTCCAGCGGGGCAGGGCAGTGGGTCGCCTAATGATGTATTAGGGTTTACCCTCCAGTGGGGCTGGGCAGTGGGTCTCTTGATGATGTATTAGGGTTTACCCTCTAGCGGGGCTGGGCAGTGGGTCGCCTGAAGATGTATTAGGGTTTACCCTCCAGCCGGGTTGGGCAGTGGGTCACCCGAAATCTGGTTATGAATTACCATCCAGCAGGGCTCGGTAGTGGGACACATGCCGGCATTCCAGGCTCAGTTCTTTCTACTAGACTAGTCTGTGGCTTTCCTCCGTGATTACCGGAGCGGGACCCTTGGTTATACGGGTCAGTGTTGTGACAACTTTGACTTTGAGAAGACCTCTCGACTGCGGGGCAATGACATGGTGTGGTTTGACGTTCCCCCAGAACTCTCAAGTACGAGGGGTTCTTTTCCCCACTGAGACGCGTCCTTGAGACGTGACCCAAAAACCGTGCGGGCGAGTCAGTGCCGCCCAAAGCGGATAGTGTCGAGGTGCGGTGATTGAGCCCTTGACTTGTAGTTCGGGGCAGACGTGTGGGATACTAGGCATCGATGGTGTTATTTATGGGACTGTTGGATACTCTTTTCTTGGGCTGAGCTACGGGATGGAGATCCCCTTACAAGCTTGTTCAGGCTTTTTGTAGACCATATATATATGTATATACCTTGTTCGAGTACCCACTTCTTGGGCTTGGTTACTCTCCCTCCAGGAGAGGCGAAGACGCACGGGGTATTCCATGTTCTTTCTGTGTCTAGCTTCTCGTGGTTGGACGAGTCTACTCTCCTGCTATAGGTAGAGAATACTCGACATGAAGTTCATCTTCTCACCGTTTCCATCTCCTTGTACCTGGACAAGTCTACCTCCTTTCCTCTTGTTGGGTTGAGTTGGACTCTTTACTGTTACTCTTTACTGCGCTTTCAGTTGTACTCCTTTACTTTTCCCTGTTCGTTCTACTGCTTACCCTTCGGTACCTCCATTGTTGCTCCCTTGAGCCTTCGGGGTATCCTACTGAGTATTTTTATACTCACCCCTGATTGGGCTTTGCCTGCACTTGGTGTGCCCTTGCAGACGACAGACAGGTTGGTTGTGATGTCAGGGGAGCTTAGGAGCCGGGAGCTTGGACCGCGTGCGGTGGTCATTGTCGAGTTCCAGGTGTGGGACCCTCCCAGCTGTTTACTTTCGTTTTACCTGTTGTCGTGTTGTGACACTTTTTGGTTGGGCGCGTGTTTTTCCCCTTTTCTTTTCAGTTTACCTTCTTCTTGTACTTTGTACTGTTTAGAGGTTGATGCACTCTTGTGGTTTATTTATAGCAGTTGGTACTTTTACTTTACTTGTCTTTTCTCTTTTACTCTGCACTTTTTCATTGAGTGTGTTGCGTGTGTGTGTACAGGTACTTAGGGAACGGCCTCCCTGAGTTATTGTGCCTTCGGCACTGGTCTCCAGCCCCTGGCCTATGGAGGCAGGCTTGGGGTAGTTGCAGCTCGAGCTCGGGTAGGGTCGGGTCGTGACAGATATTTTCCAACTTCTCCACATTAATGACATAGAACTATGTACGATGCCTAATGTGGAACTTTTTTTTCCATTCATCACATTATTCATTCTTTCACAACAATTTTCCACTTTGTGCCATATCTTTCCAAACTTAAAACATCTCCCAGTCCCTTTGTGACATTTCCCTTGGTGCCTCTTTCCATAGTTGTTGCACAAAGAAAATTGGGTCTTATTTCCCTTATCACCTTTATCATAGGGACCTTCATGAGAGTTCATCTTCCTCTTCCTTTACTCCATTGGTAATTTAATCAAGAACCAATTTATAATCATGATTTTCGATAGATGGTTTGGCATAATTATGATATGTCCTTTTTCTGCTCCTATCTGATGAGGGATCTCATTTTGGTAGTCATAATATTGTCCTTCACATTGGTTGTTAACCTGATTCATCCTATTACCATCCATTGGCTAGAATAAAAAAATTTAGGGATGAGTATCACATAAGGGGGAAACCAATGATATTAAAGGGAAAAATTAGAAATTACACTTATCTCCTTAACTTATGTGTTTCTAGGTCTCAATCTATATTATTCATGATCTATCTAGTAACATATATTCTTATAGGATATTTTTTTGTTCATTTAATTGTGGTTCTTAATGAGATTATGAATTTACCAAATCATATCTCACGGGAGTGTAAAACCAAGAGTGTAGCAAGACCCATTTTTGCGCACCAGTTCCCATTCGATTCTAGCTCAATGTAGTGTTTTCGAGTTTTACCCCTAGGTACATCTATGCTAGAGTAGCCTCTACCAATTTGTATCCAGACATGGATGCATTTTCTTGATAAAACACTTACTCTATACTTACCAAAATTTTGGGATGTTTTCTTATAATTCATCTCATCCTTAGGGTTCTTACTAGGGTGCTCTATTCTGAGTCTCCAAAAATAACTAGGCCATCATATAATACCAACTATAGAGACCATATCCTTTTCAAATAACATTACATGATTTTAATCATAATTATAAATTAGAGTACAAGCCAATGATCATGAATTATAGAGTCTTTGAAGACTAGGTACATAAGTCTTAAAACATGGGACTAAAAAAACACTTATTTATTTAATTTCCATAAAGAGTTCCTAACTTCCTTTGAGCCCTTACATCTGCATAGGGTACCTTGGGGATCACATGAACAAAGGGACGAGCTAAAAAGATCAGTAAGGGAATAACCATAAGAACAAATCATTAGCACAATGAATAGAAGGAATGAAATGTTGAAATAAAAAGGAATGTAAGATATGTAACCTTAACATATAACCATGGAATCATATAAACATGTATTCATAGAAATGTGTCAGCAACATAAAACTTGACTTTAGTATGGGTCCAGGATAACTTCCATGATTGTTTCACATAGTAGTACATGCCAAGGATAACCGCCAAGACCATCGTACATAACATATCTTGAGACTTAACTTTAACCAATGCATTAGAGCACTATATGGTTACACCCATCATAAATTTTCATGAATATGTTTTCTACATAAATAATCATACATAATCAGTCTTACATGAACATAAGGGTTACCCATGGAAAGAATTGGGTACAACAATCATGTCATAATGCATAACAACTAGTCGTATCATAAAAGTGTCCAAAAAAGAAAGTAACTATAATATATATGGAAATTAATAAGTTAAAATATACATGTATCATGGTAATTTATTTCAAGTATAAGTGACCACATGTAAGAAAAGTATTCCAAAAATTTTAACATAAAAACATTTTTGAGCAGTTTTAAGGAAAATACTACAGAGCCTTTAAAATAGAAAAGGGAAAATCATTTATACAAAACCAAAAGTGAACCAGAAAGGTTTTCAAAATAAAAGTATTATTTTATAAATACAATGGTGTCTTAAAATAGAATATACAATGCACTTGAAATGGGGTAGTAATTCAGGAAGCTCCATCAAATTAGGTTTGCTTATCGGGAAGTATTGAGGAGGGAATCAATTAAAACATGTATATACCCAAAAGAGAATGAGGGATGGATATTGAAACATGTGTTTGGAGTATATAAATTTTATTTAGATGTTTTACACAAAATAAAATAAAACATCATTTGGATTAAAAGAAAGATATATCAACCTGAAGGAATTTTTGAGGTTTGGGTAGAATCATTTATAGAATATTGACATGGTATCAGGTGTACTTAGGAGGGATTAATGTGAGATAAAGAGGTTTATCATATTTTATACATCATGATGTAATTATTGGGGAGTTGTTAAATCATACCCCATAATTATTAATTACACATAAAAAGGAATAACATAGAGGAGGTTCTTGAATAAATGTGAAATAGAGAGGATCCCTTACCTTATGTTCGATGGTGTTCTCCAATTGATATTAATGAACTGAATAATAAAATTAGGTTCATTAGTTAATGATTATATAACCTATTATATATGTAAAAGATTTATTACAACATTTTTAAGTTCATTCATGACCTTTTTCATGAATTAAGTTGTTCAACTTCATTGTTTGGGTCGATTTGTTTTCTTGGTTTTTATGATCAGTTTACTTATTTTCATGAAGGGATAAACATGTAAGATGAAAGTGGTTGTAAATAATTAAAGTTATATGAAATTAGTGAAAATTAATGATATTTAATGGTTATAAAATTCATTTGGTTATTAATAGTTAAGGTGAATCATTATATAAAACATTAATGATAAACGCTTGAATTAATTTTAGCGATTTTTTTCTGACAATTAACCTGTTTTGTATTATTATTTTACATCAAGAGAGAAAAAAGGATTCTAGAAAATCACACGAGATAAAATAAATATTTAATATTCTGGTTCAACCATAAAAAAGTTTTCATGACCAGAATTTAAGATAGTAATAGAAATTGATAACACGTCGTCCTTGATTATGCTAAATTAACACATCTCAAACCGTGTTTTCTTTTCTTTCAAATAAAAGGTTGGGAAAGGAGAGATGATAATGAATTATCCTATTAGAATAAAAAAATTCCAGTAAATTTATTTTACAGTATTTTTCATACTATTTGGATGAGTATAGGTTCGGAAAGAAAAGAGAACAAAAGAACTTAAAAATGAAAGAAAAGAAAAGAGGAACTTTACCTCTTGAATCAACCTTCCTTGAGAGCCTCTTAAGGGGAGAGGATTTGGTCCTTTTTGGAGAACAAGGGATGTTGAACATGGGGGGGGGGGATATTTGGGAGAGATTTGGGTATAATTTAGCTAATACACAAGTATTGAGAGGAGTGAAGAGAAGAGGTAAGGAGGGGTGGTATTTATAGTGGAGGAGAGGAGGATTTTCATAATATTTAATTCCTTAGTTTATTAATTTCCCTCAAGATAATAAATAGTGATGATTCCAAGACCAAAAATATTAATATGTTCCTGTGAGTTTTAGATTTGGTTGCTTACATCACTTATGATGTAAGGAATAGTGGATTTAAATTATAATTTATTTATACGATAAATTAATGTATTTTACTATTCACAAAAATTCATGTATTTTAAAAAAATCCCAAAAACTCACCCTAAACATTTTTTGACATGTATAATTTAAAAATAAAATCCAATTTTCAAAAATAATTTTCTTAATATAATAAATTTAACTTTTAATTAAAATCATAATTTACTTGAAAAATACAGATTTTAAAACTATAACTGATTTTGTAATGTTTTAAAAATTTACATAATGTCTTATAAAATTATCTTAAAACCAGAAGACATAAAATTGTTAATTTATGAAATTTTTTTAGGAAAATACATTTTCTTTTAAATGAATTAGTTAATTGTAATTAATTATTTATAACTTACAAAAATAACAATCCTTTTACTATGGTTATATTATCACTTATAAGATGCCTAAATTTTATTGATACATTCATGGGTGAAGATAATAATCTTTTGGATGATTTAATATTGATAAGGGTCATATTAATATTCTTAAGGGTAGGTCACTATTCATAAGGGTAGGTTACTATTCACTAAAAATTATGTTTTTCTTCTCGGACTCCAAACATCTTATTGATCGCAACCGTGTATATAAACTTTTCGAAATTCAAAATGTAATAGTGTCAAAATTATTTTTAAAGGTTACATATTACTTATTATTTCACTGTTTTGTAATTTATGTGATTATATGACATAATTATAAGAAGGAAATTTCCATTGAAAACTTTGGGTCGTTACACAAAAAACCCAGTGCTGATTGCTATATTATATTATTGGTATAGAATAAAAGAGTTACTGTAGGATCCAATATCTTATTATTCTTGGAATACTATATAAATACATACAGTACATTATAAAACATAAGATACAACATGAACACATTTGGAGAACATTATTATACCTCCAATAATTTCCTTGGAAATTGCAGATATTTATTCTATTGGTTACCTAGGGAAAGGGAAACAAATATGGGTGATCTCAAATTCTCAGTAAGAAGCAGTATATAGTGGAAGCTATCATAAAATAAAAATGGAATAAGTGAAATGGAAGAAATAAATAAAAAACATGAATTAATAATCAACTAAAACTAAGGGCATTCTATATCCATGACAATAAATGAAAACATGGATAAAAATAATCATTGATCTCATGCTGATGGAATGAAAAATGCCAAACATCAAAAAATGAAATCAGGGACTTCTGAAAAGACCCTATAGTAATATTTAGATTGGTGTACACCAAAACCCAAGCTATTTTGTTTCACGAGACTTATGAATACATTGAGAGGATATATAATTTTGGGTCCCACCCATCACTGTATTAGTTGCAATGCATTCACCGTAAGATTGAAAAGAACTTTCATACCATTACCTAAGGAATATCATGATGAATAAAATCATGGGTAACCATATAATTATAAATACATATCAAAAACACTTCCCCACTTAATAAATTATTGTGGATGTACAGGAGCACATCCCTTAATCAAATTTTAAGTTTTGAGGTATCATCAAAGTAATAGGAAGTACCCTTATCATAGAAATATATTGGTGAGGGTACATTCAATGTTTTGGGTTTTCCAAGGAATATATTAATTTGTTTCAATAGTTTTCACTGGTATGAGGCCAAGGTAACGGTAGGAAAAATATTTTTATCATTGTATATAAGGAGCATGTGAACATTACAGATCTTATCTCTCGATAGTTTTTATCCAGGTGTGTAGTCTTAGGCCCACTCTCCATGGATTAGAGTGATGATTGATTCAATTATAATTTTTTTTTGTGTGATTAACCCTAGATGAATCTACGAAATAACCACATATACTCTATAGTTTCTAGATGAGGATGTATTTTCTTGGAAACTTCAAACACTTTTACTCTAAATAAACCTAGTATGATTTTACCTTTAGGGAAATGATCGAGTTTTAAATTTTTTTCAGTAACTATTAAATAAAAATAACATGAAGGATGGATAAAAATATAAAAATTCAATTCCCTTAAATATCATGAGTAATATGGTAAAAATTATTCCATAGAAATGTATGCACCATATAAAATAAATAGGCAGTAAATATAACATGAGCCCAAATAATGAAAATATAGATAGAAAAACCCACTCATGGATTGGGTTGTAATTTAATCAAAACCTTATGAAATATAGTGTTTAAAATTAATATTAAAATACCAATAATAAATTAATTTCATGATAAAAAAATCAAACAAGAAGTATATACACCACATGCATAAAACAAAACTTTTTTCAAAGATAGGAATTTGATATAGAAAACCCTTAACTCTTGTATCGACATCCACAAGAATACTTTAACCTATCATAGAAAAAACTTAATATGTTAATAAATTAATTAATAACTTTAATCATATACATTTTCTATTATAATCTTTATATATTGTCATTATTCATACAAATTCTATTTAGTTTATATATTTTTCCACATCGAGTGTTTATTATTTTAACGTTTGTACTAGTTTCATAAAAGTGGTGTTGTTATTTATTCTTATTCCAAGCTCATAATTACAAGATAATAAATGGTAATATTATATACAAATTTAATTTATTTATAATTCTATTATCTCACTCTATTAGTGTTTTGGTTATATTGCATGAAATTGGAATCAATGTCAAATTATTCCAATAATTTTATCGATCAAAGATATTTAAATAATAAATAAAACCAATAATATAAACATTAAAAAATATTTTTTTATATTAAATTTTAATAATTTTAATATTTAATTGATCATATTCACTGATAATGGTGTTTTATACGATTGTTCATGTATATGGTTAAACTGACCCAAACATGAACTTAATATAATTGATGGATAATGATGATTATAAAAGTGTTTTATTTTGTAAATAATATCATTATTTTAAAATAATAATTATATTATTTATATTAATTTAATATTGTGTTTTATATTTATATATTTTTAACAAATAAGAAATAAACTAGGTGAAAAATGAGATATGTTACTTCGTGGAGTCAGTAGTCCGTACAACACATAGTTAACCTTTTTATTTCATGAAGAATGATAGGTAATTAAGTTATATGATAATTTTAAATTTAATAATATAATTTATATTATATATATTATATTTATTCATCAATACCGTCATTAAAAACAATCGTGATAAGCGGTATGAAATAACTAAAGGAGTAGTTTCATAGAGGTAGTAGTATGCCCACACACACTAATGACACATTTTTTATATATTAATAGATGGAGAGGAATAAATAATGGTTGTTATATTAATATGGTAAAATATAAGTAAAATAATGATACTTATTTAATTATATTAGTATAGATATAATAGTTTTGTAAGAGTAATATTAAGAAGAAAAGACTAATAGGAAGGTAAATCTTACGTCATGTGATTGAGTTTTCCCTTAGAAATCCCCTTGGAAATGGAGAACTCAAGTTAAATAATAGTGAATAGAGTCCTTAAAAAATTGGAGATTTTTATGGGAGGAAAAAAGTTAATATTTTTAAGAATAAATTATTATGGACATGTGTCATATGAAGTAGAGGAAGCAAGTCCATTTTATAAGTGAATAAAAGGATACTTTTGAGATTTTTTTTTCAATGATATTATTTTACTATTCAAAGGTTAAGGACTACAAAATTTATAAATAATTAAGTGTGGTGTTTCATTGGGTTGATATATCCACAAACAAGAATTTATACACATGTTTTAAACATTTTTTTAGTTATTTACCATTACAATTTTACATTTTCTCATTTTGGTTTTTAACTTGGTAACTAGTTTTTAACTAAGTAATATGTATTTTATTATAAATATAAGGTAAAAAATCTTACTAAATCTTGGTGATATTAAACTAAATTTAGTATCCATTTAATCTAATTATATTTCTAAATATGATAAAATAAATATTTCAATTAAATCCTTTAGTATATAGATTTGTTTTGTAGAAAAATCATGTTTCCACAATTAAGTGTTCCAAATCATATTTAGTATTGACTAATAAACGAATTATTGTTAATATAGTTATATATAGTTTTAAAAAATATATTATAATAATTTTTTAGAAATTATTAATTTATTTTATTAGATAAAATTACATAATGTTAATAGAATAATTCTTTTAGAAAAATAGGTTTACCATTATCGTAGTAATTAACTTTAATTCTCACAATATTATTTTTAAAACTAAAAAAAATAGTCCTTTTAAAATAATTAGGACCCTATGATACCAAATTTTAAATCTATTTAATAATATTAACTTTATAAAAATTAGTAGTTAATTATTAAATAGTAAATGTGTAATGTATTAAAATAATTTTAGTGAAAAATGCGACTTAAGCATTCAAATAAAAAATATAGGTTCATAAATTAAACAAAATATTTTAAAATGTATAATGTTACTTATAAAACATATATTTGTTCAAAATATTTTTTTATCTTTTTTCTATATCTTATCGATTTCATAAAAGTCAAGGTTTTAACAAAAAATGGTATTTACACTATTCACCTAAAAAGAATCCATTTTGGTAAATTCCTACAAATTCATCTTAAGATAAGATATTTTTTGATGGATTCAAAAATGAAGTTTATTTTGTTAAAATTAAATTCTGAAATTCATAAATTAAAGTTATAAATATACTCATGAATAATGGATCTTTTGAGATTCCATTGTGTGATAGTCAAAGATATGCTATTTACCTACTACCATAGGGTCTTAGGTATTACAGTCACCTATTAAATAATTTATTCCATGAAATTGGGACTTATATCAACTATTTAAAAAATGTGGATATTCCTTGATTCTTTAGGATCCCAGGTTTCCTCTTATAGTCTGTGATTTATATAAAGGACTCTCACTAATTGAGTTGTCTGATTATGGAACACAGGCTCTTTGGTGTCAAGAATATGGAAAGGGTCTTAACTGTAAGACAATCCAGGATACAACTATATTCCCTCATATTTGAGGATATGCATGGGATATGGTAAAAATTTCCTTAGTAATGAAACATGGAATTCCTCATGTTCTATATAAGGGTCGGGTGGAATGAAAAATCTATAATATATCAATCAATTTTTTTCTAGTATTTCAAAAGTAATAATGTACATAGAGATTAAATTCCACTTTCTACTAAATCTTACAACTCCCTTCCATGATAAAACTTTCAAGAACACATGATCCCTAAATTTAAATTCTAATTATTTACTTTGATTATTAGTATATCTCTTTTGTCTGATCTAGGATTCTTTAATATGATCCTAAATAGTCTGTACTTTATAAAACATATCTACTACAAGATTTACAACAACTGTATTTCTTTTCCTAACTTATCCCTAATATTTTGGAGTATGAAACCTCTTCCCATACAATTCTTTTTATAGTTCCATTTGGATTCTAAGATGAAATATATTATTGTATAAAAATTCCACTAAATGTAGATATTGATCCCAAATACCTAATAAGTCAACAAAAAATGATATCAACGTATCTTACAATGTTTGGATAGTCTTTTCAGACAGTTTATCAATTTGGGAATGATAAGTGGTTCATAAATGTGTCTCAGTGTCGATAGAAATTTGAATACTCTTTTTATAATTTTTATGTGAAGAAAGGGTTATGATCAGATACAATTGATAGTGGTGCCCCATGAATCCTTATGATTTCATTGATACAGATCCATAAAAGGTTCTAGAGGGGAATGTCTTCTCTTATTTATAAGGAATGAGTATACTTAGTAAGATGATCAATGATAACCTACATATAATTGTTCCTCTTTGGAGTCCTTGGGATTCTAGTGACAAATTCCATTATAATATTGTCCCAATTCTATATTGTCATAGATATAGTTTTCATGACTCACTTAGGATGTTGTCTTTCAGCCTTTACATTCTAGTATACTAAGAATCTAGACACATAGACCTCAATTTTTTGCTTCATACCATCCCACCAGAAATAATCTCTTAAATACTTATACATCCTTATGAAACTAGGGTTTATAGAGAAATTTTAGCCATGCGTTTCTTCTAGTAGATCCCTCTTCAAATATGATATGAATGGAACAAATTATCTCTTCCAAAACATCAACATTCCATATTTATAGAGTATGTTTTTTAATTTCCCATCATTTACTACTTTAATCATCATTTTTTAAGTTCACATCATCTTATTGAGGATCCTACATATTTTATTATAAGGTTGGTTTTGTAATTTGTTAGAAAATTAAGGATGAATTCCCTTTCTTAAAAATCACTGTATCCATATTTACTAGATCTATGTATATAGGATCTTTGTTAATCCTCATCATGGTCAGATATCCATGGTCCCTCATCTCAATGCATCAACCATCTTGTTTGTATTCCCAAGGTGGTAGTGTAATGATAAATCATAGTCCTCGAATAATTCCAACCATCTTCTTTTCCTCATGTTGATATCCTTATGATAGAACATATAATTAAAAATCTTATGGTTCATATATATATATCACATATTTCACCATAGAGGTGATGATCTATATTTTCAAAGAAAATATTATGGGTTCCTTCTCAAGTTCATGAGTTAGAAAATTATATTCATGGATTTTCAATTTCCATATTTCATAAGAAATAACCTTATCATTGTATATTAGGAAACAAAAAAGTCATTTCTTTGATGAATGAATATATATTACAAATCATTACTTAATTGATGGTAGATTTAATACCAGTTTATTAATCAGTATCCTCTTAATCTCTTAATTTTTTTTTATCCCATTCCAATTACCATGTGAATGTAACCCAATTACATGTTAAATTGGTTAATGAGTTGTAAAACTAGGTGGAAACATGAACAAACTACCGATAGTTACTCTCTAAAATTATGAAACTTTGAATACCGGTTATGATCAATAGTACAATAATTTCTTTAAGTACCTTTTTATTTTAAGGTTAAACATATATTCCATCATTTGAGACTATATGTATAAGAAAAAAAACTTCATTAAGCCAAAATTTACACTTACTATATTTCCCATATAATTAATTTTTCTAAGGGTCTCTAAAATTATATACTAATGACTTTAATGCTCTTCATACATATTAGATTTTATCAAGATATCCTTAATGTATAACAACAAAGATTTATTAATATAATCCTTGAGTACTATATTCATCATATTTATTAATATAGAGGGTGCATTATCCAATCCAAAATAAATTACCATAAAATCAAAATGTCCATACCTTGTTTGAAATTATGATTTCGATATATCATCATTCTTCACCCTTATATAATGATAACCAGAGTAAAGAGCAATCTTTTAAAAGTATTCATCTATTTAAAGTTGATCAAATAAGTCATCATTTTTTGGTAAAGGATATTTATTCTTTATATTAATGGAATTGATCTCCCTATAATTGATGTATAGTCTCATATACCCATCCTTCTTTTTTAAGAATAAAATAGGGGCTCTAAATGGTGAAACACTAGGGAATATAAATCCTTTTCACACAACACATACAACCATTTATTAAACTACACAAACTCCATTGGTACCATTATATATAGAGTTTTAAATATGCGCCTTTCATTAGTATTGGGTTCAATGGAATCAACTTAATGATCATGTGGATGACTAGGTAATTCTTCTAAAAAAACATTAATAATTTTTTGTACGCTCGATAAATCCTCTATTATTAGGATATCTTAGTTATCCATAGATCATTATTGATATCTATTTATTCCTATAATTTCATTAAGGAGATCTACTAGGGGAGGACCCATACATGACTTAGATTATGAATTTCCCCCCTCTAAAGACAAGATATTCCACCTAATATTTATGATTCTTAATCTTCTTCTCTTAGAAATAATTTTTCTAAATTATACTTTTCAATACAATATATACCAAGTATTATATCTAATTCAACCATATGTGACATAACCAAGTTTTAAAATAGGGTACACCCATTCATCAAAATTGGAACTACATGACACATCTTTACTGCAATAATATTTCCACTTAGTGTATTAATTGATAACTCCCTTACTATAGGGCCAAGGAAATATTTGATGTTTTTGGAGAACATTAAAGATATAAACGAGTGTGAATATATATAATAAAATATAACCTTAGCTAAGTTTGATGATGTGATTAATGTACCTTCCTCCATGTCATTATGATATCTGAATTCAGCTATGGTAACCTCATAAGCCTATACACTCTCCCTCAGACTTTTCTAAGCTAGATTCCCCTGATGTTTGGCGTATTGTTTTTGCATAATTTTTTTCTCCTCACAGTTAAATCATAAAACATAAAAAACATATAGGTTGTCTTTGAATTCATGAGTTTTATGGTCTCTTTCTCTACACTTGTTACAAACAATGGTTCCCTTCTTGAATAACCTAGGGTATTTCATCTCATAATTATCACATGTGGGAAATACAACCCTTCCTCTCTTACCCTTTTCTATACTATTCTTTCCAAGACTCATAGCTGTCCTCTTTTTCTCATGATTTCAATTGATTAAATTCTTTACAAAGAACTAATTTTCTATCTTAATGGCATTTAAGACTATATCCATATATAATGAAAAGACCTAAGAAACCAACACCCTTAAAAATATTGGATTAAGCCCATCAAAGAAACAATTAATCTTGATTTATAGTCTATGTAAATAGTATTAAGCATGTATAAATAACCTTTTAAAGTTACCCTCATACTCAATAATATTTTCCTCATCTCTTTGTACAATATTGAGAAACTGGCTTTCCGTTTATAGTATTTTCTCACGAGGAAATTATTTTTCATAGAAAAACTCCTTAAAAGTTCCAGATTCCATGTACTTTATCTCATATTACACTTTAAGGTTTTGATTTAGTGACCATCATTGGTCCATATCTCCCTTTTGATGATAGAATACCTTGATAACTTTTTCCTTTTCACAATATCCAAAAGAGAGAAAGATATTCTCCATGGACTTGATATATTGTTCAACTACCAATGGATTAGTAGTTATACTAAATTCTAGAGGTTATTATCACATTAAGTGGTTCAATATAGTTCAACCGTGTTATGAATCGATAGGCTTATCAATACGGGAAAGATTATTTTTCATAACCAGGGTCTGCCACCCGAATATAGTTATGAACCAATTTGCCTCACCTCATTCTTTATTAACTTGTCCAGGGGGAAAATCCTGACATTTAAACAAGTGTTGAAATAGTTTCCATTCCTCCCACTAGTTTCCATATTTATGTAATGAAATTCACATAATTATCTCATGATATTGAATTATAATATACAATTACTATTATGTTTTCTAGAGTCTTCCCTAGAATAATTGAGGTGTTTTTATATTACTTGTGATATCTGACCAGGTTCCTTTAAATCCAATCCCTATAGTTTCTAATATACTTGATATTATACCAAAATAATATAAAAAAATCCAAAAAGCAATAGCCATTAGTTATACTACATTATTAATATGAAATAAAAGAGTTCCCAAAGGATCCAAAAACATAGTAGTCTTGGAAAACTATCTGTATACATACATTATATTTGAAAACATAATATATAACATGAACCCATTTCAAGAAAATTATGATACCTTCCATAAAATCCTTGAAAATTACACATAGTTATCATCTTGGTTTCCCGGGGAAAGGAAAATAAATAATATTGAGTTGATATTCTCAGTAAAAAGTATCATAAATCAGAAGATATCATAACATAAACATGAAATATGTGATATGTCATAAATAAATTAAAAAATGAATCCATAATCAATTGAAATTGAGGGAATTCTATATCCATGATATTAAATTAAAACATGGATAATAATATTCATTAATCTGATACTAATGGAATGTATAATTATAAACAAAAAAATAGGTTATAAAGGCCTTATGAAAAGGCACTATACAGATATGGGGAGAGGTATACAACAAAAACCAAGATGTTTTGTCTCATGTGACCTGTCTATGGATTTGTAGGAGATATAATCATGGGCCCAACCTGTTACCTTATTAAGTATAATTGCATTCACCATAAGAGTCAAGAAGACCTTTTATACCATTCCCTAATGAACCTATGACTTAATAAAAACATTGATATCCATATAATGAGAAATAAAAAAATACTTCCCCATTATACAGAATAAAGTTAATGTATATGTATATATCCATTAACCAACTTAGAATATATGGGATATCTTCAAAGTAATAATAAGTACCATTATCAAAGAAATATAATAATAAAGGTTCTTTTAATGTGTTGGGTATTCCATGAAATATAATGACTGGGTTAAATATTTTTCATTGGTAGGAGAACAAGGCAATGGTAGGATAAATCCTTCATCATGGTTCATAAAGAGCATGTGAATATTCCAAATCATATTCTCTAATAGTGTATTTCTAGGTTTGTAGTCTTAGGCCCACTTGTCATGCATTAGAGCGATGATAGATTCAATTCTCATAAAAACCTATTCAATGTGATTAACCAAAGGTTAAACTATTTCATAGCATCATATACATACTAATATCTAGACTTGGATTTATTTTTTAGGAAACTACACACTATTTTAATTTACCAAAACATAGGATGGGGTTTCCACCATGGAAATGATTGAGTTTTACAAAGGTTTTGGTAAATATTAAATAAAAATAATACAAGAAATGGATAAAAATATATACATTTAAATAATTTATATTTCCTTAGGAATATGGTAAAATTTATTACATGGAAATTTATGCACTAAATAACTATAAATAGGTGGTTAGTATAAAATGAGTCTCAAAGAATGAAAATTGAGAAGGAAAAAACACACTTTTGGATTAGTTATGAATCTAGTAAAAACCACTTGAAATTGATGTATTAATATTTATATTCAAATAACACGAATAAATTAGTTTAATGTCAAAAAATATCAGAGAAGAGGTATATACTCCACATAAAGTAAATTAGGTACATAATACAAAACATATCTCAAAGAGTGGAATTTGAGATGGAAAACCCTTACCTTTTAACCTGAATTCCATGAACATACTTTAACTTCCTATATCATAAACATACAAATATTAGTAAGTTAATTAATAACCTTACTCATATCCATTTTCAATTATAAATTTCATATAGAGTAATCTTATAAATTCTAGTTAGTTTACCTATTTTCCCACAATGAGTGTTTATAGTTTGATTAGTTATACTAGTTTCATAAAAGTGGTGTTATTATTTATTATTCTCCCAAAATTTATCATTCATAGATAATTTAAGTCACTATAATATATAAACTATACTTATTTATAATACTATTATCTCACACCATTAGTTTTTTCGTTATGTTGTGTGAAATTAGAGTTAGTGTCCGCTTATTTCAGTAATTTTAGTGATCGAAGATGATATTTCAATATTAAGTCAAATAATTAATATCACCATTAAAGAAAAATTATAAAATTATTATATTTCTGTTAAATTTTTAATAAAATTAGTATTTAGGTTCCCGTAGTCATCCATGGTGATTTTTTATAGCATTGTTCAAGTAGGTGGTTAAACTGGCCCAAACATGAATATACTATAATTAATGGATTATTATGAATATAGAAGTGGATTATTTTGGAAATAATATCATTATTACAGGGGAATAATGATATTATGTAGATATTTTTGAAGGATTTTAATTATATTTAAAGTAACGACCCTGACACTAGTATCCTAGATTCGTTGCCTTACTTTATTAAATTAGCATAAGATACATGAAATTGAATCCCAAAGGACTAAATAGTTTAGTAGTATTGGTAAACTAGATATATATATATTTGAGATTAGAATTAAATTTTGGACATAAAATTCAAATAGATTTTTCTTTTAGAACACCATTATTCCCTTTATCATAACCTTGCATATCAATCATAATAAACTTCTTGGCAACCTGGGGAAAAATAAAATATAAGGGGTGAGATCAAATTCTAAGTAAGAATTATGTACAACAAAAGATAATTTGAATCAATAAGAATATTCAATATGGAATTATAAATAACTGAAAACACACATTCCATTTAGTCAATAAATTGAGAGTGAAATACATCCATAGATTTTTTCATCAAAGAAATCCTTTTGATAATGATAACTAAATATTGAAATAATGGAATTCTTAATTATTGGATGTCATGTATCTGGCACATGAACTAATAACATCAATAAATTTAAAAATAGAGTTTAATATAAAGGTAAAAACGTGTTTAATACTATCTTAATTGATTTATCCCATGAGACTACCGATGCATCGAGGGGCCTTCTATAATTAGACAACACCTGTGTTTTTCTATCCAAAGAATTAATTTTATATTGAATAAATTATTTAATAAAAGTGTCCCATTCCACGTTGAAACATTTGAATCATAATACCCACGTAGGAAGTTAATTTAAGAAAACATTAAAGAACCTTATAATAGATAAATTTGGGATATGATATTTCAAATGGGCTGTATGTACAGCTCATAAAATAAGGAGGGTGTATAAAATAAAAATATGCCTCATTGAATAAAAATTGAGTTGAAGTCCCATACAAAGATAATTTAATAAATCAAATGAATCAATTATGTGAATTTCTAGTAAATCCACACAAAACAAGTGGAAATACAGTATAAGTTAATCAAAATTAATTTCACACATAACCTGACATAATCAATGAAATAAAAGTTTAACCTAATTAATGAAAATTGAGTTAATTAATATCTTACCACTTGTAATTAGTCAAATTTTTTACCCCATAAAAGTAATAAATATCAAATAAAACATTTAGTATGATGAATATAATGAGATTCAAGATATGATATGTCAAAGATAATATACATACACCACACACTATAAATACCTTGTGAATAAATCATATATCTCATAGAAGTAAAATTGATATGAGTAAAACCCTTATCTTAAACTTTCCTTTAGTGTATAATTATTTAACCTCATGTATAATGGTTTAAATAATATTATTAACACATTCTATAACTATATTCATATTAAGTGTACCTTATTGGATGATTTTTCAACTTCTTATGACCCATTCATTAATAATATTTCAATATTTTAATGGTTTTAGGTGGGTTAGTTTCATGGTTTCATGATTAGTAAATTTGTGTAAATTTATGGATGTTTTTGTAATACTTTTATGACCATCCATGAATGAGGTAATGAAAAAAGAACAAAAACATTATTCACAGATTTTATTAACCGGCATAACTTGGACAATAGTTTCATTTATTTGACTAAGAGGAGGTAATAAAAGGTACAAATATAATATATTTAATTAGAAACATTAAATTACATTATTTAAATGATTATGGAATTATTATTTCATGATGGATGAATGAGGTTAGGAGAAATTAGAAGAAAAAAAAAATCAAGAGAGGTCTTTAGAGAAAATTACATCTTGAATATCACCTCCTTGAGAGATCATTATTATGACATCCCTGCTTTTTATTACAACTTAAACATGATTCATTACATAAAACTTCACTTGATACAACAAAGAAGATCGAGAGGTTTAGTGTATTTGGGGCTTAGGATCATTACATAAAAACTTAAAACATGAAATACAACATCTTTATTGAAAACTTCCTTTACATGACCACTACATTCCCTCGTACTTAGCATTGCATGGGATAACCTGAGGACATGCATAAGAAAAGGGTGAGCTATAAATCACAGTAAGGGAGTACACATGGAATAACATGAGGAGTACAATACATGTTAGGCAATAGGCATGTAAAAAGAGCATAAGAGAAACATGAACATAAAGGCATGATAAAGCATGATAATCATAACATGGAAATGTGGCAACAACACCTATCATGGTATTAGCATGAGCCAAGGCTCATTGCACATGGAGCATGAGTAAACCCTCATTGCACATGAAGCACGAGTAAAACATAGTTGCACTTGAATTAGCATGAGTCAACACTCATTTCACATGACTTATCATGATACTATACTTTACCCAATGCATTGGAGTGCTATAAGGGCGCACCCTTCTTAAACATTTCATTTCATGCATAAGTGTGCCACATGGATCATAAAACATGGATTCATAAAACATAATAATTTATTCCATGATAAAGGAATGTGGAATTAATACATGAAACTTTACAATCAATAAGTAAATGTGCATAAAGGTGAATACCCTTGATGGAGAAATGGGCATGGAATTCACTACACAATGACATTAGCTTAGAAAATCGGTGTGATTTCGGCAGCGTAACGGCGTGACATAAGAATTCCTAAAAAAGGTTGATGAGAGAGAAAGAGGTTCCTAATCATATTTACATGTAATGGACAGTAAGTAGGTCATATATATACATGTACCAACAATTGAAATGGAATTTAGATTCATGATACAAAAGTATTGCTTGAATGTAAAAGAATAGAGAGAAGTTCCTTTCGGAATTTCGGCATAGTAACAGGTGTACATGGGAGGCATTAAATGAGAGAGAAAGGGGTCTCCCATCATTCAAACATAAAGAGGTCAGTATTAGGGAGGTGAAAAACCATACCCCAATATTCATAATTGAAATTAAAAGGTCAATACAACTTAAAGAAAATTGACAAAAATGAGAAAGGAAGAAAAAACCCTTACTTGGAAGTGTGCTTCCAAAGGATAGAGAGAGGCTTGTGAGAGGCTTATTGGGAGCTTGGGGCACCTTGGGAGGATTCAAGAGAGAGTAGGGCAGAGTTTGGAAGAACTCAAAGGGATTTTATTGAGGAGGAAGTGGGAGATTGGGTGGGTTTATATAGGAAAGGTGAGAGAATTCTTTATTATTTAGGTTTGGGACCCCTTATATTAAAATAATCCAAACCACAAAACATCCCATGGTATTTGCCCATGGGTTCTGGAAAAGGAAAGAGGAAAACAATATTTTACAATGACAAGGTCCGAACTCATTAAAAAATTAGGGTTGATTATGTGGAGGTGAGTCACACTCCCATGGAAATTAATTTAAAAAAGGCAAAGTGTTGAATAAGTCTTGAGGGGTTCATTAATGCTTTGAAAAGCAAGTCAAAAAAAACCCAAAATCACATTATTTTAATGATAAAACATATATTGGAAGAACATAAGGATTATGGTATTTTATTACATCACCATTGGGACATTATGATGTCATAAAACACATTATATAATTAAATGGTATTTAATTTTTACCCAAAAATTTGACTGTCTCAGAAAATTATGAAAAATTCACTGTTGGATAATTTTGACGTCCTAATTCTAGAAATGAAATTTATTTTATCTAAAAAGAATTCTAAATATGTTAATTTTCAGTTTTAAAATAAAAACCAACATTTATCGAAAATTCACGGGTTTTGACAGAAATGACTTTCAAACCTTAATAAAAATTTTAATTGCATTCATAAATTTATATGATCATTTATATTTAAAAAAAGTAATTTAATATTAATAATAATATTTTATTAAAATATTATTTAATTCAAAAATCCCTTAATTTAATAAAATATATTTCTTAATTAAATAATAATTAAAAACACCATTTGTACTTTAAAAACTATTTACAATGTATAAAAAATGACTAGAAATTATATTCAATATAATATACAAAAAAAATAATGTACATGAACATAGTACTACTTATTTGTTACATAACCCCTTAAAACAGCTGCATAAGACCTAAGGGTAAGGTGTGCGATGGTGACAGACTCTTGGGGTGGCTCGGATAACATCGCTCGAGTGGTAATCTCTATCAACTTCCACTTTTCCCATAGAAGATCACATTCGAGCTTGACATAATGAAGCTCAGCTTGGGCATGGTCAAGGGCGAAGCACAAAGATGCCACCTCTTTTCCGAGCTCCAACAAATGGGCATCATATGGTGAAATTCTACTGGATGAGGCCATCGTTTCCTTTGTCTGAGGAAAAATTGGGTTCTTTAAAGCCTTATATTTATACTAATCATGTGATCACTGTTCAACGACTATATTAACAATGGTCAAAATTATTAACATAAAACCAAAGAAGTTGACATCTTATAAAAACATTTTTTTATAAAGAGACATTTAACTGGATCAAGAGGGATTTTCCATTTATGAAACTTTGGGTCATTACAATATTCCCTCCTTAAGAAATTTCGCCCTTGAAATTTTCCTTTTCCCACACTAAAACAAATGTGGGTAACTCAGCTTCATCATATCCTCCGACTCCCAAGTTGCTTCTTCAAACTTTTGGTTTCTCCACAACACCTTGACGAGGGGCATTGTCTTATTTCGTAGAACTTTTTCTCTACGATCTAAGATCTTTACTGGTTGCTCCTCATAAGAAAGATCATCTTCCAATTGTACCACCTCGTAAGAGAGTACATGTGAAGGGTCCGGTATGTACTTCCTTAAGAGGGATACATGAAAGACATCATGCGCCTTGGCCATAGTAGGTGGAAGTGCTAGTCGATAGGATACATCCCCAACACGATCAAGAATCTCAAAGGGGCCGATGTACCTTGGAATTAACTTTCATTTCTTTCCAAACCTCATGACCTTCTTCCACAGAGATATGCGTAAAAACACCATGTCTCCAACTTTAAACTCAAGGTCTCGTCGACGATTATCTGCATAACTCTTCTGTCAAATCTAGGCTGCCTTGATATGCTACTGAATGGTTTTCACCTTCTCCACCATTTCTTCAACCATTTCTGGTCCAAGCAGCTTACGTTCACCGACCTCATCCCAACATGCCGGTGTTCTGCACCTTTTCCCATAAAGGGCTTCATATGGTGTTATTTGGATGCTCGAGTGGAAACTGTTATTATAAGAGAACTCAACCAGATGAAGATGTTGATCCCATCCTCCTTTAAAGTCCATTGAGCATGCTCTCAACATATCCTCAGGTGTTTGGATAGTCCTCTCTGATTGGCCATCGTTTTGAGGATGATAGGCCGTACTAAAGTTCAGTTCAGTACTCAGAGCATGTTGAAGACTCTTCCAAAACATAGAGGTGAATCTTGGATCTTGGTCGGACACAATAGATAGTGGTACTCCATGAAAGCTTACCACTTACCTGATATATATTCGTGCTAGTTGATCCAATGAGAAATCCTCTTGAAAAGCAATGAAGTGTGTAGTCTTTGTAAGACGATCCACAACAACCCGGATTGCATTACTGCCTTTGGATGTCCTTGGAAGTCCGGTGACAAATTCCATGGTGATGTTCTCCCATTTCCATTCTAGTATGGGCAATGGTTTCATCATCCGCTTAGAATTCTGCCTCTTTTCCTTCACTTGCTGACACACCAGGCACTTTGATGTATATTCAGCGATCTCCTTCTTCATATTATCCCACCAAAAGATTTCTCAGAGATCTCGATACAACTTTGTGCTCCCTCGGTGAATAGAGAAATTTGAACTATGTGCATCATCCAGAAGTCCCTTATTCAGCTCCGGACTTGATGGAACACATAGTCTTTTCCCAAACCGCACAATTCCTTCTTCATTAACATTAAACTCCGAGGATTTTCCCTTTTTGATAGTTTCCACTTTTTCTTGAATTCCCACATCATCCTTTTGAGAATCCTTTAACCTTTCCAAAAGATATGGTTGAGAAATCATTTGTGAAAGGATTGATGATGTTCCCTTCTTTATGATTCCCACATCCATCTTCATCAAGTCTAAGAAGATTGGATCCTTCTCAATTATTATCATTGATAGAATCGCTGGATCCTTTCTACTTAGGGCATCCTCCACCTTGTTTGCTTTCCCAGGGTGGTAATGTATTGAACAGTCACAAAACATGATGAGCTCTATCCATCTTCTCTGGCGCATATTAAGCTCTTTCTGTGTGAATATATATTTAAAACTCTTGTGGTCAGTATATATCTCACATTTCTCTCCATAGAGATAATGCCACCATATTTTCAAGGCAAAGATCACAGCCGCCAACTCTAGATTATGTGTTGGATAGTTTTTCTCATGGATTTTTAACTTTCTTGAGGCATAGGATATCAGTTTATCATTCTGCATCAGCACACATCCTAAGCCCTTTTTTGAAGCATCATTGAATACCACTAAAAGCTCCCCACTTAAGGGTAAAGTGAGCACGGGTGCAGTGATAAGCCTCCTTTTCAACTCCTTGAAGCTTTCATCGCATTCATCACTCCAAACAAACTTTACTCCCTTTCGAGTTAGCTTGGTAAGTGGGTTGGACAATCGTGAGAAATTTCTCACAAATCGTCGATAATATCCAGCTAACCCCAAGAAGCTACGGATATCCGTTACTGATGTTGGCCTCGGCCATCCCTCAATTTCATCTGTTTTGGAGGGGTCCACAGATATCCCATTGCTTGTGATGATATAGTCCAAGAATGAGACCTCCTTCAACCAGAACTCACACTTGCTGTACTTTGCATAGAGCTTCTCCTTGCGCAAAGTCTCTAGTACAGTTCTTAAATGCTCCTCATAGTCCTCCTTGGTTTTGGAGTATATTAGAATATCATCTATAAAGACTACCACAAATTTGTCAAGGTAATCTATAAAGACTCTATTCATTAAGTCCATGAATATTGCTGGAGCATTGGTGAGTCCGAAAGGCATTACTATGAATTCATAGTGCCTGTATCTTGTACGAAAAGCAGTCTTGAGGATATCTTCCTTCTTCACCCTTACTTGATAATATCCCGACCGCAAGTCCACCTTGGAGAAGTATTGTGCTCCATGCAACTGATCGAACAAGTCATCAATTCGTGGGAGTGGATACTTGTTCTTTATCATGATTTTGTTAAGTTCACGATAATCGAGGCAAAGCCGCATTGACCCATCCTTCTTCTTGACAAAGAGGACTGGTGCACCCCATGGTGAAGCACTTGGGCATATAAACCCTTTATCCAGATTCTACTGTAGTTGTTTCTTCATCTCTTCAATCTCTACAACAGCCATTCTATATGGATTCTTAGATATTGGTAGCGCCCCTGGTATAAGTTCAATTGAGAACTCAACATCTCTTCTTGGAGGAAGACCAGGAAGTTCCTCCGGAAACACTTCAACGAATTCCCTCACAATAGGCATTTCTTCAAGGATGGTTTCTTCTTTAGACTCAATCATTCGATCCAGATACACGTGCTCATAGGTCAGTAACATCCATGCTTGAGATGATGGAGCTAAAGGATATTCATCTTCCTCCTGACACTTGTAAAGAATCGGGGGTCGATTCTCCATATGGAGTGTGATTTCCCTCTCCCGACAATTTATGTTGGCTCTATATAAGGAAAGCCAATACATGCCAAGAATTGCATCAAATTCCACTAAAGGGAGTATGACGAGGTTCTCTAGGAAATTTAATTCCCAGATTATAACAGGGGAGGACTTATATTCATGGGATACAATGATTTCCCCATTTTCCGTACTCACCGACATCTTTACTTCCCTGATTTGTGGTGGTGCTGGGATTTTTCGACTAAACTTTCGAGATATAAAATAATGCGTAGAACCTGAATCAAAAAGTACGTTCGCTATTCTCGAATGAATAAATAGAGTACCTGTCACCACTTTGTTGTCGGGGTTCACTTCGGCAGAAGTGATGGCAAAAGTTCTTCTTTACTGTCTTGGAGGTTGTTGGTTGCCTCCGATAACCCTTGGATTAGGGCACTGATTTGCAAAATTACCCAGTTCTTTGCATTTATAGCATTGAAAAACACGTTGAGATTCGAACGGAGCGTTCCTCTCCTCCGTCGCAGCCGCAGGTCCTTCTTTCCGACAGTTAATAGCTAGGTGCCCTTCTCTTCCACACCTAAAGCATTTTCTCGTCCCCTTAAGGAAATTTTCAGGGTGCTTCTTACCACACTTTTGGCAAGTGGGGTGCTGGAACTTCTTAGCACCGTTGGATTTATCCATCGGATCACCAGCATTGAAGTCCACCTTACGCTTCTTGTCCCCATGATACCCCTGTGATTCCCCGATCTTTATTTCAACCTTGAGGGCACATCAAACAATTTTTCTCATAGCTGTCGAAGTCCCAGATCGCTAATGCTTTCTGCAAGATAGGATTCATCCCACCAAAGAAGCGGTCAACCTTGCATTCGAAGGCAATGACGAAGCCGGAAGCGTATCATGCAAGCCTTGTGAAGTTTTCCTCCTACGCTCCCACAGATTCTTCATCTTTTTTGCTTGAGGGATATGAAGTCCCTTTCCATCTTAAGATGGAGGGTGCGCGGAAAATATTTATCGAAAAACATCTTCCGAAATTCCTTCCATTCCAAAGCATCGATCTCCTCCTCAGGCTTCGTATTTTTGATCAAAGTCCACCATTGATCAGCTTCACCCTCCATACGATAAGCCTCCAGGAGAACCTTCTCTTGTTCAAAACATTGAAGGATGGAGAAGATCTTTTCAATGGAGTTTATCCATTGTTCAGCGATCGTGGGATTAGATGATCCACTAAAAGTAGGAGGCCTTTGTATCATGACGCTCTCGATAGCAACTTGTTCTTTCTTAGGGGGGGTTGAACGTTTCTCTTGACCCATGTTTCTATTCAAAACTTGAGTTTTCTGAGAGAGAAGAGTGACAAAGTTTGCGATTCCTGCTCCCATTGGATTGAGCATCTCATTAGTACAACCATCACACTGATCTTCACAACGGTTGTTAGCCTGAGTTCTCCTATTACCGGCCATTGGCTGGAATAAAAGGAAAGTTAGGGGTAACACATAAAGGGTAATCCGAAGACAAAATTTGATGACTTATAAATAAACTTTAATTTCTTTAACTCATGAGTCTATTGGATTCAATCTAGGCTTTTCATGATCTACATTCTAACATATATTCTTAGGGGCATTTTTCCCTTAATAAGGGTTAATACCAAGATTGTGAATTTATCAAAACATATCCCCTGGGAGTGTTGTAACCAAGAGTGTAGCAAGACCCGTTGTCGTGCACCAGTTCCTGTTCGAGTCTAGCTCAAAGCGGTGTTTTTGAGTTTTACCCCTAGGATTCATCTGTGCCAGAGCCGCCTCTACCTGCTCGTCTCCAGACAGGGATGTATTTGTCTGATAAACCACTTACTTAGTATTTACCAAAACTTAGGGATGTTTTTATTATACTTAGTCTTGTATCTAAGGCTTTACTAGGGTTTCCTAATCCCAAAAATAACTAAACCTACCTCTGATACCAACTATGACAACCCTTCTTTTTATTAAAACTTAAACATGATTCATTACATAAAACTTCACTTGATACAACAAAGAAGATAGAGAAGTTTAGTGTCTTTGAGTATTAGGATCATTACATAAAAACGTAAAACATGAAATACAACATCTTTATTGAAAACTTCCTTTACATGACCACTACATTCCCTCGTACTTAGCATTGCATGGGATAACCTGAGGACATGCATAAGAAAAGGGTGAGCTATAAAGCCCAGTAAGGGAGTACACATGGAATAACATGAGGAGTAAAATAAATGTTATGCAATAGTCATATCAAAAGAGCATAAGAGAAACATGAACATAAAGGCATGATAAAGCATGATAATCATAACATGGAAATGTGGCAACAACACTTATCATGGAATTAGTATGAGCCAAGGCTCATTGCACATGGAGCACGAGTAAACCCTCATTGCACATGAAGCACGAGTAAACCCTCATTGCACTTGAATTATCATGAGTCAACACTCATTTCACATGACGTATCATGATACTATACTTTACCCAATTCATTGGAGCGCTATAAGGGTGCACCCTTCATAAACATTTCATTTCATGCATAAGTGTGCCACATGGATCATAAAACATGGATTCATAAAAAATAATAATTTATTACATGATAAAGGAATGTGGAATTCATAAATTAAACTTTACAATCAATAAGTAAATGTTCATAAAGGTGAATACCCTTGATGGAGAAATGGTCATGGTATTCACTACACAATGACATTGGCTTAGAAAATCGGTGTGATTTCGGCAGCGTAACGGCGTGACATAAGAATTCATAAAAAAGGTTGATGATAGAGAAAGGGGTTACTAATCATATTTACATGTAATTTATAGTAAGGAGGTCATATATATACATGTCCCAACAATTGAAATGGAATTTAGATTCATGATACAAAAGTATTACTTGAATGTAAAAGAAGAGAGAGAAGTTCCTTTCGGAATTTCGGCATAGTAACGGGTGTACATGGGAGGAATTAAATGAGAGAGAAAGGGGTATACCATCATTTAAACATAAAGAGGGAAGTATGAGGGAGGTGAGAAACCATACCCCAATATTCATAATTGAAATTAAAATGGCAATACAACTTAAAGAAAATTGACAAAAATGAGAAAGGAAGAAAAAACCCTTACTTGGAAGTGTACTTCCAAAGGCTAGAGAGAGGCTTGTAAGAGGCTTCTTGGGAGCTTGGAGCACCTTGGGAGGATTATAGAGAGAGTAGGTCAGAGGTTGGACGAACTCCAAGGGATTTTAGTGAGGAGGAAGTGGGATCTTGGGTGGGTTTATATAGGAAAGGTGAGAGAATTCTTTATTATTTAGGTTTCAGACCCCTTATATTAAAATAATCCAAACCACAAACCATCCCATGTTATTTTCCCATGGTTTCTGGAAAAGGAAAGAGTAAAACAATATTTTACAAGTCCAAGGTCCGAAATTATTAAAAAATTAGGGTTGCTTATGTGGAGGTGAGTCACACTCATATGAAAATTAATTTAAAAAAGGCAAAGTGTTGAATAAGTCTTGAGGGGTTCATTAATGCTTTGAAAAGTAAGTCAAACAAACCCAAAATCACAGTATTTTAATGATAAAACATATATTTTCCTAACATAAGGATTTTGGTATTTTATTACATCACCATTGGGTCATTATGATGTCATAAAACACATTATATAATTAAATGGTATTTAATTTTTACCCAAAAATTTAACTGTCTCAGAAAATTATGAAAAATTCACCGTTGGATAATTTGGACGTCCTGATTCCAGAAATGACATTTATTTTATCGAAAAAAAATTCTAAGCCTGTTAATTTTCACTTTTAAAATAAAAACCAACATTTATCGAAAATTCACGGGTTTTGACCGAAATGGCTTTCAAACCTTAATAAAAAATTTAATTGCATTCATAAATTTATATGCTCATTTATATTTAATAAAAATTAATTTAATATTAATAATAATATTTTATTAAAATATTATTTAATTCAAAAATCCCTTAATTTAATAAAATAGATTTCTTAATTAAATAATAATTAAAAACACCATTTGTACTTTAAAAACTATTTACAATGTATCAAAAATGACTAGAAATTATATTCATTATAATATACAAAAAAAATAATGTACATGAACATAGTACTACTTATTTGTTACATAACCCCTTAAAACAGCCTCATAAGACTTAAGGGTAAGTTGTGCGATGGTGACAGACTCTTGGGGTGGCTCGGATAACATCACTCGAGTGGTAATCTCTATCAACTTCCACTTTTCCCGTAGACGGTCACATTAGAGCTTGACATAATGATGCTCAGCTTGGGCTTGGTCAAGGGCGAAGCCCAAAGATGCCACCACTTTTCCAAGCTCTGACAAATGGGCTTCGTATGGGGTAATTCTACTAGATGAGGCCATCACTTCCTTTGTCTGAGTAAAAATTGGGTTCGTTAAAGCCTTATATTTATACTAATCATGTGATCACTGTTCAACGACTATATTAACAATGGTGAAAATTCTTAACATAAAACCAAAGAAGTTGACATCTTATAAAAACATTTTTTATAAAGAGACATTTAACTGGATCAAGATGGATTTTCCATTAATGAAACTTTGGGTCGTTACAATATTCCCCCCTTAAGAAATTTCTCCCTCGAAATTTTCCTTTTCCCACACTAAAACAAATGTGGGTAACTCAGCTTCATCATATCCTCTGACTCCCAAGTTTCTTCTTCAAACTTGTGGTTTCTCCACAACACCTTGACGAGGGGAATTATCTTATTTCGTAGAACTTTTTCTCTACGATCTAAGATCTTCACTAGTTGCTCCTCATAAGAAAGATCATCTTCCAATTGTACCACCTCAGAAGAGAGTACGTGTGAAGGGTCCGGTATGTACTTTCTTAAGAGGGATACATGAAAGACATCATGCACCTTGGCCATAATATGTGGAAGTGCTAGTTGATAGTCCACAGCCCCAACACGATCAAGAATCTCGAAGGGGCCGATGTACCTTGGACTTAACTTCACTTTCTTTCCAAACCTCATGACCTTCTTCCACGAAGATATGCATAAAAATACCATGTCTCCAACTTTAAACTCAAGGTCTCATCGACTATTATCTGCATAACCCTTCTGTCGACTCTAGGCTTCCTTGATATGTTGCTAAATGGTTTTCACCTTCTCCACCATTTCTTCGACCATTTCTGGTCCAAGCAGCTTACATTCACTGACCTCATCCCAACATGCTGGTGTTCTGCACCTTTTCCCATAAAGGGCTTCATATGGTTCCATTTGGATGCTCGAGTGGAAACTGTTATTATAAGAGAACTCAACCAGAAGAAGATGTTGATCCCATCCTCCTTTAAAGTCCATTGAGCATGCTCTCAACATATCCTCAAGTGTTTTGATAGTCCTCTCTGATTGGCCATCAGTTTGAGCATGATAGGCCGTACTAAAGTTCAGTTCAGTATTCAGAGCATGTTGAAGACTCTTCCAAAACTTAGAGGTGAATCTTGGATCTCGGTCGGAAACAATAGATAGTGGTACTCCATGAAACCTTACCACTTCCCTGATATATATCTGTGCTAGTTGATCCCATGAGAATTCCTCTCGAATAGCAATGAAGTGTGTAGTCTTTGTAAGACGATCCACAACAACCTAGATTGCATTGCTGCCTTTGGATGTCCTTGGATGTCCGGTGACAAAGTCCATAGTGATGTTCTCCCATTTCCATTCTGGTATGGGAAATGGTTGCATCATCCCCTTAGACTTCTGCCTCTCTGCCTTCACTTGCTGACACACTAGGCACTTTGATGTATATTCAGGGATCTCCTTCTTCATATTATCCCACCAAAAGTTTTCTCGGAGATCTCAATACATCTTTGTGCTCCCTGGGTGAATAGAGAAATTTGAACTATGTGCATCATCCAAAAGTTCCTTCTTCAGCTCCGGACTTGATAGAACACATAGCCTTTTCCCAAACCACACAATTCCTTCTTCATTAACATTTAACTCCGAGGATTTTCCCTTTTTGATAGTTTCCACTTTTTCTTGAATTCCCACATCATCCTTTTGAGCATCCTTTAACCTTTCCAAAAGAGATGGTTGAGCAATCATTTGTGAAAGGATTGATGATGTTCCCTTATTTATGATTCTTACGTCTATCTTCATCAAGTCTAAGAAGATTGGATCCTTCTCAATTCTCATCATTGATAGAATCGCTGGATCCTTTCTACTTAGGGCATCCGCCACCTTGTTTGCTTTCCCAGGGTGGTAATGTATTGAACAGTCATAATCCTTGATGAGCTCTATCCATCTTCTTTGGCGCATATTAAGCTCTTTCTGTGTGAATATATTTTTAAGACTCTTGTGGTCAGTATATATCTCACATTTCTCTCCATAGAGATAATGCCGCCATATTTTCAAGGCAAAGATCACATCCACCAACTCTAGATCATGCATTGGATAGTTTGTCTCATGGATTTTAAACTACCTTGAGGCATAGGATATAACTTTATCATTCTGCATCATCACACATCCTAAGCCCTTTTTCGAAGCATCACTGAATACCACAAAAAGATCCCCACTTGTGGGTAAAGTGAGCATGGGTGCAGTGATAAGCCTCCTTTTCAACTCCTTGAATCTTTCTTCGCATTCATCACTCCAAGAAAACTTTACTCCCTTTTGAGTTAAGTTGGTAAGAGGGTTGGACAATCGTTAGAAATTTCTCACAAATCTTCGATAATATCCAGCTAACCCCAAGAAGCTACGGATATCCGTTACCGATGTTGGCCTCGACCATCCCTCAATTGCATCTGTTTTGGAGGGGTCCACAGATATCCCATTGCTTGTGATGATATGGACCAAGAATGAGACCTCATTCAACCAGAACTCACACTTGCTGTACTTTGCATAGAGCTTCTCCTTGCACAAAGTCTCTAGTACAGTTCTTAAATGCTCCTCATGGTCCTCCTTGGTTTTGGAGTATATTAGAATATCATCTATAAAGACTACCAAAAATTTGTCAAGTTAATCTCTAAAGACTCTATTCATTAAGTCCATGAATATTTCTAGATCATTGGTGAGTCTGAAAGGCATTACTATGAATTCATAGTGCCTGTATCTTGTATGAAAAGCAATCTTGGGGATATCTTCCTTCTTCACCCTTACTTGATAATATCCCGACCGCAAGTCCACCTTGGAGAAGTATTGTGCTCCACACAATTGATCGAACAAGTCATCAATTCGTGGGAGTGGATACTTGTTCTTTATCGTGATTTTGTTAAGTTCACGATAATCGATGCAAAGCCGCATTGACCCATCCTTCTTCTTGACGAAGAGGACTGGTGCACCCCATGGTGAAGCACTTGGGCGTATAAACCCTTTATCCAGATTCTCCTGTAGTTGTTTCTTCAGCTTTTCAAGCTCTACAACAGCCATTCTATATGGAGTCTTGGATATTGGTAGCGCCCCTGGTATGAGTTCAATTGAGAACTCAACATCTCTTCTTGGAGGAAGACCAGGCAGTTCCTCGGGAAACACTTCTGTGAATTCCCTCACAATAGGAATTTCTTCAAGGATGGATTCTTCTTTGGAATCAATCATCCGAGACAGATACGCGTGCTCATAGGGCAGTAATATCCATGCTTGAGATGATGGAGCTAAAAGATATTCATCTTCCTCCTGACACTTGTAAAGAATCGGGGGTCGATTCTCCATATGGAGAGTGATTTCCCTCTCCTGACAATTTATGTTGGCTCTATATAAGGAAATCCAATCCATGCCAAGAATTGCATCAAATTACACCAAAGGGAGTATGACGTGGTTCTCCGGGAAATTAAATCCACAGATTATAACAGGGGAGGACTTATATTCATGGGATGCAATGATTTCCCCATTTTCCGTACTCACCGAAATCTTTACTTCCATGATTTGTGCTGGTGCTGGGATTGTTCTACTAAACTTTCGAGATATAAAAGAATGCATAGAACCTGAATCAAAAAGTACGTTCGCTATTCTTGAATGAATAACTAGAGTACCTATCACCACTTCATTGTCGGGGTTCACTTCAGCAGAAGTGATGGCAAAAGTTCTTCCTTGCTGTCATGGAGGTTGTTGGTTGCCTCCGATAACCCTTGGATTAGGGCACTGATTTGAAAAATGACCCGGTTATTTGCATTTATAGCATTGAACGACACGTTGAGGTTCGAATGGATCGTTACTCTCCTCCGTCACAGCCGCGGGTCCTTCTTGCCGACAGTTAATAGCTAGGTGCCCTTCTCTTCCGCACCTGAAGCATTTTCTCGTCCCCTTAAGGCAATTTCCAGGGTGCTTCTTCCCACACTTTTGGCAAGTGGGGTGCTGGAACTTCTTAGCACCGTTGGATTTATCCATCGGACCACCAGCATTGAATTCCACCTTACACTTCTTGTCCCCATGATACCCCTGTGATTCCCCGATCTCCATTTCAACCTTGAGGGCACATCGGACAATTTCCTCATAGCTGTCGAAGTCACGGATTGCTAATGCTTTCTGCAAGCTAGGCTTCAGCCCATCAAAGAAGCGTTCAACCTTGCATTCGGGGCTAGCGACGAAGCCGGAAGTGTATCATGCAAGCCTTGTAAAGTTTTCCTCGTACTCTCCCATAGATTCTTCATCATTTTTCTTGAGGGAAAGGATGTCCCTTTCCATATTAAGACGGAGGGTGCGCGGAAAATATTTATTGAAAAACATCTTCCGAAATTCCTTCCATTACAAAGCATCGATCTCCTCCTTAGGCTTCATATTTTTGATCAACGTCCACCATTGTTCATCTTCACCCTCCATACGATAAGCCGCCAGGAGAACCTTCTCTTGGTCAGAACATTGAAGGATGGAGAAGATCTTTTCAATGGAGTTGATCCATTGTTCAGCAATCGTGGGATCAGATGATCCACTAAAAGTAGGAGGCCTTTGTCTCATGAAGCTCTCGATAGCAACTTGTTCTTTCTTGGGGGGGGGGGGGGGGGGGGTTGAACGTTACTCTTGACCTGTGTTTCTATTCAAAACCTGAGTTAGCTGAGAGAGAAGAGTGAAAAAGTTCGCGATTCCTTCTCCCATTGGATTGGGCATCTAATTAGTACAATCATCACACTGATCTTCACAACGGTTGTTAGCCCGAGTCCTCCTATTACCGGCCATTGGATGGAATAAAATGAAAGTTAGGGGTAACACATAAAGGGTAATCCAAAGAAAAAAGTTGATGACTTATAAATAAACTTTAATTTCTTTAACTCATGAGTCTATAGGATTCAATCTAGGCTTTTCATGATCTACATTCTAACATATATTCTTAGGGGAATTTTTCCCTTAATAAGGGTTCATACCAAGATTGTGAATTTATCAAAACATATCCCCCGGGAGTGTCATAACCAAGAGTGCAGCAAGGCCCGTTGTCGTGCACCAGTTCCCATTCGAGTCTAGCTCAAAGAGGTGTTTTCGGGTTTTACCCTAGGATACATCTGTGCCAGAACCGCCTCTACCTGCTCGTATCCAGACAGGGATGTATTTGTTTGATAAACCACTTACTTAGTATTTAACAAAACTTAGGGATGTTTTTATTATACTTAGTCTTGTATCTAAGGCTTTACTAGGGTTTCCGAATCCAAAAAATAACTAAACCTGCCTCTGATTCCAACTATGACAACCCTTCTTTTTATTACAACTTAAACATGATTCATTACATAAAACCTCACTTGATACAACAAAGAAGATCGAGAGGTTTAGTGTCTTAGGGGCTTAGGATCATTACATAAAAACTTAAAATATGAAATACAACATCTTTATTGAAAACTTTCTTTACATGACCACTACATCCCCTCGTACTTAGCATTACATGGGATAACCTGAGGAAATGCATAAGAAAAGGGTGAGCTATAAAGCCCAGTATGGGAGTACAATGGAATAACATGAGGAGTACAATACATGTTAGGCAATAGGCATGTCAAAAGATCATAAGAGAAACATGAACATAAAGGCATGATAAAGCATGATAATCATAACATGGAAATGTGGCAACAACACTTATCAGGGAATTAGCATGAGCCGAGGCTCATTGCACATGGAGCACGAGTAAACCCTCATTGCACATGAAGCATGAGTAAACCCTAGTTTCAATTGAATTAGCATGAGTCAACACTCATTGAACATGATGTATCATGATACTATACTTTACCCAATGCATTGGAGCGCTATAAGGGTGCACCCTTCTTAAACATTTCATTTCATGCATAAGTGTGCCACATGGATCATAAAACATGGATTCATAAAAAATATTAAATTTTCCATGATAAAGTAATGTGGAATTCATACATGAAACCTTAAAATAAATAAGTAAATGTTCATAAAGTTGAATACCCTTGATGGAGAAATGGGTATGGTATTCACTACACAATGACATTGGCTTAGAAAATCGGTGTGATTTCGGCAGTGTAACAGCGTGACATAAAAATTCATAAAAAAGGTTGATGAGAGAAAAAGGGGTTCCTCATCATATTAAAATGTAATGGACAGTAAGGAGGTCATATATATACATGTCCCAACAATTGAAATGGAATTTAGATTCATGATACAAAAGTATTGCTTGAATGTAAAAGAAGAGAGAGAAGTTCCTTTCGGAATTTCGGTATAGTAACGGGTGTACATGGGAGGAATTATATGAGAGAGAAATGGGTCTCCCATCATTCAAACATAAATAGGGGAGTATGATGGAGGTGATAACCCATACCCCAATATTCATAATTGAAATTAAAAGGGAAATACAACTTAAAGAAAATTGACAAAAATGAGAAAGGAAGAAAAAACCCTTACTTGGAAGTGTGCTTCCAAAGGCTAGAGAGAGGCTTGTGAGAGGCTTCTTGGGAGCTTGGGGCACCTTGGGAGGATTATAGAGAGAGTAGGGAAGAGGTTGGACGAACTCCAAGGGATTTTAGTGAGGAGGAAGTGGGAGCTTGGGTGGGTTTATATAGGAAAGGTGAGAGAATTCTTTATTATTTAGGTTTGGGACCCCTTATATTAAAATAATCCAAACCACAAACCATCCCACGGTATTTGCCCATGGTTTCTGGAAAAGAAAATAGGAAAAAAATATTTTACAAGGACAAGGTCCGAACTTATTAAAAAATTAGGGTTGCTTATGTGGAGGTGAGTCACACTCCCATGGAAATTATTTTTAAAAAGGAAAAGTGTTGAATAAGTATTGAGGGGTTCACTAATGCTTTGAAAAGTAAGTCAAACAAACCCAAAATCACATTATTTTAATGATAAAACATATATTGGCCGAACATAAGGATTATGGTATTTTATTACATCACCATTGGGTCATTATGATGTCATAAAACACATTATATAATTAAATGGTATTTAATTTTTACCCAAAAATTTGACTGTCTCAGAAAATTATGAAAAATTCACCGTTGGATAATTTCGACGTCCTGATTCCAGAAATGACATTTGTTTTATCTAAAAAAAATTCTAAATATGTTAATTTTCACTTTTAAAATAAAAACCAACATTTATTGAAAATTCACGGTTTTTGACAGAAATGGCTTTCAAACCTTAGTAAAATTTTTAATTGCATTCATAAATTTATATGATCATTTATATTTAATAAAAATTAATTTAATATTAATAATAATATTTTATTAAAATATTATTTAATTCAAAAATCCCTTAATTTAATTAAATAGATTTCTTAATTAAATAATAATTAAAAACACCATTTGTACTTTAATAACTATTTACAATGTATCAAAAATGACTAGAAATTATATTCATTATAATATACAAAAAAAATAATTTACATGAACATAGTACTACTTATTTGTTACATAACCCCTTAAAATAGCCGCATAAGACCTAAGGGTAAGGTGTGCGATAGTGACAGTCTCTTGGGGTGGCTCAGATAACATCACTCGAGTGGTAATCTCTATCAACTTCCACTTTTCCCGTAGACGGTCGCATTCGATCTTGACATAATGAAGCTCAGCTTGGGATTGGTCAAGGGAGAAACCCAAAGACGTCACCTCTTTTCTGAGCTCCGACAAATGGGATTCCTATTGGGCAATTCTACTGGATGAGGTCATCGCTTCCTTTGTCTGAGTAAAAATTGGGTTCGTTACAGCCTTATATTTATACTAATCATGTGATCACTATTCAACGACTATATTAACAACGGTCAAAATTCTTAACATAAAACCAAAGAAGTTGACATCTTATAAAAACATTTTTTTTATAAAGAGACATTTAACTGGATCAAGAGGGATTTTTCATTAATGAAACTTTGGGTCGTTACAATTATGGACCTTGGATTTGGTATTTTGGTAAGACCATTATACCTTAGACATGTGTATAGTGAGGAATAGAGGTGTGAGAAGGTATTTTTGGTGGAAAAATATTTTTTGGTCCAAATGGGGGTGATATTTATACTTGAGGAGAGGTGGGTTTAGGTGATTAAAATAATGATTATTTTATATTTAAAGCCTACCAAATTGAGGTGGCATTAATTTCCAAGACTTTAGATGGAAATTAATATTTTTTAGGCTGGTTAGGGTTGATAAAATTCTCAACAAACCATTGAATTTTGTAGTTTTTATGTATTTTAATCCATTACCCTTTTTACTTTTACCCATTTAATTTTTACCTATATCATGGTAAATATTATCTTTACGATGGTAAATTTTTTATTTATAAAAATGAAAATAAACATAAAACCTGATTTTTAACCTTTATTCAAAATATAAAATCCATTGTACCATATTAAATTCAAAAAATTATAAAAATTAGATTTAAAATTTACTCCGCAGACACAACGAAAGAGCGAGTTTTTAAAGTGAAAAGTTCAAAAGTTTGAAATGTTTTTATTTCCAATATCAAAGTGAAATTGATTCCAATGACCTAAATTGGTTTTATGGATATATAAATTAACTAATTATACTTTTAAACTAATTATTAATATAATTTTACTATTTAAATAAATTATTTAAAAAATTAGTTTTTAATTAAAATTTATTATTTTTCACTATTCATCAAAAAATGAAACTTCTCTAAAAAATACAAAAATTTCACTCTAGAAAATTTCGATATTAAAATTTATAAAATTAACTTTATTATTTCAATGAAACTTATAAAATTTTCAAAATTTATATTTAAAATAGGTGCACCATCAAAATGTGGAAAAATTTCCAACCAGAACAATATAGATTTTTTTGTCTTAAACTGGATTTATTTAATAACTTAAGCTTATATAAATCATTTAATAAATTAAAAAAATTGATTTAAAATATATAACATATAAATTTCATTAATATTATTCACTAATAGTGATTAATTCAATTTATTAAGATAAAATTCCATTTTAGGCATAAAAAATAGTTTCTTTTATAAAAACTCATCCTTTATGTTCAATTGGATTTTATTTTCATTTATAATTAATTTTTAACCAATAAATTAATTTTATAAACATGTGTAAACTATATTTTTATAATTTAGTTAATATCATTCATTCCTACCATTCTAATAACTAGGTGATAAATATCAAAATTAAATAATAATATTTAATCATTTTTAAGATTAGTTTTTTATATAACGAATTCTATGAGAGAGATTAAATTTAGAAAGAGGAATAACATAAAATCTTTGGGTCTTACATTCTCCCATACTTCAAAAAATTGTGTCCGCACAATTTTAAATTTCCATTTGAAAAACAAAGGTTGATACTTGAAAATTACTTTATGGGAAATGCACATCGTAAATAGAGATAATAAAACACCTTCTTAATAAGAGGGAAAGGGAAATGTGAAGGTCATCACAAAATTAGCCTTTCAAATTAGAATAACACAAGTGAAATGTGAAAACTAGGACCTTAAAGAGAGATTAAACTGTCGAGTTCTGATGGATAATAATAGAGAATATATTAATCAAATAGTCTACCATCATAAAACCATAAATCTGTAATGGGTTAAAGAGGCCATTATATTCTCATTAAGAAAATTAAAAAATAGAAATTTAATTCAAAAATAATTTTCCTAGAGTTGAGGAATTCATTTAATATCTGGATAGGCACTTGATAAAATAAAATTACTTGATTTCTCCCCATATCACAAGAATAATCTCATCCTTTGGTTGTGTTTCAATATACTTTCTCTTCACCGATGACACCAATAAATGAAAGTTAAGAATGAATTTTTTTATGCTTGAAGAACATTAATGGATCAGAAAATCCAAAAGTCATTCCTTCAGCCGTTATATTTTTACTAATTTTTTTAAGATTATGATATCCAATATAATAAATCAAAATTTAACCTCAAACAATAATATCTAATATTCAACTTAATCCATTCCATAAGTAGTTAACCTTATGAATCACCCAAAATACATCAATCAAAATTCACTGTACAGAAATTTAGAAGGAAGTTTGTTAGATTTTAAAAAATTAACATTATATTCCCCAAACAAAATAATGTAACTCTTATTGTCACATACCAAATATCTGAGTAGCTTGATCACCTTTAAAACATAATAAAAAAATCATGCCTCCAAAAATAAGATATTATATTGTTGAATATATTCCTTAAATCCAAACACGTAATGAACCCAACAAAGATTACATAAACTATCAAATCGTTAACCACTTTAATGGTCACTAATAATATCCTGTAAATATATCTTTGTCATTATTATCTCAACATCAGACACATATTTAGGGTTATCTTTCCCAAATCACGTTTTATAAAGACCCAGAGTTTATATGTAATTTTTTTAATTATATAGTAATTTTATGAGTCTTAAAAAATTGACGGTGCGTGATTCTGAGGCCCAGTTTTCCCAAAATGAATTTCTGAACTTTTTTTTTTGGGTACATTTAGTAAACAAGCGAGCATATTTTTGTAACTTTTGAACCAGTGATCGGAATTGAAATATGAGGACAACGTTGAAATTGCAGGGCCAGTATTTTCTTAAGGAGACCTTTACCTCGACCGTAGTAGGTTGAGGGTGAAAGATAGCTTTTCACTTTTTCATGGAAAAATAAAAATAAAAATTATTTAACATTTTTATTTTTATTTGTAACTCCCATGTGGATGCTAAGAGATGGGGACCACCCAAACTAAAACCCCGAATTTGAATCCATGGTGGTGGGGACCACCGGAACCCCAATTTAATGGGGAAATCCTCTCAACTCTCCATTAATTACTCCTCCCATTTAATTCAGTAAATTAATTATGCCAACTCTCCATTTATTCAATATTTTCATTTAATTATGGTGTCAACTTAAACTAAACCTATTTTAATTTAAGTTGGCATTTCATCTTTGGGAATTTTTGGGAGAGTGTTGGAAAAAGGGTGGAGCTTTGGAGAATTGTGGAGAAATGCATGCTCCAACGAAGAACACACTCTGGAATTGAAGAACGAGGATGACGCTCAAGCCAACTTTGGAAGCATCTTGCAGAAGCGACGAACGCCAAAACCACTATTCCCAATGACTTCGTCTCCTTCCTCGCAACCTCTATTAAAAAATCTCTGAAGTAGGGGTTTACTTATATGTGATTATTGATTCCCATGTTCTTTCCTTCTAAACAATGAACGCAGATCAACTCTCTAACTAGTTGATCTGCGGATGATTTCTTTTTGTGGGTTTGAGAATAATCATTACCGAAGGTTATAGGGTTTGATGTTCTTTATGCATGATTTATTAAGCTGCTTTCTACCACTCTAACACGGAGGGTCAGGGCCAAACGAACATGGACCGACCTCTTCACATTTTTTTCTTGATTTTTTGTTGTGTTCCTCGGAATGGAAGAAGGCGGCGATCAGTGCCGGCGAATGGCACCGGTGGGACTCAGATACAGCGGCTGACACACCGCCGACCTCAATGTAGGCGACAACGCAACAATGGCCCCCATGTCACCTCGCGGCCCCTACGCCCCACCACGGCCCCTGGGCCGTCACGCGGCCCCCGCGCCGCCCTGCGCTGCCCTGCGACCCCCGCGCCGCCCCGTGGCCCCCGCGCCGCCCCGCTGCCAGGCCAGGCCACCCAGCCATTCGGATGGGCTTCCTAGTATAGGCCGAACCACCAAGCGTAGGCTGGTCAGGACTCGAACCGGGTCGGGTCGGCCCAGGCCAGCTCGGTCCGACCGGGTCGGATCAGACCCCGACCAGCTTCGACCCATTTCGTCTCTTTTGGCCATAACTTTGGCACCGAGTTTCCATTTTATGAACCATCTGTGGCACTGGAAACCTTGGATTGAGATAGTACCTTTGGTATACCCCACTAGTGTTTTGGATAATGTTGGGGAATGGTCAGGTTGGATCGAACATGAATCCAACCGGGCCCTCAGGACTAGAAGGCTAATAACTTACAGATCAGACATCTGTTTGATGCACATTTTGTTGCGTTGAGACCCCTATGACATGGCCGTCTTTTTGGGATACTTATTCATGGGAATTCATGACAGTTGGAGTATCGACCAGTGGCTTGAGGAGCAGACCCTCCTGGAGACAAGCGAGCTCAGTGCGGGAACCCTGTAGCTTGCTCTGGCGATGTACTAGGATCATGTGTGGGTATGACGACATTCCGACGATGTACTAGGATCCTGTGTGCATATGAAGATGTACTAACAATGTACTAGGATCCTATGTGGGTTTGAAAACGTACTGACGATGTACTAGGATCCTGTGTGAGTCTGATGACGTACTGATGATGTACTAGGATCCTGTGTGGGTCTGACGACGTACTGACATTGTACTAGGTTCCTAGGTGGGTCTGACGATATAATAACGATGTACTAGGATCCTGTGTGGGTATGAGGATGTACTGACAATGTACTAGGATCATGTGTGGGTCTGAAGACGTACTGATGATGTACTGGGATCTTGTATAGGTCTGACGATGTACTTCGATCCTCTGTGGGTCTGATGATGATTTAGGATCCTTTTTGGGTCTTCCTCTTAACAGAGTAATATGATTCAGTAGTTACATTAATAATCTCTACTACTATACCTAAGATATACCTGGTGTGAGTTGAGTTCATACCTGTGTGGTACTTTCCTTCATGTTAATACCTTGGTGGTATTCTTTTGTGTGGTGTACCTGTGTGGTACTTACCTTTGTGGTTTTCTTTCCTTTATGGAATAGTTTAGATTTGGGCTTTTGGGTTGGACCCTGTGTTTCCTCATGATTGATAAGGTTATACTTGATAACTTAGGTATATGTATGGGCATATACCTAAGTAGGGTTGTCAGTTGATTTCATGCTTTGAGGTTTATCCTTTATGAATTTCGTGAGACCTTGAGGGTCTCGGGGTCCCTACTAAGTATCATTATACTCACCCCTGCACAGGCTATGCCCGCACCTGGTTGTGTTTGGTGCAGACAATGGAAAACGTTAATTGAGGCTGAGGATACTAGGACTAGACGGTGCCAGAGGTAGACCATATGACGTGTAGGTATGCATAGGAGATGGGAAAACTTGTAGTGTTGAGGAGACGATCTATACCTACCCTTCAGGTAGGAACCTCGGAGGAAGAACCAGTCGCTATCTTTATCTTTCTTTAATTGTATTTTATTTTCAATTTTACTTGTACCTTTACTATTGGGCTTGTATTCCATCCCCTCTTACTTTCAACACTCTTTTTTCTATACAGTTTACTTGTGTTTGTATCTTGTTGTGTACTTGGTTGTGTGTGTTTACATGTTATAAAGGCAATGACTTCCTAGATTTAGGGAATTCGCCTTTCGGTGCTTGTTTCCAGCCCCTAGCCTATGGAAGGTGGGCTTGGGTTAGTCACAACACGTGCCTTAGGGGATGGGTCATGACATGTGTTTTCCAAAAGATAAACTTGTAACAGAATCAATTATCATGGTTAATGGTACTATTAATCCTATGATTCCAAATCCTTAAAGAATAAATACTATAGTACAATCCTTATATTCCTCTATATTTTTATAACTAGAGAATCATTGATAAAATAATTATTGAATTAAAAAAAATAAGAACATTAATCATTCTACTTCATTCTTAAACCCTTAACCGCACTTCATCATATTATTCCTTAATAACTCATTTCTTTAATTTTCCATTAGTAGTATCTTGATAAACAAAAGTATAACCATTACATGTATAACTTTTTTGATTCTCTCCTTGAGTTTTCCACCTAGGGAATCTATTTTCATAATATTCATACTTTCCACATTTAAAATATTAAACTGTCATTGATATGTTAAGGTGACTATTATTCCAAACTTTTCATTTTTCCTAAAGAAATATTTTATCTTTATCATTATTTCCACGCAAAAGACATATTCCTATTCACACTTTCAACATATAGGAAACTAAATCTTCTTTTCTCCTTGATCTGAACCACTCAAGATATCAACAAACTTCTATCATTCTCATCTTTGGGGAGTCTGAGAGTCAGTGATGGTGCACGTTTTTAATCATATATCATGATAATTGATTAGGAATAATCACAATATACTCTATTCATAATTCCATTTAGTTTCTAATCAATATAGTTTCTAATTTATTCAAGATGAACTTACTTCCTTCTAGTTCCATTCATTTATTATGACCAAAAAGAATCGTGCGAGCAACACTAATCATAATGATGAATCACATAGTGACGAATAATCATTTATAGGATGTCTAAATCACATCACATTCTCAATCTATGAATCCTTAGGTTTAACCGAGGTTATCCATCATTTTTACCAAATCTATAGGATAATATCCAATACTTATATTTATCCTCAAAGTCAATTATATGGTTGTGTTTTCTAATCTACATTTTCCTAAATCAAGTTCCAAAGGTTTATACTAAACATCCTCTGATACCAATTATAATAACCTTTACTCCATCATCCCAGAGATGGTGCCTTACTTTATTACATTGACATAAGATACATGAAATTTCATCCCAAGGGACTAAATAGTTTAGTAGTCTTGGTAAAATAATTGCATATTAGAAATTAAAATTACATTTTGGTCCTAAAACATAAAAAGTATTTTCATTATGAACACCATTATTACCCTTGGAGTAACCATTCATATCAATCATAATAAACTTCTTGGAAACCTAGGAAAAAATAAAACATAATAAAGGCGTGAGATTAAATGATCAGTAAGGGCTAAGTACAATGGAACCTAATTTAAATCAATAATAATAATCAACATATAAAGGTAAATAACTTAGTACACACATGGCATTTAATCGATAAAATGAGAGTGAAATGCATCTATCGATTTTTTCATAGTGAAAATACTTTGGATAGTGATAAAAAAAATACCAAAATAAGGGAATATTAATTATTAGAATTCATGTATATGGTATATGAAACACTACCATTAAGGCCTTTCACAAGATAGTTTAATCTACAAGTAAAAACCCATTTACTTCTAGCTTAACTAATTCATCCCCTGAGACTATCAATACATTTTAGGGATATATATAACTGAGACCCACCCACTTCATCCTTTGTAAAACATTCATTATATATTGAATAAATGGTTTACTCAAAGTTTCCCATACTACATCGAAACATTTTAATGATAAGAACCATGATGGAATAACATATTAAAAAACATTAAAAAACATGATATTTGAAGAACATTTGTGATAAATTGTTTTGAAAAAGTTTTTGTATTTTTTAAAAAGCAAAATATTTATAAAATAATGTTTTTATTATTCATGAATGAGACCAAAATCCATCGTAATGAATATTCATCATACTCTGAGTTTGTTAGAAGTCAATGGTTGATTTTTAAAGAAGTTGTATTATTTCTAAAGAGTTTCGAAAGAGTATTGTGAATTAAAGAGTTAGAAAGTTTTTATACTTTCTAAACTAAGTCATATTATGATTTTATGCTCATGAAGTTCTCCCAAATCATGAAAACTTTCATAAAAAAAGCTTTTGATGAAATGGTGGAGGGGTTTGAAGAAATTGAAAATTGCAGATTAGATAATTCCATCATAATGGGAAATTATATTGTAATCATCTGAAAAATAATCACAATTCATAATAATTGATAAGGATAAATAATTTTTAATCACTCAAAAGGAAACGAAATTCATAATCACTGAGTAGGAAACAAAAATCATAATGATCTGAGAAGGAAACAAAATTCATAATCAATGAGAAGGATTCAAAATTCTTAATCACTAAGAATGAAACCAAATTTGTAATGATTTGAGAAGGAAACATAATTCAAAATCAATAATTAGTATAAAAAATTCATAATCAATGATAATGAAATATAATTCGTAATCACTGATAAGGATATAATATTCATAATCAATGATAAGAAAATAAATTTTTAATGAACTGAAAAAGAAAGGAAGATCATAATGAGATGATTATGATGAAGGCTCAAAAAGAATATTCTAGAAGTTTTATGAAGAGTTGAGGAGGTTAAAACTTGAAATCCATTCTTTTATAAATCTTAAAGAAATATAAGGATGTTTGAAGAAGTCAATGTTAAAGTTTAAATGCGAGTGATCTAATGATATTTTGAAATTTGGGAAAGGAAGGAAAGTCTTCAAGTTTCCCACTTTTTCTTTCCGAGTCACCTATAAATAATTTCTCTGATCATTAATTCATTGGTGACTTTTCACACAAGTAGAAAATGTGGAGCACTAATGAAATCAAGTGAAATTCATTTCTTTCTAGAGATCTTATGAGGAGGATGATAAAGTTGAAGGTTTTTTACTAGTTTTAGCATTTGAGAAGAGTTTTAGTTTTTCATATTGAGTATAGGTTCATCATATTGAGTCAATTGTATTGACATAATCGGATCTAGACTCATCATATTGAAGGAATTAGATCTAGACTCATATTATTGAGAGAATCTGATCAAGACTCATGATATTGAGAAAATCAAATTCCACCAAACCAGACCGAGGATTCAAATTGAGTAATTGTGGATAATTTTCAATAAAATGTTTATTCTTTATTTTGGATAAATTTATTTATAAGATAACATTGTAAACTTCTCTGGAGACGAAGAGAGATCTGCATGAATGGCGATGATGGTGGAACCCTAGTATGACTAAAGATGGTTCCCCCTATTCTTGGAGGTGGGAAGGGGGAGGATGGCATGCAAACACCTTGGAGGCCGCATTTCCCCTTCGTACCTTTCTCCAACCCTTGACATCTACCAAAGTTCCCGATGATAATGGTAAGTCCAAAGGTGCCGAACCTTCATCTTGGTAACCATAAACTCTCGATTTCGGTGTCAGAGTTCTCTGAGGCGACGATCCATCTTGACCAGACTCTAGTGGCAAGATTCAATTATCATAGGCCATCAGTTGATGATTTCGATCGATTTGTTTTTGGAAAATGGGATCTACAAGATCGTGAGGTCGTCAGGCTTCAGATAGTCGCCATTTGATGATCTGTTTCACCTCGGAGGAAGACCTGATACGAGCGTCATCCAATGCACCCAGGTGATGAAACAGTTGCAAGTTTCTTCTCCTCTGGTGGAAGTTTGATATTTGTATGAATCGTGACCTAACCTCCATCCTGATTTGGGAAAGTTTTCCTCATTTAATTTTACCTTTCCAAAATCCCGGGATTATACGTATGCTTGGGAATCTGTTAGGTCATTTTTTGTGTTCTGATATTCGAACAGCCACGATGAGTCACCCGATCAATCCTTGGATGTGTGTTGAGGTGGATATCTCGAGACCTCTGGTGGATTGGGTATGGATTTAGGTGGGTCAGGAATTCAGATGGAAGCAGACAATGGTGTATGAATCGTGTATTGATTACTGCACAACCTACAATAGAATGGGGCATTTGGATGTTAAGTGTAATGGTGATGTTTCTAGTAGGAGGTCCCCAGGTCCGAAGAGGAGGCTAGGCATACCTATTAGGAGACGGATTCCTGCTATGGTTTCTTGGGTAGGCAATGCACTTGGGACAGGTCCACAGGTTGCATTTGTTCTGAAAAATCCAGCGGAAGGTCATGTTAACCCTCTGGTATCTTCAGCGCTTTCAAGATTGAAGCAGGATCTAAACCGAGGGACTAGTCTCCAGGGAACTGATGGCCAATGTGATGCTGGAATGGAATCATCTCATGTGGATGAAGGGGAGCAAAAATATCCTATGGTCACAAATGGATTGGCTTTGCTTGATATCAGCCGGGAGAAAGGAGGATTTCTTGCTAGAGGTGTTGATGTGGTAAAGAGTTGCAGCAGTGGCAAGGTGAATGAAGGGAGGAAGGGGTCTCTAATGGAGGCCGAGGTTGGAAAGTCTCCTTCTGCATTGGTGAATTGTGGTTCTAGTCTACCTATAGGGGTATCAGAGGTTTGTGGTCAGGCTGAGAAGGATGACGGTGTGATGTTTACGGTGTCCACGAGGAATTGTTTTCATGGGATGGAGATTGAGGGTGGGGAAGCCAGTCTGCAGGTTCAGTGGGAGGATGGAGTGAATGAGAAAGTGGGCAATGGGTTATGTGAAGGTCAGAATGAGGATGCAATGATTGTAGAAGTAGGAAATGGGTCATGTGCAGATCATTGTGTGATGGACTAGCTGTAATGTCTAGCACTGATTGATAAGAACAACCAGTTTCAGCAAAATCGCGTGATGGAGTATAAGCAGATGTAGGTTTCTGGTAAATGGGGGGATTTTTCTGAAAGTGAGAAGGAAAATGAGGGTAGGGTCAGACCCTCATAAAATTCCATTTTTCAGGTGGTGAGTAAAGGTTCGCATGGAAAACAAGAGGATATGACTGTCTCGCCATGAAGAACATCGAGGAAAAATTATTCCTCTCTACCGAAGAAAATGTCCACTAGATCCTTTATCCGTAAAGAAGATGGAGCAGTCCCTGGGAAGACTAATAATGAATTTCTTTTGTTGGAGTGGTTGAACCTTAGAAGGAAGTATGCGAAAGTCCTAAGGCACTATGAAATCTCGAAATGGGAGTCAGCAACTGCGGAGGAAGTTTTTTTAAATGGAGATGGTGATGGGTTTGGTTTTGATGTGTTGTAGCTGTTGTGTTTGGTTTTGGTTCTTGTTGTCCGATTTTTCCATTCTTAATAAATGGCCAGAGGCTTTGCCTCTGGCTATGATTTTCTGGCAACATTGTAAACCAATGGGAGTCAATATAATCTTTCATTTTTGGAGATAAAAGGTGTCTAATGGGAGTTGGAAAAAGTTATATTCACTTATTCATAATTTTCGATTTCCATAGATCTGTGGGGGAGGCTATAACAAGGATGTAGGTTCTCACACTAAGGCTGAACCATGTAAATATTATGCTATTTACTTGATTTCCTACCTTTACATGCATGAGTATTTACTAAAATTTGATAAGGAAATAAATCTAAACAGGTTGTAGGGGTATGTTACTAAATTTTTTGAAACTTATAAGAAGTGAACAACTAATTTAACCCCCTTCTTAGTTTTTATTAGATCCTTTTGAAATTAAATAGGTATTAGAGCGAAGGTTCCCCTATTGAATCCTTATCATGGATAATATAAAATCTGTCAATAGTATAAAAATTCCTATATTTGATGGATACAATTTTTAGGGATAGAAAAATAGGATGATTCCTTATCTCTTATCTCTTGGTTTGAAAGTTGTTGATGCTACTACTATTGGTTTTCTACCTATTGAGAAAGATGAACCTATGAAATTTTCTAATAAGAGAAATATATAAGTTGATGGAAGGGCTAGAAATGTAATCCTTATGTCCTTAATAGATAATGTTTATCAAAATGTGATGGGTCTCAATACTTCAAAAATTATGTGAGACAAGAAGGAAAGTAATTTTTAAAGGAATACAAAAGTGAAGGAATCAAAGCTGAAAATATGGTGTAGTAAGTATGAAGACATCATATTGGGAGATGAATAAACTATTGATGAATACTTAACTAGAGTAAATGAAATATTTTTAAATATCAAATGATGCAGAGATGTCTTGGATGATTCTACAATTGTGAAGAAACTTATTAGAAACATTTCAGACATGTTTGATTCTAAAATTTACTCTTTAAAAGATAAGGATGATTTATCTCTTGATTAATTGCATAAAATTCTTATTGCTTATGAAATGAGTAAATCTATAATGTTTAAAAATAATATGAAATATGAAATGGATTTTAAAGCTTTGAGAAAGATGAAAATCCAATAAGTTGAAGAAGATGAACCTTGTGAGTCCAAAGATAAGGAAGTTTCTGAATTAAATGAAAATATTTTGTCTCGTATATCTAAAAACTATTTAAGAGGAAGAGTAAAATATATTGGTAAACTTACTCTCAAATGTTTTGAGTGTTTTAGAATCAGACACTTTGCTATAAATTTCCCCAAAAATAAAGTTATAGAATATCGAGATGATTCTAATGAAAAACCTCAATGGAAGAAGTGGAATAAAATTTATAAAGATGAAAATTCATCTAATAAAAGCAAAAAGAAGTTTACTGAAAAATGTATCTTGAGTAAGAAATTTTAATCAAACTAAACTGACAATAATTCTTCTGAAAATGAAAGTTTAGAAAAATTCAGAACCATTATTGAAAAATTTGAGAAAACAAAATATTTCTCAGAGGGTGAAGAAGGTGGGGAAGAATATTATTAAGAGTATTAGCTCAGAATTTTTTTTTTTTCATGTCTTGAGAAAAAAAATCTTAAGAAAAAAATTAGAGTAATAAAGAAATATTTGGAAGAAGTTACGATGGAAGAAAAGATGTGATCAAGAAGGAGGATTTTGGAGATCTTTAGTTACAAACTTATAATTGATGAACAAGGAAAAATGACTGAAGATCTCAATACAAAGTTGGAAACCAAAGAAGAAAAAGTTAACAAGTTTTAATAAAAAATTCTTAATTTAGAAAGTACCTTGAAAGAAGATTAATGAAAATTTCAACAAATCTTCAAAATTAAAATATGAGACTTCTAAAGTTGTTGAGAAGGCTCAATACGATAATCAGGTGAAATATTCACACACAAAAATTAATGTCTCATTTCATTCTTTTAACATTTTAGGTTATAGAAAAGGTGTTGTGAAATCTTATGTGGAGAAAGGATGTGAGAAACCTATCAAATCTACAAAAGTAGAAAACTACCTTGAAATAAAAGATGGTCCATGTTTTAATTATGTTAGAACCGAAATAAGTTACCTACCTTAAAAAAGTTTCTAGAGAGAAAGATATTTCATGAATATATAATCAAGATTTAATGGATATTTATGGTTTTATTGAATCTATGAGAATATAGCTTATAAATTTTGGCACAACTTATCTCTTCCCAGAATTAGGTTTGAGTAAAGTAGAAGAAATAGTGAAAGTATAATGAGTAACCTTCCAAACTTATAGAAATTTGAAAATGTGAATTCTCAAGATGTAAGAAACTTTCCAACATTTTTTTTTATTTTTTGGAAGAATTTTATGGAAGATGTGATCAGGCAGATCATTATGCCGAAAGATGTATGGAACTCCCTCTAGAACAAGTTTCATATGATAAAAAAGAAAAGGAATCTGAAAAGAAGAAAGTAGAGGAAAGAGATTTTGTTGTTGAGACAACATTGAAAGTTAGTAGAAAGAATAAACCATAGATACTTGATAGTGTTTGTTCTTCACATATGAAAGGTTATATAAAGAAATATTGAACCATTTTGAAAGTCACGATGGAGGAGTAGTTAACTTTGGTAATGATTGTTCCTTAAAAATCAAAGGAATCAGAACAACTGAGATTGAAGTAGAAAAGTTGAAATATAAGGAAGTTTTATTTGTTGATGGTATAAAACATAACTTACTTAGCATAATTCAACTTTGTGATGAAGGAAATAAACTTATTTTAAGAAAATATTTTTTTATCATTAAAAGTGTGAAAGATGGAGAAGTTATTACAAAAGGATAAATAACTAGTGGGAATATTTTCCAAATAGAATAATTCAACAACTCCTGTTACTTGAGTGCAGAAGATGAAAATAAATTGTGGTAACAAAGACTTGGGGACCTTGTATAGAAAAGTTTGAAAAAAATTTCTAGAGTTGATGATATTCGAAACTTTCCAGGATTGAAAATAAGAGAATAAGATGTTTTTTTAACTTTCCAAAAAGTGAATATGAATAACAAAAGTCCCGAGAGAGTAGAAATTCAATCTACCAGACCACTTAAGCTTATTCATTCCAATTTATTAGGGCCAATGAGGCATCAATAAACAAAAGGATATTTATACTTTATCACTTTTATTGATGTTTTCACTTAGATGAAAAACTCAATGTTAATCAATCACAAGGTAGAGGCTATTAAAATGTTCAAATTATTCAAAAAATATATTAAGAAAGAATTGAAGGTTTCCATACAGAATTTGAGAATAGATAATGCTACCAAATTCACAAAAAATACTTTTGAAACTTATTAGAGAAATCATGCTATCAAAAATCAGTATAGTTCCCCCTATACTCTACTAAAAAATAGAGTAGAAGAATTAAATAATATAAGTTTGGTGGAAATGGGAATAATTATGTTAGCAGAATACAAAAATTCAAAATTTTATTGGAGAGAAGTTGTTAGTACTACTGTACATGTTCAAAATAGATGCTTTTTGAGACTGGAAACTAACATGACTCCTTATGAAATGTTGTATAACAAAAAAACCATCAGTGAAATACTTCAAAGTCTTTGTATGTCCATGTTTTCTAAAAATAAAAAATATATATTTTGGAATGTTTTATGAGAATGTTGAGGAAGGAAATTTTATGGTTTATTCACCAAATAAAAGAAGTTAGAAATGCTAGAAAAAATATTTACAAAATTTGGTAGACTCATATGATGTGAAGAAAATTGAAAATCAAAGTTCCTTAACAAAAGTTTTTGAGAATACTGAGGTGAAAAATTTGGATATTTCCAAAAACAATGAAAGTAATTCAAAACATCCTTATCAAGATTCATAAGAATCGTGTGATGATGATATTTCATCTGGGAAATAAAGTTTTAAATTTACCACCTTACAAAAAAAACTATTGAATTTGAAAACATTATAGGGAATCAAAAGGCTCTGGTTCAGGCCATATGGAAGTGGATATTAGAAAATTAGACTTCACTTATATCAAAAGTTGAACCAGAATCAGTTTCAGAGGAAATTCAACAAAAATAATGGGTCACTTCTAGAAATGTTTTCTATATCCAAAGACCTATAACCACAGTTTTATAGGTCCGTGGCTATAGATTTTTTATTTCTGTGGTTTAATTAAACCTCCATGGCTAGATCAATTTTATATCGCAGTGTCATTTTTTACCAATCAATATCAGGCTCCTCTGCCTCCCCTGATCCGCATCTGTATCACTATGCAGCCCTCCTCCCTGAAGATTTATCCTCCTCCTCACGAGCTATCTCATAGCAGCGCCCTCCTCCCTAACGACCTGTATCACCACGACACCCTCCTCCCCAACGTTTCCAATCAACACCACCCTCCATGGTATTTTATGTTCTTATTTATGATTTGAATCTCACTCTTGTTATCACAATAGAAAACTATAGGCTAAACAATCCTGATTTCAATCGCACTCTTATCCTAAAGTAACACATTATTAGGCTATACAACACCATATTTGAATGAGAATCAGTTAGGTTGTGGGATGTCATGTTGAAATACACTAAGTATAATGGTTTTACCTATATGGACATCTAAGAGCTGTTATTTGAGTAGTTTTACAATAATACACTCTTTCAAGTAAATGTAAAGGATTTTATTAACCCCCAACATGGTTCTACGATGGTTATGGAATATGATTCCATGCATACAAAAACATTTTACTTTTATCCCAATTAAAGTGGCTATTTGGAATCTAAATCGATATGCTTTGAAATAGGTTTGGAAGAGACACTATAGGACTAGTTTATATGTTTAAATCATTCCAACTTCCTTGAAGTGGTGAAGAATGTTATTTTGGGAAAAAATAGATCTAAATTAGTATCAAGAGTAAGATCCCCATTACATATACAAGAAACATGATAATATTATTCTAATGTTAAAAAATAGAAATTAGTATTGATGAGTAGGGGTGGCTCTCTCCAGGTGAGCCTGGGAAGTTTCATAACATTAGATCCTAGTATGGGATGGCCTACAAAAAAGTTAAAATAGTGTAAAAATTTTATCCATATAAAACCATATTTCACCATTTAAGCTAATAAGTTCCATTTATCTATTAAATATGGTCATATTCATAGTTTCAATTTTCATGGTTCCTCTGAGAGTACTATGCAGTAACCTTAGCACACTCAGGTGTTTGAGGAATAGTTTGTGGCTCGATCATTTAGGGATATCCAAAAACTATCTTGGAGGTCTATTTTACGAGGCCACTATGGTATGTAGAGCCAAATTGTAGTTAATAAATCATAAATGAATAAGTCTACACACCTTAGAGTTTATATGAGGATGCATGTATGAAGTATGGGGATGGATACTCTACCATAGTTGCTGGAGTGGGTCCATCTACTATTATAGGTTCTATTTTTGTTTCATTTACATTATCTTTCACTTTATTTATCACATTCACATTAAAACCCTTTATTTATTTTAATCTAGTAACATTTTTGTGTCTTAATTTTGAATAATTATCATCTTATATTAACCATGATACATATATGGAAAAAATAATTATTTAAACCAAGATTTTTTTCTATTTTATGATCTAATAGTTACTTAATTTGGGAAATTCTAGGACATCGTTGTTCAAAATATAGATTCATTTGATTTCATTAAGGTATTACCTAGTGGATTAAATTTTGAGTGTATGTTAATTACTACGAATGATTGGTATCTTCATTATGTCCATCCGGTATACAATATATACTTCTTGGAGAGTTGGAGCATCAGGCTGGTGGAGCGGGTCTTAACCACAAGAAGGTTAATTATATTACCACAATAATAACTAGTATTATACTCATATCAGTAGAGACTAATAAAAATTTAATTTTACCTCTACTGGTGGATCTTCAATGTGATGTATTCCTTGAATAAATTTTCCATTTCAACTAAAACAGGATATTGAATTTATTATCGATAAATTTATAGAAAATAAACACGGGTTAATACCTCAATATTAAATGGATTTAACTAAATAGTAATAGATAGAAATCCAATTAGAGGATCACCAACTAAATGTGTTCTATATGTTGATCATGTCTCTATGGGGTGGTCTGGTCTTCTAGTCTATGAAGACTTATGGGAATTTATGTCCTTTTGAAGACTATTATAATCTAGCTAGATCATTTTTAATGACCACAACCCATTACCTATATTTTATGATCTCCTTGATAAGTTTTTTGGGAAATATGGTAATCAAAATTTGATCTTTAATAGGGATATCACCAACTTCAGGTAAAATCATAATTCATTCATAAGAACTATCTTTGGATCTAATGTGAAGATTTTGAGTATTTTTTATACCTTTTAATTTATACCAAAATGACTATAATCACCCTATGGGGAGGGGGGGTGAAATAGCGTTCACACCGATGAAATCATTTTCTCTTATTTCAGTCAACTAGGTAGTATTGAACGTACTCCCTTATTGGGAGGAACACATTAAATGTCACAAGCTATCATGGTTGACAACATATTATCATTCAATATCTATATAAAAATGTACAACATGTATAATATTGGGATTGTAAAGCCTTATTTATGTTGTTATTGTTTATTGAAATGAGAAAATACAATAGATCACTTCATCTTTATCAAGGTTGTAGAAACAATTGAATTCACTGTATGGGTAAGTTTTATAGAATTTTTTTTATTTAGATGGTATGATTAGGATGGTCTAAAATAATGTTAAGATGTATTGAACTAGAATAATTTCCCTTGTTGGAAAGCTATGTACAGTATATTGGGTGTAGTTGTTGAGGTGGGGTTGCTTATAAGTGATTGTTGATTAACCAAAATCTGATTGATGGTTAACTATGAATATTGGATAGTGGTGAGAACTGTTTAACAAGACGAGAACCTCTATAAAATAGTGGTGGAACCATAAGTTTTGTTTTAACTAAAATTTTCATAAATTGTGACCAAATGTATATGCTGCCTCTTATGATAAATTGATTGTAATCCTTGTAATTCTAGAGGAATTAAATATTTGGTAGTGTTCTCCTATGGATGTTGGATCTGAGTCTAAACCATATAATATCTAGTGGTGGTGGTTAGTGTGTAGTATTATTTCTAATTATAGTATACTTAGGTTCATAATGTTCTAGTGGTTTTAAATTCCACATAGCAGGTCTATCGGTGTGTGAGATCTTCTAGTGAACTCACATTCTATATTCCAATGGTTTCATGAATGGTCTATTACCAACACATAGGATATCTGAATTTTAGTTGGTTCAAAACTAAGGGTTATAACAAGGATAATACACATGGTGATGTATAAATTTATGAGAATATACTATACTCTATTTTTTTTGATGCTTGTTTTATGGTGTTTTCACTCCATACTAAGGTGCACTACATTTATAATGGTTTCATAAAGACACATTACTAATATGGGTTCCACTCACTCTTCTTCTCTTCTGCACACTGCTTTAGGAAAGGTTAATATTATTTTTTTATGTGAGGGTCTCTTCATAACTAGCATATAAAATTGAATCTATTTACACCTTAACTCAAAAATTGATGATCCACTGAAATTCTTTTTCATTATAGTCTTCTTATTCAAAGATAGTTAAGTGTATCCTCTTTCTATGAGTATTAAATCTTTTTATTCTGCACAATAATTATAGAAACTATCCTCTATAGATAAATATAATGTCTCATAGAAATTATCTCCTTAACACCCCATCATCAATTCCCCAGTAAGATGGATGTGTAAGTGAAAATCTTACTTATTTTATATTCTTCACTTGGATAGATACACGAGCAATCAACTCTTCCCTTCTCTTTATCTGAATAAACTATATTTGAAAAATATTTTATATTCTCTCTATATTTTATCTTAACCAGATATGTAATATCTCAACTCTCTATTCCACCTTCCCCTATTTTCTCATAGGAGTAACCACCATTATTTATAGTGATAAATGACTTCATAATTTCATTTTATCAAAAACCATTTTCTACAATTAAAGAAAATTTTTCCATTTTGTGCACATCAAAAATCAATCATTCACTACTAGTATAATGGGAAAATCCATCCAATATTCTCATTATAATTAGATTAAAATTGACCCTATAAAAACCCTATTTTCCCTTATGAATGATAGGACATATAAAATATGGAATCATGTATGCTTGATTTGATTGAGGAATTGCAGAATGTATCATGACTCAACCTCCATCTTCTAATTCTATACCACTTAAAAAAGCATGTATTTTTATAGTTTGATATGTCTCATTTTCTTTATAGAACTATATCTTACCAAAAATTAGATTTCATACTCTATAAATCACATGGTAGTGATATACCTGGGACTCTCAATTGACTAGAAAACCATATTGAAACTCTACTCATCATGACATTATCCAATAACTAGATCTGAAAACCCCTTATACAAACTCTTATGGTGTCCCATTTATAGTGAAATCTTCTTTTATGAAAGAGACATCTTCAAATAGATAGAACCACTAAAATAATACTCCATGACTAAAGATGTTGTTTATTCTTCCATGACATGTGAAACCAGGATCAAACATATATTTCTCTGAAGTGATCTTCTTCTATGATGATATCACCTAACATGAGAATACATTATATGAGCTCAATTAGTGTCAAATTATTCTGAAAATATCTATCCTTCATGGTATAGTGAATAAGGAATGAAATTTTCCATCATTACATAACTCTAATATAGTAACACTCAAGCTTTAGTTCCATTCAACTTTACTTACATAAACACTAGTTATGTGTTTCAACCGTACAAAAACTTAGAGATACAAAATTTATCTCACAAGAATTCATACCACACTTTTCTTGGACACCTCTACCTTGAAACTATATAATATTACAAATTTCTTCATATTATTCAAATTAATTTCATGCAACATTCGAGTTTATTTGGTATAAATATGGGTTAGTCTTTTTCTTATTCTGAGACACAACACATAATCTCATATTTCCCCTTTATACTAGTTCAATATCTCTCAGTTATGATAATTAAATTATATTATCATGTAGCTAATATATTTCTTGATTTAATCATACCCAGGCCTTGTAAAACCACATAAAATCTTTTGGAGAACAAATATTATTCTATATTTCATTCTATCATTCTATAAAACATCCTAAAGCCTAACCAACCAATTTTAAATAAATTATATCCCCGATTAATCTCATTTATAACCTCTCAAATATAGATATACCTTCAAATTCTAAAACATGGTCTCTATTTCAAACCAATATTTAACCAAATCATTCTTCACCACATAAATTATCTAACAAAATCATAGAATTTATTCCAATCCAAATACTTCATATTATTATTAGTATCCTACATATGATTTAGTATAGTGATCCTTCTTTAGAACCTTACTTCTTAATACTAATGATTAATTAAAATTACAACACCAAACACACCATTAGTTCTCACACCCCCCATAGATTTTGTTTTTAATAAAATCATGTTTCTATATCTCTAAGAATAATTTAAAACTTTAAGTCTTGTATTTTTGGTCTGTTTATTTTCGACCCCTATGAAATCAAAATTCAAAGACAAAAATAAATATACAACCTCTTTGGCATGCACTTCAGGAATCTATCAAATTCTAGCTCACCTTTATAACCTTGAACTCTTATAAACACCTAATATATCATCTTCCAACACTAAATATTACTTTTAATACCATCATGTGATTTTATTTTACCACATACCAATGTGAACCATTATTTATAAAAACATATTGTTGAAAATTCATTATACACTTTATCTCAACTTACCAATTTTGGAACACCAGGTTCAACTCCTTGGCTTCTCTCTATGATTATTATCACTATAATTGTTATAAATATCTTTATAAATAGTATTCTAAAGTCTAATTTATTTAATGAAACCATATTTTCAATAATAATTTTATTCTATTTATTATCTATCTTTAAACACCTCAACATATATCTATTTTTTCTCAAATATTTCAGTTACTGAATTAACCACATGGAACTACTTAACTAACCCTATAATTCTAATAAATCATAATTGAGTATAAGAAACAAGATTTACCCAATTTCACTTTCCTCCAGATATTTTAGGCCCATGTTCTGGCATGAGGTGTGGTTTTATACTCCATTTTATCACATTACATATCATATTTCCATTTTTTATGGTGACACACCTTTGGAATAAAAATAATCACTTTAGAAAAAACTCATGGGATATATTTTTCTTCAACTAGAACTTGTTTCTTTGAGTAACCAAATTTCATGTTTGGGTTAAGGGGGCTGGTGGGTGGGGTAGTGTGCAGGTGGTGAGGGACGATCCAAGAGGGGGAGGTGGGCTGTCTATGGGGGGGAGGGGGGCTATCTTGGAGGGTGAGGGGGGCAGTGGGGGAGCATGTGGGGTTTTTTTGTGTGTGTGGGGGTGGGGGGGGGGGGGTGGGTTGTGGTGCATTTGGGGGTGGGGGAGTGGGGTATCAAGGGTGGGTGGGGGGGGGGGGGGTGAATGTTGGGGGGGGGTAGTGTGGGGGTTCAGGTGGGGGAGGGGGTAGTGTGCAGTGGGGGGAGGGGATAGGGGTAGGGGTGGGGGGAGACAATGTGGGTGCAGGTGGGGGGGGGGGTTTGGGGAGGGGCAGTGGGGGGGGGGTTGCAGGTGGGTTGGGAGAGGGGTAGTGGGGGTGCTAGTGGAGGTGTGTGGGGGGGGGGGGGTAGTGGGGTGAATTTGGGGGTGGGGGAGTAGGGGTGCAGGTGTGGGGGTAGTGGGGTGCAGGTGGCGGGGGGGGGGGGGGGCATAATGGGGGTGTGGGTGGGGGGGGGGCAGTGGGGGGGGAAGGTTGGGGGGGGAAGTGGGGGTTCAAATGGGTTGGGGTGAAGGGTGCGGGGGAGTGGGGGTGCAGGTGTGGGGGGTTGTCCGAGGGGGGGGTGCAGGTGGGTGGGGGCGCAGTGGGGGTGTAGGTGGGGGGGGGGGTGCAGGTTGGTGGGGGGGGGGGGAGTGGGGGTGCAGGTAGGGGAGGGGGGGGGGGCACTGGGGAGCATTTGGGGGTGTAGGTGTGTGTGTGGGGGGGGGGGCAGTGGGGGTTCAAATGATTTGAGGTGAAGGGGGGGAGTGTGGGTGCAGGTGTGGGGGGCTGTCTGGGGGGGGGGGTATAGGTGGGTGGGGGGGAGAGTGGGGGTGAAGGTAAGGGTGGGGGGGGGTGCTTTGGGGGGTGGGGGAGTGGGGGTGCATGTGTGTGTCTGGGGGAGGGCAGTGGGGGGGGGGTGAAGGTTGGGGGTCGGTAGTGGGGGTTCAAATGAGTTAGGGTGAAGGGTCGGGGGGGGAGTGGGGATACATTGGGGGGGGGGGAGTGAGGGTACAGGTGTGGGGGGGGGGGGATGTTCAGGGGGGGTCTATAGCTACAGTTTCACAACCATTATCATCACGATCAATATGAACCTATTTTATTACTTGTTTGTAGTTAACAATCATGTGCTCGCAGTATATTTTCATGTATCAATACGCCTAATTTTTTCTTTGCTATTCACCATTCCATGACAGAGTCTATTGAATGATTTTATCAGGTTAGTTTTCCAAATTTATATTGATGTTTTGTTTTTAATGATATGTCCATAAGGATGGAGTTCAAAATTGTTTTTTACATATAATCGAAAATATATAATTATTTTTACATTCTCCAGGAGTGTGGTTGTACTGGTAAAGATGGTCAACATTCATCTTGTGTCCTGTTTTATAATTATAGTGATTATGTAAGTTAACCTATCCAATTTTGTATTTATTTTTAAGAATATTTTTGGGCTTTAATGCTTAATTAGGTGTAGAGGAGGGGGGGACTATCTAGGTGGAGGGTGTATGGGGGGGAGGGGGTGTCCACATCAAAAGTCATTTTTGTGGCATGTACTTATCTGAAATCATGACTGCAGTATAGCCTAAAACATGGTGTCAATATGTTTATCATTTTTCAAAGGCACTATTAGTTTCTCACACACTCACTTAGTTTCTTTCTTATAATTCTTACGCTGTTAATTCTGCACATATTTTCTTCAAATATCAAGAGATATTGAGATTGTTTCTACTATTTAAAATAAATCATGCATGATAAATATTCAAATTTTAAAAGAATTTCTGTACTTGGGGCATTAGTTTCTGAGAACATTGAATGAGTTGTTCCTTGGTAGTATTTTTTTATGTTAATCTCTCATTTCACCCATGTATTCGCATGGCACTATGTTAAATTAAACAATTTATTATTTTACAATGTCTTAATCTTGCTGATGATGCTACATGTTGATGCTGTTATCATCATCAACTGTTCTATTATTTACTTTCTCACAAATCATGTTCCTCCCAATTCATTTTTTTAGGTACAATTAATGATGATTCATTAGGTAACTGACATTTTGTTGAAGTCTCTCTGGACCCATTCGTGTGTTTTTCGGCTACCAGAGTCAAAGGAGACTCACCACATATGAATAAGTAAGCATATATATAATAATTTTTCCTGTTATATGTATATCCACCCATGGAAGCGTGATTACATATAAGGGGCTATGTGTGATTATGGATATATATGCAAAATGAATACGAGTGTGGGTGATAATAGGATTATGCATGTGAGCATATATATAAGGATACTCTTTTGAGTGTTTAAGGAAATATGGACATGTACATAGGGGTTAGGGTGTCCTTTTTGTATATGAAAAGGCGCATATTCCTAGAGGATGGATGAAGCAGCTTAGCATTGTCACTGATAAAAGTTTCAAGAACCAAGTGTGGTTTGGCTCCTTTGAGGTAGGGTCCCTCTCTTAGCCTCTTTAATTCAAGAATGTTTTAAATTTCATTTAGTTTCATTCTTAATTCTACTTGTTTATATTAAATTTCAATTCTTGAATAAGTGTTAGTCAAGATAATTGTTTCGTTCGATAAACAAGTCATGGTTTTCCAATAAAAACCCTCCAACGGAGGAGCACTATCTACGAAAACTCATAGTGGTCTACCTGGAATAACATTATGGCATTGATGTTTTCCTTATACTTGATGTCATTTTTAGTCATAAAGCACACAACATACTTGACCCTTTTTATATCCCTATAGGGGGTTTCAAGGGGGCTGTCCAGGGGGTGCAAGGGGTGGTGTCCAGGAGGGGGGAGGGGGTGCAAGGGGGCATGGGTGTGCAAGGTGGTGTTCAAGGGGGTTGTCCAGGGGGGTGCAACGTTAACATAATGAATTGAATGAGTTAAATGGAACTAAACATGGTTAACTTGGAACATGAGAGGCAATGCCTCATGTAGTGAATTATGTTATGATTATGCCTCTTTCCTAAAGTATAATTGGATGGCGTGACAGTAGATATCAACCCAGGATCCACACAATTACGCCAAACGGGGGCTGTCTAGGGGGTGTCCAGGAGGGGGGAGGGTGTCCATGTGGGAAGGGGGGTCAGGGGCATGGGTGTGCCCGGGGGTGTTCAAGGGGGTTATCCAAGGGGTGTGCAAGGGGGCTATCTAGGGGGTGCAATGGGAGGGGGGTGAAAGGGGGGGTGTCCTGGAGGGAAGGGGGTGTTTGGGAGGGGGGGGGGGTGTCCGGGGGTTTCTAGATGTGTGTGTGTGTGGGGGGGGGGGGGTGTCCAGGAGGGAGGGGGTGTCTAGGTGGGATGAGGTGTCCGGGAGGGGGGGTCCTGGGCTGTGCAGGGGGGTGGACTACTATGGGGGGGGGGTGCAAGGTGGTGTTTGAGGGGGTGCAAGGGGGCTTCACAAGGAGATGGGATACTGCATGGGGTTTTCATGGGGGGGGAGGGTCTATCCAAGGGGGTGTAAGGGGGGTTGTCCCGTAATGGGGGGGGGGGGGGTGCAAGGGGGAATGGGTGTGCAAGGGGTGTCCAGGAGGGGGGGGGGGTCCGAGATGGGGGGTGGGGGTGTCCAGGGGGGTGTCTAGGTGTGGGGGGGTGTTCAGAAGGGGGGGGGATACTGTGGGGGGGGGGGGGTGCATGGGGGTTTTCCAAGGGGTGGGCTACTGTTGGGGGGGGGGGGTGTAAGGGGGGTGTTCAAGGTGGTGCAATGGGGCTGTCCAGGGGGGTTGGCTACTACAGGGGGGTGTTCAAGGAGGGGCAAGGGGCTGTCTGGGGGGGGTGAGGGGGAGGGGGGTGTCCAGGAGGGGGGGGGGGGGTGAAAGGGGGCATGGGTGTCTAGGGGTGTCCAGGAGGGGGGTGCAAGGGGGAATGGGTGTTCAGTGGGGTGTTCAGAAGGGAGGGGGTGTTGGGGGGGGAGGTGGTCCAGAAGGGGGGTGAAAGGGGGAATGAGTGTACAGGGGGGTGTACAGGAGGGAGGGGGGTCTAGGTGGGAGGGAGTGCCCAAAGGGGGGGGGGGTGGTCAGTGGCATGGGGGTGCTGGGGGGATATCTATGGGGGGGCAAGGGGGCTATCCGAGGGGGCATGATGGTGCGGGGGGGGGGGGGGGGGGTGTTGAAGGGGGTGCACGGGGGCTATCTAGGGGGTGAAAGGGGGCTGTCCATTAGGGCATAGGGGTACATGGGGGTGTTCAAGGGGGTAAAAGGGGGATGTCTAGGGGGGGTGCAAGGGGGGATTTACAGGAGGGGGGTGCAAGGGGGCATGGGTGTCCAGGGGGGTTTCTAGGAGGGAGGGGGTGTTTAGGTGGGAGGGGGTGTCCATGAGGGGTGTGGGCTTCTAAAGGGGGGTGTTCAAGGAGGGGAAAGGGACTGTTTAGGGGGGTGCAAAGGGGGGGGGGGTGAAAGGTGGCATGGGTGTCCAGGGGGTGTCCTAGAGGGAGGGGGTGTCTAGGTGGGAGGGTGTGTCTAGGAGGGGGGGGGGGGGTGTTCTGGGACATGGGGGTGAAAGGGGGGCTATCCAGGGAGGTGTAAGGGGGCTGTCTGGGGGGGGGGGGGGAGGCGTTCATGGGGGATGTCTATGGGGGTGCAAGGCCGCTGTCCATGGGGCGTAGGGGTGTTCAAGGTGGTGCAAGGGGGATATCCAGGGGTGAAAGGGGGATATTGGGGGGGAGGGCATTGGGGTGTAGGGGAGGTGTTCAAGGGGGTGCAAGGGGGCTTTCTAGGGGTGTATAAGGGACTGTCCAGAGGGAATGGGGGTGCGAGGGGGGGGGGGTGTTCAAGGGGGTGTAAGGGCGCTATCCAGGGGCTTTTCATGGGGGATGGGCTACTGTAGGGGGGGGGGGGTGCAAGGGGGCTATCCAGGGGGGTGGGCTATTATAGGGGCGGTGAAAGGGGGGTGTTCAAGGGGGTGCAAGGGGGTTTTCCATGGTGGTGTTCAAGGGGGGGGGGCAAGGGGGGTGTCAGGGGGGGGGGGGGTCCCAGAGGGGGGTGAAAGGGGGAATGGGTGTGCATGGGGGTGTCGAGGAGGGAGGGGGTGTCCAGGTGGGAGGGGGTGCCCAGGAGGGGGGGGGGGGTCGTGGGCATGTGGTGTAAGGGGGATGTCCAAGGGGTGCAATGGGGCTATCCAGGGGGGGTATGAGGGTGCTGTGGGGGGGGGGGGGTGTCAAGGGGGTGTAAGGGGATATCTGGGGGTGAACGAGGGCTATCTAGGGGGGCATGGGATGCGGGGGGGGGGGGGGGGGTGTTCAAGGGGGTTTAAGGGTGCTGTCAAGGGGGTGCATGGGGGCTCTCCAGGGGGCATGGGGGTGCAGGGTGGGGTGGTGGGGGGTGTTCAAGGGGGTGCAATGGGGATATATAGAGGGTGAAAAGGGGCTGTCCAGGGGGCCTGAGGGTGCAGGGGTTGTTCAAGGGGGTGTAAGGGTGCTGTCCAGGGGGTACAAGGGGGCTGTCCAGGGGGGCATGGGGGTGTGTGTGTGGGGGGGGGGTGTTCAAGGGGGCTGTCTAGGGGGAATGAGGGTCGGGGGGGGGGGGGGGGTGTTCATGGGGGTGCAAGGGGATATCTAAGGGGGTGGAAGGGGGATATCCGGGGGGGGGGGGGGGGTCCAAGGGGGCTGTTTAGTGGGATTGGGGGTGCTGGGGGTGTTCGGGGGGGGGGGGGGTGTTTTTTATTTATGAAATGAGAAGTCATATATCCATAGTTTTAAACCATGGATATAGGTGGATTACCACAGTTTTCAAACGTGGTTAAAGAAATATTTCCACAATTCAAAACTATGTTAATAGGACCTGTGTGGATTGATGTTTTGCAACAGTTTCAAACTGTGGCTAGAGGGCTATAACCACAGTTTCAAACCATGGCTATAGCCGTTTAGCCACAGTTTGAACTGTGGTTATAGAACTTTATCCATAGTTTCAAACCGAGACTATAGTTCTTTCTCTATAGCCACGCCAATACCAGCTAGGGTCCATTGAACTATGGCTATAACCTATATCCACGGTTTTTGGGCCTATAGCCACAATTTCATATCATGTCTATAGCCTAAATTTACAGTAGTGGGTGGATGTTATGAATGAATAGTTGGATCAGATTGAGAAGAATGAAATATGGGAACTTATTCCATGGACACAAAATAAAAATGTTATCAAAACAAAGTGGGTTTATAGAAACAAATTTAATGAGCATGGGTAAGTTTCAATAAACAAAGCAAGACATGTTTGTAAAGGATATTCACAGGTGAAAGGTGTGGATTATGATGACTCCTTTTCCCCCGTTACAAGACTAGAAACTATTTTAATGTTTCTTAAAGTGGCTTCTCATTGAAATTACAATGTTTATCATATGGATCCAAAGTCATATTTCTTAAATGGTGAGATTGAGGAAGAAGTTTACATTGAACAAACTTGTTGGTTTTATCTTTATGAGGATGAAAAGTAGGTTTGTAAATTAAATAAATCGTTGTATGGGCTCAAACAAGCTCCATGTTATTGATATTCTAGGATTTAATTTTTTTTAGAATGTTGATCTTTAAAAAGGAAAATCTAATAGAATCTTATATGTGAAATATAAATACTAGAGAACTATAATTGTAATTATTTATGTGTATGATATAATTTTTGTTGGGAATCGAGAAGATGTTTGTAAAACATTTGTTGAAGAAATTAAGAAGAATTTTGAAATGTCTATGTTATTATAATTATCTTTCTTCCTTGGATTACAAGTTCAAAAAAAGGGAAAATACATTTTCTTATCACAAGAAAAGCATGTCAGGGAATTATCAAAGATGTTTGGGATGGAGGAATCCAAAGAAGCTTCAACTACTATTTCAATGAGTACAAAGTTTAGTAAAGATGAATTCTTAATAAGTGTGAATCTGAAAGACTTTTGGAAGTTGATAGGAAGTCTTCATTAACTTATATCCTCAAGACCTGATATCTTTTATGATGTGACTTTGTGTTCTAGGTATCAAAGTAATTCGAAAGAATCACATATATTGGAAGAAAATTGGATTTTGAGACATGTCAAAGGAAAAACTTCACAATGGATTTTATAAAAAAGAAATATTTAGATGATTTTTCGTGGTTATACTAATGCCAATTAGGTTAAAGATTGTAATGATAGAAAATAAACCTCCAGAGGGGCATTTTTCTTGGGTTAATGTTGTGTGAGTTGGAATAGAAAGAAAAAATGTTAAGTAATTTTGAGCATAGATAAATAGAAATATGTTTTAGCTACTTAGGCTTGTAATTAAATGATATGGATGAATATTCACCAGAAATATTTGAAAGTAAAAGTTTCTAAAAAATTAAAGATACATTATGGTATTCAGAGGGTAATTGATCTTTATAAAAATCATGTCCAATATTCAAGATGAAAACAAATTGATATAAAGTTTCACTTTATGAAAGAGAAAATTGCTACTAGAGATATATTTTTTGAATACATTTCAATAAAGTATTATATTGCTGACATATTTACAAAAGCAATACTGAAAGAAGGGTTTTTTGAATTGAGGTTGCAGCTTTATGTTTAGCCTCCTCCCATGAATTATTAAACCTCATACATAAAGAACCCCTACTATGCTTTGTATTATGTTGAAAATGGTGGAGAGAAATTAAAAAAAATTTAATTTATTATAAGTTTTTACTTATCTTTATTAAATTAATATGAATATGTTGTTATCATAAAATGGGGTAGAGAAAAATAAAAGTGAGAGAAAAAGAAAAGTGAGGGGGAATCATCTTTATATGGCCGAAAAATTTGATTATCACCGAGGTATGAAATTACATAAAATAAATTACTTTATCCATTACTGTGGTATCAACACACTCTATTTTGAGAAAGGATATGTTTTGATAAAATTAAAAAAAAAATTGATTTGTTTATAAAAGATGGGTTGGGAAAAAATTCCAAGATTTGGAAAAATTGTTAACAAGAGTTGTCAACAGATATGAAGGGGGATATTGAAGAACCTTAATGATAAATTATTTTAACAAAGTTTTTTTGTTCATTGAAAAATAAACTCTTTGTGAAATTATGTTTTTGTTATTCATGAATTAGAACCATATCCATTATAACAATGATTCATCAGACTTAGAGTTTCCTGGAAAGTCATATGTTTCTATTTAAGGATGTTGTATCATTTAAAAATATTTCTGAAATAAGATTGTGAATTTAGGAGTTAGAAAGTTTTCAGACTTTATAAACTAAGCCAAACAATTCTTTACTGATCATGAAGTTTTCAAAAATCATGAAAACATTCATAATAAAAGATTTTGATGAAATAGTAGAGAGGTTTGATGAAATTAAAAATTAAATATTTAATAATTACCACATAATGTGAAATTTAATCATAATGAGATGGGAAGGGAATAAACTTTTTTATCACTAATAAGTATATAGAATTCGTAATGAATGATAAGGAAACTGAATTTTTAATCATAGAGATGAAATCATAATTTATAATGAGCTGATAAGGAAATAGAATTCATAATCACTGAGAAAGACACATAATTCATAATCATTATGAAGGAATTTTTTTTGTAAAAATCTGAGAAGGAAACAAAATTTGTAATCACTAATACGGATAAACAATTCCTAATTAGTGATATAGAAATAGAATTCCTAATCATTGATAAATATACATAATTTGTAATCACTAAGAAGGAAATAAATTCGTAATGAACTATGAAAGAAACAAAGATCGTAATGATTTCATTATTAAGAAGGCTAAAAAAGAGTAATCCATGTTTTTAATAAATATTTGAAGAGGTAAGACTTTAAATTCAATTTTTCATTAATCTTAGAGAAATATAAGGAGGTTTGAAAAAGAAAAAGTTTATGTTTAAATGTGAGTAATCTTCTATGATTTTGAAATTTGAGGAAAGAAGGAAGGTTTTCAAGTTTCCAACTTTTGTTGTATAGTCACCTATAAATACTTGCTCAAAGCCTTTATTCATTGGTGGATTTTCACACAAACAGAAAATGTGGAGCGCTTAAGAAATAAAGTGAGAGTCATTTTCGGTCAGAGATCATACGAGGAGGACTGAACAACTGAATGTTTGTTTATCAGTTTGAGCATTTGTGATGAGTTTGAGTTTTATAGATTAAGAATTGGTTCATTATATTGAGTCCATCATATTGAGAGAATAATATCCAGACCTATCATATTGAGAGAATCAAATCCAGACCCATCATATTTAGAGAATTAGATCCAGACTCATCGAATTGAAGAAATCGGATCCCCCAAATTAGAATGAGGATTTAAAATGAGATATTGTGGATCACTTTAAAAAAAAATTATTATTATTTTTGTCTCAATTGTTTTATATGAAAAAATTACAATTTTTTTGGAGTTAGTATAATCTTTCCTATCAGGAGATATAATGTGTCTAATGAGAGTTGGCACAAGTGGTATTCACTTATTCAAAATAGTTGATTTCCATAGACCCATGAGAGTGGCTATATAAAGGATGTAGGTTCTCACAATGAGGATAAAACTTGTAAATATTGTGTTCTTTAATTTATTTCCTACTTTTTCATACATTATTATTTAATAAAAGTTGATAAGGAAATAAATCTTAATAGGATGAAGTGGTTAAGTTTCTAAAAGTTTTGAAACTTATAAAAAGTGAAAAACAGATTAAACCCCCTTATTAGATGTTATTAGATCCTTTGGAACTTTAATATTAGATAAATTCATGATATGATATGTCAAATTGTCTTTATATACACCATATAAAATAAGGTGGGTGCATAACCTCAAAATATGGCTCAATGAAGTCAAATTGAGATGAAGTCCCATAGAAAGATCATTTCGTTAATCAACTGAATAGATTATGTTAATTCACTATTAATACACATAAAAAAAGTAGAAATTCAACATAAGATAGTCAAAATTTATTTCAAATATAACCTTATCATTACATAATCAATGAAATAGATGTTTATCCCATTGAATGAAAATTGAGTTAAGAAATAACTTACCTCTTGTAATCAGTCGAGTCGTATGCCCCAAACAAGTAATAATTATAAAATGAAATATTTAATACCATGAATATGATTAGATTCATGATATGATATATCAAAGGGAAATATACATACACCATACAAAATAAATAATTTCTCAATTATTCATATATCTCACATAAGTAAAAGTGATATGACGAAAACCCTAATACCGCACATCCCTTTAGTGTAGAGATCTTTAAACTCACATATAATGGTATAAATATTGTTATTAAAATATTATAGAACTATATTCATATTTATAATGCCTTATATAATTACTTTACAACATTTTATGGCCCATTCATTAATAATATATCATTATTTTCATGGTTTCAGGTGCGTTCCTTTCATGTTTACATGATTCATTCATTTGTGTAAATTTATAAATGTTCTTGTAAAATGGAATTAAAACTCTAGAATTGGAATGGAATAGTATAAAAAAACTTCCAGATTTATTAATGGTCCAATATATCATTTTTATTTCTTAAACAGGGATTATTCATTAAAAAATGTTAATGATAAATGTTTAGTTTATTTTAGCAGGTTTTGAAAACATCATGAACTAGTTTCATTTTATTTACTATTATGAGTATATATTTTTTCCAGAACAATTAATATGATATAATATACTTATTAAAATAAAATTTTACAAGAATAATATGTTTATGACAATCCATGAAGGAGAGTTAATGGAAAAATAACAAATGCATTGTTCACTGAGGTTATTAACCGGTAAAACTAGGACAATAGTTTTGTTTCTTTTAATAAGAGGAGGTAATAAAAAATATAGATATAATATATTTCATTAGAAAAATAAAAAAGATCATTTCAATTATATTGGAATTATTTTGTTATTATTTATGTAGTAGTTTAGGAGAAATTAGAATAATAAAATAAATTAAGAGAGGTGTTTTTAGAAAACTACCTCTTGAGTATCACCCCTTGAGAGACCCTTGAGGAACTTGGACTTGGTATCTTGGTGAGTCCAGTAGCACTTCTATGTGGTTAGAGTTATTAGGATAGGTTTTGGTAGATATTTTAGGAGCTGAAAGTATTGTGGGTTGAAATGGGATGGCGAGGGCTGATATTTATACTTAAGGAGAGGTGGGTTTAAGTGATTAAAATAATGATTATTTTATATTTTAAGCCGACCACATTGAGATGACATTAATTTCAAAAAAATTTCATAGAAATTTATAATTCTAAGGATGTTTAATTTTTATTAATACCTCAACAAACAATTTTTTTTTTCTTTTAGGTATTTTAACACTTTACCTTTTAAACTTCAACCCATTTAATTATTTAACTATACTGTAGTAAGTAATTTCTTTAACATGGTAAATTTTTTCCTAAAAATGAAAATGATATAGAAAACTAATTTCTACCTGATGGTTAAATTTTTTTTATCCATTTTACTAAATTCAATTAATAGAATTGGTAAAATTACCTTTTTAAATTAATTCTGCAGGCACAACGAAAAAGTAGGGTTTTAAAGTGAAATGTCAAAAGTTTGAAATGTTTTTCTATCAAATATCAATTTAAAATTAACAAAAATAAACTAAATTGGTTTTATTTATGTATAATTAAACTAATTATAATTTTAAACCAATTTAAAATATAATTTCACTATATAAATAAATTAATGGAAAAATCATTTTTTTATTAAAATTAGTATTTTCACTATTCATCAAAAAACTGAAAATTCTCCAAAAAATATCAAAATTTGAATCTAAGATAATTTTGATATTAAAATTTTTGATCCAAATTTAAATTTTCAATTAAAAATTATAAAAGTTTAAAAAATTATATTTAAAATAGATATGCCATCAAAAGGCGGTAAAATTGCATTTTAGAACAATATATTTTTTTATTCTTAAAACTAGATTTATTTCATACCTTAATCCAATAAAACCCATTGTATTAATTTTATAAACATTTTATTGAATATATATAACATATAAATTTCATTAATATATTTCATTAATAGTGTTTAATTCAATTTATTAAGATAATATACCATTTGGGCATAAAAATAGTTATTTGTAAAAACACATACATTATGTTCAATTGGAATTTATTTTAATTTATAATTAACTGATAACCAACGAATTAATTTTATAAATAGGTTTAAACTATATTTTCATAATTTATTTAATCTCATTCATTCCTAGCATTCCAAAAGCTAGGTGATAACTTCCATAATTTAATAATAATATTTAATCATTTGTTTTGGCTCGGTGTTCTGTGTGACATAATCTATCAAAGAGATTGAATTTAAAAAGTGATATAACATAAAATATTGGGGTGTTATATTCTCCCCTTCTTCAATAAATTTCTTCATCACAATTTTAAATCTCACCTTTAAAATCAAAAGTTGATACAAATTTTTTTTATGGGAAACCCTCATCATAAATAGGTTTAATAAAACATCCCATTAATAATAGGGAAAGGGAAATGCTAAGTTCACAAAAAAATTAGGATTTCAAATTTGGATAACATTAGTGTGAAGAGAAAATCGAGACATAGAAGATAAATAAAACTATCATTTTCTAATGGAGAATGAAAGAGAACATATTCATCAAAAAGTAAAACATCACAAAACCATAAATTTGTGACGAGTTAAAGTGGCCATTTATTTCTCATTAATAAAATTAAACTAATAAACTTTTTGTTCCAAAATACTTTTCCTATTGTTGAAGAATTAATTTACTATCTAGATATGAAATTGATAAAATAAATATATACTTTAAATCTCCCCATATCACAGGTATAATCTCATCCTTTGGTTGTCCTTCGATATACTTTCACATTATCCCTTACATTTGGAAATGAATGTTCATGATGATTTTTTTAATTCATGAAGCACATTAATGAATCATAATATCCCAAAGTCATTCCTTTATCCTTTACATGTTTACTGGAAAAAATGGTTAGAACATGATACCCAATATAATAAACCATACTTTAACCTCAAAAAATAATATATAATGTTAAACTCAATCAATTCCATAAGTTTTTAACCATATGAAAAGTCCAAAATAAGTCAATCAAAATTCATAATCCAAAAATTTATAATGAAGGTTACAGGATTTAAAAAAGAAACATTAGATTCCAAAAAAAAAATAATGAAACTATTATTGTCACATACCAAATATATGAATACCTTGATCACCTTTAAACCTTAATTAAAACAAAAGAATTAGTTTAAAAATAAGATCTTAGGTTATTGAATATAATCCTTAAATCCAAACATGTAGTAAACCCAGCAAAGCTGACAAAAACCATCAAATCACTATAAAATTTTTTGGTCACCAATACTATCTAATAAATACATAATTTTCATTATTATCTCAACATAAGAAACATATTTAGGGTTATATTAACTAAATTATGTGTTTTATACAAGATAAAATTGCAACAGAATCAATTCTCTTGGTTATTGGTTCTATTCATCACATGCTTCCAAACACTTAGAGAATAAATATTGTAGTATAATCATTATATACCTCTTAATTATTATAACCTGAGTATCATTGATAAAATAATTTTTCAATACAAAAACACAAGAGCTTTATTAATTCTACTTCATTAATAAACCATTAACTGCACTTCATCATCTTAGTCCTTAATAACCACTTTCTTTCATATTTCATTTATAGTGTCTTCATCATCAAAATTATAACCATTTATTGTATAACATTAATGATTCAATTTATGATTTCCCACCTAGGAGATAAGTTTTCATAATGCTCATACTTTCCAAATTTAAAAAATTCAACCGTCGATGATACCTTAGGGTGACTATTTTTCCAAACCGTTCATTTTTACACATAAATTATTTACTTTGTATCCTTCTTTACTCTCCAAAAACATCTTCCCATTCACATTCTAAAAATATAGGAAACTGAATATCCTTTTCTCCATGATCTTCCCCACTCATGCTCTTAACAAACTTCTATTCTTCTCTTCTTTGGTGAGTTAGAGTGTTGATGATGGTGAATGTTTTTAATCATATATCATGATAATTGATTAGGGATATTACTAATATTCTATAGTCATCATTCCATTTGGTTGATCATAAATATATTTTTATTGTATCCAAGATTAACTTAGTTCCCTCTAGTTCCATCCATTGACGAAATATAAAAATCACATTGTGAGAATCAATTATCATAGTGATGAATGACATAGTTATGAAGAATCATTTATAGTATGTATAAATCATGACACATTCTAAATCTAAAAATCATTTTGTTTAAACTATGTTATCCATTATAATTATAATATTTATAGCATAATATTCAATACTTAATATTATCCTCAAAGTCAGTCATAGGGTTTCATTTTTTAATCTATATTTTCCTAAAACTAGTCACAATTTTTCTACTAAACTTCATATGATACCAACTATAATGAACCTGAATCTAATATCCTAGATCCGGTGACTTAATTTATAACATTGTCATAAGATACATTAAATCACTTCCCAAAGGACCGAATAGATTAGTATTCCTGGTAAACTAGATAAATATTTGAAATTAAAATTACAATATGGACATAAAATAAAAAAAGTATTTGCTTTGAGAACACAATTATTCCCCTTATAGTAACCCTATATATCAATAATAATAAAATTATTGGAAACCACGGTAAAAATGAAACATAATTAATGGGTGAGATTAGATGACCAGTAAGGGTTAAGTCCAGTGGAAGGTAATTTGAATCAATACAAATAATCAAAATGGAAAGGTAAATAACTGAGCACACACATTCCATTTAATCAATAAATTGAGATTGAAATTCATACATATATTTTTTTAGATTGAAAAACCTCTGGATAATGATAAGTGAATACTGAAAAAAGGGAATGTTTAATTATTGGACATCATGTATCTGGCACATGAACCAATACCATCAAAACCTTTCACAAGACATTTTAATACATAGGTAAAAACCTATTTAATTCAATATTAACTAAATTTTATATGATACTAATGATACATAAAGGGTTATCTATAAACGGGCCCTAACCGTGTCTGTATGTGAAAAACATTCATTACATATTGAATAAACAGTTTAATCAAAGTGTCCCGTACCACTTCTAAACATTTTAATCATAAGACCCATGAGGGAATAACATTTAAAAATCATAACATAACATTATAATAGATTAATTACTGATATAATATTTCAAAGGGTATATATATACACCTCATAAAATAAGGTGGGTGTATAACATCAAAATATTCCCTAATGAAGTAAAATTGACATAAAGTTCCATAAAAAGATCATTTTGTTAATCAAATGGATTGATTATATAAATTCACTATAAATAACCATAAAAAATGTAAATACAACATAATATCATGAAAATTATTTTCACACATAATCGTAGCATGAAATAATCAATGAAATATAAGTTTAACCCAATGTATGAAAATTGAGTTTAGAAATCTATTACCAATTGTAATCAGTCAAATCATATGCCCAATAAAAGTAATAATTAAACATCAAATACCATGAATATGGTTATATTCATCATAATATATATCAAAGGTAAGTATAAATACCCCACCCATGAGAAATCAGTGGTGAACAAGTCATATATCACACAAAAGTACAAGTGAGATGAGGAAAACCCTTACCTCATGCTTCCCTTTAGTGTAGAATTCTTTAACCACATTTATAATGGTTTAAATAATGTCATAAAATCATTAAAAAATATGGTTATATTTATAATACCTTATGATATTATTTTACAACATCTTATTACCCATTAAATAATAATATTTCACTATTTTTGTGGTTTTGGTTTCTCTCGTTTCATGGTTTCATGATCTGTTCATTTGTATAAATTTTTTGATGTTCTTGTAAAATGGGATTATAACATTAGAAGTGGAGTTTAATAGTATTAATTAAATTAAATAATAATTAATGGTCCCATATATCATTTTTATTTCATACATGTTGATGAGTTGTTATATAAAATGTTAATGATAAATGTTTAGTTTATTTTAAAAGTTTTTTCTATACATCATGTACTAGTTTCATTTTATTTACTATTTTGTGTATATATTAGTTCCAGGACATTAAATAGGATATAATATAATTATTAAAATATAATTTAACTAGATTAATACTTTTATTACCATCCATGAAGGAGGTAATGGAAAAAGAATAAAAATATATTTCACACAGGCGATTAGCTGGCATAACTTGGACAATAGTTTCGTTTATTTGAATTAGAGGGGGTGATAAAAGGTATGTATATAATATATTTCACTAGAAACATAAAATCTAAGTATTTAAATTATATTTTAATTATTATTTCATGATGGATGAATGAGGTTAGGATAAAGTAGGAGAAGAAAATAAATTAAGAGAGGTGTTTTTAGAAAATTACCTCTTGAATATGACCACCTTGAGAGACAATTGAGGACCTTGAATTTGGTATTTGGTGATACCAGTAGTACATGGACGTGTGGATATTTACGAGGATAGGTTTGGTAATATATTTGAGGATCTACAAGGCTTTTATATTGAAATGGGGTGGTGAGGGTTGGTATTTATACTTGGGGACAGGAGGGTTTAAGTGATTAAATAGAAGATTATTTCATATTTAAATCCAACCACATTGAGGTGAAATTAATTTTAATTAAATTGGATAGAAATTAATTTTTTGGAGGCCGGGTTAGGGTCTATATATATATCAACCAACCATTAAATTTTTTAGTTTTTAGGTATTTTAATCCTTTAACATTTTAACTTTAACCCATTTATTTTTTTACATATACCGTGATAAATAATTTTTTTACCATGGTAAATTTTTTATGTATAAAAATTTAAGTGACCTTAGACACTAATTTTTAACTTATAATTTCAAATATGTGATCCATTTTACCAAACTAAATTCCTAGAGTTTCCAAAATTAGATTTAAAATTAATTCTGCAAACACAATGAAAGAGCAGGGTTTTAAAGTGAGAAGTTCAAAATTTTGAAACTTTTCACATCCAATATCAATTTGAAATTGATTAAAATAAACAAAATTGGTTTTATGGATGTATTATTTAACTTAATATACTTTAAAACCAATTTAAAATATTATTTAAGTATATAAATTAATTATTTTAAAAAGTAGTTTTGAATTAAAATTTTGTATTTTCTCTATTCATCAAAAGAATTAAAATTCTCTAAAAAATACGAAAATCCCACTCTAAGATAATTTATGTATTATTATTCCAAAAAATGAAATTTATTTTTCCATATAAAACATATAAATGTTTTAAAATTTATATTTAAAAATGTGCGCCATCAAAAGGCGTAAAAATGTGAACAAATATTTAAAATATCAAATATTGGATTATACATTAAACACATTATTTTAAATTTTTAATGTAACATATATAACATATATTTGATCAATATATTTGTTTTGCATGTTTTATTTTATCATTACATCATAGAAATTAAATAAAATCCATGTTTTTAACAAAAAAAATGGTTTTTCCCTATTCTCCTAAAAATCATTCATTTTGGGAAAATCCCTAAATTTCATCTTATGATTATATATTTATGATGAAGTAAAAAATTAAGTTTAATTTCATAAAATAAATTTTTAACATTCAAAAATTAATCTTTTAAATATTCTCATGAATAAAGGATCTTTGGAGTGCACATTGTGTAATAATCTAGGAAATGATGTTTACCTGCTACCGTAAAGTCTCATGTATTTAAAAGATATAAAATTAAATTAATTATAGGGTATCCCATTTTTGAACAATATAAACACTAATTTTGGTTCAAAAATCCACAAATATTATGTTTCTAGGACATTGTAATTTTTTATCTTACAGAAAAAACCAATCTTGGATGACATTATTCTATGGAAATTCAAAGGAAGGTACAACACCACCTCCACTAATAGGAAATCAAATATTTAAGAAAGTAAAGTATATGGTATTTTTTTTGGTAAAACTTCTTTGAAAAACCTTAAAAAATCAGTGGGATAAAACATTGGTTTTTTTTGAATTACTGTTCTAGAATTGTTTTTACGTCAAGCATTTTCTTAATGTCATGCTTGTAGAAACAATGTATATGATAGAATCATTGGAATTTTAATAAATTCCCCAAAAAGGATGGTATTAATTATATGTTAGAAATGATTTACATGGGGATATAGGAAGAGTTTATTGTAGTAAAGGGTGAAAGGAAAACGTTTTTCCCTCTAACTTCCTACACTCCTTACGGGAAGGGGAGATATCAATTTTGTAACATCCTAAATGATATAAAGTATATTGAGAGGCACTCATAAAATATAAATAATATCATAGAAATTATTTTTTAAAGTTAAAGGTCCTAAAATCACATGACATTCATGTTTTGATGCAAGATTTAAAGACTCAAGGTTAATAATTAATTTTTATAGAAAATTCCATCCATTTAATAAACAAGTTTTACTTATTTTTCAAATATATATGAAATAATGTTGTAGAACAAAAGAATTTATTGTATATGGAAAAGTAAAACTCTATCATATTATTTAAATTTGAGATGTTCTTCCCTCCATCCTTATTTTATATGATGGCTCACTTGATGGTTGACTTTGTTAGAGAGATCTAACTATGATGTCTTGTTTATTATAGATGGACATACCTCATTGAATAGTATATGAAGATTTTTGAATGGTATGTAAAAAATCAAAGATAGAAAAAATGTTTAATCCGTATTGATATTTTATTAAGGAATCCATTGCATTCTTTATCGACCACCTATCCAATGTGGATAACATTGGTTCACCAAAATCTGATCCCAAGGAGTGACTTGTGGGTGAAGAAATTTCCAGAGTAGATGTGACACAATTAATATTATTGAGTAGGAGTAGGATTACCATTATTTTTTAATTAATATTTTAGAGGATTTTACATATATTAGAACCCAAAAAGTTATAATTCATAATTTTAATCCATTAAGGGATGAAATACGGATATCAAATACAAATAATCTATTGTTTATAGGTTTGTTTTGAGACCAAATTTTTAATAAGTTAGATGGAAATCCAAAATCAATTTCAAAATGACTTTGATAGATAGATATGGGACCAAGTGTGCACGTATTATCTTATAATGGTTATGTAATTAATTATTATATGTTCTATAAAAAGGAACACTATGAACGTAGTACCATATGAAATAGTTAAGTTAATATTATGGAGGAAGTGATGCATGTATATGGTATCAAGAATATAAATCCAATTTGTGTGAATATTTCATACTTTTGTATTATCGTACACATTTGTGAGTTGGATTACACAAATCCAAGTGCCTATTTTTCAATGAAAATGGGATGATAAAAGGGGAGAAGTTGAAATCGATGAATTATGATTCATAAATATTAATTTTATTAAGGAAGGGTACAAGGATGACACGTTAATAATGGAATCCCCATAAGTATAATTATTTTATGTCCCAAATAATGAAAATAGAAATTGGTCAATTGTTCTATCATTAGCCAAAATCACTTTAGAGTCAGATGTAAATTCAACTGAGTATGACCCTTTCATTGGGATGTCACAATTATTTTGTGGTGATCCCAATGTATACATAGTGTTGTATGTAAGTGGAACGCACAAGGAGGGTATTTGGATACTCTATAGTGGGGTAAAATCCCTTAACATTTAAATAAAAAAGTTATTTCATTAATTAGGACACAAATTTTTTTAATATACACTTTATTACCTCATAATATTATTTGTTCACTACTAAATTTATTGTAATTTAAGTTAAATGTATATCTAGTTTTATATATAATGTCTTCTACACATATTGATTCTCCCAATATTAATAAACAATACGTTTCTATATATACTGATTCTCCCAATCCCAAGGAACAACATGTTTCTCTATATGTTGATGCTACTAATCTGGAGGAACAACAAAAGTATAATGTTGAAACCGAGGAAATGGTAGAAGTTAAGGGGCCTATATATTAGATAAAGTAAGAACATCATAGCATAACCTTCTTAATAAAAATTAAAAATTATATAACAAAAGAAATAAAATTTATGGTTAGATAGTATAAAAAAGGACAACTAGTTAACCCCCACGAGTCTATTTTCATTAGTTACATTGGGGTCACCACTTGAATGTACATACTAATTAATTTAGATATGTGTAAGAATATCATTCCTGTGATAATGACACTAATTTTGGAAGAGATTAGTATATAATTATGCTATAATTTCTTTATTTTACTAAAAAATAAAAAAATCAAATATTTTTTTATTCTTAATTATCCCTTAAAGAGTGTATTTATACTAGATGACTGTCAAATAAATTTTTTTATTAATTGTCACTATAAAGGATCATAGATACTTTTAAATAGTTATTAGAATGAATCATCCTAAGGATGCTGAAGGGAATGTAATCCCACACTCACCAAATATATATACATACATGATAAACCAAGAAACATGGAATGCTTTTGTTAAACATTTTAAGGTGGAATCATTTTGGGTACGTTGTAATTGCTAATAATTTACATGTAAATGCATGTATTAATCACATTGATTAAGAATTTTTAATTTTTGAAACAAAAAACGAGTGCTGAAAATAAGAAGAATGTATAAAAACCAACACATGTCTTCTATAAAGCATGTATGTGGTACACTTAACTTGAAAAAATGGTATGTATTTTAAATAAACTATGATAATTTTATATGGATTGAATAAACAATATAATTATATTCCTCTATTTATGTACCAATTATTGAAAAAAAAACAAGATTACAACTTTATCCCATGTCATGTTCCATGTAAGGAAGATTATGTAAATAAAGACCAAATACTAGTATATGAAAAAAGAAAGAGTGTGGGAATCATGTGTAAGTATGAAATAATAAAAATTTGTTTTGATTTATATTGATATTACTTAAAAAATGACTAATTATTTTATTATATTTATTATCCATTTTAAACATAAGAATCATCATCAACTATACTCGATGAACAACTATATTTAGTGTCCTTGAAGTGGCTATAACAACATGGCTACATACAAGGTGTGGGTTTTGGAGTGTTGCTTCAAACATATTTTTGAAAACTGAAATGCACAAGGGGATAGATATAAGCAAAAAAATGAGATGCATGTTGTAGTGACAATGACCCTAGTATCCAAAATATGGTGTCTACATTATTACATTGGAATAAGATATAAGTAATGATATCTTAAAGGACCGAATAGTTTAGTAGTCTTGGTAAAATAGGTACATACTTGAGTCATTAATTACATTTGAAAACACAATTTTCAATTTTTTTTGAGAATAACATTATTCCCTCTTGCATATCCTTGATATCAATCACAATATACTTCATGGATTTTTGGTAATGGAAAAAAAATAAGGTTGAGCTTAAATGCTCAGTAAGGTTCAAGTATAGTGAACACTATATTGAATCAATAAGAATAATCAATATGGAAAGGTAAATAACTGAAAACACATTCCATTTTATCAATAAATAGAAGTGAAATGCATCTAGAGATAATATTAACGAAAAACATAATGGATAATAAGATAATTAATAATCAATATGGAAAGGTAAATAAATAAAAACACATTCCATTTAATAAATAAATTGAGAATGAAATGCATCCAGATATAATATCATCATGAAAATATCATGAATAAAAAGATAAAGAATAATCAATATGTAAAGGTAAATAACTGATCACACATTACATTTAATCAATAAAATGAGAATCAAATTCATATGGATATAATATAGTTATGAAAATCTCATGGATAATAAGTTAATGCATAATCAATAAGGTAAGGTAAATAACCGAAAACAAATACTATATAATAAATAATATTATAATGAAATGAATCTAGAGATAATATAATTGAAAAAATTACATGGTTAATAATAAATTAATTCTCAAGGAAGGAAATTATTTATTATTGGATTTTATGATCTCAAGTATCATGATACCTTTATTGTTAAGATCTTTCATTAAGATAGTTTAAAAAAATGGGTACGTATACACTAAAAACCATTTTTTCTAAGTCTAGCCAACTAATTCATATTAAGAGATTATCGATGCATCAAGGGGATATTTGTAACCAGGCCCCACCCATATCTCATGTCTAAATCATCCCTCATATATCGAATAATTAATCTAATCCCTGAAAAATGTTTCTTATCCTCAAATATCCATATTGAGTAAAGAATACTGATTTATCAATATTTCCTTAGAAAACAAATAAATTTAAAATTAGAACACTGTATGTAAAAATGAGTTATAGTTTACACAATAAGAATACCCATGATAAATAATATGGATATTTAGGGGATATTTAATGTTCAATGATCACATGAAAGTGAATAATTCCTGGGAAAGTTAATGACTAGAAAAATGAATCAAGGAAGTGAGTGTCAATATTATCCTTGGTCAAAATAATCATAAAACATCCAAAAGAATAAAAAATATGGTATCGGTACAATATATCACCAGTGGAGTATATATGAAATAATGTGTTGTCATCATTAATGTATAAAAATACTATAAAAATATTTTAAAAAAATTCTTAAAGAAAATGTCCTTTTCATTTTTAAAATCACATAAAAAATCAGAAAAATATTTTGAAAAACGTTTCTTCAAAAATAAAATTTAAAATTATACAGGAATTTTAAAAATATTTAGTGGACATGAAAAAATGAAATTATGTACATTCCATGTATGTCAAAACAAATACTAATTTCAATTTTTTAGTAAAATCCAAATGATCCTTGTTTTGAAAATGGCATGAATATTCCTTTAATTTTTTTTAAAAGTTAAAATGGTTAAAAATTTATTTAATGAATCTTTTTTAAAAGGTTAAAAACATTTTTGAAAACATTTTTAGGAAACATGGTTTTGGAAGAAAATAGATTTCTGACTAAAGAGAGAAATGAAATCATATTTTCCTAAAAGAAGTTTTAAAATTATTTTATATACCATAGATTGGAAAAAACGGTACTATTACTTGAAAAAATAATTTATAAATATATAAAAATAAAATTAGAGGGTTTTATTATATAATGATCAAATAATTTCCTTCAATTGAATCTCAAGTATAAACAATCCTCATTAAATGAGGTTGTTAAATAAACCTTAACAAATATCATAACATAGAAGTGAGGATTAATAAATGAATTGATTATTTGTATCAAATGTAAATACACATAAAACAAGTGTAAATAAAACATAATATATTCAATATTATTTACACACATAATCTTATAATGTTAAATACGATGAAAAATTAATATAACCCTATGAAAAGAAATTGAGTTATGAAATTCATTACAACTTGTTAAATTTCAATTCAAATACCCTTAGATGAAATAATTAATATTTAAACTTAAAATGACCTGAATAATGATTTATTGATGATATTACATGTCAACGGGGTAGTATATACTCTATATAAAATAAATTTGGTTCATAACATTATAATATGACTAAATGAAGGGAAATTGAGATAAAGACCCTTACACCACCCTTAATTTTGGCTGAGCATGATTTAAAATCCTATATAGAATTTTTAAACATGTTGTTAAATTATAATAGAACCGTATTAATATTTATCATATCATATATTATCCTTTTAAAACATCTTATCACACATTCATTAATAATATTTCATTATTTTAGTTATTAAATACCTTATTTTATCATATGTGTTTTGTTATTAAAGATACAATTATTTTACATATTATATAGTTAAATAATATACAGATTAATAATAATGACATAATTATAATATTTTTTTATCAATTAATCTTTTATTAGCAATCATGAAAAATATTTTTGATAAATGAAGTATGTTATGATCATCGAGACAGTAGACCGTATATATGCAAGAGTAACATTTCTATTTTTCAATAATCATTATGGAAAACTGGTAAGTAATATTTTACCTTTAAATAATAATAATAATATAATATTATTTAATTAAATGTAATTATAAATACCATTCATGTTGTGTGGTGATGAAAAGAGAGAGTCACATCGCTACATGATGGTGGTAGTCCACACTTACACGAGCGACATTACCATCTTTTAGTGAGTGAAAAGGTAAGAAATAAAATTATATATTATATTTTTAGAATGATAAATATTTTATTAATATCATAATTATATCATGTTTCTCACATATATTCATTAAATATATCTTTATTATCTTCCATGTAATGTGTTAGTGAAAAAAAATCACATTGCTTCGCGTGGCGGTAGTCCGCCGTACGCACGAGCGACATTATCGTATCCCATACAGAATGAAAAGTAAAAAGAATTATATAATAAAATAACTATAGAGGTATAATTATTTAGTAAAAATCGTATATATACTTTATATTAATTATTATACCCATCTTTGAGAAGTGGAAATGGAAAAAATGAATGACATCGGTTCACGAGGCGGTAGTCCGCTGTACACATAAATAATGATTTCATAACACTTTTGATGAAAGTGGAGAAAATTTTAGGTCATGAAATTAACATAAAAGTAAAATTATAAACAATATAATTTGGTTATTATCATATCATATCTTAAAAATAATTTAATTTGGTGGAGTAATAAATAAAATTAAAACACCAGTTGTAGAGCGTTACCTCTTCTTTGGGTAACCTTCTTAGGATTTCACCAAATGCATTCATAGGTTGGTTTTATATAAAAAATAAGAATTATAGGATTATATGAGGGATATTTTTGAGTGATTTGGTTTGTTAGTCTATGAACCAAAAGGGTTTTAATGTGGAGAGGACATGGGGGTGGTCTTTTATAAGTGAGGTGAGTGGAAAACTTATAATTTCTAAAAAGAAAAAAGTGTACCCATGTTTTTCACATGCCAAAATGGTAAAAAATGGATTATTACTAATATTTAGACATTATATGGTCTAATATCCATCTAATATATTTTTTAAAAGTTTTTAGGTCAATTTAGCCCATACCTTTTTAGTTTAAATATTTTTAAACCCATTTTTACCTTAACTATGGTAAATATTTTTTACTATTTCACTATTCATTTTGGTCAAAAATTAAGTTTTCATTATTAGATAATATAAATTATTATGATTCAAAAAATTGAAACCATTTTTTAAAACAAAATTAATATAAGTTGGAAATTTTAATTTTAATTTAATCCTGCATGTGCGAGGAGAAATTAGGTTTTCAAAGAAACAATGTTCAAAAGTTAAAAAAGTTTTTATATCAAAATTCAATATTAAAATGACTAAAATGATATAAATTATATTAATTTATATATAATTTATCTAAATAAACTTTAAAACAAATTTAAAATATAATTTATCTCTATAATTAATTTAAATGAAAAGGCACTTTTCAATTAAAATTCACAATTTTTCACTATTAATTGAAAAATAAAACATTTTATAAAAATAAAAAAAATTAAACCTACTATAATTTTGATAATATGACTTAAAAAATGAAGTTAATTATATCAAATGAATTTTCTGAAAGTGGTAAAAATTAATTTTACATTATGTACACAAAGGGCGATTAAATCGTATTTTAGAAAAAATACAACATTTTAGAAAACATTTCTTTTTCTTTTAAATAATTCTTATTTTATTTCTAATCAATATATAACCAAAATTTTCAAACATTTTTTAGAAACATTCATACCTTCCAACATATTTTCTTGGTTATAAAAATATACTATATTATAGTTCATTTATAATTGAGGTTATGTGTTCCACTAGATATCGAAGAGACTAAATTTAAAGAAATATATTCTCTAGGTTATTTAAGATTTTTGTTTCATATCAGATTTTATATCAAAAAATGTTATTATATTAAAACCTTTGGGTGTTACATTCTCCCCACCTTAAAAATATTTATTCCTCATAATTTAAACTTGATCTTGGTAATCAATGGGTTGGAACTTGGAAATACCATTGATGAAAAACCCAAATCATAAAAGGGTTAATAATATTTGTTCTTAATAAGAGAGAAAGGGAAATATGAAGTTAATCATGAATAACACATAAATAGGTCTCTATATCCTAGAAAATGGCTGTAAAGTGAATATATTTACATGAAAAAAGCATAAATAATTATAGAGAGTAATAGATGTCATTGATAACAAGAAATTGAATGATCAATGTAAAGTTAAGGGCCTCATAACCAAAAATCTATGATGATTTAAAGAAAATTTTATGCATAAAATATGAATTTCATATGAGAAAATTTTTATTTCAAGATCCTTTCCCTAAATATAGGGAATTGTTTTACTATCTAAGAATCCAAAGAAGTATACTTACATGATATCTTTGTATTTTATAGGTATAATTTCATACTTTGGTTATGACACAATAAATTTACAATTCATCACTTACTTCAATAAATGAATATGTAAAATTTAATTTTTAATGTTTTAAGTTGTAAAATTCCCTTTTAATGGATCTAAATATCCATAAAAGAGTGAAAATTCATTCTGTATATCTTTAACTATTTTCCAAAACTATGATGGTTTACAAAAGTTATCCAATAAATTAAGCTCTAAACCTTAAAAGTTACACGATTAGTTTAACATTAATATTTATTTGTGAAATTTTTAAACTAAAAATAATAACATATTAATCTATAAATCACATCATTTAGTGGTAGGCACTAAATCATTATCATCCTTTGGTAATGGGTTAAAACCCTATGACCTTTCTAGATGTGATAGGTTGTCACTCGATATGCAGGTTATTCTTTTTCTAAAACCATATTTTTAGAGTTCATATAGTGTTTCCAAATTGTAATAACCCACAATTTCTAAAACATAAATGATAATTTAGAACTTCAAAGTTTCCAATACCCTTAACCCTATATCCAAAATTGTAAAGAAATTATTCAATTAATAGCTTTTCATATTCTAAACCAATAGATTTTATTCCCATTAGTGTTTTCCAAAAATATCCTTAATCATGTTATATTACTTCCAAAAAAAGTTTCAAAAGTGGAATATAAGAATTGGAACTCATGATCAACCTTAAACTCATAAAACTATGGTGGTATCTATAACTCTTAAGTTAATGAATACATATATGTCTCTAAAATTATACACAATCCATAGATATTTCATGATTATTATAACCAAAACACCATTAGTAAAAATAAATTTATAATTTAATTATTTAATTCTAATACATATATACTTCATCTGTTTTATTTACACATAGCTACATCCTTGATCTAGGTGTTAGTATTTTGAATAGGGAATTGACATATATATTTCCTGGGTTACCTCTATTAAGAAAATGAACTATAAATGGATCCCCTAGGTGAGGTTTATTTCCTTCCATATTAATATTCATTTTTACTTATCAATTCGTTACATTATTCCCTTATTTTACACACATAAAACATTTTCCCATTCATTTGAGATACCTCCTTTTTAATATAAACACCTTAGGTTTAACCTTGGTCATCCATTTCCATCATCTATTTAAATAATTTATAATGTTTTTTAAATAAAATATGAATTATCCTAAGAATATCCATTAGGTGTGTCAAACCATGTTCATAGTAAGGCTTGTTGTCGTGCACCAGGTGACGACCGAGTCAAGACTAATGCACCCTTTTTGGAGTTATTACCCCTAGGTGAATCTTTTCTAGAACCACATCCACTTATAGTATCCATATAAGTAATTTTTCTTTGTAAAAAAACACATAATAATTACATTACCAAAACTTTAGGATATTCTTGTATACATCCCCTCAAATTATATCATAGGGTTTTATTATATAATCTATGTTTTTCCTTAATCTAGTTTCTATGGTTTCAACTAAACTTCCTCCGATACCAACTGTAGTGACCTATATCCTAGTAGCCTAGAGTTGGTCTCAATTTTATTACATTGGAATAATATGTAAGCAATTGTATCCCAAAGGACCAAATAATTTAGTAGTATTGGTAAACTTGATACATACTTGAGTCTTGCATTACATTTAAAGACACAAATTAAAACACAATTTTTTTTGAGAATAAATTTATTAACTCTAGAATATAATCACATATAAATCATAGTATACTTCATGGATTCTTGGTAAAAGAAATAAAATAATTATGAAATCAAATTATTAGTAAGGGTTAAGTATAGTGGAAGCTATCATGAATCAATTAGCACAATAAACATGGAAAGGTAAATAACTGAACACATATTCCATTTAATCAATAATTGATAATGAAATGCATCTAGAGATAATATCATTGTAAAAATATCATGGATAAAAAGATAATATATAATTAACATTTCAAGGTAAATAATTTAAAACACATTACGTTTAATAAATAAACTGAGAATGAAATGCATCCAGAGATAATATCATTGTGATAATGTCATAGATAATTAGATAAGTCATAATCGATATTTAAAGGTAAATTAATGATCACACATTCCATTCAGTCAATAAAATGAGAATTAAATTCATCTAGAGATAATTCCATTGGGAAAATACCATGGATAATAATATAAGTCATAATCCATATGGCAAGGTAAATATCTGAAAACACATGACATTTAACAAATAATATGAGAGTGAAATGAATCCAAATATATTATCAAGGTAAAAATATCTTGGACAATAATAATTGAATTATAAATGAAGGAAATGCTTAATTATTATATGTCATGATATCAGGAATCATGATACCTCTACCATCAACATCTTTCATTAAGATAGTTTAAAACTAATATGTAGGTATACAACAAAAACCCATTTAACTAAGGTTACCCATATGATTCATCTCATAACACTTCTAATGAATCATGGAGATATCTATTACTATAACCCACCCATATATGTATGTCAAAATAAGTCCTTATATATTAAATAAATGACTTAATTCATGATAAATGTTCCTTATCCTAAAATATCCATATTTAGTAAAGAATATGGATTTATCGACATTTATCTAGATAAAAAATAACTTTGAATGTAAAAGAATATATGTATAAATGAGATATGGTTTAAGAAATAATCATATCCATGATAAATAATATGGATATTTAAGGGATATTTAATGTTCAATGATTAGAGTAAAGTGAATAATTCAAGGGAAATTCAATGAATACAAAAAATGAATCAATGATATAAATAATGTGAATTTTTCAAAATCCTTCTTAAAAGTAACAATCAATAAAAAATTATATATTTTAGTGAAAATAAAAAATCTTAAAAAAAAATTCTCATTCAAAATATAAAAACCATATTCAATGATATAATAAATTAGAGTAAATTAAATTTTGAATAACCAAATGTTTAGTAAAATATATTAGTATGAAAATGACATACCTACTATCCCCTCTTATAACAATATAAACTTTTATTTATAAAAATTTTCTACTAAATAAACTTTTGTGTTTCATATATACCTATATATTATACTATAAAATAATTTTACCAAATAAAAAATACCAAAAAAATTATTCTTAATTTGTAACATTTCATTTAGAGAGTAAATATGGTCATAATATGATCGTTGGTTATAATAATCATTGGTAATGTGGCCATTATAAAATGATCACTTTAATTAGTGTATATTAAGGATAATGATAAGAGAAAATTAATGTAAAAGGTAGAAATAAAGTCCTCAAAAAGTAATATAATCCCTTATAAAGCTCATTTATCAAAGCTCAGGAGGGAGGTAACATCACAGGGGTTTTATCTTGACCAAGAACATGAATAACTTCATCTGTAATTATGATTTATTTTAAAGGTTTTTTATAGTTTATTTTTTTCCTAATCATGTTTAGGTTTCTTATTTTTATCAATTTTAGGGCTCAGGAGTGGATCAAGGGTTGTTCTTTGAAAAATGTCTTGGGAAAATAGTTGGAATGCTACATCAGGCAGCATTCATGGAGTGACCATAGTGGTTCACACCATTAATTACTAAAGAATAACTGTATGCATTCTATATTCAATTTTTTTTAGTGTGAACCTTATATTCATTCCATGAATGACCAATTAGGTAGTTTTTTAGGAAAGGTAGTTAAACTTCCCCCTAGACCCCCATTTTGGTTCCCCCCATCGCCCCAACCGTAAATCATGATTTTTTTAAGCATGTGATTCTTTTTGATGATTTTTTCTTATCCATATCACCTATTAGATGATTGAAGTGGAATCATTATAGTGGTTTTCTCTTGTAAATATTAACAATATCTAATCCCTAAGTACCTTCTTCTTCCTATATGCACTTAATCCTCTTTCTAGAACCCTAATGAGTGAATATTAGGGATGATTTTAGGGATTTGGTGTGTTGGGATAGATTTTGGTGGATATTCATTGTTACTGAGAATTTATATTCTTGAAGTAGGTATTATTTACCTTTTTGTGAAACTTGAATGGAATTTTACATATTAATTTTCATGTGTAACCCCATGAGAGCTATGGTTTTAGTCTCAAATTGACTATGTGAGGTCCCTATAACCATAGTTTGTCCCTTAGAGGTTGATCATGTGTTGTTAACTTGAAATAAATGAATGTGATCCTTATACCATTGATAATGGTAGGTTATTCATCTTAATTAATTAATATTGGAAAGTTCCATTTGATATTAATAAGGGTTAAAATGATGTGATATGATGATGATCATGTTCAAATAATGATACCAGAAAACCATAAGTGATATGTTTAATCTTTCCATGGTAGTAGGGGATATCCATGAGTGAGATGATCAAGTCCATGAAGAAACATGGGTTGGTGATGAGTGATATGGATTAGATTGACTTGTAACATGAGGATGACCATGAGTGATATGGTTGATTCTAGTATCAATATAGATGGCCTCCATGAGAAATATGGTTAGATTTGGATATGGTTGCGTGAGTTCCATTGAGTGAGAAGAGTGTATCTTTTCTTTTGTTTGTGGTGGCATGGTATGACCATCCATTCTGGCATGGAGTTAATGTAGTTAGGGATGTGGTTTATAGAAACCTGGTTAACAGATCATGACCAAAATGGTTGTGTGTTTATTTTATATCACCGTATAAACTTTTATATGACTATTTTACTTATGTTAAGGAAACATTGGTGTTATTATATTGGGTTTATACTCAAACTCTTCATGTGAATCTTGGTTCATGTAAAGAATTTACTATGAGGAATCCAACTAAGGGAACCAGATCTGTATTGGGCTGTTGAATAAGAAGAGTGGGATGGATTTTAGTAATAATGGGATAAACTCTGAGATCTTTTTCTATCATTACCATCATGTTATTTTTTTTATTTTTTTTATTGATCCACAACATGTAGGTATCCCTTTATACTACCTTTTATAACCTTTGTATTCTATATTTTTATAAGATGGATGTTATTACTGATAGATGCATTACACTATTGTTATTTATTTATTTATTTATTATTTTTTTTATATATGTGATGGTTGGTAATCTATTACTAGGGTTATAGTTTCCCGATGATTCAACCTAGGTCCTTTCAGTTCATTGATATCCTCATACATATGGGGAGGCACGTATGAGGTCATGTGACCCTTCGATTTGAACTAGGTGATTTGGTTTGGGGTTTTAAAAAAAGTTATCCAATCCCCTTTTCCTTTCCCGTTTTTTATGTTTTTGGGCTTTGTATAATAGAGATAGGATGGATGTGACTTAGGTAGTATAGATAATATTGTTTCTGAAAAACACTTGTGTAGTGGACCTTCGAGTTACAAGGGATGTGGGATTGTTTTATTGGTCGTGATCTTAAGGTTTAAGGATGATCTTAGGTGTTATAGAGCATTACAGTTTATAGGGTTTTCTATTAGATTGATTGGAAAGAGGGGGTGAGTTCATGCATCATGGATAGGCACATAAGATCAAATTCCATGTGCTTATTTACCTATAGTTCATAAAAGGTTTAAATTAATTAAATTCTAAAAATTATATATTAGGTATTTTCTTAAATAAATTATCAGTGAAATTTAGTTAACTTAACTTGATAATGTTTGGATTTTTTTATTTATATATGACTATGAATAACCAGAAGTTAGTGTGATATGATATTAAGGCCTCGTTAGATAGGGGACTTTAGGATTAGGGACCTTGGGTATACAATTAGAGTATGTTTCTTGGGTTGGAGTGTATGCACCTATAATTTTCTTAAGTTTATCAAAAATTTATTCCATTAAAGTAATATTCGAGTCCTATTTTTGAATTTCAGAGATATCATTAAAAAAACATCCTTGGTTCCACTAATAGACTTATTTATGGAGGTTCTTGGGGTAGATAATGTTTCCGTTATGACTTTGGATATTGAGGAGGGTTTAGAAGATAATTATTGGGTTTATTCCCTTATGGTTAATGTAGTAGAGACACTTCATCTTGGGGTTTTTCAATTGGTACCTTTTAAGGGTGAATGAGATCATAGGGGAAGACTGAAAATGGTTGATTTTTCCATGAATTTTAGATAATAAAACCTCTACCATTCTAGGGTTTGAGATTCTCTCAAGATGTAGAATATTTTATTAATATTATTGAATGCTTTTTTGAGTTATTTGAGAGTTTTAATGAGTGAATGGTGAAGTCAGTTTCTTATACACTTCATAGAATTTCCATAAGGTGGTGGGGTTTGATGATATAGGAAGAGAGGCATGTGGAATTCATATCAGATTCCTTTGATCAACTATTTTTTGAAGATTTATTTCTTGAGGATTTGAGGTTGGGTCATGATCAAAATTTCATGGAAAACTAAAAGGGAGTGATGTTTATAGTTAGTTATGATACTCATTTTTGAAGTTTCAATGTTCTACATCTATGTTAGCTGGAAATTAGACCAAAAATAAAGGACGGTTAGAATATTTTTATGAATCTAGGTAAGGCACCATGTGAGAAATTTTATCCTAAAGTCTCACCCCAACATTTTCTATAATCCCCTAGAAACTAATAAAGGTCTAGTGGATGGAAAAGTGGTCGGTCTTATTCCTGTTTTTAGTGAGCTAATGAGTGGCCTCCCCAGTCGTGTTGTGGGTACTTATTCTAGCAGTAGGAGTAAAAGGTTAGAGGTGATATTATAGGGTGATGATAAGTACCTAGATCATTATATGGTTTGTTCAGTCCCATATATGGGATGAGATTTCCCTTAGTTTTATTAGTTCAGCAAGAGTATGAATTTAAATAGTTAATACACTTGTCCATTAAGGGAATATTGTCAGTGTGGATGGAAGAGACAATTTCAGGAGGTTTTCACAAGAGTTTAAAAGATGATATTAGGGAGGGGTTTAAAATAGATGTATCCCTCAAAGGTTTGGTTGAGTGGGACCTTAAATGGGTATCTTAGCTTCTTTAGTTTGGTCTGTTTATGGAAATAGTTAGGGATCTATTTAACATTAGTTGTAGGATCTTTATGGTATAGTTCCTCTAGTGAGTTAGGGATCACAGGGGAAAGGTTGTGGATCCAGGGTAGGCAGGGTTTATGAATTGGATGAGGTTACATCATATGGTATAGAGAGAACTTTGATTATTTAAGCTATAATTTTTAATATTATGATGTTCTCTACTAATTTGTTTGATATAATTGTATCTCACTTGTTAATTTTCCCCTAAGTTATTTATAGTTATGTTTTATTAGTAAAGTTATACCCTAGGTTGTTATCCCTCAACACCCCTCTCAGGATGAGGGTATATCATATTCAAATGTTCCTAGGGTTCCTCGTAGTGGTTTCAAGAGACATATATATATATATATATGGAATTTTCTACTTTTAGAGATGAAAAAATTTTCTATCATTTTTAGCATGGATTGGTTGGTGTGTTTATGAGTTCACATCAATTATTTTAAAAGGTGGAAATCTTTAACCTCTATTATGTGAGAAGAGTCCATTCTGATCAGGGAATAGAATCTTGAGGTAGGGAAATTAGAATAGGTGGTGGGTATGGTTTTCACAGTAGGCTAAGTGAATCTTCAATTTATTTTCTTACTATTTTGGATAATTAATCATATTTTTCTCGAATAATTCTTATAAATAAATCATGATAGGAGTATTGAGTTTGGTATTGAACTTATTCCATGTTTATATTTTAAATTGATTCCCCCACATCAAATCCCATCAACTGATTTGCAAGAGATTATGGTTCAAAATTATGACCTAGATCCAAAGGGATTTATTCACCCAATACCTTCTCCTCGGAATAATTAAGTCTTATTTAATAAAAATAAGGATTTAAAACTTTTATTTTTCATAGATTACCAAAATCTAAATCAATTCATAGTAAAAAAGGTATCAAATTCCAAGGATTGATGATTTCTTTGACAAATTAAGGGGAGATTGATGGTTCTCCAAGATTGATATGTGATTTGGATTCCATAAGCTATGGGTTAGGGTTGAGGATGCACTGAATATGACATTCAAATGTAGGAATGGGTTATACAAAAATCTTATGATTCTACTAAAGTTTTATGAATACGTTGGTGATGTTTATGGCTCTAATGAACTAAAATTTTCACCCATACCCATACTCCTTAATTTTAGTATTCATTGATTATATTATGATATTTTCATGAATCCCAAATTTATATATTGAGTATATTTATATCATTTTGAGTATACTTAATGTTTATCCTCTTATTACAAGGTCTTGAAGTGTCACCTTTGGATTTAAGAGGCATGTTTTCTTGTGCACGTGATTTTTGAGATGAGAATCTATTATGATCAGTAGAAGCTGGAGAAAATTATGTTGTGTGGGAAACCTTGAAACATGTTTGAGGTCATCAGATTTATTAGGTTAGCAAGATATTTTTTATAGTTTATCCAGGACTTTGCTTAATTGATTGTGCCTATGACCGTGTATAATAGGTAGTGATGTTCATGTGGATGAATCAATATGAGGCAGTCTTCTAGGAGTTAAAGATGAGGTTCATTTCTACTCAAATTCTAATTCTTCAACACCTAGGTATTGGTTATACAGTTTATTATAATTCATTAAGAGTTATTTTGGGAGGTTTTTTGATGTAGGGAGACTGGGTAGTGACTTATGGGTCTCATCATCTACGACCCCATGAGTGTAACTACCCCAATCATGAATTGGATTTAGTTTTGGTGGTCCATTATTTAATGTTTTGGCATCATTAAGTCTTTTTTGAGAGATTTATTATCTATATAGACCCAAAAATATTGTGATATTCCTTTTCTCGGTGATATTTGGATCAATAATAGGGATTTTGGGTTTATTTCTTATATGATTTCAATTTTTGAGATAGAATATTCTGCTAGAAAGGAGAATGGTTTCACAGAATCCATCATTAAGAAATCATAAGAACTGGGGACACAAACATCAGAGGAGTAGTGTATGTTTATGAAATTCCTAGTAGATTAGTAGGATATTTTATCCAAGAATATAGTGGTTGTAAAATGTACCCTCATAGATATCACTTCTTCAATGGTGGATAGAATAATGGCTATCTAAGAGTTGGATTCATATTTTTTAGTGGTGCAAGAGTGGTTTATGGGAGAAAATACCATACCATGATGGTCCTTGGATGGAAACGACATGATACTTATCTATGGGAGGGTGGTGGTTCCTAATACATAAGGTAAGAGGTGATGAGGGACTCCCACACCTCATAGTGGGTGGTACATCTGAGAGAAACCAAGACATATCATGGTATTAAATGTTTCTTCTTGTGGATTGGTATAAGGAAAGGTGTTGTATATTTTTCACTCATTTCTTTACCCATAATAAGATAAATACAGAGTAAAAATAACTAGGTAGATTGCTTCATCCTATTCCAATGCTAGTATGGAAGTAGTTTCAAGTGCGAAGGATTTGTTTATAGTGTTTTCCAATACCCTAAGGTGATAAGAAGCAATGTGGGTGGTGGATGATCAGCTGAAAAAGGTTTCACAATTCTTGATGATTTGAGAGACACAGTTTGTAGATGAGTTGGGTAGCCTATATATGTGTGAAATAATGTTGTTTCATGCTGTTCTTATTATTATCATTTCATATCGATATGAATTCCACATTAGGGTTTTAGAATAGATTTTAGAAAGCAATGAGTTTATGATTGAAGTTGAGAATAGAGTGTCACACAGAGATAAATGGGTAGTATGGAAGGACAATATAGATTATAGAGGATATTATTAAATCATTTATGCTTTATTTTGGCAGTTCATGGGATAATAATCAGTATTTGGTAATGTTTTTATATAATAAAAGTTTTTAGGATTTGATTAAGAGGGATCTTTTTAAAGCTTTTAATAGTCAACCATGTTTTTCACTACTGTGTCAGCTTTAGGTATGAAAGTTGATAGTGATTAGGCCATGCCTAGTACTGGAGACTTTTTAGACGATGTAGTTTATTTGGAATTGGTTGGTTACTAATCAGAGAAGGAAATATTCATATATCAAATTAAGATGAAGAAACTTAATGTTCTTTTTGGGTGACTATATGTTCTTGCAGGTGTCACCTTAGTTGGGGCATAAATGTTTGATAAATTAAGGAAAGATAAATTTTTGGTTTTTTGGACTACTCAATATTGTGGAAATAATTAGGATGGTGGATTATAGTTTAGATATTCATCCATGACATCGATGTATGCATGATGTGTTTCCTATGTTGCAACTCCAAAAATATGATCCAGACACTACACATGTGATTCATGGTGATGATGTTGAGTTGGAAAAAATAATTTGTTTGAGGAATTTCTAGTGTAAAACATGTAACAAAGTGATAAGGTACTATAATGGAATATAATGACTCTGGTTTGGGTCTTGTTATAATATGAACATATTTTGGAGAAGATTTGGGAGAACATTTTTGATATCTAGGAACAATGGTTGTATTTGTTTGAAGGAGTTTCCTAGAGATGATTATTATTGATAAGAAAACATTAGAGGGGGAGTTTTTAACACCCCTATATTTTCAATATGTGTTTTGGTTTATTTTTTTATAATCATTTTTATCTTTTTTGGTTTTATCCATTTTCTCGGTCAGAAATGGCTTGTGGTTGGGAGTGGATTAATGTTAGTAGTTGAGAATGGAACTATGCTATCATCTAGAATACTATAATAGAAATAATTCATGATGTTACCATAGTAGTTCATGAGATGAATTTATTGATTAAAGTATATGAATTATTTCTAAGTTGTTAACAACATGTACACTATGGCACATCGTAAATGTCCACATGAGTAGTTTTAACAGATAAAATGTAACTTCCCCTTGGAACCCTATTTTGGTTCCACCTTATCTCCCTTGACCTTCACTCATGATTTGTATTCATAAGTGATTATATTTTAATATTTTGACCCCCTACATCTCATATCTTAGCCAATAAGAATGTCGTTTATTGTAGTAGTTTCTCTTAGTGAGTCCAAACCCATCTAATCCATAATTACTCCTTCCACCTCTATGTCTTATTTCCCATTTCTATAACCCTAATATGTGAATTTTTGGATTTATTTTAGGTATTCGGTGTGTTAAGAAAGATTTGGGTGGCGATTATAACAAACCAAAATTTTATCCATGTAATTTCTCTTCTTATAACTATGTCATGTAGTATAAATGACACAACAATTTTTATAAATGTATTTTGGTATATAAAATGCCCCGTTTAGATAAATTAATTGATTAAAATTTTAAATATTTTATTATTGTTATGTTTTGTGGTAGGATACAATGTTTGATCAAAAATAAAGAAAAATGGAGACGTGGAATCTGATTTTTGATGCTAAAAGATGATGATTTGATGATTTATTTGATGGATGTGAGAAATAGACAAGAGATGGATCAAATATGGAGCTCAGAAATGAAGAGTTAGAATAAAAATGGGTGAAAAGATTTAAATCAACATTACATGTTGTGTAATTCACTTTCTAGACATGTAACTTTACCGAATACATGCCGTGAAACATTCCATGATAAGTTTCACAACCGCACATATTATAAGTCATGTACACCACTTACGTGACATTTAACTCTTAAACAAAGACCAAAAACCAAATATTTGATGGAAATAAAAGTATAAGACTCTATTTTTGACTTGGGAGGTTCCATTATGACCTAGGAACATTTAATAGACCATTGATGGTACCCATGGCAAGGATTAAAGAACATAAATATGAGGCTAGGATAAATTGAAAGGGGATTTATCAGTGAGGGAAGCTCTAGACAACGACCAGATGTAGTTTTATTTACCTACTTTCCCTATTGATTTTTTTAATTTTCTGATTTCTACCCTCTTCTAAATCAACTCCACTTCCCCTTCCATCGAGGGGTAGTTTCTGTGATTGATAAAGAAAGGGGGATGTTGGACCTATGGGATTTTCCAAAGTTTTTTTGATTCAATTAAATAAATTCCTTTATTGTTTCTACGCATAGTTTCAATTGTTGATTTTAGATTTAGATTCTAAATGCGGCTGCATTAGGTTTTGATTCTGTTAATTTTATTGTCCTTGGTTGATGATCTATTTCTTCCTCCACCTAATTATTTTATGTATACGGTGGACAAAATTAGGGTTGGGTGGTGAATGCTCAAAAGTTGTCAACACATGTGTAAAATATTATGTTGGGAAGTTTTGTTTATTAGGGTACAACAATTCGTGGTAATGGATTTCCCTAATTAATCAAGAGAGATGACTATAAATCCACATACAAAGAAAGGTGGGTAGACCTAAATAAGCATTCAGATCAAAATACTCTCATCATTACTATCTGGATGAAGGGAGATAGGACTCAGTTGATGACTCTCCCTATTACCAACTAGAAGAAAAATGGGTAAAACTGTGAAACCATGATATCACTCCACTATGTCTAGCCAAACGTTCTCTGATCACCAACATTCTTAATTGTTTTGAAAATCAATTTAATCAAACTTATTTCTACCTTCACTTTTTCAACATTAATTAAAATCAATTTTTCAGAAAACCATCTAAAAGTGACAACCTTGTTTTATGTGAACTCCCCCATTGCAGATAACTTATTGGATAACCAATCGATTTATACTTATAAAAGAATAAAAATTGTTTTTCCATGATCTATGACAGTCATGAGTCAAGATATCACATGTATTACAAAAAGAAACCAAAATGACATTATTCTCATAAATGAATAATGTTACATTAGTCAAAAAAATAAACCAATAAGTATGCCAAATATTATTGGGTGACAATACAAAAAAAAATTAGGGAATAATAATAGGATAATTTGGATCTACTCAATCCACTAAAATTATTGTATTCACAAGAAAATATATAGAAATAAAAAATAATGCGAACAATAAAATATTTATTTTGATGATGAAAGTATATATGTAGTTGAGAGTAAATAAAAGTGAATAAATATTTAATGGAATAACTGTTATTTATAGAATGTAGTGTAACTATATGTCCATTATAAATCTGAGCATTGGAATAGAAATATGACCGAAGGACTAATTACCCGACTATTGGAATAGAAATTTGACAGTTAGGAATAACAATTGGACTATTATAATAGTAAAAAAACCTATGTAAATTTAATATAATATTTTGGTATATTATAAAATTGAAATATTATATAATTATATTATGGTAAAAATAAATAAATGTTTTAAAAATGATAAATTAAGTGTTCGTATTTTTGTAAAACATAACTATTTTATTTAAAATTTTATATTGAATATAATGATTTAAAAGAAAATTTATTTACATAAAATGGATTCATAAATTAATATTATGTTATCTTATAATTGTAATATAATTTTATTAGACCATAAATATTTTTTTCAAAGGGTCAAAAAATTGAAATAATATTAGAATCAGTATTATTAATATAATTGGGGGTTTTATTTAAAAATGAAATTATAGTATTTAAAAAATTGGTTTATTTATTGGATTATATTTTTTAAATAAACATGACAAAAAAATTTTAGGGTGCATTTTTGGTATTTTTCTGAAATAGTTGAATTTTGGGTGAATAATGAAATATGGTAATTTACAGTTTTTAACATTATAATCCAAATACAGGAATTTTTGTGTCATGGATGATGTAATCACCCATTATTTCAAACTCACATGAACTATTTACTATATCTAGTAACAAGAATCATTACTATATATATTCTTGATCCAAAATAATAAACTAATGAATATAATAATATAAAACACCCCTCTCCTCCCCTTATAAATTCCACCCCTCACCACCCTTTCTCATCACAACTTTCAAGCCTCAAAGATGTAAAAATATATATAAAAAATATACTCCCCACTATCCCCACATAAAAATTCTTATAATCTCACCAAAAGGTAAATTTCAAGTTCCTTAAGGGGCCGTTCAAGGAGGTGATATTCAAGAGGTTTCATTCTCAAACCACCTATTTTAATTTCTTTTCTTTTTCTACCTTATCCTCAACTCATTCATCCATAAAATAATAAAATATATATTATAATTTATAAATTTGAATTTTATATTTTTAATTTAATATCTTTTATAAATATCTTTTCTCATCCCCACTTATTCAAAAGAATAAAACCATTGTCCAAATTATAGTGGTTAACTGTCTCCATGGATAATGATTTTTCATTTTACATTACCTACTTCAAGGAAGATCATAAATTTATTATTATGGTTAAATAATATTTTATTAAGAAAATTTTATCTTATATCATGTTATGTAACCAATATATATAAATAAATAATATCAAATAAAACGAAACTAGTTTAAGATGGTCAAAAAAATCGTCAAAATTAACTAACAATTTATCATTAATGTTTTATTAAATTAATCATCCACTTATAAGAAAAAAATGATAAATTGGACCATTTAAAATTATTTAAGTTAATTAATACCATTTCATTTCACTTATGGATTTTTATTACCATTTTAAAAGAACTTCCAAAATTATACACAGGTGAACCGACCATGAAACAAACACTTCCAAAACAACAAAATTGAACATTATAACTCATTAAAATGGACATAAATGGCCATAACAGAAATATAATAAATCAAATATTTGTTGAATAGGTTATTGATTAATAAATTAATGAATATAATTTTATTATCCTAGATATTAAGTGGATGTGAGAAACACATTTAAACATATGCTAAGGTATCTCTCTAAACCTCCATATTTCCTTTGGGTAACACTTTATCCCTATTTGGATTAATTTATCTCTTTATTATTGTTATAAAATTATCCTATAATTGGTATATATTATAAAAATATATATATATATATATATAAATTCATCTTTTTATTATGGGTAAATACATGTTTTAAAAGGTTCCCTTCTCAATTCCTCTAAAAAATAAAGCCTGATTAAAGGGAACTTCTCTGTTTATTGTCCCTATTCATGTAGATTCAATAAAATATTTTAATCCACCAATATTTTTCTGAAATCAATCATTTTATCATGATTTTTTATTTCATTTTTGGTTTTATAAATATAATTATTCATTTACCCTCTTTAAAGAATAATTATTTTTTTCCCAAAAACTATACATAAGTGGCACATTTCTAACATTACCTTACCACTTTTTTTTCATGTTTTCACTTCATTAAAATTTCATTATTCATGATATGTTATTATATTTCCTTTATAAATGTCTGTGAATAATTTAAACCCATTATTTCTTGGATACCATTATGATACATCCTTTGGTTTTTCCACATGACGTGATTACAAAACCCATTTCTTTCTATAAGAAAAAATTATAATTATTCCTTATGTTTGATTTGTTTATGTGGAGCACATATTCATGTACATGTTATGATGGTTGCACCTATTTATCAATCCAATTAATTGGTTAATGTTTAGTCTCTTGATACATTACGTATGTGATTAGAGAGTAAACCTAATCCATTACGAGACTCTATCCACTATGTGATATCATCTTTCTAGTTATCCTTGACTCATGTTTATGCCGTGATATATGTTGATTAAACATTACTATATTTATAAGATCATTTTACTCCATGTTCTATATGTTATTACTCTATATGTTTATTCATGATCCTTTCCTTTTATGTTATCATGTTATATATTCTGACTCATGTGTTATGATTCTTTTCCATGTTTATTCCCTTACACATATTCTGACCTAAGCCCTTTTGTATATGTATTCCCCAATTTATCCTATGTAGTTGTAGGATCTCCAAGGGAGTTAGGATCTCATTATGGATTTTAATAAAAATATTTTTTTCCTCTTGTTTTCCATTTATGTATGTACATAGTCCTTAAGAAACACTAGTATTTTCAATCCTTAGTCTATATTTAAATGTTAATTATGCTTAAATTCGTGTAATAATATATGTAAAAGGATAAGGTTGATATAATAAGTATTAGAGGATAATAATTTTTTTTTGATTAGGAATATAAAACATTAGTAATAACAACAGGAATAATTATATCACTATGGATAAACTAGATTAAAACCTTGAGAATCAAGAGCTAGGATATAATTTTCATTTATACGTTACTCCTTATATGTTCATAGTTTCCTTGTTTATATTATCATTATATTTGTGTTCAAGCCACCATAATTTTATTTTTCTTTTTTTGTTAATAAATGTAAATAGCGGAACACATGATAAAAACTAATGGAATAATAAATGTGATGATTACCCTAATGAGTTTCCAAAACTGATGGGAATGATAGATTAGAACTACATAATAGTACTGGATGAATTAGATCGATTTATGAATAATAACTTGAATCATATGGATTTCACTCCTTATCCTAAGAAAGATAAAGTTTTGGCTGAATCCTTTATTTGAAAAAGGCCTTAAAATTTTAGTATATCTTATGATCCCCTCATCTTGGAATAATGGATTAACTCCCTTGAAAAGATATTCTCTATTCTCCAGTTCTTAGAAGAAGATAAATTCATTCTTATGATCTACCATTTTGATAAATAAGTTGATCAATAGTGCAGAATAATCAATACCATAGTCTAAAGTTGTAATTGATTCCCTGGAATGATAATGATTCAAGAAAACAATTTTCAATAAATATTTTCTCCAAAATCTTTATATTAATATGGAGAGGGAGTTCTTGGGGTTAAATAAAAAGAAATATGAGTATATCAGGGAATACAATGAAAATTTTATGAGGCTTCAATGTACAACTCTGGATTTTTCATGAACACTAAAAGTAAGATGGATCACTTATTTAGTCGATTAAATCCATGTTTATGAAAAGATTTGGTGATTTGATACATTGAAAACAATGAGGAGATTGTTTTTTGTGCCCTTTTGTATGAAATAGAGATTGGAGAATCTTAGTGGTATCATGGGATCAAAGATAAAAAGGGTAAAATAGAGTTTAATATGGGAGGATCAACAGATAAATCCCATATAGGAATGAATATCCATCATCACACATACCAAAAGTGTGTGTTGAAGAATACTGGGAACTATCTAAAGGGAACTAGGAGACACTTCAAATGTGGAAAATAGGGGCATCAAGTTAATCATTTCCAAAGGGATATAATGAAGAACACCAATTCATAAGAATAAATGAGGGTTTAGTTCAAAAATGATCCTTTAGTAAAGTGTTTCTAATATAAGAAACATATACATTATGACATCCAATGTGCTAAGCTAAGGTTTATCAATGGAAATAAATGACAACAACCTACATGGAATCAAGGAAGGTCATATGCTATCACTACTAATGAGGTGGATACTAAAAATAATGTGGTGAAAAGTATGTTGGTTATTCCTTCAAGAATATAAAATTTACTTTTTGATTCTATATATATATATATTATTTTATATCTTTCAATTTTATTATAACTATTCAAACAACACCTTAAAATATGGAGGTTGAGTTATCCTTGAGAACAAAAAATGGGGAAATTATTGCAATTAAAGTATACAAGTCATCCTCAATCAATGTTTGTGAACTAAACCTCCTAGAAAATAGAATATTACATACTTTTTTGGAGTTGGATTCTATATTGGACATAGATTGGCTACATTTATATAATGAAAACATCAACTTTCAAGAGAGGGATATCACTCTTCACATCTCGAGGCATCCTCAATTTATGTACCAATGTAAGGATATGGATGTCTATACTTTGGAATATACTTCTCATGCATGGATTATATTTCCTTATGATAAATCATATCTATATTAAATGATTGAGACAAAGGAGAAGATCATGCTTGAAGACTTAGACATTTTGAGTGATTACACTAATGTGTTCCATGAATAATTACTCATTCTTCCTCTTGACCAAGAGGATGAGTTATAAATTGAAAATTTACATGTTTATATTCTCATATTAAATAATCCTTATAAGATGACCGCCATTGAGTTAAAATAACAGATGAAGCAATTTCAAGAGAACACAAGGGTTTTTATACACCCAAGTGCTTCATTATGGGGTGCTACGGTCCTCTTCATAAAAAATAAGGATAGATAATTACTTCTCTGTATTGATTATCATGTGCTCAAGAAAATTTAAATAAAGAAAAAGTATCCCTTAACATAGATAGATGAATTATTCGATCCACTATGAGGGAAATTTTTTTCTATTAGGTGGACCATCAGTTAAGATATCACAAATGAAAGTTGAAGAATGAAGATATTCCCAAAAGTTAATTTTGAAAGAGGTATGGACACCATGAGTTCATATTGAAGCACTCTGGACTCACTAATGCCTTATAATTTACATGAACATAATGAATATAGTATTTATATATTACCTCAAGAAATTTGTGGTCATATTTATAGATGATATTCTGATATACAAATATAGTAAGAAGGATAATGAAGAGCATTTGAATACTATGGAAAAGTATTTTCAAGGAGAGAAACTATATTAAGAGTAAAATATATTTTAGTTATGGATGGAAGAAGTTTCTTTATTAGGAAATGTTATCACCAGAAAAGGGATATATATGGATCTTTTTAAGATAAAGGAAATTAAGAAGTGGCCTAGGCCAACATCTATAATGGATATCTATATTTTCCTTGACCTATCTAGGTTTTATTAATGATTTTTGTGGAACATATCATAATTTTCAAACCCACATAACAAGATGACTCAGAAGGGATTAAAGTTTGTTTGGTCCAATTAATGTGAAGAATACTTCAAATAATTGAAAAAAGGCTTATCACTATACCCATACTTACACTACCCTCAAGTGTGGAACTATTTGTGGTATACAACGATGCTTAAAAGAAGGGATTATTTTATGTACTGATGAAAAATGAAAAAATTAATAACCTATAACTCTAGGAAGCTAACATTTTATAGGGAAAAATATCCCATGCCTGATTTTGAATAGGTGTCCATGATCTTCTCAGAGAAAATACAACAGTATAAAATTTATATAGAGACGTATTAGATAAATTTTGATCATAAGGGCCTAAAATAGATATTCATCTAGAAGGAGATTAATTTGAACTAAATAAGATGGTTAGAGCTCATCATGGGTTATGACTTCTAAATAAACTACCATCATAGTAAATCAAATAAAGTGGAATATTATTTAAATAGAATAGATCATTCAAATTTATAAATGATAAGAATTGAGAAGGATCCAAACTTCTTATACTTTAAGTGGTTGGACAGGGGAGTCATAAAGGAAAGAAAATCATCATTCATTTCTCAAATGATTGCTCAACCATACCTTTTAGAGAAGACAAATGATTCATAATGAGATAATGTGGAAATTCCAATGAAGATAGAATCTATCAGAAATGGGAAATCCTTGGAGTTCAAAATTAATGAGGAATGAGTCATATGATTTTGGTCACAACTATGTGTATCATTCATTCCTGAGATAAAGGGAGATATTTTGAATCATTCACATAGATTTACATTCTCTATCCTCATAGGGAGAACTAAGATGTATCAAGGTCTCTTAGAGAACTGTTGGTAAGAAAATATAAAAAGGAGATCAATGAATATAAATCAATGTTACTGGTATGCCAAAAAGTGAAGGTTCAAATGAAAAAGTCTAAGGGGATGATGAAACTATTACACATACTTACATGGAAATGGGAAAACATAACCATATAATTTGTTAATGGACTTCTAGATACATCCATAGGAATTAATGATATATGGTTTGCTGTGGATTTTCTTATAAATATTTCTCACTTTATTACAATTTGATAGGACTTCTCACACAATCCACTGTCATAGATTGACATCAGAGAAGTAGAAAGGTTGCGTGAAGTTCCATTATCAATTGTAACCGATCAAGATTTGATATTTAGAAAAAACATTAGGAAAATTATTCAATATTACCTAAACACTAAGGTAAATTTTATTATGGATTATCACCCCTAGACCGATGTTTGGTTTGAAAAAACTATTTAGACGTTAGAAGATATGTTGAGAGAATGCTTGAGGAATTTAAAGGAGGATGGGACCAACACATTCCATTGGTAAAATTCTCATAAAGTAAATATTTCCACTAAAATATCCTAACGGATCCATATAAATCCATTTATGGGAAAATATATAGAACACCTTCATGTTGGGATGAATTTGGTGAATGTAGACTTATAGGACCAGAAAATGGTTGAAAAAATGGTAGAAAAGGTGAAGACCATTAGAAATAACATCTAGGATGCCCAATTTCAATAGAAGAGATATGAATACAATCATCGATGAGACCTATATTTTGAAGTTAGAGATAAGGTATTACTACACATATCTCTATATAAGAGATTTTTGAGATTTGGGAAGAAGGGAAAGCTAAGTCCCAAGTATATCTACCCATTTTAGATTCTTGATTATACAAGAGATATGGCCTATCGAAGAGAACATCCACCAGCATTTTATAAGTACATGATGTATTACACATATCCCTATTAAGTAAGTTCATAATAGATCCATCACATGTATTAAATTTAGTGGTTGTACAACTAGAAAATGATCTCTCAATTAGGATCATTCAGTGAAGTTCATGAATCATAGAGATAAAGTTCAATGAAACAAGATTAGTCACTTGGTTAACATACTATGGAATAACCATAAATATTAAGAGGAAACATGGAAATTATATGAAGCGATTGAGGAGAAGTACCATCACCTATTTTCTTCTCAGTATATAAAATTAAATTTAAATGGATAAATTTCATGAGGGGGAAGAATGTAATGACCCATAATTTTATCAATAAAATTTAAATTATTAAAATTTTCATATAGTCTAAAGCACATACATAACATAGAGAAACCAACTAAATATTATTCACATAAATTAATAATGATAAATTAGTAATCAAATAAACTAATAAGTATTCCAAAAATCATAGCGAGATAATAAATAGAAAATAAGATAATAACATTACGATAATTTGGATATGCTCGATCCACCAGAATGACCACACTCACGGAAAAAGGAGTGGAAATAAACTGTAATCTTAATAATACAATATTTATTTTGAAGATGAAACTATATATATTGTTGATAGAAAATAGAAGTGAATGAATAATGAATGGAATAATAGGTATTTATAGGTAGAATGAACCAATATGATCATTATAATTCTGGCTATTGGAATAGTAATATGACTATTAGAATAGAAACATCACCTATGTAAATTAAGAATAATATCTAGGAATCTTATAAAATGAAAATATGATATATTTATATCATGGTACAAGTAAATAAACATTTTAAAAATTATAAATTAAGTGTTGGTATTTTTGTAAAAAAGAACAATTTTATTTTCTATTTTATAATAAATATAATGATTTAAAAGAAAATTTATTTTAATAAAATGGAATCATAAATTAATATTGTGTATTATTATAATCATAATATAAGTTTATATGACCATATTTAATTTTTAAAGGGTCATAAAATCGATTATAATATTAAAAACAATATTTTTTGATTAAATAAAGATTTTGATTAAAAATTATATTCATCATATTTATAAAATTATTTTATTAAAATTTATTCCATTTTTTTAATCTACATGTAAAAAATGGTTTGGGTGAACTTCTGCAATTTTTTTAAAATAGTTCAATTTTGGATGAATAATGAATTGCGATAATTTACAGTGTTATACATTATAAGCCAAATACAAGAATTTTTGAGTTATGAATGATGTAATCACCAATTATATAAAAATAAAATAAAAAAATCATTTTATACATTAATAGTAATCAATACTATTGATAGTATTGATCCAAAATACTAAACCAAATAATATAATATTAAAAACATCCCTCTTCACCCCTTATAAAACCACCCCTCATCACCCGTTCTCCTCACAAATTCTGAGAATTTAATCTTACAAAATATCTTAAAAACCCCTCACCTATATACTCTCCCAATTTCTAAGTGCTGATGTTCTCACCAAAAAAAAATTCCAAGTACCTCAAGGGGTCCTTCAAGGTGATGATATTCAAGAGGTAACATTCTCAAACTACATCTTTTCATTTCTTCTTCTTCTAATACCTTCTCCTCACAAAATTAATCCAAAAAAGAAAAATAAAAAATAAATAATTTATATAGTTTAATATTATATTTATAATCTAATATATTTTATCTTGTCCTTTTATCATCTGCTGTTATTCAAAACAAATGAAACAATTGTCCAAATTATTGTGGTTAACCGTCTTCATGGATAATGAGTTTTTGTTTTCCATTTTTAATTTCAAGGCAGGTCATAAAAATATTTGTATGGTAAAATAATATTTTAATAAGAATATTAAACCTTATATCATATTATGTAACTAATTAATTGACATAATATTAAATAAAACAAAACTTGTTTGTGATGGTCGGAAAAACAACCAAAATAAACTAACCATTTATCCTTAATGTTTTATTAAATGAATCATCCAAATGTTAGAAAAAAATGATATATGGGAAAATTTTAAATCATGTAATTGGATGAATACCATTTCATTTCACTTCTAGAGTTTAATTTCCATTCGACAAGAAATTTCATAATTATAAGCAAGTGAACAGTCCATGAAACCCTGAAACAAACAATCATGGAAAAACAAAATTAAACCTTATAACATGTAAAAATGGATATAAATAAACATAGTAAAATTATTATAAATAGAATATATTTGAAATAGGTTCCTAACTATGAAACCCTGAACATCCATATTTCCTTTAAGAAACACATTATTTTCCTTTGCCTCAATTTATCTCTTCATTATTATTATATAAATCCCCAAAATTATATATATATGTTCCACACATATATATCTAGTTTAATTAATTTTTTTTGGGTAAATACATGTTTTAAAAGGATCACTTCTCAATTCCTCTCAAAAAGAAAACTGATTAAAGGGAACTTCTTTATTTTTTTTATCTATTTCAAGTACACTCCATAAACTGGTTTAAGGAAAAAATATATTTCTAAAATTTCTCATTTTATCATGAAAGAGTATTTTAGTTTATTTCTGTTTTTAGGGAAATATTTATGTCTCTATCCTCTTGAAAGGCCCTTCATTATTCTCCCTAAAAACTATGACTGAGTGTCACATTTCTAAAGTTACCTTGACACTATTATTAATTTATTGAATTCAATCATATTTTATTATTCATGATAGGTTCTTATATTACCTTTATCAGGGTCCAAGAATAATTTAAATCCCTTATTTCATGGATACCATTAAGATACACCCTTTTTTTCCTTATTACATGTTTTCAAAACCCATTTATTTCCATTGGAAACCCTTATTATTATTCCTTATGTTTGAATTCATTATGTGGAACATGTATGCATGTACATGTTATGATTGGTGAACCCATATATAATTCTCATTCATTGGGCAATGTTTAGTCTCAATAGACGTTATGTATGGGATTATTTAGTAAATATAATCCATTATAGGACTCTTTCCACAATGTGATATCATTTTTTCAGTTATCCTTATCTCATGTTTAGATCATGATATATATTTCTGCCACATTTCTATATTTCCATGACAATATGATCCCATTTTCTATATGTTAGTCCTGAATTTTTTTATTCATGTTCTAATACTTTAATGTTATCTTGTAATGCATTGTGACTCATGTTCTATGATTCTTTTCAATGTTTATTTCCTTTTTATCAATTTTAACTCATCCCTTTTGTCTATATATTACCGAGGTTAACCTATGACATTATAGGAGATCAAAGGGATTTAGGATATTATTATGAAGATTAGTAAAAATATTTTTTTATTTTAGTTTTTTGTTTTCTAATTATGTACCTAATATTTCAAATACACTAGGATTTTTTATCTTTGCTTTGTATTTTAAGTTTAATTATGCTTAAATTCATGTAATAATATATTGAAAATTCTATATTTGATATAGTTATTCTTGGTGATTTATCTTCATCCTGCTTGAGGTAGGAAGTACATACCATTATATGACACTTGTATGTAATTTTATGCCTTTATTTGAATGTGTCTACATGTATAGCTCTATGAGACCACTAATTTTAGTCTCAAGGTGATCGAGTGAGGTTTTTATTGTAGCAGTTTTATCCAAAAACGGGGAGTATGACTTGTTTAACATGAAATTTACGAGCATGATCATTGTACCTTGTATAAGGGTAGGTCTTATATCTTGGGTAATTAGGACAAGTAAGTTTATTTTAGGCTTAGGAAAGGTCATAATGATGTGGTATGATGATGATAAAGTTTAGATAATGATGCAGGTAAATCGTGAGTGGTTTTTTGGATCATGGAATGGTGGTAGGGACTTCACTTGAGGGATATGGTCAAATCTAGTATAAAATGTGAGATGTTCATGAGTTATATATCTTAGCTTGATGTGTAGTGTGAGGATGACCATGAGTGATATGTTTGGGTATTGTGGTGATGAAGATGGTCTCCATGAGTGAAATGGTTTCATTAAGACATGTTTGTGTGAATTCCCCTGGGTAGAGAGTGGCTTGTATTAGACTTCTAGTGACATTGTAAGACAATTCCTTATATTATAGTCCTAGATTGGCTTAAGATAGGTTAATTGAAGACTAATTGGTGAACGATGACCCAGGGGGTTATGCGTTTGTTTAGGTATTAATTTTCTACCATCACATAAATTTTATATGAATCCTACACTTATTTTAAAGACACATTGGTGGTGTTCTACTAGGTTTATACTCATACCTTGCATGGGCATCTTGGTGTGATTACAGACCTTACTACTAGAGATCTAGTTAAGGGTAAGTGAACCATATCTGAAGATTGAGTTGGAGGATCAAGATAGATTGAGGTGATACTATGATAGAATCCACGATTTTTTTCATCATTCCTCATTTTTTTTATCCCTTTATTATTTTTATATTAATCCTTTGCATAAGGGTATCTATTTTAATTGAATTTTATGACCTTATTATGACATATTATTATAGTATATATGTTATTATTGAAAATTCTATTTTTATCTTGGTCATTTCTTAATTATTTATTACTTTTTCTATGTACATAATTTTAGGCGATCTATTACTGAGGGCATAGTCTCCCAATGATTCCACCCAGGATCTCACTACTAGTCAACAACCTCTTATGTATGAGGATATCCACTTGAGGTCATGTGAGCCTTTATCCTAGACTAATAGATTTGGGTTGGTGTGTTACATCAATATTTTAGGATCAAGTGAAATTGTTTACTGTATAAGTTCAAGTTAGTGAAAATTACCCCAAGATTACTGTTGAAAAACCCACCCAATGAAAATAATCTATTGCACACCTTACTCTGAGATATTATTCTTGTGCGATAAGGGGTTATGTATCTAGTGTATATACAATATTAAAGTGTAAATTATTTTAGTGATTAAATAATATTTACTCTAATACCATGTTTTTTAATATTTAGATAATTTTGATCCTATATTTAAAATAAAGTGGTCAATATTACATAGAGGTGAAATTTGGTATTTTTGAGTATAAACAGTAGATTAATATTTGGTTATATTAATAAAAAATATAAGTAACTTATATTAAATAAAAGTTTTAAATATTAAAAAATAAATTATTGACATAAAAAATGAAAAATTAAACTTTTGTTAAAATATATATGATTAAAATACATTTTTATGTTAAATTTAAACAAAATTTATCGAAACCCTATAGACTTGTGTAATTTCTACTGAAATTACGAATGAAATATTGAAAAAATTGATTTTTGGAGGATTGTTGATAGATATAGCTTGATTATCATTAGTTTTTTTTATTTTTTTAAAAAGAAAAAAATTTGGGCATAGAGTGGGTCCTAGATGGAGGATTACCATATGTATGGAGAAATCCATAGAAAAACACTTAGAGATGTTCATGGGATATTCCATGAAGTCTGAAAGTAATTCTAGAAAATTCAGTTGGGTAATGGGTTTCAGATTTTGGAAAAGGCACTATGGGTAAGAATTACTAAAGGGTATGTATAAGCATACTTCTACATAGGAATGGTTTTTAATAACCATTAACTACACAACTATAAGAACGAGTCAGGTTTACATAATCTCAGCCTATGTAAGCATGAATCTACCCCACAAAAGTATCCTTTTTCTATGTGTAACTAGCATCTCAGGGTACCATAAACATCATTCCTTAGGTTGAAAAAGTGATATATCCTGAGACCCACACTACTAGATCCATCATCAAAAACACAAATCATTAGATATTTCAGCATTGATACCAAATATAACAACCCAAATATAACAATCCATAATTAAAACATCAAAAAAATATTGAATAACTTATATTCCAAATAAATTTTAGCTATAGATATTTAGAGAATTAGGAAACAAACCATTATATAATAAAACCCATGTATTTATTATCAAATGATAATTTTTACCATTATACCAAGAACTTATTATTTCATAATAATTTTTCAACATCTTCAACAAAATTATTCCCACATAAAACCCTTGAAAAAATTTACTAAAAAATATCCTTCTTCATAACCTAGGTAAATGGAAATAAAATAAGGGTGAACTCAAATGTTTAGTAATGGTAAACATAGGAATTATCAATCAAGGATCATAAATAATAATTCAATAATAATACAGGGTTGAGAAAATGCTCGTAACTTATGAAAACATTCCCAACTAGTCATATTCCATAAACCATGAGTCACAGAATAAGGATTTATTATAAAAAAATACATGAGACATAAGAGAATGGAATAATAAATAATAAATCATGATTAGTGATTGAATATAATAATCATAAGATATATGTTTATGGCATATAAGTGTGGAATAATAATAAACACGAAAATCAGATGTCAAGTATTGTCATTGTGACATTCATCATATAATAGGCATGGGTTAACCACCAGTGTACCTTCTTGGGAATGAAAAATCTACCTGTGTACCCTACCAGTCTCAGGTTAATCACCCTTTTATGCTCTTGATGTTTGGAAAACCCCCATGTACCCTCTTAGGTTTGGGAAACCCTCTATTTTACCCCCTTGGGCTAGGGGAAATCACCTATGTACAATTTTAGCTTAAGTGATATAAAACATGACCCAATATATTAGAGGGGTATAAAAGACCCACCCATCATATAATAATAAACAATTTTATATTTATGATATAAGAACATAAAAACATTCTTTTTTTTATTGTATAATTAACCCATGAGAAATAAAATGGTTTCATGAAAAATGATTAAAAAATCATCTTCATAATCCATCAAGATAAATAGAGAGGATGGTATCATCATATCATATCCCCTATGAAAAATTTCTTTATTTAAAGTACATTTACATAGATAAAAACACATTTTTAAAATCATTATAAATATTCTTAAAAAAGAGAAAATATATTTATTCTTTTGGCATCTTTATAAAACTAAAAATTACTAGAAAAATGGGAACAATATTTTCTTTGAAAACCCATATAAACTTATAAAGGATTCTTAATTTTGAATAATGGTCTTCATGGTTGGAAAATGTGGTCTAGCCATAAAGGTTAAAAACGATTCCTTTCTTAGTTTTGTAGAAATTATAAAGTGACTCAATTGAAAAATGTTTGAAAAGATTCCTTGGAATAATTTTTTTATGATTTAAAAGGTGGTATAAAATAATATTATTAGGAATTTATGTCTAGATAGATACTTTTGTAAGACAATTTTAAAAACATGGATGTGGTAGAAAAAGATTCCTGAACAAAAAAGGAGAAATAAAGTAAACTTTTCATAAAATATTCATTTGTTATTTTTGAATACCAAAGATGGTATATATGGTTATAAAACATTAAAATTGTGAAATAACTAGAGGAATAGAAAATATTTGGGGTATATAAAGAATGAACACAAAATTTCTTATAATTTATATTGAAACATAAGTAATCTTGATAAAAAGTGAAATTGTAACATAAACCGTTACAACTCTGGTAATGTTTGAATAAAATTATCATAAATGGGATAACCTTAGATGAATTTTTAAATCCATATATTTTATATGAACATAATGAAAAACTACATTAGTAGGAATTATATACACCACACAAAATATATAAGGTAGTGAATATAGAATATATCTTAATAAATAGAAATTGTGATGAGGAAAGAAATAAGATATTGGAATCTATTAAATCAAAAGAACATGAAAGATAAAAATTGAGAAATATTTTTCAATCCCTTTAATTTCATGAAATTATTGTAAAACATCCCTCAGGAAGTATATACACAATATAATATAAAAAAAGTAGTGAATATGACATATTTCTCGAAGAAATAAAAGTGAGACGTGGAACCCATAAAAATTAAGTATCTATTAAATCGTAAACCTTATAAAAGGAATAATTCAAATATAACTTAAATTACCATTAATAAAATATAATCCTGATTTATATACACCATATAAACAAAAATTGATGCATAATATAAACCCGACTCAAAGAAAAAAGTTTGAGATGAAAAACCCTTATGAAGATTCTTAACATTTGAAATAGGAATCCATCAGTGAAATGATTATGTGGAAAAAATTTAAACCTATATGTATATTTTTAAATAAAATATATAAAATTATAATTCATAAAACAAATAATTATTGTATAACATAGTTAATGAATAAGTCATATAACCCAATGAAATAAAATTATGTTGAAAATACTCTTACCTCAGACATCCACTTGACGGAACACATTATAATGTATGGTATAATAAATTTATACTTATTATACATCTATAGAATAAATATATTCATAATTATATTTCAATATATATTTACATTATAATTTCTTATTACCCCTTAATATAAATTCTTTTTTAAAATCAATATTTGTATCTTAACTATTTTGTTTTCCATGCATTTTCTGATTTGATAATTCTAGTCCACGCAACCTGGTCATGGTTTTGTCCTCATAATAAGTTTTATGAATATTAAATTCTTTAATTTTACATATTAATAGATTATTATAATAACTTTATGTAACTTATGTTATGGGGTCACATGGAATGATTAAAAATGCCCTTTTTTAGTGATGATTGAATTTTACAAATGAATTTAATTTTTATGTAAATAAACAATTAAATATTACCACTCCATAATTATTAAAAAATATTAAATTAATTATTATAAATTAATATTATCAATAAATTAAATTTTATAATCATTCCTGAGATAAACAATATAACGACGTTCATGTAAGTAGTAAAACCAACCAAAACGGGAACACATTAAAACAATTAAATGAGTAAGAAAATGTTATAGTATAATGTAAGTATAACTTTAAAATAAAAATAATTTTATAAATATCATATTTATTAATTTTATACACTTTTATAATGATCTATGTAAGGTAGTGATGAAAAATTAGTCACATCACTTCATGGTGGTGGTAGGTCACAGATAAGCACAACTGATTCTTCCATTTATCTATTGATGGAAAGAAATAAAGGTAAAAATTAATTTATCTTTAAAAAATAATAAAATAATAAAAATATAATAAATATAATATATATTTTTTAAATACATCAATTTAACCTTTTATGAAATACATAAATTAAAAATGACAAATATCGCTTCACGATGGCGGTAGTCTGCTCATATGCATTAGTGAAGTTTACATTTTCCATTATATAAAAATGATATAGAAAATAGATATTACATTAACCTGAAAAAATTTATTTGTATTTAATTTAATTATTTAATTATTTAAATATGGCTATAGAATATTTGGTTGAGGTTTAATAAGAATGAAACATGAAAAATACGCGTAAGAACATGTACCTCTTCTTTGGATAATCTCATTTTAAAAATAAATTAAGGCCTCTTCAGAGGGACTTTTGGGAATAAAATAAGCTATATGATGTGGATAACTAAGTTTATAAGGTATATGGGTATATATTTTTTGATCTATTTTTCTCAAGTGGGTTAAATAAGTGCGAAAAAGAGGTTTTATTTTATAGATGTGGGGAATGGAACCCTTATAAATATTAATAACTTTAAAATATAATAAATTTATTTATATTTGAAAGGGAATACAATTTATTCCAATTTAAATTATTGGCTATTTTTTAGTGTAAATATAATAAAAAAATAAAAATATTTGAATTTTTAAATATATTTTAATTATTATCTCTTAGCTTAACCTCAAAAACCCTTTTTACCGTTACTATGCTCACAAAACTTTTTACCATGGTGATTATTTAATTTAACTAAAAAATGAAATTAATTATTATATCATGATAATGTCGTAAAATGACAGTACTTGTAAAATCAGGGTTTTCACTATTCACTCAAAAATCAACTATTTTAGTAAAATATAAGAAATTAACCTCAAGAAAAGTATGGAATGATGAGTTTAAAAAATAAACTCATTTTTTTTAATTAAAATTCTACAATTTGTGAATTTATCTTTTAAAGAAAATATAATATAAAATAAAAAGAATGTTTCAAATAAAAACCTTTTGGTATAGTTATGAATAATTAAATTAACATTTATTATATTTTTATAAAAATTATATAGATGTTATTAATTTATTTTACTAATAATTTGTAAATTTTTTTTAATTCATTTTTATTATTTCATTTTCTTAAAATGATTACATTTAATGAAAATGCGCAATTCAATAAAATAGTTAAAAAATGTCTCCTTATAATCAATTCTCTTTTCTTAAATGTATTTGACACATTTTTACAAAGTAAATTCATTTAAATATCTTCCATTTTTTATAGAATTAAAGAATTATTCACTTATGTTTGGTGTCTCATGCATCAAAATTTATTTAAATATTAACTTTATTAATGAGAAAATATTTTAAAATACCAGGGTGTTACAATATACCACATTAAACAAAATTATTCACCCATAATTTAATTTATCACTTACTAATGAAAATATATAAGGGTATCCATAAAATAACAATAACTCAAGATGTGATATAAATATTACTATCTTTGTTAATACTAAGAAACCCTTGTTTTACACTTGCAATAAACATTTCCATAATATTATGTTTCTCTTCAACCATTTATGATAAATTCCCCTTATAAAGAGGTATTAAGACTAATATAATGGAAGTAATTTTTATTGGGAGTTCATAGTAATTATTTTATAAATAATGAACATATGAAATTCGACTTCCTTACCCTAAAAATTTATATAGACTTTTAATAGAGAGATTTTATCCATGCCAAAAATCACATCAAATTTAACTAAATGGAGAATAATAGGATCTTTAGAAATCACATTCGCACAAAATTCAATTTCAAAGTGGTTATTTTCATAGGAATAAATCATCATAATACTTCAAAATATGATGTATAACTAGTTATCTAATCATTGGTGTTGTTACTATATTCCCATAGAAAATGTTTCAAATATATATGAGTGGGTAGATCAAGAATCAAATATGGAATTTGTAGTTCTTGAGTGGATGATGAGCATACCTTACACCAAATCATTATCATGAACCACTTCATTAGTTGTGATTACATAAAATTCCCATTTTTCCTTGGTATTAGGGGTTTTTTATGTTTATTATCATTATTAACCCATGGTTTTTTACAATTTTTGGAAAAATGATTAGATTCCTTATAATTGAATCGTTAGAGTGTTGATGTCACTTTTTCCAATCTTTTCCTCCTTTAATTGAATTAGTTAGCCTATTTATATATCCTTAACATTAATTTACACAATGATATTCTCTTGAACACTTAAAGAATTGACTTATTCCATGGAAATAGTTTCCTCCATGATTCTTCCAACATATTTGGCTTGTAGTATGATGAATATTATTTCCTTCGTTGGTTATATCATCCGAACTTACATGAAACTACATTTGTTTCCTATTAGATATTTTTAGAGGATTTAAAAATTTCAATATGTTACTAAAAACTCAATTTAGATAGTTACGCACCAATATTTTATAATATAAATTTCTCATTAATAAATTTTAAGTGTTTAACAACTTTATTTACAAGCAACACTGAGCTTAAACAGACCATGATATACTATAGAAATATTATTTTTATATGTGTTTGTTATCGTATAACTATTAGATTAGCGAGTATGATAATATATTATGAAAAAAAATTATGAATGTTATAATAAATTGAAATTTATTGATTAATTATTAGTAATTATGTACTTAAATTTTAATGATAAAAATAAAATCCTATAAGACCCAATTTTTTATGAATTATATTTTCTACATATTATCATTTTTATATAAATATAGTATATTGAAAACTACTGATAAAGGATTGAATATATTTATAATGTATATAAAAAAATTAATAATAATTTATACATTGATTATTAATGTGTCATAATTTAATATAAAATCATTTAAAGATCAAAATAGATACTTTTTAGAGAATTATTTCTCTTATGCGTAATTTTTTTTATAATAAATTCAATTAAACACTATTTATGAATGATTTTAATGATTTTTTTGATAATATATTTAGTAAAATATATTAATAATCATATAATGTAATTTTAATATGAAAGGGATAATAATAAAAAAATTTATGTTTAAAAATACATTTTTTTCTAAAAATGGGTTTTTAACATTTTGGGAGTGATTATTGGAAATAATTTATGTGAAATATTGGATTGTATATTATAAAATTAATTAAATATTTTTAATAATAAATAATAATATTATTTAATAAGTTGAATATAATTTTTATCTATAATGAATAACTATTATGGTAAAAAACATGTTACCATAGTAAGGGATAAAGTGTTAAAAGAGTGGTTAACCTAAGAGATAAGGTATAACATAACACAAAACACTATCTTAAATCTCATTGGGTGATTTTATTTTAACCATAAACTTATTTTAATAAAAAAATATGATAATTTGGATCCAATTTAATTATGTAATACCTATATTATATAATAAATTTTCAAGTATTTACAAGTTTTCTGCTGGTCTCACCCAAATTTACCCAAGATTTTAGGTTTAAGAAGCCGCCTGTAGTTTAGCTTGGGTTGTCGAATCCTCAGAGACCTAAGAAGAAACCTATAGACATGTACATTCTATATACAGTTCTTAGCTATGAAGTTTCCACCTTTGGGTTGATTTTAGATAGGTTTAAGTTAAAAATAAGATTCTTAAGTGAACTCATTTAAAAGAATGAGTTGATCATAGGTTTTCACATGTTGTGGATTGGATGCATTCCCTTTTCAACTATTTCAATTTCTTATATTTGAGATGGGTTTATTTAATAAGATTAATAAAAATCATCACTTACTAGTTTAATACCTCCACACCTTAATACTAATCACCTATAAACTTGAAGGATCATAGTTTTGATCACCCCAAGGTAAAGGTTCATATTAGCACATGAAGTGTGGGGTCTTAAATTCAACAAGGAAGAAGGATTTTAAAGATCTTCAAACAAAATTCTCAATTAAAAGAAGTGATTAGACATTAATAGAGTGAGAAATAAAATCCAATACAACCCCTTTCTACTCCCTTGGATGAACCGATAAGTGGGCTAGCCCTCCATTGATTCTATGGAAGAAGAAAGTAGACTCATGAGGGAAGAATTGGACAAAAAAAAAAATACAATGAAATAACGATCACTCCACCACTATGTGATAATTTGACAAGGTTTGGTGTGAATAAATTCACACCTTGAACCAATGGTATCAACATGATATTACTAAAAAAAAATTAGAGGAGAAAACGAAATTTTATTAAATAAGGTGATTCGAAGAACTTACATGAGAAAGAAGAATATTACAAAGACAAATCGGCATAATAACATTACAATGAAAACAAAGCTCAAAGATTCGTAAATCCTACAACACCACTACCTTAAATAGAAATTTTGGGAGCCTTGGGTTGAGACCACATCTATCCAAGTATCCTATATTAATGGTTGTAGGCCTAGGGTAGTGGAAAGTAAGGGAGAGGAGGCTTTTCCACCCTTGACCCAAACTTTCATCTAGCTTGCATCCACCAAACAGAGGTGCCTAGATGACATTCTATATGGCCGAATTGTAGTGGGCCATATAACAGAAAAATTAATCTCCGGATGTATTTTAACTCTCTGTAAACTGTTAGCCCAAAATATTTTTTTGCTTCATAGATATGATTAAATCGGTGGGCTGTTTTTCTCGACCACAGAATCTAGCCCAGAATTTCATCTTCCACTTGGTCTATCTAGAACTACATTAATACATTGTAATTAGCTATTGTCACTATTTTATGAAATATTACCCATTATGTCCTATATCTTTAGAAAATTTTTGAGAATCATTGGGCTTGTATGTTGGCTGATATTGTCACTTTATTAGGCTTATGTCTTGTTTACTTTACCCAGAATGTGTTGGAATGAAAGACCATTTTGGCGGTCTTCAATGTGAATCTTCAAGTGCTCCGAAATAATTAGTTGTTCCTTATAAAATGGTATACCTGAAAATAAAATATGAAAATAAAATCAGGAACATTTTTTATTTTAGGAGGTGCTAAAAAATGTACCATGTAATAGTGAATTTTAAGAGTGGATTACAATCATTATGTGAATTAATGTTCAAAGTGTAAAATGTAATAAAATGGTGTTTATTAATAATAAATCACATGAATATTATATATATTATCAATGAATATTTGGCTTATTTAGTGGCTAATCACACCACCAACTTGAGTTTGGCTAGTCCAGAGAAAAATGTATCTCAATAATATGAAATTCAAATTCCATTTTCCAAAAACTTTTTAATACACATTGATCACCAAGAACTCTTATACCAAAAAATCATGAAACACATAAAAATATTTTAATAGAATATATTTTTATAAGTATATCCCAATCCCAAGACCATTCCTTTGTTCAAATTTATCGCCATATTTCATCCAATATCGATTAATCAAGATGATGTGTTGTATATCACAATGGACATGAGGGTTCGTCTTTATTCAAGAGGGAAATTATGGAAGCGCTAGGTGGAATAAAATTTCAATATTAAGATGAGTATTCAATTTTTTTGTATATTTTTTTAAACTTTTTCCATGGTAATTGAAATTGAACCCAATAGAGTCAACCCATATAGAGAAACTTTTCCGATAACTCCCTGGCTCAAAGACCTTAGGGCACTAAGTGAATACCACATACTCGGGAATCATATCAAGTTAACTCAGTCAATAACAAAGTCAAATTACCACAAGTAGAGATAAAATTACTAACTCTAGGCTAGACAACTATGGAGTCACGATCCCCATGTGTTGAAATCCACACAGTAGGTCATTTCATTGCCCTACGTGAAAATTTATTGTCATTTTGATTTTTTTATTGAATAATCATATTAAAACTCAATTGATCACCAAACTGATGCTATTTGTTTGGGGAACCCCATGAACTTGAACTAATACCCCGCTATCCAAAGGACACGTGTTGTGATCTTTTTTTATTTTGATGAAAATATAAATGATGAAATTTTACATTAGACAGCCACACTTTCCAAAATCTATGCTCATGAAATAATTCATGGATTAAAATCAGAATCGGGCATGCTAAATAATTGATATTCAGTTTCAAAGTGTGTAATGTGTATTATATTGTTCAAGGCTAAAGAAATTTTTCCTTCCACACAATTTTTTATTCAGACAAAATTAATTAATTTTTTTTCGTTTCACCCCCAACATAAAATAACACTACCCCTAGTGTTTAAAGAAAATAAAATTGAGAAGGGGGTATAGGTAGATTCCAGGAGTTCTAAAAATAATTTCAATATGAGGGTCATGTAATGAAGTCACCTGGTGGTTGAAGTTGAAGTTCTTGCTGCTCCAATTTCGTCCTTTGATATCCATGTCACTTGCAGAGTTCCCTAGTGGAAAAATGAAAAAAAAACAATACAATATATATAGATATATATATTTATGCATATAATAAAAAAGTAAAATATAAGTATATATACAAAAATTATAGAATAAGGAAGCTCTATAAGTCGTAGGTCAGTGGTAAGTGTGCACCCTTGTCTCCCTTCGGTCCTGGGTTCTAGTCCCCCGTGGCTTTGACAATTGTGACGGGGTTTTCCCCACGACCTACGATGTATTCTTATATATATATAATTATTTTTTATATATATATTTGTATTTTTATTTTAACCTACAAACCCATAAAAATAAACTAATGATACACTATCTTCTTCTTAAATTTCATGGAAAGGTATTACTCAAGGATCACACCACGTGACACAGATGAATATGGTGATCCCCTTTCATACCCATCAATACTCATAATATAATAATAGGTCAACAAACTATTTTTTCAATATCAAAATGACTCATAAATAATATTTGAAAAATAAAGATGATTAAAAAATATTGGAAACATGAAAACCACAGGTTGCCTCATGTGCAGTGCTTTTGTTTAACGTCGCTAGATCGACATAGACCCCTAATTTTTTAAGTATTTTCCTCATATAAGGTTGGTTCACACAAATCTTTATCTACTTTATATTTTTGGAATGGTTCAATGAATGGTTTTACTCTATGACCATTAACTTTAATGGTTTGACCATTGGCAGGATCTTGAATTTCTACAGCCCTATGGGGGTACACCTTATGCACTATGTAAGGACTCGACCATCTAGACCTCAACTTTCCTGGGTGTAAATAAAGTTTAGAGATATACAAAAGAATAGGTTTACCTGGTATAATATGTTTGGTTTTAACATTTAGATATTGGTAGGCTTGAACTCTAGATTTATTTATCCTTGAATTTTCATTAGCCTGCATCCTAAGTTCCCCAAGTTCATTGAGATCCAATTTCCTTTTTGTTCTGGCCAATGAGAGGTCATTATTCATTTTCTTAATTTCCTAAAAATCTTTATGTTCAATTTCAACTAGTAAATGGTATGATTATCCATAATCCAACCTATATGGGTACATTCCTAAAATGGTTTTATATGCGATTCTATATGCCCAAAGAACATCCAAGAGTTTTCTTGACCAATATTTCCTAGATGGATTAACCGTTTTCTCAAGAATTTGTTTGATTTATCGACTGGCTAACTATACTTTACCACTGGTCTATGGGTGGTAAGCAGTGGACACTTTTTGAGAAATTCTATACTTTTTCATGAGTTCAGAGAATGGAAGATTGCAAAAATGAGTTCCACGATCACTAATGATAGCCCAAGGAATTTCAAATATAGAGAGGATGTTTTCCTTGAGAAATATAATAATAGTTTTATTATCATTGGATTTTTTAGGAATGGCCTCAACCCATTTAGAGAAATAATCGACAACTAAAAGGATATACATATATCCCCTAGAGTTTGGGAAGGGACCCATGCAAGCGATTCCCCAACAATCAAAGATTTCAACCACTAAGATGTGAGTGAGTGGAATTTGATTCCTTTTTATGATGGACCCTACTTGTTGACATTAAGAAAAATTTACCAAAATGTGTAAGATTCCCTTGAGAGGGTGGGACAGAAGAGACCACACTGAAGAATCTTAGCAGATGTTTTCTTAGAGGAAAAGTGTCCTCCACATGCCTTACTATGATAGAAAGGATGGACTCTTGTTCAGAATCTGGGACACACCTCATAATGACTAGGTTAGGACTGAACTTATAGATGTATGGATCATAAAACACATAGTTCTTAACATAATAAATGAATTCCCTTCGAACTTGAGTCACTATGAATTTTGGAATGACTCATGTAACTAAGAAGTTGACTATGTCAGCATACAATGGGAAATCACTCACTGCATAGAGGTTCTCATTAGGAAATGAATCATACACAGAAAGGTGATTTGTGTTGTATTTTAATTCTATCCTATAGAGATTATCATATACAACATTTTTAACACCCTTTTTATCCTTGATTGTGATGTCAAATTCTTGTAATAGAAGGACCCTCCTAATCAGTCCTGCCTTAGCATCTTGTTTTTGGAATAGGAATTTTAGTGCAGAATGGTCAGTGAACACAGTGATGGGGGATCCTAAGATATAGAACCTAAACTTTTCTAAGGAAAAAACAACAATAAGTAACTCCTTCTCAATGGTGGTGTAGTAGATTTGTGCATCATTTAAATATTTTATTGCATAAGCAATGACACATGGATTTTTCTCACACCGTTGTCCTAATATTGCTCCTACAAGGAAGTCACTCACATCACACATGATCTCAAAATGAAGTTTCCAATTTAGAGACTGCATGATAGGTAGAGAGATAAGAGCTGACTTGAGTGTAGAGAATGATTCCTCCCAGATTTTTATCCATAAAAACGGAGAATCCTTCACCAATAGAGCACAAAGTGGTCGAGAAGTAGAGCTGAAATTTCTAATGAACCTTCTATAGAAACCAACATGTCCTAAGAAAGACCTCAATTCCATGATATTTTTGGGTGATGGAAGGTGAAGAATGATTTAAACCTTGGATTTATCAACTTCAAATCCCCTACTCAAGACTAGGTGGCCAAGGACTAGTCCCTCTTTAACCATGAAATGGAATTTTGCCCAGTTTAGGACAAGATTCGTTTCTTCGAATCTTAACAAGACTCTATCCAAATTCCTCAAAAATCCCTCAAATGTATCCCCAAACATAGAGAAGTCATCCATGAAGGCCTCTAGAAAATCCCCTACCATGACTGAGACTATTCCCATCATGCACTGCTGGAAGGTTTGAGGGGAATTGCATAACCTGAAGGGCATGCATTTTAAATAAAAGGTACCGAATGGACATGTAAATGTTGTCTTACCTTGTTCCTCTAGGGAGAACTCAATTTGAATATACCCCAAGTACCCATCTAAGAAACAGTATAAGGTGTGACCTACGACTCTCTCAAGTACCTGGTCAATGAATGGTAAGGGGAAATGGTCCTTCTTGGTAAATGAGTTTAGCTTGCTATAGTTGATGCAGACTCTCCAGCCACTACTCACCCTTGTTGGAAGAATCTATCCATCATTATTGGTTATCACTGTGATTCCAGCTTTTTTTGGAACCACTTGGATTGGGCTAACCCACTCACTCTCAGCTATGGGATATATGATACCATCTTTTAACAATTTCAAAAGTTCTTTTCTCACTAATTCCAGGAGATTAGGATTGAGTCGCCATTGATGTTGATGACATGGATTTGAATCAGATTCCAGAACAATCCTATAAGTACTGATAAGTGGGATAATCCCAGGAATATCATACAGGGTCTATCTAATGTCTTTCTTGTGTTTCCTAAGGACATCTAAAATCATTCTCTCGGGATCGGCTTGAAGAGAAGAATAAATGAAAATAGGATGTGTTCCATTTTCTCCTAGGAAGGAATACTTAAGTATAGAAGGAAGTTCTTTCAATTCAAGATCAGGTTGGTTCAAAATTTCAACAGAATATTGGGACATTGTCTCAAGATAAATTTATTTTTTTAGAGTTTCAGATAGGATTGATTCCCCACATGTAGAAGTTTCAGCTACTAGATTGGCTTGATCAGATTTAGGGAAGGAAGTTGGATTGGTCTCCATGAATGTGGTTTCCTGAAAGATTTCACAAATTTTTGGTCTTAATATTTCATCATAGGAGCAATCTGAAAGTGATTCTAGCCAAGGAGATAAACTTCCTTCATGTGAAAAAACAAAAATTAATCTCATCCGGACTTAAACATTCCTAAAATATTCCTTGATATTCTATGGATTCATTATCAATGCTTCTTATCATGTTTACTTCATGAATTTCCTCATCATCCCCTATTTGTGAGATTTCATTGTAGATGTTTAAGTCTAGATTCATTTTTCCAAAGTTTATAGCCATTTTCCCATTTCGTACTTAGATACCAATATTGATTGTTGCAAGGAAGGGATAACCAAGGATGATTGGGGTTTATTCCTTGTTTCAAATGTTAGGATTGTTGTCAAGGAAAATGAATTCAATAGGGTAGATAAAGATTTATACTTTTACCAGAACATCCTTTAAAATCCCCTTTGGAATGAAAATTCTATGATCAGTAAGTTGAAGTGTGGAAGACATGGGTTGGAGCTCTTTCCGGCCTAACTGGTAGTACACAACATAATGAATGAGATTGAAACTCAAGTATTTGAAAATTTTGTTCTCCCCTAGTTCAACATTAATGTAAGGAAATCCTGGGTCGTTCATCTTTGGTGTAAGGGTTCCTTGTATAGTTGTGCTAACATTTGCTACTAGAAGGACTTGGTTCTTATGTGAGAATTTCCTTTTAAATTTGAATAGGTACTTAAGGTATTTGATTATATAGGAATGGTTTGAATGGAATTAAGGAGTGTAATTTTCAACTTTACTTGTGAGAATATTTTCCTCAATGTTTCATTCAATTTAGGCTTAGTTTTCCCCCTCACGCGTTATAGAAATGGTGCAGGTTGTGGGTTTTTTTGTTGAGGGGTTGTTTCTTCCACATTGTTATCAGTTTCCTTAGTTTGATCATTTGGTTCATTTGAATTTTCATTATATTTTAAATCTTCACATGGTTTCTGAATTATTTTTTCATGTTTTTCAATTGATTTCCCAATTCTTAAAACTGTCACAACCTTTAGTTGTTCATGATTTGTTTGAGTGAAACTTGACTCTTCACTTAAATTTGAGGATGGTACCACCTGAGTGGGCATGATTTCCTTTCCAGTTTTGATGGTTTGAAGTTCTTGTTTTAGGGAAGAGACTTCTGAGTTCATCCTTTCCATTTGTTTGAATAGTTGTTCTAGTGGGATTTGTGGAAGAGTTTGGGTTGGTACATGAGAAGATTAGTTTATCCTAGGGGGATATATTGGAGGTGGTATGTTTTGTTGAAAATGGACTGGTGGCTGTTGGTATTGGATAGTTTGTGTTTTGAACTGATTATGGGTTTGGTAGTTCTGATGGGGGTGAGGATTTTGTCCCTATGGTTGGTTATGTTGTTGGTTATCTTTCCAACAAAAGCCTATGTGGTCATTATACCTTGGGTTGAAGGTGTTTTGGTATTGAGTCTTTTTAAAGTTCAAAGCATTTACTTCCACTAGGGGTCCTCCTAAAAGAACATCCCTGATAGATTGAATGGTTGGGAAGTTTTCTATCTTATGGTCATGTTTGTCATAAATTTTTCAAATAGGGTCTACATTTGGGATTTCAAGGACTTTCCTAAGGTCTATCTCTTTAACCTTTATAGAGAGTGCTGTGAGTTTATCACTAAGGCTTTAGTCGTCTCTAAGTGTATGAATTCTAGTAGTTCTTTGTGGCTTTTCAAAATAAGGTGATGTTCCCCATGTTTTGTTTTGTTCACCAAGGCTTTTCAGATACTCGTAAGCATCATTTGGGGCTTTGTTTTTGAAAGTTCCATTACACATCATGTCAATAAATTGTTTGTTCCCCCTATCCAACCCTTCATAGAAAATTATAACTTATTTAGGAATATAAAAACCATGGTTTGGAACCATATTTAGAGTGTCCTTTAATCTCTCCCATGTTTCGTAGAATGACTCTCCCCCTTTTTCAAAAAATTATTGGATGCTATTTTTAAGTGCAATTGTTTTGTGGTGGGGAAAGTATTTTTTTAGAATTATCTTTGTTTTTGGTCCCAAAGTTGGTGGATGATGGTCTCAAATTTTTTATCCAATTTTTTACTTGATACATTAAAGAAAAAGGAAATAGCCTCATCTTAGCTTATTATAGTTGATGTGTGGGACACATGGTTTCTACAATGTCATTGAACTCCTTGACGTGAAAGCAGGGCATCTCAGACTCCATTCTATGGAATGTGGGAAGGTGTTTTATGACATGGGGTTTAAATATGTAGTTGGAATATCCTAGGTAATTGTGTATAATTCATGAGGTTTTATTGGTCTAGGAAGGTGTGTTGTAGTCATTCATGGTTTGATCGACTACATTCCCCAAGTTTGGGGTTGCCTCATTTGGATTTCCATTTTGGTTCCCACCCGAGTTTATGAGTAGGTTTCTTTAAAGACCTTCCATTGAAATGGGATCCATTTTTGAATCTGGAGTATTAGGAAGATTAGGATCTAATTAAAAGAGTTCCCTTGGTGTACTTTACTCCCCAACCCTAGGAGTATCCACCCTAACTAGATGGTTTGATTGGTCACGAGTGTAGCCAAACATGTGCCAAAAGAGAGAAAAACAATGGGAAAGGGAAAAGATAAAAGAATTTGGATGAGAATAGAATAAATGAGGGAGAATAGAATGGGTATTTATATGACTTACTTGAGTCCCCAATAACGTCACAAAAATTTGGTCTCTCCCAAATTTACCCAAGATTTTAGGTTGAAGCAGTCCCTTGTAGTTTAGCTTGGGTTGTCGAATCCTCAGAGACCTATGAAAAAACCTATAGACACTTACATTCTATGGACACTTCTTGTCTATGAAGTGGCCATATTTGTGATGATTTTATATAGGTTGAAGTTAACATTAAGAGTCTTAAGTGAATTCAGTTTAAAATAATGAGTTGATCCTAGGTTTTCACATGGGGTGGATTGGATGCATTCCTTTTTCAACTATTTCAATTTATTATATTTGAGATGGGTTCATTTAATAAGATCAAGAAAAATCATCACTTACTAGTTTAATACCTCCACACCTTAATACTAATCACCTATACACTTGAAGGATCAATGTTTTTATCACTCCAAGGTAAAGGTTCGTATTAGCACTTGAAGTGTGCGACCTTAAATTCAACAAGGATGAAGGAGTTTAAAGATCTTCAAAAACAATTCTCAATTAAAAGAAGTGATTAGAAATTAAAAGAGTGAGAAATAACATCCAATATATCCCCTTGATACTACCTTGAATCAACCCATAAGTGGGATAACCCTCCATTGATTCTATGGTTTCAATGGAAGCTGAAAGTAGACTCAAGAGGGAAGAATTGGAGAAGTAAAAAAAGACAATGAAATAACGATCACTCCACCATTGTTTGATAATTTCACAAGGTTTTGTGTGAATAAATTCACACCTTGAACCAAAAATATCAAATTGATATTAATAAGAACAAAATAAGAGTATAAGACGAAATTTTATTAAGAACTAAGGTGATTCGAACAACTTACATGAGAAAGAAAAATGTTGCAAAGACAAATCGGCATAATAAAATTAGAATGAAAACAAAGCTCAAAGATCCTTAAATCCTCCAACACAACTACATTTAATTGGAATTTTTTGAGCCTTGTATTGATCCCCCATCATTCCATGTCTCCTAAATTAATGGTGGTAGGCCTAGGGTGGTGGAAAGTAAGGGATTTGAGACTTTTCCACCCTTGACCCGAAGTTGCATCGAGCTTTAATCCACCGAAAAGAAGCGCCTAGATGATCTTTTAGATGGAATAATTGGAGTGGGACATAGAAGAGGAAAGTGAAGCTTCAGATGTATTATAACTCAATGTAAAATTTAAGAACAAAATAATTTGTTGTTTCAGAGATATGAGTAAATGGGTGACATGTTTTTCAAGGCCAAAAAATATGGACCAGAATTTCAACTTCCACTTGGGCCGCCTAGAACTCTATTAAAACATCTCAATTAGCGCTTGTAACTATTTGATGGAATGTTAACTATGATTTCATATATCTTTAGTTAAATTTGGAGAATCATTGGGCTTGTATCTTTTCCTATACAGTCTCTGTATTGGGATGATGTCTAGTTTACTTTTCCCAGAATGTGTTGGAATGAAAGCCAATTTTGGTGGTCTTCCAATGTGAATCTTCAAGTTCTCAAAAATAATTTATTGTTCCTTATATAATGGGATTTATGAAAATAAAATAAATACCATTTTTTATTTTAGGAGGTGTTCAAAACTGTTCCATGTAATAGTGCATTTTAAGAGGGAATTACAATCATAATGTGAATTAATGTTCAAAGTGTAAAATGAACTAAAATGGTGTTTATGAATAATAAAGCACATGAATATTACATATATTAAAAATTAATATTATCTCCATTTAGTGGATAATCATATTCCCACCTCACTTATAAAAGGGAATGTCACCCTCTTAAATTTCCACACCACTTGAGAACTCTAATTTAGCCATGATAGGAAAAAATTAACCCCCAAATTTCTTCAAACATACTATAGATATTTATATAAAAAAACATCTTAATAATTCATAAGGTGAAATATAAATGAAAAAACCTAAAGATGAGGTAATTGTCTTTAGAGATGAATTTCAAGTTTCTTTCTTACTTAACCTCATACAAATTTTCTATTAACATATTAACATGATAAAATCCTTGTATTTAATACCATTATTTTTAGTGTAAATTTTACAACCATTTTCTATCACTTTTATATCTATTGGAAAATTAAAACATCTCTAATGCATACATACAGACTACCATCTCCATTATGAGATATATTTAATTTTTCATAAACATGCCTTATGGATGGATGTATAGATTAATTTAATGGATATATTCTATTTTTATAACATAATAATCATTATAAAAGATAAAATAGTGTTTAAATTATTACCCTCATATCTGTTGGAAAATGATAACGTTGCTCGTGTGTACGTGTGGAATTCTACCTGTAAAAATTGGCTAGATTAAGTTTTCATTTCATCTTTACATGGATGATAATAAGGATATATTTAATGAATATATAATACATTTATTATATTATTATTTTTATTATCTTGGAGAGATATTTTATTATTTACCTTCTTTTCTTTCCATTTGTTGGAAAATGAAAATGGCACCCATGCATACTTTTGAACTACGACCTCCTTTAAGAGAAGTCATTAATTTTTTATCATTAACTTATATGAATGGTTATAAAGGTGTATATAATTAATAAATATGAAACTTATTAAATTACCAATATTTTTATGAGGATGAAGCTATGACCCAGGTGCAAAGACCAGAACCATCAAACTTATATTTTCATGGGAAATAAATCTATTAACATTGATTTTGATGATGAATTATTAAATACAAGGGATTTGGAAATTATAAGTTAATTATATATTTTAATATAATTATTAATATGGTTTTTATAGATTTATAATGAAACAAAATATATTATATAGGAGGTCAATATCACATACGAAGAAATTTAGGGCTTAAGCTAGGGGTTTTTGTTACAATCTCATTTATATGTGGGATTATCTATGTTAAATTTATTATAAGGGAAATTAAAGGACCCTTTTATTTAGAATAAATCCATTTTATTCTAATATCGTTACATTTATTGCTTTAATGTTTTCATTTATTTTTCCCCTCTTATGTTCTCTAAATGACCAAGAATTGTTTTTAAGAAATGCCAACCTTATTTCTAATTTTCTATTGTTAATATTTATCTTCTATATCCATGTTCTGCAAATAAATTTATGGAAGTTGTTAAGTATAATTAAATATATGAAAAATTAATTTTAAAAATTTTTTAATTTCTATACAAATTTTTAAAAATAATATTTTCAAAGGTTTTTCAAATGATTTGATTTTGTATTTTTATGAAATTGTGAATAAAATGTTCTATTTGAACATATACAACATAAATGAATTTCCCAGTCATCATGTACTTCTGCATTCATGAAGATTCATTTAAAAATTTCATAATTTTTATAATGAAAATAGTATTACTATTTTTTTTATGAATTTAATTTTTTAAATGGTAAAAAATGAAAAGGGATGTTTTCTCTTGATTTTTAAATTTTATTTTATATACTTTCAAAAAAGATATTTTTCATATATATCAATAATATTTAAGGATTGAAATTATTAACTAGGGACATGAAATTATTATACCGTCCATTTACCTTCAATGTATGATTTATGATGATGATTTAAATGAAACACATTTCTTCTCATGGGTTAATTTAGCTTTGAAGGAATGATTAATTCTATTCTGTTATTATGGAATATATATCAATGGTTTATTATTATGTGATAGGTTGGTCTATTATATCCCTCCAATGCATTAGATAATGTTTTATCTTTTATGACCTGAAAGGGTACATAGGTTGTTAGTTGAATCCCATGAGGGTATATGGGAATTTATCCCAAGCCTAATAAGGTAAACTAGTAGTTATTACAAGCCTATTATGTGGTGAATTTATTAACGGGTAGTATTATCATATGATGTGAGGAATTTCTAAGTGGGTATCCTTGATATATTATTTCTAAAATTATTTTTTTGACACATTCTTATGCCATATTCTTAGGAAAATGTTATTATATCATGGAATATGATAATTTTATGATCCAAAATCTTATTAATTAAGATGTATATTATGTGTAACACTTTTATCATGACTCATGATTTAATATTTATGACTTTGGGTGTGACCAATATATTTCTTATTTATGTTTTCATACTCTTATGAACATCTTATATTCACTTATAATATTTTAATTTATGTATCCCATGTTTACCATTACTAATAATTTGATCTCACCCCATATTATATGTCCTTTTCTTAGGTTATGATGAAGGATATTAAGTAAGATGAGTCTAGGAAGGGAACTATATGAGAAAAATGTTTGTGGGAGCTATTTATGATATTTTATAAAATAAGTTTATTATGTATATAGTCTCAAAAGACACTAAAATTTTAATATTACAGGGTGTTTATTAATGTGATATGTATATAATCATCATCTAGAATGAATTAATATTTATGTATGTAATTTTTGGTCCACCATAGTTTGTATCAAATATGGGGTTAGTTATTTTTGAATATTAAGTTATGAGGAAAATGTGGTTAAAACCTAATGAAACCTATGATGAACTAAAAATGAGATATGATGAACCTAAATTATCATAGTTTCATAAGAAGATGTAAAAATATATGACCTATTTTGAATGATTTTTATGATTTATCACTTTGATTAATTTTATTTTATGCTCATGATAACAAATTTGGTTTTTTGTAAGGGATTGAAGATATAATAATGAAGTCGATGTGGTGAAATGTATTCTAAAATATCAAAGTATATCTATTTTATAATTAGTTATATAAATTCATTTATTTCATGAGAATCCGTTAATAATGTTAATTTATATCTTAAAAAATTTGATATTGAATTATCGATGAAAAGACTTAATGGTATGATGGCCAAATATAATGTTTATTGCTCCTCTCCAATAGATGTTTGTGGGAATATGATTCCTATAAACCGTTCCATTGTCCCTCTAGTTAAAAATTATGTAATAAAAGGCATGTATTAGATATCTTTATTTATATACCATATTAATTTTTAAGGAATGAATGTCACATTGATATTTTGAATCAACCTATTATTTTCCATCAGTGTGAGGATAAACATGAATTTTCAAAAGAATTTACTTACATTATATGGATCTTACTACCTAATAACAAGGGGTTATTTTCTCAAATTGTTGGGGAGAAAATCAATATTGAAGATATTCCAATTTTTTGAGAATATATTAATGTATTTCCTAAAAGGTTTCCCATTATTCTACCAAATTATAATGTCAAGTTTTCAATAGAACTTATACCTCATGCTATGTCAATTTCAAGGAATCCATATAGAATGGACCCAATTGAGTTTATAGAATTGAAGAAGAAACTCCAAGAGAATCTAAGAAAGGGATTCATATACTTAAGTGTGTCACCAAGGTGTGAACCTTTTATTTTTTTAATAAGAAATAGGGGTCAATAAATCTCTGCATTGATTATTAAAAACTTAAAAATACCACTTTCAAGAACGAGTATCTTCTACCCCATACTGATGACCTGTTTGATCAATTTAGAAGAGATTAAAACATTTAAATGATTGAATTTGATTCTGGATACCATCAATTAAGGTACAAAAAGTAGGATATAACTAAAACATCCTTCCATACAATGTATAGTCATTATGATTTTTTTGATTGGTTTTTTACTTAAAAATTCCCCTGATAACTATATGGATATAATGAGTAAAGTGTTTGGATATTACCTCGATTATTTTGTGGTAGTATTTATAGATGATTTTATTATATATTTAAAGTGCATGGAAGATAATGAATATAATTTGAGGATTATTTTATAGATTCTGATGATGTAAAATATATATTTCAAATTTACCAGTGTGATTTTGGAAATAGAATGTATCATTCTTAGGTCATGTGATCAGAAGTGCAGGTATATTTATGGATCCTTCTAAAGCTAAAGTTATTGAAAAGTGGCATAGAATACAAATACGATCAAAATCTATAGTTTCCTTTAGTTATATGGATACTATAAATGATTTATGAGAAATTTATCATGGATGAAAAATCTAATTACCCATATTGATATGACAGTAAGCAGAGTTCATTTTGATAAAGGAATATAAAGAAAATTTCAATGAGCTAAAGAGAAGGTAGTTCAGTGAGCTTGTTCTTACACTAACCTATAATAGAGAAGCATTTTTGATATATTGTGATGCATAAAATAAAGAATTAGGATGTTTTCTGATGAAAAAAATGTGGCGATAACATATTCCTCATGATAATTCAATATTCATAACTGAATTACATGACTCATGTTTTGGAGATGACGATAGTAATTTTTTTCATTGAAAATATGGAGGCATTATCTAGGTGGTTAAAGGTGAAATATATATTATTATAATAAAATTATGAATTATATATTCACATAGAAACATTTGAATGTTTTCCAATTGATATGATTGGAGTTGAGTAAAAATTATGACTTCCCAATACATTACCACCCTGAAAATGTGAAAAATGTGGTGGATGCTTTGAGTTGGGATGTGTACGATAGTTTTCCCTTGATTAGGATTGATATATATCCAATAATTATGTATTTTTGGAGGATTAACCTTAAAATCATATAGAATGTGAAAATATACTATTTTTCCTCAATGAATGTTCAACCATCCATTCATATAAATATTAATGAGACGAAGGAGGAAGATGTAGATCTTAAAAATAAGGTAAGGATTGTTCCATAGAACATCCTTGACCATGAAGTAGTGATAAGACTCATAAACAAGTATTATGTCCCAAAAATAATAGAATTAAATAAAGTTCTATTAGATGAAGCACATAGATCATAAGTTTTTATTCATCCAGAAAATATTATGATTTATAGAGATCTCAATGTGTATTTTTAGTGGGAGAATATGAATAAGGATATTATAGATTTTTTATCTGGATGCAAAGAATATCTGCAAGTTATGGTTGATCATTTGTTTGTAATGAGATGTTATAACAATTACCCATACTAGAATGAAAATCAGAAAACCCCACTATGTATTTCGTCATCAGACTCCCCAAGACATCTAAAAAACATGCACCATTTTGGATATATTCTAGTTCCTAATAAAGTCATCATGTTTTATTTCTATTAGAGAATATTTATTTCTTGATCATATTTCTAGTATATATAAAAAATATTTTTTTAAGGTCACATGGAGTGACACATTATATTATATTTGGAAAATATTCAAGGTATTCCTAAAAGATATGGAAATGTATTTAGTTTGATTTGAGTGTAGAATTGTTATTTAGTACTTCATATGAACTTCATATAGATGGTATGTATAGTAGGAACATTCAATCCCAAGAAGATATGATGAGATATTTCTCTATTAATTTCAATGTTGTTTGAGACCAACACCTTCCTATGGTAAAATATTTTTTCAGTATAATATTTCACCAGATCATTCAGATGGATCCTTATGAATCCATCTATGGAAATAAGTGTAGGAATTGAACATCCTGGGATGTAATTGGTGAATTAAATCTATTATTACTTGAGATAGTTAAGGAAAATTAAGATAAGTTAAGTTCTATTTAGTAGAACATTCGAGAATCTTGGAATGAAAATAAATGTTTTTATAACCATCCTTAATGAGATATAATGTTCTAACTTGGTGGTAAGGTATTCCTTTTGAATAACCCATCATAAGAAGTTTTTATTATTTGGAAAGAATATAAGGATAAGACCAAGATATGTTGGTCTTTTTGATATTCTTGATCATATCAGGATGATGACCTATCAATTATAACTTCCACTACACCTATCCAAATTTCATGATGTGTTCTATGTATCTCTTTTGTGGAAGTATGTACCTGATCCTTCATATAAACTAAACTTAGAGTTTGTAACACTGTATTATGATATTTATTATGAATATAACCTAATATAGGTTATTAATTTAAAAGATAAGGTTATATTAAAAGATATAACACATCAATCTAGGGTTCTATAGTGGAACCATAAGTTTGAGGTAGCCTCATAGGAACTGGAAGATGTGATGAGGTAGAAGTATCCTTGTTAGTTTTTACCAAAATAAAATAATATTGAGGGATAAATTATTATAAGGGGTAAAATGAAACAACCCCAAATTTTAGAATATATAAATATCACACCCCCACCTATGCTTTTATTTTATTTTATTATTTTTTTGGCCTTAAATTATTTTTATGGGGTTCGTGTTCAGTATCGGATGATATTGTTGAGTTTATGTTAAAAAGTGTGCATTTCGGGTTGACGTCGTTGGCGCTTGGGTAGAGCGTGTCTTGAAAACCCCGCGTGGCTTTTCCCAGACATTGCGTGACCCGCTATCTTCGAAAAATAATTAAATAAATAAATTAAAATAAATGGTTTTTTAATTATAATGAACGTTAATTGTTGTGTCATTTATTTTTTTTATTGTGTTGATTATTTTATTAATTTTGAGATAATATGTATACTGTTATTATTTATATTTTTATCTACAAAATTTTATTATTTTTATCATTATTTTTATTCGTCTTGTTACTATTATTGTTATTATTATTATCACTAATAATTTTATTATTATTATTTTCACTATTATTATTATTATTATTATTATTATTGTGCTGATATTTACAATTATTATAATTATTTTTCTTACCTTTTTTAGGGTTACAGATACTCTCTCCCCTCTCATTATGCGGTGCGATCTAGCAACAACCCTCGAACCCAACTGCATCCACCTCTTCTATAACGCCGATTACCCCTCTCCCTCACCGCCTTGGCCGCACTCCTCCAACGCAAGTAGCGCCTCTACCCTGCCCAGCCCCATCACCCAGCACAACTCCCATTTAGCATGACCCCAACCCCCTTGTGTGCGCTCCACCCGCTCCGAAAACGACCTCCACTGGCCTCACCTAGCTAGTGTCGACCCCTGGCTCCTCTACTACCTGACACACACCACCTCGGATCGACACGACAGAGAAAAAGCGTAGCCAACCTCCGGCCGCGCGGTCCCCCCCAACCAACTCCTTTCCCAACAACCCCTCTATATCCCTTAGACCTCCCAGCTCCAGCTGGCCATCCCTCACCCACCTTGTAGCAGCCCATCGCCCTCGCTCACCTCTTGTGCTACGCGCTCCATCCAGCCGCACCCTCCTCCGGCCGCGAACCCCCCAGCCAGCAGCACCTCCTCCATATCGGCGTTCTTCCAGCTAGCCACAATCTTGACCGACCCACATCCTCCCGTCGTAGAGACCTCATGTCCGGCGTGCGCACAACCCCAACAACCTTCCTGTTTTCACAGAAATCGCACCTGCCGACGTTTCCCCAACCCGCGATCCCCTACAGGTGCGCCGCTCCTTCCGGCGTGAATATCACTCATATCAATATACCTCCTGCTTGATTTTTTTTCTTGTTTTATCTCTATTTGATTAAAAGTTTTGTTGATTAAGTGTTTGTTTTGGTAGAGTTATCATTTTAGGACCCGAGCAGGGCATTTCCGAGTGGGTGTTGTCGCCACGCCTTGGTTCTAAGGTTGCGTTGTCGTCGCACCTTGATCTGATGTAGGTTCCCATTGCACTTCCTTTTTAAAATTTCAGTTACATTTGTTTTCTGCTATTTTCTCCATATATATATGTACTAAATATTATTTTGCAAATTTTGGTTAATTTATTTATTATGCAAATTTATAATTCAATTCTAATTGCATGAAAAATTGTGTCACTTTGTAGTTCTTTCACATGCCTGTTTCTTGATTAAATGTTTTATTAATATTTCAATTGATTGGTGATGCTCATAACATAGTTTATCAATTTTAAATATGTTCATGGCATGAAATTTTTTTTGGCACCTGGTTGAGTCTTATTTAGAAACTGTTTTAGTAAATGTTGCATGTGTTGCTGATAAACTTCCCAGTTGCCTCTTATGGTTTACTTGGGATAGAAAATGATTTGGTTTGTTTATATAAAAATATTGGCAACAAGGAAAGTATCATTTTGAGGATCCTTAAATGGTTTCAAATTGATTTTGGTTTTAAAAGGAATTGAGATTTCTTAAATGGTTATGGAAGTGAAAGGGGTGAAATTGGTTTCCTAAAAGGGTTTCTTGGGAGTTATTTGATAGTTTCATATTAAAAGAAGTGTGTATTTGACTTTTAAATTATTTTGACATGTGTTAATGGATTGGGGACCATTTGGAATTTTAATAAAAGTTGCATTGGTTTTTAGACGTTGTCATAGGGATTTAAATGGACTATTTTATGTATGGTGATGGAATGTAAAATGGTGTGTTTACACACCTTCTAAAAAATAGTATATTTCTCTTAAAAATGATGTTTTTTGGATAGAACATAAGGCCCGTTTGGATCCTTGGTGAGATTTATGAAAAATATTGATTATGAAAACCCTCATTGGATGATTCTCATGCCTCGACTGCATGCAATGGGTGGGAGGTCCTTGTTGGGGATTCTCAGAATCTAATGTTAGGGTTCTTTGGTTGGAACACGTTATAATTGTTTTATTTTAAGTCATGATAAGAATACTAAAGGGGACAAGGGGTGAGACCTATTTTTCATTATTATTATATATATATTGTGATTGGATTCTCGGCTTGAGTCAGTTGGCTCACCCCCTTTCTAAATACATGAGACATGGGAACCTGGCATATTGAGAGAATATTCTGAGAATTATTACTGCACTGGCAGGTTATGGTACTGACCAGTGTCCCATAGTAGGCCGATATGTTTGGTTTCATTGCTATGGGATTTTCCCTCGACCTTCCTGAGAAAGGATGGCTAAGCATTTGAGCATTCTGATTTCATCATGTGTGACATGTCAACGAGGATGAGGTCTCATGTATTGGTGTCTTCTGGATTATTCTTCATCTCCTAGGCTCACCCATGTCTATTGACTTTCAGTTACTTGCAATGATGAATATTGTACTTGTATAAATATATACATTTTCCTTTTTGTGTACTTACTCTTGTGCATCTTTGTGTATTTTTTTCCTTGGAAAGTGGTAAAGTGGTTTTAATTAGGTTTCTAAAAAAGTGATTTTTAAATGAAAGTGTTTAATCCTCTTTGTAAAAATCTAAAAATATAAACATCACTCCCCCTTTATAAAATTCCCTTGACACTAATTAAATGAATATAGATTTGAAAATGGTTAAGGTAAATGATTCATTATTTGTTTTTAAGTAAAATATTTAGAAAAACATGCTTTTATAATTTGTAGTTAAAACGTGAAATGATGTTTCTTTTATTTTAAAGGTAGTGCTTTGAGAATAGATTATCGGGCTAGCCTACTAAGTTTTAATACTAGTGCCTATAGTTTTTATTTGTTTTTAGTGCTTCTGAAGGCTCCAGCTTGGGTGTGCTCATCATGAGCGATGCTTGATCATTGAGTTGGGGAGTGACCCATGGGGTCACATAGAGTTAGTTAGGATGTCATGTTAGGTTTGTTTTATTTTATTTTGTTCTTTTTCAATATTTTCATTTAGTTTTTATTTTTTGTAATGATCTTTATTATTTCCTATACTTTTATTCATTCTCATTGGGTGAAACCATTCCCACAGTCTCTGTTGATTCCCTGACACTTGTCACCAGCCTGAGAGGATCGGGAATGCCTCTCGGGCCTTGCCATGGGCCGACTCAGGTGACCGGTTCTGGGTTGACCTGGTTGGTTCATGAAAAAATTGTATTATATGCAGGTTAGCTCTTAGAGGACCTTGCTTTTTAGAGCACCCTTTTTTATTTGGAATTTCAAGGTAAATGGATTAGGTTGTTGGGACTTGAGGGGTAGGTACGGGGAGAGTGTCACAAACTCTTTCCCGTGCTGATCCTTGGGTTTCCATGGGAAGTCCAGTTTAGTTAGTTTCTTTGGGTTTTTATGGAATGTTTTGTTATTGGGATTCAACAAAGGGAGTTGGGCTAATAATACTCCTAAGACGCATGGCCTGGCAATCCATGTGGAGCTAAGGGAATGGTTTAAAAAGGCTCTCTGTGTTGGTGATGTGTTTGGCATGTGGCTTCTAACCATATGGTCAAGTCACCCACCGATGCTAGTTCCCTGTTTGAGTTGTTTTGGGCCTCTTCTGACATCTGTAAGTTTTTTGTATCAGATGAAAAAATTTGGTTTTGAAATAAATGGTTGTTTGGAATGATATATTTAATTTGAGGACTGTTTTAAAAAAAATGGGATGAATAATTTGTTTTTGGAAATTGTAGTTGTTTTGTTTTGTCCTTAGTGTTCGTAGGGGTGCTCACACGCATAGTGTTATGTTGGAATATGAACAGATGTTTGGTATGGAGGATGGATGCTCGGGGTGGTATGAATACATGCATGTGAGTGAGACTCTAATTAATACCAAAGGCACGGGTTTGAACCACCAAGCTTATTTTAAATTAAAGATGTTTTCAAAAAAAATGGTGTGATTTTATGATGGATCGTTTTCTTGTGTTTAGATCTTTTCATATATGATGTGTTTGATTTTGAGGATTTTTATTTATTAAATTGTCCTTGTCAGGGTTCTTGACTCTTCTTGTCCAACGACTATTCCCTTGAAGCATCGATCGGTTATCGTAGTACGGTTGATCAACCTAAGGATTTTATGCTTGAGTTTTGGAAGCTAGATCCGCCTCTCTTTTATGGTCAAGAAGAACCTTACATAGTGGAGGAGTGGATGTGAAAGATTGAAAGGGACTTTAACCTTGTTGAGTTTTCCAAGTTGTTGAAGGTCAAGTTTTCAACCTTCATGCATGAAGGTTCACCATGGATGTGGTGGAAGTCTGTGTCTCGGGGCAAGCCCCGTCAAAAGCTTACTTTGGAGTTTTTCAAGGGTTTGTTCCTTCGTCAGTATTTCTATGAGGAATAAAGGGAAAGAAAGGGGATGGGGATGTTTTATTTGCTACAGGGTGATAGATCCATGTTGGAATATTTCCAGAGCTTTATGGTGCGAGTCCCTTATGATTCAGGGTATGCTACATATGACTCCATGAAGGCTCGACGCTTCATGGCGGACCTCCCCCCTGATTTATAGTTGAAGGTGTCAAAGTCCAACCTAACTTCTTTTGTTGATATGGAAAGACAATCTTTTCATGTTAACTCCATGATGGATATAGTTCTCTAAGTATTCCTCCCTCCTTCAATCCCCATGAGCAGTGGTGAAGATCTTGGAAAGGAGATGAAGAAGCAATTGGAAGTGGATGGAGCAAGTCATGGAATCAAAAGACCACAGGATATTTCATCAACCTCTTTGGAGAGAGAGATACTCATGTGTTATCAGTGTGGTAATATGGGTCACAAGAATCCATCATACCCAAGTACTCCTCAGTCCTATCATGCTTGCACACTTTTGGTTCACTTACAACGATTCTGTCGGGGCATTGATAGAAAACGTCTTGGAGGAAGTTCTCAGAAGTGATGTGTTATTGGGTTTTTGTTTAAAGTTTCACTTGTATGTCTCTTTCCAGTGTAAGGGATATCATATTGTTGTAGTGAACTAATGGTGTTTGGGTTTTGAAATGTATGGGAATATCATGGGTCATTTGAGGAACTCCGGGTTTCAAGGCCAGTGTGGATTTCTTTTTGAAATCTTGTCTCTTATTTTGTCAAATCAAAATATGTATGTTTCTTATTAGGATAATTAGAACCTGACTGTGAGGTAGGGAATGCGTCATCCACCAGCGTTCTAGCAAAAAGGTCTTGGAGTGAAGCCGGTGTGTAGTCAGGAACCCCGGGGAATTTTACAGAGTTTTGTTAAGGTTGAGCCTCTATCAACACAATGAGACAATTTTAGTTTGTCTATTGTGGTTTCTTTTCCGTTGTAATTATCCACTTGTCGCAAAGAGTGCGATGGACTTATCCCTCATGTAATGTTAGTAATTATGCCTTTTTGGATGCGATTTGCGGATAAGTGGCCATGCATGGACCACCCATGTGAATCAGTTGTGGATTTGGTTCATGTCCATCTCAATGTGATGGGTCGTGAGTAGTTGTCCGTCATGGTTTCCTTGGTCCAATCCTCAGGTCCTCTCTCTCCACCCTTGGGGTGAGGGGTTTTGGTTCGTGTAGAGTTTTTAGTTCTGCTCTTGTCCCTTTTGGGGAGGGGTAAATGGTTATTTCTATGTTCTTTATAGCTTGAGTAAGGCCCGATTATAGACAAATTCTTTTTTTTTGTTTGGTCATGTATAGATTAGTTCTTTATGTTGGGGAGACCCACCATGAGTCTCTTTGGGTTTCCTCTTAAGTCGTTATCGGATGTTAGTTGAGTTCTTATGATGGGGAGCCCATTTATGCCTCCCATCTACCGGTGATTTATTTTGGGAAATGGGGTTGAGTCCTGTTGGTCGTCGATGGAATGCCCTTGGGTTAAGTGGTTGGAATGTGTTAATGTGGAATCCTTAGGTGTTGATCGATCGACAAAATAGTGTTATGGATTTTCAGATGTGGGAAGCGTTATGTTGGGGAGAATTGTCAAACCCCAACCTATAATTTTATTTTATTTTATTATTTATTTGGTCTTAAATTATTTTTGTGCGGTTCGTGTTCAGTTTCGGATGCGATTTTTGAGTTTATGTTAAAAATTGTGCATTTTGGGTTGACGTCGTTGGTGCTTGGGTGGATCGCGTTTTGAAAACCCCACGTGGCTTCACCCAAACATTGCACGACCTACCATCTTTAAAAAATAAATAAATGAATAGATTAAAATAAATGGATTTTTTAATTAGAACGCACGTTGATTTTTGTGTCATTTAATTTTTAAATTGTTTTGATGATTTTATTAATACTGAGATAATTTGAATGCTGTTATTATATTTATTTTTATCATCATGATTTCATTATTTTTATAATTATAATTCTTCTTCTTCTTCTTCTTATTGTTATAATAATAATTATTATTATTGATATTAATATTAATATTAATATTAGTGTACTGATATTTACAATTATTATTCTTATTGTTATTATTATTTTAATATCATTATTTTGCTAACCTTTTTTTAGAGTTGCAGATACTCTCCCCCCTACCTCTATGCGGTGCGATCCAGCATCAACCCTTGGAACCAACCAAATCCTCCTCTCCTACAGCACCGATTATCCCTCTCCCTTGTCGCCCTGGCCGTACTCCTCCAGCGCGAGCAGCACCTCCATCCTACCCAGCCCCGTCGCCCTATGCTGCTCCCATCTTACATGACACTTCCCCCCTAGTGCACTCTCCTCCCACTCCGGCAACGACCTCCGCCAGCCTCACCTAGCTAGCACCAACCCCCGGATTGCCTGCTACCCAGCGCACACCCCCTCGGCTCGGCACGACAAGGCAACAATGCAGCCTTCCACTGGCCGTGCAGTCCTCCCCCAACCAACGCCTTGCCCAAAAACCCCTCCTTAGCCCTCAGACCTCCCTGCTCCAGCCGACCAACCCTTGAACCCCTTGCACCAGCCCGTCGCCCTTGCTCACCTTCTGCCCTGCGCACTCTATCTAGCCACACCCGCCTCCGGCCGCGAACCCCCCTACCAGCAGCAACTCATTCCTATTGGAGCTCTTCCAGCTAGCTGCAATCTCGACCAACCCACCTCCACCCGTCTTGGTGACCACCTGTCCGACATCCGCACAACCCCGGCAGCCTACCCGTGTGCGTAGAAATCGCACCTACCGGCGTTGCCCCAACCAACGATCCCCTTTCGGTGTGCCGCTCCTTCCGGTATGAATACCAATCCCATATGAATACCTCCTGCTTGATTTATTTTTTTCTTGTTTTATCTCTGTATGATTAAGGGTTTTGTTGATTAAGTTTGGGTTTTGGTAGAGTTATAATTTTAGGGCCCGATCATGACATTTATGAGTGGGCATTGTCATCGTGCATTGGTTCCGAGGTTGCGTTGTCGTCGCACCTTGATCCGAGGTAGGTTCCCATTGTACTTCCTTTTTAAAATTTAAGTTGCATCTGTTTCCTAATATTTGCGCCCTGTATATATGTACTAAATATTATTTTGTAACTTGTGGTTAATTCATTTATTATGCAAATTTATAATTCAATTCTTGTTGCATGAAAAATGGTGTCGTTTTGTTGTGCTTGCGCACGCCGATTACTCAATTAAATGTTTTATTAATCTTTCACTTTATTTGTGATGCTCAGAACCTGGTTTATCAATTTTAGATAAGTTTGTGGTTTGAAAGTTGTGTTTTCACCTGGTTGAGTCTTATTTAGAAACTATTTTAGTAAACGATGCTTGTGTTGCTGATAAACTTCCCAGTTGGATCTTATAGTTTACTTGGTATAGAAAATCATTTGGTTTGTTTTTAAAAAAATATTGGCAACATGCAAAGTAGAATTTTTAGGCTCCTTAAATTCTTTCAAAGTGATTTTGGTTTTATAAGGAAATGAGATTTCATAAATTTTTGTAGAAGAGAAATGGGTGAATTGGGTTTATCAAAAGGTTTTGTTGGAAGTGCTTTGATTAGTTTCATATTTAAATAAGTGTGTATTTGAATTTTAAAGTGATTTGACATGTGGTAATGGATTGTGGCCCATTTGGCATTTTAAAAAAATGGATTTGGTTTTTAGGTGTTGTGTGAGGGATTTAAATGGATTATTTTATGTATGGTTATGGAATTTAATACGGTGTGTTTACACTCCTTCTGAAAGATAACATATTTCTCTTAAAAATGATGTTTTGTGGATAGAACATAAATCCTGTTTGGCTGCTTGGTGAATTTTGTGAAAAATATTAATTATGAAAAACTTCATTTGGTGATTCTCATGCCTCAACTGCATGAAACGGGTGGGAGGTCCTTGTTGGGGATTATCAGAATCTAATGTTATGGTTCTTCAGTTGGAACCTATTATAATTTTTTTTTATTTTAAGGAATGAGAATAATCCTTGGGGGTACTTTGGGTGAGACCTTTTGTGTGTTATGATTTTATATATACTATTATTGGATGCTCAGCTGACATCAATTGGCTCACCCCCTTTCTAAATACTTGAGACATGGGAACCTGACATATTGTGAGAATATTTTGAGAATTATTGTTGCACTGGTAGGTTATGGTATTAACCAGTGGCCCATAGTTGGCGAATATTTTTGGGTTTATTACTATGAGATTTACCCTCGTCCTTCCTGAGAAAGGATGGACGAGCATTTGAGCATTTTAATTTCATCGTTTGTGACATGCCAATGAGGATGAGGTCTCATGTATCAGTGTCTTCTAGATTATTCTTGATGTACTAGGCTCACCCATTTCTACTGACTTTCAGTTACTTGCAATGATGAATATAGTACTTGTATGCATATCTATATTTCCCTTGTGGTTTACTTACTCTTGTGCATCTTTGTGTATTGTTTTCCTTGGAAAGTGGTAAACTGGTTTTAATTTGGTTTATAAAAAAATTGTTTTTAAATGAATGTGTTTAATCCTCTTTGTACAAATCTAAAAATATAAACATCACCCACCCCTTTCTAAAATTCCATTGACACTACTGAAATGAATCTATATTTGAAAATTGTTACGGGAAATTATTCATACTTTTTTTTAAGTAAAATATTTAGAAAAACCTAATTTTATAAATTGTAGTTAAAACTTGAAATGGTGTTTCTTTTATTTTAAAGGTAGTACATTTAGAATAGATTATCAGGCTTGCCTACTGAGTTTTAATACTCACACCTATAGTTATTTTTTGTTTTTAGTGCTTGTAGAGGCTCCAGATTGGGTGCGCTCACCTTGAGCGATGCTTGATCGTTGAGTTGGGGAGTGACCCATGGGGTCACATGGAGTTATTTCAGACGTCGAGTTCGATTAGTTTTATTTTCTTTTATTCTTGTTTATTCATTTCATTTGGTTTGTCTTTTCTGCGCTGATCTTTATTATTTCCTTTGCTTTTATTCATTCTCCTTGGGCTCAACTATTCCCACGGTCTCTGTTGATGCCCTGGCACTTGTCGCTAGCTTGGGAGGATCGGGAACACCTCTCGGGCCTTGCCGTGGGCCGGCTCAGGTGACTGGTTCTAGGTCGACCTGGGTTAGTCTGTGACAACATCGATCTTAAATGAACCGTGATATACTATTGAAATATTATAATTAAATGTTATTATTATCACATAATTGTTATATTGGAAGGTATGAATAGGAATAACTGAATTATGAAATAAAATTAATTTTTTTTAAATTAATTTTAAGTTATTTATGAATGATTAGGAAATACGTACTCAAATTTTAATTTTAAGAATAAAATTATGTAAGACCTAATTTTTGATGAATTATATTTTCTATATATTATATTTTTTATGAAAATAAAATATATTGATCACTAATAATAAATTATTAAATATATTGGTAAATTATGTAACCGAAGTAATAATAATTTACATATTGATCATTAATTGATTTTAAATAAATATAAAGTCATTTAGACATTAAAATAGATATTTTCAGCAAACTATTTTTATTATACACACAGTTTTTATAATATATTGAATTAATCACTATTGATAAATCATATTAATAAAATTTTTAGATAATATATTCAATAAAATACATAAACATTCATCTAGTGATTTTTCACTATTCATGTAATAATAATAAACTCATTTTTATTCTTTAAAATATATTTAATATAAAAATGGTTTTTGTGCATTTTGTGTGCGAATATTCGAGTTAATTTTTGAAACATCTAGGGGTCAAATATTATAAAATTTAATACATATTTTAAATTATAATATTTAATATTAGGTAATAATTTTTACTTAATTTTATCCATAAGGAATAGTTACCATAGTAAAAATCTTGTTACCATGATAAGGGTTAAACAATCTAAAAGAGGGGTTAACCTAAGATATTAGGTTTAAAATTACACAAAACACTATATTAAAGATATATTTTTTCTACCTTATAATTATTATAATCCAAACTATAAAATTTTTAATCTACTTTATTTGAGTAAGAAATATATTAAAAAATAAAGATTCAAGTATTTACAATTTTTCCACCCACCTCACTTATAAAATGAAACCGCCTCTTCTAACTTATCCGCACCAATTGAGACTCTAAATTAGATAATACCAAGACAAATCCATTTAAAACCTTTTTATATATGTCATATATTTTAGTTTCCCCATAAATTTCTTCCTAAGGAGGCTTAAGATGTATGTTAACTGAATATTCCTGAAGAATAGGTAATTGTATTTACCGATCAATTTAAAGTTTATTTGTTCCTTAACCTCATATAAATATTTTATATCCATATTGAAATTATTAAATCAGTATGTTTACAATAATTAAATGTTTTTAGGTTAATGTTTAATCCATTTTAAGTCTCATTTATTTCTAATGTAAAATAAAAACATCACTCATTCATACATATAGACTACCATCACCATGAAACACTGTATTTTATTTTCTATCAATGTATCTCATAGATGATTATATGAATGAATATAATAGATATTTTTGATTTTTATAAAATAAGTATTATTTTTAAGAAAAAATATCATCTATATTTTTAGTATCCTATCCGTTGGAAAATAATAACGTCACTTCTGCATATGTGTGGAGTACCACCTCCACGATGCGATGCGATTCGTATTTCATTTATGCTTAACTTGGATGGTAATATGTAAATATTTATTTAATATATATGATATATATGATATTATTATGATTTTATAAATATGAATTATTATTTACCTTTCCTTCTTTTGATTCTATAGAAAATGAAAAATCACTCGTCCGTACGTATAGACTATCATCTTCATGAGGTGATGTAATTAATTTTTCATCACCCCTTTGTATAAATGGTTATAATAGTGTATATAATTAATTAATATGATAATTATTAAAATTTTAAGATTATATAAATTATGAAACTATAAACAAGGTTGAAATACAAGAACCATCAGACCAAACTTTGCATTGTAAAAAGAATAACTAACACATAAATATTCGTTTTAATAATGAATTGTTAATAAATAAGTAATTTTAAATTATAGGGGAATAATATATTATAATATAATTATGAATATGATTATGTAATATATTTATAATAAATTTAAAATTATTTTATAGGGATGTTAATAGAGAATACTAAGAAATTCAGGACTTGAGGAACTAATAAACAAAATAATAATGAATCATGTAATATAAAGATGAAATGTATCTAAATGTAAAACTAAAGTAATAAAATTAAAATAACTATATGACACATATAAACTCAAAATACCTAGGTCTATAACACCATTTCCTTCCCATCCCAAAATCTATCTCAGCCAGCGAGCAATAATCAGCAACAAGGTCTATTTCCCTTATCCCAACTTGCATCTATGGAAACTGATTAGGTGCCAAATGGAGGCCTGAATAGGGTGTGCGTAAAAATAAATATGTCAACACCCCCATATATAAACAAAACTAGTCTGATAATATGTGTATAAAAGAAATAGATAAAAAGGTGTGTTAATTAATCATTTAATATAATACCACAATCAACCTTTTTAGGCACCAAGACAGAATATATCTGAGCATGTAACAAAACCATACCAACCATATCCACATATACATGGAATAATTAAATAACTGGTAAGATCCCTCTGATTAATAATTTTACAACCTAATCCAATACCTATATATAAGAATTTTAGTATTCCATGCATAACCCTCTGTAACAGCCCAAGATTTTATAAAAAAATATTCTTTTTAATTTTATTAATGTCTTGTGTTGTACGCTACACCAAAAGGAGCTTGCACAACACACATCCTTGACTTGACTTGCATTACACGCAATCGTGACCTTCCTCGATAGCGTGTGTAATACGCAATACCGAGTTTCACTAAACAACGATGTGCTATTAAAATATTATTAAAACTAGCCGTTATGAATAGTAATAACCACTTTTTAAAATTCTCTAAATCTTATTTTTCAAAATGAACTTCATTCTTGGATTCGGAGTATCGAATTTAGCCTAAGGTGAAATTTTGGTACTTTTCGGATAACTTTCATATTCTGATGAATAGTGAAAAATTACTAAATTATAATTAAAAACAACTTTTTTAATCGAAATAATTAATAGTGATAAATTATTAATTTGAGTGGTTTTAAAGTATATTTAGAATATATTTTTACAATTTAATACAATGTTGGTCATTGGATGTAGTTTCACATTTAAACTAGACATAAACAAGTGTCAATCTTTTGATAGATATTGTTTCTTAAAAACACGCTATTTGTTTTAATAGCGGGATTTAATTATAAAATTAATTAATGCAACTTTTATGTTATGAATTTGGTAAAATAGACTTCATTTTTGAATTCAGAATATGAAATATAGCTTGGGATGAAATTTTGGCATTGTTCTGAAAAACATCAATTTTTGATGAATAGTGAAACTACTAAGTGGTAGGTTAAAAACTGAATTTTGCATAAAACTTAATTTTACCACTTCTGTGAATGGAATTTCGAAAATCCGGGAGACACGGTTAATATCAAGGACTAAAATGTGGTTCAATGAGATGAAAATAATTTTTTGGTGAATAGTAACTTTTTACTTTTTTTACCACGGTTAATAGTAAATAAGGTAACTAAGGGTAAATATGATATTAATATTACCCTAACACATGTCCTAATTCTATTGGAAAAGTGTAATTCGACCAAAAACAAACTTAGGAATAAAATATGACCATTTAGGCCCACTTGGATTAGATTAGGACATTTATTATTAATTTATTTAAAGAAGGGTTAAAATAGTTAAAATCAAAGTTTAATAAGTAAATCATTTTTAATATGGGTTTATACATAAGATAAATTCGACTATAAATATTCATTAGAAAGCTAAAAAGATTTCCTACATGATGGTATTTTATTTGTAATTTTTAGACATCAAATAATATAATTTATTTATGACACAAAAATGATGCAGTAATTATCTTATTAATGAAATATTGACATAATTGATAATATAAATACCAAAATAAATGTAATTTAAGACTTTTTATGAATTCCACTAATTTTCTAGGTTACTATGATATATTAGTGTTGATTTAATCAACTCGTATCGAACATATAATTCTGTTATGACTTTCACAAAAATCATATATCAAATAGTGTCAAAATTGACACAAAATAGTTTTTAAATCAAATATTATATTATTAATTGTTATTTTATTCCTAAAAATCTAAGGTTCGGCCAAATGACTTAGATAAAGATATATGTATTAATAATATACAATTTGGGGTTCGTTTGGCATGTTATAGTAAGTTTATTAACCATATAGTGAAAGAAAACAAAAAGACACGGTAAAAGTTAAATTATTTAACTAAGAGTTAAATCTAATTGATAAGGTTAAAATAATACCCTAAACTTGTCTAAATCCTATTGGTTGATAGGATTTCGACCCATACCCACTTTATCTTAGAAATAAGACCCTTTGGAACCATTATAAACCGATTTTGACTTTAATATAAAATAATATTTTGAGATATTCCTAAGGTGCCCCTCTCCTCCCCTATAAAAGGACACCTCCTCCCCCTCCTCCTCACACCAATTTGAGCACTCAAGCTCGGCCAACCCCTGCCAAAATCTCTTCTCCACTTCCCTAGAAACATCCTAGAGGTTCTGGTCTTCCTCAAAGACCAATTCTAGTGCCCTAAGAGGAGGTCTCAAAGAGGCACTTCAAAGAAGAGGAGGTTCGGACACTTACAAAGCAAGTCGGACCAAAGGTAAGGGAAATATCACAATCTCATTTTTATCCGAGATTGTTTATTCGTAAGTATTTACTGGGGTGTATTTTATCATCCACATCCATGTTTCATCAATATGTAATATTATTTCCATCCACCTACAATTGTTTAAATCCATTTTTAGCCTTCGGTGAGTTTTTAGTAATATGTATGAAAGGAATCTTTTGTCGTTTTTCGTACGAGGTACTTTTTGACTTTTCCGACAAAAGTACGAAGAATGTTTTTTTTAACTTATACGGCATGAATGGATTTTTAAAACATTATTTCCAAGAAACTTCCTTTACAAGTTTTCAAGTTTATTTTTAATCAACTTCTTTTATTTTAATGTCGTATGACATGTTATGAAAGGAAAAATGTTTTTGAAGAAGAAAGGATATTTTCCTCAAGAATGGAGTTCAAGTGTTTTATCAAAATTATTTTCCATCTAAGATAATAAAGGGTTCCGTTTTATCCCTGTTATTAAATTGATTTGATCATGTTGTGATGGAATTATTTTTATGAATTCCTTTATCTTATATGAATTGATTTATGATGTCATGATGTTTCAAGAATCCCATTTTTGTTACATGTGTTATACGATGATGTATGATTTATGATTATGTGGCACACATAAGAAAGGATTCATTATAAGATGGGTGGGACCTATATCTCCCTCCAATGCATTGGGTAAAGATTTTATATCTCATGAGATAGACATGGCTGGAACGAAAGGTTATTTCGGTTCAGTGATACAGGACTGAAACGAGGAGTGAACTCGGTTCAGAAAGGGACTTTGTCCACTAAGATAGTCTTGGCAATGAGTCATGACTAACAAGAAATGATTTTCCATGATTATGTGTGCATGCCACAAAGTTTCAAGTTTTATGTTATGATTATGGGGATCTCATTTTCAATTCTATGATTTATCCCATGTTATGATATTATGAGCTCTTTTGCAGGTCAAGATTTCCAAAAGCTACGTTCTTATGTATATGATGTGATTGATATTTCTTTTATTTACCCTTACTGAGCATTTGAGCTCACCCTTTTTTGTTTTTCTTTCCCCAGGATATAAAGAAAGGTTTTAGGTAAAAAAAAAGGGGAAGATCATTATGGGAGATATTGAAGATCTTTCACCACGTTTAGAAGATTACGTTCCGAGTTTCCAAAGACACTAAACTATTACGATCCTTGTGTGTGTGTTTTTGTTATGTACTAAGTATTCCGCAAATGTAATGTAAAGTCTATGTACGTCAGGCTTTGGGTCTCTACAGTTGGTATCAGAGGAAAGGTTTAGTCAACCTTTGGAAACTAGGATGCGAAAACGTTAGTGAGATCCCTAGAGATATTTCTAAGGTATGTCTAGGGATGTCCCTAGGGATAAGTATACGTATAGGTTATAGTAATAGAATTATGCTAACGATCATAGAATTAAACCTAAGTTGTTGGATATTGAAGGTACTCCCCCTTTATTATGTTGTTTTCCCTAGCATGATTTTTGCCTCTCACACTATTCTTTTTGGGTTTTAGACGATGGCTGGAACCCGAAGGAACCGTGTTGATCAATGCAATGGACAATGCAATGATTGCCCTCCTGAACAAACAAATGTTATGGGAGATGGAGTGAAAAATCTTATTGCTATACTTACACAAGCTATGAATCATTCTGGACTTCCAAATGAGCAGAGAAGGGAACAATATTCTATTGAGTCCTTTATGAGGCAACGTCCACCTTCTTTCAGTGGGTCTTCTGATCCACTTGTGGCTGAACAATGGATCAGTACTACTGAAAAGATATTTTCAGTTCTTCAATGTTCTGAACATGATAAAGTCATCTTAGCAGTATATCGTTTGGAAGGTGAAGCTGATCAATGGTGGAATCTTATCAAGAATACGAGGCCAAGAAATGAAATTGAGTCCATGGAATGGGACGAGTTCAAGAACTTGTTTTTCAGTAAGTACTTCCCTCGTATTCTTCGAACAAAGATGGAGAAAGAATTTCTTGAACTGAAGCAAAGGGACGATGAATCTGTTGGTACCTATGAAGCAAATTTTACAAGACTTGCAAGGTATGCTTCTGGAATTATCATCCAACCTGAAAGTAAAGTTGATCGATTTTTCTGTGGCTTAAAACCAAGTCTTCGAAGGGCATTAGCTATAAGAGACTTCAGTAGCTATGAAGAAATTGTGCGTTGTGCTATCAAGGTAGAAATGGAAGTTGGTGTTACATATCCATCTCATGGTTTTGACAAGAAACGAAAGATGGAGTTCAAGGAGAAATCTCAGAATAATGGTGAAAAGAAGATGAATGTTTCCTTATGCACAAAGTGTGGAAAGAAGCATGGTGGAGATTGTCTTAAAGGGACTAGAAAATGTTTTAAGTGTGGAAAAGAAGGTCATCGAGCAGTTGAGTGTCGAAGTAATGGAAAAAGGGTTTCTAATGATGTGAATAAAGCAAACACTACAGAGAACGCACCGCCAACACTTCAATGCTTCAAGTGCAAGGAAATGGGGCATTATGCTAATAATTTCCCTAATCCAAGGGTTAGTGATGATCAACATGAGCAACCACTGAAGGCAAAGGACAAAGGGAAATCACATGCGATCACTATTGGAAATGTTGAATATGACAACGATGTGGTGGAATGATTAAGTGTTTATGTAATGGGAGTCCAAAATAATGTTGTATCATTGAGTATTGCAATATTTATTGATGTGGTATTCAAAGTGATTGAGATATTTTTTGGAAATAAGATGATATGCGCATAATGAAGACGAGAAAATGAAATGTTTAATAGTATTCATGAGCTCATGATTGATATAATGACTAAGTGATATCATGGTTTGAGTATATAGAATTTTGAGGATTTTGGTATGTGGAAAGTGTTAACTTTTAACTGCACTCATGTTTTCACTAAGGTATTCAAGAGAATACACGATTAAGGACTTTGAATGTTTGGAATGTGACCAACAAGACATATCTTGTGATATGTGGGGATCAATGACAGTATTAAATCTCTGGTAATCGTTGTTACTATATTATGAGAGTGGACTGCAGTATTATGTATAAGCCTAAAGATTAGACTGGATTATGTTGGACATAAGTTAGTATTGTTTAAAGATAGAAGATTTTCGATATTATTGATGGGATGTTATAGTAACGTAGTTTTAGAAAAAGGACAACCTGCAGGACGGGCGACAGCCCATCGCTTCGGACAAGGCTGTAGGAATCAAACCCACAACCGAAGTGCGACTGGCCTTTATCGCCTACCACTGACCTACAGGAAGTCCCTGTTTAGTAGAAACTAGTTTTATTATATTAAGCAGTATGATATATGAAGTATAAGTCCATTTTAGGAACCATATATGATTAATCTCACTATAGATCGACTTATGTATATAAGTTTTGCTAACCTTTTGTTTGAGACAGATGGAATGACCTGTCATTCTATCACATGATCTGCTAACACTTCACGAATAACAAATTCAACTTCATTTATTTAAGAGATGAAGTGGAAATTGTTCAAAGCACGAACAACAGTGAGATTGTACCAAAATAAAGTAAGTATTTATTCTAATTCAAATTTTCAACTTTAGGGAAATGATCTTGAAAACCAAAAATGTTGTCCTAGTGATCTTATACCTGATGAATCAGATGGTACCTTAGATCGTCACAAATTTATGGATTTGTGATTACTGGATTTTTCATAGCCATGTTCTCTACCACTCTCCATCAGAACATGATGGTTAGATTTTTCTTCCATATCCATATTTTCACCTATGTGGAAACCCAGTGATTAGTTTATTTGGGTAATCGTTACATTTCATACTTTAGTTTTTAAAGCCAAGTTTTGGTATTCCCTTTTACGATGTGGGTTTCTATTAAAGAAACTTTCAAATAGTAAACCATTTATAACCCCGACGAATTTCGAGGGCGAAATTCATTTTAAGGGGGGTAGAATGTAACAACCCAAGATTTTATAAAAAAATATTCTTTTTAATTTTATTAATGTCTTGTGTTGTACGCTACACCAAAAGGAGCTTGCACAACACACATCCTTTACTTGACTTGCATTACACGCAATCGCGACCTTCCTCGATAGCGTGTGTAATACGCAATACCGAGTTTCACTAAACAACGATGTGCTATTAAAATATTATTAAAACTAGCCGTTATGAATAGTAATAACCACTTTTTAAAATTCTGTAAATCTTATTTTTCAAAATGAACTTCATTCTTGGATTCGGAGTATCGAATTTAGCCTAAGGTGAAATTTTGGTACTTTTCGGATAACTTTCATATTCTGATGAATAGTGAAAAATTACTAAATTATAATTAAAAACAACTTTTTTAATCGAAATAATTAATAGTGATAAATTATTAATTTGAGTGGTTTTAAAGTATATTTAGAATATATTTTTATAATTTAATACAATGTTGGTCATTGGATGTTGTTTCACATTTAAACTAGACATAAACAAGTGTCAATCTTTTGATAGATATTGTTTCTTAAAAACACGCTATTTGTTTTAATAGCGGGATTTAATTATAAAATTAATTAATGCAACTTTTATGTTATGAATTTGGTAAAATAGACTTCATTTTTGAATTCGGAATATGAAATATAGCTTGGGATGAAATTTTGGCATTGTTCTGAAAAACATCAATTTTTGATGAATAGTGAAACTACTAAGTGGTAGGTTAAAAACTGAATTTTGCATAAAACTTAATTTTACCGCTTCTGTGAATGGAATTTCGAAAATCCGAGAGACACGGTTAATATCAAGGACTAAAATGTGGTTCAATGAGATGAAAATAATTTTTTGGTGAATAGTAACTTTTTACTTTTTTTACCACGGTTAATAGTAAATAAGGTAACTAAGGGTAAATATGATATTAATATTACCCTAACACATGTCCTAATTCTATTGGACAAGTGTAATTCGACCAAAAACAAACTTAGGAATAAAATATGACCATTTAGGCCCACTTGGATTAGATTAGGACATTTATTATTAATTTATTTAAAGAAGGGTTAAAATAGTTAAAATCAAAGTTTAATAAGTAAATAATTTTTAATATGGGGTGATACATAAGATAAATTCGACTATAAATATTCATTAGAAAGCTAAAAAGATTTCCTACATGATGGTATTTTATTTGTAATTTTTAGACATCAAATAATATAATTTATTTATGACACAAAAATGATGCAGTAATTATCTTATTAATGAAATATTGACATAATTGATAATATAAATACCAAAATAAATGTAATTTAAGACTTTTTATGAATTCCATTAATTTTCTAGGTTACTATGATATATTAGTGTTGATTTAATCAACTTGGATCGAACATATAATTCTGTTATGACTTTCACAAAAATCATATATCAAATAGTGTCAAAATTGACACAAAATAGTTTTTAAATCAAATATTATATTATTAATTGTTATTTTATTCCAAAAAATCTAAGGTTCGGCCAAATGACTTAGATAAGGATATATGTATTAATAATATACAATTTGGGGTTCGTTTGGCATGTTATAGTAAGTTTATTAACCATATAGTGAAAGAAAACAAAAAGACACGGTAAAAGTTAAATTATTTAACTAAGAGTTAAATCTAATTGATAAGGTTACAATAATACCCTAAACTTGTCTAAATCCTATTGGTTGATAGGATTTCGACCCATACCCACTTTATCTTAGAAATAAGACCCTTTGGAACCATTATAAACCGATTTTGACTTTAATATAAAATAATATTTTGAGATATTCCTAAGGTGCCCCTCTCCTCCCCTATAAAAGGACACCTCCTCCCCCTCCTCCTCACACCAATTTGAGCACTCAAGCTCGGCCAACCCCTGCCAAAATATCTTCTCCACTTCCCTAGCAACATCCTAGAGGTTCTGGTCTTCCTCAAAGACCAATTCTAGTGCCCTAAGAGGAGGTCTCAAAGAGGCACTTCAAAGAAGAGGAGGTTCGGACACTTACAAAGCAAGTCGGACCAAAGGTAAGGGAAATATCACAATCTCATTTTTATCCGAGATTGTTTATTCGTAAGTATTTACTGGGGTGTATTTTATCATCCACATCCATGTTTCATCAATATGTAATATTATTTCCATCCACCTACAATTGTTTAAATCCATTTTTACCCTTCGGTGAGTTTTTAGTAATATGTATGAAAGGAATCTTTTGTCGTTTTTCGTACGAGGTACTTTTTGACTTTTCCGACAAAAGTACGAAGAATGTTTTTTTTAACTTATACGGCATGAATGGATTTTTAAAAATTATTTCCAAGAAACTTCCTTTACAAGTTTTCAAGTTTATTTTTAATCAACTTCTTTTATTTTAATGTCGTATGACATGTTATGAAAGGAAAAATGTTTTTGAAGAAGAAAGGATATTTTCCTCAAGAATGGAGTTCAAGTGTTTTATCAAAATTATTTTCCATCTAAGATAATAAAGGGTTCCGTTTTATCCCTGTTATTAAATTGATTTGATCATGTTGTGATGGAATTATTTTTATGAATTCCTTTATCTTATATGAATTGATTTATGATGTCATGATGTTTCAAGAATCCCATTTTTGTTACATGTGTTATACGATGATGTATGATTTATGATTATGTGGCACACATAAGAAAGGATTCATTATAAGATGGGTGGGACCTATATCTCCCTCCAATGCATTGGGTAAAGATTTTATATCTCATGAGATAGACATGGCTGGAACGGAAGGTTATTTCGGTTCAGTGATACAGGACTGAAACGAGGAGTGAACTCGGTTCAGAAAGGGACTTTGTCCACTAAGATAGTCTTGGAAATGAGTCATGACTAACAAGAAATGATTTTCCATGATTATGTGGGCATGCCACAAAGTTTCAAGTTTTATGTTATGATTATGGGGATCTCATTTTCAATTCTATGATTTATCCCATGTTATGATATTATGAGCTCTTTTGCAGGTCAAGATTTCCAAAAGCTACGTTCTTATGTATATGAATTGATTGATATTTCTTTTATTTACCCTTACTGAGCATTTGAGCTCACCCTTTTTTGTTTTTCTTTCCCCAGGATATAAAGAAAGATTTTAGGTAAAAAAAAAGGGGAAGATCATTATGGGAGATATTGAAGATCTTTCACCACGTTTAGAAGATTACGTTCCGAGTTTCCAAAGACACTAAACTATTACGATCCTTGTGTGTGTGTTTTTCTTATGTACTAAGTATTCCGCAAATGTAATGTAAAGTCTATGTACGTCAGGCTTCGGGTCTCTACACCCTCTATATAAGCATTTCAACATTCTAGGCCTAGCCCTCTATATAAGCATTACAACATCCTAATAATAGCCTTATGTATAAGTATTTTAGTATCTAGAGATAATCCCTTTATATAAGAATAACATCATCTTAGTAAAATCCCTCTATATTAGCATTACAATATAAAAATAGGCCAAGATCACTTTATAATCATTACGACATGAATCAGAACACATGTTATAACAGCAAGGATATCACAATATCATATCATAATATCCAATGGTTAATTCTTCAAATTATCATTAGTCTTTCAATTTCATAATCATTTTTATATCAATTATTGTGAACCATTTTGATGAAAAATATATTTCTTAGGTTATTATATATCCATAAATCACACAGTTTATCATATTATTATAAGAAAATGTTAAGCAATTATCCAATTAATTATTTTTCAAGGGTTTTCTCACCCAATGGGTAGCCACATGCGCAGTCATGACAACATTGAATCTAAATGGATCCAAGGAATAATCCAATCCATGGTTTATCACCATTCATCATTAAATTGAATAATATGTAAGTTATTATGGAGAAATCACAATATTGAACATACCTGATAATTAAATATATCATAGGGTTAGGTTTTTGACCACTTACCTTTTACTGGGGATTTTTACTGGGGATTAAGACAACGCTTCCAACTGGTATAACCAACAAGAAAGAAGGAGTATAATATCATCATAATGAACCTAGATTTAAAAATATCAATATCAATACCAAAAAATTACCATAGTCAAGAGATTAAATGTAGATAACCAGAGAACAATGAAAGAGGAGGGGAAAACTGAGAAAAAAACTCATCAAGGATTGATCACTTGAATGTGATGTACACAATCGAATAAGGTTCTCTAAAATCTCTTCGAAATCACACAGGGCTTGGAAGATGAGCGTTTCATGTAATAGGAATGAAAAATAGAAGCATACGAAATGGTTTATAATTTTTTAGCTTGATAAGTACCCTATATGTAAATTTATTACATGGGGTGAAATTATCAATTTATGAGCATTCCAAAATTCAGATAGCCTTAGGTGAATTTAACCCTAACCAAACATTACTTGTCATGTAATTTAGATTCATGGTGTCTAACCAATTAAAACCATGAACTAGTTCATGAAATGTATTCCCTTCTCATTGTCTTACTAATGACAGTTACATGTCATGTAATACATATACATGACATGTAAATTTCATGAAGGATGTTTTAATCCCATTTAAAATGTTTATACCCAGAATCCATTAATTCAATCAATGTAAATCACCAAACATTAGTTCATTTTGTCCAATAAATATCTCATTCTTTGAAGAAGACTTTACTAACATGTTTTAAAGGCAATGGAAAACCGAAATGAAATAGGTTCAATAAAAACTAAAATAGGGATACCCTTGGAAAGAAGACAGGATATTAAAACATCCCCACCATATTATATCTTGTCCCTGACATACTCCAAGAATCATTGTGGGGTATCAGAAAACATGTCTGTCCACTATGCTCCCATATATGACTCCCAATCATAGGTATCCTCTTGAAAAAACCCTTTCTTTTTCTATATTCAAACTTGAGGTACAGTCTTACACCATAGATACTTCTCATTATGGTCCCAAATTTATATCAGATAATCCTCAAGGTATGCATCTATACAAAGCTCAATGTCCTCGACATGTATAACATGAGAAGACTCAGGATGATATCCCCTATTATATGGAATGTTAAACACATCATTCAAGTAACTATAACTCTCAGGAAGATATAATTGTTATGCCACTGAACTGACCATTTCCCCTATCTCAAACAGCCTGATAAACCTATGCGCTATATTTCCTTGTTTCTTGATATAGAATTTTCCAAAGCTTAGTGGCACAGAAAGGAAAAAAGAATGACCAACCAAAAATTATAGGGGTTATATCCAATGGTCAATAAATGTTTTTTATGTTTTTCATAGTCACCAACCACATCCTGATCAACTAAAAATTCTTTGATGTCTCTTGGACAAGACAAGGCACAAAAGCATTGAATCACCTACTTCCATCCAATAAAGAGGTGAACTTCATGACCTTCCATAAAAAGCCTCGAAATGTTCCATGTGGATAGATGTATGAAAGCTATTATTATATGAAAAATATATGAGTTCTAAATTATGATCCCATGAACCACCAAATTCCAAAACATAGGCACATAAAATATCCTCCAAAATATAATTTGTTTTCTTAGATTGAACACAATTCTAAGGATGATAGGATCAAATCAGAAGAAACTATGATCCCATATCCTTCTAAAGACCCTTATATAACTATGACAAGAAATGAGTATCTTTATAAAAAATTATACTCCTCAGAACCCCATTCAACCAAAATTTCTCACACACATAAAGACTATCTAGAGCATAAATAGTTATGGTCTCTCTGATAGGTAATAAGCGGGATAAATGTTTCAGTCAATCCAGGATCACCCATAATACATCATTATTTCAAGGTGTCTTAGGTAATGCTATAAAAAAATACATACCGAAACCATCCCATTTCTAATTTGGAATGGGTAGAGGTTGCAACAACCTAGTAGGACTATGAAACTTATATTTGACATGTTGACAGGTGAAAAATATCACCAAAAATCATCCTATATCCCTCTTCATTATAGAACACCGGTAATTTCTAGGGATATCTCGATATATATTTTCAAACTAGGATATACAACCCAAATGGAAGCATGAAACACTCTCATCACATTCTCACGCAAGTCCATATAAATCCATACTCATCTATAGAAAAGAAAATAATTTCTACTTTCAAGAGACCATCCTAGTCATAGCTTCACACCATATAAATTGTATCTTAGTAATAAACCATCTAGATATGATAAGTACTCTATATTGATATGGTCCAAAAGTATGGGTATGAAAAATATTATAGTATTGGAATTTCATCCCTTTGACTCTTGACCATCTATATGTGTGTCCTCACAGATTTCTATCATATGTCACTCTTTATAATACTCCCACACTACCTATGTCTGCATATTTTTTCTTAAGGTGTGGGAAATGATGTTTTCCTTTCCTAGTGTATAATCCAACTCAAATTATGAATATTATAAATACTTGTCCCACCTAATCTGTCGAAGGTTCATGTCTCACTGAGAAAATATATACCCAAGGATTTTGTTGTCCATATACACAACAAAAATCTCACCCAAAATATGGTGACTCCATCATCTCAGGGTAAGTATCATTGTAGCTACCTCCATATCATGAGTATGATTATGACATGTCATTATGTTTTTTAGTTACTCCATTGTTCATGATTTGTTTATTGTCCTTGTTTGGGTGCCTTTATAGTTTTCTTGAGGATGGAGAGCCTTTTCTAGGGAAAATGACCTAAATTTCTAGGATATATGTTTTTTGAATTAATGGAGTATGAGTTTAAAAGTGTTAAAGGATTTTAGGGTTTCTTCCCATGTTCGGAGAACCTCCTATGTTCTTTGGTGTTTTTCTATAAAAAACTGGTCAGTTAGTAGTCTTTTAGTTAATTATAAATCATGAAAAGGAATTATATACCATTTAATGGTCATTGGGTAGATGCCATGAATCTGGTTTAAGTCATGGAGTATACACACAATGTATTTACAGTTCACATTGTAAAATGGATAAAATAAGGTTTTTATAAAAAGGAAATATTTATTTGGTATTTTTACCCTTCATATAATTCATGTCATGTAATGGGATTACATGTCATATAATGAGATTACATGTCATGTAATTTCCGAATCTCTGGTTTTTAGGGCCCCGTGTAGGTGTTTATTATTTCATTACACATGTAGCCTCCCTCTCTCAACCCGTAGACCACCGAAAGAAATTTTGGAGATCTAAACTCCTTCTGGATCGCTTGTTCAGTGATTGATCATCAAGGCTGTTGCAGTGCTCTTCTCGGAGTAATAGTTCCTTTTAGTTCATTATTCTTTTCGTCATGGGCACTATGTTGGATATATTTATGGTTTTGACTCAAGATTGGTTAGTTTTTTCTATCGATCCATTATAGTTTCTTACTCTTCCTTGTCTTTCGAAGGCCGATCTCATGGTTTCCAATTTCTATTGTCAATGGTTTCTAGGTTTATACCATTTTTATGTAGGTGTTTCTATACAATGGATTAATTCTATGAAATTTTTATCATTATTAATAAATTTATTTGTTTTTTCATTGAATTTATTTGATTTTTGGTTTTAGGGGATTTATTAGAAAAATAAATATTTTAAATGGGGTTTCCTTAATAGATTTTTTTGATTCAAAAATATTGTTTTTGAAACACCAATGTTGTTTTGATTGGCTGTGAAAAATGTTTTATAAGTGAGGAGAATGTTTTTGAAATTTATTTTGAAAATCTTGGAACTTTGGTAACCTTGGTTGCATCAATAAATAGACAAAGGAAACCTTAGTGTGTGTGGAACCAATATTGGTTGTCTTGTTGATATTGAAAGTTTGTGGTTGGAATCGATATCGGTTGGATGCAATGTTTGGACTAGCTTAGGTTCTTTAATGTTTAGTATATATTGTTTCATAGGATAGATCCAAAAAGAGTATGTGATTTTTCATTTATATATTTTTATCGCATGATGGTTTTTATCATGTATCGTTCCTCATAGGTTTTCATATGAGGTTGTATCACATGGAATAACATGATGGTATTTCATAGATATGTGCTTATTAATGTAACTTATGGTGTAAGGAAATTATTTACTATTTTATCAATTTTACTTTTCATATTTATGGCTTGAGAATATTAAAGTATTTTATGAAAAAACAAAGGGAAAATTATTTTCTAATGGGCTTGGATTTATGAATCATTTTTGTAAAAACATTTTTGTTTTAAAAGCTAGAACTATTGAATTTTTTATAGTAGATCATGTATAAAATCTATGTTGGTATCCTACTGGGATATTTAATCATACCCTACTTTTATAATTAGGATGTTTTAGATGTTTTATTACTGGATAAATGCAAAGGTAAGTGCATCTTGCATCATGTTAGATTTTCTTTTGTCATTGCCTTAATTGTAGTGTTTTTTAGAGGTGACTATGGGTCAGATGAAGAATTTTCATACTTTCTGGATTACCCTTTTTTAGCTTGTATTGTGTGGGTTTTATTATTTTTTTCTTCCATGTTTTACTTTGGTTGTATGTCTTGTTTTGGCTATGTTCAAGACTTGTTCCGTTTATCTTTGTTTTGCATCACCATGTGATGGCCATCTCAGGTGTGTGGTTTGGTTGACCCAGGATGGTTTATTATAATTTGGTACTAGAGGGAATGCTCAGCCCGAAGTGTGTTAACACTACCTAAGATTGATTATTTATATTACATAGACAAGAGTTTGGACTATTAGAATTTAGAGAGTAAGTACAGAAAAGGTGCCTAGCCAGTTCACTTCCATGACTTATTCTAATTTAACACTTGTAGACATGGATTTTTATGAGGGTTGAGAATTAGGGTTTGAGGTCATTTTAATAAACTATATAGGTATTTCATTTAAATTCACATATTCATTTTTAAGTAATTTCTTTCAATGGTAGAATTCATAATTACTTTAAATTATCATTTTTTAAAGTGTTGGTTAGAATTATGGAAGTGGTATTAAGATTTTTCAATGTAATCATGATCTAATTGGTTATTGTCTGGTGTTTATTAGATAAATCCTCCAAGAAGATATTCTACAAATCAGATAGAGGAAGCTATGAGGCAGGTTCTCCAAGTGAATCCTCTACTGGACCCTTCTTTAGTAGAAGTAGTAACCCACACTACTTGAACTCTAGGTTAGGTTAGTGTCGAGAACCTTGGACGTGTGGTGGATCATGGATTTGTGTTCACTAAGTATCATCGACCCATATTATTTAGTGACATGGGAACATAGAAATCCATGGATTGGATTGATAGGATTGACTATATTTTCAACTTCTTGAAGACTCCTGGGGACTCTAAGGTGGGTTTTTCCATATACAGGATCGAGGTACTCTGAGGGAGATGGTGGGACTCTATTGTGAAAGTTAATTTTTATGAGGATCTTACCTGGGATTCTTTTAGGAAAATATTAAACCATAAGTTCTCTCCCATGATGTTACAAGCTAAAAATACTTGTATGTTTCTGACCATAGAGCAAGGGGATCATACCATTCTATAGTATTCCACCTATTTTTCTTAGTTGGTGCATGTTTCACCATATATTATCACTAATGAGTATATAACGGGTTAAATGTTTGATTTGGTAATGTGGATTTTTATTAGATCAATTTTTATTCTCATGTGTTTTATGACCATTATGGAGGTAGTTGAAAAATAATATTTTGATGAGGCATACATTGCTAGAAAGAGTAGTTCGTGTGGAGCTTCCGTTGGTACCATTATTATCCAGGTTGTATCTTCTGTAGAGAAATGGTATTAAAAAGGTAGGAAGTTTTCTTTTGATCCATTCTGAGGACTTTACTAGGATAAAAATAGATTTTTATTTGTGTGAACAAACTAGTCATATACAATTGAATTATGAGGAGTATCCCAAGACTTGTTATCATTACAGATGATTTGGCCATCCCAAATGTTTTTGTGATAGGATATACAATGGAAGTAAGGTAGGATTCACATTCACTAAGGGTTCATAGATTTTTGATAATGCTTATAAGGGTGATGGGTCCTATCCATAGGATAAAGCGGATGTTTATGTGGATAAGAAAGCTTATGGAGGAGTTGAGACTATCAATTTTTATTTATTGGATTATGCACTAGATTAATCTGATTCAGGGCTAACTACAGTTAAAGGTATGAGGTTTATTTCATCTTCAATGTTTCAATATTTATTCGATAAATGTTCTACTCATTATTTAATATCTTTAATGTTGGATGACTTATTGGTATTGAATTTATAACTAATCATGTGCTTGTTGGATCTTTCCATGTCTTTGGGAAAGAGGTCCAAACACATTTTTAAGTTCCCTACATGTCGGGCAATGATAACCAACTTTGAGGTTTCATGTGATATTTTAGTTCTTGATATTGACATATTTGAATTAATTATTTTCATGGATTGGGTGATCATTATTAAGACCTAGAAAGATTTCTATCACTATTGGGAATTTTTCTTATCTACCGACGGGGCCACTCATGTTTTTCAAGGTGAGTGGAACTCTAGACCAGGAAGGGTAGGGCCTATTGGTCCATATACTGGGGGTAATCTTGTGCCATTTGTTAGATATTTTTCTTAATGTAGTTGATCCTTGTTTGGGTGGTATACATCCTGTAGTGGTGTGTATACCCTGAAGTTTTTCTGGATGTTTTTTTTGGTTTACCACCATAGAGAGTGGTTGAGTTTACTATTGACCTGCTCCTTGGAATGATTCCCTTTTATAAGATATATTATCAAATGGAACCTGCTGAGTTGGTGGAACTTAAAGTTAATCTTGAGAACCTAGTGGTTAAAGGATTTATTCATCCTAGTGTGTCACCATGGGAATTTTATATTTTCATTTCTATGAAGGTAGATGAGAGCCTTGTAATTTTTATTGAATATTAGAATTTGAATTAGATGACCATTAAGAAAAAATATCATTTTCCAAGGATTGATGACCTTTTTGACCATCTTCTAGGGTCATGTTGGTTTTAAAAGATTGAACTTCGGTCAGTGTATGACCAATTGAGATTTCAAGAAGAGGATATACCTAAGATTGTGTTTAGGAGTCAATATGGGAATTTTGAGTTTCTAGTTATGACATTTAGTCTCTCTAACACTCCGGTGGTGTTTATGGATTTGATGAACTAGATATTTCCCCAAATATTTGATTATTTTGTTACTGCATTTACCACTAGTGAAAAATAGAATTTTCACATCTTTGGGTTTTAATGTTGGTTAGTGCAGAATGTTATTGAAGGAGATAATGTAAATAATTTTTTTAACACTGGAGAATAATAATGGATTCTATAATTAATTTTTTTTGGGAATTTTTTCATGTCCTTTATTTTATAACTTATGTGAAAAATGAAAAAACAACAATTATCTCATGGGTTTTGTAAAAAATAAACATAGAAAATACTTTTTTGTGTCTGTTATGGAATAAATAAAATGAAAATTATGTCATCTTTGAATTTTCACACCAGTCATATGAAAACCAATATGAAAAATAAAACATGGTAGACATTTCATACTGGTTATTCCATAACCAATGAGAAAAAGTGTATACCATATTTAAAAAAAAACAGATATGTTTAATTTGGATTCTACATTTTTCATGTCGGTTATAAAATAATATATGTGAAAAATATTTTTCTTTAAATAAAATTATATTTTTTATTCTCCTCCCTAAATAGCCAGTAGCATAAAAATCGTAGAACAACTAGGTATAAAATAGCTTAAATAGCATAAAAATAGTAGAATAACCAAAACATTTTCAATTTGGATTTTCATGTTTTATAATGTATATTCAAAATGAACTAAAACCCAATCAGACCCATGAAATGATTCTACCCTTAAATTTTTACATGTTTTAGCTCTTGTTAAGTATAAGGATGAGGGTCATAAAAAAGTTAAATATTAAAAATGAGCATTTAACATGTATTCTTAATAAAATTAATGAAAATTTAAAAGGAAATGTTTATAAAAAAATATAACCTTATAGAACTTCATAACTATCATGGTTGGAATTATTTCAAACATAAATATTATAACATTGTATCCAAATTTATTCACTCATTTTTGTTTATGAAATCCCTATTTAAATTAATTTTTAATTCTAAACAAAATTTTAAGTATTAAAGAAAAAAAATAGTAATTTTAAATGAGAAGACACCTTTGGTTTTATATATTTTATCTTTACACTCTTGTTTATTATTGTCTCTCTAAATAAATTAAATGCCTTGTTTGAAAATAGTATGAATAAAATAAATTTTCATTCAATATAAAGATATATTAAAATATGAAAACTTACATGTTCAATGAAATCATAAAAGTTTCTCCCATCTCACCAAAGATATAGGATATCCAATTAAGTATCTACTCCCTTAGAGAAAAACACCCAACATCCAATGGACTTTGAGATAGAAGAAAATTTAATGTGAGTGTTTATTATTTTAAGAGTTATATAACACTTGAGATATATGTTTCAGACTCTTGATGATATGGAAGCATCCATCATTGAATAATTTCATTATTTTGAAATATTTCATTAACATAAACTATTCTTTCTATATTAGTCCCTGTCCTCAGTATAGGTGTAATAAATTGTGGGTCCATAAAACCATATACTTTTATCATGTCATGTTTCATACAATTTTTTTAAAGACACCTAATACAAAACAAACATAAGAATAAATATTTAACAAATTAAAATAATAGAAGGATTTTTTTCAATCGAATTACGTGGAAAAAACTTGCATCATGTTGATTCCCAAATCATCTCTATTTAAAATCTCCATGTTATATTTTTTTAAATTTGTTATTGTCATTTCACACCCATAAATGCTAGATTCTATTTGAATCACATAAATATATAAAAACTTGAGTTTGTTGAAAATATATCAAGACTAGTATTCATTATATCTAAAGTCCTAAAATTTGTATTTATTATTGTCTATATAGTATTTCCTTACCTTTAAAGTATTCCTTTTCAAAATAGATAGATATATAGAAATTAAAATGTTAAAATAAATTTAATATAAAAATTAAATGAAAGATATAACATACACATACCTCTATGGTATTTTTTTAAACAAGTCTAGATGAAAAAATTAAAAAATCATTGATACTTTTCCCAACTGTACTGACCTCATCTATAGGAAATGATATTCTTTTCGATCTATTTATAATTTCCTGTATGGTGACCCTATGATTATATATATTATTTTGTTGATGATGGATGATATCCCTAATAAAATATATCATTCCATATGCAACAATATGATGCTGGGGACCATAAACATATAACTCATAATAAATAGGAAGTTGAAGAGAATTATGTTTAGGAGTAGGATAAGTGGGAGGAGTGGGGTTAGCAGGCGAAGGTGGAGTAGGATATGTAGTAGGAGTGGGATTAGTAGGTGGGGGTGGAGGAGTGGAATCAATATCCTGAAACTATTTATTCATGTTTGTATACATTGAATGAACTAAAGCACTGATCCTGTCCTCTATCGTGTCATGAATATCCTGAACTATAGCTTACAAATATTCCACTTTTTTATAAAAATCTTCCATTATAAATGATTTAGAATTTTGGAAAACTTTTTTTTATTGATACACCTATAAGGTATCCTCATACACAACCTGGGTGTTCGGGATTTCCCAATGTTATATCTAAAATATAATTTTTACCCTTATTTATGAAGACACCTCGTGTTCTCTGCTCCTTAAGAGATTCCTGTATAGAATATTTGAATGAATCTCTAGTGAATCACAATATATAAATAATTTAATTATCTTAAATAAATAAATATAGTAAAAAACTTATAATCTTATGAACTATATCCATTGAATCTTCTATAAGATATTGTAATTTTTTCTCATCCAACCCCCCTTCTATTTTTCATGTCTACTGTGGGGGGGGGGGGGGGGGTTTCAACCTCTATGGATCCTGAAGAGTCAGCTCTCATATTTTGAAACTTTTCATCTATCTTTAACTGTTTTGAATTTAGACAACTTGGAATATCAATATCATCAAATTCTACCTGTATCCTGTGGTCCTTGGCAAGAGAATCATATAATTTTGGTAAACATGTTCTGCCACATTTACCAACCCTTGAACTCTTATTCCCCCATCGAAGTAGATGTATCTAGTAAAGAAGGATGAAGAGACTCATCAATAAGAGCATTTTTAAAATACTTAGAAAAGATATTTTTATGATCCTACCCAAAAGTATGTAGTGAATTAGATGTTTGATCTATTATTACCTGATAAATCAAAGAAAAAAAATTATTACAGAAATATACAAATCCAAAAATTACATTAAAATGTAAATAAAAAATGAAAAATTATAAAATGGAAAGTAAACTAAACTAAACACATTTTTATTCATATTTTTCATAGTTAACTAAAATTATAAAATGTTTTATTAGTGATAGAATCACCTAGATGAATGAAAACAACTCCAAAATTGGTATTCAAATAGTAAAAATACTCAAATATATAATTCCATTTTTTCATCAAATAAAATATTGTTTGAATAGATAAAAAATGATCTAAGAAAAATTAAACTAAACTGAACACATTTTTATTCATATATGTTTGATTATTTAACTAAAATGATAAAAACATTAACGAGATATGAAAAGACATAAAATAAAGAAAACAAATCAAAAAATGGTGTGTGAATAGTTAAAATTCTCTGACCTGAAAAATATTTTTTTACACAAAAACAAATATTTTTTTGAATATACTCTTTTATACAATATTTTTGTTTTTATTTTGAATATTAGAATTGAAATAATTTTGTTTCAAAAAAATCAATATATCGATATGTTATGTAAGGGTAAACATGGTAAAGTAAAAAAACTAATATAATATAAACAAACAATTTGACTTATTAGTTATAATACATGTTTTAATAAAGAAAATATAACTAAAATATCTATCAATTTATAAAATTTTAATATGTAATCCAAAAATAAACATATCTTGCCTATAATATTATGAATGTACTAAAGGATTGTTTTCCCAAATTCATTTTTCATGATCATTCTATACAGAACAAACTGTGTCTACAACACGCTCTTAAAAAATTTCTATTAATCCTTCCATGTAAGTTGGGATCTCATATAAATCAAAATCTTTGTCAAGTTTATCATCACGAACATTTTTTTTACATGTAAAACAATAGACCACTACATAATGGATTGATCAAGAACTTATAATATTTTTTTCATATGTTTCCATGATAAAAGGATCAACTGGGTATTCAAATCTATTTAGATTAATGAGTTTTATTTCAAATTCATCATGTCTAACACATTTCTTACCAATAAACCATTAACAGTTAAATAATAGAAAATTAAATGTAATGTAATCAACCTCCTATATTTCTTCAAAGATTCCTTAATATTAACTTGGTGTGGAGATTGGATTGTTGTCTTTGAAAATTTAAAAATGAATTGCTTCTATGAACAACAATACACTACTACTCTGAACTATGATTCTATTTTCCAGATCTTTCATATGAAATATATATCTATTAATGTCATAGCCAAACCATGTTATTAAATTGAAACTTATACTTCCCAATAATTATCACAATGTTTCATATGCATTTGATCTACCAATCTTGGTCTCTTTAAACCAGGGAAAACTGTTTTGTTTTTCTCATTCAAAATATACATATCTTTATTCTTTGGATAACACCGTTTCAACACATTAATACACAATTTTAAATGTGGCTAAGAATAATCTATGTTATTAAATATGTATAAATATACCTTATTTATCTATTGACCTATTGAAAATTTTACTTTCATGCTATGGATCCCATCTCCCCCATAATTTACTCATTTATAGCAAGTTTTAGGTAAACTGATGTTCTCCACTTCAGATAAGTAGATTGTATAAAACTATGTAACCTCCCTAGAAATATAAATCTCAACAATAGAGGCTTTAGGTTGCAAGGTATTCTTAACATAACCCTTCAATATCTTCATATAACATTAAAAATGATACATCCTACAAAGATACATTGGTCCACAAAGCATTTATTCTTATGCCGAATAAACCATTAAATGACTATAATATAATATAAATATAGTGGAAAATAGAAGTCTAATATACACAGTATAGAAACTATTTCATTCTCCAAATTGTTAAAATAATTTATATCATTCACTTTATTACAAATTTAATTGAAAAAATAACACACCTTTATGATATTCATTCTAAAACAGACGGTAAATATTCTATACAATGTAACTAGAAGGAGCTATTTCATCATGATGTGACAGTCATGAAATTTCATATCTGTCAACTTCAAATCCTATAAAGATAGAAATTTTTTACATTTAAGGAATAAACCTATGACACTTTGTTATCATGAATACAGTGATAAAATATAATTTTCACCCTAATGGATAATACATTTCATGATGAGGGCAATAATGTTCACATTATATCTGGAGTGGGAGCTAACTCCCAATGCATTCCCATTGAGAGTAATTCAAATATTTCATTCAACCCATATTTATTAATTCATTTAATATCTAACAATGTTCCAATAAATATCTCACATGTATTATTCTCCACATGAATAACATCAGTTTTATGTCTGACCTCATGATATCTCCGATATGGTAGATCAAAAAAAATTGATCATTTCTGCCAAATATTTCTATCCTTACCATATTTTTGTGTCTTTCTGAATGTCAAATCAATGTTTTTGAACCTCTTAAATAATGATTAGTTGAAAAAGTTTTTGGAGTACTAAAAAATTCTTACGATCTTTTGAATTCCTGTTTTAATCTTCAATAAGAGTGATACATAGACCAAAATATTTGATTACCCATGTATTCTATTTTTCTCTCATGTTGCATTTGATAGTATAAAGTCAGATTTTCACAAATTGGATAAGATTTATACATCTTAACACTGTATCCAAAAAAAAATCCATATATTGGTAGGCCATTTATAGTGAACATAATAATTTCATTCCTTTGATAATATTCCATGTTATAAAATCATCCACAGTAATACTTTACTCCCATAAAATTTTTAAATCATCAATTAATGGTGACGTGAAAACATCAATTTCATTTCTAGGATATTTTAATCCAAAGATCATTAAACTCAACATGAAATATGTTTTCTTTATAAAATATTCAGGATATAACTTGAAAATTACCAATAAAGTAGGCCATGAACTATGATTGATACGAATTATTTGATATGGATTGATTCTATCAATGATCAATCAATGCATGATATTTCTATCTTCATTTTCAAATGTAGGAAATAATTGGTCAATTTTCTTCCTCTGTGGACAAACAGGTAGATGTCATAATTTTCAATCACATATCACCTAATCTGAATTTTATATTATCCTTTTTTGATCATTTGAATTTGAAAATAAACATTTCAAATGCAGAATTACAGGAAGATACAAAAATTCCTTTGTAGGGGTCAATAACATCTAAATCAGCCTGTGATTTTTCTTTCAACTTACACCATGATATCCCACATTTAGGGTACCCTAAATAAAATTTGTATTCCTTCCTATATATCACATAATCAATCATCCAAGCCTATATCTTCTTATACCCCAATCTCATCTAGCATAATATTTTTTCTCATTATAATGTAAATTTGTATGATCATTGTCTTTAGAAATAATGTCTTTCTATAATTATAGAAACTCTGTAAAACTCTTTTAACTCCTTCCAATTTTTTTCTTCAAGTTAATCAATATTAACATTGTCGATAAAACAATAAATTATTATCAAATCAGATAAAATGTTTTTTTTTTCAGAATCACCATATAGAATATCAATTTTGGGTTCTTTCTCAATTATGTATACTTCAATATGATCAACCATTTATTTAGTTTGACCACAATCATCATCTTTCAAAGAATCATCATCAATAAATATGAAATTATGATCAGTTTTAACATGCCGAATCCAAGGTGTGTAACTTTGATTAAAACCATGAAAAATTAAATGATCTTTTATATCCTTTATTTTACACTTCTTTATATTTAAATTTTTTAATAATGGATAGAAAAATATGTCATTTTTTGGAATAGTTCATTTTGAAAATTCCAAAAAACCATAGACACCTACCTCATATTCATTACTTATTAGAAGTTCAATAATCCAACATTGACTCATTATTATATACAATAAATATAAAAAACAAATATCTTTTCAAAAAAATATAGAGGAGATAAAAGTGAGTAACAGGGGGGGTAATAGATTATTTCAATGATAATCAAGAATACAAACTTGTGGTTTTATTCATCAGTAAAATGTTGTTAATATTTTCAATAACAGTGACTATCACACCCAGACTTCTCTTTGAGGTATGTTTTTAATTTTAATTTTTATCACATAAGTTTAATGGACTTTTTATAGTTGTTTTGTTGGAATTCAGGCTGAGCACAACATTAGTGTGAATCTTTTTGACAGATAAATGTAGTCGAGCTGACAAGTGTCGTGCACTTTTTGTGCCCGTAAATGATCCTTGGCATGACAATGCCAGATGCGCGGGCAGGGCATGGGAAAAGCTTGCGGCCAGCCCGATGCGCAAGCACACCTTTTTATTATTGACGTTTTAAACGCGTAATTTTTTTATTAACATTATTATTATTATTATTATTGAACCTGTTATTAATTAATATTATTAAATCTATTCATCATTTTTATCTTATTTGAGGTTGGTGTTGTTTATTTATTTACTTATTATTTTTTTTGGTTCCTATTCCATTTTTTTATTTCTATTCTTTTTATTTTCCCTCTTTTTTTATCCTTTATTTTCTTTTCCTTTACTTCCCTCTCTCTTTTATTTATTCTCTCTCTCAGAATCCCTCCCCATGACACACTGTTCATCTGCGACTCTCCCTAACCCTAGGCGCTGCATCGACCCTCTCTCTCACCAGATTAGCCAACCTCCGCCTTAGTCGGATCCCGCTCTCCCCGACCAGCCTCGCATCATCCAAGCCCCACACACTAGTCCTCACCCCCCCCTTGTCGAACCGAAACTCCAAGTGTGTGAATCTCTTCTATTCGGTCGAGCATCTTCCGGTCTACCCGCTTCCTTGCCCCGGTATGCCTCGCAGCCGCCAACTTCGCACCGGCCAGCCTCGCACCGGCCAGCCTCACACCGGAAAACCTCGCACTGACCATACTCTCTCCCTCCCTAATTCCTTGCACCAAGCCACACACCTCGCCTTCCTCCTCCTACCTCGCACCATGCCTTACACCCCTACCTTCCGGATGAACTTCCGGCATGGCATAGCTCCGCGACAGCTCCTCATCTGAACCATTACATCATTTTTTTAATCTTATTCTAGTGATCTTATTCTATTTTGCAGAATGTTTGGCGTTACGAGTGGTATTATTCTTGAAAAAATTAATTTATTGCCTTGTTTTAAGGTTTCTTGCATTCTACTTAAGGCGTGATGGGTGGGAAACGACCTTTGCGCATTGAGTTTGTGAAATCTGCTACATGTTGGTAGGTGATTCCATGTTTAAAGATTGATTGATTGATTGATTTTCTTGTTTAATTAATTTAACATATTTATTTATTAGTTTCTAATGGGAATAGTTAGTTTTATTTGGAATAAGCTGCACTTTTGTTTTGGTAGTATATATTTATGAAATATGAGTGTCTATCAAATTGATGTACTTATTTTGTTAAAATGTGTAAGAGTTGCAGTTGTTTTTTTGACGGCTTTCAGTGTGCGTTGTGTTGTAAATAGGTTCTGATTTGGTATTGTTGGACTCTTTGAGTCTTTCATCTTATATATATATATATATATATATTAAAATTCTAAACAGATTTTTCCTAGTGCTGATTTATTTTAGCTTTGACCTTTAAAGAAATGGTGCAACTGGTTACTTGACTGTGTGGATGATGTAGGTTGAGTTTTGAACAAAATTACTGGTGTTCGTAGTGTTTAAAAATGTGTTTTATATGGGAAGTGTGTCCCAACACGTAGATAATACATTATGTGTTTTTCGTATGTAACTTTTTCAAGAAATTTTCCATGTTGAATTAATTGAGCACAAAATGAGAAGTCTGGGTATTATGTGGGCGGACTAAGACTAGTGCGCTAGTGATACAAAAGTGGCCTTGGCCTGGTTTCACTCAGCTGGTTTGATGATTACAACACTAACAAAACTATGGGTGATGTTTGGGGACCAATAGGTTATGGATGTGTTTCCCTACACGTGGCTCGTGCACGGGAGCGTATGTTATTGTGGTTCTTGTTCCCTGGTTCACTGAGACACGATGTTCTATGGTGCCATCAGTGCAAGTACCTATAGGGCCTCTACCAATTTGGTTCTCTTGGATTACATATCACTTGACAATGACATATTGTGTAACCTTTGTGGTGTTATAAAAATAAAAGGGTTGTTTTTCTTTCTAAACCATTTTCCCTTAAAGTTGTTGTTCTTCAAATTGTTTTATTTAAAATTGTTTAAGATTTTATTTTTATTCCGGGATTAAAATTTCAATTTTTTTTTTCAGTTAATCATTACATGTAGAATCTCTTATTGGTGACATCCTATTGAGAATAAGCTCACACCCTACTTACACCCTTGGGTGTAAGAAGATTTGGTTTTGTTTGATCCAGGTAAGGGTCAGGATTTTGGATGTGGTGGTTCAGGTTGTTAGCTGACACCTTGGTGTGGTGTTGTGGAGATGGAAAGAGGGTGGTGTCCTCTGGCCAGGGGTGGTTTTTGAGTTGGTTTTTGGCCATCATGTTTTGTTGTTGTTTGGGTTTGGTGTTGAAATTGTAACTAAAATCATGGTTTGTGGTAAGGGCCTATTTTGTTGAGATTTTTAGTTTGGAATATCTTTCTTTTGTTGTTTTGTGCATGTTTTTATTAATCAGGAAAAACATTTTTAAAGAATTATTTTGAAACCCAGGCACTTGTGCCAGCCCATGGGGATCTGGAACGCCCCTTGGGCCTTATCGCGGACCGGGTTAGGCGTCAGTAGGATGGAGACACGATTTTGTTCATTACAAAATGGTATCCAAGAGAGGTTTGGTTTAAGCTCTTTAAATATTTTATTTAGGATGAGGCTGGTTAGACAGGAGTTAGGATTTTTGCGGCTTTGAATTTTGGTTGTGAGTAGGGTACCTAGCTAGCACACATCATGAAAAACCCTGAGATTCCATGGGGTGTCGGGATGCTTGTTTTACTTATCTTCTAGGTGGGACGTGCATGCTGCAGACTGTGCGTGGACATTAGGCAGAGAAGAAGAATTTGGACACGATGTTAATTTTACATGTTTGGTTTACTTATGATAACTTATCTTGTTTAAAAATTTATTTTTCTTTAGATATGACATATTGATGTTGTTCTTCTATGATTGTTTCTCTTTACCACAATATTCCTCCTTGCAGAGCTTACACACATCCATAGGAGGAATCCAGAGAGAGTTCTCCCTCGCCGCTTGATCCTAGATTGGTAGAAGCCATGGTCCGAGCTGTTCAAGCTTTAGGCCAAGGAGAAAATCCTACTCCTTCTCCTTTTCCAACTATAGGAGATGAGTCGGGTCTCAAAAAAGACAAAGCTCAGGAGTTCTTGAAGAATAAACCTCCATCATTTCGAGGTAGTTCAGAACCTCAAGAGGTAGAGGAATGGCTTGAAATTATAGAACGTATGTTTGAGTTCCTTGACATGCTAGAAGAATTCAGGGTAAAGTGTGCCTCATTCCAGCTAGAGGGTTCCGGTCTCAAGTGGTGGGAATCACTTATTTAAGATGGGAAGCACGAGCATATGGGTTGGAAGGAGTTCAACACCATCTTCAACGAGCAATAGTATCTTGAGGTTTTGACTTATGCCAGATCCTAGGAGTTCAAATATCTTTCACAAGGGGATCATACAGTGATGTAGTATTCAAATTTCTTTATCAAGCTAGTGTGGTATGCGCCTGAGATTGTTTTAAGTGAATATTTGAAAGCTCAAAAGTTCGAGAAGGGCCTTCAACCAGAAATCAACTCTCAACTTTTATTGTTCAAGATGGGAGCTTATGCCCAGGTGTTCGATCATGCTTTTATGGTCAAGATTGACCAGAGAGGAAAGTTGGGATTCTCTGGATCAATGTTAGCATTTGGAAGTAGTAGTTCATCCTAGAAGAAGAGGAAGTGTGATGAGCATGGGAAGAAGGTGGGTGGCATCTCAGAACATCCTTTTAGGAAGACCTCATATGTTGCTTCTGATACAAGTTCTATTGTGTTCCATCTGTGTGGGAAGGTAGGGCACACCCAACCTATGTGTCCCACTCTGCCCTGGCCTTGCTTTAGATGCAGAATTGTGGGGCATGTGAAGCGCTTTTGTAGAGTGACACACCCTTATCTGAGTGGGACAAGGTATGTGGATTCCGGGGGAGTACCAGTTCAATTAGAGTCAACCAGAACTATGGGATCTCAGTTTGGTGTTCATGGTAGAAGGACCAGATCATCCTCTGGGCATAGCCAGGTCAGGGCAGATCCACAGACTAGCGGTCATTCTCAGGCAGGGACCAGACATCTGCATGTTGTGGATCAGGCACCAGCGGGATCTGATGCAGGACCTTTGACTGTTCAAGGTACCATTCTTATTGAATCTTCTTTAGATTATGTTCTTTTTATAATTGTTCATCTGCCTCTTTTATATCTTCATATCTTGTGAACTTGTTTAGCCTTCCAAGTGAGCTTTTATCAATTATAGTGGAGTTAGTGACACCACTGGGTAAGAAAAAGGAGAAGGGTCTTAGGTTCCCATCATGCACACTTTCAGTGTTAGGAGTTGGAAGGGAATGGGATTTCTTTGTCTTGGATATGTACCTATTAGATGAGACCCTCAGCATGGAATGGCTAGTGCACTTCCATGCGAATATTCACTACTTTCACCGCTGAGTCAGCTTTATGGCACCAGATGGGAGTCCTTAGTTATTTCATGGAGAATGAGATCCTCGGTCAGGTCGCGCGGGACCTCCACTTCTTGAGTTAGGGAATATTTCCTATTATTTGTCATTTCTCTCAATAGAGGATGATGGTGGTGTTTCATAGGGTGGGTTACCTCATGTAGTGGATGAGTTCCCAGAGGTCATCCCAAATGATTTTTCACGCTTACCCCTGAGTGGGACGTGGAGTTCTCAATTGAGTTGGCGCCAGGAACACAACCTATATCTCTTCCCTCATATCGCATGATCTCCATCGAATTGAGGAAATTAAATATATAGGTGTACGATTTGGAATCCAAAGGATTCATTCTCCCGAGTGGCTCTCCTTGGGACATGCCAATTTTATTCAAGAAGAAGGCTGATAGAACCCTCCAATTGTGTATTGATTACCGGAAATTGAATAAGGTAACAATCAAGAATAAGTACCCTTTGTCTCATATTGATGATTTGTTCGACCAGTTAAAGGGGGAAAAGTGGTTCTCTAAAATTGAATTGCGGTCGGGTTACCACCAACTCAGGGTGAGAGAAGAAGACATTCTGAAGATGGTTTTCTGAAGTAGGTATGGTCACTTAGAGTATCTATTCATACCACTAGAATTGAAAAATTCTCCAGTGGTTTTCATGGCACTCATGAATAGGGTGTTCCAACAATATCTCAACTTCTTTATCATGGTATTTGTGGACGACATTCTAGTTTATTCTGGATCTAAGGAGGAGTATGAGCGTCACCTGCAGATTGTTTTGGGAACTTTATGGGACGACCGCCTGTATGCGATACTCTGGAAGTGCACATGCTGGATCAGAGAAGTGATGTTTCTAGGGCTTTTCGTCTCATAACAAGGGGTTTCAGTGGATCCTGAGAATATCAGTGCAGTTATGTCATGGGAACAGCCGAGGAATGTGTTTGAGATCATGAGTTTTCTTGTCTTGGCAGGTTATTACCGGCGTTTTGTTCGGGATTCTTGAGGAATGCCTCCTCTATGACCGCACTCACCTAGAAAGGGGTGATGTTTGAATGGAGCCCACAGTGCCAGAAATCCTTTGTGGAGTTGAAGTGGCAGTTGACCACCACACTTGTTCTGATCTTACCAGAGTTTGGGAAGGGCTATGTGGTTTATTTATATGCTTTAGGTATGGGCCTTGGGTGTGTTCTCATGTTGGATAATCATGTGGTGACTTATGGTTCTCACCTGCTCCGGACGCATGAGAAAAATTATCTAACTCATGACTTGGAGTTGGCAGCAGTGATGCAGACCCCAAAGACTTGGTGCCACTACCTCTTTGGGGAAAAATTTGTGGTATATTCTAACCAAAAGAGCCTAGCCTACATTTTCTCTCAGAAGGATCTCAAACTGAGGTTGAGCCACTAGATCGAGTATCTATAGGGGTTTGACTTTGACATTGTCTGTACCCCGAGAAAGGGTAATGTGGAGGCTGACGCTTTGAGGAGGAAGGTACCAGTGCAAGCGTTGAGAAAGTCTAGTGATGAGTGGACTTTGATGGGGCTCTTCGCCCAGATGCACTTAGAGAGAATTGAGCATAATAGAGGTACTTTCTTGGCTAGCATTCAGTTGACTCCAGATCTTCTAGAGTTGATTAAGTGGGAGACAACTTGTGAGGAGATTTTATAGTGATCTAATTTGTATTTTCATGGTGGGTAGACCCCTTCAGATTGGTATATGTCTCCTGAGAGGATCTTGTGCTTCAAGGGTCATGCAGTGGTACCGTTGTCTCTGCAGAAGGTAGTGATGCAAGATAGCCACCGGTCCTAGTGGGTCGTCCATCCTGGTACTACCAAGATGTATTACGATGTTCTTCACTACTTTTGGTGTCCAAGTATGAGATGGGACATAGCTAACTTTGAATCGAGATGCTACACTTGTTAGTAGGTGAAAGCAGAGAATTAGGGACCATCTGGTCTGCTTCAGCCATTATCCATTCCTACTTGGAAGTGGGAGGAGGTCACCATGGACCTTATTTTTGGAATGCCTCATACATATCAGTATTGGGGAGGCCTCTATAAGGCTTTGGGATCACAGATTAAGATGAGTATGACATACCATCCTCAGACGGATGGCCAGACTAAACTGGCGAATCAGATTCTAGAGGACATGCTTCGCGCATGTGTGTTGGATTTCCCAGGTTCATGGGATAGACATTTGGGATTGGTTGGGTTTTCTTATAATAATATTTACCAATCCTCTATTATAATGGCACCCTTTGAGGTGCTCTACGGTCGGCCTTGTCGGTTTCTTTGTGTTGGGATGAGGTAGGCGAGACCTCACTTTTGGGACCGAACCTTGTTAAGGGGACGTCTGAGAAGGTAAAGTTGATTAGGTAGTGGTTGTTGATAGATCAGAGTCTCCAAAAAATTATTCATATAAAAGGAATCATAATCTTGAGTTTTCAGTGGGAGAAAAAGTGTTCTTGAGAGGGACCCCTCGCTTGGGTCACCGCCGCTTGGGAAAGTAGGGAAAGCTGACACTGAGGTATGTTGGGCCTTTCGAGATTACTGAGTGGATCAACAAGGAACAATAAAGGTCAGAGTTTCCTTCACATTTGACATTGATTCATGACATATTTTTTGTCTCCCAACTGAAAAAGTACAATCCCGATCCGTCACATGTGTGGAATTGGGAGGAGTTGGAGATTGATCCATACTTATCAGTGTTTGAGTGGACGATGCCAATAGTGGATTCTCGGGAGAAGGTGCTTCATAGGAATTATATTCATTTGGTTCATATTATTTGGTAGCATGAGAATGACGATCATGAGACTTGGGAGCTGAAGTCTTGGGTTGAGAAGGATTACCCATTTCTATTCACTGATCAGGATTTGAATTGACTTTCTGAGGGAGGAAAGTTTCCATGGTGGGGAGAATTGTCACACCCGAACTTTGCTTTAAGGTATGTTTTTAATTTTAATTTTTATCACATAAGTTTAATTGCCTTTTTATAACTATTTTTTGGAATTCGGGCTGAGCATGACATTAGTGTGTGCTTCTTTGCGCTAATAAATGTAGTCGAGATAAGATGTGTCGTGCACTTTTTGTGCCAGTAAATTATCCTTGGCATGACAACGCCCGACACGTAGGCATGGCATGGGAAAAGCTATGCGGCCATCCTGATGCATGGGTGGACCTTTTTATTAATAAAATTTTAAACGAGTAATTTTTTATTAACATTATTATTATTATTATTATTATTGAACCTGTTATTCATTTATATTATTAAATTCATTCATCATTTTTATCTTATTTTAGGTTGGTGTAGTTTATTTTTTTTGGGTTCCTATTCCATTTTTTTCTTTCTATTCTTTTCCTTTCCCTATTTTTTATCCTTTATTTTATTTTTGGGTTTTTCCTCTCTCTTTTATTTCTTATCTCCCTCACACTCCCTCCCTGTGGTGCATTATTCATCTGCGGCACTCCCTAACCCTAGGCATTGCATCACCCCTCTCTCTTGACAGACCAGCTAGCCTCTGCCTCAGTTAGACCCTGCTCGCCCCGACCAGCCTCGCATCGGCCAAGCCCCGCATTCTATTCCTTAGCCCCACCTCATTGAGCCAAAACTCCTCACACACGACTCTCCTATGCTTGACTGAGAATCTTCCGGTCTCCCTGCTTCCTTTCCCTAGCCTACCTTTCACCAGCCAGCTTCGCACCGTCCTCCCTTGCACCGGCCAGACTCGTAACAGCTAGCCTCGCACCGACCATCCTCATGCCCTCCCAACTTCCTTGTGCCAAGACAAAAACCTCCCCATCCTCCTCCTACATCGCACCGAGCCGCACACCCCTCCATTGAAAATGAACTTATGGCACGGTGTAGCTCTGCGAAGTCTCCTCATCCGAACCATTGCATCATTTTTAATATTATTCTTGTGACCTTATTCTATTTTGGAGAATGTTTGTCTTTATTAGTGGACTGATTCTTGATGAAATTAATTTATTGCCTTGTTTTAAGGTCTTTTGTGGTCTACTCGAGGCATGGTGGGTGGGCAACGACCTGTGCACATCGAGTTTATGAAATCTTCTACACGTTGGTAGGTGATTCCATGTTTAAAGATTTATTAATTTATTGAGTTTCTTGTTTAATTAATTTAACATATTTATTTATTAGTTTTCAATGGGCGTAGTCAGTTTTATTTGGAATTTTCTGCACTTTTGTTTTGGTAGTACCTATTTATTAAATATGAGTGTCTGTCAAATTGGGGTAGTTATTTTATTAAAATGCGCAAGAGTTGCATTTGGGTTTTTGATGCGTGTCAGTGTGTGTTGTGTTGTGAATAGGTTCTGATGTGGTATTGTTGTAATCCTTGAGTCATTCATCTTATATATATATATAAACTTCTAAATATATTTTTCCTTGTGCTAATTTATTTTAGCAATGACCTTTAAAAAAATTGTGCAACTGGTTATTTGACTATGTCGATGATGTAGGTTGAGTTTTGAACAAAATTACTAGTGTTCGTAATGTTTTAAAAATGTGTTTTGTATGGGAAGTGTGGTGCAACATGTAGATAACACACTATGTGTTTTGCGCATGTAACTTTGTCAATCAATGTGGCATGTTGACTTAATTGAGCACAAAATGGAAAGCATGAGTATTAGGTGGGCGGACTAGGACTAGTGCTCTAGTGATACAGAAGTGGCCTTAGCCCGGTTTCACTCAACTAGTTTGATGATTACCACACTAGAAAAAACTATGGGTGACGTTTGGGGATCACTAGGTTATGGATGTGTTTACCTACCAGAGGATCGTGCATGAGAGCGTATGTTATGGTGGTTCTTGTTCCATGGTTCACTGAGACACGATGTTCTAGGGTCCCTTCAGTGCTAGTACCTATTAGGCCTCTCCCACTTTGGTTCTCTTGGATTAAATCTCACTTGACATCAGCATATGGTGTATCCTTTGTGGTGTAAAAAAAATAAAATTGTTGTTTTTATTTCTAAACCATTTTCCCTAAAAGTTTTCATTCTTAAAATTGTTTTATTTAAAACTATTTAAGCTTTTATTTTTATTCTTGGATTAAACTTTCAATTGTTTTGTTAGTTAATCTTTACATGTGGAATCTCTTATTGGTGACATCCTATTGAGCGTTAGCACACACCCTACTTACACCCTTGGGTGTAACTAGTTTTGGTTTTTTATGATGTAGGTAAGGGTAAGGCTTTTGGAAGTGGTGGTTCAAGTTGTTAGCTGTCACCTTAGCATGGAATTGTAGAGATGGAAAGAGGGTGGTCTCCTCTGGCCATGGGTGGTTTTTGAGTTGGTTTTTGGGAACCATATTTTGCTGTTGTTTGGGTTTAGTGTTGAACTTGTAACTAAAATCCTAGTTTGTGGTAAGGGCCCCTTTGGTTGAGATTTTTAGTTTGGCATATATATTTTGTTTGTTGTTTTGTGCATTTTTTTCCTAAATGGGTAAATCGTTCCCAAAGAATTATTTTGATTCCCGGGCACTTGTGCTAGCCCGTGGGGATTAGGAACACACCTCAGGCCTTGTCGCGGACCGGGGCGGGTGTCGGTTCGATGGAGACCCTATTTGGTTCGTGACAGTGACTATAATATTAAAGAAGTTAATAACATTAGAGATGAAGTATAATTTTAATTGGAATGATTATAAAATCAATTAGAAAATAAAGGCAATAAATTTACATCATTAGAGGGTAAGAGATGGTCTTAATTAAAAAAGTCTAAATGGAATCCTTAAAAGTGGGACTGAAAATCTATAAATATCATGTGAAGGTTTCATTGAATTGAATGTAAAAAAATTGAGCAATAATATAATATTATTAGTGACTAGAATGAATTAATTTAATATAAGTGATTTATTATAAAAGTATTGTAATAAATATTAGTTTTTATAAAAACAATATTGAGGTTGATGTTATGAAATTCATTGAGAAAAAATTTCTCACATTTACAACAACTCTAATGAAATGTCAAACACAAATATTAGTGAATAATTAAAAAAATTGGAAAAAAATATAACATTGAATGATTTAATTTCATTGAAATATCACTATTATATTTTATTATTGTATTATTTAGATAATGAAAAGAAACATTTCATTAAACAAATGGATCAATTTTGTAAAGTAATAGAAGGTAAAATTTTCTATCTAAACACATTAAAAAAATAGGGTGTTAAATAATTTCATATATTTTTACTATGAAATTATTGGTTACCCAATTGAAATTGTATGGAATAAATGAACTTTCATATTCATGTTTCACCAAGGAGTGATTTATATGAAAATTATTATAGTTTCCCTTGATATTTTCTTGTTTATATTGAATATGATTCCAAAGAATCTCAATGTTGAATAATATAATAAGTATAAAGTATTTTGTAATGGAAAATTATTCTACTAAGGGTGTAGTTAAAGAGTGGATATATCAATCGAGTGAAAATTCATTATTATGTGATTTTTTAAAGTAGTAAAGTGATTATTAAAATTTGGCTATTCCAAGACTGCAAAGTTGGTAGTCAGAATGAACTAAAAGTAATTCTTTAAGTCACAATACTGGATTCATACCTCATAGCCTATAAGATTCTATGAATTGATATAAATCTTTATTGGATCTCAAAACATAATTTTTTATCTATTTTTTCATAGCAACCCATGGTTTTGAAATATTTACCTAAAATAATGGAAAACCATATTTCTTCCCCAAAGTGTGTTCTACCTACACTCGAAACAAATCAAATTTTCTCAGTTGTTTTAAATAAAATATATTTTTATTGAAAAATCCAATGTATATATAAAGTAATATTACAATATATATATATAATGTAATAAAATACAAAATATATAAATAAATATTATTTTCAATTCATTAAAAGGAAACTAAAAATAAATTGAAGCCTTTTTTTTGAAACATATCAAATTTTAAAAGGGAATGCATAATAAATTTTGGTACAAAATAGATTCGATTAAATAAAAAATCCAACTACATGATAAATTAGAAATAGTTTACTCTAACTACTCAAGGTGGAATGGAAAATTAATAAAATAGGATGTGAAATCAAAACATTAGATTTATCTTTGGAGTGGATAAGGATTCTTAAATAGATATTCTTCAATAGAAATTATGAGGGAAGAGTGAATGAAACCCAGAGTTTCACAAAATCAGGGGTTCCACTAACATGAAAAATGAATAAAATCAAATTAAAACACTGAAAATGTAAAAAACATTATAGAGAATCAAATTTTCAAGGAATAATTCATGGTACAACTGAATAATATAGGAATAAGAATGTGTGAAGATTTCATGAGATATGATTAGAACAATATTTGAATGTGTAATGATAAGGATGAAGAAACCAAAGGGTGTATGAAGATAATAATGAAAGATTATAGTCCACCATATCAATGAAATTAGGGTTAGAGATTTTGTGTGAGAGAAATCAGAGCACTATCATGAGAAAAAAACCAAAATGAGTCCACCTGACTTTTGATAATATTTAAATGTAATATTACATTAGTGTGTTAAAAACTAATATGAAAAACAATTCAAGTAGGTTTCATGTAATTGATGTTATAAATAATTTTCCATTATCAGTTGTCCTAAAACCGACATGATAAACATAATATTCAATGTTTATTTCTTGGTAACTGGAATAGAAAATAAAAAAAAATTAATTTTCACAACGGTTATTGAAATTATTTATGTAAAAAATATTTTTTCACATCCTTTTAACATTGGTTATAAATAAAAGATGTTAAAAATGAGATGTGATAAATATTTTTTGTAATAGTGTGCGGATGATATTTTTAGTTATCTAAGTTAGAGGAGGAGCGTATCGACCACTTGGATATCATTATTTGAAACTTCAAAGAACATGGTATATATGATATGCTTTCTAAATGTGAGTGTTGGATCCAAGAAGAGAAATTTATATGGTATGTGATATCTGAGAGGGGAGTCTCAGTTAATCCTGAAAAGATATAGTTTGTTATCTCATGTGATTTTTCCAGAAATGAGTTTGAGATCTAAATATTCTTAGGTTTGGCTGGTAACTACATACAGTTTGCTTGGGATTTATCCATGATCAAATATTTGATGAATTCTTTAACCCATAAGGGTCTAAATTTTGAATTGAAAACCAATTATTATATATTTTCTGAGGAGATGAAGGAGATGTTTAATTCATCATTAGTAATGATTCTTTTGGAACTAGGTTTTAGTTATTATATTTTCTTAATTCTTCTGGTATGGGTTTGGGTTGTGTCTTAATCCAATAGAAACAAGTGGTGGCCAATGAATCATTCTAGTACTCATGAGAAGAACTACCATACCCATGGTCTTAAGTTAGCGGTAGTTATTTATACACTCAAATCATGGATATACCATCTCTTTAGGGAGATGTTTACTATGTATTCTGATCATAAGAGCATGAAATATATTTTTACTTAGAGGGATATGATCTTGAGATAGAGAAAAAGGGTGGAATATCTTCATACTTTTTACTTTGATATAATTTACACCTGTGGAAATGTAAATTTTTTTACCAATGAAGTGAGAATAAAACTATAGACACAATCTGTGAAGAAATCAGTGGATGCATGGTATTTATTGAGTTTGTTTGTTAAGATGAGATTGGAAGTATAATAGGTTGGTGGAAAGTTGGTCTTGGTTTTTATGGAATATGAATCATCTTTTAATGAGTGATTTTGACTCGAGAGGTTGATAGACACTAAGTGCTAATGCTTGGGTAAAAGCCTTTATAGTGGGAGACATTGGGTGACTGGTCTCAGTCTCCCAGTGGTGCATTGTTCTTCTGTAGTTTTTTGGTAGTTTGTTATTCATTTAGGAAAGAGTTGATGGATAGAGGACACCCGTATTATTAGTCCGTAAAACCTATGGATACCATGATGTTTCATGATTTTATATGTCAGTATTATTGGCCAGGAATGTGGTGGTTTATTAATAATTTCTTATCATGGTGTCTTACTTGTTAGAGAATTAAGGCAGAACACCAAAGACCTGTTTCTTTTTTTATCCCTTACCAATTTATGTATGGAAGTGTGTTGGGATTTCCTTGTATTTCATTCTTGTTTTTCCCTAAAATCATAGTGGGAATTATTAAATTTAATTAATATTTGATTGAATCATGAAATCATTGCATTGCATTCATATTACGTTGATGATGAAAGTGGAATAACTTAGGGACATGTATATCTGGGAGATTTTGAGAATTCTCAGGGTTACCTCTATGGTTATATCTAATAGGGATCCAAGATTCATGTTCAGTTTCTAGAAAGGTTTGCAAGAGGTGTTGGGTTCCTAGATTATATTGAACATGACTTATCACCAACAGATGTATAGATTGACAGAGATGGCTATCCAACTTCTTAAAGAGTTGCTGCGGGCTTGCGTGCTTGATTTTAGAGGGCCTCAAGAAAATCATTTTCTTGTGGTCATGTTTTCCTATAAAAATAGTTATTAAGACTCAATTAATATGGAAAAGTTTTATGATGTGTATGGGAATCCATATAGATCTCCCTTGTTCTAGATAGAGTTGGGAGAGTGGTCCTTGGTTGGGTTGGGTCTTTTTTTTGGAGACTGTAAAGATGGTGCAGATGATCAAAAAGAGATTGATCATAGAAAAAATTTGTTAGAAATCTTAGGTGAACCATCATCATTGACCACTGGAGTTTGAGGTTGGTGATCAAGTTTTTCTTAGTGTTTCACCTCCCTTGGTACATCATCATTTGGGTAAGAAATGTAAGTTGTCATTTGGGTTTGTGGTCCCCTTTTAGATCATTGGGTGACAAGGGAAGGTGGGCTATTGGTTGTAATTTCTATCTATTTTTACTTATATCCATGATGGGTTTCATGTATCACTATAGAGAATGTATATAACAGATCCTACCCATATGATTGGATGTGTGTTTGTTGATATTCAGATTGAAAACACTAAGGTTGAGTAACAAGTTCATATTATGGGTCACCAAAAAAATGTATTTTGTGTTAAAACAATTCCTCTAGTCTGGGTATTATGGTAGTGTAGACGGGATATCCATTAGAATTGGGAGAGGTAATTGTTAATGAGGTAGAGGTGACCTTCAATTTTTGTGAGTATAGGAATATGAAGTCTTTCTAGGAGTATAAATCATTTATGGTGGGGGGGATTGTGACATCCCATTATTCTTTTCAGGTACTCCCCTGTTCATTTATTTTTATCATCCTTGTTTGGGAGAATTTGCAGGATTCTTGAGGATGGAGATCCATTTATTGGTAAAGTGACTTAAATTTATGGGATGTATGTTTTTTTGAAATAATATATTCTGGGTATAAATTTATTAATCGCTTTGAGTGGTTCTCCCCATGTTTGGAGAACATCCTAGGTGCTTTGGTGTTTTTCTATAGATACAAAACTGTTAGCAGTTTGCTAGGTGATTACATTAAATGAAAAGGTATTAAATGATATATAATGGTATCTAGGTATATTCTAGAAATTTGGTTCATAAATTGAAGTTTACACACCATTTATTTGGATTACATGTCGTAAAATGGCTAAAATTAGGTATTTATAAAAAAAAAGTGATGTGTTTTCAGCATTTTCAGCCTTCATGGAATTCATGTCATGTAATGGGATTACATGATGCATAATACTCATGAATTGGGGTTTCAGGGTGTTGTACATGAATTTATTCTTTTATTCCACATGCAGCCTCCCACTTTCAATCAAGAGCTCACCCCAGGCTATTTTGGTGATCTCCACTCCTTCTGGATCGCTCGTTCCATGATCGATCCTTAGTTTTTTTTGTGGTGAGCCTCTCGGAGTAAGTGTTCCTTTTGGTTCATTGTTATTTTGATCAGAGTCACTAATTACACTATGTTTATGGTTCATATTTAGTATAATATAGTGTTTTTTATTTATAATTTCTAGTTTGTTGATGTGCCTTATCTTTTGAATGTCAATCTATTGGTTTCCAATTACCATGGTCGAGGGAGGCTAGGTTTATACCATAGTAAGGTAAGTGTTTTAACCAAATGGGTTAATTCGATGAATTTATTATAATTATTGAAAAATTCATTTAGTTTGTTCATTAAATGAAGTTATTTTTGGTTTCAATGAATTTCTTATAAAGTTAAATGTTTTTAACGATGTATTATTTTAAAAATACATTTTTTTTTATTTAAAAATGGGATTTTTCAAACACCTAAGTAGGTTAGATTGATTGTGAAAAAATATTTTATAAATGGTGAGCATAGCTTGGAAAAGAATTTTGAGAATATTAGAACTTTGGGATCCTTGGGTGTGTTGGGAAATAGACATAGAAAACCTTAGTTTGTATGGAACCACTGGTGGTTGTTTTGTTGATATCGATAGACTGCGGTATGCATCGATATCGATTGAATCAAATTTGTTTCCTGGTCCAGGATCTTTTATGTATAGTAGGTACTTTCCTATAGTCTAGAGACCAAATGATAGTGTGATTTTTCATTTACATATTTTTATCACATGATGTTTTTTATTATGGATTGTTTCCCACATGTTTTTATATAAGGATGTATCACATGGCATCACATGATGGTATTTTATGGACATGTGATTACTTTATTACCTCATAATGAATAGATATAATTTTATATTTTATGATTTATAATTCCCATATTTTTTTCTTGATAATATTAAATTATTTTATGAAATCCCAAAGGGTAATTTGATTTAAAAATGGGTTTAGATTTATGAATATTCATTTTAAAACTATTTTTATTTTAAAATTTATAATTATTTCATTCTTGATATTAGACCTTGTTTAGACCCTATGGTGGGATCCTAATAGGCTTTGTGCTCACTCCCTTATTTTTAATTTGTATGGTTTATATGTTTTATTATAGGATACTTGTAAATATAAGGGAATTTATAGCAAGTTGGATTTTCTTTTGTTGATTCCTTCATAGCGTGGTGGTTTGGAGGTGAATATTGGTCACATATAGATTTATAATACTTTTTTGGTTTAACCTATTTTGTAATGGATTTATGGTTTTTATTGTACATATTTACTTTCACATTTTACTCTAGTTATGTGTCTTATTTTGGTCATATTAATGACTGCTGTCCTATTTTTTTTTTCAACACACCATGTGACATTTGAATTTGGTGTATGGTTTGGTGGACCCAGGTTGTTCTGTTATAAGGATAATTCCCCTAATATGGTCTCTACTATTTGGAGAAATAAGAAACCACTTGATCCTCCTTTATCAGAACTAGTTAAATTCTAACTATGGAAGAGTTTTAGTACATGGTGTATGATTTACTTGGTATAGGTAAGTAATGATAGGTGCAGAGTTCAGCCTACCTTTTGGTTTTTGAAAAGCCCTCCTAAAAGCATTTCACCAAATTAAATTCAACCCTTTCTTGGTTTTCCAAGAAATTGTTTCTTACAAACATGATTAATCCTAGATAAATCAAAAATAATTACCTTCTAGACGTAGAAAACTTCTAATCTCAAAGAATATATTATGCTACTCCCAAGATACCACAACTGTAACCTTCTCTAGGTCCACTAACAGTCTAGCCTCTAAGATGACCTAGATTAAGATGTTCTCTTTATCAATTTTGAAATTACATTGGGTTATCTTGGTGTAAATTCAATGTTTTCTCCATATACTAAATATGAAGTCAATATGTTGGCCATGATCATCCTCCTAAAGAGAGTACACTAAGATGTCATCGACAAAAATAACCACAAAATAATCTAGAAAAGGATAGAAAATCTAATTCATCAAGGCCATGATTATCTCTAGTGTGTTTGTCAAACCAAATGGAATCACTATAAACTATTACAAGCCATACCAAATCCTAAAATAAGTCTAAGGTATGTGTGATGGTCTCACCATCAATTGGTGGTATTTTGATCTCAAATAAATCTTAGAGAATATCTTGGAACCTCTCAACTAGTTGAAGATATCATCGATACATGGAAATGGATACTAGTTCTTAAACATTATCTAGTTCAATATCTGCTAATCCACACATAAGTGAAATGTATCATTAGTATTCTTGGTGAAAATAACTAGAGACCCCCACAGAGACAGACTTGGTCATATGAAACCCTTAGCTTTCATATCCTCTAACTAAACTTTCAACTCCACAATATCTACTAGTTCTATTTTGTAAGGTGGAATAGAAATTGGATCTACTCCTTGCACCAAATTGATCAAGAACTCAATCAATCATTGGGGTGGTAAGACATATAACTCTTTAAGAAATAATTCCTAAAAATGGCCTAATTCTATAGTAAAATCATACTTATGTAATCCACCATCATCTAGAACTATGATTTCTATTTGAGTCATGAGACAATCCAATCTTCATTGAATGCGTCCTTTATGACCAACCTAAAGACCCAACTCACCCTAGAGAAAATTACTACCTCCTTTTGAGGATAGAAATGTGACTCTCATCTAGTATTTGTCAATATATTCCTGGTATTGAACTAACAAATCTATACTAAGGGTCAAATTGAAAGATGTCATTTCCATCACAAATGGTTACCAGAAGAAATGGTTATGACCAATCTTTCTAGAACACACATCGAAATATTTGATATTATATAAATACAAAACTAATGGTGTATTTATGGTCAAAACACCATAAAAAAGTTTCAAAAAAAATCTCAAACAATTTTCAAAAAGAGAAGTGATAAAGCAATGTGATTCTCCTATATCAAAAAATGAAATATAGGGTAGATGATACAAGAATACTACCAATGATGGTAGAAGGTCTTGCATCCTCACTAAAGGGAGTATACTTCCTATAATATAGCTTAATCTCCTATCTCCCTTGGGATCGAGTATGAATACCCCAAGATATTCCATCTCCTAGGTACTCCTTATAAGGCCCCAGCCTTAAACCTTACTTAATCTTGAGTTATTACAAGATTACACATTGAGGACCTTTTCAGGTTTAGAGATTTAGAGAATTAGATCATGAAACTTGCATTACATTCCACATTTAAACAAAGTGGTTACATAAAAGACAGTATTCATTCTTCCCATCAACGGAAACATATTTAAAATATATCACGGATTCTTTCTTGACACATCCTTGACACTATCATCACATCATGTACCTTTCCCTTGACCTGTGAAAAACTTTTCAAAAACTTGGGATGAGCATAAAAAGCTCAGTAAGAGTTATAAAAAATATGGAAAGGAAACATGAGTTCATATATACATTAGAATGAAATCACACTTTACCCATAAAACATAGGCATATCAAATCCTGAATAAATCATAGAAAACATAAGACATAAAGGTAACTTGAGGCATTCATAACATTCTTACGTAGGGAGAAACCCTCTTGGTTACGTTTGGAATACCCATCACAGTATATTACCTAGATCTCTTTGGAGAAACCTTAACGTTTCACTCCTTCGTGTTACCCAATGCATTGGAGAGCTATAACGGGTTCACCCGCCCTTAGTTTATCACGGAACCACCCGTTTTCATAAAAATGCCCAAGAACCATAACATAAATGTGTCACATAAAACATGCATAAAGGAAACATAACATTTCCACATTTCAATCACAATATAACATTTTAGTATATTGAAATATTGAATCCATTCAAAAAGAAACCATTTCCAAAACCATTTAAAACATTTAATAAAGAGATTTTTGAATCAAAGTGTCCCATACCACCTTGAAGCTTTTAACATTTTAAACCATTAATATCCATATAAATAAATCCTTAAAACCATTTTGAAAACATGGATATTAATAAGAACAAATAATTAAAACATTTAAAACGATATTTTGGTTAAAGGGGTTTTACCAAAATTAGAGACACTTGAATACAATAATCGAGGAATAACATTTAGTCAGAACTTTATAATATCATGAGAATAAAAGGATTCATGATATAATACTCCAAAGGACAGTATATACACCATATAAGAGTGAATTGGTGCATAAAAACAATGAACCCTCAATAGAAATGTCAAATGTGATGAAATCCCTTATAAAGAAGGTATCCTTAAATTAAGGACAAATAAATCTCAAAAATATGTGCGACAAATATATATACACACAATATAAGTGGATATTAATTGTAAAACAATAAAAGGTCATTCACACATATTCAATGGATGACATATCCAATGACTACAAATTGAACCCAAAGAAATCGAAATTGGGTTAAAAAGTTCCCTTGACAGCCTAACGGCATCACATCAAAATGAGTTGATGAGAGATAAAAAGTGTATCACATCACTTGGACATAAAATTTACATCAATAAGGATGTATGAGAACATATCCCAAAATAAAAATATTTAAACTAAAAGACCCAATAAAAGAAGTCTTTTAAAAAAGAGGAGGGTGAAAGGTTCCCTTACCGACTTGGGTATCTTTCAAAACATACACCCCATGAAAGAAAGACAATAGGTCATTGATGTAAATACTCATAAACGAAAGTATATTACATAAAGTGTAGAATAATGGGATGTACATACACCACTCAATGGAATTTGTGGCGAATGTAGCATAAATCTCACGGGAATAAAAGTGAGATGAAAAACCCCTTACGAAAATTCGGCAGCCTAACGGCGCCACTCAAAACTTCCAAAATGGGTTGATGGTAGGAAATCGGGTCTCTCATAATATGAACATAATAAGTACAGTATGATTAATATAAAATAACATCCCAATCATAAGAAATATGAGCTTAAAAGGAATGACATAAAAGAGTGTACTTAAAAAGAAAGAGAGGTGTAGGATCCCTTACCTCGGGTCCGACTTGACTCGATCGTTCTTTAATCTCCTGAATAATAAACTTGAGTTAATTTATAATTCCTTAAGAACCTTTTTCAAGTTAATTATTACTTTTATACCACTTTTTACCATGTCATAAACATTATGTAATCATTTAAGTTAATAATATTTGTTTTGCCGATATTTGGTTCTTAAGTCGAAAGTGGACTTCTTACAATTACATGTTGTTCGTGTGGCCAAATGTTTATTATATCCAGAATTGTATTCATTATGTAGATATCATATATGTCATATATATCGTGTACATGCATGCATTTATAACATTACATAATCATTTAGAGGTAAGAAATGAAATGCACCGTTCATGGAGACGGTAAGCCGTACATACGCATGAACGCTACTTTCATTTCTATTTCGTATTTTATAGAATGGAATAATAATGATATAAAGGTATATTATAATTCCAGTATAATATCATATATAATATCATATTTCCATCCTTTATACATCCCACATATGGTATTTAACGAATCAAATCACTTTGAGGGGGCGGTAGTCCGCACTTCCTTAAATGAAGATATCGCGTATACCCATAATGGAAGCCATAAAGGTTAGACAAAAATGAAAAATACAGAAGCATAAATAAAACATAAACATATTATATATCATATATAAAAATAGTGACATCATAATGGCCACCTTTGAAGGTGTTAAATGAGTATTGAATAATCATCGTTTCAGGAGGCAGAATTTCACCATCCACAGAAACCGTATGTTATTTAACTATTTGATGTAGTTGTGTGAGATTGTAGCTCGAATAAATCTTATAACAACATCCTAGAATATTTAAGATACTGGTGTTGTTACAAAAGAATTAAATAAAAAGAGTTTATGGGGTTGTAGAATCAAAATAAAACAAATGAACATGAGAGAATGAATTACCTTTAAAAGTGTAACTCCTTTTGATTTGAGACTAAAGGCTTCCTTTTAAAGGATTCTGCCCAAAGGGAATCCTCTAGGATGAGTAGAGGGATGTGTAGAGAGTAAAGGAGCAGGGTTTGGCCGAGACAAAGGCTTGAGGAGTGTCTGAAATGAGGTAGAGGTGGGGGCCTTTTATAAGAGGAGAGGAGGGGTACTTTTGGAAAGTAAAGATATATTACTTTATTTGAAAATGTATTTCGGTTTCAAAAGGTCCCACATTGATATAATTCGTGGATAAGGTGATAAGGCTTCGAAATCCACTCATCCAATAAGTTTTGGACATGTGTAGTTCATAGATTTTACATTATCTTTCCATTTTATTTAAATCGTCAAATAATGATGTCATCGCTGCATCATTATTAGGTCATAAATAATTTAATTTATTTAATGTCTAAAAATTATAAAAAAAATACTATGATGTAGGAAATCTTTTTATCTTTCCAATGAATATTTATAATCAAAAATATGACTTGTATAACCCCACTTAAAAATTGTTTTAGTAAAACATATCATGTTTGTGTCAATTTCACTTTTACATTAAATAAAATGTTATTTATGTCATTTCCCAACCAATGTGTCTCCATGGGGTCCCCAAGTTGGCCCGTGGCTTGTATTGGTCGGTCATGACTCACCCAATAGGTTTAGGACAAGTGTCATGATGTTTTCACATTCTTATAATATCATTTTTACCTTAAATTACACTAATTACCTCTAATCGCGATTAAGAACTTAATAAGTTACTATTCAACAAAAAATTATTATAATCTCATTGAACCACATTTTACTTATTAATGACAACCATGTATGTTGGATTTTTGAAATTCAAAACACAATGATGGCAAAATTTCATTTAAATGGAAAATCAGTTTTTATAAGTACCACTTAGTGGTTTCACTATTCATCAAAAATTGAAGTTTTTCAGAAAAATCCCAAAAATTCACTCTAAGCTATATTTGATATTCTGAATTAAAAAACGAAGTCCGTTTTAAAAAATTCAAAACATATAAGTCACATTAATTAATTTAATAATTAATTCCCACTGTCATGACAAATAGCGTGTTTTATGAAACAATAAGTATCAAAAGATTGACACTAGTTTAAGTCTGATTTCAAAGTGAAATTGATTCCAACGACCACTATTGGATTTAATGGTAAAAATATTTTCTAATTTCACTTTAAAACCAATTCAAAATATAATCTAATCATATAAATAAATTAGATTAAAAAGTGGTTTTGAATTAAAATACAACATTTTACACTATTCATTAAAAAAATGAACTTTATCGGAAAGATACCAAAAATTTACACAAAGTAAATTTTGATGTCCCGATTCTTAATAAGAGTTTTATTTGGTCCAAAATAATTTATAAGAGTGATCAAAACTATATTTAATGACAGTTCTCTATTAAAAGGCGATAAGTGAACCTTTAGTGAAAACTAGGGCATATACACCTAAAATTTAATTCTTTCCGTATTTTAAGACTTTAGATTTTATTGGATAAATGTAAAAACATTTAAAAACATATATAATCATATTTTAGTTATTTCTATCCATTCCCGCCATTACAACGACTACATGTTAACTACCATTTAAAATAATATTATTTTATTATTAGAGTGCAACATAAGATTCCCAAGAAACTCGTTGTTGCGTGTTGGGTACGCCATCGAGCATAGCATCCCCTTTAAAGTCATTTAAATATTTTATTCACAAATATGGATAAATATGAAATGTCATATTCTTTATTTACCTGGGGTGTTACGTCCTTCCCCCCTTTTGGGAATTGCGTCCTCGCAATTTTAAAATTGCGCTTGGAAACATCCTTGAAAGTCCCACATCGGAACAAAAGTTGGTAAAACAAACACTTTAAAATAAAGAGAGATAAGTACAAAGGTCACCCGAGTTAACCCATACTAGGATTCCAAGTATGAAAATATGGACATGGAGGAAAAAACAAAGGGTTATGTTCTGATGGAGAGTGATAGAAAACATGTTTAGGAGAAAGTTAACCACGAGAAAATCACAAACTTGTGATGGGTTAAACGGTATTCGATTCCCCAGTAGGAAAAGTTAATAGACAACATTTTTGTTTTTAGTTACTTTTTATTGAGGAATTTATTCATAAGGAAACATAATCACTTATCATATTGGCTTTCAAATTTTATTATATTCCTTACACAAACTCATATTTTCTCCAAAAGACGAGTATTTAGGAAGACTTGTTCACATTAAGAGTACTATAATCAACTTCTAGAGAATCACCTAATCCACAAAATAGAACTATATACATCCCATGTCTTTAGGCTTTAACCAAAACCAAAACCAAAATGGTTAGTACAAGGTCAGATAATCCAGAAAAGGATAACCCTTTATAAAAAGAAAATCTATTCTTAACCTCCAAAATTTGTCCGACAAAACCCAAAGTTCAACGAGGACTATTCTATAATCAATTTTTCCATTAAATTCTTCAAATTAAAAAAATATAAGATTGAAACCCAAATATTTGAAGGATTTATTCCCACAGTCTTCCAAGTTAAATCGTAAGATTTATCTCCAAACAACATCAGTTGCCCCTAAAGTCTCGTATTGAAAAGTAATTAACCTAATAACATATCCTCCAAGATAGGTTAATCATTTTCATAAATAACCCAAAATCAACTTACTCTTAATTCATAAAATCATATAACTAAAAAGAATCAGTCAAACTAACCAGGGACTTCACGTAGTCCAGTGGTAGGCGATAAATACCAGTCGCACTTTGGTTGTGGGTTCGATTCCCGTAGCATTGTCCGACGCGACGGGTTGTCACACGGTCTGCGTGTTGTCCCTTTTTCAAAAACTATATAATTCTAAAATCATTACCCAAAAAGGGATAAAATCATCAAAAATAACCATAACATAATTTATCCTCAATTTTATCTCATGCCTTTCACTTCAATCATAACATATATTAAACCATAATTACCTCAAAAGTTAGGATCATATAAACCCAAATGGTTACCTTAATAATTATTACCTGAATTTCCACATCGGGTTGGCCATCCCGTACATGATGCATTAGAGAACTCACCAAGGTTGAAGTGGTTGATCATGACTCCTTGATATTTGGTTTAGAACAACCACGAGTTTCCTCATTGAATCCTCCATTTTATCTAGTATCTTAATCAGAGAACCACCACAGTTTCCTTCAAACCTGTTGTCTCTTTGGTGCCTGCTAGATCCATCCATTCACTAAAAATAGAAATGTCAGTGTGAGAATATCAACAAAACCATCATGTACTAATGAGGAAGGTAAACACTAAGATACACTTACTCATTCACTTTATATAAAACTAGGACTCTTTCTGAAATCCTAACCATTATGGTAACGTCACTTATGCTTAAAGAATACCCTAACCTCTAAAGTTATCTAAACCGACCTTTGATACCAACTATAAGGCCCCAGCATTAAACCTTACTTAATCTTGAGTTATTACAAGATTACACTTTGAGGATCCTTTCAGGTTTAGAGTTTTAGAGAATTAGATCATGAAACTTGCATTACATTCCACATTTAAACAAAGTGGTTACATAAAAGACAGTATTCATTCTTCCCATCAACGGAAACATATTTAAAATATAACACAGATTCTTTCTTGACACATCCTTGACACTATCATCACATCATGTACCTTTCCCTTGACCTGTGAAAAACATTTCAAAAACTTCGGATGAGCATAAAAAGCTCAGTAAGAGTTATAAAAAATATGGAAAGGAAACATGAGTTCATATATACATTAGAATGAAATCACACTTTACCCATAAAACATAGGCATATCAAATCATGAATAAATCATAGAAAACATAAGACATAAAGGTAACTTGAGGCATTCATAACATTCTTACGTAGGGAGTAACCCTCTTGGTTACGTTTGGAATACCCATCACAGTATATTCCCTAAATCTCTTCGAAGAAACCTTAAAGTTTCACTCCTTCGCATTACCCAATGCATTGGAGAGCTATAACGGGCTCACCCGCCCTTAGTTTATCACGGAACCACCCATTTTCATAACAATGCCCAAGAACCATAACATAAATGTGTCACATAAAACATGCATAAAGGAAACATAACATTTTCACATTTCAATCACAATATAACATTTTAGTATATTGAAATATTGAATCCATTCAAAAAGAAACCATTTCCAAAACCATTTAAAACATTTAATAAAGATATTTTTGAATCAAAGTTTCCCATACCACCTTGAAGCTTTTAGAATTTTAAAACATTAATATCCATATAAATAAATCCTTAAAACCATTTTGAAAACATGGATATTAATAAGAACAAATAATTAAAACATTTAAAACGATATTTTGGTTAAAGGGGTTTTACCAAAATTAGAGACACTTGAATACAATAATCGAGGAATAACATTTAGTAAGAACTTTATAATATCATGAGAATAAAAGGATTCATGATATAATACTCCAAAGGACAGTATATACACCATATAAGAGTGAATGGGTGCATAACAACAATGAACCCTCAATAGAAATGTCAAATGTGATGAAATCCCTTATAAAGAAGGTATCCTTAAATTAACGACAAATAAATCTCAAAAATATGTGTGACAAATATATATACACCCAATATAAGTGGATATTAAGTGTAAAACAATAAAAGGTCATTCACACATATTCAATGGATGACATATTCAATTACTACAAATTGAACCCGAAGAAATTGAAATTGGGTTAAAAAGTTCCCTTGACAGCCTAACGGCATCACATCAAAATGAGTTGATGAGAGATAAAAAGTGTATCTCATCACTTGGACATAAAATTTACATCAATAAGGATATATGAGAACATATCCCAAAATAAAAATATGTAAACTAAAAGACCCAATAAAAGAAGTCTTTTAAAAAAGAGGAGGGTGAAAGGTTCCCTTACCGACTTGGGTATCTTTCAAAACATACACCCCATGAAAGAAAGACAATAGGTCATTGATGTAAATACTCATAAACGAAATTATATTACATAAAGAGTAGAATAATGGGAAGTACATACACCACTCAATGGAATTTGTGGCAAATGTAGCATAAATCTCACGAGAATAAAAGTGAGATGAAAAATCCCTTACGAAAATTCGGCAGCCTAACGGCGCCACTCAAAACGTCCAAAATGGGTTGACGGGAGGAAATAGGGTCTCTCATCATATGAACATAATAAGTAAAGTATGATTAATATAAAAGAACATCCCAATCATAAGAAATATGAGCTTAAAAGGAATGACATAAAAGAGTGTACTTAAAAAGAAAGAGAGGTGTAGGATCCCTTACCTCGGGTCCGACTTGACTCGATCGTTCTTTAATCTCCTGAATAATAAACTTGAGTTAATTTATAATTCCTTAAGAACCTTTTTCAAGTTCATTATTACTTTTATGCCACTTATTACCATGTCATAAACATTATGTAATCATTTAAGTTAATAATATTTGTTTTGCCGATATTTGGTTCTTAAGTCGAAAGTGGACTTCTTACAATTACATGTTGTTCGTGTGGCCAAATGTTTATTATATCCAGAATTGTATTCATTATGTAGATATCATATATGTCATATATATCGTGTACATTCATGCATTTGTAACATTACATAATCATTTAGAGGTAAGAAATGAAATGCACCGTTCATGGAGACGGTAAGCCGTACGTACGCATGAACGCTACTTTCATTTCTATTTCCTATTTTATAGAATAGAATAATAATTATATAAAGTTATATTATAATTCCAGTATAATATCATATATAATATCATATTTCCATCCTTTATACATCCCACATATGGTATTTAACGAATCAAATCACTTTGAGGGGGCGGTAGTCCGCACTTCCTTAAATGAAGATATCGCGTATACCCATAATGGAAGCCATAAAGGTTAGACAAAAATGAAAAATACAGAAGCTTAAATATAACATAAACATATTATATATCATATATAAAAATAGTGACATCATAATGGCCACCTTTGAAGGTGTTAAATGAGTATTGAACAATCATCGTTTCGGGAGGCAGAATTTCACCATCCACAGAAACCGTATGTTCTTTAACCATTTGATGTAGTTGTGTGAGAGTTTATCTCGAATAAATCTTATAAAAACATCCTATTATATTAAAGATACTGGTGTTGTTACAAAAGAAGTAAATAAAAAGAGTTTAGGGGGTTGGAGAATCAAAATAAAACAAATGAACATGAGAGAATGAATTACCTTTAAAAGTGTAACTCCTTTTGATTTGAGCCTAAAGGCTTCCTTTGAAAGGATTATTCCCAAAGGCAATCCTCTAGGATGAGGAGAGGGATGTGGAGAGAGTAAAGGAGCAGGGTTTGGCCGAGCCAAAGGCTTGAGGAGTGTCTGAAATGAGGTAGAGGTGGGGGCCTTTTATAAGAGGAGAGGAGGGGTACTTTTGGAAAGTAAAGATATATTACTTTATTTGAAAATGTGTTTCGGTTTCAAAAGGTCCCAAATTTATATAATTCGTGGATAAGGTGATAATGCTTCTAAATACACTCATCCAACAAGTTTTTGACATGTGTAGTTCATAGATTTTACATTATCTTTCCATTTTATTTAAATCGTCAAATAATGAAGTCATCGCTGCATCATTATTAGGTCATAAATAATTTAATTTATTTAATGTCTAAAAATTATAAAAAAAATACTATGATGTAGGAAATCTTTATATATTTCCAATGAATATTTATAATCAAAACTATGACTTGTATAACCCCACTTAAAAATTGTTTTAGTAAAACATATCATGTTTGTGTCAATTTCACTTTTACATTAAATAAAATGTTATTTATGTCATTTCCAAACCAAAGTGTCTCCATGGGGTCCCCAAGTTGGCCCATGTATTGTATTGGTCGGCCATGACTCACCCAATAGGTGTAGGACAAGTGTCATGGTGTTTTCAAATTCTTATAATATCATTTTTAACTTAAATTACACTAATTACCTCTAATCGCGATTAAGAACTTAATAAGTTACTATTCACCAAAAAATTATTATAATCTCATTGAACCACATTTTACTTCTTAATGACAACCATGTATGTCAGATTTTTGAAATTCAAAACACAATGATGGCAAAATTTCATTTAAACGGAAAATCAGTTTTTATAAGTACCACTTAGTGGTTTCACTATTCATCAAAAATTGAAGTTTTTCAGAAAAATCCCAAAAATTCACCCTAAGATATATTTGATATTCTGAATTCAAAAACGAAGTCCGTTTTACAAAATTCAAAACATATAAGTCACATTAATTAATTTAATAATTAATTCTCACTATCATGACAAATAGCGTGTTTTTGAAACAATAAGTATCAAAAGATTGACACTAGTTTAAGTCTGATTTCAAAGTGAAATTGATTCCAACGACCACTACTGGATTTAATGGTAAAAATATTTTCTAATTTCACTTTAAAACCAATTTAAAATATAATCTAATCATATAAATAAATTAGATTAAAAAGTGGTATTGAATTAAAATACAACATTTTACACTATTCATTAAAAAAATGAACTTTATCGGAAAGATACCAAAAATTTACACAAAGTAAATTTTGATGTCCCAATTCTTAATAAGAGTTTTATTTGGTCCAAAAGAATGTATAAGAGTGATCAAAACTATATTTAATGACAGTTCTCTATTAAAAGGTGATAAGCGAACCTTTAGTGAAAACTAGGGCATATACACCTAAAATTTAATTCTTTCCGTATTTTAAGCCTTTAGATTTTATTGGATAAATGTAAAAACATTTAAAAACATATATAATCATATTTTAGTTATCTATATCCATTCCCGCCATTACAATGGCTACATGTTAACTACCATTTAAAATAATATTATTTTATTATTAGAGTGCAACGTAAGATTCCCAAGAAACTCGTTGTTGCGTGTTGGGTAAGCCATCGAGCATAGCGTCCCCTTTAAAGTAATTTAAATATTTTATTCACAAATATGGATAAATATGAAATGTCATATTCTTTATTTACCTGGGGTGTTACACTCCTTCGGTACTGGGGTACCACGTACCCACCCTTGTTCTAGATATCATATTGAACTCCATCTACCAGTCTGTTGAGGGGTAGCTGAGTCCTTCCAAGACACCGGTACCTATCCTGTCCCCTACCACTTCTCTACTGCTATATGACCCTATAAAATATCTATAGTTGACCCATAATAAAATGAGAATTGAACTCCAAATCATGATATGAACCCGGATGTTGCTTTTGGCCTAACTTTCAACAATTATATAACTGCAAAAAACAATTTCTTGAGATGGATTCCTACTAACATGATTGATTTTCCCACTATTTCCTAGTTAAAAATTATCATATTGGTGATTCTTTCCACTAGAAGAAGAGATCCCTTTTCTCCCTGCTGATGTATCATGCCCAATTCTTAGGGCCTCTCCCTAATTCCCTTCTTTAATTAGTGCTAGTTTAATCACATTTAAAAAGCTACAAAGTAAAATATGTTCACCTGTGACCTAATATCATTGCGAATCCCATCCAAAAAATGTGTCACCCTAGAGATATCAACATCTACTAATGATGTAAAAAAGTATTGAAAGTCAGTGAACATTCCAGTTCTGTCCACCCCATACATTCCATATTGTTTCTGATGAATGAACTCATGATCCTTCTCATCCCTTAATGTCTCTAGATAAAATTGGGTCAAGTAGTTCACCTCGAGTTCCTTTATGGATAACTCATCTTGCTACCAATATTTCTCTAGAATATCACACCAATTCATTTATGTTCTCTAAAGAATATACGTAACAAGATTCACCCACAAATCTATGGGTGTCTCAAGGTTCTTTAAGATCATATAGATGAACTAAATCTATATATCACATTCTTGGGAGCCTCCCTACCTAGAGAATATAGGCCAATGTTATAGATAAAACTCTCTCTTTATCCCAGACATCGAAGGAACGGTGTGTATAGTCTTCCATTCCATGTATCAAAAGAAAATTAAGAATCCTTCATGAAGATGAACATATATCTGATCCCTAATAGCTATATGAAGCTTTGGATCAGCTATGTTAGGAGCATTCTAATTTCCACTCTCTAGACTCTCAACTCCAAGATTATGAGGATGAATTTTCACTACAAGAAAAACAAACTCTTTAGAACAGTAGCTAAAAAAAGGTTCAACATTAATAGGTGACAAGAATAGATAACCACTGGCTAATGGTCTATCTAATCATGGATTATAAGTGTTTAAGTATAATATAATAGACCATTAATTTCTTTTATCAGTTATAATTTGCATCACACTTTATATTTCATATAGGAAATTACATATCACATGCTACAAATATGTCCCTATCATGAAAAATGCGTGTAAATATATATACTTATGGGCCAATATTGATGCATGAAAACTCATATCATGTTGTACTAGTCCAAGAGTTTAAATATATAGAAAACAATTACATCACAAAAAATGTGAATCACCATGGGTGAAATAACATCAACAGTAATTAGCGAACATCATGAAAAATAATCACATCCCCGGCTACATGAATTTCCCTTTGTAAATGGGTTATCTGCTCTCAAGAACAAGCGCATTACCCAATCCTAACATATACTAGTCTCCGTTCCACCTTTACCAAATAGTAAAGTAACAAAAAAGAAAAATCTTTTCCTCTGATACCACTTTATAACATCCCTAGACTCGGAACTCCCTCACATGGACAAATCAGGTTGGTTACTAGACATCAAGCTCGCCTCCCCATATGACAGAGGTTGCCGACTAGTAGTTAGGGTGTGATATATATAGTAGGGAGACTATACACCCTGATATAGAGTTATGATATAGTGTAAATAAACAAAATACCATAGTAACTAAAATAGTGGAAACAATAAAATATATTATTGGCATGTAAACAAAGGAACCAATAAACCAAATAATAATGAATCATGTAATCGTAGGCTTAGATGATTGTAAATATCAAATTTAAGTAATACAAATAAATAACTATATGAAACAAATAAACTCAAAAGTTTACAGTCATGAACCCCGTGTTAGTTCCATCTCTAAACATTAGCTCCACTAACAAGAAACAATCAGCAACAAGGTCCCTTTCTATTGTCCAAACCCGCATCCATGTAAACTGCTTGGGTACCAAACAGTGAACCCAATAGGATGTGAGTAAATTTGTTTTGGTCAACACCACCATTAAAAAAACCATTCCAATAATAAGTTAATGTTATAAAATGATAAACATGTTTATTAATTAATCATTTAATACAATACCACAATTAACCAACTTCGACACCATTCCATAATATCACTGAGCATGTATCCCAAACATTCCATCCATAACCACATATCCATGGAATAATAAATTAACCTGCTAGATCCATCTATATAATGATTTTAGCATCCTGGGACAAGTCCACTATGAAATTATTTCATCATTATATGAATATACCTATGTATAAGAATTTAATCCTTCTAAGACAAGCCCTCTATATAAGTATTACAAAATTCCAAGCATAACCCTTTTTATAATCATTTTAGCATCCTGAGAGAAGTTCTCTATAAAATCATTACAACATGAAACTGGACCAAGCCCTCTATATATAAATTACATCATGAATACCAATACATGTAATAACAGAAAGTATATCACAATATCTTATCATAATCTTCAATGGTTAATTCTACAAATTACCATTAGTCTTTAAATATGAAAAATCATTTTTATATCAAATTATCACTAGCCATTTCAATAAAAAATCTATTACATAGGTGATTCTATATCAAGCAATCACCTATGTTCTCATATCATGCTAAACACACATTAATCCACTATCCAATTCATTATTTTTCAAGGGTTCACTCACCCAATGAGAAACCACAACCCATGTCACAACACAATTGAATCTAAATGGATCCAATGAGTAATCCAATCAATTAGTTGTCATCATTCATAATTAAAATGATTAATGTTCATGTTATGTTGGTGCAACGAAAATATTTTACATAATTGAAAACTAAATAGACCATATGGTTAGGTTTTAGACCACCTACCTTTAACTGGTGAATAAGAAAATTCTTCCAACCAGCAACACCAATAAGAAAGAAGGTGTATGATATTATAAAAAGGAGCCTATATTAAAAAAGATCAATATAATCCCAAAAGAAAACCGCATTCAAGAGTTTACACCACCATAAAAGATAACAATATAGAGGGTGGTAAACCCCAATAAAAACAACTCACTAGAGATTAACCGCTTTAATTGGGCATCTAGAATGGAGGAAGGAGCTCCAAAATCACCTGGAAATCATATAGGGCTCAAGAGAGGAGGGTTTCACATAATATTAATGAAAAATATAAGCGTATTAAATGGATTATAATTTATGATAATGAGAATCAAATTACATGTAATTTTACATGAAATTATCAACTTAAGAGTACATTGAAATTCACATCACCTCTAGTGAATTTAACCCTTCCTGAACATTACACATTTTGTAATGTAGATTCATGGCATGTAACTAGTTCACATAATGAACAATTTCATGAAATGTATTCCCTTCACTATATCTTATTGGAAGTAGTTACATCTCATGTAATATATATAAAAAACATATAAATGTTCTGAATTCCATTTTAGTTCCATTTGACATGTTTATACTCAGACTCTATTAATTCATACTAACATAAATGTACAAATTTTATGTCATTTTCCCCAATGAAGATCTCCATCTAAAAATTAAAATCAACCAACAACATCTAAAGGTGAATTTAAAAAAAAGAAAGAGGTTTAATGAAAAAATAAAAGTGGGAAATTTCTAGAAAAATGACGAGATTTTATAACCCAATAAGACATTAATCATGTGTTGGGCTTGGTAAAACCACCCCTGTACCTACTTTGGGTCTGAGATAACCTCCAACATACCCAATTTGGGGATTTGGATAACCTTCTATATACCATTAGATATCATAAAACATTCAACTTTACCCAATTTATTGGAGTGATATATTAGACCCACCTATCACATAATCATTATATGTTCATATATACCCCACCTAATCATAAAAACATTTATCCTTACATCAAATGTTAAACCAATTGAAAATAAAATTGATTTCATTAATATTTCATCACCATAATTATAAAATATTTAGAGAAAGAATAGATATGGTAAAATTGGATCATATTCCCATTAAATCAAAGGAAAAATAAAATTATGTTGTTATAAATGAAAATACCTTTAAAATACCATTGTATCATTCCTCGAGGAAAAATAAAAATTTCATTTTGAAATCAGTTATTTAAAATATAAATATTTCCAAAATATTAAGGAATGCATTTTATTTTAAAAGAACCTTAAAAACATGTAAATTATGATTCAATGTAATGAGAAGTTATGAAAGTGGTAAAATTCATTCATGCACTCTAGGTTAAAACAAAAATTCCTTTCCCATTTTCGATAAAAAGTCAAAAGTAACTTTTTCAGAAAATGATAAAAAGATTCATTTTAATTTTTTTTATAAAAAAAATAATTATAGGTAAAAATGATACTACATAATAATTAGGGAATTTTTAAAATATTCTTGAATTTTTTATAATTTAAATAAGGATATGAAAGAAAAATATTCTCAACTGAAGAGAGAAATAAATTAAGTTTTCTTAAAAACATTCTTTCGGCCTCTTGAGTAATTAAAAAGAAAAAAATGAGTGTAAAACATGTAATGTAAAAATATAACAATAGAATAATAAAATAAATAATATTTAGGTTAGATAGATCATATAATTCCACTATCAAAAGTGTAAGCATAAATAATCCTAATAAAAATGAAATTGTAACGTAAAACCCTTACTACTTTAGTTACATTTTAGTCATAATTACCATAAAGTAATTAACATCAAATGAAAATTTAAGTAACCTGAACATAAGGATATTCATGATATAAAATATCAAAGGGTAATTTTATACACCTTATAAAATAAGATAGGTGTATAACATAACTCATGTCCTAAAGAATACAATTTGAGATGATAAACCCTTACCACATTGTTGAATTTCATATAAAATACCCTTGGATGCAATAATTTAAAATGTAACTTTAAAAGACATTAATTAAGATGTATCAATGATATAACATGTTAAATGGGGTTTATATTTACCTTATAAATATAAATAGGTGTATAACATCAAACATATATTAGTGAAACAATATTTATATGAAGAACCCTTACCTAATATCCACCTTGATATATAAGTGCTCAAGCATCAATTATAATAAATTAATATTTATTTTAATTATATAAAAGATTCATATTAATACTTATAATATCATATATGATCAAATTATAACATTTAAACAACTAAAAATTCTCTACTAAAGTCAGCATTTTTGGTGTTAACTGCTTCATTTCTCATATTTGTTCTGTTATGGTAGTTCTGGTCCTTCTACTTTGATCATGGCTCTAAAATATATGGAATAATAATTAGGTAATAAGTATCATAATTAATTATTATATGTACTTTTATTACCATTTATATAATGTGGTGATGAAAAATGAATTATATCACTTCGTAGAGATTATAATCAATATATACACATGAGCGATGTTTCCTATTTTTGATCGATGATATGAAAAAAAGGTAAATGAAAATTGAAATTTATAGAATTATTATTTTATCCAAAATTTCATATATATTCATTAAATCTATCCTTATCACCATCCAAGGAAATTGCAAATGAAAAATGAATGACATCACTTTATAGAGGTGGTAGTCCACATGTACACACAACAGGCATTATCATTTTTAAATTGATGTTGTTGTAAGAGCATAGATAATAAATTATAATTATAGAAACATAATTATTTCATAAATATCATATATAAACATTAAATACATCATAATAACCAAAAATTAATGATGGTGATGGAAAACGAATCATCTCCCTGCGTGGAGGCTGTAATCCACACGTACATACCTAGATTTTCCATTCAATAGGGAAGAGGTAGCATATGGTTATGTAAACATCATAGTAAAATATCATTAAATTTATTATACTATATTAATCATGTTTTTTTGGATAAAATAGGATTTTGGAATGTTGGCAAAGAAATAAAATTGAAAGAACTTGGTTAAGGTTTATACCTATTCTTTGAGAGACCTCTTTTGTCTTACACCTTATGCCAAGAAAAATTGGTCTTAGGAGAATAAAAGAAGCTTTAGGACAAAAGAAAGTAATATTGTAAGGTTTTAGGGAATGAATTTTATATATATATTTCTAAATATGTTTAAATATTGGATGGTAAGAGGCACCTTTTTATAAATTATGGGAGGGACACGCATGGAAATACTTAAAATATTTTATGAAAATAAATCCAATTTTATGAGAAAGTGAAAAAATTGACAATTTTTTGAGAATAGTAAAATAATTATTTAAATTATTTTCAAAAAATAATAATTTGAAAATTTTATGTGCCATTTATACCCATATATCTTAGTTTAACCTCATGTTAAATGTGTTTTAACCAATCATGGTAACAAAATTTTACAGTTTTTACTACTCACAATGAATAAAAATTAAGATAAACCTATTAAATTGTTTTAATTATGAGGATATAAAATATGGAATCAATTTTATAAGATTTTTTTATTATTTTATGAATATAATTTTAAATAAGGGTATTAAACGCAACAGAAACACATTTTTAGAAAAAACAAATTTTAAGCATAAAACTGAATTTAATTCCATTCATTGGCTTTAAAAAACAAAAAACAAATTGCATCCATAAAAGAGATTAATGTATTATATTTTATATATTCTATTTAATACATAATATGAAAATTTTATTAAAACCATTAATAAAAAGAGATTAATTTAATTTAATTAGATAAAAACAAATTGCATGCATAAAATCTCTTACAAAATGTGTTTTAAGTCCAAAAATGATCTTATACAAAAAATAAAGTATAATGATGATTATTATGTAATAAATTAGATTATTTAAAATTAAATGAGTCTTATTTTACTTTAATAAAAAACCTGAAACATAATCGTAATTTTGAATTATTTTATTTAATGAAATGAAATGATAGTTTTTAAAAAATTGATATTTTTCTCCATTCACTGAAAAATAAATATTTTTAGAAGAATAAAAACAATTCACCATAAGATTTTATTGAAATAATGTTTTGAAAAATTATATTCATCTATTCAAATATAATCTCTAAAAATGGTATAATTCTTTTATAATTTTTATGCACAAAATACAAAAAAAACAAATTTTAGGAAAATAGATTTTTGAACCATAAAATGCATTGAGTGAAAATTGAGTACTTATTTATTGTTCATTAATAAATATAGTTACATTATTTAAAAATGATAAAAAAAATTCTATAATTTTCTTGTCACTATTCTTACCATCCAATTTAATGGCCATTTTATAACGATAACATTTAAATAATAACATTTTTATAGTATGTCACAGTTCGTTTAAAGATTGGTGTTGCATGTTAAGGAATATATTGAGTATATTATTATTTTAACTAAATTTTCATGATGTCACATTATATCCCCTTAAATAAATATCATAATTACAATTTTATTCTTGATAATCAATGTTTTTATATTTGAAAATACCTTTGTTTAAAACTTACACTTTACAAAGGGATAATAAAACTTCCATTGAAAAGGGTAAGTGAGGAAAATAAAGGTTATAACACCCAAATATTTTGTGAAATATAAATATTTTGAATTAAAATTAATCTTTTATATATTTTTCGTTACAAGAAACATTGAGTTTATCTTCCATTACACACAATATTGAGTTTGCACGAAATGTGTCATGTTATTAAAATATTGTTATATAATAATTATCACCTAGATGTTTGAATAAGGGGTATGAATAGGATTAACTAAAGTGTGAAAATATATGGTTAAAAAATGAATACAAAATATTTTTTTTGGTGACCAATTAATTAAAAATTAAAATAAAAAACTATTTGAAAATAAAGGAAATGTTTCTCTAAAAATCATTTTTATACAAACAAACAAATTTTACCTCAATAAATTAAAAACCCACTTTTTTGTATTATTTTAATAAAATTTAAATATTATAAATTAAATGAAATTATTAAAATTCAAGTTATATTTTTTATATTAGAGATAATACTAAATCCAATTATACACTTAAAAGACATATTTTTTCTACAAAATAGTTTTGTCTTCCTTTTGTCAAATTATTATTATTTTTATTTCTATAAAGTTTATTTGAAAAACTAAATTTCATTTTTGAAATCATTAAGTAGAAATTATCTTATAGTGAATGTTTAAAAATTTATGAAAATATTAATTTTTTGTTGAATAGTGAAGAATACTGAATTTTAATTGAAAACTACCTTTTCATTTAAATTATTTATAAATTTAAGTTATATGTTTAATTGGTTTTAAATTAAAATTAGATCAATTTTATGTCTATAAATATAATTTAGGTCATTTTAATAATTTTTATATTGAATTTTGATATAAAACCCTTGTAAATGTTAGAACTTTTTCTCATTCAAAACATGCTTTCTCATCACATATACGTGAATAATTTTAAATTAAAATTTACCAATTATGTGAACTAATTTCAGAATAATGGTTTATATATTTTTATTCAGTATAATATATATTATTTAATAAGTAAAACTTATTTTTTGGGAAAAATGAATTGTGAAAATAATAAAAATTAATTACAACGGTTAAGTTAAAAATAGGATTACCGTGAGATTAAACTAAAATGATAAGGGTTAAAATGAACTAAAAACTTGTATAAAATATATTTCTTGGAACTATTTAGGCACTATAATGTATTATTATTTATAATAATCTATATTTTCTCTTTTTCCATTATAAAAACTTGGATACATCATTTTATTTTCAAAACATTACAAGTGTGTCACTTGCTTCACTTATAAAAGGCCACCCACTATCCTCTCTTCTTCAGTCCTTAAAACTCTTATTTTTCATCCAAGAACCTGAAAAATTACTTATAAAAATAAATAATATCATCCTATAAGGATTAGTTTTTCCATAAATTCAACCTAGGGTTTCTTTTGGTGCAAATCTAAGGAGGATACTTGAAGAAGAGGTAACATTTTTCAACATGAATTTTTATTTTATTTCTTCCTCTACCTCCTTAAATTGTTATTACAACATTATAATATAATAAAATATGTTCCATAAATGTACTGAGAAATTTTCAATTTATGGAAATAACCAACAACCATTCACACCTCCATAAAATGGGTTAGGAAATGATCATCTGTGTGTATGGCGGACTACCGCCTCACAAACCGAGGTCATTATTTTTTCCCTTACCACCTATCACGGTTGGTTATATTGACTGATATAAAGTCTATATATTATATTTAAAAAATAATTATATCTATATTTTAATTACATCATATATAACTTTTTTAATTTATATTTTGCAGAGGATATGATGACGTCGCTCATGTGCACGGTGGACTATTGCCTCGCCAAGCGATGCAGTTCCTTTCTTCACTAAATCTTTACATGGAAGATAATATGTATAAATTGAATGAATATATGTGATATAAATTTCATAATTATGATATTAATGGTATATATATCATTCTAAAAATATAATATATCATTTTATTTCTTTCTTTTTCACTCCCTAAAACATGATAACGTCATTGATGTATGTGTGGACTACTGCCTTCATGACATGATATGACTTTCCCTTTTCACCATCACACCACATGAATGATAAGAATAAGTATATGTAAATAAATAATTTTATATTATTATAATTATGGAAATATAAAATATTACTTACCTACTTTCTATAATGATTTTTGAAAAATTGAAATGTTACTCGTCCGTACATACGTCATACTGGCTCCATGATCTTAACATACTTCATTGATCAATACTAATTTTTAGGATTGATTTTATAAGTATAAATGATGTATAAATATTATAACTATTTCATTATTATTATTCTATAGATTATTTAACCATGATAAAATAAATATAGCCAAAAATAAAAAATCAAAACATCTATGAAAAGCAAAGTGATTTTTACCCAAAAACGATTTAACAAGGAATTAGTAGTAAACAGATAATAAATGGTCATTTTTAAATCATATATGGTATAATATATATATATATATATATATATTTTCTATAATATATTTATAATACTATTATATTTATTATACTAGAGTTCTAAACATGTACGAAGGATGTTGAGACTTAAGGTATGGGATTTATAGTCTCTCTTTTATTTCTGTGAGATATGAATATTCACTAGTCATTTTTTGGAGTATATAATAAACATTTGAAATTTTATATCCTGAATATAATTATTTTAATTACATATAAATTTTCATTTTATTTTATTCTTTATTATGTATTATGATTTAAAATATTACTAAAGTGGTAAGGGATTTTCATCTCACTTTTTACTTCAATAAGACACATTTCATATTCCCCACTTATTTATTTTATGTGTTATGTATACTTATGACAAATTTATTTTATGATTAATATCAAGAAAATTATTGGTATTTACATATCAATTTTATTATGTCTCTTTCATGGGTTTTATGATTCAAAAGTTACCAAATTATTTAGGGATTTTTGTATCAATTTGCCTTCTTTGAGACATATGTTATGTTATGCACCTATCTTCTTTTTTGAGATGTATATACGTACACTTTGAAATTTAATATCTTGAATTTATATATTATCATTATATTCTATGATTCATTTAATCTTTCTCTTTCATGGGGATGATTATTTTAAGTTACCAAAGTGGTAAGGGTTTTATGTTACAATATCATTGTTTATCAAGTTTTCTCATGATTATATTGAAAATAATAAAATATTTTGATCTATATATCAAGAAGCTCATATAATTTATTCTCCTATAGTTTTTTATGGAAATAAAAGTTTTCCATTCATTATCCTCTTTTTGTATACACAAGAGTTCAAAATAATGTTTTTTTAAAAAAATCCTCTTTATTACTCTATTCAGTCAAAAAATCATATTTCGTACAAAACCTTGATCCTAAAAATGTTTTCATGTTATTTTAACCTTATTAAAATGAATTGTTGAATAAATTTTTTACCATGTCTTAATTTTTACAAAATATTTTGAATGTAATCTTCATGTCATTTTCAAAACAATTCCTGTTTGGCCTTCACAGAAATTGTGAGAGGAACCACTATTATAACATGTTATGAATAAATAGAATTATACAACATCATGAACATTATTATATTTCATGATTACATTATAATTATCAAGTTTATTTTCAAATAAAAATATTTCCAGTATTATTTGGGAAAATTTAGTTTAAAAAGTGATTTTCAAATAAAATTTATTTTTCCTCAACTATTTTATATTATTTTAAAATTTTATTTATAATTTTTAAAGTTTATTTTCATAGAAAAAATATGTCCAAAATATTTTATGAATTTTATGTATTAAAAATTTACTTTTAAATAAAATTTATATACCTTAAGATACGTTCTAATTGATTTGTCTTTCAAAAACATTTTACATCTAAGATGACAAGTGTTGATGTAACTTATGTTTTACTCGGTATATTAACCAAAGATACCATTATTATTATTTATCTACATTTTTTATGATTAAAATATATTTATAAAACCCATTTATCTTCCATGGGCTATAAATTGATACGATTATTATTAAACCATTCGTTTTTCCATGAGTGATGCTATGATGAAATAATTAAATGAATATGAGACCAATCACTTTTCTACAGGTTATTACATGATGAAATGTTTATGAAAACCATTTAATTTAATGGGATACGATATGATTAATTTATTATGATCTTATAGAATAGATATGTATGATTTTCATTACATTATGGGTGGGAACTATACCTCCCTCCAATGCATTTGTTAAAGATTTACATCTCTGAAGATAGACAGGACTAGAATAGGGAGTGACCAGCTTCAGTAGGGTACTTTTCCTGATATAGTGCTCATGGGAGAGAACCATGGATAATATGATGGTTTGGGGAGTAAAATCATTCCACTATGATGGTTTTGTAAATTATCCTTGACTACTATGGATATTATTTTCTATGGATTTTTTTGCCACAATTCAATGTACTGTGCCAATGTTATGCTCTTAGGGATCATGTTCTTTAATTTTTTATTATACACGTCTTATGGACCATTAGTATTTATTCCATGAATCATGATGATGATAATTTATATGAAGGGTATGGTTTTCTAATATTATGCTCACAATATAATACCCTTATATTCATGTAATGCTTACATATATCCATTTTTTACCCTTACTAGGAACCTGAGATCACCCTTTCATATGTTTCCTTTCCCCAGGTTATAAATAAAATATTTAAGTAAGGTATGTTTGTGAATAGTAATAAATGGGAAGATATTCATGGGATACGTTTAATATCTTTCATAGAATTATAAGATCATGTACTTAGTCTCCAAAGACACTAAACTGTTATAGACCTCAGGCATGTGTTTGTGTAATGTATTGAATATTCATATAAAAATATGTAATATCTTTGTATGAGAAGCCTGAGTCACTATAGTTGGTATTAGTGGAAATGATTAGTTTAACAATTGAATCTAGGATAAGAAATCATTAGTGATATCCCAAGGGATATTTAAAATGATATTTCTATGGATATATCTAAGGGTAATTCTATGGATGACTCAAATTGTTGGAAAATTTCTAGAAATTTTTGTAAAGGATAGATCAAGTGGTTTTTAAGAATTTACACCCTTGTATAGAAACTAAAAGTGGATGTGTCTCTAGAACTAAGGTACCTATGGAAAATTAACCCAATAAATGGTGCATTTATGTGGACTCGATCATTACAAGGTCCATGAAAATGGGCCTTACTACACACCTAGTTTGGTACTCCTGGGGGGATATGCATTGGAAATTTAAAAATACTTTATGATTCATCATGAAGTATTTAAATAGATGATGAATATTAATTACCTAGGTTAATCCAAAGGTTTCATAGATTTAAAATAATTTTACATGATTTAGACATCCTATAAGTGATTTTTTTTATGATTAGGTGGTTTTACACTAGGATTAGTGTTTCTCACACTAAGGTTTTTTCTTTTAGTCAATGGTGGGATCCTAAAGGAACTTGGTTAAAATTGAATGTTATGTGAAATTTTTTAATGAGAATATAAAATGGATGATGACTGGAGTGGATGATATTATTTATACGACTAATCAGTTATCATAGGACATGATTAACAACATGCACCTTATCCAACTCTTGGAATCATTATAAAAGAGAAGGATGTAGTTCACTAAGATTTTAGGTAGAGGAGACCATGGAGTAAAGAATATTTATTTTCTTTTATTTCAATAATTTGAAAAGAATCACTAAAGGGAATGTATTAGAAGGATGAGAATATTTTTTTGGTGTGTAAAAGATGGAAATAAAGAAAGTAACTGAAATGAAAAAAATGAAAATTTTGGTTAATAGAATTGATTAAAATAATGGTCTCCCTAATGTATGATAGACTGTTGAATGTTTTAAATGTGTTAAGTATGGCCATTATGAAAATCAATGTTCTAAGGGGAAATCTCACGAAGATAATCAGAAATTTTTAATGGGGGATGGTTATATTGGTAGTGATAAAGAGACTAAAAATGATATATGAAAGGAATGAAGAGTTAAAGAATAAGATGATGAAGACTAGTTAATTGTTTGAGAAGTAAGTGGTATGATTGAAGTGATTATGTATTTTAATTCAAGAATTATGTTATATAAATCATGAAATATATAAGTATTGTTCAGTATAATTCGTTTTCTAAGGTTGTGAAAGAATATATTGAATAATACTAATGACCTATAAATGTTATTTAATAGAAAGGTAATAGTTTATGGAAAACACATGATTAAGGTAAGATATCCCTTAATATGTTACTAAGGTTTAGAAAATGGAATTTAGTTTTGATAAAGATACGATAGATATGGATAATGTAAATTGGATATTATTGATGACCTCATAAATGATAAAGGATTTATGGAAAAAGTGGTTTATGTTACTGTTGAAGGAGTTTACAACATTATTTGATCTATGTAATATGTTTAAAAATATGTGATTTTATTCAATGAGAGAAAAATCATCAATTTTTTCATCGAGTTTTTATAGTAATTATATTTTTTACCATGATTCAGGAGAATAAATGACCAAGGTGTTGAAATATTTAGCACTTGACCATTAAGATCTTCTTAATGATATTTGGAAGATTAATGATGAGTTTGGGAAATTTAGGTAAATTCATGTAAATTTTTAAATCTTTTAAGGGTTATGGGGTTAATCATTTATAGAATGGTTTAATTTTAACTTTGGATGAGCTTTTTGAGATTAACATATTACTTTATTATATAATGATTAATCCATATTTGATCACTAACACTAACTTTTTTAAAATAGATACAGAAGGAATGAAATATAATTATTTTATTTAGTGAATCAAGCATGAAAAGAAATTCAAATATTAGACTAGTAGATGAATTGGAAATTTAGTAAGGAATAACAAAAGGAATAAATTTTGCCTATAAAATAAAAATATACCATGTACATTTTCCTATGCTCTCAGTCTAGAGGAAAAAGGAATTTCCTAACATGAGGAAAAGGATCTTGAAATAAAATATTGTCCTTATATCATCATTTTTGATGATATCAATGACCATTTTCATGAGTATTTAATTTATGGTTTTGTGTTTATTAATCTTTTATGGATCACCTAATTTCTTGTGATCAATGATCTTTATCATTCTCTATAATTATTTATTTTTTTATTCAAGGTCCATAAATTCATTTCCCACCTATATTATTATGTTTGTAAACTAGTATGTGTTATTCTAGAAGACTTTCACACATCCCTTTATCTTTTTGAAAAGGATGTTCTATTAACCCTTTTTATGATGTGGGTTTCTATGAAGAAATTTTCAAATGTTAAACCCTTGATGGTTGAGACAAATTTTGATAGATAAATTATTATTATAGGGGGTGGAATATAACACTCCAAAGTTTTATAAAATATAACTTTTTTCAAATAGTTTTTATCATTTAGATATTTTTTGTTACACAGAACAATGAGTTTAACTTGTATTACACATAACATCGAGTTTAAAAAAACACGTCATATTATTAAAATATTATTATATGATAGTTATCACCAAGACATTGGAATGTATGGTATGAATAATATTAAATAAATTATGAAAATATATGGTTTACACATGTATATAAAATGAATTCTTTTGTGGCCAATTAATTTGAAATGAAACTAAAAAACATTTTGAAAATAAATGAAATATTTATATGAAAAAAATACTTTTAAGAAAACAAACTTGTTTCAAATAAATAAATTAAATAAAACACCTTTAGTGAATTATTTTAGAGATTTTATATATATTATATATTAAATTAATTATTTAACATTAATATTATATTTTTTTCTAGACAAGCGATATGAATAAATCCAATTTTACTCTTAAAAACACAATTTTTCTAAAAATTAGTTTTTTTCAGATTTTTGTGAACTTATTTTAAAAATAATTTTTGAAAATTTTAGAGAATTTATTTGATAAAATAAACTTCATTTTTTAAATCATCGTGTCAGTAAGGAACCAATTTTTTACTCAGGTATAGATCCTTTAAACTTTGGTTTCACTCATTATTTTAGAACTATTTTGGATGCCTAATGAGACACCAAAGGCCTCAGTTATTTTTAGGGCTTGTCTAGATAAAAAAAACATGTTTTTGTGAGAATTTGGCCTAACTCATGGTTAGTGTACACCATGTGGGTAGGGAGCATGGTTAGATCTAACTATACAAATGATTTACATTGTTGGGTAGATTCATTTCACAAAATTAGTGCACAGTTTCTTATACCATGTGGCCTAACTGTGTGGGTTCCCTCTTATTATTGGTACCCTTGTAGGGTTGGAACACAATTTGGCTTATAGTGTGGCCAAACCATGCATGAAATATTTTTTTGGGTAATTTTATCATTTTTAACTTAATGATCTAATTAAATAAAATCTTCTTCCCTATTCTGATTCTAGCAGACACAACCTCTTTATCTACCATTTTTGTGTCATATTAAATCATAATCTAGTGATTGAGAGATATATTTCATCTGGGGTCCGATCAATCTTGCATTTTCCAGGTTGGATGTACATCGGTTCGTAATCAAGTCCTTTTGATCCGTTATTTGTTTCTATTTCTCTCAAAGAAGTTATCAAGGTGTAGATATACAATCCCATTTTCTAGATCTACTCCAATCCATGACGAATTATAGGCTGATACTAGATGAGGAGATTCATACGAGTTTGAGGTAGGTGGTCTGTAACTCATTCCTAAATTTATATTATTTTATAAATTGTCATTCCATCATGCTGATTTCATCAGGTATCATTTTCTAGAATTATATATAATGCTAGGATTACACTCATACCCCTTACCAAGGATTCATTTATCCCTGATTTGGTGGTTTTTATGGTCTAGGTTTTCTTAGTTACTACCTTGGAACCCTTTTATTAAGAATTACATTACAAGTATCCTTATTACATCATGTGACCTTCATTATTTTTATCATAAGGTGATGTTAGTACTGGATATTCATCAAGTGACTAAAGTATATAAACTAGAACATAATTAATTCATGAAGTGGTTACATGTTAAGACACTATATGAGGGTTGAAGCAGGTACTTGGGTATTTATGGTACTATACTGCTTTACTTTTATATAACTATGCTTTCACACCTTTCAGTTTATGTTAAATGGAAAATATATTATAGAAACTATTGGTGGTGGTCTACTAAGACATATTTTACACCATATTTGGGCCACCATTTAGTAACCAAGTAGACACTATGTATGTAGGTGTTGAAAATGGGAAGTGTAAGGCTTCAGATACTTGATTGGTTAGTGTCCTAGGATGGAGCTGGTTGTAGACAAACGAAATGAAGCTCGGGATGCCTGAGATATATTTTACATTCCTTTTTTCTAATTTATATATTATGCTTGTATTCTAGTTGTTTACCTTCCTTCCCATATTTCGAGTGACATGACACATATCATCATTATTTTTTGTATGTTATTCCTATTATTACCGTTTTTATTGATCTTTTCTCCTTATGTTGTTCATTCTATTTACCAATTTTTATTTCTAAATTTATCTCATATTTTATTATATATGTTATTCACTATGATACACTCCAGTAATGGGGGGATATTCTCTCCACATACACATCCTGGGCCCTCGCTACAAGTCACCAGCTTCTGGAGTTTGGGGAGTTACTCTTGAGGACATGTGGTTTACCAAGATTAGGGCATCCACTAAGTGGAATCCAGGTCCGGGACATCACAATGTGGTATCAAAGGTGCTTCCTTTATTAATTTACTATTTAGAGACAATATAATGGAGATTAGGAACTCTTGGAACTTGGTCATAATTCATTCTTGGGTATCATGAACCCATGTTCTAGGTAAAGGTCGAATTTCCTGAATTATAATTATTATTATGATTTTTTCTTATAATATTTGATATCATTGTACAATTGGGTGAATCACATGTTATGTGGTGTTATTAATTATTCTTCTTATAAAGATTCTATTTTATCCTTGTCTAGATGATATGAGGGAAAGGGGAATTATTACATGCATTGTATAATCACCTATTATTTTCATTTCATGCATATTTCCATGACATATAGGTGTATTTCACATCTTTTCATTGCATGATATACTTGTAATTGTTGAGTGATCCTTGCTTTGTATATTTTCTTATGCTTATTTGGGGGATTTGATTGAGTGATTTCCTATTTCAATTAATGAGGTGTCATGGGCCCTCATTGGTTGGAATGAGTAATTTACTAAATAAAGCCTTTAATTATAAATTCTAATGGGTGTTAATATCAATGATAAGGAGTATGATCCCTGATTGACTGGGATTACCTACTCATTTTAAATGAATCTTTGTGTATGTAAATAAAAAAATGAAACATGAAAATGAATCATAAACTTTAAAATGAAATGGTTTCACATCCTTATCCCACCTTTTAATGTTAATGAAAGGTAAAATAGTGAAACTAGGAATTGGATATGAAATGAATAAAATGGTTTCCAGTAAATGATAAGGAAAGGTTATATTGACCCTTCATCTACTGGAACCCCTGTATCTTAACTCCTGAGAAATTACCAATACCTCTCCTTTTAAGCAGTTAGTTGGGGTAGTATACTTTAGACATTATTTTCTTTCTTAGGTTCATTTTCCATTAGTGTTTCTATCTAACTATTTAAAGTTTCTTCTAAGGCGAGTTCTTGGAATTTGTAGGCTACTGCTTCCATGAATTCATCGTGTCATGTTCCAGGAGGGTGGAAATGACCATACTCTAGAAGTGGTGGGCTCTGAGCCACTGATATCACCTTCAAGAGTTCAACATGAGGCACCACATACAATAATAGAATTGAGAACTGATTCTCAAGTTCATGATATTTTTCTATGTCTAATGTAGTCCGTGCATGGTGCTCTATAATCTGCACTTACGATGGCTAATCTAACCCATGAGTACCAGCAAAAAATCCTCCTACAATCTTATTGGATGGTCATCCACAGGCAACCGAGTCTTGGATAGAGTCCACCTTTTATATCTTTGAGAATATGGATATTCTTCTAGAGTGGTTGGTCATGCTTGATATATAAATGATTAGTGATTTATCGAAGTGTTAGTGGGATGTGATTACCCAAGATGTTCACCATCACGACATGGTATAGGGTGATTTAACAAATTCCTTCTACGATCAGTTCCTTCCTCAGATATGGAGAGCTGGAAGGGCTAGAGAGTTCATGCATCTCTAGTTGAGTTTTATGTCGGGGATGGAGTATTCAATGTATTTCACTGAGTTACAACACTTTGAAACGTTTCTAGTTAGTGATGAGATTTTTCATGGTAGATTCTTCGAGGATGGGACCGTTTATGCCATCCAAACATAGTTGAATGCATTCCACCTATCTACTTTATATGAAATAGTAAATCAGGCTCTCATGAGCGAAACCTGAGGTATGGTGACAATATCAGGAATAGAGGACTAGTGCTATTGAAGACCAATAGTTCTTCTGGTAGCATGTAGTGATTTATCAATATTTTTTTTTCAAGGTAGTGGAATCCAAAGTACCCATGTGGGTAGCTCAATGGTGTGTCACCAGTGTAGATGATAGGGGTATCCAAATCCTTAGTGTGATAGAAACTTTCTGGAGTGTTGGGCTTGCAAACCTATGGGAAATTGCACAGATTTCCTCAAGCCTTTCCATTAAATTCTAGAGGAAGGGGTTCCACACCAGCTCCACCTTCAGGGAAGTTTCTTTTATGCCGCATCAGGTTGGATGTTGGATTAGTACTCGTAGGAATGACCTAAGATGAGGTCGTGGCCATAGTAACTAGAACCCAGATCACCAGTAGCGCTAGTAGAGTAGTTTGGATCATTGTAGTGTAGCTGATACACAAATCTGTGGATCAAGATATGTTTATGCATTATAACAGATACCCAAGGATAAGGATGCAGTACCATATATAGTATGAGGTACTATTCCAGTTTCCTTCACTATAGTATATAATTTATTTGATACAGGTTTTTCACACTCTTTAATCTCTTTATCTATTGTGGAAAGACTTGGTTTGGAAATACACTATTACTGTGGTGTTATGATCCTAGATACACCATTGGGAGTATAGTTAGAGGGTGTACACATGTTTTTAGACTATCCCCTTATGGAATGAAGTTACCTTTTCTTGTGGGAACTCTTTTTTCTCAAGATTATGGGCTTTGATGTCATTCTAGGGATGGATTGGTTGGTTTTTCATCATGCCTTTGTAGACTGATATCACCAATGGGCATCGTTTACATCACTAGAGGTTAGTAGTTATCTATATAAGGGTGAGTGGGATGACCAGGATATCAGAGTTGGACCAAAACATCATGGGATAGGTGGAGTGACCACTGGGATTTCCAATCTCTTTATGGAGGATCTAGGTTTAGATCAAGAAGAATTCCTCCCAATAATAGAACATTTAAGGGATATCTTTACCAACAAATTTTATGGATTACCTAATGAGAAAGAGGTAGAGTTTATGCACATGCTTGTTCGAGAAAAAGATCCAGTGTCCATTCCTCCATATAATATAGAACCCAATGAGCTCTAGGAGCTTATTTAGTAGTTAGAGGACATGGAGGCCAATGGTTTTTTATGGACTAACACTTCCTCTTGGGGTTTCCCATACTTTGTTCCCTTAAAAGGAGAATGGTATCCTTCATTCATTCATGTATAAAAGATGGTTAAACCATATTGTGGTTAAGAATCAGTGTCCACTACCTCAAATTGATGAAGTCTTTGACTAGCTCTTAGGATATATGGTCTTCTTTAAGATCGTCTTAAGATTAGTCTATCATCAGGCGAGAGTGATTCCATAAGTCATACCTCAATTTGATTTTTGTAGTTGGTATGGTCTTTATGAGTACCTCATTATTCCGTTCAATATTACCAAAATGACCTCTATTTTTAAGGCTCTAATGAATAGGGTGTTTCACCACTATCTGATATCTTTTCTCATAAACTTTGTAAATGAAATATTGGTGTATTATTCTACTCGTAGCCACCATACTAAATACCTTGAGGTCATGTTCAGTACACTGATAGAGAATCAATTTTATTGTATGATTTCTTAGTGTTACTTTTGGATTGAAAAATTTCACTTATTGGTTCATATTATCTCTGAATTGGGAGTCTCTATTGATCAAGTGAAGGTGAGTGCAGTTGTTTCCTAGGAGAAACCCATGAATGTGTTTGACATACAAAGCTTCTTGGGGTTGGATGGGTACTTATTTAATTGTATAAAAGAGTTATCACACCTTTCTTCACCCTTAATTTTCTTATATAGAAGGGTGTTAAGTTCCTGTGGTCAGAAGAGTACGAGAAAACATTTCCAGAGATGAACGGGAGGTTTGTCTCAGCACCGATTCTGATTCTTCCAGAGCGTGGAAGAGGTTATACAAGTGTTTTATACAGGACTTATCATTAATTTAATGGATATTATTGGGGATGGATGGGTACTAGAAGAATTTTATATAGGACTTATCATACCTTGATTCACCCTTTACTGGTCTTTCAGAGAAGGGTTTTAAGTTCATGTTGTCAGAAGAGTGCGAGAAATACTTTGAGGAGTTGAAGGGAAGGATTTTCTCAGCACCTATTTTGATTCTTCTAGATCTTGGAAGTAGTTATTCCATATTCTATGATGCATAAAGCGTTGACCTAGGAGTTGTGATGATAAAAGAGGATAGAGTCGTTGCCTCATGTTGCTGGAGACATTATCTATTGGGTGAGCACTTTGTGATGTATATGGACCAAAAGTGCCTTAAATACATCTTTCAACAGTATGACTTGAATCTTAGATAGTGAAGATTAGTCTAATATATTCATTCCTTCGATTTCAATCTTGTCTATATGCTTGGAAAGGTAAATATAGTTGTTGATACATTGAGATGGAAAACCCAGGAACATGTAGTGCAGGAAGCTAGCGATAAATTGAAATTGATCATCCTCATTTCAAGGATTCTTCTATAGTTTCACAATAGTCATGAGAAGTGTTTCCTTTAATCCTTGAATATTACCTTTTCCCTCCTTGAGAAGGTAAAGAGAAAGCAATTTTCAAATTATGAGGACTTTCTTCTCTTTGAGAGTATATCAGGAGCTGACTCACCACTAGATTAGTCTATGGATAGAGAAGATATCCTATTAATTAATGAAATTTTTTTGGGTTCCTACAAATATGAGAGATGAGTTGATGCAAGATTATCATGATTTTTATTGGGAAGTTCATCCCAAATTCTCGAAGATGTATTGAGATAAGAAACACTAGTATTGGTGGCCTAGAATAAAGCGTCAGATATCAGAAATTATTATTATATGTTCCACCTGTGACTAGGTGAATACAGATCACTAGAGACCTTTAAACTTGTTATGGATATTTCCAGATCCAAAATAGAAATAGGAAGATGTTTATATGGATTTTTTTAGTGGGATTACCTAGTTTGTAGAGAGGTAGAGACATTATATGGGTAATTATTGACCGAATAAAGAATGTATCCCACTTCATTCCAATATGGGAGACATTCTTAGTTGATGAGCTGTGAAGATTGTATATATGTGAGATCATATGATTACGCAGGGTCCCTCGTACTATCATTTTAGGTATGGATGGTCATTTCATGTCATGGTTCTATAAGGGGTTGTATAAGGATATGGATACACTAGTGCTTCTAAGCACATATTTTCACCATCAGACCGATGGATAATCAGAATGAACAATACAGGTTCTAGGGGACATTCTCTAAGTATGTGTCCTTGATTTTAGTGGTTCTTGGGAGAAGAATATCCCTCTCTTATAGTTTACATATAATAATTCATTTTAGGAAATAATTAAAATGCTGCCTTTTGAGGCCTTATATGGTAGGGCATGTCGTGCACCACTATGCTAGATAAAGGTAGGTGAGGCAACACTACTTGGTCATCATATCATATAAGATACTTAGGATAAGGTTAAGATGATCAAGAAGTGTATGACTGCTGGTCAGTCTCGACAAAAATCTTATACCGACCACTATTTAAAACCTATAGAGTTTGAGGTCGGGGATCATGTATTCCTACAAGTACCTCCTAGGCGAGGTCATAGAAGGTTACAAAATCAAGTGACGTTGTCGCATCGTTATGTGTGGTTTTTTGATATATTAGAAAGATTTGGGTCAGTATCCTATCGGTTGTTACAACCTCAAAGTTATAGTTCCATGAATGATGTCTTCCACATTTTATAGATTGATGTTATCCTGAAGACTTTTCTCATAATTTTGATCCCAAGGAAGTTGAGCTTGATGCCATTTCTTATTTTGAAGAGTATCCTATACACAGAATCAACTAAAGAAGGAAGGATCTTCGACTCCAGTCTATCCATCTAGTATGGGTGCTATTGCAGCATGACTATGTACAGGATGGGACTCAGGAGTGCAAGGCCAATGCACATGCTCAGTGACCAGAGTTATTATCAGAAAGGGTTTCACCATGATTGGAAGGTATCAAGGGTGTTCACGTCTTCTTTAGATCCAAAAACCCATCCTTTTTGGGAGAATTTAGCCTGGAACATGGTTAGTGTAAACCATGAAAGTAGGGCGCACAGTTACATCTAACTATCTGGATGGCATGAATTTTTAGGCAGAGCCATTTCACACAATTGGCACATGGTTTCTCAGACCATATGACCTAACAATGTGAGTGCCCCTCTACTTCCTGGTACCTATTCATGGTTGGTGCACAGTTTGGAAAATCATGCTGCCAAACCGTGCATGAGTTAATTTTTGGGTAATTTTACCATTTTCCCTTAATGATCAAATTAACCAATCCCTCCTTCCCTATTTTGATTCCCCTGGATAAAACCTCCTTCTCTCTCATTTTTGATCACTCTTCAAGTCTAATATATGGATTTAGAGATCTCTTTCATCCAAGGTCTGATCAAGATTTCATTTTTCATGTTGGATGCGTATGGGTAATTAATTGAGTCCTTTTGAGTCGTTCATCATTTCTCTTGATCTCAACTAAGTTGTAATGGTATAGGCCTATAATCCATTTTTTAGTTCTACTCCAATCCAAGCCAAATTTGAGGCCAATATGGACAAGGAAGGTCATATGATTATGAGGTAGGTGGTATATAACTCATTCCTCAATCTTTTTCATTTTATAAAATGCCATGTTGTCATATCGATTTTATCAGGCATCATTTGTGAAAATTATATGTCATGATTGTAGTTGTTAGAAATATATTCTAATACTCTTTACATATATGTGATTTATTATTGGTGGTTATATCCACAATTCCAACCACCCCATAAAGGTTGTTATGACATACTTGGGTTTTTAGTGTTTTGACACATTAAGCCACTATTTGGTTGTGCTTTAAGCTTGACCATCCTAATGGAAAGCCTTTCGTTAATAATGGCTATTGAATTATTTAATTGATGAATTGATGAAAGGTTTGTACCATGTTGTTTCAACTTTACCCACATAAGGTAAGTTCTTGTACTTGTTTAATAAATGTAAATTGGTATATTGGAATGAATATGGTATAAATATGACTTGGACTAATTAATGGAATCTAATGGTTGGTTTCATGCCGTAGCACCCCTTTCCACTCATGATGGAAGGTAGAAGAATAGAACCAAGTTAAATGTGAATGAAATAAATCAACTAATGATATAGTTTCTTGCTCGTTGGACTTGTCACACTAATGAATGGAAATACTTGAACCAAATCAAATTATTTAATGATTATGTATTAAATATAAAATAACTAGAATGGTTGCATTCTTATTGGACCTTTGGAAATAATGAAAGGGAAGGATTAAAACTCTTGAAATTATTAAATTGAATGACCTTAATAGGGCCTAATTTATTAAATGAATTAAAAATAAAGTTTCTAATTGTATATGGAACTTATAATCATTATATGAAGGTCCTAACTTGAGATAGACTTTGTATTCCTAAGGGAATTCCATAAGAACTCGATGAAGCCATTATTATTCGTGGATATCGGTTTCATTAGTTAAGACCCACCTTAGAACCTAATAATCATCTATCAATGGATGAATATTTGGACACCATAGGATCCTTTATATATCATTATAGGATTCATTAGATACACTCATTGGATCTAGCATGGATTATACAGACATGAGGTTACTTAGTTACATACTTTTTCCTAGACATATATTATCTTATTTTACCTTGAATGTATTCCTTGGACTCAACTAGATTATAATATCATGGAATTAATTGGATGATGCTCCTTGGATTACACTCTTACCCCTTATCCATGCAACTTTTATCCCTGCATTGGGTACCCTTGTGGTCTAGGATTCATTGGTTACAACATTGGAACCCTTTTATTAATAATTACATTACTGGTTTTCTTGTTACATAATGAAAACATTAGTATTTATATCATGAAGTGATTTTAGTGATAGTTATGCCTCATGTGACTTCAGTATATAAAATGTAACTTAATTTATTCATGAACTGATTACATGTTCAGACACCAACTGAGGGCTGAAGCAGGTACGTGGGTATTTATGTTGCTATATTTATTTAATTTTATATAATCATGCTTGAACAAATTTTAGTTTATATTACAAAACCATGATGTTATAAACACTGTTGGTGGTTTCCTACTAAGATTTACCTCACACAATATCTTGGCCACCGTTTGGTACTCGCAGAGACACTATATATATGTGTTGACAGAGGGAAGTATAAGGCTTCAAATACTTGATTTATTATTATTCTAGGATGGATATGGTAGTATATTAATGATATATAGATCATGATTCCAGGGATGCATTTTATATTCCTTTTTCTACTTTATATAGCATTCTTTTATGCTATTTGTGTACCTGTTTTGAAGCATTCTAGTGACATGAAATATATCATCTTTAGTTATTGAATGTTATTCTAGTGATTTCAGTTGTTATTGATATGATATCCTTACTCTCTTAATTATATTTAAATATATTTATTCCTCTATTTATATCCTATTGTATTATATATGTTATCTGATGTCATACACTCTTGTAATGAGGGCATAGTCTCTCCACAAACACACTCTAGGCCCTCGCTGTTAGTCGGCAACCTCTAGAATTCAGGGAGATGTGCTTGAGGCCATGTTTCACATTGAGATTAGGGAACCTTCAAAGTAGAATCATGGTCCAGGATGTCACAATATCCAAATTAGATTTATGTTAACATTTTATAATTTTATGAAACGAATAATTTTTGATGAATAGGGGAAAATACTGAATTTTAGAACAACCTTTTCATTTAAATTATTTTTAAATATAATTTATATTTTAAATTATTTTAAATTAAAATTTGATAAATTAAATATATATATATATACATATATTAATCCAATTTAGTTCTTTGGAATAATTTTCATATTGAATTTTTATATAAAAGCCTCATAAACTTTTAGACTTTTTATCTTTGAAAACCCATTTTCTCATCATGCCAACATGATTAATTTAAAATTAAAATTTTGAACTTATGAGAATTGAATTTAAAAAAATTTATTATATTTTTTGTATAATATTAATTTATATTATCGAATAAGTTCAACATAAGTTTTGACAAAAATGAATTGTGAAAATCATAAAAATTAATTATCATGGTTATATTAAAAATGGGTTAACCAGCTGGTTCAACTAAAATAAAAAGGGTCAAAATGACCTAAAAATTTGTCTAAAATATATTTTATGGAAATATTTAGAACCGATAATTTTTAATAATATATAATACTTCATTTTTTAATCTCGTGTCTTCAGAAAAACATGGTTACACCTTTTTCTTTTCAAAAAATTACAAGTGTTCCACTCAGCTCACTTATGAAAGGCCACCTACTCTCCCCACTTATTCACACATCCAAACCATTTAGGTTTGGAAAATAACTTCCAAAAGAAATTTTAAATTTTCATCCTTTCATCCTAGAATCATTATTTTGGGAATAAATACAAAATGGTAAGGATTATTTTGCAATCCTAATGAGTATACCGAAAGAAGAGGTAACGTTTGTCAAAAGAATTTTTATTTTATTTATTCCCACAACCTATTGAATTATTATTAAAACATTATGATATAAAAAAATTAGTATCTTAAATACAAGTGTATTTTTTATGTTATTTTCATGACCTACAACCATCCCCACTTCCATCAAATGTGTTATGAAATTATCGTTCATGAGTACGGAAGACTACCGCCTTGGGAACCAATGCAAATTTTTTTCCATTACCACCTATTAGGATTGGGTATGATGATGGATATAAAGTATATATATTATATTAATAAAATAATTATACCTATAGATTAATTATATCATATATACCTTTTTTTAATTTCTATTCCATTGGGGATTGGATAAAGTCTCTTGTGTGTTCGGCAGACTACAGCCTCGCGAAGCAATGTGATTCGTCTTTTACTAACGATTTACATAAAAGATAATAATGATAAATTTAATGAATATATGTAATATATATGAAATAGTTATGATATCCATGAAATATTTATATTTCTTAAAATATAATATGTTATTTTATTTCATACATTTTCACTCACTAAATGATGATAATTTCATTCGTGTATGTGTGGACTACCGTCTCCATGAAGCGATACAACTCCCTCTTTTCATAACCACAATACATTGATGATATTTATATTTATATTTAACTAAATAATAAGTTATTATTATAATTATATAAATATAAAATATTAGTTACCTCCTTTTTATAATGAGTTTAAAAAAATGGAAACGTAAGTCATGCCTACGTATGATGTACCATCTCTATGGTCATAACATACTTCATTTCTCAAAACCATCCTTCATGAATAGTCATAAAATTATAATTAATGTATTAATATGATCATTATTTAATTATTATTATTCTCATGATGATATAACCATGAAAAAATTAAGCGGACATAAAATAACAAATCAAAACATATATGAAGAACGAAGTGGTTATTTCAAAAAACATAATTTTAACAAGGAATTTGTAATAAATGGGTAATAAATGGTCATAAGTAAATTATATATGGTATAACATATATAATTATAGTATATAATATATGTATAAAAATATATGTTTATTATATCATATTTTTTAACGTGTACAAAGGAAGTCCATATTTATGTTAATAAATTTCAAGTTTCTCTTTCATTTCCATGAGACATATGCAAATTCACCACTGATTTATTTTTTGTGGTGTACACACTGCCCTTATTACTTGTTATATTATGAATATAATTATTTTAATGATATTTAAAGTTTCATTATATGCTATTATTTATTGGGGATTATTATTCAAAATACTACTATAGTGGTATGGGATTTTCATCCAACTTTTTACATCTACGAGACTCATGCTATATTCACCACTTTTTTCTTTTTATGTTGTTTATATATTACCCATAAATATATTTTATGATGATTTTCAAAAAAATTATTTGTATTTAAATATCCATTTTAAGATTTCTCTTTCATGGGGTTTATTGTTCAAAAGTTACCAAAGCAGTAAGGTATTTTTGTCTTAATTTATATTCATAGAGACATATGTTATGTTATAAACCTACCTTATTTTATGAACAATATAGACAAACCAAATGAAATTTAATATCATGAATTTATGTATCATCCTGATATTATAATTTTCATTTAAGGTCACTCTTTCATGGGGACTATGATTCAAATCTACAAAATTGGTATAGGTTTTATGTTACAATCTCATTATTTATTAGGATTTCTCATGATTATGAATCCAGTGGTGAAATATTATGATATACCTCTCAATAATATCATTTATTTTACTCTAATATGATTATTTATGAGGAATAAATGTTTCCCTGTATTATCCTCTCTTTATGCACTCAAGATATCAAAATAATGATTTTAAGAAAAGTCATCTTCATTTGTCTATTCGACCGAAAAATATTTATTCTTACAAAATCTTGTTTTCTATTTTTTTTAAAATGTTTTTAAAACTTTTCAGATAATTTATTTAATAAATTAGTACCCAGGTTTTACTTTTCTAAAAATATTTTAAAAGTAATCTTCATTTCCCTTCCAAACAATTTCTGTTTGGATTTTTACAAAAATGTGAAAGGAATACTTATTTTAACCTATACGATATGAATTGATTTTTCATCCACCATGACCATTGTTTCATTGATTATTCCTTTATAAGTCTTAAATTTATTTTCAAACAAAAGTATTTCTATTTTTTTTTGAATTTTTAGTTTTTAAAATTGATTTATAAATGAATGTTATTTTCATCAATAAGTGTTTTAAAAGATTTTAAACCTTTATCGATATGTTTTGAAGCTTATTTTCAAATAATAGGATTTTGAAAATATTTATCAATAATTTTTTTTAGAAATTTATTTTCATAGAAAATTTATCATCCTTAAGAAAAATTCCAAGTGATTTATCCTTCAAATTCATTATCCGTATAGGATTAAATCTATTGATATAACTTATACTTTTACGGGGATATGAACCATGGATTCCATTATTGTTCATTCTATGAGAAGTTCATGATGATAATATTTTTATGAAATGTATTTCTATTCCATGGGTTATACCATGGTAAGAGTTTAATGAAAGACATTACTTTTTCCGTGGGTTATGCTATGATTAAATGTTGAAATGATTATGAAACAAATATATTTTTCTTAGTTTATGATACGATGAAAAATTTATCAAACCCATTTCAATTCATGGGTTATTATATAATTAATTGTTTATGATATTATGACAAACATATGAATGATTTTCATTAAGTGATAGTTGGGACCAATATCTCCCTCCATTGAATTGGGTTAATATTTATATCTCCTGAGATAGATAGGACTAAAACTGTGAGTAAACCTAGTTTAGTAAGGGAATTTTTCCACTATAAAACTCTTGGAAGTTAACTTTTTAATACTATAATGGTTTGGGGATTGATCCCATTACACTATGATGGATTTGGAAATAATATTTGACTACTATGGAAATGATTTTATATGCTCATGTGTATGAAATAACTCTATGTCTTATTCTATCCTATGGTCTTATTTTCTTGTTCTTTGATTCCATTATGATTCATGTCTTATGAACTACTATGATTTATTCCATGTCTCATGATTATTATCTTTGATATAAAGGGTATGGTTTTAAAATGTTAATCTCATGTTCTCATAACATTATAATGTTGTTATGTTTAGGTATCTACCTTTTTTACCCGTAATGAGCACTGAAGATCCCCATTTATTATGTTTACTCTTCCCCAAATTATGAATAAATGTTTTATATAGGTTATGTGTTGGAAAATTGAAAAATTGGAAGATCTTTATAGTAGATCTTGAATATATTTTACTAAATTAAAAGATTATTTACCAAGTTTTCAAAGACACTAAACTATTATTTTCCTCACTCATGTGTTTTTGTTATTTATTTAATATTAATCTAAAATGAATTAACTTCTATGTATGAAATTATGGGGTCCCTATGAAGGTTACCTAGAATAACACATAATAAGGTTCCTAGATAAGGTGAACATTGGTGAGAAGTGAAAATATGGTAATGGGGGATAAATAAAATGTCCATAGAATAATAGAGATTGACAATGATCATGTTCATGAGAAATTTAATGACAAAAAAACCATAAATCATTGAGGGGTGAAAAGAAACGTCAATTCTTCATTGATAATTCTAAAAAGGAAAATATTTTCATTTTATAGGTTATTTTTCTTAGAGTTGAGTAATTATTTTACCATGTAATAAAAGATAATAATCATACTTGATTTATTTCCATATCCTAAAAATTGTTTCATCATTTTATTTTTCTTCAATAAATTCCCATTTCCATCTCATCTCTTACTCCAAGAAATAAATATTCAAGGTGATTTTTCAACCCTAAATCTATATAATTTACAGTACTAGATTATAATATCCATAAAGTACTGAAAATTCATTCCTTATATCTCTAGATATTTTCCGAAACACAATCTCTAAGTATAATTTATCCAATAATGAAAAATCTGCATATGAAAAAAATACTACATTAATCTCACCACAAGGTCAACTTAAACCAACCAATAAATTGTTAATCATAAAACTCCTCCAAAACATGTTTGGATAAAACTAAAACCCAATTTTTAAAAAATATTTAATCTCATATTTTTTCCAATATAAACTTTAACATTTTTCCTCAAACAATATAAAGTATATAATAATGTCACACACCAAACACATTAATACCTTGATTAGATATTCTCCTAAAAGATGATAATATACTGAATCACAATGAAACCACAATAGAAAGATACATTCTTTAAAAATTTAACAATATCCTTATTACTCAAATATAATCATAGACTGTCCAATATTTTACATAGATCAAAAAATGCAATAAAATTCCTCAAATATAATATAAATAACCTTTTCATCAAATCAATAATTAATTTTAAGGTCACTAATAATATCCAATTTTGTTTATCAACATTAATAACATATTTATCAAGACTAAAAATTATTATCTCAACATCAAACACATATTAAGGGTTATCTATCCATCAATCACATATTTTCCAAAAATGTAACCTTAACACTAAATCACTTTTCTAGGTTACCACTACTATTCAACATATTCTTGTAAATACATAATGTTAAAATACATCCAAAATAATCCTTAGATATTTTATGATTCTTATAGAAATAATATCATTGATAAAACATATCTACAATGTAATTTTTAAATCCAAAAAATAAACACTTTAATCATTCCAATTCAATCATGAATCATTAACCATGATTCATCATCTTGTTCCTTAAAACTTCCTTTATACAATATAAGATATGAATAATTTTTTAGAAATTATAATCCTAAATTAACCAAGATTCTTACTTTTAACATAATAAATACTATTAAAATAATTCACACCTTTCTCATTTCAATCATATTATCTCCATCATTAGAAGTAAATCCTTCACTTGCATAACCATGCTGATCATTTTCTCAATATTTCCCCATAGGACATTGATTTTAATAATTTTATATACATTCCACATTTAAAACATTAAACTACAGATGATACTATATGAAAACCATTATTACCATCCCTAATATTAACCAAACTATTCAGTTTTTTTGATAATTTATCTCATTATACCCCAGTTTTCTAAACATAAAATATTTTCATATTTTGTTGAAATATTTCTTTGTGTGATTATTTTGACATTTTAGGCATGTAGGAATCTAAATCATATTTTCTATATGGGAATAATAAAATTATATTTTTCTATTATCTAGTTCATTCAAAATATTAACAATGTCTAGGTTGTTAATCATATCATGGGATATCTGATCAGGAACAATCAAAAGCTTTATAATTCCATATCCCATTTAATTTGGTTTATCATGAGGGCAATAACTCCATAGTTTATCAAAATATATGTTAATGCAATTTCTCCTAGATCGATCCATTACAAAAATCCTAAATGAATAAGGTGAATAACAATAATATGAGTGAGAAATCATACAATCATGAAAATAGATTATAGGATGGCTAAATCATGACACATACTTTTCAATCTATGACACCTTATGTTTAACCAACATCATCCATGGTCATCATCTATTTAAATCCTTCATAATGTTTTATAAAGTAAATTTTAATTTACCTAAGAATCTACCCCAAGAGTGTCTTGAAAAGTGTGATGTATTTGGCCAACTCATCATACAATAGTGATGATTAATTAAATACCTAATAAACTTCATTTAGAGTTTTTACCACTAGGTTTATCCATGCCATGACTGCATTCCTTTTCAATAATCTATAAAGTGATTCATTTTCTAAAAAAACCATATTCAATTCTTTACCAAAAATTAGTATGTAATCATATCCTTAGGCTTATACAAAGCATTCTCACTAATTTTTTATAATACTAATATCTAAAAATAACTAAACCTCCCTATGATACTATATATAATGATCCACACCTTTCATATATAAACATTTCATCATTTTAGATGAATATTCAATACATTTTATAATAATACACACCCGAGGACCATAAAGGTTTAGCATATTTTCTAACTATATACATAATAATCTAATTTAAAGAATTATCTTCATCATACCCCATAAATTCTTCTTATATTGTACACTTATTTGTCACACCCTACTTAAAACCTTTCTTTATAACCTAGGGAAAGGAAACCTAAGAAAGAGTGACCTCAGATTCTCAATAAGGGTAAAACTGAGATATATCCATCAATGATCATAATTGAGAATAATATAAGCTTAAGGGTATGATATAATGATCTTAATATTACAAAATAAACCCAAAAATAAAATATCAGAAATATGAATCATGAAATAAAGATTTAGTACTTTATGATACATGAATCACAAGAGAATCAAAGATCATGCGCCATGAGAATATAAATTTAGCATAAAAAAATTTCATAATAGAGTGGTATAAATTGTTTCATAATAATAATAATGTAAATATTATGTAAATTATACCCACAAAGACATTTATCATAGGTTAGGGTTGGGATAACCTCCTGTATACCTTCTTCTGGGTTGCGGATAATCTCCCTTGTACCATCCTTTGGGATTGGTATAACCTCATGTGTACCCTTTTATCTCATAAAAAATTAATATTTACCCAAATATTTGGAGGTACATAATAATAAAAACCATCACATTATCATGATATATTTATATATATTCCATAATATCAAAAAAATTATAATTACATCAAATTTTAACCCATGGAAAAGAAAATGAATTTCATAAATATTTCATTATTATAATCATATAACATCTACAAAAAGAATAAATATAGTAAAACTAGATCATATTCCTATAAAATAATAAGAATCATTAAAGGGTGTATTTATATATGAAAACACCTTTAAAAGACTATTGGAACATTTCATGGGGAAAAAATACCCTTTCCATTTTGAAATCACTAATTTAAAATATGAAAATTTCAAAAATATTAATGAAAAAATGTATTCAAAAATAACTATAAAAACATTTAAATTAGTCTTAAAATAAAATAGGAGTCATGATGGTGGGAAAATCAATTATTTCAGTGCATGTTAAAACAAAAAAATCCTTTCCCATTTTGTTGTAAAAAGTTAAAAGTACTTCATCCAGAAATTAAAAGAAGATTACTTTTAAAAAATTTAATGAAATTAAAATAAGAGTAAAAATGAATTTATAAAATCATTAAAAAAGGTTAAAAACTTTCTAAAAAACATTTTAAATAAAATATGGATATGGAAGGAAAATATTCTCAATCAAAGAGTGAAATAAAGTGGGGTTTAATGAAAAACATTATTTCATTCAATTGTGTACTTAAAGAGAAGAAGAAAAATGTAATCTATAGAAATAAAAATAGTAAAAGAAAAATCTTAGTACATGGGATAGATAAATAATATAATATCATCATTATAAATTAATGCATAAAAAATCCCAGTAAAATGAGATTATAATGTAAAATCTCTATAGTTTTGGTAACTTTTGATTCGTAATTCCCATAAATGAAATAACATAAAATAAATAATTTAATACTAAAAATGTAGGATATTCAAGAAAAAAATATAAAAGGGTAATTAGATAAACCTCATAAATTATGATTGGTTTATAATATAACATATGTCCCAAAGAAGAATGTTTGAGATAGAAAACCCTTACCCACTTGGGGTATGTTTTGAATCAAACCACCTTGGATGAAATAATTTTAACAGTAATATTAAATAACATAAATTAATACTGATATATGATATTAAATGTGAAAGGGGTATTATATAAACATCATAAAAATAATTAGGTGCATAACATCAAACATTTCTCAACAAAACAGTATTGATATGAAGAACCCTTACCTTATACTCAATATGATTTGTAAGTGATCTAAATCCTATATAATAAATTTTTATTTATTATAATTATATTATATAATCATATTTATACTTATAATATCATATATTATATACTTATGACGTTTCAATACACATTTTTTATCATTATCTATTAATGTCATCATTTGAGGTGGTAACTACTTTGTTTGTCATGTTTGTTTTGTTTCGGCAGATCCAATACTAATACATGGATAATAATTACATCATATATATAATATTATTCAATTAACAGTTATAATATTTAATTCTTAAATATAATTTTATATCCAATCATATAAATTGGATTTAAAAAATGATATACATCACTTCATGGTGAGTGTAATATGTACGTACACAAGAGGGATGTTTCCACTTTTCGATAGATGGAATGAAAGAAAGGAAAATGATAATTATATTTTACATAATCAGTATTATATCCTAAATATCATAAATATTCTTTAAATATATCCCTATTGGCATCCAATTAAATAAGAAACTAAAAATGAATGACATCTCTTTATGGATGTGGTTGTCCACACGGACACACAAGCGAGATTATGATTTTTAATGAATGAAATGACATGAATTTATATAAGATATAATAGTTATAGAAGATTAATTATGTTCTAAATATTATATATTAAAATAAAATACATCATAATAACCAACCATTAATTATGGTGATGTAAAATGAATTGTATGACAATGTGAAGGTGATAGTCCACACATACGCAAGAGCGATACTTTCATTTTCCATTTGGTTGAGAAGTTGTAGGAAATGGTTATAAAATAATTATATAACATATTATTATATTTATTATAATTTATTCATAATGTTTTTAAAGATAAAATATTTATGTAAAAGTTGGAATAATAAATAAAATTAAAAGAGGTTAGTTATTATTTTTACCTCTTCTTTGAGAGTCCTCATTTGACTTATACCATAGTCCTTAACAGATTGGTCTTAAGAGATAAACAGAAGATCTTTGATGAAGGTAAGGAATAAAATAATATTTTTGGGAAGTAATTTTTTAACATAGAATGATAAAAATCTATGAATAATGGAGTATAATAGGTGACCGTTTATTAGTGGGGGGCATGACACACATGGAATTACATAAAGGATTTCAATAATATAAGGTCAATATCATGAGGAAGTGGGAAAAAGTAAACTTTTTAAAATATATGATAATATAAGGTTGAAATATATTTAACCAATAATAATTTTATAATTTTAAGTGTAATTACCACCCTTATATCTTTGTTTAATCACCGATAATCCCTTTGTAACCTTAACCTTGATAACAATATTTTACTGTTTTTAAAACTAATTATGATAAAAAATTAAATTGAACCTATTTAATTATATTAATTATAATGATTATAAATATATAATACATTTTAACTGATTTAATTTATGTTATTTTCATCATTTAAATTTAATTAAGTGCACAAAACACAATGGAAACCTGTTTTCTGAAAAATACATTTTATGTATAAAAACAAATTTACTTCCATTCCTTACCTTGTAAAAACTATAAAAATGTTAAAATATATGATTTATTATATAATATATAATATTAATTAAAAATATTAATAAATAGTGATTAATTTAATTTACTAATATAAAAACGCATTTCAAGAAGAAAAATTGTTTTTTGGAAAAGTTTGTTTTTAACCCAAAAATGAACATATAAAAAAATAAAGTATAACAAGAATTAATATATAATTAATTAGATTATTTATAATTAAATATGACTTATATTTATTTAATATAAAATTTAAAAATCATTAGGAATTTTATATAAATTCTTTTAAGGAAAATAAATGACAGTATTATACAAATCGCCATTTTTAACTTTGCACTAAAAAATAATTTTTTTTAGAAAAATCCAAAAATATCACCATAAGATATTATTGACATGATAATTTATAAAATTATATTAATTTCCTAAAATAAAATTTCTAAAAATATTATAAATTGATTATAATGTTAATTAAAAAATGTAATAAAATTTATTTTAGAGGAAAACATATTTTTGAAGAATTAAATGATTTTACTGAAAAATGAGTAATTATTTATTATGAATTAGTAAATATATTTACCCAATTTAAAACGTCTATTTTTTTTCATATTATGGTTATTACTATTTATACCTTCCAATTTAATAGTTATGTTATAATTTTCATATTTAAATTATAATATTTTTATAGTATATCATAGTTATCTCAAAGCTCGATGTTGCATGTTAATAAAGATATAAATGATACTATTATTTTAAACTAAATTTTAGCCATTTTATATTATTCCCCTTAATTTTATAGGGTTCACATTCTACCCACTTAAATCTATTTCATGGTCACAAATTTTATCTCACTAATCAAAGGATCAATATTTTAAAAAAACTTTGTTGAAAACTCAAATCATATAATGGGATTATACAATTTTTTTTGAAAAGGGGATGTGTAAAAAAGTCTACATGAAATAACACATAATAGGGTCCTCAGATATAGAGAAAATTAATGTGATGTGAAAATATGGAAATAGGGAAGAAAAATAATTTCCATAGAATAATATAGAGTGATACAGAATGCCATCTTAAGAAAGTTATTAACCAGAAAACCAAAATTAAATAATGCATGAAAATGTAAATAAATTCTTCAGAAATTACTATTGAAAGGAAAAAAATATCATTTTCAATACCCCTGTCCTTGAGTTTAGGGATTACTTTTCCCAGAAAAATTTTAAGAAAATAATTGATTTATTTTCATATCATAAGCATGATTTTATCATTTTGTTGTGATTCGATCAGTTTTCACTTCTATGGTATCTATTACTAAAATAAATAAATATTCAAGTGGAATTTTTAATTTTCAAATCAAAAAAATTATATTTTAATGGATTAAAATATCCATAAAATAATGAAAAATCATTCCTTATATCTCTTGATATTTATAAAACTAAAATGGCTAGCATGATTTATCTAATATGGATAAATCTTAATATGGTGAAATAATACATTAATCATTAAAACCACAATAATAACAATAATAATTCAACTTAAAAAATTACATAAATATTTAATATAACAACTACCAAAATATGTCTAACCAAATTCAAACAAAAAAAATTAACAGATTTGATCACTTGTTTTTTTCTAAGATTAACATTAACATTTACCCCCAAACAACATAAAGTAGATCACAATGTTACACACCCGACACATGAATACCTTGATCACATATTATCCTAAAACATTTTAATAACCTTAATCATTAAAAAAACTCAATGAAACATATTTGCTTCTAAAAATTAGCCCTATCCTTATTCCTAAAATAAAAGTATAGACAATCCAATGGTTTCCATAGTTTAAAAAATAAAATGAACTTTATCAATGATAAAATAAACAACTTTATCATGGAATAACTATTTAATTCCAAGGTCACCAATACTATCCAATTTAATTGATCAATATCAATGATCTCTTTACCCCATATAGGAATTATTACCTCAATATCAAGGATATATTATGGGATATCTATCCCTCAATCCTGCATTTTTCATGATAGTTGGTAAAGTTTTATCCCAATATTTTTCATTCTATCTCCCACTTAATTTGGTGTCTCATGTGTAAAATCACTCCATTGTCCATAAAATTCATAAATAACAAAATTCCTCCAAGTTATAGTCATTTACAAAAACCATATTTCATAATGTAGGAAAAAATAATAAGAGTGACAAATCATATAATCTCAAAAATATATTATAGGATGTTTATATCATAAAACCTTGTTTTTAGTCTATAACACCTAAGATTTAACCTATGATATCCATGATTATCATATATTCAAATCCTTTATAATTGTTTGTAAATAAAGTGTGAATTAAACCAATAATATACCAAGAGAATGTCTAGATATTCGTACAATATTTGTCCCACTCATCATGTACCATTTATGATTGAGTTTTTAACCAATCTTCCCCTTTTAAAGTTGTTACCCCTATGTGTATCTATTCCATAGTATAATCCAATTTCTATTATCTAGACAAGGATTTATTTTTTTAGGAAAACTATACTCCTTTATTTACTATAACTTAGGATGTTCTATTATAATTAGTCTTTTCCTAAGGATTATCACTATTTATTTATAATCCAAATATCAAAAAAATAACTAAATAATCATCTAATTACAACTATTTAAACTCAAAATTTACATACATAAATATTACATCGTTTTAGTTAAATATTCAGCATATTTTACAATAATATATTACCATGGATAGTAATGGTTTAATGTCATTGGAGAATTGATACATAATCACTTTATTTCATGAAATATCTTTAACATCTCTTAAAAAGTCTTGTCACATAGTAAAAGTATTATTTATAACCTACTTAAAACAATTATCCATAATCCGGGGAAAGGAAATATAATAAAGGGTGAGATTATATGCTTATTATGGGTAAAAAATGGATATATTTGTTAATGATAATAAGTAAATATAAAATAAAAAAATGGTTATGATATCAGGATCTTAACATTAAAAAATCATACAAAAAATTCATACATCATAAACATGAATCAGATAATAATTCTTTAGTAGTCCACAATCCATGAATCATAATAGAATCAAATAGCATAATCCATGCTAATATAAATTCAGCACGAGAACATTTCATAAGTGAGTGTAATTTTTTTTGGTATAATCATAATCATCAAAATCTTATGTAAAGGATACCCACCATGATATTCATCTCATGTTAGTCTTGGGATTACCAACCAAGTACCTATATCATACTTTTGATAATCTCAGGTGTACCCTATCTTGGGATTGGTATGACCTCTTACATACAATTTTCTAGGCTTGAGATAAATTATCACATACCCTATGATCTCTTAAACCATTATTAATTATTAAGTTGTACATAACGATCCCACCCTTAACATAATTATAATCTATTAATTTTTGTGCCACATGATCACAAAAAAATTTATAAATACATCAATGCTTAACCCATGGAAAATAATAATGTTTTAATAAATATTTCATCATCATAATTATAAAATATCCTGATAAATAATTAATATAGAAACATTGGATAATATTCCTTAAAAATAATATGAAACATAAAAGGTAATTTTATAGATAAAAATACCTTTAAAATACCACTATAATGTTTTTGTGGAAAAATACCATTTTTCTTTTGAAAATACTTATTTTAAATGTTAAAATTTAAAAAATATTAAGGTAAACATTTTATTCCAAAATAACTATAAAAACATGTTAAGGATGATTTAAATAAATGATATTCCATGATTGTTGAAAAATCTATTCATTCAGTGTATGTTAAAACAAAATTCCTTTCACATTTTTGGTAAAAAGTTAAAAGTACCTCATTCAGTTAATTAAAAGAAGAATAATTTTAATTTTTTTATATAAAGTAAAACATGGATAAATAAGACATTAAAAATCATTATATAATGGAAAATAACTTCTTTAAACAGTTTTAAATAAAATATAGATATGGGATAAAAATAACCTCAAATGGGAGAGAAATAATGTTGGTTTTCCTTAAAAACATTATTTCTAGAATCTTATATACTCAAAGAGAGGAAAATGGAAGGAAAACATTTAATATTCATAAATTAATTCCATAGAATAAAATAAATAATATTTTTGAGATATATATTATATAATTCCCTCTTCACAGATTTAAGCATAAATAATCCGTGTAAAAATAAGATTGCAACAAAATTCCCTCACTGCTTTGGTAACATTTGATTCATAATTCTGATGAAATAAAAAAAATAACTTTAAATAACAAAAAAATATGGAGATTAATTATAAAATATTTAAAATGTGAAGTAGATATACATCATAAAATAATATCATTATATAACATAATAAATGTCCAAATAAAGATAATTCGATACGGTAAACCATTACCACTTAGGTAACTTTCAAATAAAATACACAAGGATGAAATAATTTTAATTTTAACATTAAATATAGTGAATTAATAATTATCCATGATATAACATTTCAAAGGGATTGTATATACACATCATATACATAAATAGGTTTTAAACATCAAATATGGATCAATGAAAAAATAATATGATGAAAATGCCTTACCCTATATCCAACGTGAATCATAAGTGGTCTAAACCCATGTATAAAAAATTAATTTTTCTTATAATTATATTAAATAATAAAATCCATAATTATAATATCACATATTATCCACTAATAACATTTAATCACCCATTTATTAACAATTCTCTCTTAAAGTCTTTATTTTGGGTGTTAACTTGTTCTTTTCTCTTATATGTTTTATTTTGAGAGTTCTAGTGTTTATAATATTAGAATTAATAAATCATATATATAATATTAATAATTTTATAATTATAATATTTAATAAATATATATACTTTTAAAACAATTCATATAAATTGGTTATGAGAAATGAATTACATCCCTTCTTGGAAATAGTAATCCGTACATACACATGAGTGATGCTTCCATTTTTCAATGGATTGAACGAAAAAAGGTAAATTATAATTCATCTTTATTGAATAATTAATATTTCATAAATATGGTGTATATTCATTAAATATTTCCTGATTAACATCCAAGTAAATCAGAAATGAAAAAAATCACATTGCTTCGTGGAGCTGGTAGTCCACAAGTATGCATGGACGATGTTATCATTCTCCACAGATGAGATGGTAAAAAGGTATATATTATATTATATTTACTATAGTATTAATATTTCATAAATATTATATATAATTATTAAATACATAATAATAACTGACCATGAATGATGGTTATGGAAAATGAATCATATTTCTATGCGAAGGTGGTAGTCCACATATATGCATGAGCGACACATTCATTTAAAATTTGATTTAGAAGACATTAAAATGGTTATGAAATCATAATTATAAAATCTTAGTTTATTTATTATACTACATAAATTATTATGTTATAGATAAAATAGTTTTATAGAAGGTGGAAGAATAAATATAACTGAAAAACTTGGTTGTGATTTATAAATATTCTTTGAGAGATCTGCATTGTATTACACCATAATCCATGAAAGACTGATATTAAGAGAATACTGGAAGATATATGGTGAAGGGGATAAATATATTAAAGTTTTGGGGAGGTATTGGTCAATCTAGAAATCTTAAATTGTGTGAATAATGGAAGAAAAGAGGTTCTCTTTTGTAAGTGAGGGGTGGGACACACAGGGAATTATAAAAAATATTTCAATAATATATGGACACATTCTTGGGAAAGTGTAAAAATGGCCATTGATTTAAATATAAGAAAATATAAGTTTTAAATATAATTAAAAAATATTAATTTGGAAATATTATTTGGTATTCCTACCCTTATCTCTTAGTTTAACCTCCCTGCAAACACCTTTTAACCTCAACCGTGGTAATATTTTTATTTTCTATTATTAATCATGACCAAAAATTTAGTTGAACAAATTAAATTATTTTAATTATTATAATTAGAAATATGGAATCAATTTTACTAGATTTAATTAATATAAGTGGTAGAATATAATTTTAAATAAGAGCATAAGATGTAACGAAAACCAATTTTTTGAAAAATTCATTTTTAAGAAAATAAATAAATTTACATTCGTTCAGTAACTTTTAAAGATTATTTAATAAATTGTTAAAATATTTTATTGAATATATAATCAATAAAATCCATTAAAATTATTAATTAATATATATTATTTAATTTACTAAGATAAAACACAATATGGGCAAAAACACAATTTTTTGAAAAATGTGTTATTATTCTAAAAATGGACTTATACCAAAATAAAGTATAATAATAATTGATATATAATTAATTAGATTATTTATAATTAAATTCTTATTTTATTACTTTATGATCAAATTCAAAACATAATGGGAATTTTGAATTAGTTTATCTAATGAAAATAAGTAACAGTTTTTCAAAAGTCAGTATTTTTTACTATTCACTAAAGAATAAATATTTTCAGAAAAATCCAAAACATTGTCCCTAAGATAATATTGAAATAATTATTAAAAAAATTATATTCATTTAATCAAATTTAATTTATAAAATTTTAATAAATGAATTTTAATTTTTGTGCACAAAATTTAATAGAAATCATTTTTGAAGCATAAAATGACTTTACTGAAAATTGTGTACATATTTATTATAAATTAATATATATTAGAATTTTTTTAAACTGCCTAGTATTTTTTTATTATTTAGTTATTACTATTCATAAATTCTAATTTAATGGTATGGTTATAGTGCTCAGATTTAAATAATAATATTTTTTAAGCATATCACAACTTTTTTAAAGCTTAATGTTGCATTTTAAGAAGGATATCAAGAATAAAATTATTTTTAATTTTGTTGGAGGATTTATAGCCCTGAAATATTATGTAATGAATCTATTTGGGGGTACCCTTGACATATGATGTGATGGATTTCTTGGTGGGTAGCCTTGACATATGATTTCTATGAACTTGTTTATGTCACATTCATATTCCATATTCTTATGCCTATATTATTCTCTCCTGGATTATGATTTTCAAATGCTTTAAAATATTATAAATTATTTCTTATGTTATGACAATGTTTTATATCATGAATCATTAAATGAGTTTTATTTGTTTGGTTATGACCTTTATATACCATGATTATGTTCCCATACATTAATCAACATTTTATATTATCTTATGATCTTTGAATTGATGTCTCCCATGTTCAAATTACTGAGAATTTGAGATCACCCTTTCTTTGTTTCCTTTTTCCAAGGTTATGATGAAGGGTATAAAATAAGATTATTCTATAATGGGTATCATATGATATTAATTTTTGTGGTATAATTTGAATATATTTCATGAAATACGTTGATTATGGACCTTGTCTCTAAAGAAAATAAACCTTTACTATTCATGGATGTGTATTAATGTGAGATAAAATGAATATTCTTCTATAATGATGTAATATTTATATATTTAATACTTGGTATCCTTATAAATTGTTTGTAATTACTACAATACTTTTAATTCCATCTCTCGTTTCATTTGGTTTTTCTTGAGGATTATCATTTCATTAGCAGTCACATTCATTGTTAATTAAATTAACCATAGTTCTACCCATCATCTAAAATAATGTCTGTGTAATAAAAAAGAAATAACCAAGTAAAAAATCACATCATAATAAAAATAAATCCTAATATGTTATATCCTATAACAAGTTCATTTTAACCATTGATAAATTATTTTTAATTATGAAATTATAACTCGCACTATGTTCTACTCAGATTTCCTTAAGTTTAATCCTATAATCCCCAAAAATAAACCAAAAAAATTATTATCTTATTTTTACCATATTCAAAACCCAAAAAATCATAGAATCATTTAATATTAAAATTCCACTCAACCTTATCCCCAAACAACAATAATTTCATACCATTCAACATATTCCTTGATCATATACACCTCTAAATGATAATAATATTTTTCTAAAATAAATTGAATTTTTTATCACCAAGCCAATTTTTAATTCCAAATGTTATCTATAATGCAGAACATATAATCCCAAAATTTATTAAGCAATTTTCCCAATTAAACATAATTACCTTAAAATTAGAGGACACATTAAACCTAAATTTTACCAATATTTTTGTTCTATTTCCTCAATAATATAGTAAAATTATTTCCAAATAACCTTCACACTAAATCTCATGTTAATCCTAAAGGCCATATATACCCCAATTATCTATTAAAACCTAATAAATACCTCCCAAAATAATATTAGTCACCGTAAAATCAAATTTCATAAAGCACCACTGGGGTATCTCAGCCCTTATTATGAAACATAAACTTATCAGTCCATAATCACATCATTAACTCTTAAATTATCCTCATTTGATATCTTCATAATCTGTAAAGTTAACTAAGCCCTACTATGATGCAAAATGTAATATCCTAAAACCCAAACTATTGGATCTGGTGTCAAAAACCTAAATCATTACATACTAGCACTGATACCAACTTTAGAGACCCAATTTTAGTCATCCATAATTAAAAACTCAATAAAAAATATCGAGTCACTTATATTCCCAAGACATTTTTAGGTTTAGATTTTTATAAAATTAGAAAAAAAACATTTAGTAAAAAAACACATGTCTTTCTCATCAAAAGGGAACTTTTCCCACTATATCAAGAAATTCATATTTCTTAATAAGTCTTCAAAATATCTAAATAAAAATTCCACCCACACAATCCTTTTTGAAAAAAAACATGCAAAATATATTTATTCTTAACATGGGGAAATGGAAACATAAAAAGGGTGATATCAACTCCCTAGTAAGGATAAATATAGGCTTTATCTATCAGGGATCATAAATGTGAAAATGATGATCATATGGGTGTGATAACATGATCATAAATAATGAGTATATACCTAACAAGTTATTGAACATAAATCATGATTATTGGAATAAGGATTTGTTTTATGTAAATATATGTGTCATAAGAGTAAACAATCATCAATAATCGTTCAGGATCTACGAAATAATATCATAATAATAAGATATAAGTTTGCAGTATAAAATTTTAGCATAAATATAATCATAAAAATCATATATCAAGGATTATCACCATGACATTCATCACATTTTAAGATTGGAATAACCACGAATGCACCTTCTTGGGCTTGGGATAGCCACCGGTGTACCCTGTTGTGTTTAGTTTAATTACCTATGTAGCCTCATTGGATTGATAAAAATTCCTATGTACCCTATTGGTCTTGATAAAACCTCCCACGTACCCTCTTAGAATTAGCCTAATCACATTGATACCCTTTGAGTTGATGAGATATAAAAAATTTACCAATTAATTGGATGGATATAATGGACCCACCAATCACATAATAAGAAACCAATCATATATATTCTATAATAACATAAGATCATTAATCATTCATTAATAGTTTAATTATCCAATGAGAAATAAATGGGTTTCATGAAACATCATTAAAATGTCTTCATCATAATCTGTAAAGAGAATTAAATAAAATGGTATTATAAGACCATATCCCCATTGACACATATAAATCCATAATGGTTATTGATATAGATGAAATATACTTTTATCAAGTCATTATAAATATGCTTAAAAAAAGGGAAAACACCCTTTACTTTTGGTATGTTCTAAAAACTAAAAATTACCAGAATAATTGGAATATAATTTTATTTCAAAAACAATAGAAACAAGTAAAGGAATCATGATAATGAATTGTGGTCATGATGGTGAAAAAATTTAGTGGATTCAAAAATAAAAAAAAATTAATTTCTTACTTTTGTAAAAAGTAAAAAGTGAGTTGTTTAGAAAATGATTGAAAGGATTTTTTAATGATTTATAAATAAATTCAATGTTAGTTGAAAATATCTTTGTAAAATATTTATTTTCTGACAAAAATTCCATAAAATAGTTTTAACAACATAGATTGTAAGGGAATGATTCCTGAGAAAAAGGAGAAATAAGGTTAGATTTTCTTAAAATATTTTTTAGTAACTTTAAATTAAAAATCGGGGAAAATGAAATACATAGCATAAAAATATAGAAATAATCACATGATAAGAAAATATATGATGTTTAAAAGAGAAATAACATATAATTTCGTATAATATAATTTGAAACAAAAGAAATATTGATAAAAAGTAAGATTACAATGTAAATTATTCAAATAAATGAAGACCTATTTTTTATAAGATATACTCAATAAATATTTAAATTCATATAACGTAGAATATTTATCGAACAAAAAAATAACTAATAAAAAGAATTTATAACTATGGATGAAAGCGTATTAGGATAATTTGTAATGGTATCAAAAAAATTTGCAAGGTATGTGATGAATTGTACCTTGTGTCATAAAGGGAGAATGAGAACCATGTGACGTAGATCAAGTACTATAATCTATGTAGATGAAATATTATTATGATAAGATGAAATTATATCAAAAAATTGTTCTAGGTATGTGATGAATTATACCTTGTGTTGTAGAGGTAGAATGAGAAACTAGCTATATAGATCAATTAGTATCACTAAACCTCTTTCAGTGTAGCTTATTTATAAAAAACATTCCATGCATTTATAAATATAAGAAAACTTTATTTTTTTATTAATTAATACCACTCTTTTAATTTTATTTATATATAAAAAAATATAAATTTTATTTCTTATTGGTCATGTTTTTATCAGGTTCTATTGGTAACATCACTGATCACTATTTTTTGTTAAAAGGAGAACATTCTGAACAACAAAGACATAGGGCCTCAAGGAGGCTGAAAAAGATGAAGTCCCAGGGCGTCTCATTGGACGATCGCCTTACACTCCTCCGGAAGAGAATCCAGAGTATCATAAACAATAAAGGCTTCCTATTGGATTCCCTTGCGAACTAGATTGTCCGCAACAAAATTTGACTCACTCCTACAGTGATGAAGAATTTTCCCTCTCTTGGATTCCCTAGAGCATCTGCGGATGATATATGTCTGATCCCAAGGCACATAGTGAAGTCCGTGCACTACTCTAACTAGAATCTCTAAATATGACTCCACCTCCGCCACTAGTAATCCACGACCCCAAAAACAAACAACCTTAAAAGTAGAGCCCACACCTCCACACCGAAGGAGTTCCCTGGGCCATAATAAGTGAAAAATCTGAGCAGCACCAAGCCCCTACTGTCCCTAAGAATCCCACCTCCCCTCATAACCCCATTCATGCAGGATCTATTGACGTTCAACTTCAGTACACCGAAGAGGGATGTAGTGACTCAGGTTTTAGACCTACCAGACTTTGGATTATTTCTATGAATAATTCCAGAGTTAAGCGCGAAGATGGCGTGCGGTCCGAGGCCCGATGTGCCCAGAATTAATTTTATAAAAATATTAAGTATTTTTATACTAATCACAAGGTGGGGTTGTGTTATCTCCTAAAAAATAGCTTAGAATGTGAATCTGAGAGCACGGTTGTGTCCAGAACATGCCATTTACCCTAGGAGGGGTGTAAGTTTCGCGGGCGCGGGCCTGCGGTGGAAATGGTTTCGAGGGCGTTTTCGTAAATAAATGAATTTATTTATTTATGGACGTTGCCATGAATAACTCCTGAACAGAGTCTTGGATAAAAAATATGAACCCTCCATTGCGTTCAGAACACCATGTTTACCCTAGGGGTGACCTCACTTTTGTCTGCGTCGAGCGTCGAGTCTGAGCCGAGACGTGCGCGGGAGTTAAAGGAGGAGTTTGTTTTTTTAAAAAACCTCACCTCCCCCCCCGTTGTTCGCACAACAGGAGGCCACCACCTCCTCTCCTATCCTCCCCATAATTCGACGGACAAGCCGCAGAGGTGCCTCCGTCAGCCAGTTTCGATGCAGATCGTCAGCAGATCGAACTTCAGGGCGTCGTCTGCGTCGTTCTGCACCCGAAGCTTTGGCGTTTCGCCTGCGAGGTAGGCAGTTTGAGTATTATTTCCCAGATCCCATTTATGCTGAATTTTTCTTTGATTTTCTATCGTATCAGTGAAGATTAGGTCCCGAGGGTCACGCAGACGCCTTCAGATCGAAAAATGGACCGTCAGGGTGGTCCTGGCGGTCCGTGGAAGACTCGTCGGCGCCGGCACCAGCGAGTGGAGGCCGACCACAGAGCGCCGGTGTGGCCAGGTGGCGACGGTCGGCTGAAGTGTGGAGTCATGCTGCACTAGAGATGTGGATCCGTGGTCCCACGGTGTGGTGGAGGCCGCCATACGGGGCGGGCCGGCGGCGGCGGGCCAGTTCAGGCCGGCCAGACCGGCCGGGTTGGACCGGTCCGACCCAATCTCCTCTAGGGGTTCTTTAAACCCCCGCAGTTTGCGATCCAAGTGTCTGTTTCGCACGCCGTCTGCGGATACGTGACCCTGGGATCGATACGAACCTTTTGGGATAGGTTCAGAAATTTTTCAGGTTGGGTCTGTGGCCCAGGGTCCTGAGACGTTGAATAACAATAATATTTTAATTATTATTCAACTTTGACTAGCCATAACTCCTGCACAGAGTTTCCAAATGACGTGCCGTCAGTAGCGTTGAGAACCTAATGGTACGAAGGACTTTCCAAGATAGTTTTAAGATGTTTGGACTATGTTTGGGGTGTAGTCCCCACGAGGACGAGTTTTGGGCGTTTATAGAGAAACACATCTTTCTCACTAGGAGTCCGATTTTGGAAGATGAATAGTCGACCCTGTATGTTTTTCTGAGAGAATTGCAATGGTGAAATCTGTTCGATGTGTTTTGGGATCAAGGAATGAGACCCACCTGAGCTGGCTTTAGTGTATGGTACCTTTTTCACCAGTTGACCGTTTGGGATGAACGAGTAGTGGATCCCGTGCGTTTTTCTGAGGGTATTCTAGTGGTATGATCCTCTTGTTGAGTTTCGAGATTGTTTTGTGGTCCCCACATGGGATAGCTACGGTTAATAGTTCCCTTTTCACTGGTTGTCCATTTCGGGTGAGTAAACAGCCTATCTTGCATGTTTTTTCCACGTGGATCGGGATGGTGGCCTCATGATCAGCCTTGGAGGTGTGGGGGGTTGTGTTGTGGCGGGTTGCTCAGGTTAGGGACGTTTGGACTAGCAGTGGTTAAGGGTACTCCCTTGGTTCATTCCTACGAGGGTCCATGCGGCATCACAACCTTAGTATATGTTTGTGATCCTCTCGATGGGATGTTTAATCTGTTAGAGTTGTGGCATCCCTCTAGTGGGCCTGGATCAGAATCCTCTAGCATAGTTTCCCAAGATCGGGTTCTTGGTATCACTGTGACAACTTATCCATGGGCGGTGATCCCCTATCTAGCAGGTTAACCATGTAGGGTTTGTGGCATCATCACGTATATGATCCCATATGCGGTGGGTCATGCTCTGTAGGGTTGTGGAATCGTTGGGTATGTGATCCCCTACTTATCATGAGGTTGTCAGTAGGGTTGTGGCATCATCGGGTATACGATCCCCTACTCAGCATGAGGTTTTTAGTAGGGTTGCGGTATCGTTGGTTATACGATCCCCTACTTAGTGAGTGGTTTCTATAGGGTTGCGGCATCGTCAGTTCGATCCCCTACAGTGCAAGATGTACCAGATAGGGTTTCAGTATCGTTGTGACTGTCGTGACACGTGTGAAGATCCTCTATCTGAGTGACATGATTCTGTCGTGCGCCAGATCAGGTTGTAGTATTCCCCAGCGGATCCTGGGAGTGATCCCCTATCTGTGAGATCTATGAATGCTATATCGGGATGTGGTATCCCCCAACGGACCCTGGGAGTGATCCCATATCCGTGAGATCTTCGTTTACCAGTGTGGGTTCTGGTATCCTCTAGCGGACCCTAGGAGCGATCCCATATCCAAGGAGTTCGGTGTTTATATTGTTTCAGGGAGGTTTCCTCAGTGACGACATCCGACGAGCGTGATCTCTCATGTGAGCGTCTGAGATGTTTGTGTGGGACCCGATAGAGTGTATCTCTTGGACGAGTGTCATCTGGGATGACAGTGATCATGGAGCATGTTCTCTTAGTTGTGAATAGTTGCTGGTGATGAGGTCGGTACCTCATGTGGCTTGGTGTGTGAGCTGATTATATATAGAATGTTCAAGGTGTATGTATTGGAATACACCTAGCTTGAGCTGACTAGTTGTGTTTAGCCGTGGATGGTCACGAGATGGAGTTTCTCTCTCATCTGGGTTCCCTCTGGCTGGGATGAGCGGACTGTGGGCTTTCTATTTCTCTCTTTTGTTTTGGGGTTTTGGGGTGCTTACTGAGTATTGTTATACTCACCTGTACACAGGCGTTGGCCGCACATGTTTGTGTCTTGTGCAGACCACATGCCTTTCGACGGAGTCCCAGGAGGACCCGGAGCAGGCGGAGCTTAGTGAGCGGGTTTTACTGGAGTGATTACTGGAGCTGTTCTGAGGAGCTTACCGGCGTGTGTTTTGTCAGTGTACCCCTTCCTCCTGAGAAGGTTGGACTCTTATGTAGTTTTCTTTTGGTGGGACCTGTTTTACCCTTTTTGTACTGCTGTTGCACTCTAGTTGGGATAGATGTGTGCATGCATTTTCTTTTCAGTTTTATATATCTCTGCACTGTTGTATGGAGGTGTATGCGGGTGCGTGTGTACTGGTACCTTAGGCTAATGCCTCCCATGTTTGTGATAGCCTACTCAGAACTAGATGTCATCCCCTGGCCTAATGGAGGTGGGCTTGGGGAGTCATGACTCGAGCCCCGTTGGGTCTGGTTGTGACAGAGTGGTATCAAAGGAGGTTCTACCTTTGGGATCTCAGAGCGTAGATGGTCTAGCTATGAGTTTGGTTTGGGTTTCATAGCGGTAGTGTTATGATGTTTCGAGCTCAACTTTCTGGCCAGAGACTCCAGTGTTAGTACAGAGGCCGACGTATCTATACACCAGAAATCTGATAACCTGCCTTTCGACTTGTGACATCCGTACACTGGTTGGAGTGGAAAATCAGTACTTGCATCATATAGGACTGGGTTTTTGGGTTTCCCTTGTTCTCCTTGAGTCAGCTCACCTGATATACTCTATGACTGTGGTGTGTCTTGAATGTATTTTAGGATGCCTCCACGACGATATCTAGTGACGGTTCCATAGCGGGATTGTGGTGACGATCCACCCCATGTAGAGGTTGTGGACTAGGGTGTAGGTTCTGAGGCTGGACCTCCAGGTGGTCCGCTAGTTGAGCCACCACCTGTCGAGTAGCTGGTTGTGCCGATAGTGCAGGATGAGGTTGCACGAAGGTTGAGTGCACTACACGAGTTCCAGAGGCAGTGACCTTTGAGGTTCCGGGGTGATCCAAACCCTCAGGTTGGTGATGACTAGCTCAAAGCAGTCACCCGGGTTTTCCACCTAGTGTGGACACCTCCTGATGAAATGGTGGTCCTAATGGCGAGCCATCTGCATGGTTCAGACAGGAAATGGTGGATTTTGGTGACGTAGTCCCATGACGAGGAGACCCTCACGTGGGTTGAGTTTGAGAGGCTCTTCAGGGAAGAGTTTTTTCCCATGACGCTAAGGTCAGTGCGAATCCATGAGCTTCTACATCTTCGACAGGAGGGCATGACTGTGTCGGAGTACTCAGCGAGGTTTACAGACCTATTTAGTTACTCCCTAGATATGGTCAGAGACCCGTTCTTTAGGGATCAGACCTTTGAGTAGGGCCTATGCAGGGACATCTGGCTAGGTGTGGTTTCTTTGTGTCTTCCCACCTATGCTGGAGTGCTGGAGCGAGCCTTAGTGGTGGAGAGATATTTGGCCGATCAGATCCCGACTGTTAGTGTTGGGCACGCGGGAGGTGAGGCTTCATTAGTTGGATCCACATATAGTAGCCAACGACATACTCAGGGGTCTGGATGTGGCCGACGCTTCAGGAGGCGACCCCAGGATGGAGGATATGAGTCTTAGGGCTCACAGGTCTCACATGCCGGTTTTGGTAAGCTGCAGAAGAGGCGGTGTTACGCTTGCGAAGGTCCAGGACATCTTGCTAGAGATAGTCCGACCCATTGTGCTGCTGGGAGGGAGCCGATCAATAGATCGCCTTGGCAGAGGAAGCATCTCGAGCAAGGAGGTCTGCAGGGCGAAAGATGTGGCGACGAAGCTGGTATAACTGCATGAGGTGGTAGGAGGTATCAGTTTCCACACCCCCACCCCCATGTGGTCCACGCCAATCTCAGAGAGCTGGTGGCCGAGGGTGAGGACAGCTGCATGCCATAGGGGCTTTTGACCCAGAGGCTCCGCGGATGGATAGAGGTACGCCTTGTGTCCTTTCTACTTTCTGCAGTAGTTTGATAGACACTGTTTAGCAGTACTCTTTCCTTTTCGTTTCTTGCTCGAGTTTTGTTCAGGGCATTGGTAAGACCCAGGGTGGATGTTGTTCGGCGTGCTTCGAATGCGTGAGGAAGAGGGATCCTTCACCCACCAAGACATATTTTTGTGACGTGATCAAAACTGTGACAGCGAGTCAGTACCACCCAAAGAAGATAGTGTTGAGGTGTAGTGGATGAGTCCCTCTGACTTATGTGTTCGGGCATGGGTGTTTGTTGGCGAACTCTCTGGCGTGCGAGACCCAGTTGAGAGTTCAGTCGCTTTCCTTGTGCTTATGGCTTTTCGGGGAATAAAAGTTCTAAGGGGGTGGATGTATCAACTCGGGTTTTGGACCTATCAAACTATGGAATATTTCTATGAATAATTCCAGATCTAGGTTCAAAAACAGCATGCGATTCTGAGGCTCGGTGTGCCTGGAATTAATTTTATAAAAATATTAAGTATTTTTATACTATGCACATGGTAGGGGTGTGTTATCTCCTAAATGGTAGGAATTAGAATCTGAGGGCGCAGTTGTGTCTGGAATGTGCTGTTTAACCAAGGAAGGGTGTAAGTTTTGAGGGCGCGGGCCTGCGGTGGAAAATGGTTTCGAGGGTGTTTTCATAAATAAATGAATTAATTTATTTATGGACGTCGCCTTGAATAACTCTTGAATGGAGTTGCGGATCAAATATCTGAGCCTGCCATTGCGTTTTGGATGTCGTGTTTACCCTTGGGGCGACCTTACTTTTGTCTGTGTCGGGCGTCGGGTCCGAGCCGAGATGTGCACGGGAGTTAAAGAAGTATTTTGTTTTTTTAAATAAAAATAAAACCTCATCTCTTACCCCCCCCTTTTACGCACAACAGGAGGCCACCACCTCCCCTCCTCTCCTCCACCTCCTTTGACGAACAAGCCATAGAGGTGCTACCGGCAGCCATTTTCGACGTAGATCATCGGCAGATCGAGCTTTAGGGTGTCACTGGCGTCGTTCTACACCCGAAGCTTCGGTGTTTCGCCCGCGAGGTAGGCGGTTTGAGTTTTATTTCCCCGATCCCATTTATGCTGCGTTTTTCTTCAATTTGTCATCGTAGTAGTGAAGATCGGGTCCTAAGGGTCGCGCAGACGCCTCCGGATCGAAAAATGGACCACGATTGTGGTCCCGGCGGTCCGCGGAAGAGTCGTCGGCGAGGGGCGGCCGACTACAGCGGGCCAGCGTCGCCAGGCGGCGGCGGCCACCTGAAGCGCGGCGGAGCCGCGGTCCCGCGGCGGGGTGGTCCATGGCATGGCGGAGGCCGCCATTCGGGGCGGTCCGGTGGCGGCGGCGGCCAAGCCGGCTAGGGCGGGCCGGTTCGGGCCACTACGGGCCGTTTCAGGCCGGCCAGACCAGCCAGGTTGGACCGGTCCGGTCTAATCTCGTCCGAGGGTTCTTTAAACCCCCGCAGTTTGCGATCCAGGTGACCGTTTCACATACCGTCTACGGTGAGATGACCCTAAGATCGATACGAACCTTTTGGGATAGGTTCTTCAATTTTTTGGGTTGGTTTCGTAGCCCGGGATCACAAGACGTTGAATAATAATAATATTTTAATTATTATTCAAATTTTACCAACCATTACTCATGCACGGAGTGTCCAAATGACGTGCTGTCAGTGGAATTGAGACCCTGATGGTACGGCAGACTTTCCAAGATAGTTTCCAGGTGCTGGGACCGAGTTTGGGGTGCAGGCCCCATGAGGCCGGGTTTTGGGCGTTTACAGAGAAACACAGCATTCTCACCAGGAGTCAGATTTTGGCGGATGAATAGTCGATCCTCTGTGTTTTTCTGAGAGGATCGCAATGGTGCGATCCTTTCGATGTGTTTCGGGATCAAGGCATGGGCCCCACCCAGGATGGCTTTGGTGAATAGTACATTTTTCACTGGTTGACCGTTTGGGATGAACAAGTAGTGGATCCCGTGCATTTTTTTGAGGGGATCACAGTGGTATGATCCTCTTGTTGAGTTTTGGGATCGTTGTATGGGCCCTACACGTGCTAGCTATGACGAATAGTTCCTTTTTCACTGATTGTCTATTTCGGGCGTGTAAACACCCTATCCTGCGTGTTTTTTTCACGTGGATCGCGATGGTGGCCTCATTATCGGCCTTACATGTGTGCGGGGTTGCGTTGTGGTGGGTCGCTTGGGTTAGCGACATTTGGACCAACAATGGTTGAGGGAACTCCTTTGGTTCGTTCCTATGAGAGTTCGCGCGACATCACAACCTTAGTATAGGTTTGTGATCCACTCTATGGGATGTTTAATCTGTTAGAGTTGTGGAATCCCTTCGGTGGGCCCGGAGCGGGATCCTCTAGCATCGTTTCCCTAGATCAGGTTCTTGGTATCGTTGTGGCAACTTATCTACGGGCAGAAATTTCCTATCTAGCAGGTTAACCCCGTAGGGTTTGTGGCATCTTCAGGAATATGATTCCCCTACGCGATGGGCTGTGCTCAATAGAGTTGTGGCATCGTCGGGTATACGATCCCCTACCCAGCATGAGGTTATCAGTAGTGTTGTGGCATCGTCGGGTATACGATTCCCTACTCACCATGAGGTTGTTAGTAGGGTTGCAGTATTGTTGGTTATACTATCCCCTACTCAGTGCATGGGTTCTGTAGGGTTGCGGCATCATCAGTTCGATCCCCTACAATGCGAGATGTACCAGATAGGGTTTCGGTATCTTCGTGACCGTCATGAAACGAGTGATGATCCTCTATCTGAGTGATGTGTTTCTTCCAAGCGTGAGATCGGGTGGTAGTATTCCCCAGCGGATCCTGTGAGTGATCCCATATCTGTGAGATCTAGGAATGCCAGATCAGGTTGTGGTATCCCACATTAGACCTTGGGAGGGATCCCTTATCTATGAGATCTTCATCTACCAGTGTGGGTTCTGGTATCCCCTAGCAGACCCTATGACTGATCCCCTATCCGAGGATTTTGGTGTTTGTGTTTTTTCAGTGAGGTTTCCTCAGTGATGACATCTGACGAACGTGATCTCTTGGGTGAGCATCTGAGATGTTTGTGTGGGACCCAATGAAGTGTATCTCTCGGACGAGTGTCCTCTGGGATGACAGTGATCATGGAGTGTGTTCTCCTAGTTGTGAACAGTTGCTGGTGATGGGTTCGGTACCTCATGTGGCCTGGTGCATGAGCTAAGTATATCTGAATTGTTCAAGGTGTATGTATGGGAATACACCTAGCTTGAGTTGACTAGTTGTGTTTAGCCGAGGATGGTCACGATATGGAGTTTATCTCTCGTCTAGGTTCCCTTTGGTTGGGATGAGCAGACTTTTGTCTTTAAGTTTCTCTCTTTTGTTTTGGGTTTTTGTGGTGCCTACTGAGTATTGTTATACTCACCCCTAAATGGGCTTTTCCCGCACGTGTTTGTGTCATGTGCAGACCACATGACTTTCGGCGGAGTCCCAGGAGGACCCGGAGCAGGCGGAGCTTAGTGAGCGGTTTTGATTGGGGTGGTTACCGGAGTTGTTCCCAGGAGCTTACCAACGGGTGTTTTGGCAGCGCACCCCTTCCTCCTGAGCAGGTTGGACGCTTTTGTAGTTTTCCTTTGGTGGGCCCTGTTTTTCCCTTTTTGTACTGATGTTGCAATCTGGTTGGGATAGATGTGTGCGTGCATTTTATTTTCAGTATTCTATATCTCTGCACTGTTTCATGGAGGTGTATGTGGGTGCGTGTGTACAGGTACCTTAGGCTAATGCCTCCCATGTGTGTGATAGCCTACTCGGAACTAGACACCAGCCCTTGGACCATTGGAGGCGGACTTGGGGATTCGTGGCTCGAGCCCCGTTGGGTCGGGTCGTGACAAGGGAATCCCATCTAACCCAAAAGTCATTCTCGCATCTTGGCCGGCATGGCTTTCTGAGTAGCTTGGAAACTACATCAGAATCCTAGCACCATTTCAATAACAGAACAAGTTTAGTAATGAGAATCCTTAATCGCATCTGCAAATAGAGAAGAGACATGTTATTTCTAAGCCTAGCTTGGTTTTGGGTGTCCCAAATAACCCAGCATATGGCAACTAGAATAACTGTTTGCATTTTCCACTTTAAAGCCTTAGACTCAAAGCCACCAAACCAAGAATCCAGAAATCCATTCAAGGAGAAGACATCGAATTCGATGCTTGGGAGTGGCGTGAAGAGAGATCAGAGAAACCTCGCCCAACTGATTTGAAAAAAAATATCGATAGAGGATTCCACCTTGTGGTACTCATAGCAGAAACATTAGGAGGCCAAAGGAATACCCTTCCTTTGAAGGTTTTCATCAGTCAGAAGGGGTTTGTTTTGAATGCACCACACCAGAAAGCTCATTTTAGTAGGGATCTTGTTACACCAAATCTTGTGTGACTATTCATCTCAAGTACTGTTGACCTGAATGAACCTCCTGTAATCCCGAGTGGATAATCTTCGAGATCTCGAACTGATGAAGCAACATTTTTCCTGGTCATCACTCATAATGATAGCTTGGAAGTCCTTTATCCAATCTGGTGAAAGCGACACCTAAATGAGATGTTAGTTCTCCTCCACCCCTCTAAACAAAATATCAGGCCAAGGAAAACCATGATAGCTCATTCTTTCTCCAACCCAGTTAGTCATCCAAAAATTGATTTTCCCTTCACCGATAATTCACCAATTTGCATCACGTAAAATATCTAGGTGTTGAACCATGCAACATGCGAGGTTGGTAAGATTAACAGCACTAGAGAAATGTCCTTCCTTGAATTCACCATAACTATATTTGAAGAACTCCTCCCATAATGATGTTCCCTCCAGAATATCCCACGCCAATCTGCCCTGCATTCTTTGCATGGCTGTATTAAGGTCCCTAAGACTGACCTTCCCTAAAAACCTGTTTGGTCAGTCGGGGCCAAGGGTCCAAATGAGCACGATATGTCTATTTTTTGTCGCATTGAAATGTTGTTAGAAGCCTCTCCATCCTTCCGAAAACCCCTTTAGGAGGATTAATTGTTGAGAAAACTTGCATTAGAATAGAGGAGAGAATACTATTGATTAATGTAACCCAACCTCTGAATGAGAGAATATTTTTATTCCAATTAAAGACCCTTCCCAAAAATTGGTTAGTAATATCCTCAAAGTAAGAATCTTTAATGCTACCACATAAAATTGGATCATCAAGGTAAAGAATCGGTAATTTGATCTATTGGCATCCAAGGGTGTTCCAAATATCTCTGTAACGTCTTCCAGAACACTTATTTGAAATGAAAACCATTCTTTTCATTGGATCTATACTCTTTCCACAGAAATGGCTATAGGAATTCATGATCTCCATTAGATTGGATAGGGACCTGTATCTTACATTAGAAAATATTAAGATATCATCTGTGAACATGATATGGCAGATGCCTTTCCATCCATGGTTGCAAGTATAGGGAAAAATCCGGCCTTCCTCCAACCCATTAAGTAAATTCTTGGAATGTGCATCTTGGGCCCAAATGAAAAGACTAGGGGATAAAGGACCACATTTCCGAAACCTACGAACCGATTTAAAGAAACCAAATCTTTTTCCCAAGATAGAAAATGAGAGACAAGGATAAGCATAACATCTGAAGCAGTGATCACCGAAACCAATTGTGAAAACCAAACTTCTTCATCACATGGAGGATGAAACTCCACTCCATTTTTTCATAAGTCTTTTCCCTGCCAACCTCAAATATAATGATGGAACCAAAAGTTTTTTATGAAGGTCATTCACCATTTCATAATAAATTCCCATTGTCCCTTGAATACTCCTTCCCTGAAGGAAACCCTATTATTCTATCGAAACTAGCCTAAGAATGATCTTGTTATGCCCCTAGATAGAATAGTAGCCAATGTCTTGTAGGACACATTGCATAGACATATGGAACGATACTGACAGATACTCATAAGGTTCTTCTTATTTGGGATAAGTGCTAATCTGGATGCACAAGACCCCATGTTCATTCCCCTTCCAACAAATAAGTCATGTACTGCTTCAACAACTTGCGGTCTAACCACCCCCACATTGTTGCATAAAAAGATGCCGGAAATCCATCCAGCCCGTGTGCACTTTCAGGAGGTATTCCCAAATCCAAACCCTTAATTTTGTCTGCCAAGGGTACAACTAAAAGAGAGAGATTATTAGCGGTCCCAACCAGATGAGGAACCCATCTCAGAAACTCACGCTTTCTTCGACATTACAAGAGCGCTCAATGTTTCCCTCTTTCACTGCCTGGAGTTGTTCAATGTGCTCTATGGCCATTTTTCCTACCACATCCACATATGAGGTGAACTCCCCTTTGCCGAGGCATAAGTTAATCTTCATGTTCTTCCTCTCTTTAAAACTCACATGAAAAAAATGTGTTATTACGATCACCTTCCTTTAACCATCTCACGCAGGATCTCTGCATGTAAAGGGTTTCCATCACTAATAGTTTTTCCGAAAGAGCCGTTATTTTGTGATAAAGCAAGATGAAAATTTTCTCATCCCACTCAGATAGAAGTGCCTCCTACATTATGTCAATCTCAGCCTGGATAATGCTCACCCTAGTAACATCATTCGGCATGTTGGCCAACAAACCCTTAATGTCCTCCTTGAGCCACTTGAGACGAATCATTAGACCCCACCAAGATCTTCCAACCTCCCCTTTCACCCATGATCGCTGCACCAACTGCATTAAGGATTCCTCCAAGTGACAAGTGCTAGAATACACAAAGACTTTGCAGTCAGAGATATCCCATCTGAGGTTAACAAGAAGTGGGTAATGGTCTGAAAGAGTACAATGAAAATGTTTAACCGACACTCGAGAGGAGTCAATCCCTTGATGATTTGTAAGGCACCTATCTAACCATCTCTAGATGTTCTTGCTGCCTATTCGATTGTTTTACTAGGTGTATTTAGAACCAGATAACCCAAGGTCTAATAAAACCACTGCTTCCACAACACTATGGAATCCCTAAGAACCACCTAGATTGATGATTGTGCCACCTCTTTTCTCTGAATGATCTATGAAGACATTAAAATCGCTTTCGATAAACCATGGTAGATGACCGGAGTCGAATCACTCAATATGCTTCCAAAGCTCTCACCTCATGACGGGGTCAATGCTAGCATACACAAAGGAAAAGAGAACCACCATACCATTGCATACGATCTTGGTGTTATTTCACTGTCAGCTCGATGAACAAGAGACTCGTCCAACATATCAAAATATGATCATTATCCGAAGACCCATGGAAGGAGTTTGGAAACCCCATTCCCCTGGACAAAGAATAAGGGTTGATAGGATTCAACTTCGGTTCGATAATAATAAATAGGGAAGAATAGTGTTTCTGCCTTTAGAGGAGATGGAGGCACATTTCTCATGGGCTCCAAAGCCCCCTGTATTCCAGATAATCAGAGAGAACATTAGTGCGGGCACTTTTGTACCTTCTATCCAGAAGAAAAGGAGAGAATCGAGGATGTAAAAGAAACAAACTCTTTCAACCTGGAACGCGTGATAGGCCCCATCATCCCATCCACAGAGGGACCCATTTTCGTGGAGAGGATCTTCTTCATGAAGGTCGCTTCCTGGTCCCCCATCAGGGACAACTTCAAAGGAGAGCATGGTTTTCTTGTTGGGTGGAGATACGAAACACTGGTGAAGGTGGGGCCGAAGTCTCAGGGGGACTCAAGAAGGAGGTCCGACCAATAAGACCAGGGCCTAGAGAAAACATAATAAGGTCTGCTTTCTCAGAAGTCATGGCCGATCAGGGGACTAACTCGTCAGAGGGAGCACCCGATCTAGCATCGCCAGGTGCGTGAGTATAATTCGCAAAATTTGAATTTAAAAACCCTACCTAACGGTCTTTGGAGCCGTCCCCTTCATCGAGGAGTCTGCGTGGCCTATTCATAGTCCAGCTTCAGAACTAGTGCCGGAGGGAGCTCGCCTTCGAATGCTTTTTCTCGAAGACGGTCTCCGAGTGACCATGAAGACTACAGAACCCACAGAACCGAGTAGGAAATTGATAAAAAACCTTTTTCTACCAATGGAAAGTGTCACTCTCCCTCAACATCACTTGTTGAGGAAGATTCGCCCAAAGGATCAATTCCACCCACATAAATTTTATAATAGTTAATTAGTTAATTTTTTGAGAAAGATAGAGTCGAGACCCCTTTTATAATTAGTTAATTAGTAATATAATTATAAATTAAAATTATTTGTTAGAATTATGAATAAGTATTTCTTAAAAATTATTATATAATAATTAATTAGTTAATTGGTAATACAATTATTAATTATATAATAGTTTATTAGTTAATTAGTAATATAATTATTCAACATAATTATTAATTAGTAAATATTAAAAATTATCATATAATAATCAATTAGTTAATTAGTAATATTATTATTCTTTATAATTAATCATTATAATTATTTATTATTAATTATTAATTACTAATATAATTATTAGTTATATAACTATTAATTATATAATAATTAGTTAGTTAATCAGAAATTATTAATAATTAATTAGTTAATTAGTAATATAATTAGTTAATTAGTAATATAATTATTAATTATTTAAAAATTAATTAGTTGCTTAGAAATATAATTATAAATTATATAATAATTAATTAGTTAATTAGTAATATAATTATTAATTATATAATTTGTAACAAGTTAATTAGTAATTATTAATCATGAATTATATAATAACTAATTAGTTAATTAGTAATATAATTATTAAATATATAATAGTTAATTAGTTAATTTTTGGATAAAGATAGAGCTGGGGTCCTTTTTATAATTAGTTAATTAGTAATATAATTATAAATTATAATTATTCATTATAATTATTAATTAGTATTTATTAAAAATTATTATATAATAATCAATTAGTTAATTGGTAATATAATTAATAATTATATAATAGTTAAGAAGGTAATTAGAAATATAATTATTCATTATAATTATTAAAAATTATAATATAATAATTAATTAGTTAATTAGTAATAAAATTATTCTTTATAATTATTCTTTATAATTATTCATTATAATTATTCATTATAATTATTCATTATAACTATTAACTATTAACTATTAATTATTAATTAGTAAATTAATAATATAATTATGAATTATATAAATATTAATTGTATTATAATTAGGTAGTTAAGAATTAATTATTAAGAATTAATTATATTATTAGTAATTAGTTAATTAGTAATAAAATTAGTTAATTAGTAATATAATTATTAATTAGTAATATAATTATTAATTATTTAATAATTAATTAGTTACTTGGTAATATAATTATTAATTATATAAAAATTAATTTGTTAATTATTAATATAATTTTTAATTATATAATTTGTAGTCAGTTAATCTGTAATTGTTACTCATTAATTATATAATAATTAATTAATTAATTATTAATATAATTATTAAATATATAATAGTTAATTAGTTAATTTATTGAGAAAGATATAGCCGAGACTCTTTTTATAATTAGTTAATCAGTAATATAATTATAAATTATAATTATTTATTATAATTATTTATTAGTATTTGTTAAAAAATATTATATAATAAGTAATTAGTTAATTGGTAATATAATTATTAATTATATAATAGTTAATTAGTTAATTAGTAATATAGTTATAAATTATAAATTTTCATTATAATTATTAAATTTTAATTATTAAAAGTCATTATATTGCTAATTAATTAGTTAATTATTAAATAATTAATTATTAATAATTACTAATTAACTAATTAATTATTATCTAATTAATTATTAATAATATTAATTTAATAATTTAATAATTTATTATATGTTTAATCCATGTTTTAACTTTAAATTATATCGGTCTTATAGTTTATATTTTATAGTATTTCAAAGCCACAAACTTGAATAATTTTTATGTTTCATGTATGTGGTTTTGAAAGCTTATAAATTATTTTTCATGATCATTTTTTATTAAATTCTTTTTATTTTTAACTATTTGTTATATGTTTAATCCATGTTTTATGTTTCATTTATGTCGGTCTTATAGTTTATATTTTATAGGCTTTTAAAGTCACATGTTTGAAACATTTTTAAGTTTCATGTAGGTGTTTTTAAAAACATATAAATTATTTTCCATCAATATTTTTATAAAATTCTTTTTATTTTAAACTGTTTGTTATATGTTTAATCCATATATTAAGTTTCATCTATATTGATCTTTTAGTTTATATTTTATAGGGTTCTAAAGTCACGTACTTGAAACTTTTAAAGTTTCAAGTATGTGGTTTTGAAAGCTTATAAATTATTTTTTATCATCATTTTTATGATATTATTTTTGTTTTCAAATATTTTTTATATGTTTAATTCATGTTTTAAGTTTCATTTATATTGGTCTTATAGTTTATATTTTATAGTCTTTCCAAGTCACATACTTGAAACAGAACCCCACATTGGAAATGCAGAGTGTTCAGTGCAGGAAATGGAGGACCAGAATCCCACATCGAAAATGCAGAATGATTTCTAGGGTAAGCTCTCTTATAAAAAGGAGCCCTGGGTGAGAGCTTCTGTTAGAATCCAGACTGTTGTAATGACAGTACTACTACATTTTAAATAACGGATAAATTCTGCTGAAAATTTTATTTTAATTTTATTTTTGTTTTGTTATATATATATATATATAAACAAATAAAAAGAAGAATAAAAATAAAAAATTTTAAAATAAAAAAAAATTAATTTTTTTAGTAGAAAGGCTCCAATTGGGTTGCCGCCTTTCGACTTAACCCGAAAGGCGGTAGCGCTGATGCCGCCTTTCGCTCGAAGCCTAAAGGCGGCAACTGTCCTGCCTCCTTTCGGGATTATTTTTAAGAAATTTTTTAACCTGGACATTTTTTATAAAATATTTAAAAAAACGTATTTTTGAAAAAAGTCCAAACCTAGAGAGTCCCCTATTGCTTTCAGAATCGTCAGGTTATGGAAATGGAGCGGATGTCCAGGTAAACATAACCAAACCGCATCTTGTGGAGGCTTCTTTCTATAGTGGTAGTCCCATGACCATCTGGAGAGGGAGATCCTCCAGGTTCCACACCTCCTGTCTTCACGAGCCCATACAACCACAAAATATTGAACAAAAAACAGATGAATGTTGAAGGCTAATCAAGATAGATATGACACCGCGACAGGAAGATGAAGGCCCCAAGTTCTAACAAAGTTCTTAAATGAAACCCAAAGATGACTTGTTTCACCAGATAGTGAAAAGAAGTGGCCTCCTGAAGTTCCTTGGCTACAATGTCCACCACAGGAACTCCTTCTACGACTTCACATACCCTGGATTCCAATGTTATCAGAGGAATTGATTGAGGATGCAATGGGAAGGAAGACGACTCCCCCCTTCAGACTCTGATGAAGGAGCACCATAGATATCCTCCTTAAAGGAGACCCTTTTGTGCGTCCCGTCCAATGATCTAGAAGATGGACGATCCCAAGAACCACCATCCATGAGCTGCGAAAGCACGCCATCACCAGACAAAGGAGGGCCAGGCCCAGCGGGAGCCGAGAGCGACGATGAAAAGGCAATTCTCATACCTCTATTGTTAACATCATTTCTTCTTCTTATATTCATTATTATTCTTCTTAACTCTATATAAAAAAACTACAATTTTCAAAATCACATGGTATAAACAATTTAATTTGTTGTTGTTAATGGGGTTCACATTCCAAAATTATTCCACATTCACCACCCATATCAAACAAGTCTCTCAGTTTCATGTGAACAACAGAACACCACCTGTCATCCATTAAATTTTCATTATAATATACAATATTTTCTTTGGGAAGACATAATATATAGATCGTGTTCTTACAGGATACAAGTATCGATCAACTGAGAGAAATTGATATAAGTAAATTTTAATGAGTCTTTCTTTGAAACCCTATTAATATTGACCCAGTTACATTTAAAAAACACAATTGAAAATTTCTAGAGAAAATTTAATTCAATAATATCAACAAAAATCCTATAGAAAATTTGAATTAAAAATATTAATATACTACAATTTTGTGTTTTTAAACCTTTATCACAATCAATAGTATAAAACATGAAACCACCAATATTGTAAGCATTGAATCCCCTAATAAGATTCAAAGGACCTCAAGCTAAAAACATAAATTCTTCAGATAGTTCATCTCAATTATCATCATTCATTACCTAGAAAAGTTGATATAATTTTTTTACATAACTTAGATAATTGTAAAAAAATTCAAACTACATATTAAATTAATAACTTATATGGCATGAAAACCATTGAAAAATTTTATTTTTGATTTTTTTATCTCTCTCTAATTTTGAGTTCATCTCCTAAGGTGTGTTTTCATTTGTGTCCTTAATTAATCGATATGTGAATAAAAAATATCATTATTGAGTAGCACATATTTGTGTGATTTTATTAACTACATATCTATCAAAGAAAATTAAGAGACTTTTACAACTTCTCTACCTAATGTTGGAAACATTGACTCTCATTATTAGTTTGCAATTGACATGAATTATCATCAACACATACAATTTGGTAGAATCGTGTCTCTATTGAATCAAATTACCTTGAGAAAAAGGTTAGAAACTCCTTGATAATATAACATTCCATAATAAAACCATTTGTATGAGATTAATTTTTTATATAAGACTTAAAATTAATAAGATAACTAATGTTAAATGTTATGAAATTAATATACAACGTTTTTAAATATTTACTAATAAAATTATAAATTTTAAATGAAAATAATATTAAACTAAAATAATTCTCTATGTTATACATCCAAAAATAATGTATGGGCCCTACAATTTTACATTATTTGGAAAAATTCACTAGTAGATGATATATTACAATGAAAAATTATGGGGAAAAGAAAATTTCAAAATGAAATAATATTCTTAAAATTATTTCCTAAAATTTATCCAATTAATTAGCATATGTGAATGCTCACAAAAATTTATAAAGAATGTGGAAAATTAAATTACAATGGTGGATATTGTTTTTGTTATAAAATTATGCATTTCCAATTTTAAAAATCGCTCTATGAAAACCTATGATTTATAAATTTTTGATGCATGTATTTTATGATGATAAAAATAAAAAAATCTTAAAATAATACTTCAATATCCATAAATAACTATCAAAATTTTCTAATATTCACAGGAAAATAACTTTTTGATGATTTTAATTGAGAGAATTCTTACTAGATACTTCCCCTTCTAATTTACCCATAGACCCTATTTGATATTGATTGCATCCAATTCCATTTTTGTATTTAAATTATCCTTTTATTTTCCCCACTCATTAGGAAATGTAAAATGTACATTATTGTAAACTTTTTTACCAGTGTGAATTACATAGGTATTATGATGTAACCATTAAATTTTTCAATATTGATGTTAAAAAAATATGAACTTTTTCTTCCATTTTTTTTCTCAAATTGTAAGTGACAGTGTTATAACTCTTTTTACACTTTCGTTTAACATGAAATATTCTCCAAAAGCTATACCAACATTTGATATCTATGAAAGGATTTGTAATAATGATAGTAATTTTTATGGAATCCTAAAATCTGTTTTTACATTGAAATATCGCATGTTAACCGAAAATATATGATATGTAGAAAGGAGGTGAAAATGAAACACAATACATCACTTTCTACTATAAGGATTCCATTGAGACTAAAAAATCAATGTTACAAATAGGACAAGACAAACCATTGTGTATATTCCAACTGAAAAATGTTCCTATTTCAAGAAAGTCACTAATGCTACACATAAGGGAATCTCGCATTTTGAACATTTATTAAGTAGATACATTGTATATTTCTACACCATCATTCCTTAACACATTTTTTTTGTATAAGATGCTGAAGTTATAATTTTTTTATTCATTGGAATTTTATTTCTAGGAATAATCATAAATATGATAAATGTTGTTTATTGCATAAATATCTAGGGAGGTATATTATAATGAATAAATAACTAGCCAAGTCTGGTAACTACTTCTTAAAGTCATGAAAAGATTGAATCCACAAACTCTAATTCCATGTGTACATTTCTAGGATTAGAAGAGAAATATGAATGTAATTAATTGATAGACTTCCACACTTTTTGAATCTATTGGATGTCTTAAGAACTCATCATTATTATTATGAATAGTAGTTTTCTTTATATGTTAAGTGTTTTTGATGAAATAAATAGTAATAGAAACCATAGTTTTCATGGAAAGTGATATAAAACCTTTGAAACAATCTTCTTTTTCTGTTTATTTATTGTTTTATAAAGTCTAAAATTGATATAATCATTTGTTGATTTCCATATATAAGTACAAAATATTTTCCACCTTTCTATATTAAAATATTCTTTCCAATAAAGCGTACGATCATTGGGACATGCGTGTGTCATCATATAAATGAGTCCAATATTGATAATATTATTAATAATCTCATAAAATGATACATATATCATAGATTTAGAAAATGAATCATAAATAAATTCCAATATCTTGTACATTGTTTTATTTTTAATTAAACACAAACATTTTATGTGGTACAAATTCAAAAGAGAAGATAATTTTGAATATTTGGCACATACATTATACAATTGTTAATCTAAATCTGCAAAATATTTAGAAATCTCATTTTGTTTCTTGATTGATTTTTCCCATTTATTAATCTGCTCATCATCATCCTTTAATATGTCACCATTTTGACCTGTTTATCCTATAGTTTGGAAATCTTAATTATATTTTTAATGTTAATAAATGAATCAAATGATGTTTTATATTTTTGATGGTAATTCCCCACTATACAGTAAGAATAATTTATCAATTTTTTTTATTCCATTATGCACTATCAGGGAATTCACTTGTTCATGTAGATGGTATACATCACTTCTCAAATTTTCTATAATGTTTTATTCTCTATACCAAATCCAAGGCACATAATGAGGAGGAAATTTTTTCAATATCAAATTCTCAAATACTCCATCTCTATTAGTCCACTATCTTTATTTTTAATTGGGACATGGTAATTTGATTCTTCCATCCATAGATCAGTTTTCAAATATAAAATCCAAAAATATGTTCAAACCTATAACATGCTAAGTTGTGTTCCAATAAAAAGTGAAGAAACTTTTATCCATATATAATTGAGTACTCGCATAGTCAATATATAATATAATTATATTTTTATATATAATTAATTTTTTATATTTAAAAATAAAATATTTTTAATTTTATAAAGGAATACAATTTATTATTTTAAATAGGATAAAAATATTAATACATATAATTTAATCATTCACATGAAATTTTATTTATAAATTTATATTCAAATATTATTTTACAGTAAAAAATGAAATAAATATATTTATAGAATCTATTCACATAATTTATACATAAAAACTCATTTCATGATTTATTTTACCATTTATAACTATACACAACAAAATAACATGACCAAATAGTGCTAAAAAATAATTCAATCAAAAATAAATTTATTATTAATTATTTTAAAAAATTTATCTTTATTTTATTTTATTATTTCACCATTTACCTAATTAGACATATTATTTACATGTAATTTCACTTTACTTACCGTACACAAATTTCATATGTAACATTAATCTTTTATAAATTCATGTAAAATCATTCTCAATCAATTTATAATAATTATAAAATCATTAAGTGTAGACTAAAAGCTCATACATAAGAGAAGTTGACATTTTTTATATAATCCTTGACAAAAATGTTATAGTGTCCAAAATTTTAACTATCTCAAACTAGAAAAATAATAAAAATAATGAATGGATCACAAAATACCCCTCAAAAAAAAGAATTCATAAATCAACTAAACTAAAAACATTGAAGGAGAATTAGAATAGGTAAATTATTAAAAAAATCAATTCCAAAGTTCTACCCTAAAATAGAGCACACAATAAACAACTTGTGATTAGGATGAAATTAATCATAGAGAGATCACCCCAAATCATAGTGAGGTTCCCGTGGAATAAACACGGATAGGGAGTCAGAGATGGGGATCTAGCATTGAAGAATAGAGGGATGTCAGTCTGAAATTGAGCAACATTGTTGGGGAGGAAAAGAGGGGGGAATGATATTGAGAATCATGGAAGGGTATGATGAGAGGGTTCCAACATTGAGAGGTATTGAGGGGGAATCTGAGGAATGCCTAATAGTGAGGGGGCGGTTGAGGTTGAGTAGCTCAGACCAGTGTTGAGTGGTGGTGAGGAGAGGTCACAGGGAAGAGGCTCAAAATTTCATTGAGAAGTGGTGAGGGGGAGTTTGAGGATGAGAGGATTAGATTGAAATGGAGTGGTTGTAAAGGGTGATCAATGTTGAGAGTGTTTCAGTGGGGGAGAGGGTATCAATCGGTATTTTTTTTGAGAAAATATAGCTTATGTTGTAAAAAAACCTCTAAATACCGATTATTTACAAAATAATGACTAAAAAATGGGGGAATAGTATAGTTTTTCTATTTAGTGGTTTTTTTACTAACCGCCTCTAAAAAACTGCTGCAATTTACAACACTTCCTATAGTGTTATAATATAACCCCCGACAAATTTTTTAATCATTATTTAAAAACCTAATGAAATAATTCAAGATAGATGAATTCATAAATAAAAATATTTTTTATTAAATTAATTAAAATATACATTTATCCATTTTATATACAAAATATAAAAGAAATAAGGTGGTGAATATTTAACATATCTCAATAAAGGGAAATTGAGTTGAGGAAACCCTTAAAAAATTTGTATCTGTTTAATAAACAAATGATGAAATATATAACATGATATAGTTTTTTAAATCTATTAAATTTCATGAAATTATAATAAAAACATATATATGCCCATATATACGTCAAGAAATATAAAATAAGCTGGGAATATGGAATATGACTTAAATAAATAAAAGTAAGACAAAAAACCCATACGACTTTTTTAACTTTTGAATCATTACCCTTTGGAAGGGAAAACACGAAATATAAATTTAATTTCCATTAATAAAATATAATATTTATAAAATAATACACATAATATGCATATACACTATATAAATAAAAATTAGTTCATAATATGAAACATGTCTTGAAGAAGGAAGTTTTAAACGAAAAACCCTAACAAAGATTCGTAGCATTTAAAATAGGAATATACCAATAAAATGATTACAAGGGGAAAATATAAATCCAAATAAAATATGTTTAAATACAATATAAAATCTCATCGGTCATAAAAAAACATAATATTGGCATAATATCAATAACAAAGAAGTGAAGTACCCCTATAAAAGGAAATTGAGTTGAAAATAACCTTACCTTAGACTTCCTCTTGGTAAAAATCATTCTAAAATAATATATATTTGTAATTGAAAGAAATTTAATAATAATAATATTTTATTCTATAGCTTATGTTATTGGAAACATTGCTTTTAATCAACCCATGAAATATATTTCATCCAAATTAATCTCTTCGATAACATGAAGAAAATTAAACCCGGAGTCTAGATTTACGATAATATAATACACTATTATAACCATGCCATTAAGTTTTTGGGTATGAATATTACTAGATAAATTATAAAAATTATGGTTACCTATTAATTATAAATTGAATAAGAATAATTTTAGTGGAAAATAAATTTTTACTAAGAGACCACAATTTTTTCTAAAAGACGGGAAAGTCGCACTTTGTGCACATAATTTAAAACTTATTTATATCAATTTTATAAAATTTATTTGATAAAACTTATTTATTTATTTTTAATAATTATATAAAAATTATATTAAAATTTTTTATTTTGATTTTTCTTGGTTGTTTAATTTTTTGATGAATAATAAAAATACCATTTTTTTTATTAAAAATCTTATTTTCGTTTAAATAATTTCAAATGTTAAATTACATTTTAAATTGGGTTTAAGGAAAAATTTCTTCAATTATATTGAAATTTTAATAGTTTAGTTCTTTGGAATAAATTACATTTTTGATTTTTATTTTATAACATTTCATACTAATGAGAATTTTCTCTTTTAAATCCCTCATTTTTGTGGTGTCTACTGGTATAATTTTAATTTAGATTCCACCACTAATATGAATTGAATTTGAAAAAGTAGATTATATATTTGGATTCATAATAATTTATATTACTTATTATGTTCAATTTAATTTTTGACCATTATTAATCGTAAAGGGAGAAAAAGTTAATTACCATGATTAAGGTATAAACTGAGTTACCAGAGGGGTTAAACTACATAAATAAGGGTTAAAATGGCCTTCCAAATTGTCCAAACCAATTTATTATCCATATATCAACCTTATAACCTTTAATAGTGAATAATGACTCATTTTTTAGCTTTTATCATGATAAAAACATGGGTTCAATTTAATATTTTTCAATATTCCTTGTGTTTATTCTCCCCCATTTATAAAAGTCCACCCTTATCCTCCCTTTTCACACTTCCAAATCCATTTGTATAATCCAATACATGGAAAAATAACTTCCACACACCCTTTCCAAAATTCTAGAGCCCTTTTTTTGATAAATCTATTCTAGGAAGGAATTTGGTCTAATGAAAAATAAGTTCCCTGAAGAAGAGGTAATGTTCATAAACAAGAATTTTCATTTTATTTCTACAAACACCTAAATCAAATATTATTTAATCACGGTAATACGATAAAAAACATATATATAATATCATTTTATGTTGTTATGTTAATTTAATAAACTATATACATATCCTTTTCCATCAAATAGGTTACAAATGTAACGTCCCAGACCCGGGTGCCACGCAACGGGTGCCCCGAGCCCGGTTCGCAATGTGAACTCAAGCGCATTTCTCCAAACGCCAGAGGCTACCGACTAGAAGCGAGGGCCCAGGTCTGATAGTGGGGAAACTATGCCCTCATTTGTCAAAGTGTAGCGCAACGGAATACCAAAATAAACAATCAACAACAGCGGAAGCGGTAAACATACACAACTGAAATAACTACAGTAGTGGATATAACCAATAGTATATAAGTGATCATGATACATGTTTCAAGTTCTAAGAAAACAGCCAGAACATGTTATACATGAATACAGTACAGCAGAAAACATAGTACAACAAAGCATGCAAAACAGCTAGCAGTGGCATCGCGATCCTAGGCTTGGTCCCATGCCCTCATACTCCCCAGCAACAGTCAAGTACCTGTATAGGGACTCTTGCCCCTATCTACACCTGCAACAACGTAATCTATTTGGGCCGAAAACCGTGACCCAAAAATGGTGTGAGAAATATATCTCAGTAGGCACCCACCAAAGGACCGAGCTCAACTGTGTGTAAAACATGCAACAAGTGTGCAGTAGTAAAATGCAATAACTAAGCAGTACTTGAAAGTAACTAACTTAACAGTTAAATTTAAATTTTATCATTCATTTAATTCCTTTAATTTAGTAACATTTTTTTGCTCAACAACACTAATCCCTCAGGCCAACTAGAACCATTCCCTTAGGCTAAAATAGTAAACCATGCCCTCAGGCTATACAGAATCCAACCCGCAGGTATTTCCCTCAGGCGTAACAGAAATTCTTGCCCTCAGGCATACGAAGTTTCGCCCTCAGGAATAGAAGTCAAGCCCTTAGGCACGAAAGGTTGATCTCAGGCGGAATAACGACATCTCTCGGGCTAAAACAGTCACACCCTCAGGCTAATTACAACAACGCCCTCAAGCTAATAGGTAACCCGGCAATGCCCAACATCTCAAAATGTAGTAAACAAGCAATTACTCTCAGGGGAATTCTATAATTACTACATTTAAGGCATACCCTCGGGTATCCTGGCCAAACGGCTAAACAGTTAAACACACCCCCGAGGTGGTTTCGGATCCAAGAAATGATCCCAACCAGCATTTTAATATCAAAGTTTAATCAACTATTCAATTCTAGGCATTAAACGTAGCACCGGCCTCATCCACACGACACCCCAACATGGGTTCATGGCACGAAAACACAAAAAAAGGTACGATAGTTGGAAAGTAAACACAAAGCCACCTACTTTATACGCCAATGAACGCTATACCCAAACGCCGACTCCAGAAACGCCCAAGAACGACATAGATCTGACGAAGAACAAAACCCATTCAAACGTAAATAACATACGTTAGGAGAATAATTGGTAAGAACGGTACCAGGAGAGGTGAGGGATTACCCATGCGGTTCCAACGAAATCATCCGAAGCCGAATCAGATTCCAGACGAACGCCTGGTGGATCGTTAAAGATCCGGCCTCCTCCTTTGTCTCCAAAATGGCTCAAGTGCCTCCTTTGCCAAATGAGGAGGCTACTGCCTGTTTTAAGCTGAAAAAACATAGTACACGGCATGTACTTCAAAGTACACGGCGTGTACTCACCTCATTTAACTGTTCAAATGGCGGCACCTCCACACTGTTCATACGTCGACATGAGTACACGACATGTACTCTCGAGTACACGGCGTGTACTGTCGCCTAGCTGGCGGCGACGCCACCGCCTTACTGTTTAAGCCTGCCGACTGACTACACAGCATGTAAGGTACCACTACACGACGTGTATTCGGTTCCTACACCCTTCGTCGTCGGCACGGCCACACGCCCTGTGTACTCATCCCAACACGGCCAAAAGTACACGGCGTGTGGATAAAGTACACGGCGTGTAGTCCAAAATTTAGGATTTTTCCCAATTTTCCATATTTTCTAAAAATCACTTAAGGAAAGGAAAAGAAGAAGCACGTACCTCTAAAACAAGAACCGGGTTCTTACAAACTTCCCCCCTTATAGCAATTAGTCCCCGAATTTCCCTTTCAAGGGTGGTGAAGAGAAAGCTCAGAACAGCTCTAGCCACTGAGCACGTACGTCGGCCTCCCTCTCCCAGGTCTCGTCCTGCACTCGGCCATGATGCCATAACACCCGTAAGAGAGGAACTGACCGGCCTCGGAGAACCTTCGTGCTCCTGTCAACGATACAGATCAGATGCTGTTCAAAGGACGCATCATGCTGAAGCTCAACCTCCTCTAGTTGAAAGGTGCGAGACGGGTCTGAATGGTAGCGACGCAACTGAGACACATGGAAGACGTCGTGCATGGCTCGGTACCGCTGCGCTAACTACAACCATAGGAAACCAGCCCGACTCTCTCCAGAATCTCTAATGGTCCCACATACCTCAATGAAAGCTTACCCTATCTCTTGATCCATTTGTGTCCCAGCCTCGACGAAACATGCAAGAAAACCAGATCCCCAATCACGAACTCCAAAGGTCGTCTGCGGCGATCAACATAAGACTTCTGGCGAGACTATGCAGTAGCCATCCGCTTCCGAATTAACTGGACCTGCTCAGATGTCTCCAGCACTTGCTGTGGTCCCAGTAAAGCTACCTCACCTACCTCTAACTAGCACAAAGGTGATCAGCATGGCCTACCATATAAAGCCTCGTATGGTGCCATCTCAATAGTTTCCTGAAAACTATTGTTATAGGCAAACTCGACTAAGGGTATATGTTTCTCCCAGGAGCCCCCAAAGTCTAGGACGCATGCGAGCAGCATGTCCTCTAGAACCTGTATCGTCTGCTCTGACCGGCCATCTGTCTGAGGGTGGTATGCTGTGCTCAAAAGCACCTATGTACCCAGCACCCTATGAAAACTCTGCCAGAAACGAGACATGAAGCGGGCGTCACTATCTGAAATGATAGAACGAGGGACCCCATGAAGACGTACGATCTCTCGGATATACAGCCTTCCGAGCTCGTTCGTACCAAAGGTCTCCTTGATCGGCAAGAAGTGAGCTACCTTCGTAAGTTTGTCCACAACAACCCATACGACGTCATTGCCTTGAGGTGACCTTGGAAATCCCATCACGAAATCCATCGCGACATCATCCCATTTCCACTCTGGAATGGGCAACTGCTGTAACATCCCAACTGGTCTCTGATGCTCTGCCTTCACCTGCTGACAGGTGGAACACCTCGTAACAAAACCAGCTATCTCTCTCTTCATACCCGACCACCAGTACTGACATCTCAAGTCTCGGTACATCTTGGTAACCATGGAATGAATTGCCCAAGCTGAAGCATGAAACTCCCGCATCAGCTTCTCGCATATATCCCCTAGAACCCATACACGTCCAGGGAAATGCAAAACCTCATCATCGCCTACCATCCAACCAGGAGGAGGGTCCTCACTTGCCACCGAATCCCGTAGAACTAGGCCTTCTGAATTTGATATCTGCCTCATCCTCACTCCATCCAAGAGGGTAGAAGTCACAGCTAACGAGGAAAGATAAGTCTTCCCCTGACTATCATGCACCTCTAGATGGATTTCAGAGAATAATGCCATAAGCTGCCACTCACCACTGGCCTCCTACACTGCCTGTATCTGAGTCTTCCTGCTCAGTGCATCAGCTACTGCATTACCTTTACCAGGTGTATAGGCAAGCTCAAAATCGAAGGACTGTAGGTACTCGACCCACATTATCTGCCTCAGGTTTAGGTCACGCTGAGTAAAGATATACTTGAGGCTTTTGTGGTCGGTAAAAACCACAAAATGCTCTCCCAACAGATAATGTCTCCAACAGCTCAACGCATGCCCAACTACAGCCAACTCGAGATCATGTGTCGGGTAATTTCTCTCATGTGGCCTCAACTGCCGAGACCCGTACACCATAACCCGGTCGTCCGACCTCAAAACGGCTCCCAGCCCACTCCCTGACGCATCACAATAAACTGTATAGCTCTTCCCTTGCTCTGGGAGTATCAGGGTCGGTGCTGAGGTCAGCCTTCCCTTCAGGTCCTGAAAAGCTGTCTCGCAAGCTTCTGACCAAACGAACTTCACACCCTTCATAGTCAGACCTGTCAACGGTGCTGCTAAGTGGGGAAAGTCCTGTATGAAGTGCCTGTAGTAACCAGCCAGCCCTAAGAAACTCTGTATCTCAAACACATTCTTGGGCTGCTCCCAAGAAACTACTGCTCCCACCTTCTCTGGGTCTACTACAACTCCTGCCTCTGAGATGATATGACCCAGAAAGTGAATCTGGTCCATCCAAAAGTGGCACTTAGAGAGCTTAGCATATAGGCGATGCTCTCTCAGTGTACTCAATACGATCTCAAGATGGGTGGCATGGTTGTGTCGAGTGTGAGAGTACACCAAGATGTCTTCCATGAATACTACCACAAATGAATCAAGATACGAATGAAACACACGATTCATCAGAGGCATGAAAACTGTTGGCGCGTTCATGAGTCCGAATGGCATAACCGTATACTCATATAGACCATACCTGCTCCTGAAAGCTGTGAGAGGTATATCAGATGGTCTAATGTGCAGTTGATGATATCCAGATCTCAAGTCAATCTTCGAGAACACTCGTGCTCCACGAAGCTGATCAAACAGAGCATCTATCCTCGGCAAGGGATATCGGTTATTAACCGTCAACTGGTTTAGCTTCCGATAATACACACAAAGCCTAAGGGTACCATCTGCCTTCTTCGCAAAAAGGATCGGAGAACCCCACGGAGAAGTACTGGGTCAGATAAAACCCTTCACCTGTAGCTCCTCTAACTACCTCTTGAGCTCCTGAAACTCTGGCGTGGCCATCCTATAAGGAGGAATGGACACCGGTGCTGCTCCTGGAACTAGCTCGATAGAGAAATCCACCTCGCAAACCATAGGTAGCCCTGAAAAGTCGCCTGGGAAGACCTCCCTAAAACGATCAACAAATGGAGGGAAATTCGTCTGACAAGTCCCCCGGTCATCCAGATATAAGCTTGAAATCTGGGCTGTGACTCCACCTCGCCCATGATGCTCTGGTCCAGCTCGACTCACCTGAACATCCCATTCGCCCTTGTATAGAAACTCCCCACCCTCTGGTGACATGAAACGCACCCTGCGATGATAGAAGTCCACAAAGGCTCGAAAGGGAACCAACCAGTCCATCCCGATAAGGACGTCATAGCTCGTCATCTCTAGGATAGAGAGGTCCCAAAGGAAGTGACACCCACCAACCTCAAGGGGGCACTCCTTGAACTGATGCACACCAACCGTCCTAGTCCCCAACGGAGTGTCTAGCGTCAAGATATCAGAAGAAGTAGAAACACCAAGCCCAAGGCTCTCTAAAACGGGTACAGATATAAAACTATGTGTAGCACCCGTATCAAAAAGTACTGAAGACAAGACAAAAGCTACTAGAATAGTACCTCTGACTGTCGAAGGTCCAAGATCCTGCTTCTGCTGGGTCTGTTGCACTGCATATGCCAGTACAGTGCCATGACCCTACGACACAGCCTGGCTACCTTGAGCTGTCCCACCCTACTGCCTCTGCGATCTTGGTGTCTAGCTACAACGGCCACTACCACCATCTCTTCTTGCACGCCATGACGTATTCCAGTTTCCAGACTGGTAAGAAGCCACGGGTCCTTCTCCCACACGTGGAGTCTACACAGAACCCCTCTCACTAGAAACTGGTAGAAATGCCATGAAAAAGCGCTGCAGATGACCCATCTTGCCGGAAGCTTGGCACTCCACTGGGTCTCGTGGACACTGCGACCTCTTGTGCCCCTCTCTAGCACACTGGTAGCAGCTGATCGGGCCACCTGAAGAAGCTGCCTGGCTGGTACTGCCGCCCTGAGAGAAGTCCACCTATCTCTTCCTCTTGCCAGCAGAAATAGTACCAGTAACTGGTGTCGAACCTCCCTAGCCCACACCACTAGTTTCTCACAGGTTCCTCTCTGTATTCAATGCCTGGTTCACAATCGTGTGTACAGTAGGTAACCTGAAAACATTCACCAGCACTCGGATGTAATACCGAAGACCATCCTCAAAACATCTGGCTCTCAACGTCTCATCACCCACCAGCACGGGTGAAAAATGCCGAATCTCTATAAAACGAGCAGATTAGTCCGTCACCGACATAACTCCCTGCTGCAGATTCATGAACTCTCGATCTCTATCTGCCCTCAGCGTCTCGGGAAAGAAGAAGTCATAGAAGACTGTCTGAAAATCCTCCCACTCCATGTCCCTGTGATGCTCTGACTTGGTGGTAACATCTCACCACCTCTTGGCAGAATCACGCAGCATGTAAGTCGTGAGCTTGACCCTCTACCTTGGAGGTGTCTCCAGATGCTCGAAAATAGTCTGCATCGATCCTAGCCAAGACTCTGCAACCTGTGGTCCTCCATCCCTTGAAAACGTAGGTGGATTCTACTGCTGAAAGATACGTGTCAGCTCAGCCATAGATGTGGCAGCCTGCGGTGCTCCCTGAAAGGTCTTCTGAACTGCAATAAGCCTTCAAGGAACTGTGCCTCTGCGCCTGTGTCCGGTATAATAGCTGGTGCCGCATCTGGCTCTGTTGTTGGATCAACTAGTAGCCCATGGACCACCATCTCCAGAGTATAATCGTCTCCGCTCTCCTGGAGAACAACTCGCGGTCGTCTAGGAGGCATGACACTACAAGGTCAAAAGCACGCCTCAGATTCAAGAATATTAAGACTGAAACTAAGGAACCACAAAGGAACAAGAGGAAGAAGGCATTTCAAAATTTGCAAGACAAGATTACACGGTGTGTACACTGACTACACAGCATGTACTTGACTTCCTTTCCCCTGCTCGGGTCCTTCTACACGGCTAAACCACACGGTTTCCGTTTAACAAAACTACACGGCATTTATAATATCTACACGGTGTGTACGGTGTTATTTTCCAACTGCCCGTTTCGTCTGTGACACGGCCGACTACTCGGCTTTACACTCCACGACGTGTTACACCCGCACATGGCGTGTACACCATCTCGTTTCCCAGCTACACGGCTAACTCCACACGGTCTTTCCTCGGACAGGACTACATGGCGTGTCCCATAGGTACACGACATGTTAAGCGAGAGGTGACACTGGCCCGTGTTGTTAGTTACACGGCCGAGTCCCCAGGTCACACTACACGGTGTGTTCATCATTGACACGGCGTGTTGTACAGGAGTTCACTGACCTGTATTGTTAGTTACATGACCGGACTCCGGGTCACACTACATGGCATGCACAAAAACTACACGGCGTGTTTTACCCAAGCCCTTCCCTACCCCGTGTCGCCGCTCACACAGTTTGTGACACGGGAAGAGACTACAAGGCGTGTACTCAGGGTACACAGTGTGTACTCAAAAAGATCATTTTTCTTCCCGAACAGAAGAACACACACGACGTGTATGAGGTCCTACACGGCGTGTATCTTGGATTTTACGGACAGTATGCCTCATAAACTTCTCCGGAACCCAGAAAATACTGAAAACAACACCTAAGTGCCAAATTCCGACCCGTGGGGGGGCCATACTCCCCACGAATCAAAGTTTGACATCTTATCTGTGTTATAACCGATAAACTTTCAATGATCCACAAAATTCTGGTCAATGGGGGCCCATACTTCCCAAAAACCGAAGTTTGGAGTTCATTCTATAACAACCTCAAACAAACATACCATATCACAAGGCAGGTATTTATCAAACAGCTATCACAACAACATGCTTTATTAGCACAACAACTATCACAACAACATGCCAATTCTAATGCACCTACATGGCTTGAAAACTATGAATGGCATGTGATATCTAGCATTTACCTATATGATGCATGAGACGACATACCCTCATCTCATCGGGTTGCAACTAAATAGAACCCACAGATAAAATATAAACAGCACAATCCAAGTGCATCACCCAATGGTGAAAACATATCAACCATAAAATTGCAAAATCAAAAGAATGAAAAAATACGAGGTAGACTGTCTTTTCCCTGTACATGGGTTAGCTACGCACGGGCACAACTTATTACCAACTACCGTTCTATCCTATCCTTGAATATGACTCCAAATAGTAAGTCAAAGAAAAGAAACCTCCCTTTGATACCACTTTGTAACATCCTGGACCCGGGTGCCACACAACGGGTGCCCCGAACCCGGTTCACCACGTGACCTCAAGCGCATTTCCCCAAATGCCAGAGGCTGCCGGCTAGCAGCGAGGAACGAGGTCTGATAGTGGGGAAACTATGCCCTCATTTGTCAAAGTGTAGCGCAGCGGAATACCAAAATAAAAATCCAACAACAGCAGAAGCAATAAACATACACAACTGAAATAACTACAGAAGTGGATATAACCAACCGTATATAAGTGATCATGCTACATGTTTCAAGATCTAAGAACACAGCCAGAACATGTTATACATCAATACAGTACAGCAGAAAACAGAGTACAGTAAAGCAAGCAAAACAGCTAGCAGTGGCATCGCGAGCCTAGGCTCGGTCCCATGCCCTCTTACTCCTCAACAATAGTCAAGTACCTGTACAGGGACTCTTGCCCCTATCTACACCTGCAGCAACATAATCTGTTTGGGCCGAAAACCGTGACCCAAATAGGGTGTGAGAAATATATCTCAGTAGGCACCCACCAAAGGCCCGTGCTCGACTGTGTGTAAAACATGAAACACATGTGCAGTAGTAAAATGCAATAACTAAGCAGTACTGAAAAGTAACTAACTTAAAAGTTAAATTTCCATTTTATCATTCATTTAATTCCTTTAATTTAGTAACATTTTTGTGCTCAACAGCACCAAGCCCTTAGGCCAACTAGAACCGTGCCCTCAGGCTAAAATAGTAAACCACGCCCTCAGGCTATACAGAATCCAACCCGCAGGTATTTCCCTTAGGCGTAATAGAAATTCTCACCCTCAGGCATACGAAGTGTCACCCTCAGTCACAGAAGTCAAGACCTCAGGCACGAAAGGATGCCCTCAGGCGGAATAACGAGAACCCTCGGGCTAAAACAATAACGCCCTCAGGCTAATTACAACAATGCCCTCAGGCTAACAGGTAACCGGGCAATGCCCAACATCTCAAAATGCAGTAAAAAAGAAATTCCTCTCAAGGAAATTCTATAATTACTACATTTAAGGCATACCCTCGGGTATCCTGGCCAAACGGCTAAACAGTGAAACACACCCCCGGGGTGGTTTTGGATCCAAGAAATAATCCCAACCAGCATTTTAATATCAAAGTTTAATCACCTATGCAATTCTAGGCATTAAACATAGCAACGACCTCAGTAACATGACACCCCAACATGAGTTCGTGGCACGAAAACGCACAAAAATGCACGATAGTTGGAAAATAAACACAAAGCCACCTACCTTATACGCCAACGAACACTATACCCAAACACCGACTCCAGAAACGCCCAAGAACGACATAGATCTGACGAAGAACAAAACCCATTCAAATATAAATAACTTACATTTGGAGAAGAATTGGTAAGAACAGTACCAGGAGAGGAGAGGGATTACCCGTGCGATTCCAACAAAATCGTCCGAAGCCGAATCGGATTCTAGACGAACGCCCGGTGGACCTTCAAAGATCTGGCCTCCTCCTTTGGCTCCAAAATGGCTCAAGTGCCTCCTCTACCAAATGAGGAGTCTACTTCCTGTTTTAAGCCGAAAAAACAAAGTACACGACGTGTACTTTAAAGTACACGGCGTGTAATCCCCTCATTTAACTGTTCAAATGGCGGCACTGCCACACTGTTCATACGTCGACAAGAGTACACGACATGTACTCTCGAGTACACGACGTGTACTGTCGCCCAGCTGGCGGCGATGCCACCGCCTTACTGTTTAAGCCTTCCGACTGACTACACGGCATGTACGGTACCACTACACGACGTGTATTCAGTTCCTACACCCTTCGTCGTCGGCATGGCCACACGCCATGTGTACTCATCCCAACACGGCCAAAAGTACACAGATTGTGGATAAAGTACACGACGTGTAGTTCCGAAATTTTGGATTTTTCCCAATTTTCCATATTTTCTCAAAATCACTTAAGTAAAGGAAAATAAGAAGCCCACACCTCTAAAACAAGAACTGGATTCTTACAAAAAAGCTGTTGATCGTGTGTATGGCGGACTGCCGTCTCACGAATTGATGTAATTCATTTTCTATCACCAACCTTCAAGGATAGATATAATTATGTATTTAACATATTTATATGATATTTATGATACTATTATACTTTTTTTTAATTATAATAACACATATAACTACTTACATTCCATGCCATTTAAAATACTATAATGTCGATCGTGTGTACAGAGGACAACCGCCTCACGAAGCGATGTGAGTAATTTTTTACTTACGCTTTACATAGAAAGTAATAAGGGTAAATTTAATGAATATATGTGATATATATAATTTTTTTGATTATTTAATAATAATATATCAACCAATTATTTATCCTTTCACTCATTAATGGAATGATATTTTCGGTTATGCATATGTATGACCTACCATCTCCACAAAGTGATGTGATTAATTTTCCATGGTCAAATTTAAATAGTGATTCTAAAAATTTAAATAATGAAATAAATTATATTTATAACATTAATATAATTATGTATATTATTTTAATATATCTTATACATAATAACCATAACTATCTTGACAATACATGCATGAAAAATCAAGGAAAATGACACACAAAACAATGAAAATAATGAAATGTTATTAGAAAAAAAGTGGTAAATTTTTATAAAGGGATAATATGTGATATAATAAATATGATTAAAGTTTAGGTATAAATTATTAACATGATTAAAACCATTATATAGGAGGATAACACAAGTTCAACCTCTTGGAAGATTGAGGTAAGGGGATTCATTTCAATTTCTCTTCATTGAGTCATATTTTATTGCTGTGCACCTAAATTATTTTATATAGTGTACATAATTCTAATATTACTTGTAATATCATGAATACTATATAATTCTAGCTATTTTAAGCTGCAATTTTAATTATTTCACCCAAAAGGATTTCAAATTAAAAGATACCAAGCTGTAAAGAATTTCATAACTCAATTTTTTTCGTTTGGTTATATTACTTCTTGATTACCTTTGATATTATTATATTATATATTGAAAGAATTTTGAATATCTTAGGTTGGATTTACTGTTTTTTACTTCTATTTAAATGTAATACACTTATCAATCCATTGATTAATTATCACTTCAACGTAATGATATTTGTTTGGGATTTCATCTCAATTTCCATTTCATTGAAACATATTTATTAATTTGAACCAATTTTGTTTTCTATGTTATATATAATTACCCTTTGATATATTTAAGGTGAGTAAATATTTATTCATGATTATTAATTTTTTGTTTCAAGTTTATTATTCAAGGGGTTACAATTTTAATGTTTCTAAAAAGGTAAATGTTATTGCACAATCTCACTTTATTTTGTGATTGTTAACTTTACCTTAAAACAATCACTTTCTTATGAGAATTTTTCATTGAAAATTAAATTTCTATTAGATATCCATATTATATTAGGATGAATATGATTATTTCCAAAATAATATCACATTTTTATATATGGTGTTTACTTTTAAAGATATTTCATTAGCTGAGGAATTATTGATAAATCTATTTCTTTACTCAATACAAATATTTGTTGATAAGGAATATTTTTCATGAAATAAATTCATTATTCGATATAAGAGGATTTATTTGGATATGTAGATATGGGTATGGATCCATTTTAAATAACCCCTTGATGTATTGGTAGTATGATGAGATGAATCATTTAGATAGACTTAGTTAAATGGGGTTTTGGGGTCTACCTACCCATCAATTTTAAAATGTCTAATGAAATGTCTTTTAAGTAGAGGTATCATGTGACTAAGATCATAATGATTAATATTTAATATTTTTCATCACCAATAATTCAATTATTAATATTCATTCCATTCTCACAAAGACATTATCTCTAGATTCTTTTTATTCCCAGTGTATTGATTAAATGTAATGTGTTTTTAGTTATTTACCATTCCATATTGATTATTCCATATCTATTTAGGATAGTCATATTATTGATTAATTGGTATGTGTTTTTAGTTATTTATCTTTCTGTATTGTTTTTTCTAGTCAAATTATTTAAATGAAATATATTTTATGTTATTTTCCTTACCAAATTTATTATTCCATATCCAGTTATTATATTCTTGTTATTGATTAAATGGAATATGTTTTCAATTATTTACCTTTCGATATTGATTATGCTAATAAGATTATTTAAATTGAATTTGGGTTTAGTTATTTTCATTTCAATGACTAAGATTATTGATTCTTAATAGCTTTTGATGTAATTAATCCTTACTAAGTATTTAAGGTCACCCTTATTCTGTTTCCTTTCAAAGTAATCCATAAAGTATACAAATAATGACATGCAAGATATTCTATAGGTAATAATGATAATTTCAAAAAAAAAATTGCAGCTTTCATTTTCAAATTTAATACGGGGATCATGTATATATCTATTTTGCCAAGATAAAATAACTATTCAGTCCTTCAGGATGTGATTCCTTGTATCTTGTCACAGTTTATTAAAGTAATAATATATTTTATTTAATAGATTAGTGATCATTACAGTTTTTATCAGATAAATTTTAGTAGAAACATTAAGAACTATATTAAGATATTATGTGGTTTCTCTTCAAAATACATTCATGTATAGATATTACAAGTGGATACAGTTCCATTATAGATGTACACATGGGTAATAACTATGAAAAAGGAACATTTTTCTTTAATCAATTGATACAAGATACAGGAAAATGAGACTAACTATGAACTAGGCTTGACACTCGTAAGGAATATTCTTTTTACAATTCACATTTTATTTACTAACAGTTATAAAGGATTTGAATAGATGATGAAAATTAATGATCTTGGATAAAATTAAGGTATATTAGATTGAAAATAAGGTGTCAAGATTAGATACACTATAAATGATTATTCATGATGATGTGGTTTCCCACTATGATTATTGATATAAACACTAATATTTTTGGTTTTACTAAATGGATGAAATATGAAGGAATCATGTTAACATTTAATATGTAAGAAAATGTGGTGACATTGAGAAAAATGGGATTATTATAGGACTGAAAGATATCATGATTATGTATAACTAGTTATCCCAAAATATGATTAGTAACATATGCCTCAAACAACTCTTGGGCTCACTAAAGTAGAGAATGATGAAGTTCACTAAGAGATCAAGTAATGGAGTCCATAGAGAAAAGAAGAATCAATTTCCTTCATATTAGAAATTTTGAAAGGGACACCTAGGGAAGTGTTTAAAAGGAATTTGAAAATGTTTTATGTGTTTGAAATTAGGGTATAAATCAATGAATTTTTATGGAAAATTGAAGAGTATATGGAAGAAAATAAATCTCATCCCATGTATCCATTTATAGTTTATTGTATTAAATGTGGGGAACCTAAGAAATTTCAGAGTCAATTCTCTCTTCTAAAGGTTATCCCCAAAACCAAGGAAGGAATTTTGTTAAAATAAAATGGATGCAGTATTTATATATTGGGATTAAATAATTAGATTCTAGATGTATTTTTACAAATGGAATTTTGGTTATAAGAATAATGAAACATCTAAGGACTCTGTTAAATTTTAAAAAAATATATGTCTTTATTAACATATGTGTAATTGATTAAATCATGGGTTTGTGTGTTTAAGGTCAATAAAAAGTTTATATTCATAAAAACCCATTTTGAAAATTTGTGTTATAAGAATATATCATGGTTAAGGATATTTTGGGAAACGAAATATGGGAATACAACCCATTAATTTATAATATTAATGAATTATTTGAGGAATAATGAATTTACTTTTAAAGACTTAAGATTAAATGTATTGGTTACATTTAAGGTTTATCATATTATTTTTGTTTTAATAATTATGGGTTATCATAGTTTTGAAATGTTATAGGAATTAAATTAATAGAGTTTTAGAAAAATTACAACCCACATGTTGGGGGACAACCCATCATGTCTAGAAAATCCACAGGTCTTGAACCCACTACCAAAGAAAGATAAAGGTTTTTTCACTTACTGCTAGCCTACTTGATGTCCAATTTAATATCTGGTTTCTTTTAGTTAAAAAATTTTACGAATAAATAATAGTAATTAAGTAGTGGTGTTACGATTTTGGTGTAGATATTAATGTATTATATTTCATAACTTATTCTTACCATATTGGTTTTGGAAAATAGTCAGAGAAAACTGGAAAGACTTGTCACTCATTTATATATCTTATGATATAAAATGAGTGAACTTTAGTGATTTAGAAATTAAAAAATAATTTTTGGATATTCATTTCATGGAGTAATTGATGAATTATAAATTTATCAATGCACAACCATAGAATGAAATTATGGTTATGATATAGAAACATATCAACTATGTATATTTCCTTATATTCAAAGAAAATAAAACAATTCCTAAACTTTAGGAAAAAGGATCTTGAATTTATTTCCCCTATTACCTTTATATATGATGAATTAAATAGTCTTTTAAATCATTACATATTTATGGTTTTGAGTTCCTTAACTTCTCATTGATCATTCACTTTTGTGGGACCAATGACCTTTTTCACACCATAAGACCTTTTACTCTTTTATTGCATGTCCATATCTTCACTTGATACAAATTTTATCCTAATTTAAAACCTAGTTAAATGTTATTATATGTTAACATTGTACTTACCCTTTTCTATTATTAAGAGGATATTTTATTAAATACTTTTTATAATGTGGGTTTTTAACAAAGGAGTTTTCTAATATCAAACACTTGATTTATGAGCGCAAGATCAAATTGTGAAGATGAAAATTATTTAAGGTGGAGAGAATATGAAACCCATAAATTCTAGAGGATCAAAATTTATTCGATAATGTATATGACATGCAACATCAAGCTTAAATAACCCACAATATATATTTCTTTAATTTTAGTATCTTAGATAGCTTAGTGACATGAAACCTCAAGTCTAAATGAGCCATAATATAGTATACCATCATAAAATAACTATTTAATTTGTGGGTATCAATAGTAATAAAAAAATTATTAAAAATATGGTTATCTATTGATTATAAACAAAATAAAAATGATTTAAAAGAAAAAACATGTTTTAAAAAAAACACTATTTTCTTTTTAAAGGAGGTTTAGTCATGCTTTGTGTACACAATTTAAAATTATTTTTTTTTATCAATTTAAGAAATTTTATTTTATAAAATGAGAATAATTTTTGGAATAATCATATAAAAAATATATTAGGGTGATTTGTTTTAATTTTTCTAAAATGTTTCATTTTTTATGAATAGTTAAAAATTAATTTTTTTATTGAAAATTGTAATTTTTTTTAAATAATTGACATGGTTAAATTAAATTTTAAAATGATTTTAATGTAAAATTAGTTATATTATAATATAATTTAACTATTTTATGTTATTTTAATCAATTTCATATTGAATTTTGATATTAAAACCTTCTATACTTAGGATAATTTTCTCTTTGAAAACTCATCTTTTCGTCACGTCTATGAGTATAATTTCAAATTGAATTCTAGACCTTTTTTGAATTGAATTTGAAAAAAAGGGATTAAATATTTAGAATGAATTATATTATCTAAAAAGGGAAACTTAATTTTTTTATCATTATAAATAATAAAAGTAGTAAAAATTAATTACCACAGTTACTGTAAAAACCAATTTACGAGGTGGTTAAAATAAAACAATTAAGTTTTAAATGACCAACCAATTTGTCAAAAACCCATTTAATGGATGTATTTAGACATGATATCCTCTAATGGTCGACCATGAACAATTTTGATGCTTTTTTCATGATAAAAATTTGGGTGTAATTTGAATATTTACAAAACATCCACTTGTGTCCTCCCCCACTTATAAAAGGCCACCCCTATACTCCCCTCTCCACACATAAAAATCCATCTTATTGGGCCATGAAATAACCAAATAAATTACTTACTCCACTAAAAAAATTATATCCCTTTTTGTAATAATAAATTCATCACACTAATGATTTTGGTGAAAAAAAGAAGATCCTCGAAGAAGAGGCATCATTCTTAAACAAGTGTTCTCATTTTATTTTGTGTTCCACCTCCATAAAATTTTATTTATAGTTATAATGTAATAAAAACAATAACTAAAATATAATGATATGAAATTATGTTAATGAAACAACCTATATCCATATCATATTCCATCAAATGGGAAAATAAATCTTCGATCTTGTGTATAGCAGTTTATTACCTCACAAAACATTGTAATTTGTTTTCCATTACAAAGAACCATAAATTCTGTGGAAATTTTTTTCGTTAATTCAAGGGAATTTTATGAGTCCACAGTTTTTCACGGCGCTTGATTCTGAGTCCTAGTGTGCCCAGAATCAATTTTTGAAGTTTTGTTCAGGTATATTCAGTAAAAATACGAGCATGATTTCATATATTTTGAACCAATGATCAGAATTGAAATCTAAGGACACCGTTGAACTCGCAACACTGATATTTTCTTAGCAAGAAATTTACCGCAATTGTGTTATAGCGAGAATGGAAGTTAATTTTTGGTGTTTCGAAATGAAATTAAATAAAAATATGTGTAACTTATTTTTATTTCATTGGTGGTTAAAACATTCAAGTGGAGGTTATAGGTGGGGCCCAATACAACCTAAAATCCATTGAGAGGATGTTATTAGGTGGGTCCCACCTGATCCCTTTAACTCATCTAACCCCCCTTTATACCCCTTGAACTCCCATAAATGGGGGAGGTCTTGACCTTCCCCATAATGGTTCCAAATCACTCTAAAATTAATTAATGCCTTCAAATAATCAATTTTTGAAATCTTTTGAAATCATTATGAATGCATGACAACCATAAAATAATAGACAAACTATTATTATATTTTTGGGTTGGAAACTTTCTCTCTTTTGGAGAGACTTGGGAGAACTTCATCCTCTCAACGAAGAATGCTCCCCAATCTTCGAAGAACGACGAACACCATATTTGATCTTCGACCAAGACAAAAGAGAAGGAGCCACACGTGAATAATACCGACAATTCTTCTTCCTCAGACACTTCCCAATGTCAACAAATCAACTTCCACCCTTTTTCCGTGACTTCGTCAATGTTCATCGAATCGAGGTAGGGGAATTGAGTTGTTTTGTTCTCATTCTATGTCATTAATATTTTAGTATTCATTATGCCTAATGATATCAACATAACATGGGGGGGGGGGGGGGGTCGGACCGGACCAACATGGCCGAACCTCCCCCTTTGGTTGATCTTGTTTGTTGACGATGGATTAATGGACCACGGCGAACAACAATGTCCGGCTATAGGCCGACCGCGAAAGAAACCGGCAGCGCAAAGGATGCCGGGTTGCCCAGAGGGTCTGGCACCGCCTCGCTACACGGAGGAGAGCCGCTGCCACGATGGGTCGTGGTGTTGTCGTGCCTCGCGAAGGGCAGCAAGAGGCTGTGACCAAGGTGGTCTGCGGTGGCGTTGCGCGATGCCGGTGGTGCAGGACCGCGGCCAGGGTGGGCCGCGGCGGGAGAGAAGGGGCGTGGCGCAATCACACCACTCTAGAGAAGACCCATGGACTAAGGCCACGGTGGATAGGGCAGGGTGGCCAGCTGAGCTGACCATCGGTGCGCACAACACAGGAGGGACCCTTTAGGTCCCGCGATTACAGGGGCCGACACCATACGCTGGCCATTACGAACAAAGGGGGGCGCGACACCCCCCCACCCACGGTGTGGTGAGCTGGGCCACCCAGCCAGCCAGCCGCGGCTAGCCAGCCAAGCCACACGGCCAGCCACCGGGCCATGAGGATATTCGGACCGGACCACACAGCCAGCCAGGCCGGGCCACACGGCCTGCCGGGCCGGGCCACACGGCCAGCCGGGCTGGGCCACCCCTTCGGGTCGGGCCCCCCTTCGGGTCGGGCCACCTTTGGTACGGGCCGCCCCCACGGGCCAGGCCGTACCTTCAGGCCGGGCGGGCCCTTCGGACCGGTCCTCCCCTTTGGACCAGGTCGAACTCAAGGACCGGGTCGGAACCTGGTCCAGACCTGGGTCAGTTCGGGTCGGTCCGACGAGGTCGGACCGAACCGGGACCCGCCAGATCCGAATACACCTATTCGCCCATAACTTAGGCTACATGTGTCCTATCGAAAAACCGTCGATGACGATGGAAATTTTAGAGCGATACGGTTCTTTTGGAATACCCCACATGAGTTTTGAACATAGTTGGGGTACGTTCATGTTGGTTTGAACATAAAAACCAACTGGGCCCCTCGAACAGAAAAGCCAATAACTCATAGATCGGGCATCCGATTGACACATCATCTGTCGCGGTTGGTTCCTTACGATGATAAGGAACTATGTGATACATCAACTTGAGACTTTGTGGTATTTTATGTATCGACACTTGGATCGAGGAGCGGACCCTCTGAGAATCGAGCGTGCTGTGTGTGGGAACCCTATGGATGGCTGCGACTGAGAGCATAGGATTCTACGTGGATCTAGTACTGTTCCAGGATCCTCTATGTATTCGAAAATGACCATACTATACCAGGATCCTCTGTGGGTTCGACAATGATGACTTCTATACTGGGATTCTCCATGGGTTCGACAACGATGACTTCTATTCTGGGATCCTCCGTGGGTTCGACATCGCTGATACTGTTCCAGGATCCTACATGGGTTCGACAGAGGATATGATTCAGAGGCTACATCTAATCACCTCTTCCCCTCTTCATGAGTTGTATATGTATGTGAGCTAAGTCTTGACTTTCAGTTGATGTGATCGATATGATTGACTTTACTTCTTTTGTGGAATGGGTTGTGTTTGGGCTCGAGTGTTGGAGCCGGACTATGATCGGTAAGTTATGTATATGTATGGGAATATACCTAAGTAGGGATTATTGATTCTTCATGATTGTATATTTCTACTCTGTTTTATCCTTGCTGGATTCCGGGAGACCTTCAGGGGGTCTCGGGGTCCCCTAATGAGTATTGGTATACTCACCCCTACATGGGCATCACCGGCACCTTATTGTGTTCTGTGCAGATGATAGTCAGCAGTGATCGAGGCTGAGGGTGACGGACGGGAGGCTTCTCGGAGCTGGACCAGACAGGATGTACCTCAGGGACGAGTTGTTCGAGTTCTGTACCTACCCTTTAGGGAGGATTCCACGGTGGACAATCCATGGCATGTTTTCCCTTTTTAATTGTACTTGTACTTGTTGTTTATTTGGGTTTGTATACTGGCCCACCTACTTTCGGCACACTTTTCTTTTCAATATTAGTAATTTTTTCTTCTATTACTTGTGTTCTAACTATGTGTGTTATAGGTTTAAAGGCAATTCCTCCCATTTTTATTGGGGATTCGCCTTTGGTGCTAGTCGCCAGCCCCTGGCCTATGGAAGGCGGGCTTGGGGAAGTCACGGAATAGGCCCCGAGGACAGGTCGTGACAAATTGGTATCAGAGGAGTCAGTTCTACCACATAACATAGACTCTGATTTTTTAATATCAATAGTGTTAAGTGTTTTGGGTGTGGTTATTAGTTTAGGGAAACCGGTGTTGGTGCGGCGACCGACGTATCCATACACTAGGACTCTGGCTTCTGATTTCCGACTCAGTTCATGAAAACACTGATTGAGGGTGTGTTTCTTTTGAATGTTTTCTTTGTGATTAATTTGTTTCAGCTCCCCAGGTATACATTTTTAACCATGGCACACCTATTTCTTTTCAGGATGGACCCACGTAGGCATCCATCTAGGGTTTTGGGTTTTGTATGAGATGGTTGCCCACCGAGTGACGAGGCCTCGGTACAGGGCCCCATCACAGTAGAGGTACCAGTGGTACCACTACATGCTGGGCCACTGATACCACCAGCTTTAGCAGTAGAGAGTGCATGCCGTCTGAGTGCATTGCACGAGTTCCAGCACCAGAGGCCACCCAGGTTCAGTGGAGAGACAGACCCATAAGCAGCAGAGGATTGGTTGGTGGCTATTTTAGGTGTTTTCAGATTGGTAGGGACACGAGCTGACCTCATGGTGATCCTTGCCACGAGTCTCTGGCATGAAACAACATGAAGATGGTGGAGCCTGATGCTCCAGGTGCCTGATGAGGTATCACTACTCTGGGTAGAATTCGAGAGTCTCTTCCGGTCATAGTTTGTTCCAGCCACCCTTCATGCGGTGCAGATACAGGAGTTACTGCATCTACAATAGGGTAGCATGATAGTAGCTCAGTACTAAGCGAGGTTCACCGACCTCTCACTCTACTCCACGGATATGGTACGAGACCCGTTCTTCAGGGCCCAGACCATCGAGTAGGGACTCATGCATGAGATCAGTGCTTCGATGATCTCCCTCAGCATCCCGACACAGGCGGGGGTGCTGGAGGGAGCCCTTCTAGAGGAGAGTTTTCTTGCTGAGCAGTCACCAGCTGTGAGACCCACCATAGGGTGACATGTAGCGGAGTCTTCTGCATCCGACAGTGTAAAGATGTCGCGGAGGTCCAAGTGGTCCAGACCATCAGGTGGGAAACCCCAAGATACAGGTTCAGTTGTGCGGGGCACATGAGACAGAGCCAACCATACGAGGATCAGGCAGTGCTATTTTTGTGGCGGCCAGGGTCACATGGCTCATGACTGCCCGACCCTCCATGCAGATGAGTAGAAAATAGTAGAAGGACCACCCAGAAAAATGTAGAGGTTCGACCGTGGTGGTCTATTGGGAGCTGGTGGACGTGGTAGAGGATCTAGATGAGCAGAAGGTGGTGGACGACAATTCGAGGCCCTACCAACACCACCCCCAGAAGGTCTACCTTGACCCCAGGGAGATGGCAGACAGGGGCGGGATTAGCTCCTGGTAGTCAAGGCCTACGACCACGGTGCACCTGATATGATTCTTGGTACTATCTGTGTTTACTCCACCCTTAATGCATTACTTATAGAAACATGTGCGAGTCATTATTTTATTGTCGCTCCCCTCGTTCGGAGCTCAGAGATTCCGACAGAGCCGTTGGCTCGATCCTTACGATTAGAGACTGTTACGGGAGTAGACTCAACGATTACGCACTGGTTCCAGCAGCGTGAGCCTACTCTAAGAGGTGAGATATTTGGTTGGGGTCTCCTAGTAGCGGCGTCGAGGCCTTACGACGTCATATTGGGTATGGACTGGTTATCCAAAATTCTTTTTCAGATTGACTGTATTAGGCGGAAAGTGTGGTTTGTCCGTGAGGATGGGATGAGGTTTACCTTCAACGGTGAGAATGGAGCCTTTCCAGCACATGATGTACTTAACCAGAGGAGGGGGCAACCGATCACACATCAGTTGGCTAGCCTCATTATCAGAGCGGTTGATGTGCGGAGTCTGAGTTATCTTGTTGTGGTGGACCAGTATGCAGATGATTTCCCTAAAGATGTTTCAGGACTACCTCCTTGAAGAGAGGTGGACTTCTACATTGACATGTACCCCAGGACGACTTTGATATCTACTCCAGCATATCAGATGTCTCCCACCGAGCTTCGTGAGCTGCGGGTACTGTTGGAGGACTTGGAGGGGAAGGGATTCATCCGACCCAGTGTTTCTCCCTAGGCAACCCTGATTCTGTTTGCTAAGAAGGCGGACGAGAGCTTGATGCTTTGTGTCGACTACCTTCACCTGAACCAGGTGACCGTGAAGAACAAGTACCCACTAATGAGGATTTAATGACTCTTTGATCAGCTCAAGGGAGCACGTTGGTTCTCAAAGATAGACCTTAGGTCAGGCTATCACCTGCTCATAGTTCAAGATGTGGATGTATAGAAAACAGACTTTAGGTGTCAGTATGGCCACTACGAGTTCTTGGTTATGCCCTTCAGTGTAACCAATGCTCCAACAATGTTCATGAGTCTCACGGACAGGATCTTCCAGCCTTACCTTGATCACTTTGTCATAGTCTTCATCGACCACATACTGATCTACTCGACTACTGAGGAGGATCATGCCTACCATTTTCAAGTAGTATTGGACACACTCCAAGAGCACCGGATTTATGGTAAGCTCTCGAAGTGGTAGTTTTGTATTCAAGAGGTTAACTTCTTAGGACATGTCATCTCAGTGTCTGGAGTTGTAGTGGATCCAGTGGAGATTGAGGTAGTGCTTTCTTGGGAGCCACCCAGGAGTGTGACAGAGATATGGAGTTTTCTAGGACTGGCTGGGTACTATCGCAGGTTTGTTCCAGACTTCCCCAAAGTTGCAGCACCGCTTTCAGCATTGACGAATAAGGGGAAACCCTTCATGTGGTTAGAGAGATTCCAGCAAAGCATTTAGGAGCTGAGGCAGTGGTTGGATAGTGCCCCCATTCCGAGGCTTCCAGAGGAAGAAGTGGGGTATGAAGTTTACTGTGATGCATCGGGGACTAGACATGAGTGTTTCCTGATACAGGAGAGATCATTGATCACATATGGTTCTCTACAGCTAAGAAATCACGAGTAGAACTACGCTACCCCTGACCTGGAGTTAGCAGCAGTGGTCTTCACCTTGAAGATGTGTTGGAACTATCTGATGGGTGAGCATTTTACAGTCTACTCTGACCACCAGAGTCTTAGGTACATCTTCTCACAGAAGGAACTAAACCCGAGACAACGGCGTTGTCTTGAGTTCCTCCAGGACTATGGCTTCGAGAAAGTCTATACTCCTAAGAAGGGGAACGTTTTAGCAGATGCTCTTAGTAGGAGGTCAGAAATGAAGCTTCTAGGAGAGGCGACGGAGTAGCTGGCCGCATTGCAGTTATCTTTTGTTGATAGAGATGGAGAAGCCTTTCTTCAGTATCTTACAGACACTCCTCCACTTCTTCAGTGAGTCAGGGAGGCACAATATAGAGACGCTGACTGTGAGACTTGATGTGCTCAGATTTTAATAGGGCAAGAACCTGACATACTTTCTGAAGGTGGGGAGGAATTCATCCTCTTCAAAGGACGTACTATGATACCATTTTCACTTCAGGAGGAAGTGTTGTGGGAATTCCACACTTCCCCTATAGCAGTACATCTAGGGGTGGCAAAGATGTACCGGGACCTTCGACGATAGCATTGGTGGACAGGTATAATGAAGGTGGTAGCGGAGTTTGTCTCACGATGCCTCACTTGTCAGCAAGTGAAGGCGGAGCACCAGGTACCCGGAGGCTTGGTTCATCCCTTAGAGGTTCCAGAGTTGAAGGGTAATGGGATATCCATGGACTTTGTGACGGGTCTTCCACGTACATCTAAGAGTCACGATTCGATATGGGTGATCATTGACTGACTCACCAAGTCGTCCCACATCCTACTGATCAGAGAGCATGGCTTAGTAGAGATATTGGGACGCCTCTATGTGCAGGAGATAATGCATTTTCGTGGAGTATCTTCTTCTATTGTCTCCGATCATGATGCACAATTCACTTCTCAACTATGGAAGGGGTTGCAGGAGGCTTTCGGGACGCAGCTACATCTGAGCACTGCCTTCCATCCTCAGACAGATGGTCAGACCAAGAGGACCATTCATACCCTCAAGGACATGCTCCGTGCATGCGTCCTCGACTTCGGTCGCATCTGGGAGGATCACTTTCCTTTTGTGGAGTTTTCCTACAACAACATCTTTCACTCCACCAGAGGGATGGCACCCTTTGAGGCCTTTTATGGTCAACCTTGCAGATCACCACTCTGCTGGACAGACCCAAAGGAGTCCACACTAGTGGGACCAGAGATGGTATGGGCTACCACGGAGAAGGTGCAGATCATCCAGGAGAAGATGAAGATTTCACAGAGTAGGCAGAAGTCATATGCTAACAGGATACGAAGGCCTTTGGAGTTCGAGGATGGCGACCACGTCTTCCTATGGGTCTCACCTCGATGAGGTCTGTGGAGATTTGGCCGAGGTGGAACGTTATCTCCGCAATTCATCAGACCATTCTAGGTCCTCAGCAGAGTAGGCGAGGTGGCTTAACACTTAGCTCTTCCACCTCAGTTTCACCGGGTGCACGACGTCTTCCATGTATCTCAACTATGGAGATACATGCATGACCCATCCCACATCATTGACCACAGGGAGATGGACATCGATGACGGGGTGACTTTCACAAAGGTCGAGGTGGATATTGAGGATCGAAAAGAGTGGTTCCTACGTGGATGTTCGATTCCTCTGGCACATGTTCGCTGGCAGAATGGGAACCTCCAGGAGAGAACATGGGAGTGGGAGGCTCAGATGTGTGTTCAGTACCCCCTTTTGTTCCCTTAGTGTGAGTTGTAGCTTATATGGACGTAAATAATTGAAATGGGGAGAATTTAAAGACCTGGAAATTCCAAGGATTTTTTCCTAAATTCATGGGAATTTTACGAGTCTATAGTTTCTGATGGTGCTTGATTCTGAGGCCCGGTTTGCCTGAAATAAATTCCGGAAGTTTTGTTTGGGTATGTTCAGTAAACGTATGAGCAGGATTTCATATCTTTTGAACCAGTGCTCAGAATTGAAATCTGAGGACACTGTTGAACTCAAAGCTCCGGTATTTTCTTAGTAAGACCCTTACCGCAATTTCATTCTAGAGAGAATGTAAGTTAATTTTTGGGGTTTCTAAATAGAATTAAATAAAAATAAGTGTAACTTATTTTTATTTGATTGGTGGTTAAAACCTTCAAGTGGAGGTTAGAGGTGGGTCCCACCACACCCTAACCTTCCTTGAGAGGATGTTATTATGTGGGACCCACCCGAGCCCTTTAACTCCGCTAACCCCCCTGTAAACCTCTTGAACTCCCATAAATGGGGGAGCTCTTGAACTTCACCATAATGGTGCCAATTCACCCTAAAATTAAATAATTCCATCAATTAATTAATTTTTGAAATCTTTTGATTTTTTTTTGAATGCATGGAAATAATAAAATAATAGACAAGCTGTTATTTAATTTTTAGTTTGGAAACATTCTATCTTTTGAAGAGACATGGGAGAACTTCATCCTCTCAAAGAAGAACGTTCTTCAATCTTCGAAGAACGACGAACACTGTCTTCGATCTTCAAACAATTTAAAAGAGAAGTATCTGCCCACGAAGAACGTCGACAATGCTTATTCCTTGGACGCTCCCCGAAGTCAATGAATCGACGTCCACCCTTTTTCTACGTCTTCATCAACGTTCATCAAATCGAGGTAGGGGGATTTGAATTGTTTTGTTCCCGTTGTACGTCGTTAATATTTTGGTATTCGTTATGCTGAATGTTATCAACATAAAAAGGGGGGGTTTAGACCGCACCAACACAACCGAACCTCCCCCTTTGGTTGAGCTGGTTTTTTGACGACGGAGGAACTTACCGCGGCAAAAAACGGCGGCTGGCGACGGGCTGACTGCGAAAGAAATCGTGGCTCAAAGGCCGCTGGATTGCCAAGAGGGCGCGACACCGCCTCGCTACGCGGAGGGGAGCCGTGGCCACAAGGGCTGTAGCGGAGGCGCGTGGTGCCATCATGCCCCATGGAGGGCAGTAGGAGTCCGCGACGAAGGCAGGACGCGGTGGAGGGGCGCGGTGCTGTCACACTTCGCCGGTGGTGGAGGAACGCGACCAGGGCGGGTTGCGACGGGAGAGCAGGGGTGCGGCGCTGGTGCACCGCGCCAGAGAAGACCCGCGACCTAAGGCTACTGTGGACAGGGGAGGGCGGCCGGTTGAGCGGGCCACCAGTGCTCACTACAGAGGTAGGACCCTTCGGGTCCTGCGGTTATAGGGGCCGGCGCCATGCGCCGACCATTATGAACAAAGGGGGGGGGGGCGTGACCCCCCCCCCCCAACGGTATGGTTGGACAGGCCACGTGGCGTGGCCAACCATTTCACATGGCCAGCCAATCGTGGCCTACCGAGCAGGCCACACGACCCATCGTCGGGCCACACGGCCAGCCGCCGGGCCACACGACCTGTCGAGCCGGGCCCCACTCCCAGCAGGGCCGGGCCATGCGGCCAGCCCGGCCGGGCGACGCGACCAGCCGGGCCGGGCCACACGGCCAGCTGGGTCGGGCCACGCGGCCAGCCAGGCTGGGCCACCCTTCGGGCCGGGCCGCCTTCGAGACGGGCCGCCCCCACGGGCCAGGTCGTACCTTCAGGCCTGACCTCCCCTTCAGACCGGGCCGCCCCTTCGGATCGGGTTAGACTCACGGACCGGGTCAGACCCTGGTCTAGACCTGAGTCAAGTCGGGTCGGTCCGACTGGGTCAGACTGGACCCAGACCCGTCAGACTCGAATACACCTATTCAGCCATAACTCAGGCTATGGGATTTCTATCGACAAACCGTCTCCAGAGACGGAAAGCTTAGATAGAGATAATTATTTTGGCATACCCCACGTGACGTTTGGACACAGTTGGGGTATGACCGGGTTGGTTTGGACCTAAAAACCAACCGGGTCCCTGGAATAGAAAATCCAATAACTCACAGACCCAACGTCCAATTGGCACGCCATTTGTTGCGTTGGGTTTCTTATGATGAGACGGAACTATGGGATATATAAATTCGAGGATTCATGGTAGTTGATGTATTGACATTTGGATCGACGAGCAGACCCTCCTAGAATCAAGTGTGCTATGTGCGAGAACCCTGCGGCTGGCTGCGACTAAGATGATATGATCCTACGTGGACCTACTACTATACCAGGATCCTCCGTGGGTTCGACAACGACGATACTGTACTAGGATCCTCTATGGGTTCGACAATGATTACTTCTATACCGAGATCCTCCGTGGGTTCGACAGTGATGAATTATGTACTGGGATCCTCCGTGGGTTCGACAACACTGATACTATTCTTGGATCCCACGTGGGTTCGACAGAGGAGATGATTTAGTGGCTACATCTAATCATCTCTACCCCTCTTCTTGAGTTGTATACCTATGTGAGCTGAGTCTTGACTTTTAGTTGATATCATCGAGATGATTGACTTTACTTTCTTTGTGGAATGGGTTTCGCTTGGGCTCGAGTGTTGGAGCCAGATTGTGATATGTAACTTAGGTATATGTATGGGAATATACCAAAGTAGGGATGATTTACACTCCTTGATTGTATCTTTATACTATGTTTTATCCTTGGTGGATTCTAGGAGACCTTAGGGGGGTCTCGGGGTCCCCTACTGAGTATTGTTATACTCACCCCTGCACGGGCATCACCTGAACCTTGTTGTGTTCTGTGCCGACGATGGTCCACAGTGATCGAGGATGATGGTGATGGACGGGAGGCTGCTCGGAGCTGAAATAGACGGGACGTACCTCAAGGATGAGTTGTCCATGTTTTGTGCCTACCCTTCAGGTAGGATTCCCCGATGGACGATCCAGGAGCTGTTTTCCCTTTTTTACTTGTACTTGTACTTGTTGTTCAGTTGGGTTTGTATACTGGCCCACTTACTTTGAGGACACTTTTATTTTCTGTATTAGTAATTTTTGATTCTACTGCTTGTGTTTAGACTATGTGTGTTATAGGTTTGAAGGAAATTCCTTCCCTTTTTATTGTGGATTCGACTTTGGTGCTAGTCGCCAGCCCCTGGCATATGGAAGGTGGATTTGGTGTAGTCACGACACGGCCCCTGAGGATGGGTCGTGACATCCATCATCACCATTAAAGGGTGGATATAATAAATTATTTAACTTATTTATATTATATAAATTATATTATTATACTTATTTAAGTACAATATCACATATTCCTTCTTACTTACAAAACTATTTAAAAACGATAATATCTCTTGTGTGTATAGAGGACTGCCACCTGACGAAGTGTTGCTATTCGTTTTTTATTTATGATTTATATTAAAATAATAAGGATATATTTATTGAATATATTTGATATATATGATTAAATATTGATTTTTAAATATAATATACCACCCACTTCCTAATCCTTTCACTCGTCAATGGAATGATATCATCGCTCGTGTGTATGTGTGACCTACCATCTCCATGAAACGATGAGATAAATTTTCAATATTAAAATTTAAATTATTATAATAAAAATGTAACTAATGAAAAAAAGGATATTTATTATATTAATATCATTCTATAGATGATCTATCTATATCATATACCCATGAACTAGAACATTCATGACAAAACACACATGATAAAACAAGGAAATTAACTCCCAAAATAAGTAAAATCATGAATTATTATTATAAAATAGAAGGAAAAATGTTTTAAGGGGAAAATATATGAAATTATAAATATGAATATGGTTCTTATATAAATTAATAACATGATTAAAACCATTATATAGGATATTAAATCATTTTCAACCAAAATGATGCGTGATGTGGGGGACTTCATCTCAATTTCCCTTCATTGAGGAATATTTTATTATTATGCACATAATTTATTTTACATGGTTTACATACTGACCATTAAACATTAAATATCATGAATATTTCATACTTCATGGTATTTAAGGCTTTAATTTTAATTATTTCATCCAAATGTATTTGAACATTTAATTTATAATGTTTGAAAGAATTTTATAAATAAATTTCTTTTCATCGGGTTATATTAATTCTTCATTATATTTGATATTTTTATATTATGTTTGTAATAAATTTTAAATATCTTTTGTTTTATTTAATTTTTTTTAAATGGATTTACATATGATACATGTAATCGATTCATTTATTAATTATCACTTAAACGTTATGATCAATGTATGAGATTTCATCTCAATGTCCATTTCTTTGAGTCCTATTTGTCAATATGCACCTATTTACTTTTCTGTGGGCCATATACTACCCATTTGATTTATTTAACATGAATTCCTATTTAATCATGATGATTAATTTTTCATTTCAAATTTATTCTTCAAGGGGTTACAATGTAAAATTTAATAAAGAAGTAAATTTATTGTACAATCTCACTTTTTTTATTGTTAACTTTCTCTTGAAACAATCAATTTGGTGAGATAATTTTTCACTATAAATTAAATTTATCTTAAATATCCAGATTACTTTATGATGTGTATGGTTATTTCCTCAACCATATACCATTTTTTATTTATGGTTTTTAATTTAAACATATTTGATTAACTGTGGAATTATTGATATATCTGTGTCCTTACTGAATACAGATATTTATTGATAATAAATATTTTTCAATAATTAAATAAATTATTATATGTATACATAATACTTCAAAAATTAATATATGGGTGAGGATTGGTTATAGATATCCCCTTAATGCATCAGTGGTCTCATGAGGTGAATCAGTTAGCTACCCTGAGTTAAATAGGGATTTTGTGTATTCATACCCATCATTTTTAAACTATATTGTGAAAGGTATTGATAGTAGGATAATAATTTGACATAGATAATGAAATCTAATAATTAATAATTTCCATTATTAATAATGAAAATTTTATTTTCCATTTTATTTTCAAAATGATACTATCTTTGGAAGAATTTCATTCTTAGTTTTTTGATTAAATGACATGTGCTTTAAATTATTTACATTTCCATATTTATTATGACTTATAATGTTATAATAGTGATGTTATTGATTAAATGGAATGTGTTTTAGGTTATTTTAGTTATTTTATTTATTATTATACTCAAATTATTTAAATGTGTTTTTCCCATTTATTTACCATGTTATATTGATAATTCCTTATCCAGTTATGATAGTCTTGTTATTGATTAAATGGAATGTGTTTTGTAATATTTACCTTTCCATATTGATTCTGATATTAAAATTATATAAATGGAATGTGTGTTTATTTATTTAACTTTCCATGATTATGCTTATTAATTCATGATAGCTTTCATTGCACTTAACTCTTACTGAGCATTTGAGGTCACCCTAATTTTGTTTCCATTCATAGGAATTTAAGAAGCATATTAAGAATGATATGAAAGTATATGATAGAGGTAATAATAGAACCATATTGATACTATATTAATATATATCATTCCATTATATTTTTTACCCACAAAATAGTATTTCAATGTTAAAATAAAAATTTTATGTTTACTATTCAGTTATATATATATATATGTTTTGATTCGATGGTTGAAGTCATATCTTATTGGTATTAGAATAATCATTCAAAAAATTTCATTAATTTTGAAAAATTAATTTCAAAATAGTTTTGGATCTTCATAATCATTTTATGGAAGTTATGTTAATGGTTTATATGGAATGCTTAAAAATTCACTTCTTCATTGATCATTGAATTTAACAAAAGAATTGAATTTATTTTTAAATATTATTTTGAATATTTGAAATCTATAATTATAAAAAAACATCATTACTACATAATATTACAAGTTCATAAAATTATATAATCATTCAATTCATAAACAGTATAATAATATTCATGATGGTGGTAAAACCAACCAAAATGATGACATGTTATAACAATTGAATGAGTAAGAACATGATATTTTATAATGATACTATTAATTTATTAGAAGCACAGTAATGTTATAAATATCATATTAATTCCTTATAAACACTTTTATAATGATCCAATTAATGTGGTGATGAAAAATTAATTATATCTCTTCTTGGAGGAGGCAGTCTGCATGTATGTATATGTGATGTTTCCATTTTTCAATGGATGGAAATTAATAATCGTAATAAAATTCATATTCAAAAACTACTATGTAATTCATAAATATCATATATAATAAATAAATAAAAATATCTAAATATATATATATATATATATTACCATATATGAGATATTGTAATGAAAAATGAAAAACAACACTTCATGGAGGCAGTTTTCCACACATATGCATGGGAAAAGTTTATACTTTCCATTTAATGGGAAGGAGATATAAAATGGTTTTAACATTAAAAAAACTTATTTATAATAAATTTAATTATTTAATTATCTTAATATGGTTATATAATATTTATAGGAGCTTTAAGAAGAATGAAACTTGAGTAAGGCTGGTAAGAACATGTACCTCTTCTATAGATAATATCATTTGAAAAACCCCTTAAGACATATTATGTAGATCTTATGGAAAGAAAAGTATCTCTAATATGTGTTTAGTATAGTTGTAAAGTCATTTTGGGTGTTCTTTGTAAATATTAGGTGATCAACTGGTGTAAAGAAATTATAGGAGTAGGTTCCCTTTTATAACCAATCAGAGTGGCACCCTTGTAAATATTAAGAACATTAAATTATAATGAATATATATATCCTAAACTATTGATCTAATTTAGTAAAAGTTTAAATCTAGGATAATGTATGGTCCAAATACACTCAATTAATCAAAATTATACAATTTTTAGAGATATTTGAAGCCTTAGATTTTAGTTTAACCCCCAATCAAACCTTTTAACCCTTACTAAGGTAGAAAATCTTTTACTATTGTAACTATTCATTACGACTAAAAAATGGAACGTAAAATACTAAATAATTTTAAAATTATTATCCCAAATATTAAATAAATTTTATATGATTAAATTTCTAGAAGTGGTAAAAAATTATTTTTAATATAAGTTCACAAAATGAAATGAAAAGTCATTTTCAAGAATGAAAATGAATTAACACAAAAATGTAAAATAATTATGTTTCCCTTTGAAAAACTTTTATTATGATTTATAATAAGAGTATTATTTGAATTTCAAAACATACCAAGCCTGAATGGAATATTTTGAATACATGATTAAAATAGAAGACACAAAAAATGTTTTTCTTTGAATAAAAGTATAACTTAGATTTCATAAATGTCAAACAAAGATTTTTAAGTTTACTATTATATTTTCAAATAAAATATATTACTTATAAAATAATAATTCGGTCCAAAAAATGCTTTCATATAATTTATTGTCATTATTATATCATTATAATAACATAAAATGACATTTTTTTTAAAATTTTCATTTTTCATTATTTAATAAAAAATCAGTTAGTTTAGAAAACACTAAAAAAATTCACCCTAAGTTAAATTTAATGTGGAGAATTCAAAAATTAATTTCAATTAATAAAAATTAAAATTCTGAACTTTATAAATTTATGTTTTCAATAAATCATATATATTATAAAAAAATGTTTTTAAGGAAAACATTTTTTGGTCATGGAAAATTAAATTAACATTTTTTATAGTTTTTTATTAATTATATGGATGTAATTATTTAATTTAATTATTAATTATTTTAATTATATATTTTTTATTGATATCATTTTCCAATAATTATTAAATTTAACAAAAAAAAAATTCTTCAACAAAACAATTCTAAATTGTCTCTTTTGAATCAATTGTATTTTCTTAAGTGAATTTTACCCCTTTTTAAAAATTTATTTCACTTAAATATCAAATAATGTCTTCTATTTTTTATATTCATAAAAAATTATTCACTTAAGTTCAATTGTTCTTATATCATAATATACTGAACCCTCCAAATTTATTAAATAGAAAATATTTTAAAATCTCTGCATGTTACCGTAAGAATGATCCATGATTTTTGTAAATATAATTTAACCATGCCTAACTATCATCACTGTAAATATGGTCAGCATAACGATCATCTATATAAATACTGATCTATATAATCTTTGTGTATTTTTAAAATGTAAACCTATATCAATGGTTAACATGGACTATCTCCCTAGGACGATGTGGGTATACGATGGGAAACTATGGGCATACCGTTAGAAATTTTACTTTCCCAGTCAACATTAATCATGGCTATATCATGGAGGTGTAGATATTATCTAAGTTGACCTTGTACATGGAACTCAATCCCACTACGTATTTTATTTTTTAAAATTTAAAATAATTATAATTATAAATATTTATATATACGCACACAAATACATATATAATAATCTATATATAAATCATGTACCTCAGGTTAGTGGTAAAATCCTAGGATTTTTTTAAAGGATATCATGAGATAAAATCTTCCTAGTTTATTTTTACAATGTATATTTCCATGATTTGGATCATGAACATATCATTATTTAGCCACTATTAAAATAATGGATTTAGACCTATGACCATGGTTAAAGGAATCTGTCCATAACCCATAAGGATACACCAAATATGATAGTACCCATGGTCTATTGGACCATGGACATAGGTTGTGGCCATGGTATAAGGGATTATTTCTATGGGTTTTTCCTTTAGAAATATGCTAATTTTATTATAATGTCTAGAAATATTAAAGGGGAATTGTGATATGACTTATCATTCAAATAAATAAAATAATTTTAATGGTATTTAAGAAAATATTATTTCTATATTTAAATGAATAAAATATAGCTTTAGTAGGAGGAAATTAAGATAAGTTTATGGGGATAGTATTCTATGTTTAAAGTAATATTACTCTAATTTTTTAGGAGTTTTTTCTACATATTTCAGATGATTATTTCACAATTCTAAATTATTCCAATATCATGGAACATTATTGGAATCTCTAATAAAATATGAAGATGGAGGAAGTTTCATTGGTATTTCGGTATTTTAAATAAAAACAAACATTACATTGCAAAGGAGAAATACCAAGCCATGGAGAAAAAAAATGCATGGAAAATAATATGTTACATGATAAAGTGGGTTATTATTTATCCTAGATTGATTTCCAAGATATATAATTTAGTCAAGATTAAAGATTCACTTGACTTGGTTTATCCTTAAAATATTCACAGTACAAAAATAGGGAGTGGTGATGTGGATGTTGTAACAATAGAAGTTAAGTTTATTTTTAAATACACCTTCTTATAAAAGTACATGGGGTCATTTTATCTATGGGTTCAATATAATTATTCAGAATTTAAAAATTGAGGTGAGCATTCTATTAAATTGGGAGATATTCTTCCATGAGTAATACAGATTCATTTCATGAATGAGGAAATATTCTATACTGGTGAGATAGAAGAGCCGACTCAAGCTTCCATATTTAAAACATGGAAATATTTTGATGAATAATATTATACCGAATGGTGAACTATTTATGGAGAGAAAATATAATATAAATATTTTTTTAAAATCTATAAGAAGAACACAAGGAATAAGAAGGAAATAAAAACTCTCAAGAACCTTCATTGTATATCAATATATCAAGAGAAGAGTAGAAGGGATTTACTACACATAGATATAAGTAGAATGAGAGGAGATTTAATATGAAATTATTTATTTGTACACTGAACAAGAAGAAAGAATCTCTCACATTATTAAAGATTATATTCTAAGAAGAAAGATATTAATACAGTTCAAAAAAGAAGAAAAAGGCATTCTAGTCAATACATAGGAAATTGAGAATTCCTAATCTATTTTAGAAGGAAGAAAGTACTATTTTAATAAGGAATCTGTAGAAATCATGTGAAGGAGAAAATGTTGAAGATATCAACACATAATCTCTTCAAAATTAAGGTTTACACATCCATTAAAGAGATAATGATTGATGATAGTCCACATTTGTGATGACCCGTCCCCTGGGGCCCGTGTTGTGACTACCCCAAGCCTACCATCCATAGGACAGGGGATGGAGACTTGCACCAGAAAGGCTATCAGTTTAAACAGGAAGGCATAGCCTTTAAACTTGAAAACACATAGTCCAAGCACATAGAAGCAAGAAAACCAAGAACTAAAACTATATAGTAAAAGTGTTTGTACTGTAGGTAAAGGGGGATAGAATAAAAGCCCAAATGAGAAATTAAAACTACAATAGAGAGACAATTCCTGTGTTCATCCACCAAAGATTCTACATGAAGGGTAGGTAAAACTCATGATCAGTAGTCACTATGGAACGTCATGCCAAATAGTCAACCTCTGAGCACTGTGCAGTCCCAACTCCCTCAGCCTCGATCAGCACTGTCCATCGTCCGGACAAGACACAACAAGGAGCATGCGTAGCCTGTGTAGGGGTGAGTATAACAATACTCTGTAGGGACCCCGAGACCCCTGGAGGTCTCCTACAGTACCATAAAGGAAAAACCACAATGCAAGACCTCAATCAAAAAGCATGAAGGAGTCATCAACTCTACTTAGGTATATTCTCATACATATACCTATGTTATCAAAAGATACTCATCTCATTACTGATGAAACATAAAGATACAACTTTTAAGCCATTTGAAAAACTGATCCAAGAGGGGAGAATACCACAAAGGTAACACCAGGAAGGTAACACCACAAAGGTAAAAGTAGAACAAAGATAAAAACTCAGATCACACTAGGTACAACTTATGTACAAAAGTATAGATGATTAGAAATATCACTAGATCATCCTATTCTGTCGAGAGCCTCTACTGCTAACCCACATAGGATCAGTAACCGAGGACCCATTTAGGAGTGCTGAGTGTTGACCCACGTAAGATCGATATATGTTGACCTAGATAGGATCAATATATGTTGACCCACATAGTATCAATGTTCTTTATTCACGTTACAGTCAACCACTAGATTCCCTCACTACGTACGCTTGATTCCGGGATATTACACTCCTCAAGTCATTGGTCTTACCTCAACAGCCATGAAGTTCCACGAATAAGTATCCCAAAGGACTTCCATGTCCTAAGGGTTCCAACGCAACTGACTTTGCGTTAATCCGGTGCCCGGTCTGTAAGTTATAGGCATTTTAATGCCTATGGACCAGTTGGATTCAAGTTCGATCCAACCCGACCATACTCCATGTTTCTTCAAAACTCAAGTGGAGTACACCAAAAGGACCGTCTTTCTCCAAGGATCCTAGCGTCATAGGCGGTTCATCAAACAAATGTTTGGTTCACAAGTTATGGCCCTTAAGAAAAACTGGGTCGGGTTGGGTCTAGGTCTGGTCTAACCAGGTTGGACCGACCCGGCCTGACCCGGTCTGGGCTGACCCAACCCTGTTTGGGTTGACCCCACCTGGTTCGGGACTGACCTGGCCAGGCTGGGCCGTGGTTCAGGCCGACCCTCAAGGGGGGTGCAGCCTGACCCACTGAGCTTGCGCGTCCCATTGAACTCATGTGGCCCGAACCGCTGGGCTCACACGTCCTAGCCTGCGTAGGGGCGTGACCTGTTGGCCTAGAATTACCGGCTGGAGGTACGACCCAGTGGAGTAGGGCCTGCCTGAGCTGGCATGGGGGAACATACCCCCCAGCCTTCTTAAACGGCTAAGACTGGCCGGTTCATGTGGTAGCCCCACGTGGTGCCGCATGGTTTTCCCATGGGACCTACAGGGAGAGGGTTCGTACTTTCACAGCATCATAGCCATGACCACCTTCTCCGATGGTGCACCATTTACCACCGCTCAGCCTCTTGTGATCGGCCGATGACTAACTCTTTTTTCGTCTACTGTGGCTGAAGAGTCACGAAAATCCTCTCTGGCGGTGCACGCGTGCCACCTCTTTTTCAGCAGCCGGCCCGAGCCAGCCATGGTCTTCACCTGCCATAGCTACAGCCACAACCTTCTCCACCAGTGGCACGTGACGGCGTGCCACCATCTCTTCTATGGACAGCCATTTCCGGCCACCGCCATCACCCACCGGTGCTGGTCGCCGGTGTTTTCATGCCTGTGCTACACCTACAGTCTTCCCTGGGCACCAGATGAGCTCCAGTGGCCTATTTTTCCATCCAAAGGTACCAACAGCCTCTTTGGGACGTCCTATTCACCGCTTGACCCTCCGTTCTGTGTTCCTTCCAATCTTGAATTAAAAGTTTGTGAAGACCACATAGATCAACAAGGTAGCAGAGGGTCCAGGCCTTGTTCTTTTGGCCCATGCTCTTCGCGTTATCTTGATAACATGAGGGAAGGATAAGATTCATCAATTCTATTAAAAATAAACCAAATAAGAACCCTACTTCAAGATATTTAGAGAATGTTTTCATTTGAGGACGAGTCGGTGTTCGTCATTCCCGCAACAAGTTTACAACGACGCTGCTCAATCATCATTCTTCAGTTCTTCCTTTGTGAGGGGATTCATTCTTCATCAAGAACCCTCCCATGATCAGGCCTTTTCCAATGATTTTTAAAAACCCCACATTTGAGTTTAACTCTCTAACATGTGATTAGGAGGTTCATTAATTGGTGTAATTAATGAACCTCATTAATCACATGAAGGGTGGTTACACAACCATTGTGTAACCAGTAATTTAATGTCCTTTATTAAATGCCTGACCACCCCTGTGGTCCCCACCATCAAAACATAAAAGAGAGGTGGAAGGATTTTTTAAAAATAAAATAAAATAAATTTATTTTATTTATTCATAAAAAAAACCAAAAATAACATTCCACTTTGACCCACTACTATCGAGGTTAAACCTCCCTTAAGTGATTATCGGTGTTGCGAGTTCAATGGTGCCCTCAGGTTTCAATTCCGAGAATCTGTTCAAAAGTTAAAATTTCCCACTTGCAGGTTTTTTGAACGTCCCTTAAAGAAAGTTTGGAAATTCATTTCAGGCACACCAAGCCTCAGAATCATGTCCCGTTAATTTTTTCAGACTCGTAATAATCCCATACAATTAAAAAAAATTACATTGAAAATCTGGGTCTTTACATTCTTCCCACCTTAGCGCTTCTCATCCCTGAAATTCATAACATAGACTAAGGAAACAAATGTGGGTTCTGAGCACAAATCTGAGCCTGCCGCTCCTATGTGCTCTCCTGGAGGATACCGTGCTGCCAGCGAACGCACACTAGAAGAATCGTTCATCCACAAAGGAGCCTCTCCTGTCAATGCTAAATCTCTACTGGGACCTCCATAAACGTCACCCCATCATCAATGTCCAGCTCTCCCCAGTCGATAACATGCGATGAATCATGCACGTACTACCTCAGTTGCAATATGTGGAAGACGTCATGCACCCGATGCATCTGTGGGGGAAGAGCTTGGCGATACGCCACATCCCCAACTCTGCTGAGAACCTGAAAGGGCCCGATGAACCTCAGAGATAGCTTTCCTCCCCAGCCAAATCTCCATAAACCCCATCAAGGTGAGATTTGTATGAAAACTTGGTCTTCCTCCTCAAACTCTAAAGGTGTCTGTTTCCTGTTAGCATAAGACTTCTACCTACTCTGTGCAATCTTCATCTACTCCTCGATGATCTTCACCTTCTCAGTGGTAGCCTGTACCATCTCTGGACCCATAAGTGCTGAATCCCCTGGGACTGTCCATCATAGAGGTGATCTGCAAGTTCAATTTTACAAGGCCACAATGGTGCCATATCAGTGGTGGAGTAATAAATATTGTTGTTTGCGAACTCGACCAAGGGAAAGTGATCCTACCAACTATGGCCAAAATCTTGGGTGCAAGCACAAAGCATGTCCTCCAGGGACTGAATAGTCTACTCCATCTGACCATATGTCTATGGATGAAAGGCATTGCTCTGACGTAGCTGAGTTCCAAACTCCTCCTGTGATCCCTTCCACAACAAGGAATTAAAACGTTTTTCATGGTCAGAGACAATCGTCGATGGAACCCCATGATGTTGTACAATATTCTGTATATAGAGACCTCCCAAGCCCTCTATTGATCCCTAATCTCAGATGGTTAGGAAGTGGGCTGACTTGGTGAGTCAGTAAATGATCACCCAGATGGAATCATGGCCCCCGGATATACATAGTAGTCCTATCACAAAATCAATAGAAAATCCATCCCACTTCCACTTCGTATCCTCTAGTGGTTGCGTTAAGCCTGCTAGAACCTAATGCTTGGCCTTCACCTGCTAAAAAGTGAGGCATCGTGAAACAAACTCTATCACCGCGTTCTTCATCCCTGGCCACCAGTGCTGACACTGGAGGTCCTGGTATATCTTTTCCACACCAAGATGTACCGCCAAAGGGGATGTATGGAACTCCCTCAACACCTACTCCTATAGCACCACTAGTACCATAGTGCGTCCTCTAATGAGGATGACATACTCCCCGCCTTCAGAAAATCTGTCAGGTGCCTGTCCTGAGGATATCTGGGATTGTCGAGACTCGTAGTCAATGTCCCCAAGCCGTGCCTCCCGAACTCAGTGAAGAAGTGGGGGAGTGACAGTCACAGACTGGAGGATAGATTATCTATCTCTATCCACAAAGGATATCTGCAATGTGTCTTGAAGCTCTATTGCCTCACTCATCAGCTGTAAACTAGACCTCTTGTTGAGTGCATCTGCCAATACATTACCCTTTATAGGAATGTAGACTATCTCGAAGTCATAGTCCTATAAGAACTCTAGACATCATTGTTGTATCTGGTTCAGGTCCTTCTGTGAGAAGATATACATGATACTCTTGTGATCAGCGTAAACTGTAAACTGTTCACTCATCAAGTAGTGTCCCAACATCTTCAAAGAGATGACTACTGCTGCTATCTCCAGGTCATGGGTAGCATAGTTCTGCTCATGTTTTCTCAGAAGTCATGAACCAGAAGTGATCACTGCTCACTCATGCATCAGGACACATCCATGTACGATCCGTAATGCGTCTCAGTGCACTACATACCCAATGCCTTCTTATGGTAGCCTCAAGATGGGGGAACTCTTTAGTCTCTACCTGAGCTCCTGAAAACTATGCTGACATATCTCTCACAATATGAAGGGTTTTCCCTTCTTCGTCAAAGCAGAAAAGGGTACCAAAACTCTAAAAAATTCAGGTACAAATCTCCGGTAATACCCAGCCAACCTCAAGAAACTCCGCACCTTGGTCCCAGTACTGGGTGGATCCCAAGCAAGAACTACCTTTATCTTCACCAGATCCAAAAAAAAATCTAGCCTCCGAGATAAGGTGCCATAGGAAGTAGAATTTCCATATCAAGAACTAGAACTTAGAGGGATTTCCATAAAGCTGGTGCTCTTGGAGTGTATCTAGGACTATCTATAGGTGAGTGGTGTGATCCTCCTCCGATGCTGAGTACACCAAGACGTCATCAATAAACACCACTATGAAGCGATAAACATATGGCTGGAAGATCCTGTTCATGTGTCCGATGAACACTACCGGGGCGTTGGTCACACTGAATGGAATTACCAAGAACTCATAGTAGCCATACCGACATCTAAAGGTCGTCTTCTTCACATCCTCATCTCGTAACCAAAGCTGATGATAGCCTGATCTGAGGTCTATCTTTGAAAACCAATGAGCTACCTTCAACTGATCAAAAAGTTCATTAATACTCAGAAGTGGATACTTGTTCTTTATAGTCACCTGGTTCAGGAACCAATAGTCCACACAGAGTCTCAAACTCCCATTTTCCTTCTGGGTGAAAAAAAAATCGGGGATGCCCATGGATAAACACTGGGCCTTATGAACCCCTTCCTCTACATGTCCTCAAACTCTACCCGTAACTGACGAAGCTCTGTGTGATCCATCTGATATGATGGTGTAGATATCAGTGCTATCCTAAGGTATAAGTCGATGTAAAAGTCTACCTCTCTGCGAGAAGGTAGTCCCGAAACATTATTAGGGAAGACATCATTATACTAGTACACCACTTAATGATAGATCAGACTCCCAACATCAACTAATCTGAGGGTAAGGCTAGCCAACTGATGAGTGATCGGCTACACCCTCCTTCGGGTAAGTCCATCCTGTTCTGCAATGGTTCCTTTCTCACCGGTGAAGGTAAATATAATCCTATCCTTGCAGACACACTGAAATTTGTGCCTAATGCAGTCAATATATGGATGGAATGTAGATAACTAGTCCATACACAAGATAACTCTATAAGACCTCGACAACGCTACTAGAAGCTCCCAGCCGAAGGTCTCACCTCCTAGAGTAAGCTCACACTGCCGACACTAGTGTGAAATTGTCAAATCCAATACCTTAGTAGTCTCTAGCCGTAAAGATCTAGCCCATGGCTCCATCAAAATCTCTAATCTTCTAAGAATGGTCGTGGAAATGAAAGTGTGATTGGAACCTATGTCTATAAGTGCTTCATCTTGGGTGTAGTAGATATAGATCGTACCTTAAATAATCGATGGAGCACAGTGGTCGTAGGCCTCAACTTTTGAAAGCTGATCTAGTCCCAGTCCACCTGCTCCCTGTGCTCAGGGTGGACCACTTGGAAGTGGTGGTGGTAGAACCTTGAATAGACACCTACCACATACTGCATGACCGACTCCTCTGCCACCTCTGCTTACTGTCTGCAGACCTCCCAGATCGAATCTTGGCCTCTGCCTCAGCAGTCCCTCAACTGTCTGTTGGTCACCCGTACGATGGGTCTGGCAGTCACGAGCCATGTGACCCTACCCACCACATGAGTACCACTTCCTTCTCCTCATCTGTCCTCATTTTTCCCGTGATCCCCACATCACCAACCCTGTATCATGAGGCCATCCAGCAGAAGGTATGACCCTCTTGGGTTTCTGGGTCATTCGTCTACTGCCTTCTATGGATGAATCTACTACCCGACGTTCGATGGTGGCTCTCGTTGATGGTTCCTAGTCATCTAGGAAACTCTCCACCAAAAGTGCACACTCTAGCACCCCAACATATGTCAGAATGTATAGCCATGTCATCGATGCTTTGATCTCCCGTCGAAGACCCTGCTCAAAGGTCCAGTCCTTGAAGAAAGGGTCTCTTACCATGTCAGTGGAGTAGTGAGAGAGATTAGTGAACCTAATCGAGTACTGAGCCACAATCATGCTTCCCTACTGTATGCGCAGCAGCTCCTGTATACGTACTAGGCATAGAGTCACTGAGACAAACTCTGCCTTGAAAAAGACCTTGAAGTCCACCCATGTGAGGGTCACCTCATTGTGTATCTAGAGTTCTATGCTCTAACATCTCCCAAATACTCTCTAGAAAAAGGATGGAAGCTAGGATCACCATCTAGTTGGTTGGTGTCCCAACCATACAAAAAACACTGGCCACAACCTCCAGCCAGTCCTCAGCCGCCTGTGGATCCATCTCGCCTCGGATCCTTGGAAGCCTCTGCTACTGAAACTTGTGCGACATTCTCATTCGGCGTGCACCATCTGCTAGTGGGGCTAGTAAAAATGGCTTCCCAATGGGTAGGGGTGCTTCTGGTACACCACCCAATGGTACTATCACCGTAAGAGGGCCTTGCACTGAATCCTCATCGCTCAGTAGGCTGTCTCGTGTACTTTATCAAGAATCCTGGCGGGCTGTCTACGTGGAGGAATCTTGAAAGAAAATAGGTGTGCCATGGTCAATAAGTTATACCTAGTGGGTTGACTAAAAGAGATCAAAAATAAAACATTTCCAAAATAGACACAATCAGTGTTTTCGGGCACCGAGTCAGAAATCAGAATTCAGGGTCCTGGTGTATTGATATGTTGGCCGCCACACCAACACATAGTCCAATCACACAACAGGAAGAAAACCATGAAGTAAAAATATATACTAAAAGTGTGAGTATTAGAAATAAATGGGGTTGGAATAAAATCCCAGATAAGAAAGTAAAACAACAATAGAGAGACTACTCTCGTGTTCATCCACCAAGGATCCTACCAGAAGGGTAGGTATAGCTCCTAATTAGTAGTAATTGCGAAAAATCATGTCAAATGGTCCACCTATGAGAACCGTACAGTCCTTCCAACCTCAGCCTCGATCAATACTATCTGTCATCTGCACAAGACACAACAAGGTGCGGTCATAGACCAGTGCAGGTGTGAGTATAAAAATACTCAGTAGGGAACCAGAGACCCCCAATGGTCTCCCAGAGTACCATAAAGGAAAAACCACAAAGCAAGACCTCAATCACAAATGATGAAGTAGTCATAAACTCTACTTAGGTATATTCCCATACATATACCTAAATTATCAAAAAAATACTTGTCTCATTCATGAAGAAACATATGGCTCCAACTTTTAAGCCATTTTCACAAGAGATCCACAAGGGGGGAATACCACAAAGTAACACCACGATGGTAACAAAATGAAGGTAAAATTACCACAAAGGTAAAGACTCCACACATACTAGGTATAACTTAAGTAAAAAAGTACAGATGATTAGACATATCACTAGATTATCTTCTTCTGTCGAGAGCCTCTATTGCTGACCCACATAGGATCAGTAGATGCTGACCCACATAGGATCAGAAAGCACTGACAAACTTAGGATCGCTGAGCGATAACCAACATTGGATCAATAAATTCTGACCCACATATGATTGATAGATTCTGACCCACATAGGATCAATTTTCTTTCTTCACATTACTTCTAGCCACTAGATTCATGCACTAAGGATAGTTGATTTAGGGAGGATCCACTTATCAATCCATCATTCATACCTTACCTACCACGAAGTTCCACAAAGAAGTATCCCAAAGGACCTCTATGTTGTATGGGTTCCAATGTGGCTGACGGTGCACCAATTCGGCGCCCGGTCTATAAGTTATAGGAATTTTAAGGCCAAGGGACCAGTTGAATTCAAGTTCGACCCGACCCGGACGTACTCCAACTTTCTCCAAAACTCATGTTGAGTATACCAAAAGGACCATCTCACTCCATGGATTCAAGAACCATATATGGTTCTTCAAATGGATGTCTGGTTTAGAAGTTATCGGCCTTTAAGAGAAACTTGGACTCATTGGGTCCGGGTCTGGTCCAACCCCGTCGGACCGACCCATCCCGAATCGGGTTAGGTCGACCCGACCCAGTCAGGTTCTGACCCGGATGGGTAGGGCCATAGTGGGCTTGGCCCGCTGGACCACGATCTGGACCATAGGTGGCACGGACCGGCCCGCGAAGGGCGCGACCTTCTAGGCTTACACGACCCAGCCTGCGGAGGGCACAGACCGCTGGGCTTGTGAGTCCTAGCCAGCGGAGGGCATGACTAGCTCGGCTTGCGTGGCACGACCTACGAAGGATCATGGACGGCTGGGCATGTGCAACCCCTACCATAGCGCCGCTAGCTAGAGGTGCCACCTGGTGGAGCGAGGCCTGCCTGAGCTAGCATGAGTGGAATGACCCGCCCGTCTTCCTGAATAGCTAGGGCAGTTTGGTTCATGCGGCAGCACCACATGGCACCGATTGGTTTCCTCGTGGGACCCGTAGGGAGAGGGTCCCTACTGCCACATCATCGGAGCTGCAAGAACCGTCTCTGGCATTGAGCCGTTGCGCGCCGCTCCGCCTCATGTGGCCGACTGATGCCTACCACACATTGCGTCTGCTGTGACTAAAGAGCTGCGACCGCCCTCTCTAGCGGCGCATGCGCACCACCTCTTCTTCCGCAGCCAGCCTAAGCCGAATGCCTTCTTTACCCACCATGGCTATAGCCGTGATCTTCTCCACTGTCATCACGGGACGACACGTCGCCATCTCCTCCTCGTCCGACCGTTACCGGCTGCCACCGTCACCCACTGGCACTGGTCACCGGTGCTGCCATGCCGGTGCCACACTAGAGGTCTTCAGCAGGTCACCATGTGAGCTCCGATGACCCATTTTTTCATCTAAAGTTACCAACGGCCTCCCCGAGATGACCTCTTCACCTCTTGACCCTCCATTCCAGGTTCTGTCAAATAGAAAATAAAAATTACTCAAAGAACACATAGATCAATAAAGTAGCAGAGGGTCTGGGCCTATGTTCTTTGGATGGAGCCCTCCATGTAAGCTTGATAACATGAGGGAAGAATAAGATTCAAAAATTATTGTAAAACTAAACCAAATAAAATCCTTACCTCGAGATCATTGGAGAACGTATGCATTTGAGGAAGAGTCAGTGTTCATCGTTCCCACAAAAAGACCTAAACAACGCCTCTCAATCGCCATTCTTCGGTTCTTCCTTGGTGAGGTGATTTTTTCTTCATTAATAATCCTCCCATGATCAAGACTTTGACAATGATTTTCCCAAACCCCATGTTAGTGTTTAACTCTCTCACATATGCTTAAGTGGTTCCTTAATTGGTGTATTTAATGAGCCTCATTAATCACATGAAGGGTGGTTACACAACCATTGTGTCACTGGGAATTTAATGTCCTTCATTAAATGCCCGACCACCCCTATGGTCCCCACCATCAAAACAAAAAAGTGAGGTAGAATGAAGTTTTAAAAATAAATTAAAATATTTTTTTTAATTTATTCATCCACAAAAAAATGCAAAAACAACTTTCATCCTCGACCCACTACAATCGAGGTTAAACCTCCCTTAAGTGAATCCCGGTGCGACGAGTTCAGCAGTGCCATCGGATTTCAATTCTAAGCACCATTTCAAAAGTTTGGATTTTCCACTTGAATGTTTAATGAAGATACCTTAATAAAGTTCATAAATTCATTTCAGGCACCTAGGGTCTCTGAATCACGTTCCGTCAATTTTTGCAGACTCATAATAATCCCATATAATTAAAAAATAATTACATGGAAAATCCGGGACTTTACAACATGTATTTAAACAATACGTGTCCTACCATAGTGTAGAGTGAAAAGGTTGGTTAAGGGAAATGTTCAACGGCCATGGATTTAATATGCCCTGAACAGTTTTAAGTATGTGAGTCTGGGTGTAGATTAACCAAAACAATAGTGTATCCCCTGAAAAACAATGAACTTAGTTATTAATTGATGCATTAAAACTTTCTTTATTGCATGATCCTTGAAGTATCCCCATGATAGTAAATTGATTATAAATCCTTGTGTCCCTACATGCTTTAATTTAATATATTTTCTTTAGTTTTCAATGAATTTGAGACTAAAGTAATTGGTTGAGTGTAGTTCCTACTTAAGTGATAATTAGATCCAAATTAGATAAAATGGATAAAAAGGGTTGAAACAACCACACCCTAATTCACACAAAATTAAAAGGTGCCTTGGGGATTGAAAAAGTGGTATAAAATATGATGGTTGTAAGTGTGTTTTCAATTGGACAAGTTGTTTGTATAGTTATTATACAAATGAAGCAAAAAATGAAGGTACCATTCATCAATGGTAAAACATTTTATAAGTGAAAAAGGTGTCCTTGGAATATATAGAACGTTTTCAGTAGTCTCCTAAGAAGTTTTACATGAAGGAATTATTCCTTTGAGCTAACATATAATTTTATTTGAAAAATACCAAAGAAATATTGAAATTGATGCATTTTCCAAGAAGTAATTAAAGTGGTATTTAAAAGAAGATGTGATTTAAAAAAATGATCACTATTAGTTTTCCAAAGATATGAGGATAAAATTGGGAGACTTGTATGATATGGATTCCTAAAAATTAGTGAGTAATGTTTGTGAGAATGCGTCATTTCAAAGGGAAATAATAAGATGAAAATTACATCCATAATTTGAACTCTCCATAGAGGTAATAAATTTTGAATCTATAATTATATCTACTTCTAAACCATGTAAAGTGAAAGCATGAACATAAAAAATTTTAGACTCACTGATGGTACTAAAAAGTGTTTGTGACTCTAGTGAAAATGTGGAAACCACATCAAGTGTCTAATCTTGTAAGTGGATATTGAACTATCAATAGGATATCAAAACCTTACAAGAGAAGGTAGATCAATGTCAATTTATACATAAATTTAACGATTTCTTAAAAGAAGATTTATCCTTGAAAAAAAGGATAAAAAAAGAGTATGTTTGCTTGTAGTTTTATATAAATAAAATGTGTAACACCCCAAATTTTCAATACAAAAAACCATGTTTGATAGTGTATGCGACATATATCACCAAAAATCCAAACAAAAAAAATGAATATTTGAATATGAATATTTTTTCCATTCCATCAAACTTTTGGATATGAGTAGTATTATCTAATCCATGAAATATATATATATATATATATATATATATATATATTGATAAATTCTTAATACATAATCAATTAATAATTGGGAATGAATTTCAATCTCTTCAAAAATGAATTTCATTTATATTTATAAATATTATAATTATTTTATAGAAACACTAGAAAAATTATTTGATAAACCAAAATAAAATTTTGAAATTATTATATCAAGATCATTATAGGGAAAAAATTTGGTATTTTTCTAAAAATATATATTTTTCAGAGAAAATATAGATTTTTCAGTGAAAAATAAAAAATATTGTTTTAATGTGAAATCCATATTTCATATGATAAATTAAGTAATATAAATGTAAAAAAATTATTGGAATTTTTGTTAAAGGTAACATGTGTATTATTTAGTAATATTAAATTAAATTAATTACATTTAAATCATGTTTATACCATATTTTAAAATATGTTTTTTAGGACTAAAAGCATATTTTTCGCAAAACTATTTTCAAAAACATGATGTATCTCCATTTTAATAAATTAAAATAACCCCTAATGAGAAATTATCTAAATGAAATTTTTAGATTATATATCTCTCATTATAAATTAAAATATTGATGATTAAGATTATTAATTATAGAGTTAGAGTGAAATCATCTTTTGCTTAAAAACTGTATTTTTTGAAAAACCGCTTTTCATCAAGATTGTGGGTTTTATATTGAATTAAATTCTTTAACATATGTGCATTTATTTTGATAAAATGGATTCCATAATTTGAATCATAATAATTATTATTGGGCAATAATATGAACTTAATTTTTTTAGAATATGAATAGTAAATGTTGTAAATATTTATAACCATGGTAAAAGGAAAATAAGTATATTAAGGGTAAAAAAATTTAACTTAGACTAGTATCAAAGTAATCATAATACTATGAATATTTATATTTTCTTTTTATTGAAATAATAATTATATTTATTCTTTATTTTTTTTACTTTATAAATGAATAGGTAATTAATTTGATAAAAAATAGATTTCTATAGAATAAAAAACAAATAGTATTTATAGCTAACATTCAAATTCAATTTTAGAGTTTATTTTGATGAAATACGGTATTTTTAAAATAAATAATATTTTAATAAAATATTATTATCAAATAATTATCATCAAATATAAATAATCATATAATTTTTTTGATGTCAAATGTAATTTTTATAAGGGTTTGAAAACTATTATTGTCAAAAAGACCATACATCTCTTAATAAATATCGATTTTATTTTGATTGGAAAAATTCAAATATATAGAAAATTATTTCGTTAAGATTAATATTATTTTTTTAATTAGTATTTTGAAATTATCCAATGGTGACATTTTTATATTATTATGAGAAATTCAAATTTTTGGGAAGAAATTAAATATTGTATAAATATTATTTTTGTTTTATGACATCATAATGACCTAAAAGAAATATAATAATTACTATAAATGGAATCTATAACCAAATAATTTTTTCCCATTAAAATAATGTAATTTTAAATTTATTTTATTTATTTTTTAATTCCATTATCAATCCTCCAAATCCAATAATATATTTTAAGGTTTTAAAACCATTTTTTATGATTATCACTCTCCTCTACATAATAACGACAATTATTTTAATTAGACTTGTAATACAATAAAAACAATACCATTTGGTAGAAACCATGGTAAAAAACCATGTGATGGTTTTTGGTTTTGGATATTTTATTATGCTGATTCCACAACCTAAATAATAAGGAAATCCCCCACTTTTCCTCTATAAACCCACTGAATCTCCAATTTCCCTTTATTAAAATTTATTAGATCATGTAAAAACTCTACCATATACTATATACAGTCCTCAAAAGGTTCCCCAATGTAACACCTCAAGCTTCCATGGTACGTTTCCCTTTGAATAATGCAATAGCTTGCATTGTACGTAACTTCGAGAATCTAACACACCGCGACCAATCAAACTAGCCGTTATTAATAGTAATAACCAAATTTTGAAATTTTATAAATTTTATTTTTTAAAATGGACTTCATTTTTGAATTTGGAATATCAAAATTAGCTTTGGGGGAATTTTTGGTATTTTTTTTGAAAATTTTCAATTTTTTATGAATAGTGAAAAACACTTTGTTAATGGTTAAAACTGACTTTTTATTTAAATAATTATTTATTTTATTTAAATCTATTTTAGGTAAAAATAGATACATAATACCTATATAAATTCAATTTAATTCATTGGACTCATTTTATAATAATAGACATATAAAAATTATATTGAACTTTTTACCGTCTTTTACCCACTTCCTAGGAGCATTTGAAAATTTGATTAAAACTTAATTTTACCGCTTCTATGAATTGAATTTCAAAAATCATAGAGACAAAGTTGATATCAGTAAGTAAAATGAGGTTCAATAAGATGAAAATAATTTTTTTGTGAATAGTAACTTATAACTTTTATTTACCATGGTTAAAAGTAAATAAGGTAATTAAAGGTAAAAATGATATTATTATTATTACCCTAAAACATGTCCTAATTCTATTGGATAAGTTTAATTCGACCAAAAACAACTTAGGAATAATATATGATCCTTTTGGTCCACTTGGATTAGATTAGGACATTTAATATTAATTAATATAAAAAAGAGTTAAAAGTGTTAAACCTAATTTTTCACAACTAAAACATTTTTAATATAGAGTTATACATAATATATGTAATAACCCAGATCTCTTTCAGGTATGTTTTTCCTTTTTCTGGAGATTTTGAGAAAATTAATTTTCTGGAAATTTTTGAAGTACACGCCGTGTATTTTTTCCCGGCTCGAAGCCGTGTGCTTGCCGTGCCGGGCCACACACACGGTGTGTAAGCCTGAGGTGTAGGCCGATTAATTCGGAGTACGTAAAATTTAAGTACACGCCGTGTACTCAAGAAGTACACACCCTGTACTTTAATTTTTTTTTTCATTAAACGGTCCGGGGTCGCACCTAACCCCCAGATTCACCTTCTTCTCCAGATTCCGTCCGTCTGAGAGTGACCGTACGACCGAATCTTCGACGAGCTCCTGCCTCACCGTCAGTTCTCTGATTCGAGCATGGTCGATGGCGTTGGAATCGCAGCGGTGAGTTCTTCCTTCTCATTTAGCCTTCTTTCTTGATTCCTCATCGTTTCCAAGTTATCATGGGATGAACGTTTTGTGCGTTTTCTCAGATCTACGTTTTTCTAAGAAGAATATGTCATCGTGGTTCACATATATCGATCTCCTCGGATCGAGGTAGGTGGTTTGTGCCTTTCCGTAGAAAGTTGATGAATATTATGTGAAAATTCCACCAATACCCATGAACAGGGTATTGCGTGTTTCCGGTTTTGCCGTTGCTATTTTCCTGCTTTGCTTGTTTGCTTTATTAGATGTTATTGCTTGTGAGTAGAGTAATTTATTTTGTGCTCAGGTTGATTTTCCATGCTTGTTCTGCCTGTTGGGTGTTTTTCCAGTTTCCAGACCTTGTTGTAGGATAGTGGAACTGTCTTTTTGATATACTGTTGAGCCTTAGTTGATAGCCAAGTAATTCTTGTGGTTTACTTAGACGATACACACGCGCTGAGCATGTTTAGTTATACTCAGGACTGTGAGAACCTAGAGTAATAGACCAAAGGGAGAATTGATGGAAGGGATTCTCCAGAGTGTCTTTTAATTATGATGTGAGACCATAGGGGGAATTTACGTTGAGTGCTTCCCCAGAGAGTCTTTAGATCCACAACGCGGGCCATAGGTGGAATTGACATTGAGTGCTTCCCCAGAGAGCCTTTAGCACGATACGAGACTATAGGGGGAATTGACGGTGAGTGCTTCCCAAGAGAGTCTGCTTAATTATGTAGCTAAACCAGAGGGGTGAGACTGTGTGTGCCTCCCATAGGGTTGCTAGTGCTATAGGTTGAACCATAGGGGTTAGGCTATGAGAGCTACCTAGAGGGTTACCAGTTTCTTCTTTTGTTGCTGGCTATTTACTTGTGTACTTTACTTGTTAGAACTGTGGATTATAGCTACTTTTGCTTTCCTGTTTACTGCGTCTTGTTTACTTACTGCCATGTATTAATTTGACTGTAAGGCAAAAATCTTTGGGTGATTGCCTACTGGGATTGTATCTGACACCCTGTTTGGGCCATGCTTTTGGGCCCAAGCAGACTATGTTGCTGTAGGTATAGACAAGGGAAAACGCCCATCTACTTTAGGATATTGATTGCACTAGGAGATGGGGAGCATGGGACCGAGCCGTGGATCGCGATGGTGAGGAGCTTACTTTGTTTTTTTTGCACTTGGTTTCAATTGTATTTCAGCACGTTGTTGTGTTTGCTATTTTCCTTAGATACTTGTGCCTGCTGCATCATTGTCATCATAGTTATATATCTACATTGCTTCCGCTGTTTGGTTTCTGTTGTTATGCATGTTGTTTACTACTTCCGCTATTTATTGTTGTTTTCTTACCTTGTATACCTTACCGAATGAGGGAATAGTTTCCCCACCGACACACTAAGGCCCTTACTACTAGTCAGCAGCCTCTTGCATTTGGGGAAATGTGCTTGAGGTCATGTGGCGAACCGGGTACGGGGAACCAGTGGAGGGGCTCCGGACTTGGGTCGTTACAAAGTGGTATCAGAGGAGTTCTTTCTCCTGCTTTACTTTTTGGAGACCTTAGCCAGGGATAGGACGGATTTAGTACTTGGCATTAAGCTATGCTTGGGAGTGGCTAACCCGTGTACAGTGAAAAGCCATACTACCTCGTTAATTGCAGTTACTGGATTTGCGATTTTATAGTTGATTTGATTTCACTGAGAGTGATTCACATGGATTGTGTTATTACTGTTTTGATATTACAGTTCTATTTCGGTCGCAACCCAATGATATGAGGGTATTCCATCTCATGCATCATGTAGGAACTTGTAGAAATCACATGTCATGCATTCTTGCCATGCCATCTAGGGTGGATTAGCGATTGCATGCTGTTGTGATAGGCTCTGTGTAGATTATGCATGCTGTTGTGATAGATGCTTGATAGATTCTCTGATGTTATGTTAGAAAACCGTTGTTTTGGTCCTTGCTTAAAATGAACGCCATATTTTGGTTCTTGAGGTGTTATGGGCCTTCACAGATCGGAATTTGGAATCTTTTCCCTTGTTTTTAGTGTTTCTGGAATTCTGCGCAGTTTCTGAGCTACTGCCCAGAAAAACTCAGAATACACGGCATGTACGTTTTGGATACATGTTGTGTAGTTTTCAGGTCATGTCACTGACCATGTGAGCAGAACACAGTGTCGTGGGAATATCTTCGGGAACAGGCCGTGTACCATTGGTACACGCCATGTGAGTTTGGAGCCGTGTACCCGGCTGGGTCACTAACAACACGGGCTGGGGAAGATCGGGTAGAACACACTGTGTCCATAGGGGACATGCTATGTAGTCCTGTCTAGGTACCCGTCCGTGTCACGAACAACACGGGCCGACGTGACCTTCTTTTCCACACGCCGTGTAGTCCTGTCCAGGTACCCGACCGTGTCACGAACAACACAGGATTGTGTCACCTTTGCCTATACACACTGTGTTTGTTTGGAGCACGCCGTGTAAGGTCCATCCGTGTAGACGACCGTGTACTCAACAACACGGACCGCCAAAGTCTTGTCTAGTGCACGCCGTGTTTGTTTCGAACACACCGTGTAGTCTCAGGTTGAGTCAGACCGTGTGGGTTAGCTGTGTAAAGAGACTCAGGCAAGGGACTAGTTTTCTTGTACACGCTATGTGTTGGGGTCAACACGCCATGTAGTTTGAGGTGTTACATGACTTGTAGGGAAAGAGTACACACCCATGTCAGTGGCTTAAAAAGACATGTCGTATAGTTTTTATACATGCCGTGTAGTCGTGTTTTGCAATCTTTTATGTTTTTCTAACCCTGTTCCTATTTTCTACCCTGGTGATCTCTGTCCTTGTTTTCCTGATCTAAGGTGTGCTTTTGATCTTTCAGAGCTATGACTCCAAGATGTCCTCCGGTCATACGACTATCGTCAGGCAGTGATCAGATGCCAGACAGGGCTGATCAGGGACTTCTTATCGATCCCCCAGCCGAGCCAGCCTTGGCACTGGTTGTTGTACCATTTACGGGCACAGATTCGCAGTTCAAGGAAGGTTTCATGAGGATGATGCAGGGATTCCATGGAGCGCCGCCTCCTGCCACGTCTATGAAGACTTGACGTGGGTTTTCCAGTAACAAAATCCTCCCACGTTCTCGGGGGAGGGAGGACCTCAGGCTGCAGAGTCATGGCTGGAAGCTATGCTGACTATATTCGAGCATATGAAGATGCCTCTAGAGAGGCGGGTCAAGCTCGCCACCTGCATGCTCTGAGACTCTTCCAAGAGGTGGTGGGATGTGGTCTCACAGGCGGGTCATAAGCAGGCTATGACTTGGGAGGAGTTCCAGCGTGTGTTCTATGGCTACTTCTACCCATAGACCCTCAGGGCCAATCGAGCCCAAGAGTTTATGAGCTTAGAGAATGGTACTTTATCTGTCATGGAGTATTCCTCTCGTTTCACTGAGCTTCAGGGTTTTACACCTTTTCGGGATGGGAGTGGGGTGTTCATGGAGAGGAAGTTTGAGGATGGACTCAGGTGGGAGATCCGCTCGCAGGTGAACATCTTCCAGCTGACTTCCATTACTTCCATTTTCAACCAGGAACTGATTGCAGAGCGCAATTTGAGAGACTCTGGATCTGCGAGCCAGGGCAGTTCTGCTTCAAGAGCTAGTTTGCCTCCAGATGACAGCAAGAAGCGCCATAGAGAGCCTACACGCGGTGATTCGAGGAAGCAAGACGCCTCGTCTGGAAGCCAGGTGACGTGCTATCAGTGTGACCAGATAGGGCACACAAGGCCACAATGCCTGAGAGACCCCATGGAGTGCCGATCTTGCGGCAAGATGGGCCACCATCAGCGTTTCTGCCAGGTTTTCTCACCAACAGATGGTGACCAGGGTTCTTCCCGGACTCCTCGTTTAGGAGCAGTCCCACCAGTTTCTCACCAGTCGTGAAATTGGAGTTCTTCTGGCCGTTCGGCTAAGGTGGAGGTTGAGGCTGTGGTGGTCAGCCACCAGTTCCTCAGCACCAACAGGGAGGTTCAACTCAGAGTGGTCAGCCAGGGGCGCAGGGCCGCGGCATGTGCCAGTCATTCGATGTGGAGCAGAATTATCATGAGCAGGATCCCAGCCCTTCTACTATTCGAGGTACGATTTTAGTAGCCTTAGTTTTATCTTCATCCATTTTCGATACTGGTGCTATACATAGCTTTATCTCTGTTGCTGTTGTGGAGAGCCTTGGACTCTGCATCTTTTCTTCTGCTGACTCGCTGACACTAAACACACCTTTGGGAACGAGGACATCTAATGTACGCCAGTGTAGAGAGTTCCCTCTCGAGGTGACAGGGTATCACTTCTTATGGTATCTCTATGTCTTAGAGATGACATGATATGATTTCATCCTCAGCATGGACTGGTTGATTCCCTTCCAGGCAGTCATTGACTTTTTTTGTCGCAGAGTCAGTTTCATTTCACCAGAAGGTGAATCTTTCCTTCATAGAGGAGAATGGGACGTTCGGGCGAGTCGAACGGGACTCAAGCATCTTGGGCTAGGAGGAGTGATGACCCAGATTTCTAGTCATTATCTACATGATCAGGGGGCTCCACAGTTGGAATTTCCTCCAGTGGTGGATCGCTTCAGGGATGTCTTTCTAGAAGACTTTTCGGGTTTGTCTTCAGAGCGTGAGGTAGACTTCTCTATGGAGCTAATTCCAGGAGCGACACCGGTGTCCATTCCTCCATATAGGATGGCCACACCTGAGTTTCAGGATCTCAAGAAGCAGTTGGAGGAGCTACAGGCTGAGGGTTTCATCCGACCCAGTACTTCTCCTTGGGGTTCTTCTGTTCTGTTTGCGAAGAAGGAAGACGGTACCCTACGGCTTTGTGTGGATTATCGGAAGCTGAACCAGTTGACGATCAAGAACCGATATCCCTTGCTGCATATTGATGACCTTTTCAATCAGCTTCGAGAGCCCTAGTGTTCTAAAAGATCGAATTGAGGTCCGGTTATCATCAGTTACGCATTAGACCACCAAATGTACCTCTGACAGCCTTCAGAAGCCGATACGGTCTTTACGAGTATACAGTCTTGCCTTTCGGACTCACAAACACACCTGCTGTTTTCATGGCACTGAAGAACCGAGTGTTCCATCCTTACTTGGATTCCTTCGTTGCGGTCTTCATGGAGGATATCTTGGTGTACTCTCACACTCGACACGACCATGTCACACATCTTGAGATCGTTCTGATTACACTGAGAGAGCATCGAATTTATGGTAAACTCTCAAAGTGACACTTCTGGATGGATCATATTCACTTCTTGGGTCACGTCATCTCAGAGGTAGGAGTATCTGTGGACCCAAAGAAAGTGAGAGCTGTAGTTTCCTGGGAGTGGGCGAAGAACATTTTTGAGGTACAGAGCTTTCTAGGGATGGCTGGATACTACAGAGGCTTCATTCAAGACTTTTCTCATCTAGGAGCACCTTTGACAGGTCTGACCAAGAAGGGGGAGAAGTTCTTATGGTCAGATTCTTGTGAGTCAATCTTTCAGGAGCTGAAAGGGAGGTTGACGTCAGCACCGATACTAGTCTTGCCAGAGCCAGGCAAGAGCTACACTGTTTACTGTGATGATTTGGGTATCATGCTGGGAGTAGTGCTTATGCAGGGATATGGAGTCGTTGCATATGGGTCTCGGTAGATGAGGCCACATGAGAGGAACTACCCTACGCACGATATGGAGTTGGCAGCTGTTGTTCATGCCTTGCGCTGTTGGAGACATTATCTTCCAGGAGAGAACTTGTGGTCTTCACTAACCACAAGAGTCTCATGTATATCTTCACTCAGCATGATCTGAATATGAGGTAGTGCAGGTGGGTTGAGTATCTACAGTCTTTTGACTTCGAGCTTGCCTATACGCTGGGAAAGGGCAACGTCGTGGTAGATGCATTGAGCAGGAGAACTCAGATTCAGGCAGTTTAGGAGGCCAGTGGTGAGTGGAAGCTGATGGCTCTGTTCTCTGAGATGCATCTGGAGGTGCACGACAGGCAGGGATAGACTTTTCTATCTTTTGTAGCTATTACCTACACGCTACTTGATCAGGTACGGATGAGGCAGCTATCAGACTCGGAAGGCTTAGTCCTACGAGAGAGTGTGTCAGGAGAGGACCCTCTTCCTAGATGGACAGTGGGCGAGGATGAGATCTTGCGTTTCCAGGGACGCGTATGGGTGCCAAAAGACATACGGGAGGAGTTGATGCCAGATTTCCATTCCTCTATTTGGGAAGTTCATCCTGGTGTCACCAAGATGTATTGGGATCTTCATTGCTAGTACTGGTTTCCAGGTATGAAGAAGGATGTTGCTGGTTTCGTCATGCGATGTTCTACTTGTCAGCAGGTGAAAGTAGAGAATCAGTGACCAGAAGGCCTTCTACAATAGCTACCCATTCTGGAGTGGATGTGGAATGATGTTGAGATGGACTTCTTGACTGGGTTTCCGAGGTTGGCATGAGGAAACGATGTTGTTTGGGTTGTCGTCAACAGGATTACGAAGATTACTCACTTCTTGCCGATCAAGTAGACCTTCAGTGTCGATGATATGGGACGACATTACATCAGAGAGATAGTTCTTCTACATGGAGTTCCGCACTCTATTATTTTAGATAGAGATGCGTGCTTTACCTCTCAGTTCTGGCTGGGACATCAGAAGGCCTTGGGTACACATGTACTTTTGAGTACAACATACCATCCCCAGACTGATGGCCAGTCCGAACGCATGATCCAGTTGCTTGAGGATATGCTCCGAGCTTGCATCCTTGACTTTGGTGGTTCTTGAGAGAAGCATACTCCTCTGGTAGAGTTCGCCTACAAAAACAGTTTCCAGGAGACCATTTAGATGGTGCCATACGAGGCTTTGTACGGTAGTCCATGCTGATCACCCTTATGCTGGCTGGAGGCAGGAGAGGCAGCTTTGCCGGGACCTCGTCTTGTTCAGGAGACTTCAGAGCAGATAGAGCTGATTCAAAAGAGGACGGCTACAACGCAGTCTCGACAGAAGTCTTATGCTGATCAGCGGAGATGACCTCTAGAGTTCGAGGTCAGAGATCAGGTTTTCCTACGTGTCTCACTGAGGTTGGGACACAAGAGGATTTAGAGACAGGGTAAGATTTCATCGCGGTACATCAGACCGTTTGAGGTCTTGGAGAGAGTTGGGTCGGTCGCCTATTGGTTGCAGCTACCTCAGAGGTATCGGGACATCAACAACATCTTCCACGTTTCTCAGCTCCGACACTACTTTTCAGACCCGTCTCAGGTCTTTCAGCCCGAGGAAGTCGAGCTTGAAGAAGATGCGTCGTTCGAGGAGCATCCTATCCGGATTTTCGATCGCAGTATGAAGGTTCTCCGCAGACGGTCTGTTCCTCTGGTACGAGTGCTATGGAAGCACGGGAGAGTATAGGATGAGACCTGAGAGAGGGATACCGATGTACGATCACAGTGGTTGGAGCTGTTCGGTGTTTCTCCTACTCCGCCCCGTTAAGGAAATTCGGGGACGAATTTCTTTAAGGGGGGAAGTTTGTAAGAACCCGTATCTCTTTCAGGTACGTTTTTCCTTTTTCTGGAGTTTTTGAGAAAAATGAATATTCAGGAAATTTTCGAAGTACACGCCATGTACTTTCTGAGTACATGTCATGTACTTTTTTGTCGGCTCAAAGCCGTGTGCTGGCCGTGCCGGGCCACACACACGGTGTGTAAGGCTGAGGTGGAGGCCGATTAATTCGGAGTATGGAAAATTGAAGTACACACCATGTACTCAAGAAGTAAACACCGTGTACTTTTTTTTTTCATTAAACGGACCGGGGTCACGCCTAACCCCCAGATTCATCTTCCTCTCCAGATTATGTCTGTCTGAGAGCGACCATACGACCAGATCTTCACCGAGCTCCCACCTCACCGTCAGTTCTCCGATTCGAGCACGGTCGATTGCGTTGGAATCGCAACGGTGAATTCTTCCTTCTTCTTTATCCTTGTTTCTTGATTCCTCCTCATTTCCTTGTTATCGTGGGATGAAAGTTTTGTTCGTTTTCCCAGATCTACGTTGTTCTAAGAGGAATCTGTCATCGTGGTTCACATATATCGATCTCCTAGGATCTAGGTAGGTGGTTTGTGCCTTTCCGTAGAAAGTTGATGAATATTATGTGAAAATTCCACCAATACCCATGAACGAGGTATTCTGTGTTTCCTATTTTGCCCCTGCTATTTTCCTACTTTTCTTGTTTGCTTTAGTAGAGGTTATTGCTTGTGAGTAGAGTAATTTATTTTGTGCTTAGGTTTCTTTGCCATGCTTGTTCTTCCTGTTGGGAATTTTTCCAGTTTCTAGACCTTGTTGTAGGATAGTGTAAATGTATTTTTGATATACTTTTGAGCCTTAGTTGATAGCCAAGTAGTTCTTGAGGTTTACTTGGACGATACACGCGCACTGAGCATGTTTAGTTATACTAAAGACTATGAGAACCTAGAGTAATAGACCAAAGGGATAATTGGTGGAAGGGCTTCTCGAGAGTGTCTTTTAATTACGATGTAAGACTATAGGAAGAATTGATGATGATTGCTTCCCCATAGAGTCTTTAGATCCACGACGCGGGCCATAGGGGGAATTGAAGTTGAGTGCTTCTCTAGAGAGCCTTTAGCACGATACGATACTATAGTGGGAATTGATGGCGAGTTCTTCCCCAGAGAATCTGCTTAATCACATAGCTGAACCAGAGGGGTGAAACTGTGTGTGCCTCCCAGAGGGTTGCTAGTGCTATAGGTTGAACCATAGGGGTTAGGATGTGAGAGCTACCCAGAGGGTTACCTATTTTTTCTTTTGTTGCTGGCTGTTTACTTGTGTACTTTACTTGTTAGAACTCTGGATTGTGGGTGCTTGTTCTTTCCTATTTACTGCCTCTTTTTTATTTACTTCCATGTATTCATTTTACTGTAAGGCACAAATATTTGGGTGATTTCCTACAGGGATTGTATCTCACACCTTATTTGGGACATTATTTTGGGCCCAAACAGACTATGTTGCTGCAGGTATAGACATGGGCAAGCGCCCTTCTACTTTACGATCTTTTTTTGCACCAGGAGCTGGGGAGCATGGGACCGAGCTGTGGCTCGCGATGCTGAGGAGATTAGTTTTTTTATTTTTCACTTGGTTTTAGTTGTATTTCAGAACGTTGTTGTGTTTTCTGTTTTCCTTAGATACTTGTACCTGCTGCATCATTGTCATCATAGTTATATATCTACATTGATTCCGCTGTTTGGTTTCTGTTGTTATGCATGTTATTTACTACTTCTGCTGTTTATTGTAGTTTTCTTACCTTGTATACCTTACCGAATGAGGGCACAATTTTCCCACCGACTCACCAACGCCCTCGCTGCTTGTCGGCAGCCTCTGGCATTCGGGGAAACGTGCTTGAGGTCATGTGGCGAACCGGGTACGGGGCACCAGTGGAGGGGCTCCAGACTCAGATCGTTACAATATAAATTCACCTATATATATGCATTAGAAATATAAAAATATTTCCTATATAATTATATTTTTTTATAAATTTTAGTCATTATATAATTAAATTTATTTATGACACAATGATGATGCAGTAATTACGTTATTAATGAAAGATTAAAATAATTGATATTATAAATATTTAAATAAACCTAATTTGAGACATTTGATGAATTAAACTAATTCTATAGGTTACTATGAAAAGTTAGGGTTGATTAAATAATTTTTTGAATTAATCAGGTTGTTATGACTTTAACAAAAACAAAATACTAAATAGTGTCAAAATTGACATAAATGTGTTTTTAAAAAAATATTATATTATCAAATGATATAATATTCCTAAAAATATATGTTTTAGCCAAAGGACTTATATAAGGTTATATATATTAATAATGACCCACTTGGGGTTCTCTTGACTTTTTATAGATAGTTTATTAACCATATAATATAATAATACAAAGAGACATGGTAAATGTCAAACTATTTTACTAAGAGTTAAATATAAAATATATGGTAAATATGATGACCTAAACCTATGTGAAACCTTTTTGTTTGGAGGTTTTCGACCCATCCCCACCTTATACTATGAATAATTCATTTATATCCATTAGAAACAGAAAATTATTTTATTATAAAATAATATTTCAAGCCTTTCCTAAACTGACCCTCACCTCTCTTATAAAAGGGAACTTCCCCTTCTCTTAATTTCACACATCCAAACCTTTTGGATCTACCAACCCCTAACCAAATATACACCCAAATTTACTCCCTTTATCCTAAAGGACTTACATTTCGTAGAAATCCAACCTAAGGATCCCTTTTTATCAAATCAAAATGAAGAACCCGGAAAAGATGTAAATATTTCATCACCTCTTTCACGTTCTTTTCTTCTTGCACTTCCCCTTTATTTATTGTTTCCATTATAAAATAATAACCCAAGATTCTTCTATATAATTTGATTTTATTATAAAAATTTTATAACCATATTCATTATTCTATCCATCCTATAAATGAAAAAGTCACCATACGTGCGTACGTAAGGATTACGGTCTCTACGTCGTGGTGTAGATTGTTATTCAAACTCTTCATAATTTCGATGTGTATAATAATGAGTATAACTGATGTAAAAAATAAATATAACATGTTAATGATTTTTTTATATGATATACCAACCAATTACATATGATTTCTCCATCAATATAATGATATTGTCACTTGTGCATACGTACAGATTACCGTCTCCACAAACGCGATGAGATTCATTCCCCATCTTAATGATTGGAGAATAATTTTCATTTAATGATTAAAAATAATGTTTCTGAACCTAATTTCATTATTTATATGAATCAAATACATCCTATCCATAACAAATGTGGCTTACGTAAACAAGCATATAATGGAAAATGAATCAGTTAACACCCTAAATGATGACACTACTAAAATATTATTAAAAAAGAAATATTATAAGATAATATATGATATCATATTTATGTATATAGTTCTTGTATAATTTAATAATTTTTTAACTATTATACAGTAGGTTAACATACCATTGACTAAGGAAAAGTACAAGGTAAGGGTTAATTTCACAATCTCTTGATTATCCGAGGTTGTTTTTACATAAGTATCTACTGGGAACTCTTTATCATCCACATCGATGTTTTGTTAAAAAAGTATTTCAGAACATTTTTACTATTCACTACAAAATGGTTTAATGTCATTTATACTCTTATTTGACCTTATATGTTTTGAAAGGAATCTTTCCGTCATTTTCCAAATAAGGTACTTTATGACCTTTTCGACAAATTTGAGGTAAAAATGTTTTTTTAACTTATATGGTAGGTGCGGCTATCTTCCGCCATTATAACATCATCAAAGATTCCATTACAGGTTTATAAGAATATTTTCAAAATAAAAATTTTCTTTTATAATTATATGAATATTAAATGATTTCAATACAGAAAGAGATATTTCTCTAAAAAAGTTTTGATTTCATTTATGTAAAATTCCTTTGATGGATTTTATGCTTGTTTGATGTTGATTTATTATGATACAAAACTTCTATATAGTATTGAAGGTTTTGTGATATGTTTGACTATGGATGTGTAATTTTTACACCATTCATGGTTTAAGGATAAAGTATTGACAATTCGTATGCTAGTTTTAATACTAATGTTTATGTTATGTTTAAACATTTTCATATGTTGAATGCAATTTACTTATTAAGTGATGGGTGGATCCCGCTATAGCTCCTCGATGCATCAGTAGGTCTCATGAGACAAACTAGTGTCTTGGAAGAATGCCTTGAAAAATCTTATTTGTAGTCTTGACACAATATTTTGACTATGTGGTTATAAGTCTGGCATTATGCATTCCATCATTATGAAAGTGGCTCTTAATATTACATGTGATTATTTGACTAGTAGAATATCTATGCAAATATTTAAATGGAATTATTTGATTTTATCTTTCCATATTATGCTGAAGTTTATGTATAAAAGGATTTTTCTTTAGTCTAATACATTTACTTAAATATTTATGCTTATTTATGAATGTTTCCACTATATTGTTATCCTTACTGAGCATCTGATTTCACCCCTTTCAATTTTTTATTTTTTCTAGGATTTGAATAATTATTTTCTGGTTGACCTATAGGGATAGGATAAAGATATAAGTCTGTTCAAAAGGGGACATAATATTGTTGATGTTTTTATTTCATGATGTAATGTAAAACTTAAGAATGTATCTAGTACTTCCAAGGCTACTAAACTAAACGGTTTTTCGGGAAATGATCCCTTATTTCAAGCCAATGTTATGTAATAATGCACCAACTCTGGGTAACTAGGGTTAGGGATTTATAGTTGGTATCAGAGAAAGTTTAGTACAAACCTTGGAAACAAGATTTAGAAAAACTCTGATTAGAGAACACTACCCTAAAATAGACATTGGGGATTAGTAAAAAAGAACGTCGTAGAATTTCCGTACTATAGAGATTTTGTGAGTTTTCCAAGCAATACATCCCTGTCTAGATACGAGCAGGTAGAGGTGGCTCTGGAACATATGTACCTAGGGTTAAAACCCAAAACACCGCTTTAATCTAGACTTGAATAGGAACTAGTGCACGACAACAGGCCTTGCTGCACTCTTGGTTACGACACTCCCGGGGGATATGCTTAGGATAATTCTAATTTTCTTTACAAATCATTATGAAGGGTTTATGAGTATATAGTATCTCAAAGAAAACATTTTTATGATTATGGATTATATCCATAAACTGTTCTATTTAAGTTAAGTGTTTTATAAGTTTCAAATTATGCATTGCGATTCATAAAATAATCTAGTGTATTCCATTGTTTAGAAATGGCACCTAGTGGAAGGAATGGAAGTTGTATCAACACACGTAATATATTTAGGAATTTCCATCCTACTCAAGATAGTTATAGTAGACCTTGTGATGGAACTAGTGTATATTAGCTTATCACCACACTAGGACAACTCACTCAGGTTATGAATAATAATCTTACCTGTGTGGAGCACCCTGATCCATAACACGAAGGATCAATTCTAGACCGCTTCATGAGGAAAAAAACACCAACATTCAATGGGCATAAAAATCCGTTAGTAGCTAAGAAATGGATAAGTTTCTTAGAGAAAATATTTTATGATTTGGGGAGTAGCGAAAGTGAAAAAGTTGTCATAGCAGTTTATCGCCTCACTGGAAATGTAGATCAATGGTGGTCATTGATTCAAAACACAAAGGAAGATGAAGACGTATCAAATATGTAATAGAGGGAGTTTAAAGATATTTTCATAGAAAAATACTTTCCTCGTGACCAATGAGTGGATATGGAAAGGAAACTTCTGAGTCTGAGAAAAAAGTGGATGCGAATGTTGCAAAATATGAGGTTTACATTACAAGGTCAGCCAGGCATGCTGCAGATTATATACGTAACTCAAAGAGTAAGATTGTTTGGTTATTTGATGGGTTAAACCATTTTTCAAGTGAGAATTGGTCTCACAATACTTTTTATCATACAAAGATATTGTCTCATGTGCTATCAAGGAAGAATAATAATTCTCTAAGTCTTAATAATTTAAAGGAAAGAAGGAGATGAAGAGATCTGCTGAACACTCTGGAAATGGAAATAAGGGGAAGAAGGGAAATGTTTAATATCCATCCTGTGGTAAATGTGGGAAGAAACACCCTGGTACTTACCTGAAGGGAATGTGATTCAGTTACAAGTGTGGTGAAATAGGCCACCAATATCATGATTGCAAGGGGAAGAAAGAGGCTGTTAAATGCTACAATTGTAGAGAAAAGGGGCATTATGAAATTTAATGTCCAAAGAGACAAGGAAACTTACCACAGGAAAGTCCAAGGGAGCAAGGCCAAGCTTCTACGATCACTACTACTGAGGTTGATGCTCTGAAAGATGTGGCGGTAAGAAATTTAATGGTTTCCTCAAGTTTATCCAATGCATTATTTGATTCTGGGTCATCGCATTGATTCATATCTTCCCAGTTTGCTAAGAAAATTATATATTTTCAATTTGATTTAACAAGGGAGTTGTCAGTCAAAACTCTTAAGGGAAGTATCATTGCAACAAACTTTTGTGAATCAGTTCCCATGAGGTCATATAAATGTTCTTTATGTGATGATATCATCATCATTCCCATGACTAAATTTGATATAATCCTAGGAATATATTGGATTTTAGACCATGATGTGAAAATTTATTGTAATAAGGAGGTTAATATTTTCGATGATGATAAAGAGTACCTTATCTTTAGAGTAGAAACGTCACCTCCTGATTCTCTTCTAGATCTAACCCTAGTAGCTCTACTAAATTCAATTATTAAGGAAGAAGAGAATAGAATAACTATAGGCGAGGAAAAGAATGTTCGAATAGAGGGCGTACCTATTGTGCCAGAATATGTTGATGTGTTTCTAGAGGATTTACCTAGATATCATCCAGAATGAGAAATTCAGTTTTCCATTGATTTAATTCCTAGTTCATGGTCCAGATCGAAGACCCCTTATATAATGGATACCGTGGAATTAGTGTAACTAAAGAAACAACTAGAATATTTGAATAATAATGGATTTATTCACCCTAGTGTTTCTCCATGGGGATCCCCTGTCCTTTTTGTTAAGAAGAAAGACAGATCTACGAGGTTGTGCATTGACTACAGGGAGACCAATTCTATAAAAATAATGAAAAAGTATCCCCTACATCACATTAATGATTTATTCAACCAACTTCATAGAGCTTAATATTTTTCAAAGATTGACCTTTGATCAGGATATCATCAGTTGTGTGTGAAGAATGCAGACATTCCAAAAACAACATTTTGAACCAGGTACATGCATTATGAGTTTACAGTAATGCCTTTTGGGATGACTAATGCACCATCTATCTTTATGGATCTAATAAATAGAGTTTTCAAGGAATATCTTGATGAATTTGTAGTGTTATTTATTGATGATATCTTGTTATAATCCAAAAGCGATAAAGATCGTGAAAATCACTTTAGCATTATTCTAAAGACTCTTAGATGAAATTATTATATGGGATGTTTATCAAGTGTGAATTATGGATTCAAGAGATTACTTTTTATGACCATATTGTCTCTAAGGATGGAATCTCTGTTGATATTTTAATGGCCAAGGCAATCCAGGAATGGCTAGCACTGACAAGTATAACTGATGTATGCAGTTTTATTGGTTAACAGGTTATTATCGACATTTTTTCCAGAATTTTTCCTGGTTGGCTAACCCATTAACCAAGCTCACTCGTAAAAGAGTTGATTTTTTTTGATAAAATAGTGTAAAGAATGTTTTGTAGAACTGAAGAGAAGATTAGTTAATGCCCCTATATTAACTCTACCACTTGGGAATGATGGGTTTGTTATTTATAGTGATGCTTCAAAGAAAGGACTTGGATGCGTCCTTACGCAGAATGATAGAGTTATTACCTATCGATCACGATAGCTAAAAATTAATGAGAAAAACTATCTCACACAAGATATTGAGTTAGCAGCTATAATCTTTTCTCTGAAAATAGAGAGACACTATCTCTATGGTAAAAAATGTGAGATTTATACTGATCAAAAGAGTTTGAAGTATATTTTCTCACTTAAAGAACTCAAAATGAGGCAAAGAAGATAGCTTGAACTAATCAAGGATTATGATTTCAGAATACACTTCCACCCAAGAAAGGAAAATAAGGTGGAAGATGCTTTGATCAGAAAGGATCATGGAGTTTTGAACAAGCTGAGAGTTTAAAGGGATCCTATTTTTATGGATCTATTAAAGATGGATATGGGAGTAACCATAGAAGGTAAAACAACAATTATTTTTCCAATTTTTTCGAAACCATATTTACTAGAAAGAATAAAATATTCTCAGACTGATGATGAGGAATTTCAAAAGAAAATTAATGCTGTGAACGATGGGAGATTCATCCACTTCATATATAAAGATGGAATTTTGAAATTTGGGAAGGGACATTGTGTTACTGATATACCTGATCTAAAAAGGGAATTTTTGGACGATACTCATAGCTCAAATTTCTCTATACACCTTGGTAGCACTAAAATGTATAGAGATTTGAAAGAAAATTTTTGGTAGGACAAAATAAAGAGAGAGATTGCTGATTTTGTGTCGAGATGTATGATTTTCCAACAAGTGAATGATGGAAGACAACATCCTAGAGGAGTCATGCAACCTCTTACCATACCTGAGTGGAAATTGGAAGATATTAGGATGGAGTTTGTCTTGGGACTAACAAAGACTCATAGAAGGAATAATTCTATATGGGTCATTGTTGATTGTCTTACCTAGTCAACACATTTTCTTGCTATAAGTGTAACACCCCGACCCCAGCTGCCCAGAGCCGGTGGATTACTTCGTAACATTGGAATGATCACAAAAGATCAAGTCTCGAAAGACCGATTAGTTTAGTAGCCTTGGAAACACTAGATACATTCATAAGTCTTACATTACATCATAAAGTGAAAAACTAAAATCAAAGTCTTCATAGTCCACACTCATAACCTCTTCTGACTATCCCTGCAGGTCATTCATAAAATACTTCTTCACATCCTGGAAAATATTAAAATATTGAAAGGGGTGAGCTCAGATGCTCAGTAAGGATGAAAATATAGTGGAAGCTTTCATCAATAAACATAAACATTTAAGGCAATGTATAACTAAAACAAAATCCTTTTGAACTTGAACTTCAACATAATATGGAAAAAGTAAAATGAGATAATGCCATTCACTTCTTCACATGGATATTCTACTGGTCGAATAATCACATGCAATATCAATAACCATTTTCATAATGATGGAATTCATAATGCCAGACTATCATAACCACGTAGCCAAGGCCTCGTGCCAAGACCACAAATAAGATTTTGTCAAGGCCTCGTGCCAAGACACTAGTTTGTCTCATGAGACCTGTCGATGCATCGAGGAGCTATAGCGGGCTCCACCCGTCACTTATTAAGTCCAATGCATTCCTCATATGAATAGGTTTAAACAAATCATAAACCATAACATAATCGTATCACATAAAACATGCATAAAGGAAACATAACATTTCCACATTTCAATCACAAGATATCAATACAACACTTTGACATGATAAAAACGCTCTCAAAACCATTTTCAATACCAAAATAAAAGAAAGTTAAAACTTTGTATTTATTTTTCATTAAAAAAATGATGGCTTGTAGAGGAAGCCGAAACTCAAATAATGGTCATGGCAGCGGAGAAGTCATTGTCACCGCATAAGTACGGAAAGAAAAACATTCCCTTTTGTCGTTTAGCAAAACACTTCGTATAAAAAAGATTCCTTTTGAATAAATATAAAAGTCAAAGGGGTTTATACACCGTATAAAAGAAAGTTGTGTATAAAGCCAAATATGCCTCAATGAAAGAGGATTGAGACGAAGTCCTTAAAAAGAACATTTTTAAAATAAAATAGATCTATTATGTGTATTCACTATAAGTACACATAAAGAGAGTAAAAATACAAAATAGGATATAATAATATCATGACATAATTTGAAAGTAGGAGATTAACCCAAAGAATGGAAGTTGGGTTAAGAAATTCCCTTACCTTGCGTCCTGTCCTAACTCGACCGTGCATTAACCTCCTGAATAATAAACTAGAGTTAATTTATATTTACTTAAGAACCTTTTTCAGGTTCATTATTCCTTTTATATCACTTATTACCATGTTATGAACATTATGTAATTATTTAAGTTAAAAACAGTCGTTTTGTCGATCTTTGGTACTTGTGTCAACAATAACCTTCTTATAATTACAAGTTTTTTATGTGGTAGAATATCCATTATCTCCAGAATTATATTCATGATTTAGATGTCATATATATCTTATATACCCAGTATACACATTCATTTATAATATTACGTAACATTTAGAGGTAAGAAATGAAATGCACCGTTCATGGAGACGGTAAGCCGTACGTACGCATGAACACTACTTTCATTTCAATTTAATATTTAATGGAACAAAATCATAATGATATAAATGTATAATATAATTCCAGTATAATATAGTGTATAGTACCATTTACTCCATCCTTTATACATCCCACATATGGCATTAACGATTCAAATCACTTTGAGGGGGCGGTAGTCCGCACTTCCTAAAATGAAATTATCACGTTTTACCCATAATGGAAATCATAAAGTATGCCATAAATTATAAATACAGAAGCATAAGTAAAACATAAACATATTATATATCATATATAAAAATAGTGAAATCTTAATGGCCACCCTTTAAGGTGTTATATGAGTGTTGAACAATCATCGTTTCGTGAGGCAGAAATTCGCCATCCACAGAAACCGTATGTTCTTTAACCATTAGATGTAGGTGTGTGTAAGTGTAGCTCGAATCCTTCTTATAACAACATCCTAGTATATTGATGATACTGGTGTTGTTACAAAAGAAATGAATAAAAAGAGTTTAGGGGGTTGGAGAAGAAAAATAAAACAAAACAACATTAGAGAAGACATTACCTCAAAATCGGGTAACTCTTTTTGATTTAATCCAAATGCTTCCTTGGGAAGAGTTCTGCCCAAAGTGAGGCTTCTAGGAGTAATAGGGGGAATTTGGGAGAGTATTTGGGTAGAGGTTGGCCGAGCCAAATGGCTTGAAAGTGTAAATGAGGTGGGAGAGGTGGGGGCCTTTTATAAGTGGAGAGGAGGGGCACTTTTGGAAAGATTGAAATGTTACATTATTTCACAATGCTTTTCTCACTTATATAATTAGAGGCTAAGGTGACAAGGTTTCGAAATATCCTCATCCAATAGGCTTTGGACAAGTGTAATCCTTGGATTTTGCATTATCTTCTCATTTTATTTAAATCGTTAAATAATGAGGTCATCGCTGCATCATCATGATGTCACAATTAATTTAATTTATTTAATGTCTAAAAATTATAAAAAAAATACTATGATGTAGGAAATCTTTTTAGCTTTCTAATGAATACATATAGTTAAAATATGGAGTTGTGTAACCCCACTTAAAAACTGTTTTAGTAAAATAACTCATGTTTGTGTCAATTTAATTTTAACATTAAATAAATATATATTAATGTCATTTTCCAACTAAAGTGGCTCCATGGGGTCCCCAAGTTGACCCATGGGTTGTATTGGTCGGCCATGACTCAACCAATAGGAGTAGGACAAGTTTAATTCTCATATCATATTATTAAAACATTGTTTTTACCTTAAACTACACTAATTACCTCTAATCGCGATTAAGAACTTAAAAGTTACTATTAACCAAAAAATTATTTTAATCTCATTGAACCACATTTTACTTCTTAATGACAACCATGTATGTCGGATTTTTGAAAATCAAATCACAGAAGTGGTAATATTTCATTTAAACGAAAAATCAGTTATTTAACTACCACTTAGTGGTTTCACTATTCATCAAAAATTGAAGTTTTTCAGAACAAGGCCAAAATTTCACTCTAAGCTATAATTGATATTCCGAATTCAACAATGATGTGTATTTTACAAAATTCCAAACATATAAGTTTAATTAATAAATTTTATAATTAATTCTCGCTGTTACGACAAATAGCGTGTTTTTAAGAAACAATTTATATCAAAAGATTGGCAATTGTTTATGTCCAATTTCAATGTTAAATTAATTCTAATTACCACCATTGGATAAAATGGTAAAAATATATTCTAATTATACCTCAAAACCACTAAATATTATAATTTATCACAATAAATTATTTTGATTAAAAGTTGTTTTAAGTATTTTTCACAATTCATAAAAAATTAGAAGTTCTCAGAAAGTTACAAAAAATTCATCTTAGGATAATTTTGATATTACGAATTCAAAAATGAAGTCCATTTTGAAATATAAAATTTCTATAATTTTAAAAAGTGGTTATTACTATTCATAACAGCTACTTTGATTAGTTGCAGTGTGTTAGAACTCGATGTTGCGCACAATGCAAGCTATTACATTATTGAATTAGAAGCGTATCATGGAAGCTCGGGGTGTTACATTCTCCCCTCCTTCAATAAATTGCGTCCTCGCAATTTGAAAATTTTCTTTGAAAATAAAAGGTTGAAAATAGAAAATACCTTTGTGGAAAACCCACATCGGAAATAAGGTTAATAAAATTTATCCTTAATAAGAGGGAAATGGAAATAAGAAAGTCACCACCAAATTATGATCTCGATAAGGAGAACATTGGTGGCAATTAGAGACATATAATTGTAGGAAAAACGTAAATATTTGTAGGGAGTGATTGAGGTCATCAATCACAATCAACTGTAAAATTGAGGGCCTCAAAGCCTTCAATCTATGTTGATTTAAAATATCATCAGTTCAACAAGACATAAGGTATTAGGGTAACACATTTTTTTTGTTTTAATATCCCTTTAATAAAGTTTAAGAATTAATTTATTCATTGAATAACAGATAGGTATATATATATATTTATGCTTGACAATATGAGTTTCAACCTTCAACTCACCTTTCACTCAAAAAGATAATAGAACCCAAAAATATTATACTTATCCTAATTGTATAAGGTTCAAAATGTTAACACATACCATTTAGATTAGTAAAATTATTTTGTAATAACCAGGGAATTCCTGTAGGATAGTGGTTGGAAATAAAGGCTTGTCGCACTATGGTTGTGGGTTCGATTCCTGCAGCTTTGACCGACGCGACGGGTTATGCCCCACCCTGCAGGTTGTCCTTTTCCTAAAACTATAATATCATAATATTCCAAAAATAATCTTCATAAATGCTTTAACCTTAAAAAATACTATCCATGGTTCAACTTAATCCATTCCAACCTTAATAGTTATCCAAAATACCTCCGTCCAGACTTTCTCTAAAAGGTCTCTAAATTCCAAAATCAATTGTAACATCAGATTCCCCAAACAAAGAAAATATTCTCTTATTGTCACATACTAAAAATATGATTACCTTAATCATATTAAAACCTTACTGAAATCAACAAGTACTGCAGTACAATCCATATATATATATATCACATTATTCTTATAAGTAGAATATAATCCTTGAGTCCAAAAGCACCAATACATTAATTATTCCGCTTCAACTGTAGTCACAGCATAAGATTGTCCTTGATCCCTTGGCATTTTCTGAGGTAAGTTTCCTTGACGCTTAGGACATTCATTTGCATAATGCCCTGTTTCCCTACAATTGTAGCATTCAACTTTGACAGCCTCTTTCTTTCCCTTGCAATCACGAGCCTAGTGACCCTTTTCTCCACATTTATAACAAACTCCCATTCCTTTTAGGCAAGTACCAGGGTGATTCTTCCCACAATTATCACATAATGGAAAATCCTTCTTTCCCTTTTTCCCTTTATCTGTCTCTTGTTCCACCGTTCTCTTCTTCTCTTGCTTTACTTTGTTGTCATAAGACTTAGAGAATTCCTTTTCTGTCTTGATAGAACACGAGACAATATCTTCGTATGATGAGAGGGATTGTGATACTAAAGCTCGACGGAGAAATGGTTTTAACCCATCAAAGAAACGATCAATCTTACTCCTTGGGTTACGTATATAATCGGCAGCATGCCTCGCTAACCTTGTAAAGTTAGCCTCATACTTTGCGACATTATCATCCTCCTTCTGCCTCAAACTCAGAAATTGCCTTTCCATATCTGCTCGATGGTCACGAGGAAAGTATTTTTATATGAAAAGCTCTTTGAACTCCCTCCATTCCATATTTGATACGTCATCATCTTCCTTTGTGTTTTGAATCAGTGACCACCACTGATCGGCATCTCCAGTGAGGCGGTAAACTGCCATGACAACCTTCTCCCTTTCACTACTCCCCAAGGAATGGAATATTTTCTCTAAGGAATTTATCCATTTCTCAGCTACTGTAGGATTTGTACTCCCATTGAAGGTTGGTGGTTGTTGCCTCATGAAACGGTCTAGCATTGATCCTCCACGTTGCGGATCAGGGTTCTCCATACGAGTAAGGTTATTATTCATAACCTGAGTGAGTTGTCCCAGTATGGTAATAAGTTGATCAGCACCAGTTGTGTCTCCAGATCCACAATAATTATCTTGAGCATGAGGGCAATCCCTACACGGAGTTCGTGCATTGATACGGTTTCCATTCCTTCCACTAGGCGCCATTTCTAAACAATGGCATAAACTAGATTAGTTTATGAATCAAAATACATAATTCCATACTTGTTAAACACTTTACATAAATTGAACTATTTATGGATATAATCCATAATCATAAAAAGAAATGTTTTCTTTGAGGAAGTATATACTCATAACCCTTCATAGTGGTTTGTAAATAAAATTAGAGTTATCCTAAGCATATCCCCCGGGAGTGTCGTAACCAAGAGTGCAGCAAGGGCCGTTGTCGTGCACCAGTTCCCGTTCGAGTCTAGCTCAAAGCGGTGTTTTCGGGTTTTAACCCTAGGTACATCTGTGCCAGAGCCGCCTCTACCTGCTCGTATCCAGACAGGGATGTATTGCTCAGAAAACTCACAAAATCTCTATAATACCAAAATTCTAGGAAGTTTTTCTATACTAATCCTCAAAGTCTATCTTCGGGCTATGTGCTCTAATCAGAGTTTATCTAAATCTAGCTTCCAAGGATAGTACTAAACTGCTTCTGATACCAACTATAACGCCCCGACCCCAGCTGCCCAGAGCCGGTGCATTACTTCGTAACATTGGCATGATCACAAAAGATCAAGTCTTGAAAGACAGATTAGTTTAGTAGCCTTGGAAACACTAGATACATTCATAAGTCTTACATTACATCATAAAGTGAAAAACTAAAATCAAAGTCTTCATATTTCACACTCATATCCTCTTCTGACTATCCCTGTAGGTCATTCATAAAATACTTCTTCACATCCTGGAAAATATTAAAACATTGAAAGGGGTGAGCTCAGATGCTCAGTAAGGATGACAATATAGCGGAAGCTTTCATCAATAAACATAAACATTTAAGGCAATGTATAACTAAAACAAAAGCCTTTTGAACTTGAACTTCAACATAATATGGCAAAAGTAAAATGAGATAATGCCATTCACTTCTTCACATGGATATTCTACTGGTCGAATAATCACATGCAATATCAATAACCATTTTCATAATGATGGAATGCATAATGCCAGACTATCATAACCACGTAGCCAAGGCCTCGTGCCAAGACCACAAATAAGATTTTGTCAAGGCCTCGTGCCAAGACACTAGTTTGTCTCATGAGACCTGCCGATGCATCGAGGAGCTATAGCGGGCTCCACCCATCACTTATTAAGTCCAATGCATTCCTCATATGAATAGGTTTAAACATATCATAAACCATAACATAATCGTATCACATAAAACATGCATAAAGGAAACATAACATTTCCACATTTCAATCACAAGATATCAATACAACACTTTGATATGATAAAAACGCTCTCAAAACCATTTTCAATACCAAAATAAAAGAAAGTTAAAACTTTGTATTTATTTTTCATTAAAAAAATGATGGCTTGTAGATGAAGCCGAAACTCAAATAATGGTCACGGCGGCAGAGAAGTCATTGTCGCCGCATACGTACGGAAATAAAAACATTCCCTTTTGTCGTTTAGCAAAACGCTTCGTATAAAAAAGATTCCTTTTGAATAAACGTAAAAGTCAAAGGGGTTTATACACCGTATATAAGAAAGTTGTGTATAAAGCCAAATATGCCTCAATGAAAGGGGATTGAGACGAAGTCCTTAAAAAGAACATTTTTAAAATAAAATAGATCTATTATGTGTATTCACTATAAGTACACATAAAGAGAGTAAAAATACAAAATAGGATATAATAATATCATGACATAATTTGAAAGTAGGAGATTAACCCAAAGAATGGAAGTTGGGTTAAGAAATTCCCTTACCTTGCGTCCTGTCCTGACTCGACCGTTCTTTAACCTCCTGAATAATAAACTAGAGTTAATTTATATTTACTTAAGAACCTTTTTCATGTTCATTATTCCTTTTATATCACTTATTACCATGTTATGAACATTATGTAATTATTTAAGTTAATAACGGTCGTTTTGTCGATCTTTGGTACTTGTGTCAACAATAACCTTCTTATAATTACAAGTTGTTTATGTGGTAGAATATCCATTATCTCCAGAATTATATTCATGATTTTGATGTCTTATATACCTTATATATCCAGTATACACATTCATTTATAATATTACGTAACATTTAGAGGTAAGAAATGAAATGCACCATTCATGGAGACGGTAAGCCATACCTACGCATGAACGCTACTTTCATTTCAATTTAATATTTAATGGAACAAAATCATAATGATATAAATGTATAATATAATTCCAGTATAATATAGTGTATAGTACCATTTACTTCATCCTTTATAAATCCCAGATATGGCATTAACAATTCAAATCACTTTGAGTGGGCGGTAGTCCGCACTTCCTAAAATGAAATTATCGCGTTTTACCCATAATGGAAATCATAAAGTATGCCATAAATGATAAATACAGAAGCATAAGTAAAACATAAACATATTATATATCATATATAAAAATAGTTACATCTTAATGGCCACCTTTGAAGGTGTTATATGAGTGTTGAATAATCATCGTTTCGTGAGGCAGAAATTCGCCATCCATAGAAACCGTATTTTCTTTAACCATTAGATGTAGGTGTGTGTATGTGTATCTAGAATCCTTCTTATAACAACATCCTAGTATATTGAGGATAATGGTGTTGTTACAAAAGAAATGAATAAAAAGAGTTTAGGGGGTTGGAGAAGAAAAATAAAACAAAACAACATTAGAGAAGACATTACCTCAAAATCGGGTAACTCTTTTTGATTTGAGGAAAAGGCTTACTTGGGAAGAGTTCTGCCCAAAGTGAGGCTTCTAGGAGTAATAGGGGGAAGTTGGGAGAGTATTTGGGCAGAGGTTGGCCGAGGAAAATGGCTTGAAAGTGTAAATGAGGTGGGAGAGGTGGGGGCCTTTTATAAGTGGAGAGGAGGGTCACTTTTGGAAAGATTGAAATGTTACATTATTTCACAATGATTTTCGGATTCTAAAGGTCCCAAACTTATATAATTCGAGGCTAAAGTGATAAGGTTTCGAAATCTCCTCATCCCATAGGCTTTGGACAAGTTTAAGCCTTGGATTTTGCATTATCTTCTCATTTTATTTAAATCGTTAAATAATGAGGTCATCGCTGCATCATCATGATGTCATAATTAATTTAATTTATTTAATGTCTAAAAATTATAAAAAAAATACTATGATGTAGGAAAGATTTTTAGCTTTATAATGAATATTTATAGTCAAAATTTGGACTTGTGTAACCCCACTTAAAAACTGTTTTAGTAAAATAACTCATGTTTGTGTCAATTTAATTTTAACATTAAATAAATATATATTAATGTCATTTTCCAACTAAAGTGGCTCCATGGGGTCCCCAAGTGGACCCATGGGTTTTCTTGGTCGGCCATGACTCAACCAATATGAGTAGGACATGTGTCATTCTCATATCATATTATTAAAACATTGTTTTTACCTTAAACTACACTAATTACCTCTAATCGCGATTAAGAACTTAAAAGTTACTATTCACCAAAAAATTATTTTAATCTCATTGAACCACATTTTACTTCTTAATGACAACCATGTATGTCCGATTTTTGAAAATCAAATCACAGAAGTGGTAATATTTCATTTAAACGAAAAATCAGTTATTTAACTACCACTTAGTGGTTTCACTATTCATCAAAAATTGAAGTTTTTCAGAACAAGGCCAAAATTTCACTCTAAGCTATAATTGATATTCCGAATTCAAAAATGATGTCTATTTTACAAAATTCCAAACATATAAGTTTCATTAATTAATTTTATAATTAATTCCCGCTGTTACGACAAATAGCGTGTTTTTAAGAAACAATTTATATCAAAAGATTGGCAATTGTTTATGTCCAATTTCAATGTTAAATTAATTATAATGACCACCATTGGATAAAATGGTAAAAATATATTCTAATTATACCTTAAAACCACTAAATAGTATAATTTATCACAATAAATTATTTTGATTAAAAAGTTGTTTTAAGTATTTTTCACTATTCATAAAAAATTAGAAGTTCTCAGAAAGTTACAAAAAATTCAACTTAGGATAATTTCGATATTACGAATTCAAAAATGAAGTCCATTTTGAAATATAAAATTTCTATAATTTTATAAAGTGGTTATTACTATTCATAACGGCTACTTTGATTAGTTGCAGTGTGTTAGAACTCGATGTTGCACACAATGCAAGCTATTACATTATTGAATTAGAAGCGTATCATGGAAGCTCGGGGTGTTACAATAAGAGACGATTTACAACTCGAATGTTTAATAAGATTGTATATTAATAAAGCTGTAAGACATCATGGAGTACCCCTATCTATTTTTTTAGACCGTGATCCCCGTTTTACATCAAGATTCTGGAAAAGTCTTCAGAAATCCATGGATACTGAACTTCATTTGAGCACTACCTACCACCCTTAAATTGATGGACAATCAGAACGGACTATTCAAACCATATAAGACATGTTGAGATCTTGATCACTTGACTTTAAAGGTATGTGGGATAAATATTTACTTGTGGTAGAATTTTCCTGTAACAATAGATTCCATTCAAGTTTTCAAATGGCACCATATAAAGTGTTATAGGGAAAGAGATGTCGCTCACTAACTTGTTGGGATGACGTTGTTGAAAGAAAACTCATAGGCCCAAAACTTGTTGAGGAAACAATGGAAAATTTGATGGTTATCCAAACCCACATCAAAGCAGCTCAAAGTAGGAAAAAGAGCCATGCCAATAACTGAAGGAAGGATTTGGAATTTCAGGTAAGAGATCGCGTTTTCATAAAGGTATCTACATGGAAGGGTGTTATATGATTCGGTAAGAATGGTAAATTGAGTCCCAGGTACATCAGACCTTCTGAAATTCTAGAACGAATTGGAGTTGTAGCTTATTGTTAGGCAATGCCTCCAAGTCTCTCCAAAGATCATGATGTGCTCCACATATCATTGTTGAGAAAATAAATTCCTGACCCAATGCATGTGATCACCTATGAGGAAATGGAACTAGAACTGGATTTGTCTTGTTGTGAAGAGCCTGTCCAAATTCTTGATACAAGAGAACATGTGTTGAGAAACCAGATGACTCATCTGGTGACGTTCTATGAAGAAACCATAAAATGGAAGAGGCAACGTGGGAACTAGAGGAACTTATGATGAAGAACCTCCCAAATTTTTTTGTGCGGTAGTATTATAGAAATTTTGAGGAAAAAATTATTTTAAGGAGGGAATAATGTAACACCCCAAGCTTCAACAGCATATTTCCCTTTGAATAATGCAATATCTTTCTTTGTACGCAACTTTGGGATTCTAACACATCGTGACCAATCAAACTAGCTATCATGAATAGTAATACCCACTTTTTAAAATTTTATAAATTTTATAATTCAAAATGGACTTCCTTTTTGGATTCAGAATATTGAAATCTTCTTAGGGTGAATTTTTGGTATTTTTCAAAAAAAATTCAATTTTTGATGTATGGTGAAAAAACACTGCGTTATTAGTTAAAACTGAGATTTTATTTTAATAATTATTTATTTTATTTTAATTTATTTTAGGTTAAAATAGATACATAATACCTATATATGCTCAATGTAATTCATTGGAGTTATTTTATAATAAGTTTAGATATATAATATTTTATCGAACTTTTTACCGTCTTTTACCCACCTCCTAGGAGCATTTGCAAATTTGTATAAAACATAATTTTACCGCTTCTGTGAGTTGAATTTAAAAAATATGAGAGACATGAATAATATTAGTAAGTAATATGAGATTCAATAAGATGAAAGTAATTTTTGGTTAATAGCAACTTTTGACTTTTATTTACCACTATTAAAAGTAAATAGGGTAACTATGGGTAAAAATGATATCATAATTACCCTAACAAATGTCCTAATTCTATTGGATAAGTTTAAATCGACCAAAAACAACCTTAGTAATTAAATATGATCATCATGTAGGATCGAAATAATGATGTAGATGCTCAATATACAAGGGGGGGGGGGGGGTGAATTGTATACTTTAAAAATTCCTTTAAAAAAAGGAAAGAGATAAGTTTAACAAAGTTTAAACTAAGAAAATTCACAACAACTCTAATACCAAATGAAAACTTGGAAAGAGATTCCAAAAGTAGGTTCCGGAAATATGGTTCTAGAAATCGAAACTTTACAAAAGATTGCAATATGAGATTCTACCTTAAAGCATATAGAATCTAAATGTAAAAGAGTACGAGTAAGGAAGTATAAGAAAGTTATACTTTCCTTATAATACAAAATGCAGTGGAAAAAATCAAGTAGTAAAACTACAAGTAACAAGATATAATTCTTTTAACCCAAAGAGAAGGGTATCCAACAACCTTGGATAAAGGTCCCTTGATTTATACTTTCAAGCAAGTCTGTCTTACCCACAGTAGGGTAAGCCCTCGATACGATGATCGAAGTCTCTGTCTTGCTATCCCCGCAAGCCCTCAACTTCAAGGTAGTTGGTCACCTCTGTCTTCCTCAGCAAGGAAGCCCTCAACTTCAAGGTGTTGGAAACCTCTGTCTTCCTATCCCCGGAAGTCCTCAAATGTAATCACCAATATTCGGAGTCGCACGAACCTTTGGGAGTTAATAAGAGACTCTCTCTATAGAAATCACTTCAACAGCATGTATGCACGATGTCAAAGAAGTTATCCATCATTTTTGAGATCTTTCAAATGAGCTTCTATTTATAGGCAAGGTCGGCCTCCTTTCCAACGGTCTTATTTTCCTTAAAAATCGGAGGGACCTGTACATGTGTAACTTAACCAACAGTTAGTTTATAACAGAATAGACGACATCGTTTTATAACAAAACAAGTGTAACAGAATGTACGACATAGTTTTAAGTCTAAACTAAAAAGGTCGGAGTGAATATTCGGAGTGAAAGTTCGGAGTGTAAAAATATATTAAAGAGTAGAAAAATTATAAAAGCGTAATCAAAATGAAAGTTCGGAGTCTAACCAAAAAAAATTTTCGGAGTCTAAATAAATTCGGAGTGAATAAAACAAAGATGACCAGATTCTGTTTAATAGGTGAATTCGGAATGAGAATTCAGAATGAGAATTCGTCATCAAAATTCGTAATGAGATTTCATCATCAGAATTCGTAATGAGAATTCATCATCATAGTTCGTAATGAGAATTCATCATTAGAATTCGTAATGAGAATTTGATGTCGAACTTCATAAGGATTCGTATCCAGAATTCGGAGTAGAACTTAATTAGAGTTCGTATCCAGAATTCGGAATGAAACTTTATTACAGTTCTCATCTGGAATTCGGAGTGAAACTTCCATACAATTCTTATCTAGAATTTGGAACCAAAAATAGAATGCTTCATATCAAAGTTTCAATGATTCCGAGAATATAGAAATGAATCTGAATCTTATACTTAAGAAAAATATGGATGAAAATATGATAAGGATAATTTTTCTTACAAAATAGATTTTCCTTATAAAATAATTTTTTCTTATAAAAGCAAATTTCCTTATAAAAGCAATTTTCTTAAAGATAAGGTGTTTGTGATTTTCAAAACAAGAAGGAATGAAAAAGTCATAAGGAAAAACTTATTGACTTAACAATATCCCACTTTTAGGAAAGCACAAACATCCTTACGAAAAAGAAATTCTAAGAAGAAAGAAAACATTAACGCTTATCTCCCTTTGCTTATGGATGTAGATGAATACGACTAACTCCCCCTTAGGCTTTGAAACTCTAAGGATCGTATTCTAGATTTCCGGAATGACATTTCATTATGAATAAGAAAGTCTTCTTTAATGAAAAACTCCCCCTTAGATAAACTCTTATTAGAGTTTGTTTTCTTCCTCACCCTTTGTTAAGATTCTTTTTCCCTTTTTATTAGGGTCTTTTCCTTCTCCCCCTTTGTGATTTTAAAAAAGAATTCGAGGAAATGGAAAATATAACAAGGTACCTAAAAAATTAGTAGCAACAACAAAAGAAACGAGCAAGCACAAATTTTCATTAAGTTTGAAGAGATCAACAACAGAGGAATTTAGATAGAACAAAAGATCGGATCTGTCTATTTTGGATCTTTTTCCTTTGCCATGAGACCCTTAAGAATAGTCTATCTTTTTAAAGTCTTTATGGTCTTCCTCGACTTGCTTCTCTAACACAAAAATTCTTTCACTTTTGGCTTCAATCTTTTCTTACTGGGCTTGAATATTTTCTTCCTGAGCTTAAACTTTTCTTCCTGAGATTTAAGCTTTTCTTCCTGAGCCTTCAACTTTTCTTTAAACTCAATCCGATGATCCCTTTCATACTTCCAATTTTGAGAGACATAATTTAGCTTCCCATTCAGATCTCTGACTTCTTGAATCCGGAAATTCTTTTCATTTGTCAATTTCTCTTCAAAGGAAGAAGTTAGCTCATTTATCTTACTATCCTCAGTCTCAAAATCATCCTTCACATTATCTTGAAATTCATCAAAGAGCCTCATTTCTTCTACAGTCTTCCTCGACCAACTGGTCATCCTCTTGCAAGATCTTTTGTGGGATTCATAGCGACTGAGAAAGATTTAAATTGAGCTTCTATCTCAACACACTTATCCTTGACCATGGATACAGAGTCTGATTTCTGATTCAAAGCATGTTGGAGCATCTGACATCTTGAATCAATGCTTGAGAAGGTCGGAATAGAACCTACTAACTTCTTTAAAGACTGAACAAAAAAGTCATTCCCCAATGAAGATGACTCCGAATCCGAGACTCTGCTTGGAGAATTTTCTTCTTCAACTTGGTCAAGCTTTCTCTTTGAAGAACTACCAACTTCCTTTCTCTTCACCACTACTGAGCTCAGAGTATCAGCAAGAATTTTCTTTCCCTTGTCTCTTTTTGGAATAGAATCCTGTTCCAGAGTTCTTTTTTCACTATCAGTTACTTGAATAATATTTTCTTCATCATCAACAACTTTTTGAGCTACATCCTCTACGTTCTCCATTGGAGCAATATCATGTATAAGTTGTTATTCTTCTACATGATAAGCTACTTCTTCTTCTCCTTACTGCTCATCGTTTCCAGGAGTGACTAATTTCGAAGATTTGGCTTCTGAAGTTCGGAGTGACAGATGTTCCGTAGGTGTCCCCTTATAATCATCTACTTATTTTAAAACATCTCCAGTTTCACCACTGCCTTCAGCTATATCTTCTTGTTCTTCCACTCGCTCAATTTGCTCTAATTCCTCAGCAGTCTTAGAAATAGCTTCTTCTGGAGTGACGAAATTTCTTCCTGGAGTCTCAGGAAGAGAGTCCAAGGAAAAAGATCTCGGAACAGGAATATTTGCTGAAACCATCTCATTGAACTTCAACAATGCCTGAGCTACCTCTGCTTAAGACAACTTCTTCTTAAGCTTCTTTTCTTTGACTTGTTTTTCTATCTCATCCGCAGTTCTTTCCTTCAAGGCCTTAGCCTCCGCAGGATCCAATAAAAAATGAGGCTCCCCTTGCACTCTTTTTTCTTTGATCTCCCTCCATTTAGAAACTACCTCATCTGGGTAAGATTTATTCTTCTTTGGTTTTGGAGGTGCGGAATGAAATTCCTTAGACTTGGGATTCTCTGCTTCAACTTCAACTTCTTTCAACTTTCTCTTCCTTACTGTCTTAGAGGATTCCGGATCAGCAACTTTCAGAACTACTTCTTCTTGAGCAAGTAAATCAATAAACTGACCAGTCTTATTGTCGAAAGCTACATCCATCCTTTTAAGAGTCCCATCACTCACCAACATAATCTGGAAAACTCTTGACTTAGACTTGCAAGCCTCCTTGAAAGACTCAAGGCACCGAACTATCAACTTTGAGAGGATTGCTGGATACATTATGATCTGAGCTCTCAGATTCCATTTCTTAACATTCTTAAGAGTAATGAGAATGTGCTTCATCAGGTTAAACTTCCACTGATTTATCAAAAAATCTAGGATGTATATCTCACTCTTCTTCAGACTATCTTTGTCACCCTTTCTCGGTACGATAAGGCCTTGTACCAATAATTCTAGAATTCAAAAATTCGTAGATAAGCTAGAAATCTTCGGAGCCTTGTCATCTGCCAGTCCGAGAGTTCCTAATTCTTTTTCATTGTCGAAGCTACCCTTTGAATCCGGCGACACATGAGATATGAATTCAGCTTCTCCTTCATTATTTAGCCCTACCAAGCTAGCTGTCTTAGCATATGAAAGCTTATAAGTCTTACCATAAGACTTAAAAGACAACTTTTCTCTTCCATCTTCCTTAAGAAAGGAGAGTGTCTCATAAAACTCTATAAGAAAATCCGAATATACTTCATCTTGATTCCCAGGTTTCGACACATCAACAACTTCCCATCCATTAAGCTTAATATTCTTGGATATAAGAGAGTCATACTTGTTGAAGAAATCTGGATGAACCAACCTCTCTCTATATACTAACCGCTTCGAAATCGGCTTAGAGGAAGACATGTATTGAGAAGCTACTTCTACAGACATTCGGATCTGAAGACCTCTGTGAAGTTCAGAACCGAGAAATCTGATGTTTGGAACGACTTTAAAATGGAAAGGCAGAGCATCGGGATGCAGGAGCTTGAAAACCGATGTGGGAAAACCATTTGTGGTAACCTTTATATAGGCAATGAGAAAACAGTTCAACTTCCATGGTTGATTGAATAGTTGTGACAAGATGAGATTAGATCTGACGGTCGAAAACCAATTCTCATGAAAACTTGAATCCGATCTTTTGAGGTTTTATTATTAACAATGATTTAAGAAAATTATAATCCGAAACCAAAATATAATAAAATTCCAGCAAGTAAAGTATGACTATGAAAACATGAGTAAGAAAATTATACCTTTCAGATTGGATTAGGAGGATTATTCGTAATGGGTAATATAAACAAGACTACGAAAAATCTTTATTACGAAAAGACATAGTTCACAAAACTCACTACGAAAAACAAACACAGTACGTAAAACTCAGTACGAAAAACATTATAAGAATTCAGTACAATTTTTTTTAAAAAAAAAATTTGAATATGAAAAACTCATTATGAAAGACTCGGTATGAAAATCTCGTTATAGAAATACCAGTATGAAATTTCCCATTCTGGAAGTGTTCAATACGAAGTTTTTTGATTCCAGAAGTCTTCTATATGAACATATCCATTCTGGAAATTTCCATTCTGGAAATTTAGTTCGGAAAAATTTGAAAGCAAACTTTGGGAAAAAATTTGTTACATTAACAATCAAATATAATCCCCCTATAAAAAGGAATTTATTACTATAAGGAAACTTTTTCAACAAAAAGTTAATTAAGAAGGATTACCTTACAGTTATCATTCCTATCTTCTGTTTAATGTATTCAAATCTATTAGAAGGCAAGGATTTTGTGAAAATATCAGCAAGTTGATCTTGTGTTCCGATAAATTGAAGAATAATATCTCCTTTTTCTGTGTCATACCTAAGAAAGTGATGCCTAATATCTATGTGTTTTGCACGAGAGTGATGTGCAGGGTTCTTACTAAGGGAAATGGCACTTGTGTTATCACACAAAATTTGAGTTTTAGTAAAACTCAACCCATAGTCTATGAGTGTGTGTTGCATCCACAACACTTGAGCACAACAACTTCCAGCTGCTACATATTCGGCTTCAGCAGTGGAGAGTGCTACAGAATGTTGCTTCTTACAAGACCAAGAAACTAACGAATCTCTTAAGAAATGACAAGTTCCGGATGTACTTTTTCTATCCATTCTACATCCACCAAAGTCAGCATCAGAAAATCTTTTTAGAACAAAATCATTTCCAGAAGTATAAAATAATCCTATATCCATGGTTCCCTTAAGGTAGCGAAAAATTATTTTTACTGCCTTTAAGTGAGACTCCTTAGGATTGGATTGATATCTTGCACATAAGCAAACTGAAAACATTAAATCTGGTCGACTAGCTGTTAAGTATATTAAACTTCCTATCATACCTCTAAAAGATGTTTGATCTACTGGTTTCCCAGCTTCATCAAGATCTAAATAGTTTGAGGTACCAATAGGAGTACTTATACTCTTAGTGTTGTCATAACCATACTTTTTAAGAAGTTCTTTAATAAACATATGTTGAGATATGTAGGTTCCTTCTGGTTTTTGTGAAAATTGAAAACCAAGGAAAAAAGTTAACTCACCCATCATACTCATTTCAAACTCAGATTTCATTAGACTTGCAAAGGAGTCAGTTAAAGATTGCTGAGTTGAGCCAAATATGATGTCATCAACATAAATTTGAACAATCAAAACTTTTTTCTTATTTTTCTTTATAAAAAGGGTTGGATCTGCATTTCCCTTAACATAGTTATTTTGAAGCAAAAATCCAGTGAGTCTATCATACCATGCTCATGGGGCTTGTTTAAGGACATTCAGAGATTTGGTAAGTCTAAAAACATGATCATGATGTTTTGTATCTTCAAAGCCAGGAGGTTGTTCAACAAAAACTTCCTCTTGAGCATAACCATTAAGAAAATCACATTTCAAATCCATTTGAAAATGTTTAAAATTAAAGAATGCTGCAAAGGCAAGTAAAATACAGATAGATTCAAGTCTAGCTACTAGAGCATAGGTTTCTTCATAGTCTATTCCCTCTTGCTGATTATAGCCTTTAGCAACAAGTATAGCATTATTTCTTACTATGAATCCATTTTCATCACATTTATTTATGAAAACCCATTTTACTCCATTTACAGAAGCTTCCTTAGGTCTTACAACCAAAGTCCAGACTTTATTCCTTTCAAATTCATTTAGTTCATCTTGCATGGCTTTGATCCAATCATCATCACCTAATGCTTCATAAGTGCTTTTAGTTTCTAATTGGGAAAGAAATGATAGATGTTCTACTTCATTTCTTAAGGAACTACTAGTCCTTACTGGTTGATTTACATCACCAATGATACTATCACTGGGATGATTCTTAAGAAACACCTGATTTGGGTTTTGAAAAGCATGTTCATCAACATAGGGTAGAATGTCTTCTGGGGTAAATATTTCAGAAGTATCTTCTTGAAAATTTTCCTTATCAGAAGGTTCTTCTATCAAAGGTTGATAATCAGTTTTTGAAAACACATCCAAGGATGTAGGATGGGATTGTTTAAAAACAAAAGGATCAGACTCATTAAATTTTTCATGCACTGTTTCTTCAACAGTCCAAGTGTTTTTCTTAAAAACTCTATAACCCTTAGATGTTGTGGAATAACCTAAGAAAATTCCTTCATCAGATTTTGGTGCGAATTTATGTAAGTTATATTTAATATTCAGAATGAATACTTTGGAACCAAAAACCTTGAAGTAGGATAGTCTTGGTTTTCTACCATTCCAAAATTTATAAGGGGTTTTATTAAGAAAAGGTCTAATCAAAACTCGATTTATAGTATAGCAAGCAGTACTTACAGCTTCAGCCCAGAAATGTCTAGCTATAGAATATTCTCTCAACATGGTTCTAGTTATCTCTTGAAGAATTTTATTTCTTCTCTCAACTACACCATTTTGATGAGGAGTTCTAGGTGCTGAAAAATTGTGAGTAATACCCTTTTTACTACAAAAAGTTTCAAAATCAGAATTTTGAAATTCTCGTCCATGATCACCATGAATCATTTTCAATGGAAGGTTTTTCTAATTTTTAACTTGAGCTCTAAAACTTTTGAAATAGGAAAAAGCTTCAGATTTCTTTTCCAGAAAATAAACCCATGTAAATCTAGTGTAATCATCAACTAGAAAAAACACATAGTATTTGCCTCCAATACTTCCAGTTTGTGTTGGACCAAAAAGATCCATGTGCACTAACTGTAATGCACCAGTTGTTGAGACTTCACCGATTGATTTAAAACTAGATTTATGTTGCTTGCCATATAGACAAGGATCACAAACTTTAGAAGAATCAAATCTATGCTCTGGTAGATCCTAAACTAGTTTCTTCTTAGAGAGTTTACATAGGTTTCTAAGGTTACAGTGACCTAATCTTCTATGCCATAACCAGGAATGATCTTCCATTGCACTTAGTCAAGGTAAATATTGACTCCTGAGGTCTTCTAGGTTCAAAGTGTAAACATTCTCTTGCCTATTGGCTGAGAGAATAAATTCTTCCTTGGAATTGTGAACTAAACACCTATCATTCCTAAAATTCACAAGGTATCCTTCATCACATAACTGACTTATGCTAATGAGGTTGTTCTTAAGTCCCTTAACAAACAGAACATTTGAAATCAAAATTTTACCTAAAAGAACAATATTACCAATACCAACAATCTCACCCTTAACATTATCTCTGAAAGTTACCTTTCCTCCTTTCGTTTTGATAATCTTTTCAAAATAGCTTTTGTTACCAGTCATGTGCCGGGAACATCCACTATCCATGAACCATGTATTGTTGCTGGTACTCTCTTTAATTTCTTGAAAACAAGAAGAGAATTAGGCTTTCGGTATCCAAACTTGTTTGGATCCGAGATTACCAGATAACAAAAATTTAGGAACCCACATCTTCTTTGAGAAATAAGCTTTATGAAAACCTAAGGATTAGGATTTGTTTAAGGAACAATTATTTTCCCAATGACCACCACATTGAGACTTGGTACAAAATGGGTCACTTTGAGGAACAAAATAATTGTAACTAAAAATTGGTTTTGCATGGTTATAACCAAATCCGGATTTATTTCTTAAAGGTCGTATTTGGGAATACATTTTATCAAAATTTTCTTTACCATGAGTAAAGTTTGATAAACAATTCTTTAAGGAAAAAAATTCGGACTTGAGTTTTATAACCAAGTTTCTATCCTCAAAATCATTAGTTTTAGAACTAGAGCTAGGCCTGGAAACATTTTTCTTAAAAATTACTTTGTCTAATTCTTTAGAAAGTTTGTTCTTATCAGAACTTACTTCCTCAAGATTTTTTTGAAATTCTTTCAAAATTAGTATTTTTCCTACCAAGATCTTTAGAAAGATCTGATATCTCTTTTGTAAGAATAGAATTCCTAGACTTTTCCTTATCATGTTTCTTATTGAGTTTAGAATTCTCAATCTTACGAAGTTCAGCAAACCTAGAGACTTCTTCATAAGTAGGTAAAGTATTTTCTTCATCAGAAGAGGATTCTTCATCAGAAGAGTTATAATACTTACTATCATTAGAATTTAAAGAAACATTGGTCAATGATTCAACATTTCATACCTTAGCCCTAAAACAATGATTATCAATAGGCAATCTGGCTATAAGACCAAGATTATTTTGTCCTGAAGATTCGTAATTAGAAGATTCATCTGAAGAGTCACCCCCACTGGCACTATAGGTATCACTTGCTTTCAAAACTTTCTTAGCTTTGGCTTTATAATAATTCTTTTTGTTCCTGTCTGAATTCCTTTCTTTCCTTTCTTTCTTTTTGAGCAAAGGGCAATCTGGTCTAATATGTCCAGCTCTCTTGCACTCATAACAAGTAACTTCTCCATCTTTCTCATCTTTCCTGTCCTTTTTCTTATACTTGGATTGGAAATTTCTCTAGCCAGCTATCTTGTTCATCCTTCGAGCAAGATTTGCTAATTCACTTTCAGAGATTTCACTCTCACTAGATTCAGATTGGAAAATAACTTTCTAAGACTTGGATTTGGTTACTCTTTCAGGAGTCTTAGCTTTCATCTGATTTGATGTTGTTGTAAAAGCAACAGTACCATTCCCATTCTTCTTTTTGATGTTGTCAGCATCTCTCTTCATTCTAGTTTCATGTTGGAGAAGAGTTCCAAATAACTCATCAAGAGAAATTTGAGTGTCCTTCCTGTTCACATCTATAGTAGTTCTTTTGGATTCCCACTCATTAGGCATGATATCAATTATCTTATCCACAAGTGCTTCATCATCTAACCCTTTTTCTCCCATAGACTATAAGCTGTTGACAATAGTCATAAATCTCTGTTGAACTTTACAAATTGGTTCACCATAAGGAAAATTGAAGCCATGATATTCAGCTCTAAGCATAACTATCATAGTCTCAATCACTTTAGAAGTCACAAAGTGTGTAACCTATGACTTCTTCCAGATACAATTAGCTATTTCACAAGAAGAAATTTGGATATATATATTTCTAGTCATTGAACACAGTAGAGTATTGCGTACCTTATAGTTGAGTTGATACTCTTGCTTTTCCTGGTTAGTGAAAGTTCTAACTTCCTTATCAGGAATTTTATAATCACCAGTAAGCATAAAAAAGTTGTCCACTTCAGTATTGATAACAAAAGTCTTCAGTCAATCTCTCCAGTACTCATAATCATTACCATCAAAGATTGGTGGTCTTGTAGGATTTATATTATCAATAGAACCAACATTAATTCCTGCCATACTTAAAAAAACTTTTGGCACACAAACTTTTTAGTAGAAAATGTTTGTAATAACAAAGTTCGGAATGAGAAAGTTCGGAATGGGAAAGTTCGAAATGACAAAGTTCAGAATGAGAAAGTGAGCAAGAAAAACATATACGTGAGTACAAGTATTCCAGAGACCAGCTCTGATACCAATTGTAGGATCGAAATAATGATGTAGATGCTCAATATACAAGAGGCGGGGGGGGGGGGGGTGGATTGTATACTTTAAAAATTACTTTAAACAAAGGAAAGAGCTAATTTTAACAAATTTTAAACTAACAAAATTCACAAAAAATCTAATACCAAATGAAAACTTGGAAAGAGATTACGGAAGTAGGTTCTGGAAATATGGTTCCGGAAATCGAAACTTAACAACAGATTGCAATATGAGATTCTACCTTAAAGCGTATAGAATCTAAATGTAACAGAGTACGAGTAAGGAAGTATTAGAATGTTATACTTTCCTTATAATACAAAATACAACGGAAACAATCATGTAGTAAAACTACAAGTAACAAGATATAAGTCTTTTAACCCAAAGAGAGGGGTATCCAACAACCTTGGATAAAGGTCCCTTGATTTATACTTTCAAGCAAGTCTGTCTTACCCACACCAGGGTAAGGCCTCGATAAGAAGATTGGAGTCTCTGTCTTTCTATCCCCACAATCCCTCAACTTCAAGGTAGTTGGTCACCTTGGTCTTCCTCTACAAGGAAGCCCTCAACTTCAAGGTGTTGGAAACCTCTGTCTTCCTATCCCCGGAAGTCCTCAAATGTAATCACCAACATTCGGAGTCACACGAAGATTTGAGAGTTAATAAGATTCTCTCTCTCTAGAAATCACTTCAACAACATGTATGCACGATGTCAAAGAAGTTATCCATCAGTTTTGAGCTCTTTCAAATGAGGTCCTATTTATAGGCAAGGTCGGCCTCCTTTCCACCGGTCATATTTTCCTTAAAAATTGGAGGGACCTATACACATGTAACTTAACCAACGGTTAGTTTATAACAGAATAGATGACATTTTTTTATAACAAAACAAGTGTAACAGAATGTACGACATAGTTTTAAGTCTAAACTAAAAAGTTCAGAGTGAAGATTCAGAGTGAAAGTTCAGAGTGTAAAAATATATTAAAGAGTAGACAAATTATAAAAGCGTAAGCAACATGAAAGTTCGGAGTATGAAAAAAAATAATTTTCGGAGTCTAAATAAATTCGGAGTGAATAAAACAAATATGATCAGATTCTGTTTAATAGGTGAATTCGGAATGAGAATACGGAATGAGAATTCGTCATCAGAATTCGTAATGAGATTTCATCATCAGAATTTGTAATGAGAATTCATCATCAGAGTTCGTAATGAGAATTCATCATTAGAATTCGTAATGAGAATTCGATGTCGAACTTCATAAGGATTCGTATCCAGAATTCGGAGTAGAACTTAATCAGAGTTTGTATCCAGAATTTGGAATGAAACTTTATTACAGTTCTCGTCTGGAATTTGGAGTGAAACTTCCTTACAGTTCTTATCTAGAATTCGGAACCTAAAACAGAATGCTTCATATCAAAGTTTCAATTATTCTGAGAATATAGAAATGAATCCAAATCTTATACTTAAGAAAAATATGGATGAAAATATGATAAGGATAATTTTTCTTACAAAAGCGATTTTCCTTATAAAAGCAATTTTCCTTATAAAATCAATTTTCTTAAAGATAAGGTGTTTGTGATTTTCAAAACAAGAATGAATGAAAAAGTCATAAGGAAAACCTTATTGACTCAACACCTCATTGGTCTACATGGATTAGATTACGACATTTATTATTATTTTATTTAAAGAAGTGTTAAAAGAGTTAAATTCAAAGTTTAATAACTAAACGATTTTTAATATAGGGTTACACACAATATAAATTTGACTATAAATATTCATTTGGAAGATAAAAATATTTTCTACATAAATGTATTTTATTTATAATTTTTAAACATTATATACTTAAATTTATTTATTATATAATGATGATGCAGTAATTCCCTTATTAATGAAATATTAAAATAATTTATTTTAATATTATCCAAATAAATGTAAATTTAGACTTCTGATGAATTCCACTAATTATATAGGTTAATATGACATGTTAGGGTTGGTTAAATAAATTTTATTCAAAGTGAAAATGTTTTTATGGATTTCAAAAAAATCAAAAACTAAATAGTGTCAAAATTGACACAATTGAGTTTTTAAAACAAATATTATATTATTAATTGATATAATATTCATAAAAATATAAGGTTGGTAAAAAAGACTTAGATAAGGTTATATATATTAATAATTAACCACATTGGGTTCTCTTGTCTTGTTATAGAAATCTTATTAACCATATAATATAACAATACAAATAGACATGGTAAATGTCAATCTATTTCACTAAGAGTTAAATTTAAAAGATAGAGTTAATATTTCAAGCTATTCCTGAAGTGACCCTCACCTCTCTTATAAAAGGGCACTCCCCCTTCTCTTAATTTCACACCTCCAAATCCATTTGGCTCTGAGAAAACCTGCCCAAATATCCTCCCAACTTCCCTCAATTTAACCTAGAGGACTTACTTTGATCAGAAAGCAATCCTAAGGAGCCCTTTTGATCAACATAAAAGGAAACACCTGAAGTAGAGGTAATAATTTCACCACCCTCTTTCAAGTTATTTTCTTCTTCAACATCCTCTTTATTGGTTTTTTACATACCAAAATAATAAATCCACTACCTTCTAAATACTTTGAGGTTATTATAAATATGGTACAAACATATTCGTTATTCTATCCATCCTATAAATGAAAATGTCACCATATGTGCGTACTTACGAATTACCATCTCCACGTCATGGTGTAGTTTGTTATTAAAACACTTCATTATTTGGATGGGTATAATAATGATTATAACTGATGTAAATAATAAATATAACATGTTAATGATTCTGTATATATGACATACCATCCAATTACATACGAATTCTCTATCAATATAATGATATTGTTGCTCATGCGTACGTACGGACTACCGTATCCATGAACACGATGAGATTCATTTCTCCAACATATCCATTCAAGAATAATTTTCATTAGATGATTAAAAATAATGTTTAAGAACTTAATATCATTCTGAATATGAATCAAATACATCCTATCTATAACAAACATGGCTTATGTAACAGAATTTATAAAGGAAAATGAATTAGTTAACAACTGAAACAACGAGAATACTAAAATATTTTTAACAAAGAAATATTATAATATCATATATGATGTCATATTTACGTATATGGTTCTTTTATAATTTAATAACAACTGTTTAAATATTATACAAGAGGTTAACGTACCCTCGACCAAGAGAAAGTACAAGGTAAAGGTTAATTTCACAATCTCATTATTATCCGAGGTTGTTTTTATGTAAATACCTACTGGGAAATATTTATTATTCATGTCCATGTTTCATAAAAGTGTTTTAAAAGGGATTATTTTTAAGGGACTCTTTTAATAAAACATCATTTTAAATGTTTAAAATATTTATTCTTCTAAACCTTTCTCATTAATGTCCATGTCTTTAAAATGGTTTTAAGGATTTATTTATATGGACATGAATTATTTAAAATGTTAATTCATTTAAAAAGTTTCAAAGTGGTATGGAACACTTTGATTCAAAACTATTTTCTAAATGACTTCCTTTATAAATTATGGGACTTTTAAATTATTTCATGAAAAAAGGGTATTTCTCCCAATGATTTTTACTGATCATTTTTAACAATGTCAACATCATTTACGGGATATTATTTTTGATCCAGGTAGATTTATTATACAAACCATCCAAATTGGATTGAAGGTTTTTTTATATATTTGACTGTTGATGTGTTATTTTTATACCATTCATGGTTTATGGATAATGTATTGACATTTCTTATTCTAGTTTTAATACAAATGTTAATGTTATGTTTAAACCTTTTCATATAAGGAATGAATTGGACATAGTAATTGAAGGGTGGAGCCCGCAATAGCTCCTCGGTGCATTGGTAGGTCTCATGATACAATTATACGTGGAATTGGTTGAGGCCTTTCCAAATTTGATATATGGTTTTGGCCGAGGCCTAAATTATTTTTTGATGTCTTGGACGAGACCTTGACAAGATGTTTCAGAATGTCCGACATTATACATTCCCTCATTATGAAAATAATAATGATGGTTCAAGTGGTTATTCTACTAGTAGAATACCCATGACTATTTTATATTATTCCATTATTTACTCAGCTCATATTCCTGCCATAAAGTGTTCATGTTTATTATTTGTAAATGCATGTGTTTTTAATTATTAACCTTGCCTAATGTTTATGTTATCTTCCGCTGTATTTCTTACCCTTACTGTGTGTTTGAGCTCACCCCTTTCTTATGTTTCATTTAAAAAAATATAAATAAGTTAGTTATGAGTGACTTTAAGACATAATATAGGAGGCTTGGATGTTTTTAATGGAATAAATTAGTGTTATATTTATTTTGAAGTTGTAATGTTGAACTTATGTATGTATCTTATTTACAATAATGCCAAATTGGTCAGTCTTTTGGGATATGATTCCTTGTATCATGCCAATTTTATTTAATAAAGCACCAACCATGGGTAACTGGGGTCAAGTCATTACAGTTGGTATCAGAGGAAGTTTAGTACAAACATTGGAAACTAGATTTAGAAAAAACTATAATTAGAGAACATTACCCTAAGATAGACTTTGAGGATTAGTATAGAAGAACTTTCTTGAATTTTGGTACTGTAGATTTGTTAGTTTTCCAACCAATACATCCCTCTATGGATACGTGTAGGTAGGGGTGGCTCTCACATATATGTACCTAGGGGTAAAACCCGAAAACCCAGCTTTGAGCTGGCCTTGAACGGGAACTGGTGCACGACAATGGGGCTTTCTGCACACTTGGTTATGACACTCCTGTGGGATATGCTTAGGATAATTCTCATTTTATTTACAATATATTATGAAGGATTTATGAGTATATACAACCTCAAATAAAACATTTTTAGGATTATGGATTATATCCACAAATTGCTCAATTTATGTTAAGTGTTTTACAAGTTTGGAATTATGTATTGTGATTAATAAAATAATCTAGTGTATTCCATTTTTTAGAAATGGAACCTAGTGGAAGGAATGAAACCCATATCAACACACATAATCCATGTAGGGATTTCCCTCTTGCTCAAGATAATAATAGAAGAGCTGGGGATGCAATTGGTGCTGATCAACTTATCACCGTACTGGGACAACTCACACATGTAATGAATAATAACCTTACCCATATAGAGCACCCTGATCCAGAATATGGAGGATAAATGTTAGAAAACTTCATGAGGCAATGAACAAAAACATTAAATGGGTCTACAAATCCATTTGTATTTTAACAATAGATAAGTTCCATAGTGAAAATATTTCATGCTTTAGGGAGTAGCGAAAGGGAAAAAGTTGTCAGGATAGTTTATTGCCTCACCAGAGATAAAGATCAACAGTGTTCATTAATTCAAAACAAAAAGGTGGATGATGAAGTATCAAGTATAGAATGGAGAAAGTTTGAAGATATTTTCTTAGAAAAATACTTTCTTCGTGACCATCAAAAAGATATGGAAAGACAATTTCTGAGTCTGAGACAAAAGGAGGATGATAATGTCACAAAGTATGAAGCTAACTTTACAAGGTTAGAAAAGCATCATACATATTATATACGTAACCCAAGATATAATATTGATTATTTCATTGATGGGTTAAAACCATTTCTCTATCGAGCATTAGTCTCACAATCCATCTCATCGTATGAAGATATTGTCTCATGTGCTATCAAGATAGAAAAAGAATTCTCTAAGTCTTACGACATTTAACAAAGAGCAAGAGAAGAAGAGATCTGCTAAACACTATGGGAAAGGAAATAAGGAAATAAAGAAGAATGGAATAGTTGAATTTCCACCCTATGATAATTGTGGGAAAATGCACCCTAGTGCCTATCTAAAAGTAAAAGGAGTATTCTAAGAATGTGGATGAAAAGGCCATATTGATAGTGATTGTAAGGGGAAGAAATAAGCAACCAATGTTCAATGATAAAATTTTAGTGATATGGGACATTATTCAAATGATTGTCCTAAGATTCTGGGTAACATACCTTAGAATAGGCCAAGGGATCAAGGCCAATCTTATGCGATCACTACTGCTAAGGTTGAAGCTCCGAAAGACATGGTGGCAGGTAATTTAATGGTTTCCTCAAGTTTATCCAATGCTTTATTTGATCTTGGATCCTCGAATTGTTTCATATCTTCATAGTTTGCTTATAAAATTAGATATTTACAATTTTATTAACAAGGGAGTTGTCATTCAAAACTCCTAAGGGAAGTATCATCGAAACAATGTTTTATGAATCAGTCCCCATTAAGACATGTAAACTATATTTATCTGCAGATCTAATCATCATACCCATGAGTGAATTTGATATAATCCTAGGTATGGATTGGATTTCGGGCCATGATGCAAAAATTTATTTTAAGAATAAGGAGGTTACAATTCTCGATGATGATAATAAGTACATTATCTTTATAGAAGAAATGTCACAATCTTATTCTTATCTAGATCCACCCCTATAGCTTTACTAAATTCAATTATTGGGGAGGAAGAGAATGAAGTAACTGTGGGTGAGGAAAGGAATGTTAAAATAGAGGATGAAACTAATGTGCAATTATGTTGATGTGTTTCCAGAGGATTAACCTGGACATCCTCCAAAATAAGAAATTGAATTTTATATTGACTTAATTCTTGGTACAAGGCCCATATCGAAGACCCCTTATAGAATGGACACTGTTGTATTAGTGGAACTAAAGAAACATCTAGAGGAATTGATTAATAATGGATTTATTCTCCCTAGTGTTTCTCCATGGGGAGCCCCTATTCTTTTTATTAAGAAAAAATATAGATCTATGTGGTTGTGCATTGACTACAGGAAGATCAATGCTATAACAATAAAGAAGAAGTATCCCCTACCTCTTATTGATGATTTATTCAACTAACTTCTAGGAGATCAATATTTTTCAAAGATTTACATATGATTTGGATATCATCAGTTGCGGGTGAATAAGGAAGACATTCTGGAAACATCATTTCGAACCAGGTATGGGCATTATGATTTTATAGTAATTCTTTTTGGGATGAATAATTCACCCTATGTTTTCATGGATCTAGTGAACAATTTTTTCATGGAATATCTTGATGAGTTTTTAGTGGTATTTATTGACGATATCTTTTTATACTCCAAAAGCTACAAATATCATGAAAATCACTTGTTGAATATTTTAAAGACTCTTAGAAGAAAAAAATTATGCGGGACGTTTAGAATGCGTGAATTTAGGCTTCATGAGATTTCTTTTCATGGAAATATTGTATCTAAGGATAGAATCTCTGTTGATCTTCTAAGACAAAGGCAATACAAGAATGGCCATCACTGACATGTATAACTAAGGTATGCAGTATTATTGGTTTAGCATGTTATTATCAATGTTTTGTCCAGAATTTTTCCCGATTGGCCAACCCATTAACCAAGCTCACATGTAAAGTGGTAAAATTTGTTTGGAAAAAAGAGTGTGAAGAATGTTTTGAAGATCTGAAGAGAACATTAGTCAATGATCTTATATTGACTCTACAACCGCGGAATGATAAGGCTGTTATTTATAGTGATGCTTAAAATTAAGGACTTGGTTGTGTCCTTATGAAGAATGATAGAGTTATTTATTATGCATCACGACAACTAAAAATTCACGAGAAAAACTATCCCACTCATGATCTTGAGTTGGAAGCTATAATCTTTGCTCTAAAGATATGGAGACACTATATCTATGGTGAAAAATTTCAGATTTATACCGATCACAAGAGTTTGAAGTATATATTTTCTCACAGAAGGAACTCCACATGAGGTAAATGCGATGGGTAGAACTACTCGAAGATTAATATTTCACTATACACTACCACCCGAGGAAGACAGATATGGTGGAAGATGCTTTGAGTAGAAAGGATCATGGATTTCAGAATAAGATGACAGTTGAAAGGGATCCTATGTGTATGGATCTGGTGAAAATTGATATGGGAATAATCATAGATGGTTAAACATTGATTCTTTTTCAAATGGATGTGAAAATATATTTATTAGAAAGGATAAAAAGTTCTTAGGCAGATGATGAGGAGTTTCAAAAAATAATAATGCTGTGGACGATGGGAGATTGAATGACTTCATATATGAAGATGCTATTTTGAAATTTGGGAAAAGACTTTGTGTTCCTGATATACCTAATCATAAAAGGGAATTATTAGATGATGCTCATAGCTCCAATTTATCCATACACCATAGTATAACTAAGATGTATAGTTATTTGAAAGAACATTTTTGGTGGGACAACATAAAGAGAGAGATTGCTGATTTTGTGTCGATATGTATGGTTTTCCAACAAGTGAAATCTAGAAGAAAACATCCTAGAAGAGTTATGAAACCTCTTCCCATACCTGAGTGGAAATGGGATGATATTACGATGGAATTTTTCATGAGGCTACCAAAGACTCCTAGAAGGAATGATGAAATATGGGTAATTTTTGATCGTCATACGACGTAACATGTTTTCTTGCTATAAGAGAAGATTTACCACTTGAAAGTTTAGAAAGAATGTATATTAATGTGGTTTTAATACTTCATAGATTACCCCTATCGATTGTTTCTAATCATGATCCCCATTTTACATCAAGATGTTTGAAAAGTATTTATAAATCCCTGGAAACTGAACTTCGTTTGAGCACTGCCTACCACCCTCAAATAGATGGACAATCAGAATAGACTATTAATACCTTAGAAGACATGTTGAAATCTTTCTCACATGACTTTCAAGGTACGTGTGATCAATATTTACCTCTGTTAGAATTTTACTATAATAATAGATTCCATTCAAGTATTCAGATGACACCATTTGAAGCGTTATATGGAAAGATATGTCGCACACCAACTTGTTGGGATGATGTTGGTGGAAGAAAACTCATAGGCCCAGAACTTGTTGAGGAAACGATGGAAATGGTGAAGGTTATCCAAACCCACATCAAAGCAGCACAAAGTAGGAATAAGAACTATGTCGATAACCAAAGGAAGGATTTGGAATTTCAGGTTGGAGATAATGTTTTCTTGAAGGTATCTCCATAGAAGGGAGTTATACAATTCGGTAAGAAGGGTAAATTTAGTCCCAGGTACAACGGAACTTTCAAAATTCTAGAACGAATTGGGGTTATAGCTTACCATTTAGAACTGCCCCCAAGTCTCTCCAGAGTTTACAATGTGTTCTACATATCACTATTGAGAAAAAACTTGCCTGACCCAATGCATGTACTCACCTCTGAGGAAATTGAATTGGAACCAGATCTGTCTTATTGTGAAGAGCCTGTCAAGATTATTGATACCAGAAAACAAGTGTTGAGAAACCAGATGCCTTTTTTGGTAAAAGTTCAATGGAGAAACCATAATATGGAAGAGGCAACGTGGGTACCAGAGTAACTTATGATAAAGAACCACCCAAATCTTTTTGTGTGGTAGTATTATAGAAATTTCAGGGACAAAATTATCTGAAGGAGGGAATAATGTAACACCCTAATCTTCCACAATACATTTCCCTTTGAATAATGAAATAGCCTGCATTGTACGCAACTTCGAGATTCTAACACACTATGACTAATCAAACTAGCTATTATTAATGGTAATATCCACTTTTTGAAATTTTATAAATTATATTTTTCAAAATGGACTTCATTTTTGAATTCGGAATATCGAAATTGGCTTAGAGTTATTTTTTGGTATTTTTCTGAAAACATTCTATTTTTGATGAATAGTAAAAAAACTTCGTTATTGGTTAAAAGAGACCTTTTATTTATATAATTATTTATTTTATTTAAATTTATTTTAGGCCAAAATAGATACATATTACCTATATATGTTCAATTTAATTCATTGGAGTCATTTTATAATATGTTTTGTTATATAAAAATTTTATAGAACTTTTTACCGTCTATTACCCACCTCTTACGAGCATTTGAAAATTTGTATAAAACATAATTTTATTGCTTCTGTGAATTGAAATTAAAAAATCTGAGAGAAACAGTTGACATCAGTATGTAAATTGGTGTTCAATATGATGAAAATAATTTTTGTGAATAGTAACTTTTAGCTTTTATTTACGACGGTTAAACGTAAATAATGAAATTAAATGTAAAAATGATATTATTATTACCCTAACGTAAGAAATAATTCTATTGGATAAGTGTAACTTGACCGAAAACAACCTTAGGAATAAAATATGATCCTTTTGGTTCACTTGGATTAGATTATGACATTTATAGTTATTTAATTTAAAGAAGAGTTAAAAGTGTTAATCTCAAGTTTTCATAACAATTGTTTTTAATATAAGGTTATACATAATATAAATTCGACTTTAAATATTAATTAGAAATATAAAAAGATTTAATACATAATTATATTTTATTTATAATTTTTAGACATTAAATAATTAAATGTATATATGACACAATGATGATGCAATAATTACCTTATTAATGAAAGATTAAAATAATTGATATTATAAATGTCCAAATAAATCCTATTTGAAACTTTTGATGAATGAAAATTATATTTTAGGTTAATATGACATGTTAGGTTTTATTAAATTAATTTTTTTCTAAGTAATCATGTTGTCATGACTTTAACAAAAAAAATACTAAATAGTGTCAAAATTGACATAAATGTGTTTTTAAAACAAATATTATATTATTAAATGATATAATATTCCCAAAAATATAAGGTTTGGCTAATGGACTTAGATAAGGTTAGATATATTAATAATAAACCACTTGGGGTTCTCTTGGCTAGTTATAGTATGTTTATTAACCATATAATATAAAAATACCTATATACATGGTAAATGTCAAACTATTAACTAAGAGTTAAATCTAAACGATAAGGTTTATATGATGACCTAAAACTATTTAAAACCTATTGGTTGAGCGGTTTTCGACCCATCCCCACCTTATCCTAGGCATAAATAATTTTGGAGCCATTATAAATTGAATATTATTTTATTATAAATTAATATTTCAAGCTTTTCCTAAAGTGACCCTCACCTCTCTTATAAAAGGGAACTTCCCCTTCTTCTAATTTCACATATCGAAAGCCTTTTGGTTCGACCAGAACCTGACCAAATATCCTCCCAACTTCCCCTCAATTTAACCTATAGGCCTTACTTTGATCATAAGTCCAACCTAATGAGCCCTTTTTATCAACTCAAAAGGAAACACCCGAAGTAGAGGTAATAATTTCACCACTCTCTTCCAAGTTCTTTTCTTCTTCCACTTCCTCTTTATTTGTTGTTTCCATACCAAAATAGTAAACCTAGCACCTTTGACATAATGTGATGTTATTATAAATATGGTAAAACCATATTCATTATTCTATCCATCCGATTAATTACAAAGTCACCATATGTGCGTACGTACGACTTACCGTCTCTACGTCGTGGTGTAGTTTGTTATTCAAACACTTCATTATTTAGATGGGTATAATAATGAGTATAACTGATTTAAATAATAAAAATAACTTTTTAATGATTCTTTATATATGATATACCATCCAATTACATATGATTTCACCATCAATATAAAGATATTGTTGCTCGTACGTACATACGGATTACCGTCTCCACGAATGCGAGGAGATTCATTTCCCCATTGCAACCATTCAAGAATAATTTTTATTTGATGATTAAAAATAATTTTTAATAACTTAATATCATTCGGGATATGAATCAAATATATCCTATGCATAACAAATATGGCTTATGTAACAAAACATATAAAGGAAAATGAATCAGTTAACACCTAAAACGACGACAATACTAAAATATTATTAACAAAGTAATATTAGAAGATCATATATGATATCATATTTATGTATATGGTTCTCGTATAATTTAATAACAATGATTTAACTATTATACAGAAGTTTAATGTACCTTCGACTCAGGAAAAGTTTAAGGAAAGGGATAATTTCACAAACTCATTATTATCTGAGGTTGTTTTTACATAAATATCTAATGGGACATATTTATTATTCATGTCCATGTTTCATAAAAGTGTTTTCAAAGGGATTATTTTTAAGGGAATCTTTTAATAAAACATCATTTTAAATGTTTAAATGATTTATTCTTCTAAACCATTCTCATTAATGTCCAGGTTTTTAAAATTGTTTTAAGGAATTATTTATATGGACACGAATGTTTTAAAATGTTAATTCATTTCAAAAGATTCAAAGTGGTATGGGACACTTTGATTCAAAACTATATTTTAAATGAATTACTTTATAAATTATGTTACTTTTAAATGATTTCATGAAAAATGGACATTTCTCTTAAAGATTTTTACTGATCATTTTCAACAATGTCAATATCCTTTACGAGATATTATTTTTGATCAAGGTTTATTTATTATACAATCGTTTCATATTTTATTGAAGGTTTTTTGATATTTTTGACTTTGGATGTGTTATTTTTATACCATTCATGGTTTATGGATAAAGTGTTGACATTTCATATGCTAGTTTTATTAGGAATGTTTATGTTATATTTAAACCTTTTCATATGAGGAATGTATTGGACTTAGTAAGTGACGGGTGGAGCCCGCTATATCTCCTCAGTGAATCTGTAGGTCTCATGAGAAAATGGGATGTGGAATTGGCCTAGGCCTTTCCCAATTTGATATATGGTTTTGGCCGAGGCCTAAATAATTTTTAGACGTCTTGGCCGAGGCCATGACAAGATGTATCAGAATGTCCGGCATTATACATTACCTCATTATGAAAATAATATTGATGGTTCATGTGGTTATTCGACTAGTAGAATACCCATGACTATGTTTTATTATGGCATTATTTTGTCAACTCATATTCCAACCATAAGGTGTTCATGTTTATTATTTGTATAGGTATGTGTTTTTAATTATTCACCATGCCTAATGTTTATGTTATCTTCTGCTGGATTTCTTACCCTTACTGAGCATTTAAGCTCACCCCTTTCTATGTTTCATTTTCCTAGGATATTATGAAGTTAGTTATGAGTGACTATTAGGAATAATATAGGAGGCCTGTATGTTTCTAATGGAATAAATTAGTGTTCTATTTATTTTCAACTGGTAATGTTAAACTTATATATGTATCTTGTTTCCAATAATACTAAACTAATCAATCTTTCGGGATATTATTAATTATATCTTGCCTATGTTATGTAATAAAGCACTGACTCTTGGTAACTTGGGTCAATGAGTTACACCAAATCTTTCTTGAATTCCCTTCCAAGCTTTTGGTGCCCCAAAATTAAGTAAGGGATCTTAACCTTCTGCTCCTCCTTTCATTTCACGAACCATCTTTAGAATTTTCCTTATTAATTGATTTTTTTAATTTCATTTATTTATAAAAATCACCATTATATTCAATTGATGTTATTTTAATGATAGAACATTTATACTCCCTTATTTTTACCTTTATATAAGATGCTACATTGCCAGAATTTTATAGCGGATTTCCCACTTCTCATTTCCATTCAAGCACTTAATTTAAGATTTATTTCCTAATATCCTTTTATTAACTGGGGATACATTATTTCAAATCCCAATTTCTATAAATTTGACTTATAAATGATGATATCCCATTTTAAATCTCATTTATCCTCCCATGATCTTTTATATACACCCATTACCCTTTTGAATTTTAGTAAGGGAACTCCCACTCTCCTATATATTCAAGCACTAATTTTATGTTTTTCTTATAAATTTCTAATTTTTCATGTTGGGATATGTTCTTAAATATTAAAATACTGTAATTTTTATATATACATTATGATATACCCCTTTCACCCTTATTTATCCTCCCATGATCCTTTATTTACACCCATTACTATGCTAAAATTTTATATGGGATTTTCCTCTTCTCATTTCCATTCAAGAACTTTTTTATGTTATGTATCATAAATTCTATTTTCTTAAATTGGAATATGTTATTAAATATTTCCAATACATTCCATTTAATTTATAAATGACAATACCCCCTTTACAACTCATTCATCCTCCCATGATCCTTTATGTACAATAATTACCATGCCAAAATATAGTTAGGATTTTTTTTCTGTATTCATGTTTATTAATTATATTATTCCTTCTATTTAAAAATGTATAATGTTGGGATATTATGTTAAATATTTATATTAATTTATATTTTATGTATATTTGATGAGATACCCCCATCTCTCCCATCAACCCATTTTTATGAATCATTACGTGACGCCGTTCTACTGCCAAAATTTCACTACGATCTTCCAAGACAAAACAATTATGTATTGAATACCATACCCATTTCCATTAATGAGTGCTCACATTTATAATCATATAATTTTTTTATTAGGGACTTACAAATATATATTCCACACTCCTCAATCGTTGAATAAATTATGATGATGAATGAATCCATATTTTATGATATATAAGGTACACTTAAGCATGAGAATGAAATGAATATAATGGGTGTGCCCAAATAGTGTTCCAATGCATTTAGTAATTATTAGTATCATGATACATAATCTTGGGATATGGATTAATCCTGATTACATTATGGGATTTTTTCCACCATGAAGTCCTAGTGGGTTTATCTTTGACCTATGGTTATGATTCAGTGTTTTAAATTGTCGCCACAATTCCCATGTTATGATTATGATGCTATATCATGTCTCATTATTCATGTTTATTACTACTACTCTTGTTATGACCCATTGATATGACTATTGTGTAACATGTATTATTCTCTTCATGTTATTCCATGTCTATTCCCTTATTGGACATTATATATCACCCCATTCTTATGTTTCCGCCAGGTTATCCTGTGTAGTTTCAAAATCCATGGAATTTAAAAGCATATTAAGGATGTTTTTAATAAGGTTGATGTATCCCAAGTTCAATATGTTTTTCTATATACATAATTTTTAAATACACTATACTTATCTATCTTTTGGGTTTTATTATGTATAATTTTATGTAATAAATCATGTATTAATGTGTAATAAAGAGCAAGTTTTTTATAGTTGGTATTAGAGAAATTGCTTTTTTATTTTTGGGATTAGGATTAGAAATATCTAGAGAATGCCACAGATATAAGATTATGTATAAGAAATAATTCCAAAATTTTGGTATGTATAGAGTAATTGATTTATGAAGAAAATATATTCCTATCAAGATACTACTAGTGGATGTGGTTCTGGCACATATGTAGCTAGGGGTAATAACTCCGACAATGTGTCCTGCCCCTAATTCGGGGTAACCTGGTACAAGAGATTCATTGGTGAATTTAGTGGTAGGGTTATCGGCGCTTTGCTCTCGTTCTCCCTTTTGCTGATGGCGTATGGCATGGCCGCGACACTGCCTCCCCTCCTCAACACGCTTTGGACGGGGAGGGGAGTTTCAGCTTATACCTCGTGCTCACTTCCTTCTCATCTCCCTTCTTTCGCTCCTGTCATGGATCCATCCTCCCTCCCCCTATTTCCTCTGATTGAAATAATCCCCAATGTGCAAGCCTTCACGAATGGTGCACTCTCAGTACCTATTTCTCCTCTAGAGTTCACGGAGGCTTCCACTCTACTGAATCTCACTTTGGTTGCTCGATTCAGAAAGATTCGCCCATCTGTTGATGTGTTCGACTAGTTTGTGTTTTCTTCATGGAAGTTACAGGATCACATGATTGTTGGGCTTTTAGATGCGAGAAAAATCCCGGTCCGTTTCTCAAATGAAGAATACCTGATTTATGCTTGGACCTTTTCTCCACGCTATATGGAGGGAGCTAGGTTTTCTCTATTCTGGTGGTACTTAGATTTCTATCTAAATAGTGACCCTCCGACCATAGCGCTCTAGATAACTCTACCGGGACTTCCTCTACCATTCTAAAACCAGGCGATCCTTCAGTTGATAGGTAATATGCTAGGCCTCTACCTCTGTCTGGATGCTCGCACCAAGTATATTTGTCATCCAGTCGCTCCTAGGATATGTGTTCAAGCTGATCTATCTAAAGGCCCAGTGGAAGCTATCACCATTGAGATTGAGGGAGAGATTCACTGGCATCAAACAGTATGTTACGACCATTGGACCCCTTTCTGTTTTGGTTGCTATCGAATAGGACATGAGGCTTCCAGATGCCGTCGTAGCCTTTCAGTTGGGTTCCAGAAAATGCCCCCTTTCCAATGAAGGGTGATGTGATTGCAGTCAGTAAGGCCGATGATGTTTAACCAGATATGGGAGAGGATGTTTCTGGATTACAACGCAATTTCGATACAAATACAGTTGCGTTGGGGGATAACCAAGGGGTAACTTCTCATTAGGCTCCCATGTTCAAGGATAAAAGGCCGAGTACCAATCCAAAGGTGGTAGATGCTTATAATTGTTTGAAGCAGGACCTGGTTATACACATCCAGTTGAAGGATCTAGGTGATAATGGGGGAAAGATCCTTGGAAATCCTGGCTATAATGACTTAGAAATCGCAGTCAGTGCTCCCCCAGGGATAAAGGAAGTGGACACTGGGGATGTAATCAGAGTAGAGGTCGAGTCTTCTGGAACATCATTGCAGGAGGAACCTACTGTAGTTTCATTTCAGGAACAAGGGAGGTAGGGAGAGGTGGGTGTATTGGGTCCATTGGACCCAAACACTTTCACTTCAAAAACCCATTCCCACCTGAAGACTATGAGCATGGGTAAGAAGAATGGTCTGGAACCAGGAAAGGAGAAGGCGTCAGTCCGGAATTGTCCCCCCAAAGAAGGTCCAATAGTCCAGTTGGGCAACCGTTTTCAAGGTCTGGATGTTCATGAACCAACACTGGATCAAGAGGAAGAGGATTAAGGTGATGATAGTTACAGCCAATTATCTGTGGATAGTCTGGAAAGAATTCAAGGGAATGGTATTCATATTCCTAGAAGGAAGAAAGGGCAAAAAGGAAATATAGACTCAGGGAAATGTATAGTGGTCAAGGGGAAAAAACCAAAGGGACATACAGATTATTCACACTTTCCCAAACCAATGTAAACTAGGTTGTCTAAGAAAGGTGGAAACAAGGAAAGAAATACCTCTCAGAATGGGGATGGTGGAGAACAAAGATGGAGAACATGAATATCTGAGGAAGAAGATGTGGAGTGCTTGAAGCTCATCCTACATTGTAAGGAAGAAATGCATGAAAAAGAGGTCAGGGTAAACAATCCAAAAAAAAGCGATCAAAATAATTTATGAAAGAAGCTTGCGAGTTGATACCAAGGAGGTGAAAGAGGTGTGGTTAGACAAACAAGACCGAATCCTAGGTCATGGCTTCAACTAAGGTAAAATAAACTCGGGGGAATTCATAAAGATAGTAGATAGAATGACTACTCACCTTGAAGAGCTCATCAGCGTGGATCTGGACACTTAGGTTAGTACATTGCACTGGGAATTATATAGATTGTCTAATTCTAATAATCTTAGTATTGTGTTTAATAATTTTGTAAGCTCTTTCAGTTCATAGTGGTACCCCTGTGTTGTGAACCTTGGATTCCAACATTTTCCCTTAAAGTGTCATAATAAAAAATTTATATTCAAGGGTAACCTGGTACAAAATAATGGGCCTTACTACACACCTGGTTTGAGACTACCGGGTGATATGCTTTAGTAAATTCATAATCTCATTAAAAAACATTATTAAGTGAACAAAAAATACCCATAAGAGTATATGTTAGGAAATAGATCAGGGATAACATAGATTGAAGGATAGAAATTATTAAGTTAAGAAAATAAATGTAAATAATAAGTTAGCCCTTTAAAATAATTTGATTTCTCATTTATGTGTTTAATATTTTAAAAATAATCAACACTAAGTTTCCCTTTATTCTATCCAATATCCAAAAGTATGAGAAATATTCTTTAGTACAGACATTATTGCACTACAACTAATCATATCTTTTATAAATGTTTAAGACTATGGAAGGACCTATGATATAGAAATCATTGAAGTGTAAAATTAAATTGTTTTTATATTGGTATTTGGGAGTTATGTTTTATAAGTGGAATTTATTTAAAATTTAGGATATAAGAATCACGAAACATATAAGGATTGTCCTAATGTTTTTTTTAAGGATGTGAGATTTTCATTTAATAGAACCGATAACCTATAAAAATGATATAGTGATAAATTGATATTTTAGAAAAAACATGATGGATGGATTTACAACCATGAATAGGTGATTGATTTTGGGACAAACCTAAACAACATTGGAATAATACTTTTAAGGCTAATGTTATGATGAAAATAATTTATTCAACTATCGAAGATTTATATGATGGAAGTTTAGTTTTATTTTTTTGGAATCATATTATAGGATCAAATCATTTTTATTTTGACATGATTAATTATAACTCAATTGATGTTCTCTTTAGTTAAGGTATATATATACCCATTAGTATTATCTGATATGAATAATATTATGTTTTTTGAGTTCTAAGATGAAGGGTATGAGATACAAATTTGGGGTTAAAAAAATATTTCATTTTGAGGATAATAGTATTAGATATGTGTATTTATTTAAGGAAAGATCTATATTAATCCTTTGGGAATATTTATGAAATTTTGGAGATTTATATATTAAGGTATTATCAAACTTTATGCTAACCATTTTGGATTTTGTAAAATATAGGAATAAAAGATAGCTATTCTTTGGTGTATTATGTTATCTGTCGTAAGTTTATACTACTTCCAAAAAATTCATCTTGAGTTCTCATCATTTGGAGAAAAGATTAGATTGTAGTGTTTATTAATTAATTTTTTTAAGAAATTATGTTTCTTAATGTTCATAGTATAGATGATAATAGAATTTTGTAACTCTAGGAAAATAATCTTGAATAAAAAATGCATTCATATTAGGGTTATTACTGATGAATTGATGGTCATTTTATCCATCACAAATTTATGGTATTGTGGTCATTGAATTTATCATAACTGTGCCCTCTATCACACTCAAGTAGTTCATTGGTGTTATTTTTCTCATCAATGTCTATTTTTTCACTTCCCATTTTTTTTCTCCTACTTGGGAACCCAGTTATGTAATGGCTATCATTCTCCCATTTCTCTATTTTCAAGATGATTTTTATTAACCTTTTTCTCCTTGATGTGGGTTTTCAATAAATATATTTAAAAGTTTCAGAAAACTTATAATGGATTTTAATTTTAAATTACAAGGATTAAATTTATTAAATTAAGGAGAATATAACACATTGAGTTTTCAAAAGAGAAAACATTCTTTGATAGCGTATGGAATACACAACATAAAATCCAAAAAAACAATGTTTATTTAAATATGAATGTTTTACCCCATCTAATAAATTTTTGGATATGAGTAGGATTAATTAATACAGGATATATATATATAGATAACTGCTTCATAAATAATCAATCCATTATTGGAAATGAATTTCTTCCTCTTCAAAAATGTTTTGTTTATTATTTTTTAAATATAATAATTATTTTCTAGAAAAATTAAAAAATTTAGCTAATAAAAAAAATAATATTTTGATATTATCATATCAAAATCATAATAGGGCCAATTTATTGGTATTTTTCTCAAAATATAGATTTTTCAGTGAAAATAGGAAAATACCGTGTTAATGTAAAATAGTCATTTCTTTTGATAAATTAAGAGATATCAAAGAAAAAATATTATTTTAATTTTATTTTAAGGTATTTTTGGATTAATTTTTCATATTTAGTTCAAATAATTACATTAAATCATCTTTAAACCATATTTTTACATATGTTTATTTTTAGTATTAAAAACACATTTTTTGGAAAATTGTTTTAAAATGCATAATGTATATCCATTTAAATAAATTAAAGTCTCCCCTAATAAGAAATGATATTAATACATTTTTTATATTATATATCTATATATATTAATTGAAATTTTTACAATTAATATTATTAGTTATAGAGTTTGAGTGAAATCACATTTTCCTTAAAAAATATATTTTTCTAAATACATCTTTTTATCATGATTATGGGTTAAATATTAAATTAAATTATTACAAAAACGTGAAATTATTTTGATAAATTAGATTCCATATTTGAAATCATGATAATTAATATTATGTAATGAGGTTTACTAAATTTTTTGTACAACGTGAATAATAAATGTTGTAAATATTTATTACCACATTAAAACGACAATAAGTAAGTTAAGGGTAAAATTAATTTAACAAAGGCTTGAAACAAAGTAACACTAATAGTATGAATATTTAAATTTAATTTTAATTTATACAATTCTTATCTTTATTCATTTTTTTAATTTATAAATGAATAAGTAATTATTTTGATAAAAATTATATTTTGATACAATAAATAAGAAATAATATTTATTGTTAATATTCAAATTCAATTAAGGAGAATATATTTATGAATTAACTTGTTTTTAAATAAATAATAATTTAATATAATACTATCATTAATTAATTTTTATTAAATATAAATGATCATATAATTTTTATGAAGTCAAATGTAATTTTTACAAGGTTTTAAATACTGTTATTGTCAAAAATCCTGACATTTCATAATAAATATCGATTTTATTTTTAAATTGAAAATTCAAATATTTAGAAAATTATTTGGATAAAATAAATAACATTTTTTTAACTAGAATATAAAAATTATCCAATAGTTAATATTTCATAATATTATGTAAAAGTCAAATTTTTGGGTGGAAATTAAATATCATATAAATATAATTTGTGTTTCATGACATAGTAATGACCCAAAAGTGATGTAATAATTACTATAAATGGTATCCAAGTCAAAATAAATATTTTCCATTTAAAATAATGCGATTTTATGTTTATTTGGTTTATTTTTAATGCCATTAGGAATCATCCAAAACCTATAACATAATTAATAGTTTTAAAATCATTTCTGTAAGAGTGTAACTCACCTCCAAATAATCAAGGGAATTATTTTAATAATATAGGCCATTTTATTTATAAAATAATAACAACCACTCCCATTTTGTATAAACCATTGGGAATAAAAATGTGATGGTTTGTGGTTTTGGATATTTTATTATATAGAGTCTAAAACCTAAATAATAACGAAATCCTCCTCTTTTCTTCTATAAACCCAACCAATATCCCATTTATCTTCACTTAATATCCTTATAACATGTAAATAATCTTTCCTCCACACTCTAGATTCCCCCCAAGGCACCCTATTCTTTCAAGAATCCTCACCCAAGCTTTTAGAGTCACACACTCAAGTAAGGGATCCTCACATTCGTCTCCTCCTTTTAATTCAATCACCTTCTTTGAAAATTGTCTTTTTAATTACAATTTTATACTATTTAATTTATTCATAAACATTACATAAATGTATAATTTATTTTATTTGAATTATATATCATTAATACTCTCTCATTTTTACCTTTATCTAAGTCGTTACTATGCTAAAATATTATAAGGGATTTCTCTCTTCTAGTTTCCATTCAGGTGCTTCTTTTAAGATTTTTCTCTTACTTTTTTTATTAAGCGGGGATATGTTCTTCCATATACACTTAATGTAAATTTTATTTATAAATGATGATATCCCAATTTCACACTTCTCATGCCTTCCATCATCCTTACACACACCTATTACGATGCTGAAATGTAGTAAGGTATCTTCCACTCTTATTATTATTATAGCACTTCTTTTACATTATGATTCTCAATTTAAATTTTTTCATGTTGGTATATTTTGTTCCATATCCCAAATACTATCCTTTTGATTTATACATGATGAGATACCACTTTCACTATCATTAATCCTCCCATGATCCTCAATGTACACCCGTTACTATGCCGAAATTACGTAAGGGATTTCTCTCTTCTCATATCCATTCAATATCTTTTTTTATGTTTTGAATATTAAATTATATTTTATTATTTTTGGAATATATTATTCCATATTAACATTACTATCCATTTAATTAATAAAATATGATATCCTCTTTTCCCTCATCAACCATTCCATGATCCTTTATGTACACCCATTATCAGGTTGAAATATAGTTAGGATTCTTTTCTATATTTTGGTTTCTTTATTACCTTATACATTATATTTCCAAATTTCTAATGTTGGGATATGATTTTTCATATACCTGTTACTTCATATTTATGTTTATGTGATGATAGACCACCTAATATCTCATCAACCCATTTATATGAATCTTTATGTGACACTGTTACACTGTTAGAATTTCACCACTATCTTCTATACACAAACAATTGTGTTGTGAATACCAAACCCATTTATTGTCAATGGTGTTAACAATAATTCACATATAATTGTTTATTGGGGACTTATACATATGTATTCTACACTTCTTAATAGTGGAATGAATTATCATGAAGAATTAATCCATGTTTTATGATCTATGTGGCACACTTAAGCCTGAGAATGAAATGAATATGATGGGTGTGCTCAAATAGTGCTTCTATGCATTGGGTAATGTTTAATATCACGATACATCATGCTGGTACAAGGAGTGAACCAGTTTCCTATATGGGAATTGTTTCCACCATCATGTCTTTGTAGGTTTATCCTTGAAATATGTTTATTATTTGATGTTTTATATTGTTTCACATTTACCTTGTTATGATTATCTTTCGATATCATGTCTTATTATTCATGTCTGTGATTCCTACTATTGTTTTTCCCCATTGATATTTCTAATGCATAACATGTATTATTCTATTCATGTTATTCTATGTTTATTCCCTTACTAGAAATAATATCTCAACCCTTTCATTTGTTTGTACCAAGGCTATCTCATACTATTTTAAAGTACATGTAATTTTAGAAGATGTTAATTAGGTTTTTAATAATATTATTGTATCCCATGTTCAAGTGTTATTCTATGTACCTAATACCAAAAGACAATAGACTTCTAAATATTCTAGGTTGTATTACGTGTAATGTTATGTAACAAATCATATATTATTTTGTAATAAAGATAAGGGTTATTATAAAATGGGGACAATGATGATTGAGAATATTAAATTTTTTCTATGAAATATACCATTAAATTAAGAAGAAAATGGGCATGAAATGGGAGTGAAAGGATAACATCATCATGCTAAAAAATATTCTTGAAGAAACAAAACAAATGAGAAGGAATATTCTTAAAAATTAAGGATTTGGGCACTAATGTAAAGGATATGGATAATAAAATTAGAGAATATTTAGAGATTATAAAAATAATTTATTAAAAGAAAAAGTTTATAACTATGGTAGACCCAAAAACTATAATGGTAGGTAACGTTTCAAGTTTAGAATATATAAGAAGAAATATTTGTATGAAATTTGGACATAGAGAAAGGATTCATGAAAAATGTGGAATAAGTAACTCATAAATGAAGGTAGTGAAATGGTGATACTATTTTGGAAGGATTGAGAACATTGTGAGAATATGTTTTGAACCCCCAATGCCCAATATTGAAAGAGATTTTTATGCATCAACATCTCAACCATATGGTGTTCATATGTGGTATAAAATATATAGATTATATTTCCTATGTTAAAACCTTGATTATTTATAAAGACATTTCAACATTAAGAAATAAAGGTAATTCACTAGGATATCCTATATTCATGTGACATTGAAGTAGAAGGATTACCCTATAAAAGATTTGTAACTATTAAAAGCACTTTTTTTGGTTTTGGAAGAAAAATATTGAACTCAATAAAGTTTTTATGAAGAAACAAAATATTTTTACTCATAACCACCCTTATGGAAGAAAAAAAAGTCAAATATGAAAATAGAATAATGAAGCTACCCATGCTATGAAGAAGGTCAAAAAAACAGGAGGAGAAGAATACATCAAATATGAGATTGATATCATGACAATCAAGGATAAGAAATTAATCAATGGTCTTATAAAAACACTCCATGGAATGATTTAAAGTCCAATGGATTTCTCCTCCAATGGATAAAGAATTAGAAATAAATATCCAATAGTGTTTGATCATAATATGAGGTATTCATTGGTGGAATATTTTCCACAATTGTGGAAAAAATATGACACGGAAAGATAACATATTATAACATTCAAGAAGACATGTTTATATGTGGAATCCGACACATAAGATCCCCATTAATGTGGATATAGAAAATGGATATAAAATATGATCAAGATGAATAGTATGATATTGATGAGGTTTTGGTATTATTTTCCTAAAATATGAAAAAATAATTTTTTTTTGTGGAGGTGAAGGGTTAGATCATTATGAAAAAACCCTACTCCTTAACTTAAGAAAATATAAGGTAACCCTCTCTCTAATAAATCCAATGTCTCCTAACTATTTTTATGTGGTATAAAAATCAAAGGGAGATATAATATATGAGGTAAATGTGCTATAAAATCATATGTTTTTGAAGATAAATATAGAAAGGGTATTAAAATGGAATGAATTCATAAAAAAATTGAATTTAGAGGGATTTCATTTCCAATATTGTATCAGTCTTGTACAATAGTGACATGTCATATCTTTACTTATCTAGGGTTGTTACGAAATGAGTTTGTTTCTCAAAACTAAATTTAAAAATAATATGTTAGAGTAGAATTTATAAAAAAATTTATTGTAGCACACTTGTTTTAGGTACACGTCCCGTTATTATTTTATTTCGTGAAAATATAATTTTCAGGTTTAGTTTTGGGGTTTTTTTTGGGTTTAAGGATGTTTTGGAGGCTTTTATAGAGATGCATGGTTTATATAAACCACACAACATCTATAGGAAACCATGCAAGGGAAGACAATGGGAACTGGGCAGGCATATAGTTGGTGTACAGTTTGGAGAAACTATATGAATTCTTAAGAGAAACTACACATCTTTAAATATAGGGAAATTCATGGTTGAAAAATGGTTTGTTTAACTATATGATCCAACCATATGAGTTAAGGCCTTAAGACATCAACACCATATAGTTGTCCTATGATCTTACAAACTGTGTGACCTAATCATGCAGTGTGGAGTTGGATCTCATTAAATAGTGGATCTAATCCAAATTAATACTTTTTACCCACATGTTTAACTTAATCCTCCCGTAAATGGAATTCATTTTTATCCCAATTCTTGAGAGACGATCCACTTCAATTTGAGAGTGATCCATAGTTGAATCAAAGTGTGTCGAGGTCTAGATTCATCAGTACGTACCCATTCTTCTTTATTATTCTTAGATACATGGTTCTGACCTATTTTGGAAATAATAGGTCTAGTCTATTATGTATATATATATATATATGTTTTAAGAGATATTTTATGATGATATATTATTGGATATAGTGAATGTAACATGAGTTGTGATTAGATCTTGAAGTTTTGTTACCCTGTTCTTCATTTTTATCAATCACTATAAGGTAGGTAGATTCTATTTTGAATCCACTTGATTTAGAACTAGAGCTATTTGTTTTAATTAAATTATCTTCTTGAAATGGTTGTGAAATTATTGTGTGAATCTTGATGGAAATCTTTTTTTGGTACTGTCTTAGAAATTGTAGAAAGTTGATTATTATTTGGAAAACCCCTAGCTTATTATTTACAAATGATGATTTAAAATTATGGTTGCATTTGGATGAAAGTAAAGTGATTTTTGTAGTTATTTAATAGAAGGAAATGGTTTTATGTGAATGTAAATTGGTTATTGGTAAATTAATTGGAATGAAGTTGGCAGAAATGGTTGGGTTTGAGTTTATTGGGACGAATAATGGTCATGAAGTACCACCATCAAAGTTGGATAATGTATGGATGTGAAGTTCTACTATAAATAGTAACACTAAGATTGATTGTGTGTGTGAGTGTGGCTATGTGTGTGGACATGGAAAATAATATTACAAATTTGATGAGAAGTGTTTTAAAGGCTGTGTTTATGATTTCCATGGATATATGGTTTATGTATTTGGAATAAAATATTTTTACTACTTAAAATATATTAGAAAATGTGTTCTCAGGTTTTTTATCAGTGCCATGAGTCAGGAATTCATTGGGGAAATCCCATTGATTTTATACTCACCCACTACATGGGTGATATTATGAATAAATAGATTTCATCTATTGAGACATAGGTGAAGGAAAATTATCATAGTTATTTAGTTATTGTTCTTGATATCATGTCTTGGCAAGTAGGGTTGGAACTTGAAGCACGTAGGGTGTAGCTGGTTATTGTTAGGTATGTGTTTTGATTTCGTGGCCTTTTTTGTCCTCTTTATTATGAATTTTGTTTCCCACTAGTAGTCTGATATAGTTATTTGTTTTGGTTCTGTTTTGGGTATTATTTTTTTTATTCATGCATTATATAGAGTCTTTTTTTGGTTGTTGTTGGGATGTTTTTTCATACCAAGGGAAAATCTTCCCCCAAATCTTTCTAAGCCACTTATAATTTATTATTAGATTTGGTGTCTTGGGAACATAAAGTAAAGCCTAATATCTCCCTCGTCACTCCTAAAGAAATTTAGTAGGTTAGGAGGTTAAAATTGTATTAGTCTTGGTATGTCCAAATATCTTTTTGAGATTGATGGAATTAACTTCATTTGGTCCATCTGTCTTTCTGGGAAAAATGTGATCACTATTTTTAAGAACTTGATATATGAAATGGTGTCACTTTTACTTAATAATGGAGTTGGTAATAGTATCATCCTATCACATTGGAAGGTATTAAGGAGTAGTATTATCAAAACATGAAATTTAGGGTATAAAAAGTCCCAACTAACCTCTTTATTTTATCTTCACGTTGCCCTAGATTTTTGGATACATGAGTATTTTGAGACATATCTGGGGGAGTTTCTACCTTATCACCAATTGGTTCATCCAATGACAGTTTCATGGCATGCATTGATAATAATACTTCACAATATGTATGAAATTTTCATTTTGAGTGAATAAATTTATGAAATAGGAAAACGTTTCATTGTTTAAAATTGGTAAATGGTTGTATTAATATCCTAGTGGTATCATTTTCAGAAATTGTTGAAATGTTGATGATGGTTCAATGGTAGAAATATTTATTTTAAGTAGTGATGATGTGGTAATTTGGAATTAAAGAGCCTTCATTTTCAAAGGAGTGAGACTAAATGTAACTCCCTTACCCCATCTACCCAGAGTCAGTGCATTATTTCATAACATCGGTATGATCACAAGGGATCAAATCCTGAAAGTCCAATCAGTTTAGTAGGATTGGAAGTACTATATACATTAATAAGTTTTAAATTATATTATAAAATGAAAAACAAAAACAACATTGTCTCCATTGAAAACATTCATTTCCCTTCGACTATCCCTTCAGGTTAGTCATAATATAATTCTTCACATCCTATGAAAAATAAAACATAAAAAGGGGTGAGATTAGATGCTCAGTAAAGATAACAATATAGCAAAAACTTTCATAAATAAGTATAACATTTAATCTAGTGTATAAAACTAAAACATAAGCCTTTTAAATTTAAACTTCAGTATAATATGGAAAATATAAATCAAATAATTCCATTTACTTATTTACATGGATATTCTACTTGTCCAATGATCACATGCATAATCGATAGCCAATTTCATAATGATGGAATGCATAATGCCGGACTTCATAACCACATAGTCAAGGCCCCATTCCAAGACTACAAATAAGATTTTTTCAAAGACTTATTCCAAGAAACTAGTTTGTCTCATGAGACTTACCTACACATCGATGAGTTATAGTAGGATCCACCCATCACTTACTATGTCCAATGCATTCCTCATACAAAAAGGTTGAAACATAACATAAACATTTGTATTAAAACTAACATTTGAAATGTTAATATTTTAACATTAAACATGAATTGTATAAAAATAACACATCTACAGTCAAACATATCACAAACCTTCAATACAATATGGAATATTGTATCATAATAAATCAACTTCAAATGAGGGTAAAATCCATCAAAGGATTTTGACATAGATGAAATCATAACTATTTGAGAGAAATATCTCTTTCTATTTTGAAATCATGTAAAAGTTAAATAATTATAAAAGAAAACATTTATTTTGAATTTATTCTTATAAGCTTGTAAGGGAAGCTTCAAAGTTGTTATAACGGCGGAAAATAGCCACACCTATCATATAAGTTAAAAAACATTCTTACCATAATTTTTCGAAAAGGTCATAAAGTGGCTTGTTTGGAAAATGACGGAAAGATTCCTTTCAATTTTTTTAAAAATCCAACCAAGGTTATAAATGACTTTAAACCATAGTCCAATAAATTTTAAAAATGTTTTGAAATATAATTTTAAGAAACACAGATGTGGATGATAAAGAGGTCTAAGTAGATACTCACGTTTAAACAACCTCGGATAATAAAGAGATTGTGAAATGTAACCCTTACCTAGAAAATTTCCTTAGTCAACGGTATTTTATCCTCCTGTATAATAGTTAAAACATTGTTATTAAATTATACAAAAACTATATACATAAATATGATATCATATATGATCCTCTAATGTTGGTTTGTTAATAATATTTCAGTAGTATCATTGTTTCGGGTGTTAAGTGATTCGTTTTCCTTTATATGCTTTGTTATGTAAGACATGTTTGTTATGGATAGGTTGTATTTTATTTATATATATAATGATATTATGTTCATAAAAATTATTTTTAATCATAAAATGAAAATTATTCTTGAATGATTAAAATGGGGAATGAATCTCATCGCGTTCGTGGAGACAGTAATCTGTACTTACGCACGAGCGACGATATCATTATATTAATGGTGAAATCGCATTTAATTGGATGGTATATCATATATAAAGAATCATTAACATATTATATTTTTTATTTAATAAGTTATACTCATTATTATACCCATCCAAATAATGATGTGATTGAATAACTAACTACACCACGATGCGGAGACGGTAAGACGTACATATGCACATATGGTGACAGTGTCATTTATAGGATGTATAGAATAATGAATATGGTAGTACCATATTTATAATAACATCACAGTATGAACAAGGTACTAGATTTGTTATTTCGGCATGGAAACAATAAAGAAAGAGGAAGTGGAAGACGAAAAGACCTTAAAAGAGGGTGGTGAAATTATTACTTTACTTCTAGTCTTTCCTTTTGATTTGATCAAAAGGGAACCTTAGGTTGGCTTTATGATAAAGGTAATGACTCTAGTTTATATTAAGGGAAGTTGGTAGGGTATTTGGCCAGGGTTTGGCCACGAAAAAAGTCTTTAGAGGTGTGAAATTAAGAGAAGGGGAAGTGCCCTTTTATAAGAGGGGTGAGGGTCACTGATAGAAAATCTTGAAATTTTATTTTATAATAAAATCATTTTCTGTTTTTAATGGCTCAAAAATTAATTATTTCGAGGATAAGGTGGTTATAAGTCGAAAAACTCTCAACCAATAGGTTTTAGACAGGTTTAGATCATCATATTAACCTTATCTTTGATATTTAACTCTTAGTTATATAGTTTGACATTTACAATGTATCTTTGTATTTTTATATTATATGGTTAATAAACATAATTTAACTATCCAAGAGAACTCAAAGTGGTTTATTATTAATATATAAAACCTTATGTAAGTACATTGGATGAACCTTATATTTTGAAGAATATTATATCATTTAAGAAGGTAATATTTGTTTTAAAAACACATGTATGTCAATTTTTACACTATTTAGTATTTTGTTTTCGTTAAAGTCATAACTAAATGATTACATAGAAACAAATTAATTTAATCAACCTTAACATGTCATATTATCCAAAAAAAATTATTTTTATTCATCAAAAGTTTCAAATTAGATTTTTTTGGATATTTATAATATCAACTATTTTAATCTTTCATTAATAAGATAATTACTGCATAATCATTGTGTCATAAAAAAATTTAATTATTTAAGATCTAAAAATTATAAAAAAAATATAATTATGTAGGAACTAATTTTATCTTTATAATGAATATTTATAGTTGAATTTATATTATGTATGACTCTATATTAAAAATGTTTTTGTTATGAAAACTTGAGTTTAACACTTTTAACTCTTCGTTAAATTAAATAATAAAAATTTCCTAATATAATCCAAGTGAACCAAAAGGATCATATTTTATTCACAAGTTTATTTTTGGTTTAATTACACCTATCCAATAGAATTAGTTCTTGTGTTAGGGTAATAAAAATATAATTTTTATCTTTAATTTCTCTATTTACTTTAAACTATGGTAAATAAATGTTAAGAGTTACTATTCACCAAAAATTATTTTCATCTTATTGAACCAAATTTTTCATACTGATATCAACTGTGTCTCTTGGATTATTGAAATTAAGTTCACAAAAGCATTAAAATTATGTTTTCTACAAATTTTCAAATTCTCCTAAGAGGTGGATAAAAGACAGTAAAATGATCGATAAATTTTTTATATATCTAAACTTATTATAAAATGACTCCAATGAATTACATTGATCTTATATAGGTATTATATATCTATTTTGACCTAAAATAAATTTAAATAAAATAAATAATTATTTAAAAAAATAGTATATTTTAACCAATAACGAAGTGTTTTTTTACTAGTCATAAAAAATTGAATGTTTTCAGAAAAATACCAAAAATTAACCCTAAGAAAATTTCAATATTTCAAATTAAAAAATGAAATCCATTTTGAAAAATAAAATTTTAAAAATTGGGTATTACTTTTCATAATGGCTAGTTTGATTGGTCGCGGTGTGTTAAAACTCCAAGTTGCATACAACACAAACTACTGTATTATTCAAAGGGAAACGTATTGTGGAAGCTTGGGGTGTTATATTCTCCGCTCCTTAAAATAATTTCATCCTCAAAATTTCTAGAATATTACTACATAAAAAGATTCAGGTGGTTCTTCATCATATGTTCCTCGGGTTCCCACGTTGCCTCTCCCATCTTATGGTTTCTCCATAGAACTTTTACAGGAAGAGTCATCCGGTTTCTTAATAGTTATTTTCTGGTATGAAGAATCATGAAAGACTCTTCATAATAAGACCGATCAAGTTCCAGTTCAATTTCCTCATAGGTGCATACAAGCATTGGGTCAGGCATGTATTTTTTCAATAGTGATACGTGGAACACATCATGAACATTGGAGAGACATGGATGCATTGCCAAATGATAAGCTACAACTCCAATTCCTTCTAGAATTTTGAAAGGTCCGATGTACCTGGGACAAAATTTACCCTTCTTACCAAAACGTATAACAATTTTCATGGACATACCTTCAAGAAAACATGGTCTCCTACTTGAAATTCCAAATCCATACTTTTGTTATCAACATAGCTCATTTGCCTACTTTGGGCTTCTTTGATGTGGGTTTGGATAATCTTCACTTTTCTATTATTTCATCAACAAGTTCTGGGCCTATGAGTTTTCTTTCACAAACATCATCCAAACAAGTTGGTCTTCAGAATCTCTTTCCATATAACGCTTCATATGGTTCCATATGAATACTTGAATGAAAGCTATTATTATAGGAAAATTCTAGTAGAGGTAAATACTGATCCCACATACCTAGAAAGTCAAGTGAGCAAGATATCAAAATGTCTTATAAGGTTTGAATAGTCCGTTCTGATTGTCCATCAGTTTGTGGGTGTTAGTTAGTGCTAAAATGAAGTTCAGTATCCAAGGCCTTCTGAATACTTTTCTAGAATATTGATTTAAAATGGGGATCATGTTCAGAAACAACCGATAGGGGTACACCATGGAGTCTTAAAACTTCATTAATATATAGCCTTTACAGATGTTCAATTGGAAAATCTTATCTTATAACAAGAAAATGTGATGACTGGGTAAAATGATCTACAATGACCCATATTGAATCATTCCTTATAGGAGTCTTTTGTATCCCCATGACAATGTCCATCATAATATTATCCCATTTCCACTTCGGTATGGTAAGAGGTTGCATGACACCACCAGGCTGCTGCCTTCCATATTTCACTTGTTGAAAAACCGTACATCTTGACAAAAAATGAGAAATCTCCCTATTTATGTTGTCCCACTAATTTTTTTTGTTCAAATCTATATACATCATGGTGGTCCCAGAGTGTATAGAGAAATTGGAGCAATGAGCATCATCCAACAATTCCCTTTTTAGGTCAGCCATGTTAGGAACACAAAGTATCTTCCAAAATTTCAAAATTCTGTCTTCATATATGAAGTAACACAATCTCCCATCATTCACAACATTAATCTTCTTCCGAAACTCCACATCATTGATCTGAGAACTCTTTATACTTTCTAGTAAAGAGAGTTTGTCAACCATTTGAAAAAGTAATGATGTGTCACCTTCCATGGATATTACAAAATCCATCTTTACTATATCCATGAACATAGGATCCCTTTCAACTCTTATCTTGTTAAAAAATCCATGATCCTTTCTGCACAAAGCATCTTCCACCTTATTTTCCTTCCCCAAGTGGCTGTGTATAGTGAAATTGTAATCTTTGAGTAGTTCAAGCCATCGTCTTCTCCTCATGATGAGTTATTTCTATGAGAAAATATACTTAAAACTATTGTGATCGGTATATATCTCTCATTTTTCACAATAGATATAGTGTCTCCATATTTTCATAAAAATATTACAACTGATAACTCAATATCATGAGTGGGGTAGTTTTTCTCATGAATTTTTAGCAGTCGTGATGCATATGCAATAACTCTATCATTCTGCATAAGGACACAACCAAGTCCTTTCCTTGAAGCATCACTATAAATGAAAAACCCATCATTCCTTGATGGGAGAGTCAAGATTGGATCATTGAATAATCATATATTTAGTTCTTTAAAACTTTCTTCACACCCTTTTTTCCAAACTAATTTAACCCCTTTACGTGTGAGCTTGGTTAATGGGTTTTCCAATTGGGAAAAATTCTGGATGAAAAGATGATAATATCATGCTAAACCAATAAAACTACGTACCTCAGTTATACTCATCGATGCTGGAAATTCTTGTATTTTTATTATCTTAAAAGGATAAATAGAGATTCCATACTTAGAGACAATATTTCCAAGAAAAGATATCTTCTGAAGCCAGAATTGACACTTGCTAAACTTCCCATATAATTAATTTCTTCTAAGAGACATTAGAATAACGCGCAAGTGATTTTCATGATCTTCATATCTTTTGGATTATACCTAGATATTATCAATAAATACCACAAAAAGTCACCAAGATATTCCATGAAAAAATTGTTCATTAGATCCATGAAACCATAAGGTGAATTAGTCATCCCAAAAGGAATTACTGTAAACTCGTAATTCCCATACCTAGTTCGAAATACAGTTTTTAAAATGTCTTCCTTCTTTACACACAACTGATGATATCCAGATTGAAGGTAAATCCTTGAAAAATATTGAGCTCTATGATGTGGGTCGAATAAATCATTAACGCGAGGTAGGAGATACTTGTTCTTTATTTTTATAGCATTGATCTCCATGTAATCAATTCACAACCTCAAAGATCCATCTTTCTTATTAACAAAAAGAATAGGGCCTCCCCATGGAGAAACATTAGGTAGAATAAATACCTTATTACTCAATTACTCTAGTTGTTTCTATAGTTTCACTAATTCCACAGTGGCCATCCTATATGGGGTCTTTGATATGGGCCTCAAACCAGGAATTAAATCAATGTAAAACTAAATTTCTCAATCTGGAGGATGTCCAGGTAAATCCTCTAAAATCACATCAACATATTCTTGAACAATAGGTACATACTCTATTCAAACATTTTTTCTCTCACCCAGAGTTATTTGATTCTCTTCCTCTTTAATAATTGAATTCAGTAGAGCTACTGGGGGTGGATCTAGATAAGAATTATATGGTGATGGTTCCACTCTAAAAATAAGGTACTCCTTATCATCATAAAAAATTGTAACCTCCTTCTTCTTACAATAAATTTTCGCATCCTGGTATGAAATCCAATTCATACAGAGGATTATATAAAATTCAATCATGGGCATGATGATGAGATCAGCAGATAAAGAACTTTTATATACCCTAATGAGAACTAATTCACAAAACATTGTTGCAATGATTCTTCCCTTATGAGTTATGACTGACAACTCCCTTATTAAATCAAAATAGAAATATCTAATTTTCTTAGAAAAATGGTATGATACGAAACAATGTGATGATCTAGAATCAAATAAAGCATTGGAAAAACATGAAGAAACCATTAAATTACTCACCACCACTTCTTTCAGAGCTTCAACCTCAACAGTAGTGAACACATAAGCTTGGCCTTGTTCCCTTTAATTTTTTGAGGTAATTTTCCTTGGTTATTAGGACATTCATTTTAATAATTCCCCTTTTCTATACAATTATATCATTCAACATTGGTAGCCTCTTTCTTCCCCTTGCAATCATAAGCTTGGTTGCCTTTTTCACCACACTTGTAACAAACTTTCATTCCCTTTAGGCAAGTACAAGGGTGTTTCTTCCCACATTTACCACAAGATGGGTATTCAAATTTTCCCTTCTTTACCTTATTTCCATTTCCAAAGTGTTCAACCAATCTCTTATTCTCTTTCTTTGCTTTAAAGTCATAAGACTCAGAGAATTTATTTTCTGTCTTGATAGCGCAAGAGGCAATATCTTCATATGATGAGAAGGATTGTGAGAATAATGCTCGATGGAGAAATGGTTTTAACCCATAAAATAATTGATCAATATTACTCCTTGGTTTACGTATATAATCTTCTATATACCTTGATAACCTTGTAATGTTAGCCTCATACTTTGCGACATTCTCATTCTCCTTTTTCCTCAGACTCTGAAATTGTCTTTCCATATCTGATCGAGGTCACAAGGAAAATATTTTTCAAAGAAGTTCTCTATAAACTCCCTCCATTATCTATTTGATACATCTACATATTCCTTTGTGTTTTGATTCAATGACCACAATTGATTTGCATCTATTGTGAGGTGATAAACTGCCATGAAAACATTTTCCCTTTCACTACTCTCTGAAGCATGAAATATTTTCTCTAAGAAACTTATCCATTGACCAGTTAACAATGGATTGGTACTACCATTAAATATTGGTGTTTTTTGCCTCATGAAGTAGTCTAACATTGATCCTCCACATTTTGGATCAGGATGCTCCATATGGGTAGGGTTATTTTTCATAACCTGAGTGGGTTGTCCTAGTATGGTGATAAGCTAATCAACACCAGTTGCATCACCAACTCCACTATAATTATCTTGAGTAGGATGGAAATCCCTATATGGATTATGTACGTCGATACGGTTTCCATTCCTCCCACTAGGTTCCATTTCTAAAAAATGGCATACAATAGATTAGTTTAGGAATCACAATACATAATTCCAAACTTGTAAAACACTTAACATAAATTGAACAGTTTATGGATATAATCTATAATCATAAAAATGGTTTCTTTGAGGAGGTATATAATCATAAATCCATCATAATGATCTGTAAAGAAAATGTGAATAATCCTAAGCATATCCCCTAGGAGTGTCATAACCAAGAGTGCAGCATGGCCCGTTTCCGTGTACCAGGATACCCCGGGTCTTGCCCGAAACTTCTGGTCATATTTGTCACTCCAAGGTACATCTATGCTAGAGCTACCTCTACCTTCTCATATCTATATAGGGATATATTTCTTGTAAAACTTAAAAAATCTCTACATTACCAAAATTCTATGATGTACTTATATAATAATTCTCAAAGTCAATCTTAGGGTAATGTTCTCTGATCAGAGTTTTTCTAAATCTATTTTCCAAGGTTTATACAAAAAATTCCTATAATAAAAAATGTAATGCCCTGACCCTTGTTACCCTGATTCAGTGCATTATTACATAACATTGGAATGATCACAAGGGATCAAATTTCAAAAGACTGATCAATTTAGTATCCTTGGAAGTACTAGATATATTCTTAAGTTTTACATTACATTATAAAATGAAAAACAACAACAACATTGTCTCCATTGACCAAATTCATATCCCTGAGACTATCCCACCAGTACTATGATATATTTTATTGTTTTGGTTATGTTTTGGGTAGTATTTTTTATTCATGCCCTATATAGAGACTTTTTTTTGGTTGTTGTTGGGATGTTTTATCATTCCAATGGAAAATCATCCCCCAAATCTTCCTAAGGCACTTAGCATTTATTATTAGATTTTGTGTCTTGGGAATGTCAAATAAATCCCAATACATACCTCATTAGTCCTAAAGACAATAAGTAGGTTAGGATGTTAAAATGGTATTAGTCTTTGTATGTCCAAATATAATTTTGAGATTGATGGAATTAGCTTCTTTTGATCCATCTATCTTTTTGGGATAAATGTTATCACTATTGTTAAGAACATGACATATGAAATGGTGTCAGTTTTACTTAGTCATGGAGTTGGTAATAGTATCAACATGTTACTTGGGAAGGTAGTAAGGAGTATTATTATCAAAAAATGAAATATAGGGTATAAAAATACCCAACTAACCTCTTTATTTAAACTTCACGTTACCCTGGATTTTGGATACATGAGTGTTTTTAGACACATCTAGGAGAGTTTCTGCCTCATAATCAATTGGTTCAACCAATGAGAGTTTCATGGCATGAATTGATAATAATACTTCACAATTGGTATGAATTTATCATTTTGAGTGAATAATTTTATGAAATAGAAAAAAGTTTCATTTAAAAAAAATGAGAAAATGGTTGCATTAATATCATGGTTCTAGAAGTTTCAGAAATGGTTGAAATGTAGATGATGGTTCAATTGTTGAAATCTATATTGTAAGTGGTGATGATGTGGTAAATTGGAATTACAGAGCCTTCAGTTTCTAATGAGTGAGACTAAAATTAACACCCCAACCCCAGTTACCCTGAGTCAGTACATTTTTACATAACATTGGAATGATCACAAGGGATCAAATCCCGAAATACCGATCAACTTAGTAACCTTAGAAGTACAAGATACATTCATAAGTTTTACATTACATAATAAAAGAAAAGAAAAAAACAATATTGTCTCCATTGAAAACATTTATATCCCTTAGACTATCCCTTCCATTCAGTTATAATATACTTTTTCACATCCTGCAAAAAATAAAACATAGAAAGGGGTGGGCTCAAATGCTTAGTAAGGATAACAATATAGAAGAAAATTTCATAAATAAGAATAAAAATTTAAGGAAATGTATAAGACTAAAACATAATCCTTTTATACTTAAAATTCAGCATAATATGTAAAATATAAATCAAATAATTCCATTTACTTATTCATATGGATATTATACTTTTAAAATAATCACATGCAATATCAATAGCCAATTTCATAATGATGGAATGCATAATGCCGGACTTCATAACCACATAGTCAAGGCCTCGGGCCAAGACAACAAATAAAATTTTGTCAAGGAATTGTTCCAAGACACTAGTTTGTCTTATGAGACCAACCGATGCATTGAGGAGATATAACGACCTCCACTCGTTACTTACTAAGTCCAATGCATTCCTCATACAAAAAGGTTGAAACATAACATACACATTCGTATTAAATCTAACATAAAAAAAGTTAATACATTAACCTTAAAAAATGAATGGTATAAAAATAATACATACATAGTCAAACATATAACAAACCTTTAATATAATATGGAAGATTGTATCATAATAATTCAACTTCAAATGGGTGTAAACTCCATCAAAGAATGTTGACATAGATGAAATCAAAACTATTTGAGAGAAATATATCTATCTATTTTGAAATCATTTAAAAGTTACATAATTATAAAAGAAAAAATTTATTTTGAATTTATTCTTATATGATTTTGAGGGAATCTTTGAAGGTGTTATAATGGTGTAAAATAGCCACACCCATTGTATAAGTTAAAAAACATTCATAGCTGAATTTTTAGAAAAGGTAATAAAGTGCCTTTTTTAGAAAATGATGGAAAGATTCCTTTATTTTTTTTAAAATTAATCCAAGGGTATAAATGAATTTAAAACATACTATAGTAAATAGTAAAAATGTTTTGAAATAAAATTTTAAGAAACATGAATGTGGATAATATAGAGGTACTAGTAGATACTCACATATAAACAACCTCAGATAATAAAGGGATTGTGAAATGTAACCCTTACCTTGTTATTTTCCTTAGTAGATGGTATGTTAACCTCCTGTATAATATTGAATAAATTTTTATTAAATTATACAAGAACTATATACATAAATATGATACCATATAGGATCCTCTAGTATTGCTTTCTTAATAATATTTCAGTAGAATCATCGTTTCTGGTGTTAAGTGATTCATTTTTCATTATATGCTTGGTTACGTAAGCCATTTTTGTTATGAATAGGATGTATTTGATTCATGTAAAAAATTATATTATGTTCATAAACATTATTTTTAATCATAAAATGAAAATTATTCTTTAATGATTATGATGGGGAATGAATCTCATCACGTTCGTGGAGATAGTAATCCTTATGTATGCACGAGCGACAATATCATTATATTAATGGTGAATTGCTTGTAATTTGATGGTATATCATATATAAATAATCATTAAAATGTTATATTTATTATTTACATCAGTAATAATCCTTATTAAACCCGTCCAAATAATGAAGTGATTGAATAACAAGCAACACCACGACGTGGAGACGGTAAGATGTACGTACACACGTATGATGAATTTGTCATTTATAGGATGGATAGAATAATGAATATGGTAGTAACTTCTTTAAAATTACATCATAGTATCTATCAGGTACGAGAGTTATTATTTTGGTATAGAAACAACCAAGAAAGAGGAAGTGGAAGAAGAAAAGAACATGAAAGAGGGTGGTGATATTATTACCTATACTTCGGGTGTTTCCTTTTGAGTTGATCAAAATGGATCCTTAGGTTGGATTTATGATCAAAGTAAGGGAACTAGGTTAAAGTGAGGGAAGTTCGGAGGATATTTGGTCAGGTTTTGGCCAAGCCAAAAGTCTTTTGTTGTGTTAAATTATGAGAAGGGGAAGTGCCCTTTTATATGAGAGGTGAGGGTCACTTTAGAGAAAAGCTTGAAATATTATTTTATAATATATTAATATTTGGTTTCTAATGGCTAAAAAATTAATTATTTCAAAAAAAAGGTGGGTATGGGTTGAAAAAATCTCAACCAAGAGGTTTTATATAGGTTTAGGTCATCATATTAACCTTATATTTTAGATTTGACTCTAAGTTAAATAGTTTGACATTTACCGTGTATATTTGTATTTTTATATTATATGGTTAATAAACTTACTATAACAAGCCAGGAGAACCCCAAGTGGTTCACTATTAACATATATAAACTTATCTAAATATTTTGGACAATCCTTATATTTTTAATATTATTATATCAATTAATAATATAGTATTTGTTTTAAAAACTCAATTATGTAAATTTTGACACTATTTAATATTTTATTTTTTTAAAAGCCATAAAAACATTATCACTTAGAATAAAATTTATTTAATCAACCCTATAATGTAATATTAAATAATAAAATTAGTTTAATTCATTAAAAATCACAATTTACATTTATTTTGATATTTATAATATCAAATATTTTAATATTCCATTAATAAAGTAATTAATCCATCATCAATTTTTCATAAATAAATTAACTTATTTAATGTTTAAAAATTATAAATAAAATACCATTAATTATTAAACACTTTTAGCTTTCTAATGAATATTTATAGTAGAATTTATATTTTTTTTAACCATATATTAAAATTGGTTTAGTTATTAAACATTGAATTTAATACTTTTAACTATTCTTTAAATAAAATAATAATAAATGTCCTAATATAATCCAAGTGGACCAAAGAGGATAATATTTTATTAATAGGGTTGTTTTTGGTCTAATTAAATTTATCAAATATTATTAGGACATGTGTTAGAGTAATTATAAAATCATTTTAAACCATAATCACCCTATTTACTTTTAACCGTGGTAAATAAAAGTCAAAAGTTACAATTTACCAAAAATTATTTTCATCGTATTGATTTTTTTTACATACTGATGTTAACCCTGTCTCTCAGATTTTTGAAATTAAACTCATATACGGGTGAAATTATGTTTTATTCAAATTTTCAAATGCTCATAAAAGGTGGGTAAAAGACGGTAAAAAGTTCAATAAAATTCTATATATCTAAACTTATTATAAAATTACTCCAATGAATTACATTGAACATATATAGGTATTATTTATATATTTTAAACTAAAATAAATTAAAATTAAATATATAATTACTTGAATAAAATGTCGGTTTTAAAAGATAACACAGTGTTTTTCAATATTTATTAAAAATTGAATGTTTTCAGAAAAATACGAAAAAATAATCCTATGCTAATTTTGATATTCTGATTCCAAAAATTAAGTCCATTTTGAAAAATAAAATTTATAAAATTTTAAAAGGTGGGTATTACTTTTGATAATGGCTAGTTTTATTGGTCATGGTGTCTTAAAACTCTATGTTGTGTATAGCACAAGCTACTCTAGGAATTGATATGGAACTAATAGAATTGTGGGAATTGATAGTTTAATAGAAAAAGTTATAAAGAAGGGGGTTCATTAGACTAAGTATGTCTCCATTAGTAGTACCCGTTATTTTTTGTGAAGAAAGAAAATAGAACTCTTAGAATTTGTGTAAATTTTCACAAGATATATATTTCTTCTATAGCCACTATATTCACTGTAGGGATAGGTGGGAACACTAATACTAGGAATGAAAAAAAGAAAGATACCAACTTTAAAAGTTTTGGGAAACTCGTAATTATACCATGGGATCAATATATATTCTTCCTAGAACCAAAATTAAGTTGGGATACTTCCAAAGTAGATATCTGGATAAAATCAAGTGAGATTTTATAGAACCACCTAGATCCTGTCACAACTGCAACAAGACTGTAAATATTCATTGCTACTTTCATAGTTCTCCAAGGTTATATGATTGAGACACATATCATGCTTCAAAATAATCATATTATTTTATGGGATAAGTGAAAAAGAATAATTATCATCACAAATAATAGCGGAAGCTAAGGTTATTTGAGGAAAACTATGATTCCTCATCCAGTACAATCTCCAAAGGGTAACAAAGATCAAAGTGAAGTGTGTAAGAAATTTTAGAGTGCTAATAAACTTATCACGGATGATCAATTTTTTAATTCAATTGTGATAGGTATAATTATTTTGAATTCTAACCATATCAAAATATTGTTTGATATAAGTGTATGTCACTGGTTTATTACTTATTTTGTTTTTGATAACATGTGTTTGTCTATTAAAATAGTGGCTTTTATTTTAAAACTAAAAAATACTCCTGGACAAAGAGAATGTTGATATTTTATGTGTAAATCTTGTTCAAAAACTATATATGGGGATACCTTTCATTGTTATTTCAATATTCTTGAGGTGGATGTTTGTATCTTGATTTTGCATATGGATTAGTTGACATTGGTCAAGCACCATATAAACTGTTATGTCCGAATGGTTAGTTTCACATTTATGGATGGTGTCAATAATCTCTTTAGAGGATATTGGGGTGTAAGGGATTGTATATCATGACCTACAGAATTTATGGATGGAACCATCTCTTATCAATTGATATCACTTACCATGGAATCTATGGATGATTTTGGGAATAAAGAATTTACAACTATTATTAATCTGTTCCTTGATGCTTTCCCTGAAAATCTCTCATGTTTTCCACAAAAAATAAAATTGAAGTTTATGATCAATATCCTAGTTGAGACTAGTCTTATTTCACTTCATTATTATCATATGAAACTAATAGACTTTTGGGAATTGATAGTTTATTAGAAAGATTTGTAAAGAAGGGGGTTTATTCGATTGAGTATGTATCCATTGGTAGTACCAGTTCTTTTTTGTGAAGAAGGAAAATAGAACTCTTAAAATTTGTGTGGATTATCATAAGCTTAACCAAGATATGATAAAGTATCAGTATCCTATTAAACACATTGATGATCTTCATGATTAATTTATGGGATCTTAGTGGCTCTCAAAAATGGACTTATGATCTGGATATCCCCAATTATGAGTTCTAAAGGAGGTGGTTCCAAAGACATATTTCAGAATAAGATATGGCCATTATGAATATGTATTTATTCCTTATGGACTTATAAATTCAACAAATATCTTTATATAATTGATTAATAAAATCTTTCAAAGATATCTGAATTACATTTTTGTGGTGTTTGTTGATGATATAATGGTGTGTTCTAGAACAAAATCAGACTATCAGAAACACTTGTCTATAATGTTGGGTATCTTATGGGAGAATTGTATTTATGAAAGTTAAAAAAGTTTGATTTTGGAACGAAATAGGTTTTTTTACAGGGAAGTTAATTTAAGAAAAATGAGATTTTTATAGTAACAACAATATTTTTAAAAGAGAAACAACTTTGTCTGATATCATCCATGACACACCACATTAAGATTAAACAAACTAAATATTATTATTTAAATTTTATGTTTATAAATTTTCTATTAGAATGGTTAATATGATAATGATTAATATAATTATGAAAATATGTTTTTAATATTTATATATAATAATTTTTATTTCAACCAATTAATTATAAATGAAATTTAAACCCTTTTAAAAATAAATGATTTTTTTCCTGAAAAACTATTTAAAAGCTCAGAAGTGAATTTTATATTAATAAAATAAAAAATAACACTTTTTGGATTATATTAACTATATATATTTATATATATAATATTCAATATAATTTTTAACATTAATCCTATGAGTTTTATATACATGATTGAAAAATAAATAAAATTTTATGCATAAAAAGCTGTATTTTTCTAAATGCAGTTTTTTTTATTTTTTGATGGTGTACTTTTTTTAAAACTAAATATTGAAAATTATATAAATTTTATTTTAAAAAATAAAAATTATTTTTTAAATATTAATTTAAAAATTTACTTTAGATAATTTTTTTTATATTTTTTGATAAGTTTCATTTTTCAATGAATAATGAAAAATACTACATTTTAATTGGAAATTGACATTTCATAAAAATAATTTATAATGTTAACTAATATTTTGAATGGTTTTTAAAGTAAAATTAGATCAATTATTCATATATTAATACAATTTATGTCATTGGAATCATTTTCATATTGAATTTGGATATAAAAACATTTCAAACTTTTGAACGCTTTCACATAAAGAAACCGTTTTCTCAACACTTCTATGAGATTAATTTAAAATTAATTTTAGTCAATTCTATGTTTTGAATTTTAGAAAATGGATTCAATATTTGTAATCATAATGTATAATTTTAGTATATAGTTCCCTTTTATTTAGGGACAATATGAAAATTAAAATTAGTAAATTTTATTACCATGGTTAAGGGTAAGTAAGGTAATTAAGGGAAATAATAATATTATAAATATTATGAAATTTAACCAAAAACATGTAATAATTTTATTTTATGAGCATGTTTGGACTGAAATTATCCTTTTTATGAATTTATAATGTCTTGGATCCTCCGGTATGACTTTAATCCCCTTAAAGTACTTTATTTTATGAAAATTCAAACATATCAAACAACTGTTTTTAATAAGTATTATATTTTTAATATATAGTTATTGAGAAGTTATTTTTTACTATAAATAGTAATTTGAAATCTAATTTTTTTATCTTCATCAAGGATATTTATTTTCAATTTTTATGAAATAAATAATTAACTTAACGGCTTTCACAAGTTTGATACAATCATTGTTTAATTAATGGAATTATCAAATAAATTCTATTAAAAATATTAAAATAAATATGATTTTGGAAAATTAATGTAATCCAAGAAATTTATATATTAATTTTATATTTTATTGATATTTTATATGGTTATTTTTCAAATTTACCTTATTTTATTGATTTTCATAAAAGTCCAAATAATGATTTTTCTCAAAATTGACATTAATGATATTTTAAAATGAATAAATTTATTTTATTTATAAAAAACATATAAAAGTATAAAATTTATCCTAATTATTTAGATATGGTTTTAAATTTAATTATATATTCATTTGTAGGACTTTTTACATTTTATAGTAACTGTATTAATGCTCATGGTAAGAGTTAAAGAAGTTAAATAAGGGTTAAAACCAAAAGATAAGGACTAAAAATAGTAAAAATAGTTATAACTTTTATTGGAATATATTATTTATGCCCATAATAAATATTATATTTAAAATTTATTAGTTTTTATCCATTTTTTAAAAAATTAACTTATATTAATTTAATATTTTGAGAAATTCCAAGAGTGCCCCTCCCCTCTCTTATAAAAGGGAACTCATTATTATAATTTCAATACACTTAAAAAACATTTTATTTAGAAAAATATCCCCCCAAATTACTTCCAATAATACCTAAACACAATATATATATCACAATTTAGTTATAAATCTATCCTTGGTGGTCTTAAGGTGTTACACAAAGAAGGATTTCAAAAGCATAGGTATTGTTTTTAATCAAGAATTCCAATTTTATTTCTTCTACCACCTCCTTAAAATATTATTAAACCATTATTAAATAATAAATATAGTATTATAAATATAATTATAAGTTATTATGTTAATATCATCACCTAAATCCATTCCCACTTTCATCAAATGTAAAAATAAGTCATCGTTCTTGTGTATGATGGGCTACCGTCTTGCGTACTGATGTAATTTGTTTTCCATAAGTATCTTTAAATACTAGTTATAATTATGGAATTAATTTTTATATATTATATTTATTATTTATTATCTTTATTAAAATATAATATATCATTTTCATTCTTATCTTTCCATGTAAATAAAAATGATAATGTCGTTCGTGCATACGTGTGAATTATCACCTCTATGAAGCGATGCGATTCGTTTTTCATCACCACATTACATGAATTATATATATAATTATATTTGAATGGTTAAGAAAATATTAATGATATTATTAAAATTCCTAAAATATAAAATTATAGTTACCCCGTTTCCATAATGATCATTGAATAATGGAACCATAACTCATGCGTATGTACAACTTTCCATATCGATGATTGTAACATAGTTCATTTTTCATGTCCATATTTAATGGTTGGTTTTAAAAGTAAAATTTTTCTATAAAAGTGATAATTAATTCATTAATATTATTCTGGAGATTATGGAATAATGAACACTTTAACTGTAGACATTATACTAAAGTAATTTTGGACTCACGTACCGAATATAATCGAAACATCTCACGTAAAATTAAATAATTAAGTAATTACTATAAAATTTTAATAAGTGACATAAAAAGAATAATAAAATTTAATAACTTTATCAATAAATTAAATACATAACATAATTTTATTATTCTTTATTATAAATAATGCACATGTTATTTTGGGCTCAATGTAAGTGACTTCGTCTTAATTTTCTTTTATTGAGACATATTTTAATGTTATGCTCATATTGTTAGGACCCACCTTCACCAAGATGGGGGAAGGGATCAAAAATTCTAGACCCTTCCTTTTCTCAAGTTGAAGGATAGATAATGACCCCCCGTGTCCCACCTTCAATAGGCCTCAGAGTGGTGACTAGCACCAAGGGTATAAAATCACACATAATATGGAAGGCATTACAATATTTATTTAGTAGGATTGGGAGATACGAGGATAAAAAACCCAAAAAACTCCAAAACTGAAGGTAAATGTAAATCCAAAACCCATTGTCATATAAATGTTCAATGATAAACCCAAACAAGGTACAAGAAACCACCAAAGTGAACATACCAAAAAAAGAAACAACAACGGAGACAATCCCGACGTCCAAGCTAGTACGGTCCCACACAGTCCCCGAAGTCCTCCTAGAAACTTAATAATAGTTTTGTATATGTAGGGTGAGTATATAGTTATACTCAGTAGGGAAAAACCAAGAGCTCTCATGAAAAAGTGGGGAGACATTCTAATGCCCCATGAGAATGTAGAGGTAACCAAAACACATAAAAAAGAAACTATCCACCCATCCTCACCAAGGAACAATCCCCAAATAATGCATGTAATGTAAAGTAGTAGTAATAACACAGTCATATTTAGAAAACCCACATTTCTATCCTTATGGTTATTGAAGACATCATATTCATCAAATCTCCCTCTCCATTTTCACTATAGTCTCACTATCGCCCCACAACAACCTTATGGGCCACCCAACCACATATTCGGCCACAGACACCTGAGACACCACAACCACACATTCTTCCCGTATACACCTAGGCCACCACAACCATGCATACCACCCATATACACCTGGGCCGCCACAACCATACGTAACCACGCCTGTAGACACCTGGTCCAGAACAACTGCCACCACACCCGAAGACACCTGTTCCTCATCCCGAAGATGCTTGGGAAACAAACATTCCCACACACACCTAGGCCGACCACCACAACATAACCTGCCCAATGAATCTTGGGATATAATGGACCTTAGGCTATCATAGCCTGCCCAAAGAGTCTTGGTATACTCAGGAGAGGGAGCAGAAAAGAATCTAACAACCATCCACTCATAGTAGTGTTGGAAAGAACACCCTCTCCAATGAAATGGTGGTTTTCGACAGGAAGTGCTCAACATGGGTTTGCTGTGAATAAGAAACATTAGAACTAAATTTATACACATAGGTAGAAAATCTCTCATCACAACCTAAGGGTTCCAAAACTAGCCCATACACAAAATTCCTCATTACTATTCATTCATACAAAAGCACAACAACCACAATGAGAGAAAAAATCCTTCATGGAAAACAATTCCCCCTTGAAACCTTTGTTGTTATCATATTAAAGTGATTCCATTTAACTAGTTCTTCACTACCAGGAAAATAACAGGCATAGACACAATCCAAGGAAGGAAGAATAGCTAAGCAGTGACTTAAGCATTCACACCCGGTTCTCTTGTAAAGTCATAAAAAAAGGGATTAGTAAGATCCCTCAATGTACTAGAACAAAACCAAGCCCCAATGTATGGACACACATGGACTCAAGTCCACAAACCAACAACTCAACAATAGGGGATCCCATCCCCATCAACATCACCCCTCAAGGAATCAAACAGAACAACCATACAAAGCACTAGAAAACAGGAAGGGAGTTTTCAGATTTAATCACACAATTCATTAAGTTTAGTCTTTCCATTTAGTTAACCGGGGTGATGACACAAGGATTCTTGTTCATTTGGAATCCATTTAATCAATCAAGTTTATGTGATTAACTAGTTTCCATGTTACATTAATTCAATCACAAGATTACCTAGAAGACATAGGTTCATTAATGTGCAAGAAAAGACCACCAATAACCCCAATTTTCAGTGGACATAAGCCCATACAATTCCAAACTAAAAACAGAAGATAAAATAGTACAAAATCATCATCAAACCACCCCTTCATTCTTTAAAAACCATTTAATATCTTTGTTGAGGTTTGGTTTCAACTATCCCCAAAGGAACATTGTCATACCCACCCTGTATGTTGCACAGTAAAGAGATATGAAAGATAACCCTACTTAGATGATCGACAACCAAAGTTTTCTCTTCTCGGGTTAAGAACTGGAGATGCATGACTTGCAGAACAAGAACTCAAAGAACTCCAAAGGTGAGTAGGAAAGGTCCCACAATGGTGCGTGATTCGTCTCCAAAATAGGGACTCTAAATGCACCAAGAGAGAGGGAAAGGAAAAAGAGAGATATTCATCGTTTAAGAAATGTCTAGATCCTAAAAACATGGAGATGATTTCGAAGTACTTAAAACTCTGATCGTTACTCGAGAACAACGTTGGGTAGTTTTATACGTTGGAAGTAAATGTTATTGAAAAATTTTCCTTATGGGGGTGGTGATAATAGATATGGGTTAGTATATTGAATTTAAACAAAGAGAAACATGTAACGGGGGTGACACTGTAAAACACGACAAGGTGTGACACCGAGTAAAAAAAAAGCCAGATGTTTTAGTAAGTCAAAGGTCATCCAACTCTTAGAGGATTTTAGATATCATTTATAGGATTTAAATGGATTTTAAAGGGGTATTGAAACACTTTTACGTCAAAAGATACATTACAGGGGTAAAATTGGAAGGTCTTAGAAAAAACAGGGAAGGACTCACCGTTACGTGAGTCACCATCTCGCTGGCACCATTGCCCTGGCACCGTTGAACTGGCACTATCTCCTTGACATTGTCGTCTAGCACTATCGGTGCCACCGCTAACCGTGAGTGCCACCAATGCCCATCAGTGCCACTGACGCCCCTTATTACCACTGATGCCAATCGGTGCCACTGACGCTCATTGGTTCTTCTGATGCCCCTTGGTTCCACCGATGTAGATTGGTGCCACTGACGATCCTCAGTGCAACTGATGCCCAGCGGTGCCTCCGATTACCCTCAGTGCCACTGATGCCGATTGGTTCCACTGATGCTCATCAATTCCACTATTTGTTCAACCATGAAATTTTGGAAAACTCCTTAATGAGTCACCGATGGTCCCGAGGACACCCCAAACACCAGAAATTTGGAAAAGCGATGGACCATGAGGGTCTGGTCTTTTACATATATATTCTTTTCTGAGGTGTATATAATCCTAAATTTTCTTGTTTTGTCATGAGTTTATTTAATATTGTTATATTTTAGGTTTTTAAAATGTTACTATTTCATTTGGCATATGATTTGACTGATGACAAATTAGTAAGGGACTCTTTAACTAAAACATCATTTTAAATGTTTAAAGATTCATTCTTATGAATATTTATCTTTCATGTATGTATTTGAAAACTGGTATTTATTAATGTATTTATATATAAATGAATATTTTAAAATGGGAATTTTTTAATTTATCTCATGTTTTTAGAAAAAGTTATATTTTTTAGGTTTTATGTAGGGGGATTTCTTTTAAAAAACTGTTTTAATATTACTCTTTTAATATTTTTTAGAAAATAGAAAAAAACTTTTTAAAATATATAGCATGAAGGGACTCTCCAAATTTCATGAAGCCATAATATTTTTAAGATTCCTTTAATGTTTATAATTTTATTTTCAAATTTTATTTTTTCATTTATGAGTGTATGACTTTGTTAAAATGATAAGTGACTTTGAATAGAATAGTTATTTTCAAAAAAAAAGATTATTTTTTAAAAGATTTATTTGTTATGATTATGTTATAGTTATTTTAAATTGTTTATATGGATTGGTGGTTTTTTGATAGGATGAGGGAGTGTGTTTTCATTATAGAAATCTAATTTTTTGGGTAATGGGATGGAGTTAACCGATTAGGTTTCTCCTAAGAGATTATTGAAAGAATAGTATGATTATTATTCAAAATTTAACTATGATGGTTAGTCCATATGTATCAAAGAGATCTATAATATTTATAATAGTGATATGTAAAGTAATTTCCTATGTTACCTAATTTTTCTTTATATTATTTTTTATATGTTTTAATGAAAATAGTTTCATTTTATAAAGGATAGATAGTCATCTTTTTGAAACGATGATTCATTTTTCAGTGTAAAAGGGTTTTTTTTGAAGAAACTATTATGGGTTTTCACTTGAATAATGGTTTTATTTATTTTAATTCCCTTATTTATATTTTTGTTCTCATACCAGGTTTCAAATTTTTCTCATAGGTCTTAAATATTGGATATTAAAAAGATGATCCCTTGATGAAATTATTGAAGACGTTTCATGTAAATAAGTCATGTTTTATTTTAAAATGGTTTCATTTGTTGTAAAAAAGGATAATGAGTGTATGTTTCCACTTTTAATGTATGGGATTAATTTTTAAGAGTTTTTACTAATTTTATACAAATTTAAACAAAAAATATCAATAGAATTTTAATAAAGTGAAATCTTGATGAAAAACACTAGAATATGCTATGGTTAAGGACAGATCCTTACAATTGGTATCGAAGGAGGGTTAAGAAAAATTTGGTGATTAATATGTCCTCTTAATAATTATGTATATCCTCATGTGATTATTATTTTCTGTTTGAACATAATTCTAGTGTCTTAGAAACCCCTTTTGAGTCTTCATGTCATGAAATTTTAAGGTGACTAAATGTCTTTTTGGAGGCATTTATTTTTGTTGTAAACATGAGTTATTAAATTTTGGAATAAAAAATGAATGGTATTATATAACCTTTGAGGTTAAAAGTATTAAGGTTTTTAGGATTTTATCATATTGTTGGGAATGTTAAAAGAAATATACTGTTTTATAAAAATCATATCATGTAGGATGACTGAAAACCCATCATATCTTGCAAGTCCGTATGAATTAAATCCATAAACAAAGGGAGATAAGGGTGAATCACCTACCATTAACCTATTTTAAGTCCCAGTTAGTATGAATTTTTCTTCTTAGTTAAATGATTTTATGTATCAATAATAATTTTATTAGGGTAATATATGTTTTATCAAATATATTTCATTGGGATTATAAAATGATTTAGTGATTGAGAGATTAATGTTATTTTAGAAGACATTCACTATTTTGGGAATCCTATAATATAAAGTTATGTAGAATACTATAGGATTTTATTTGAGTAATAAAGGATGAATTATATGTTGAAAAAATATATGATTTTATTGTGAAATAATGGAGATTAATATTATTTATGGAAATAGTTAGCATTATTGGAGATTACAGGATTTGGAAATAAAATTTTTGGTATGATATTTTAAGTGTGATTGATGTTATTTGCAGATAAATGATAAAAATTATCTTAGAATATTATGCGATCAAATAATTTTTGGGTTTCCATCCCATTCAAGAATATTTTTGTGTAATTTTTGGGATAATTATATTTCAAATGAACTATGTTGAACATTGGGTATTACTATTTAATTGTGGAAATTAAAAGTAGCTTATCTTATTTTGAAGGTTTATTAATTTGGGAATTTATCTTATCATATCTTAACAATTTTGTTTTTGGTTAACTCCTAAATACATGAAAATTATATTGTTTATATTTCATGGATTTATCAACCCTTTGAATTTGATTCCAGCACTTCAAGTTTAAAAAATTCATACTCATCATTTTGAGAAAAATATGTGTTTGTGGTGGAAATTTATTTAAGGATGAAACTGTAATTCTCTAATAAGTAAATATATTTATGTTATTAGTATATATGTCAATGGAATTCCTTATATTTATGAAACATATATTGAAATAAAAAATTTATCCATTTACTTTTCTCACGAAGAAATAGTGACCTTTTATCCCATCATAGATTTAAGGTATTGAGATTGTTCACTTTCCCAGGATCAGGTTATATACCACTCTCTTTTAGTCCATAAGAGTTATTTTTCACTTCCATTTCCATGTTTTTCTACATGGAAATATATTATGTGAAATATTATCTGAGATTCATAATTTCTTTTCTCTATTATTAATTGGAAGTTTTATTGGCTCTTTTTACGATGTGAGATTTCAATAAATGTATTTTGAAAAGTCAAACCTTAATTACTAAGAAAAAATTTAAAATCATAGGATAAAATTTATTGGGGGGGGGGGGGTAACATTACGAGTTTTTAATGGCGCACTTATTTTAAAAATAAATATGGAAACCTATAAAAATTTTATTTAAAAAAAACTTCATTTTTGAAAATTTAATATCAAAATTTACTTTGGATAAAATTTATTTTTTTTTGATAAGTTTCATTTTTTAATGAATAGTGAAAAATGCGGCATTTTAATTGAAAACTGAATTTTCATATAAATAATTTGCTTATTTATATTATATTTTGAATTGTTTTTGAGTAACATTAGATCAATTATACATCAATTAATCCAATTTATATTATTCAAATCATTTTTTTATTGAATTATTATATAAAAAAATTTCAATCTTTGGAATGTTTTCTCATTAAAAACCCATTTTCTCACATTGTCTATGAGATTAATTTTAAATAAATTTTTGCCACTCATATGTTTTGAATTTTAAAAAATGGTTTCTATATTTGGAATCAGAAATTAAAAATTTAGTAAATAGGTCCCCTATTTTTGGATAATATCAATAGTAAACTTTGAAATTTTTATTACCGGGATTAAGGTTAAATCCAGTAATTAATGGTAATAATAATATTATAAATATTAGAAAAATTAGCCAAAAACTTGTCTATGTTTTATTGGATTTTTTAGTTTAGAATAAAATAACCCATTTTAAGATTTTATAACCAATTTTATCTACTTTTATTTCTTTAATCCCCTTATTGTATTTTGTTTTAAGAGAAGTAAACTTTAACACACTATTGGCTTTAACCAGAATCAAAATTTTCATATGTGGTTATTCAAAATATATATTCGTCTATAAATATTAATTTGAATTTTAAAATATTTATATTAATCATGGTTATATTTTTTATTTTTTAGGACAAAAATAATTAATATAAATGCTTGCATAATGGTGATGCAGTGATAGTTTAATTCATGAAAATATCAAATAAATGATATTAATTTTTTTAATTAAATAAAATTGGTGGTAATTAATGTCATTTATAAATTTTATAGATTGATTTTACATTTTATTTATGTTTATATGAATTTTTTGAAATTATATTGTTGTATTTATTTTCATAATGTAAAAATAACGAATTGTGTTAAAATTGACATTATTGATATTTTAAAATGAATAATATTTTATGAAATGAAATAAAATTTATAAAAATAAAAATATTTGAAAAATGAATTTTATAAGGTTTAAAATATCATAAATGATTCATTTATGGGTAATTTTTATTCCACATTACTATATTGAACCTTAATGAGTAAAAGTCTAATTTGTCACGGTACGAGTTAAAATATGTAAATAAGGGTTAAAACAAAATGATAAGGTTTAAAAAATATAAAAAACATTTATATTTTTTATTTTTTTGATACTATTTATACCCATAATCATCAAATATTATAAATAAATCAGTTTTTATCCATTTATATTAGAAAATTAATTTAAATTAATTTAATATTTTGAGAAATTTCAAACGTGTCCTCCCCTCTCTTAAAAAAGGGAACCAGTTCTTCTCATTTAAATAAACGTAAATACCATTTTTTGGAAAATATATGAAAAAAATACATTCCTATAATTCCTATACACATTATTTATCCCTTTTTTTGTTATAACATTATCCTTAGTGGTTTAAAGGTGTTACGTAACAAAGGATTTCTAAAGAAGTGGTATCATTTTTAATTAATAGTTTCTATTTTCTTACTTATTCCACCTCCTTAAAATCTTCTTCAACCTTGTTGAAATAGTAAATACAGTATTTTAAATATACTGAGATTTTATTATGTTAATTTCATTATCGATTTTCATCCACCCTTCCATCAAATGGGAAAAGAACTTATCATTCGAGTGTACGACTGACTACCACCTCACAAATCGATATAATTAATTTTCATTAAAAGTCTCTCAATAATGGTTATAATGATGGAATTTCTGTTTATATATGGTATTAATTTCATATTTATAATTATTAAAATATAATATATTATTTAAAAAATAAAAATGATAACATCGTTCTTGCATACATGTGAATTATCACCTCAATGAAGCGATGTGATTCTTTTTTCGTCACCACATCACATGAATGATATATATAATTTTGTTTAAATGATTAATAAGATATTGATGATATTTTTATAGTTATTAAGATATAAAATTATATTACCATCTTTTTATAATGATCATTGAAAAATAGAATCTTTACTGATGCGTAAGTATGTCTTACCGTCTATATGATTGTGACATAGTTATTTTTTAATATCCATATTTATTGTATGGATTTAAAGGAATTATATCTGAATAAAAATGATAATTATTAAATTAATATTTTTCTTCAGATAATTTAATAATGACCACTTTAACTATAGAAATCATACCAAAGAAAATTTAGAATCAAGTACCGAATATCATCAAAACTACCAATGTAAACATAAATAATAAATTAATTTTTATAACATTATAATAAGTGACAAAAAAATAATAATAAAATTGAATAAAGTTATAGATATAGGTAATAAATAGCATACCTTTTTTATTCAACAAGACAAAGAACATACATGGAATTTTGGACTTAATGTAAGAGTCTTCAACCCAATTTTATTTCACTGAGGCATATTTTGATGTTATGAACATACATTATTTTCTAAGGTGTATATAAATATACATTGAAATTTTATAGAATTAATTTATTAAATCATATGATATTTAATGTTTTTTAGAATGTTATAATTTCATGCGGCATATGATTTCATTGATAACAAACTACTATAAGACTCTTTAACCAATACTTCATTTTAAATGTTTTAAAGATTTATTCTTCTAAATATTTCTATTTCATGTCCTTATTTTAAAAATAGACTTTGAGAATTTATTTTTATAAAATTTAATATTTTAAAATGTGATTTTTCTTATATCTGTGATTTTTTTCTCGAAAATGGAACTTTTTTAGGTTTTTTGTAAGATACTTTCATTGAGAAACCCTGTTATAGAGTTACTCTTTCACCAATTTTTAAAAATCCAAAAAGAATGTTTTTTAACATAGAATCCATGAATGGAATTTCCAATTTTCATGATGGACTAATATTTTAATTGTTCCTTTTCAGGTATACTTTTTTTTGAATAAAATGTTTTAATTTGTGAGTGCGTGAATTTTTAAAAATGAAAAGTGATTTGAAATGGAAAAGTTATTTACTTAATTTTTTTTATTTTTATGAAATATTCTTATGTTATGATTATTTTGTGTTTATTAGGAATTTTTTATGAGTATTGGTGGTTTTTTGATAAAAATAGGGTATTTTATCACTTTATTGCTCTCCAATGCATTGGGTAGTGGGATTGAGTCAACTGACTCAGTTTCACCAAAGAGATTATAGGAATAATACTATAGTGATTATTCCAAATTCAATTATTATGGATACTCCCTATGTAGTTGAGTTAAGTAAAATATTTTTAAGAGTGAATTGTAATATGATGTCCCAAGTTACCTACTTATATTTTATTTGACTTCTTATTATTTTTCATGAAAATTGTATAATTTTAAAAGGGTAAGATAATTATATTTTTGAAATTATTATTCCTTTTTTGGTGTAAAAGTGTATGTTTTTAAGAATGTTTTTATGGGGTTTCATTGGTTTAATGGTTTACATTATTTTTAATCTCTTAACGATATTTGTTTACTTATATCATGTTTGAATTTATTTTCATATGTCTCAAATATAGTTAAGGAAAAAGAAGATGTCATGATGAATGTATGGAAAATGTTTCATGAAAAGAAATCATGTTTTATTTTAAAAGGATTGCCTTTGGTGGGAAAAGTAGATAAGCAGTATCTGTGTCCAATATTAATGTATGTGATTACTTTTAATGTGTTTTTACAGGTTACCTAAAAATGTAAACCTAAAAGATAATTTTAATATTATGAAAGGGGATTAGAGGTGGGAAATAGTACAATATGTTATGATTAAGACCAGGTCCTTACATACATAGATCAAAAAAATGTATATGTAGTTAACTCTTGGAAACCATTGAGAAATTTCATTGAGGTACATAGTTTCCTTGGATTTTAGGTTACTATAGACAATTTATACATTATTTTTCATATATGGCATCATAGATGACATATTTACTGAGGAATGGCATTCTATACCATGGTATTGAAAAATTTTAAAAATCATTTCAATAACATAAATTTATACTTACATAAATAAATTAACTCACATTTATAGTGTCTAGATATGTATTTATAGTCCATTATGATGTAACATAATCTGGGTCGGGATATATTCACAAGCATTGAGATCATGTTGTTCTTTATGGATGAAAACAATTATTATTTCATGAGAAGAACTACCCAAAATTGACATGGAATTAACTATTGTGGACCATTATTTAAAGGCATGTCATTAAATATTTGGTTAGAAATTTATTGTGTTTTACGATCATAAGAGTTTTAAAAAAATTTCCTACAATGATATTTAAATCTAAAACAGTGATGATGGATAACATATCTCAAGATGTTTGAATTATACTTGATGTATATATTGGGTAATTGGAACTCTATAATGTATGCATTGAGTAGGAATTTAGATTCTCAGTTGGCTAATGAGTCTCCATACCAATAGAAACTAATTTCAGTTATAGCATATATGAATCTAGATTTATTTATTCAAGGTTATGTGTTCATTTTATTTCAAGTTTCATTTGTTCTTAATTCAGTTGAGAGAGTTATAAAGGCATTAAATTATGATCCTAAATGTGTTTCTATGAGTTCATAACTTAATTAATGGGAGATCATTGAGGGGTGAAATTTGGTAGGGACTTTAATGTTGGGGTTTGGAGAGTAGATGGTCATACTTTTTTATGATCAGGAAAAATTTTAGTACTTACCACCATTAAGGATGGACTATTCACCATGGAATTTAGAAAATGTATAATGAAATGAAAATAAAGTTTTGGTAGGCTAGCTAGGAATGAAATGTATTACCGTATGTATCAATGTGTATCACCTATTAGTAGAGAAAAGTAAATCATCAATAACTAGCTAGTATGTTAGAGTCTTTACAAATTCCCTTGTTGAAATAGGTGTAGAGAGCCATTGATTTTGTAAGTGGTTTACCAAGTACAATTAGAAAACCTGATTCCACATGGGTGATAGTGGTTCATCTCACAACATCAGATCACTCCATCTTGATTTGTGAAATTGATTTGGTGGAAGACCTCTAAAAAATTTACATTTAGGAAATTGTTAAGATGCATGAAATTCCAGTCTAGATTGTATCAGGGAGAGACCCCAGGGAAATATTTTCAATAAACCCTTGGAAAAAAACTGACTATGAGTTTTTCTTATCATCCTAAAATAGATGGATAGTCTAAAAAGGCAATAAAAAAAGTAGAGAAAATTATTACGTCTTATGTAATGGATTTTTGATAGCTCATGGGAGGATAATATATCTTTATTTAAGTTATCATACAATAATATCTATCATGGATCAATAAATATGGATCCTTTTGAAGTATTGTACATATGTACTTGTTGTTATCTAGTTTTTTGGGTAGTGACAGTTGAGGATTCATTAATTGAACCCAACCTTGTGTACAAAAAAATAGATAGGATTAATTTGATCGTATAGAGAATAAAGACAATTCAAAGTCATCAAAAATCATATAGGGATCATTGATGATGAACCTTTTTGTTTGAAGTGAGTGATCATGTATTCTTGAGAATATCTACAAGGAGTTGGAATCATCATTTTAATAATTTTAGAAAGTTATCACCTTGATACATAATCCCTTTAGAGATACATGGACTAGTTGGTCAGGTGGAATATCAGTTTTCTTTTCCACCAAGGCTCAGTGCAGTGAAAAATGTGTTACATGTATCTCAGTTTAAGAAGTACCAACAGGATCGTAACCTAATGATTTTACGGGATCATGTTGACCAAGATATGAATGCAACATTGATTCATGTTTCAATATGGATTGTGGATAGAAATTTGAAGATCATTAGTGAAAAAATAATCGATCTTGTGTAGGTTTTATAGAAACATAGAGCGATTCAGAAAGAAATGAGGGAGTGTGTAAATGAAATGGTTGAGAAATGGCCTGAAATATTTTAGGAAAATTGGGGTTTTGTACTTTCTAGGGATATAATTTCCAATGGTGGGGAGAATATAGCACCCCTAATTTTAGGTACATGAACCATTATTCATGTACTTAGATTCTATATAATGTATGGGTTGTGATTTATGAGGTTCCAAGATGTTTTGGAAAAGTTTAAATGCTTCTATGGAGATTCATTTTTTAATGGTTACTAGAAACCATGAAACATCTTAAAGAAATCATTAAAGAGATGATAATGGGCACTGGGCAGTCACACGATTGAAACACGATTTTTCCATACCGTATGAATTCCAAGGAAAATATATATGAGTCCTAAAATAGAAATAAATTCTCGATTTGTTCACGGTTTATCTAACCATGCTATAAAAATGTGCAAGGTATTTATTTAAGACCATAAAATCACATAGTTGGGACAAAGTTTTCCAAATCATGTGGCCTAACTTTGCTCTATACAATTTTCCCTCCATAAAAAGTAGAACTAATATAATTTAGGCCTTATTACCCTTGGATTTCTCTTAATACTCCCACAAATTGAATTTATTTTTCTCCTAATATGTGAGAGAGTATCCCCATCGATCTAGGAGTGATCCCTAAGAAAATCAAAGTGAGTTGGATGAAAAAATTCATCGTTATGTTCCCTTTATTATTCATTCTTCATAGATCCAATATACTTATATATATATCTCTCTCTTATTAACATATATCATGTCTATTATGGATATATATGTGTTTTGAATGATTTTCTATTGAAATGTTTCTAGATCTCATGAAGGTAACATGATTTGTGATTTTAGTTTAAAGTTTTATTGTGCTATTCTTTTTTTCAACTATTGTAAGGTAAGTGGATTCTATTTCGAATCCACTTGATTTAGAACTTGGAGGAGTAGTTTTAATTAAATTATTTTCTTGAAATTGTTAGGGAATTATTATATGATTCTTGAGGGAAATATTATTTAAGTACCGTCTTGGAAATTTTTTTAATTTTCATTGGGATTTATAACTCCCCTTGTTTATAATTTTAAAATTATTTATTAAAAATATGGTTTGGTATTATGGGTAAAGTGGTTGTTATAATTATTTAAATGAACTAAATAGTTTTAAATGATAAGGTTGGAATGATAATGGATTCTTGATAAATGAATCAGAAATATTTTGGGATAAATAGTTGGATATGAGGTGATTGGGATAGATAATTATCATGAAGTACCAACATCATTGTGGGAAAAAGTGTTGACCTGAAGTTCCATCCTTGATATAAACACCAAACATGAGTGAGTTTGTGTGTGGTTTTTGTGTACATGGACAAGAATATTAAAGATTAGATGATAATTAGTTTAATGTATTTGTTGATGCTTTCCATGGAAAACTGGTTTATAGATTTGATATGAACTATAATTACTTCTTAAAACTATTATATACATTTTTTAATAAGTTTTTTCCTTGTGGCAGGTGTTGGGAATTCATTGGTGAAATATGAATGAGTTTATACTCCCCCTTATTTGTAACTTTTGTATAATTTTCATTATCATATATCGAGAAATAGGTAAAGGAAAGGTTTCTAATTTCTTTAGTGTCTCTTCTTGATACCATGGCTTGGGTTCAATAGTTGGATCTTGTAGCAAGTGGTGTGTAGCTGGTCATTGTCACTTGGGTGTTTTAATTTTTTCATCCTTTTTAGTCTTCTTGAGTATGAATTTTTCTTTACACTTATACTATGATATGTTTTATGGGTTTGGTTATGTTTTGGGTTGTATTTTTTACTCATTCATCACATAGAGGTTTGATTAGTTATTGTTTTTATGGTTTCGATGTTTTACCTTTTGAATGAAAAATATTTCCCCAAATATTTTTAAGGACCTAGTCATTTATTTCTATCCTTTTGTATCTTGTGGATTTCACATAAGTCATAATATATCCCATGTTACTCATCAATCCAATGAGAAGGGGTAGAATGTTACTTCTAGAGTTGTTTAAAACATCCTGAATAGTGAGGATAAAAGGTATAAAATCCATATCTATGATAAATAGATGTATCATGATGAATCTGGTATAAAAAAGTGTAATTAGGATAAAAAAATAGTAAAATCAAACCAATAAAATCAATGGTTTAGACAGTGATAAGTAACAAAAAATTGATATTCATGTTCATTTTTATGTGGTTTAACAACCAACATCATTTATTTTAAGAATAATAAAGCTATTAAACATTAGATATTATTTTACCCAACATGCAGTGACTCAAAATTGAAGAACTCAACAATATAAATGATATTGATTTTAAAGGGTAGTTGGTGTTGTTTTTCATGTATTTTCACCCAATTTTAAATTAAACAAACTCATGATGCATCGAGGATCTTAAAATCTCAAGTGGAATCATAGGTAAATTAGTAACAAGTGGTGTTAATTAATCCCAAAATGGTATTTTTTCACACTCAGTTTTTATTATTACATACTAATGGCTTGGTTTAAAAGTTTACTGTGATTAATGGTTGGTTGTTATAGAAAATGATGGGTTTTTGGATAGAAGGGTTTAATTGAGAAATATTTTTGGTGAAATTGATAACTTTTTGGGAGTTAAAGTAATCTCATTTGTCCAAAACCAATCCTATTTTTTAATTTTTAGATGATTCTTTATAAACCTAAATTCCATGTTTTAATTTTATACACTAGAGTATATTGGAGTTGAAATAGAGAAAGTGAATAATGTGGTTTGGAATTGGCCCGAAGAAGTTATTCTAGAATTAGGAAGTACAAACAGAAATGTAAAATAGGTGGTAAAAGCAATAAACACAAGTAATTGAGTAGAATAAGATAAATATTAAAATAAAAAGTTCATTCCTATATATTAATGGGGACAATTAGTTTTACCTAAAAAAATGGATTTTACAAAGTGTAGAAGTTTCTCAGGGATAAAGAGTGGAATCCGTTGAATAAAATCCTATTTTTTCAGTAGAAAAAGGGGATGTAAATGAGTTGGTTCAGTTAAAAGGTAGAGTGTGAGAAGAAAAGGGAAATTCACATAATGAAGTGGGATGATATTTGAAGACACATAAATACAGGGAAAGAAAATAGAGATAATATACTAACTTATTGACCCTTTTTATTTCATGGAAAAGGGGGAGACATATCAAAGATGTGTTAATGTATTGTTAAAGGAAATCAAATGGGGTGATTTTTGAACCCATATGGGTTTTTGTTATATTTTTTTGTGAAAAATTAAAATATATATGAATGAATGATTTGTTAATAATAGATATTGAGTTGAATTAATTTATTCTTCGAGGTTTTTTTTCCAAGAGGGATTGATTGTTATTATTAATGGACTTATTGATAAATAAAAAGATGTGTTCATAGAGTGTGGTATGAAGGAAGGATTCTCTCATATATGGACGAATCCATGTGATAACACTTATATAAGTTCATGGGATGGTTTATAATGGTTATAAGTAATTTTCAATTTTTTTGAGTAATAAGTTTGAGATTATAGAATATTTTTAATTTATAAACATCATGGAAGTGTCTATAAACACATGATTCAATATAGTTATTATTCTATGTAACCATAATATATATAACCATAATCTATCTAAACATTAGGCTGAGTTACATACACATCATCTCAGGCTATGTAACCACAAATCAATCCCATGTAAGAGTCAATTTCCTCCATGTAACCATAATCTTAGGGCACCGTAAGTATCATTCCTCAGGGTGTATATTCTGATCAATAGTATGAACAAAATTTATTCAAGGACATGTCATTATCATTTTCATACACATGTTCTTTGTGACCATCATCTGTATGAAGGGTGATATATATAAGCATCATGCCTTTGTGAATTTTTTAAGGCCAAACAGTTCATACAGAGATTATTCAACAATATATTGGTGGATTAAATATCAAATTTTATGGTTATTTAAGATAATATTATTTATATATTTAAATAAATTAAATACACCTTTAGAAGGAGGAAATTAAGCCTGGTTTCAATAGATTTTATTATGAGTTTAATGTGATATCACTATGATAATTCTAGAATCTTTTCTATTTAATTCAGAAAAAGGATACACTATTTTAAAATTATTGAAACATTATTTAACATCAACAGAATTCATGATATAAGGTAAATATAAAGGGGTAAGTTGTAGTGGTATTTTAGTAGATTGAATAAAAAATACCATATTAAAATGTATAAAAAATTCTTGAAGTAGACTCATGCATGGAAAATATCAAGTCATTTGTTACATAGGGTTATTATTTATTCAAAATCTATTTTCAAGATGCATGACTAGGTGTAAATCATAGATACAATGTATATGGTTTTTCCACAAAATACTATTTGTAAAAAATTGATAGTGCCAACATGGTGGTTACAATAGTGTAAATCAGATGTATTTTTAAGTACAAAACCTAAATAAAAGATATAGTGGTGTGTTTGTATATAGTTTTATTTATTTTAATTTAATTAAACAATTAATGAGATAACATTATTGACATGGTAAATATTTTCCCATGAGTAATTTGGGAAAAGTTAGCTAAAGTAAAAATCTTATATATTTTAGAGATGAAAGAGGTGTCTTAGATTTATATATTTAAAATATAGAAATAATTTCATGAATATTATTATGTAGGATAGATTAATAAACATGGAGATAAAAAATCACCTGAATATATTTTTAATTCTATAAGATGATAAAAATGAAGAAGAAGGAAGTATTGACTCTCAACAACCTTCATTGCATATATAGGAATCAATGAGAGAGGGGGAGGGGAGAATTTACTTCACATACCCATAGGCATATGAAGAGGATTTTGAATGTTTTTTTGATCTATACATTAAATAAGATTAAGAAATAGATCATATTATTGAAAATTTATATTATGAGGATTAGGAGAGTGATGTAGTGAGACAAAGAAGAAAAATAAAAAGGAATTATAGGACTTGTACTAAAAATTGATAATTCTAGATCTATTCAGAAAAAATATAAGGTTGTTTGAAGAAGTAGTTTATAAAAAGGAAATGAATTAGAATATCTTGATAACATTAACAGTGAATATATATAAAAATAAGGATACACCCCTGAAAGAAAGTGATGCTGATTGAAGAAAAACCAACATGTCTTTAAAAAATTGGTGTCTTACCCCAGAGTAGTGTAAAAAGAAGGATGAGTGGATGTAAACTTTGGGAAAGGAGTAAACAAGCCCTAACAAACTATAAGGTAATTATATCATGTTTGAATTTTCTATATCCTTGATGTATCTATGAAAAAGTATTTATCATTTTGGTTATTTAGTGCCTCAAGGAACTATTTACTATATGCTCCATGGAGTAACCTAGTGCGGGTAAACAAAGTAGAAACAAATATTTCCCTGTAGGAATTACTTTTCTACATCCATTTGTGGATTCACTGTGACACCCCAAAAAACTAAATTAAGAACCTTGTATTCAATAGCATGTATGACACGCGATAGTAAGCACATAATTTAATATAACATCCATATACTTTATAATACATTTACAATTCAAAACATATTCTATATATTTCAATGCATGAAACATTGAGTTAGCTTACAGTGCATGCGACCCTGAGTTAGTATACATCATACACAACAACTACCTTCCTCTATAGTTAAATTACGCACAGAAGCGACCTTCTTTGATGACTTTCTCTATATGAAATATCGAGTCATACTGAGAAACATCCCGTAATTAAAACATTATTATTTAATATAATAAGATATAAACTTGCTATTGTGAATAGTATTAATTAATTTATTAAAATATATGGTTCTTAAAACTAAATTATTGGTTATAAATAAATTATAAATGAATATAAGTAACAAATCAATGTTAAAAGGATATTTCTATAGGGAACTACTTTCATGCTCACAAAGATGTTTTACCCTAATAGATTAAATTTATTATAGTTAGTGAGTGAAATTAATGTAATAAATATTTTACATATTCAGCCAATTGTTTTTGATACTCATCTAATATATTTAGTAATCATAAGATAAGAGAAAACCCAATATCTCACATAAAAACTATATTTTTATTAAGGCATTTTACCGACTTTTAATAGAAAGCTGATTTTAAATAATATTTTTTAAAATTTTATCAATTTAATTTAATAAAAAAAAGATTATTTTTAAATTAAGAATGTCAAAATTATCTTAGTGTCATTTTTTGGGATTTTTCCAAGAAACATTATTTTTAGTGAATAGTGAATAATACTGCGTTTTAGTTAAAAATCATTTTCGTTTAAATAATTATTAATGTAAAATTATATTATAATTTATAAGGTCACATTGGATCAATTATACATATATTAATTTAATTTAGGTTATTATAATTAATATAACTTTTAAATTGAATATAAAATCATAATAATCTTTTGAACATTTATCTACTAAAACTAGTTAATCCGTCTATCGGCGAGATTTACATTAATCTTAATTTTTCTACTTTTGTTATTTGAAATTTGAAAATCTGACATACATCATTGTAATAAAAATAATATTTCTGGTCTAATAATAGAAACTTAATTTTTTTACAAAAACCGATTAGTGAAAGTGATTAAAATTAATTACTCTAATTAAGGGGTAATTAGGCTTAAAATGGTCTAAAACCCTAAGTATAAGGTCCCAAATGACCTATCCACTTTTCAAAAACCCATTTTATGGACATATTTCGGCCATTAAACTTACACTCTTGAGTTTTGGTGGGTTTTTATGACTTTTATTAGGTAAGAACATGTGCACACCTAACTTCTTTTTAAAAATACCATGGGTGTCCTTTTCCTTCCCTATAATAGGCCACCTCCTCTACCCATTACTCATACCTCTAAAAACTATTTAGTTCACCCAAGAACTATGAATATTTTCTCGCAAAATCCCTCCCCTCGACCTAGAGGCCTTTTTTTGGGCACAATACCTTCAATGGATGCTTTTGGGTTAAACCGAAAGATGTTACCCAATTAAAAGGTAATGTCTTTTGTCAATCTCTCTAGTTTAATTTCCATTATCCAACTAATAAAATATCCTAATTCTATTCTTGTATAAAAAACTAATATCATAAATATAATATTATGTTGTTATTCTGACAGTTTTAACTACACTTACACACACCACTATCTAGTGGGTAATAAACATAATATTTCTGTGGATGAAAAACTACTGCCTCACGAAATAATGATTGTACATTTCTCCATTACCGCCTCTTATGATGACCATTATGATGAAAATTTTATTTATATATGATATATATGATATTTATAATGTTTTTACCTTCTGTAATTTTTTTTAACATACATTCATGCTTTTCAAGTTGTGTAAATATGATAATCTCGTTTGAGAAGTGTGGACTACTACCCCTCAAAGGAATGTGATTCATTCGCAAGATACATGTAATGTACAAATGAATGGACATAATTAAACATATGATAAATACCCAACATATATGTTATATTCATTACATAATTACCTTAATATATATATATATATATCATTTTATTTATTACCCTTTCACACACTTAAAAACTAATAACGTTATTCATAGACGTGCGGACTACCACCTCCTCATCATGATGTGATTACTTTTACACGACATAATTATATATATATATATATATAAGTATAGAAGATTATATAATAGGGTATTTATTATATAATGATCATTTTGGAAAGATTTGAGTTACTTAACTTCTTTCCACAATGATCATTTAAAAATGGGAATGTTACACATGTGTATGTACGAACTACCATATCCATAATTATAACATATTCACATTTTTATAACCATATTTAATGACTGATTTTTTATAAGGCCATGGCCTTAAACCATACTTAATATTAAATTAAATGAATAATTCACATTGAGGATCTTTTCCTTTTTAGAGTATTATATAATTAGAACAAAACTATTACATATCAAAAGATTACAAAGTAGAAACTTCTACTATGTTTCCATAGAATAAAAAAAACTCTTAAAAAGAAACACATCTAGTTCCATGTTTTATATAGCATGACTTTCCCTTGATCCCATCCTTGACCCTATTCCACATTAAGCCCTATGAAAAACATTTCAAAAAAACTTGGGTGAGCATAAAAAGATTAGTAAGGGATACACAAAGAATGAAAACTGTTAGTTTATCAAAACAACAATTAAACCATGTATACTTTATCAAAGTAATACTTTTCACCTTTATGAAGTTGTAAAAAATATTCACTAAATAAAATATCATTACTTACCCTTTTGCAACCAAAATATTACCATAAAACCCATATAAAGATCACATAACATATAAAGGTAACTTGGGACATAAACATACTTAAATGTAATAACCATACCGTCGACATCCACACATATCACTTAATGGAATAGCCATACGACCGACTTCCATACCCAATGCATTGGAGGTTATAACGTAACCACCCAACCTGGTATTCATGACACCACCCGTCATATGGTTTATCATGTAACCACCCGTCAAATTTCCTAGTACCATTATAAAATAATAAGACATACAACAAATATAATGGAAAGAAAACATTTCCACACTTTGATCACAATATAACACTTAAGTATATTAACATAACATATCCATTATAAAAACCATTTTCAATAACAAAATACATAAAAGAGTATATGGTAATTATTTCATTTTAAAAAACATCACGTCTTGTTGAGGAAGCCAAAGACCAAATAATACTCACGGCGGCAGAAAAGGTCGTTGTCACCACGTACGTTAAAAGAAACATTCCTTTTCTTCATTTTGTAAAACGCTTCGTAGAAAAAGATTCCTTTTGTATAAAATTAAATGTCAAAGGGGTTTATACCCCGTATAAAAGAATGTTGTGTATAAAACAAAATATGCCTCAATGAAAGGAGATTGAGACGAAGTCCCTTACCTCGGGTCCGACATGACTCGATCATTCTTTAATGTCCTGAATAATAAACGTGAGTTAATTTCTACTTTCTTAAGAAACTTCTTCAAGTTCATTATTACTTTTATATCACTTATTACCATGTTATAAACATTATGTAATCATTTACTTTAATAATGTTTATTTTGTTGATATTTGGTTCCTAAGTCGAAAGTGGACTCCTTACAATTACATGTTGTTCGTGTGGTCAAAGGTTCATTATATCCAGAATTATATTCATGATTTGGATATCATATATATCATATATATCCAGAATATACATGTATTTATAATATTACATAATCATTTAGAGGCAAGAAATGAAATGCACCGTTCATGGAGACGGTAAGCCGTACGTACTCATGAACGCTACTTTCATTTCTATGTCATATTAATGGAATTAAAACTAAATGAGAGGTATGTATATTTTAATTCAAGAATTATATTCATCATTTAGATGTAACATACATCATATATAATAACTTTAAATCCATCCTTTATATGTACCTCATATGTCATTAATGAATCAAATCACTTTGAGGGGGCGATAGTCCGCATTTCCTAATATGAAGATATCGCGTATAACCATAATGGAAGCCATAAAGGTGTGCCATAAATGAAAAATACAGAATCTTAAGTAATACATCAACATATTATATATCATATATAAATATATTGACATCTTAATGGCCACCTTTGAAGGTGTTGGAAGAATATTTAACAATCATCGTTTCGTGAGGCAGAAAATCGCCTTCCACAGAAACAGTATTTTCTTTTACCATTAGATGTAGGTGTGTGTAAGAGTAGTGAGAATTATTCTTATAACAACATAATAGTATATTTAAGATACTGGATTTGTTACTAATGAAATGAATAAAAAGAGTTTAGGGGTTTGGAGAAGCAAAATAAAACACAAGAACACAAGAGAAAACACTACCTTTAAATCGGGTAACTCTTTTTGATTTGAGCTCAAAGGCTTCCTTGGGAAGCCTTATTCCCAATGTGAGGCTTCAAGGAGTAGGAGAGGGATGTGGAGAGACAAAATGGGCAGGGGTTGGCCGAGACAAAGGCTTTGGAAGTGTGTGTAAGGTGGTACAGGTGGGGGCCTTTTATAAGAGGAGAGGATGGTCACTCTTGGAAAGTAAAGAAATGTTACTTTATTTTAAAATGAGTTTAGGATTTAAAAGGTCCCAAATTGATATAATTCTAGGATAAGGTGATAAGGGTTCGAAATATACCCATTCAATAGGTTTTTTACAAATTTATGGCTTAGATTTTACATTATCTTTTCATTTTATTTAAATCGTTAAATAATGGGGTAATCGCTGCATCCTCATGGTGTCATAAATAATTTAATTTATTTAATTTCTAAAAATTATAAAACAAATATCATGATGTATTAAATCTTTTTATCTTTATAATTAATATTTATATTAAAAAATATGACTTGTATAACCCCATTTAATAATTGTTTTAGTAAAACATCTCATGTTTGTGACATTTTAATTTTAACTTTAAATAAAATTCATTAATGTCATTATCTTACCCAAGTGGATCCATGGGGTCCCGAAAATCGACCCATGGGTTGTAGTGGTTGGCAATGAAAAATCAAATAAGGGTAGGACATGTTTCTAGGTCATTTCATATTATTAAAATATTATTTTTACCTTAAACTACACTAATTACCTCTAATCACGGTTAATAAACATAAAAGTTACTATTCACCAAAAAATTATTTTAATCCCATTGAACCACATTTTAATTCCTAATGACATCCACGTATGTCAGATTTTTGAAATTCAAAACACAAAGGTGGTAAAATTTCATTTAATCAAAAAATCAGTTTTTTAAGTACCACTTAGTGGTTTCACTATTCATCAAAAATTGAAGTTTTTCAGAAAAATACCAAAAAATCACCCTACGCTATATTTGATATTCCGAATTCAAAAATAATTTATATTTTAAAATATTCAAAACATATAAGTTACATTAATTAATTTAATAATTAATTCCCGCTGTCATAGCAAATAACGTGTTTTTATGAAACAATAAGTATCAAAAGATTGACACTAGTTTAAGTCCGATTTCAAAGTGAAATTAAATCCAACAACCACTATTGGATTAAATGGTAAAAATATATTATAATTTAACTTTAAAACCAATTCAAACAATAATCTAATCATATAAATAAATTATATTAAAAAGAGGTTTTGAATTAAAATACATCATTTTTCACTATTCATTAAAAAATGAACTTTATCGGAAAAATACCAAAAATTTACACAAAGTAAATTTTGATGTCCCGATTCTAAAAAAAGTTATATTTGGTCCAATAGAATGTATAAGAGTGTTCAAAAATATATTTAGTGACAGTTCACCATCAAAAGATGATAAGTGAACCTTTAGTGAAAATTAGGGTATAAATGCCTAAAATTGAATTCTTTCTATATTTTATACCTTTATATTTTATTGGATAAATGTAACAACATTTAAAAAACATATATAATAATATTTTAGTTATTTCTATCCATTACCACAAATAAAACAGCTACATGTTAACTACCATTTAAAATAATATTATTATATTACTAGTGTGCAACGTAAGTTTTGAATGAAACTCATCATTGCATATCGAGTACGCTATCGAAAATAGCAACCCCTTTAAAGTAAAATTAATATTTAATTTGAAATTATTAATAAATATGAAAATTTATTATTCTTTATTTACCTGGGATGTTACATCCTTCCCCCCTTTTGGGAATTGCATCCTCGCAATTTTATTCACTTATCAAAATAAGTGGGGGTATTTATCCCTCATATCATTTTCAGATTCCCACGTTGCCTCTTCAACCATATGGTTTTTCCACAAAACCTTTGCCTGGTGAATTACCTTATTTCGCAACACTTTCTCTCTTCGGTAAAAAATCTGGACTGGTTGTTATTCATAAGAGAGATTCTCATCCAACTGAACTACCTCTGGGCTCAAAACATGAGATGGATCTGGCATATACTTTCTCAACATCGAAACATGAAAAACATTGTGTACCTGAGATAAAATCGGAGGTAATGCCACTCTGTATGCAACTGATCCAACTCTCTCCAGAATTTTATATGGTCTAATGAACCTTGGACTCAGCTTTCCTTTCTTACCAAATCGCATCACACTTTTCCATGGAGAAACATTGAGAAAAACATGATCACCTAACTCGAAAGATAGATCCTTCGTCCGGTTATCCGCATAACATTTCTATCTTCTCTGAGTTGTTCTCATGTGTTTCTGATCAACTGAACTTTTTTATGCCATCTCTTCTACCAATTCTGGTCCCATCATCTTCCTTTCACCTAATTCATCCCAAAAAGCCGGAGTTCGACACCGCTTCCCATATAACGCCTCAAACGGTGCCATCTGTATACTAGAATGAAAACTGTTATTGTATGAAAACTCAACCAAAGAAAGATGTTGGTCCCAAATTCCCTGATAATCCATCAAACAAGCTCGTAGAATATCCTCTAAAGTATGTATTGGTCGTTCTGACTGCCCATCTGATTGCGGATGAAAATATGTACTAAAAATTAATTCAGTACCCAACGACTTCTGAAGGCCTTTTCAAAAGTTAAAAGTAAACCTGGGATCACGATCAGATACAATGGAGAGGGGAACTCCATGCAACCTAACTATATCTTTAAGATACAATCGAGAAAGTTAATCTAGAGAGAAAGTATCTAGAATAGGAAGGAAATGAGAAGATTTAGTCAAGCGATCAACAATAACCCAGATTGCATTATTACCTCGAGATGTCTTTGGTAATCCCACAACAAAGTCCATGGTTATATTTTCCCATTTCCAGTCTAGAACTGGTAAAGGCTGAAGCATCCCTTTCGGTAACTGCCACTTTATTTTAACCTGCTGACAAGTCAAACACTTCACAGTAAAATCAGCAATATCTCTTTTCATTCCATCCCACCAGTAATACTCCCGCAGATCTCTGTACATTTTAGTACTTCCAGGATGAACTGAAAACGGGGAACTACGAGTCTCACATAACAACTCATTCTTCAACTGTGCATCACCAGGGACACATAATCTCTTCCAAAACCTCAAAACACAATCATTATCAATGTTGAATTCAAGCAACTTACCCTTCTGAACCAGCTCTACCTTTTTCTGCAACTCACTGTCATCCCTCTATGCATGCTTAATTCTGTCTGATAGGGATGATCTCACTGATACCTGATACAAAATAGAAGAACTTCCTGCACCAACAAATTCTATTCCAAAGTTCATCAAATCAAAAACCAAAGGATCTCATTCCAAATGTATCATGGTAAATGAAGCATTACTTTTTTTACTCAAAGCATTGACCACTTTATTTGATTTTCCCGGATGGTAATGAATTGTACAATCATAATCCTTGATTAATTCGAACCATCTTTTTTGTCTCATGTTCAATTATTTTGGAGTGAATATATACTTTAAACTTTTTTGATCAGTATATATTTCACACTTTACTCCATACAAATGATGCCTCCAATTTTATAGAGAAAAAACAACAGCAACTAATTCCAAATCATGTGTAGGGTAATTTACCTCATGAGTTTTCAATTGACTTAAAGCATATGCAATTACCTGATCATTCTGCATAAGGACATAGCCAAGTCCCTTCAATGAAGCATCACTGTATTTAACAAACTCACCATTCCTGGAAGGAAGTGCCAAAACTGGAGCATTCACCAATCTTCTTTTCAACTCCTGAAAAGAATCATCACATTCTTTTGTCCGGATAAACTTAAAACCCTTCTGAGTTAGCTTAGTCATTGGACTAGATAACTGTGAAAAAATTTCAACAAACCTTCGGTAGTAACCTGCCAAACCAAGGAAACTATAGATCTTGATTACATTTGTGTGTCTTGGGCATTATTCAACAACCATTGTTTTTGCAGGATCAACAATTATCCCATCTTTAGAAACAATGTGACCAAGTAAAGAAATTTGTTGCAACCAAAAATCACACTTGATGAATTTTCCATACAGTTTCTTTTCTTTTAAGGTTTGAAAGATAACCCTTAAATGACTTTCATGCTCCTCTTTAATTTTAGAAAACACCAAAATATCATCAATAACACAACCACCATTTATCACCTGATTCAACTGAGCCGTCACTGTAGTAAACTGCTCAATTCTGATTCTGACCATCTCAGTATGCTGATTTGAAAGGTCATTTCCCTCTGTATGCCTTCCCAGAAAAGTTTCTCTATTTATTTTATGAAAAAGCATTCTTAAAACAGATATATCTTAGACAAAGCAACATGGTAATCTTCAAATGCTATATCATTTCAATTTGACCAAAAAAAATATTTTTGGGTAATCATTTAATAGAATTATAACTCCTAAAGTTATCTATACCGACCTCTGATACCAACTATAAGGTCCCGGCCTTAAACCATACTTAATATTGAATTAAATGAATAATTCACATTGAGGATCTTTTCCGGTTTAGAGTTTTATAGAATTAGAACATAACTATTACATCTCAAAAGATTACAAAGTAGAAACTTCTACTAAGTTTCCATAGAATAAAAAAAACTCTTAAAAAGAAACATGTCTAGTTCCATGTTTTATATAGCATGACTTTCCCTTGATCCCATCCTTGACCCTATTCCACATTAAGTCCTATGAAAAACATTTCAAAAAAACTTGGGTGAGCATAATAAACTCAATAAGGGATACACAAAGAATGAAAAGTGTTAGTTTATCAAAACAAAAATTAAACCATGTATACTTTATCAAAGTAATACTTTTCACCTTTATGAAGTAGTAAAAGATATTCACTGAATAAAAGATCATTACTTACCCTTTTGTAACCAAAATATTACCATTAAACCCATATAAAGATCACATAACATATAAAGGTATCTTGGGACATAAACATACTTAAATGGAATAACCATCCAGTCTAATTCCACACATATCACTTAATGGAATAGCCATACGGCCGACTTCCATACCCAATAAATTGGAGGTTATAACGTAACCACCAATCCTGGTATTCATGGCACCACCCGTCATATGGTTTATCACGTAACCACCCATCAAATGTCCATGTACCATTATAAAATCATAAGATATACAACAAATATAATGGAAAGAAAACATTTCCACACTTTGATCACAATATAACACTTAAAAATGTTAACATAACATATCAATTATAAAAACCATTTTCAATACCAAAATACATAAAAGAGTATATGGTATTTATTTCATTTTAAAAAACATCACGGCTTGTTGAGGAATCCAAAGACCAAATAATACTCGCGGCGGCGGAACAGGTCGTTGTCACCGCGTACGTTAAAAGAAACATTCCTTTTCGTCATTTTGTAAAATGCTTCATAGAAAAAGATTCCTTTTGTATAAAATTAAAATTCAAAGGGGTTTATACACTGTATAAAAGAAAGTTGTGTATTAAACAAAATATGCCTCAATGAAAGGATATTGAGACGAAGTCCCTTACCTCGGGTCCGACTTGACTCGATCGTTCTTTAACGTCCTGAATAATAAACTTGAGTTAATTTATACTTTCTTAAGAACCTTCTTCAAGTTCATTATTACTTTTATATCACTTATTACCATGTTATAAACATTATGTAATCATTTACATTAATAATGTTTGTTTTGTTGATATTTGGTTCTTAAGTCGAAAGTGGACTCCTTACAATTACATGTTGTTCGTGTGGTCAAAGGTTCATTATATCCAGAATTATATTCATGATTTGGATATCATATATGTCATATATATCCAGAATATACATGTATTTATAAAATTACATAATCATTTAGAGGTAAGAAATGAAATGCACCGTTCATGGAGACGGTAAGCCGTACGTACGCATGAATACTACTTTCATTTCTATGTCATATTAATGGAATTAAAACTAAATGAGCGGTATGTATATTTTAATTCTATAATTATATAAATCATTTAGATTTAACATAAATCATATATAATAACTATAAATCCATCCTTTATACGTCCCACATATGGCATTAACGAATCAAATCACTTTGAGGGGGCGATAGTCCGCACTTCCTAAAATGAAGATATCGCGTATACCCATAATGGAAGCCATAAAGGTGTGACATAAATGAAAAATACAGAAACTTAAGGAATACATAAACATATTATATATCATATATAAATATAGTGACATCTTAATGTCCACCTTTGAAGGTGTTGGAAGAATATTGAACAATCATCGTTTCGTGAGGCAGAAATTCGCCGTCCACAGAAACAGTATGTTCATTAACCATTATATATAGGTGTGTGTAAGTGTAGCTCTAAGTATTCTTATAACAACATCCTAGTATATTTAAGATACTGGAGTTGTTACAAAGTAAATTAATAAAAAGAGTTTAGGGGATCGGAGAAGCAAAATAAAACAAAAGAACACAAGAGAAAACACTACCTTTAAATCGGGTAACTCTTTTTGATTTGAGCTCAAAGGCTTCCTTGGGAATCCTTTTTCCCAATGTGGGGCTTAAAAGAGTAGGAGAGGGATGTGGAGAGACAAAATGGGCAGGGGTTGGCCGATCCAAAGGCTTTGGAAGTGTGGGTAAGGTGGTAGAGGTGGGGGCCTTTTAAAAGAGGAGAGGAGGGGCACTCTTGGAAAGTAAAGAAATGTTACTTTATTTTAAAATGATTTTCAGATTTAAAAGGTACCACATTGATATAATTCTAGTATAATGTGATAAGGGTTCGAAATATACCAATACAATATATTTTTGACAATTTTAGGTCTTATATTTTACATTATCTTTTCATTTTATTTAAATCGTTAAATAATGAGGTAATCACTGCATCATCATGGTGTCATAAATAATTTAATTTACATAATGTCTAAAAACTATAAATAAATATCATGATTTAGGAAATCTTTTTATATTTTTAATGAATATTTATAGTAAAAAATATGACTCGTATAACCCCATTTAATAATTGTTTTAGTAAAACATTTCATGTTTGTGACATTTTAATTTTAACTTTAAATAAAAGTCATTAATGTCATTATCTTACCCATGTGGCTCCATGGGGTCCCCAAAATCGACCCATGGGTTGTCTTGGTCAGGAATGACACATCTAATAAGGTTAGTACATGTTTCTATGTCATTTCATATTATTAAAACATTATTTTTACCTTAAACTACACTAATTACCTCTAATCGCGATTAATAAACATAAAAGTTACTATTCACCATAAAATTATTTTAATCCCATTGAACCACATTTTACTTCCTAATGACAACCATTTATGTTGGTTTTTTGAAATTCAAAACACAAAGGTGGTAAAATTTCATTTAAACGAAAAATCATTTTTTAAGTACCACTTAGTGGTTTCACTATTCATCAAAAATTGAAGTTTTTCAGAAAAATACCAAAAATTCACCCTGAGATATATTTGATATTCTGAATTAAAAAATGATTTCTATTTTAAAAAATTCAAAACATATAAGTTACATTAATTAATTTAATAATTAATTCCCACTGTCAGAGCAAATAGCGCGTTTTTATGAAACAATAAGTATCAAAATATTGACACTAGTTTAAGCCCGATTTCAAAGTGAAATTAATTCCAACGACCACTATTGGATTAAATGGTAAAAATATATTCTAATTTCAATTTAAAACCAATTCAAATTATAATCTAATCATATAAATAAATTAGATTAAAAAGAGGTTTTGAATTAAAATACAACATTTTTCCCTATTCATTAAAAAATGAACTTTATCTAAAAATACCACAAATTTACACAAAGTAAATTTTGATGTCCCGATTCAAAAAAAAGTTATATTTGGTCCAATAGAATGTATAAGAGTGATGAAAACTATATTTAATGACGGTTCGCCATCAAAAGGCGATAAGTGAACCTTTAGTGAAATTAGGGTATGAATGCCTAAAATTGAATTTTTTCCATATTTTTAGCCTTTATCTTTTATTAGATAAATGTAAAAACATTTAAAAAACATATATAATAATATTTTAGTTATTTATTTCCATTCCCACCAATAGAAAAGCTACGTGTTAACTACCATTTAAAATAATATTATTATATTACTAGTGTGCAACATAAGTTCTCAAAGAAACTCATCATTGCGTATCGAGTACGCTATCGAACATAGCAACCCCGTTAAAGTAAAATTAATATTTAATTAGAAAATAGTAATAAATATGAAAATATATTATTCTTTATTTACCTAGGATGTTACATTTTGAAAGTATAATTTTTGTAAGAATATGGTAGTTATTTAATTTTTATTTTTCTGAATATATTATATAATGAACCCTATGAACATTGTTGTTCAACAATAGTTGTTTTGACACACTAACCAAATTTGATAAAAAAACACCCAATATAAACATAATTGTTTGATTAGTTGTAGAAAACATGTTAATAATTGAAATAAAAGTAATTATAAACAAGAAAAAGGTTATTAATCAAGTATAAAATTTACATAAATTTATTATATAGGACGTTAATGGATGTTGACCAAAAAGTAAACACAAGGTAAGGGATTCTTGTCTCATTTTCATTTCATGAGGAAAACATAATTTTTGTGCACCTAATTTCTTATATATGGTGTAATTTCTGCCACATTGACATATAATATCACAAATTATATTATATTCATTATATTTAATTATTTTATTTAAGGACTATTTCATTTTTGTTTTCCAATCAATTTGTTATTACATTAGTAATGGATTCTCATCTATCTTTTTTTTACATCTATGAGATAAATTTCTTGTTCACTACATACATATCTTGTGTGATGCATCTAATTAAATTTTTATATTATATCATGAATTCCTTTTCCCTTAATGGCAATTAATATTTTCATTCAATATTATTCTTTCATGGGGTTTATGAATTAAAAATGTTTCAATACGGTATGGGATTCTTTGGAATGTTTAAATATTATTTTCCTCAAGACTAATCCTATGGATATCTCAATGGAATTTAAATTAGAGGAAATTATATAACCATTATTTAATAAAACCATTCATTATAATTTTGTTATTCATGACCATTTTCAAGTGTTAGTATCATTTTTCTACTCTTTGGTATTAAGTTGTTTCAAGAAAATGTTTTTTCAAAAAACCCGACTTTATATCTCTCTTTTGTTAGAAAACCTTTTTTATTAAAAAAACCATGTTTTATTAAAAAGGTTTTCAAAATATTTTGTTATTGAAATTTTTACCCTTTTTTTCTTTTTCCAATGTTTCAAAGGAATCTTCTTGTCTCTTTCATAATGTGGATTTTTCAAACCTTTTGTTGTATAAAAGGAATATTATTTTTACCTCGTACGACATGTACAGATTCATCTACCATCATTTATTTGAAGTCTCCTTTTCACGTTTAAAGGCTATATTTTTAAAATAAAAAATTTTAATTTTTTTTCAAAAGAAAATGATATTTTCCTCAATTTTTTTTAAAAGTTAATCTTTTATTTCATCAACGACAATGACCCTCTATTTTACTCCACTTGGTTTTTTTATATTAATACCATCCTTATTATTCCTCCATATGGTTTATTAATTATTTTAACAAGGATAATATACAAATTCACTTCCTTTATTTATTTTCTAGCCACCTTGAAGTATTCAATTTCCTTCGATCATTAAACTTTGAATTTCCCCTTATTACCCATTTCATTTATCCTAGATATTTCTATTTCCTAAACCATATACCATTTTACATATAGTGTTCACATTGACATTTATTTTACTATTGAGGGGAATATTGATAATTATTTATACTTTATTCAATACATATATTTGAGAAGGCACATTATTTATTTGATATACGAGGAATGATTTGGACATGAAATACACGGGTTGAGGACTGGTGAATGAAAGCCCCTCGATGCATCAGTAGTCTCATGGGATGAATTAGTTATGCAAATTGTATTGGTTAAAATATATTTTGATAGTAAATATATCATGTTCCTCGAAAACGTGATATCGGAATAATTAGCATTGCCCTTTTTTAGAATTTAGTTATTATTTATCCATGAGATTTTGCGTTGACATATCTATGAATACATTTCATTTTCATTTATCTATATAGAATGTGTTTTAGTTTATTACATTGCCTTATTTATTTTTCCTCACTAAGTTACATACATGTCATGTGTGTTCAATTATTACCTTTCCATAATTCTTACATTCTTATAGTCAGTTTACTGATTACATGGGTGTGTTTTCTGTTATTCATCTTTCTATATTGACTATTATCATGTATTCATTATTGCTTCCACTATATTTTTTCTTTACTAAGCATTTTCACTCACCCTTATCATGTTTATTTCAACAGTAATATGACAAGATTACTATGAATGAAATAAAGGATTATAATATAAGGATTAGAGTCATCATCAAGCTATTTATTTGTTCAGAATGAAAAACTTTTATACTTAGTGTATCCATTTGTAATGAAATACTAATTTATTTATCTTGTTTACTAAGAACACTAAAATGATTGGTCCTTTGAGACTTGATTTCTTATAATCTAGACAATGTATTTAGTATAATATACCATCTCTGGGATATAGGATTGGGTCGCTACATTCATTGAGGTTAGGAGTAGAATAAGATGAATGAGAATAATTCATAACAATATGGGAATAATATCCGAATTAGTAAAGAGGTATAAAAAGTATAAAATGGACACAACTATATTCACCCCCTATTAGAGTACTTTGGTTACTTGAATTGTTTTATAAAATATTTTCATGCAACTATATATATTTTTAAAAAAATTGTCAAATATTTTTATGGAACATTATGTAAGTTTTCATTTGGTCGGAATATTGATCATGTCCTAAAAATAAGTTTTTTCAATAAATGAGTATTTTATGTTAAAGTCAATTTTTCATATTTTAGAAACTATTTCTGATAATATATATATATATATATTTTAGAAAATTCATGGCAAACAATAGTGAAGGGGTTATGTTTTAAGAAATAATGTATATAAGAGAATAGTGAAATAAATTGTAATTATCATATAAGTTTTGTATTTTTTAATAGTATATATCATTAAAAAATTTATGTTTCTCGAATTTATAGGTATATTTATTTGGTCACATTAATGTTGAGTCAAAATAATGTTTTTATCGAATCACATGTTGTATAACTATTTGATGATATAATATTTTATTCTAGAACACCCATCTCTTCCCCTCATAAATAAAAATAATCAATGATTCATTTCTACCAACATTCTAGGCCCTGCATCACACCAAATTTCTCCTAAAATATCTCACAAACCCTATTTTTCATGTTCTAAATGTTCTAATATCCCAAATAGACCAATATTAGAATGCTTAATGAGTGTTGTAAAGAAGGATATCTAAGGAGAAGGTAATTGTCTTAATTGAGTCTTTTCAAGTTTCTTTCTTCTTATAACTCATATAAATCTAAAAATTTATAGTTATATAGTGAAATATGTATAATATTTATAGTTAAATGGTATTATATCAATGTAATGTCAATTATCCTTTATCTCCCTCTCTTTAATAATAAAATGAAATCATCTTCCATATTATGAGAAATTCACTTTGTCAATGAATTATATGTTTAATTTTACATTACCAAAAAAAATTTATAGATTTAAAAATAAATTCAATGAATAAATTAAATATTTATAACATTATTAATATTATAGAATTAAAAATTTGGTTTTATACTAATGATAATAATGAATAATAGCCATACGAATTTTATAAATCGAAAATAGGAATATTGAGATACCTTTAACAGTTTGAATCTATTCTATGAAACAAATATAACTATGTAAATTTTGTTCAAATATAAAGATAAATAATCTATACATCTAAAATTATATATAATATGGAACTATTTGACAATATCTTTGACCAAGATCAAAACATAAAAGCATTGTTAGAGAAGTTGACCAAATAACCGCAATTGGATGATGTGAGAAAAATAATACTTTTTAAATAAAGGAAATATAATAATAAATGAAACATAATTAAATAATTATACTTTAAAAATTTTCTGAATAAAATATTTAACAAACATAATTTTATTATTTAGGAAGTTAGACATGTGTACCATGCAACTCCAGACCAATTATAAGGGAACTTCCAAACCACCGTCATCTATTTTAGGTTTTGATTTCTCTTTATAAACCTAAATTTATCTCTATATTATTTCCATATATTTATTTTTTTATTATGTATATATTTTCCTCAAATATACATTTTTTAACTTACCTATGTTTTCTAGGGATATACAAGATTTTAAGGTTCTCTTCTCAACCCCTTCCTTAAATAAAATATAGTTATTACTATGATTTTCAATTTCATGTAACTCTTCTTGTATCATTAGTTTCAAGGTTTTTAAATTTAATTAATTATAGAATAATAATTTAAATATTTTTTTTCAATACTATTATTGATTTTATGGAAAACCCTTGGCACTTATTTCCTACAAAGTCTCTTTATTCATTTCATAAAAATAGTGTTCAACAAGTTTGTTTATATACATAAGTTTCTGCTATATTATTATGAACATTCATAAATTGAACTCAATATTCAAGAATTATTATTATTTATTAATATATTAACATAAAAATAAATTTAATACCATATTTTCTTTGGAATAATTATGACACATCGTTGGTTATTCTTTAAGAAATGATTATGTAAACCATTTTTAATTATTGGTTTTTCTTAGGTATTTGACTTTTGTATGATTTAATTATGTGTAAAACACACACACACACACATATTTATTTAATGATGTTGTGGGTGGGACTAAAAGTTTTTACCCCCAACGCATTGGGTAATGGTTTCATCTCATGAGATATCTTGTATGGTTTACGAGAAGTGAGCCTAACACAGTATGTTTTGATTTCATGATAATGATCCTTAACTTGTGCATGTTAGTTTTAATGTTATTGACAAATATTTATTATATCATGATATTATTATATTATTTAAATTATTATATAATCCCATAATTATTATACTTTTAATTATGATTTCAATATATTTCTTTTCACTTATACATATTACTTCACCATCATACTTTACTCTGATTATTCCCATATAGTGATTTGTAGCTCATGGATTTATATTATATATTTACCTAGGGTAGCCTATTTTGTAATATAATATAAATGGCATTTTGTATCCATTACATAAATTTAAAGATATATGCAATAGTTAATTTTTAATTTAATGTATATTATATATAATCTTCTGAACACACTAGAACTCTACATTTTTGTTTTTAATTTTATTTTTGTAATTTATGTCAAAAATAATTAAATAAAACTTATATGAGACTTGAGGTTATGTTGATGGTATTATATAAATGTATCATTATTTCCAAGGACTAAGATGATAATTAATTTGAAAAAACCCTCTGGATAAGTTTAATTTTGTGAAAACTTCCTAAAATTATAGTAAAGTGATGAGTGTATAGTTTCCCCGCAATAAAATCCTCTTATAAATAATTAAAATGTATATATACTATATCTTAGATACACATAGGGGTAATTACCATAAAATTTTTGTTGGGTATTTACTTGATTTTCACACAATGCATAAAACATAGTCCTAGCTACACACTTGGATTGACACTCTCAAAAGATATGATTTTCTTGATTCACATTTTATTTAGAACCATTATGATGGTTTTCAATACATATTTTTATAGTATTTCATAATTTTATAACGAAATATAAAATTAGTTATGTTTGACATCCAAGTAAGAAACTAAACAATTATAACCTAGATTTAAACCAATAAATTCATTATTTAAGGTATAAATATCATTTTTGAGTTATTCATTATGAAATTAATGTCTTCCTATTTATATACGTAATAATTTTGTATAATAATCATTAGTTTTTCATTATTTTTGTAAATTTATAGAATTTTTAGGAATCATGCCAACAACCATTGTGATGGGAATTATAATTATTACCCAAATAAAATTCCAAATGTGATTGGAGTGGGTGTTGAAAACATCAGGGTCATAAATGCAAAACTGACTAATGTTAAGAATAATAATCCAAATCATGTGGTTCACCATCCTTCTTCTAAGAGAGAAAAAGTTGTGGTGGATTCCTTTGTGAAACAAAGGACTTCTACTTTTAATGGATATTTTTATCCCCTAATATGAAAACTATGGATTATTTTCATTGAGAATATATTATATATCCCTTAATTCTCTAAGAAAGAGAGAGCTATACTGACCATCTATCTCTTAGAGGGAGAGGTCGATTAGTGGTTGATACTGACCAAGAACATGAAGCATAAGGGAAAAAAAATAAAATCAATGGATTGAAAGGGATTTAAGAAAAAATTATTCAATTAATATTTTCATCACACTCTCCATCTTAAAATAGAGAGGGATTTTCTTAGTCTCAGGAAAAAGGAGGATGAATAAATCAGGTCTTTTAAGTAAAACTTCATAAGGCTTTAACAATATGACTTTTACTTTATCATAAACATTGAAAGTAATGTCTTCTTCTTCTTTTGTGGGATAATTATGATTCTTTGAAAATATTCAATGATTAGATACTTTGAAATATACCTGAAAATTTTATAATGTGACCTTAATGTTGAGATGGAGATTGGTGTTTCTAAATTTTCTCATGGGATTGAGGATAAAAAGGATATAATAGAGTTTAATTCTAGAGGATCAAAGGAAAAATATTATGGATTTTAGAAAATCCAGATAACCAATTTTCATAAATATTGGGGGAATTATCTAAGAAACTACCTCAAGGTATAAAGGAAATGTCTCATCTATGTAATAGAGTGGGATTAAGCAAATTAATTTCTAAAGGAGATGAAGAATCCCACTAATATGATGGATAAAAAATCAGTCTGTTTAGTCCTCAACCTATGGAACAATGTTTCAACTAAAAGGAACACATACATTAATAAATTTAATGCTCTAATTCATGGGGTTTCAAAGACATCCAATGATAATAACCTTTAAGGCCAATAGATCTAGGATAATTTCTGGTTATCACTACTTCTGAGGTGCTTCAGGGAAATTAAGTGGTAATAAGTACACTAATTATTCTCATAATAATAAAAAATGTCTTAATTAATTATGGTTCTACACATTGTTTCATATCATATATGTTTAGAATAATTATTGAAGCACCAATTCAAGTCATGGTGTTTGAATTATTAGTGAAACAACAAGAAGTGTATTCACTATATCTAATGTTTATAACTCCACCCAAGTAAATATTTGTGGGGGTGAATCACCTAGAAATCATTTTCTTACTCCCTTTAGTGAAATTTTATATTATATTACGGATGGATTTACTATTATTATATTGATCCAACATTCTAAGAGAATGTAATAAATTTTCATATCTAAATCATCCTCTAATTCTATATAAGTATAATTATGTGGATAAATATCCTTTAGAATATTCTTATCAAGAATGAATGTTGTTTCATTATGAGAAAGAAAATATATATTAGAGGATTTATAAATTGTATATGATCATATATGAAGACATTTATATTATATGGAAATATTCTTTTTTATTCCTCAAATATTTCTATTTTACTATTCCTAATATAGTGCTCAATTTCTAAATTTATATTTCACTCTCATCTCTTTCCATATCCAAGAATCTATAAAGAATGACCCCTATTGGAGTGGAAAAATTAATTAAATAACTACAATAGAATATTGAAAAGGGATTCTTACACCCAATTTCTTCACCATGCGGTCTTATGATCAAATTTTTTCCAAATTAAGATGAGTAAATGTGACTCTACATTGATTATTGTGAACTAAAAAAATCATGATAAAGAACCAGTATCCCTTTCCATAGATTTATAAATTTTTTTGATTAGATTTGTTCGGCCCAATAATTCTATACAGTGGATGTTTGGTTAAGATATTATTAATTGAGGGTGAATAAGGAGGATATTCCAAAGAATTTTTTTTAAAGACAATAAAACTATGATTTCATAGTAATTTTCTTTTAGAATCCCCAAAGATCTAACAATTTTCATGGATTTTATTAATAAATTAATCATTGACCAACCTGAAAGATTTATGATAGTCTTTATATGTGATATTATTCTATAATACAAAGGTAAATAGAAATATTAAGAGTATATCAACAATACAATAAATATTATAATAATAGAAAACTTATATGAAATTTAAAATAAATTATGTTTTATTTAGAGCAAGTAATAATCATTGTAACTCCCTAGAATTACTTATAGTTATCCTTTTTATAGGGAATCAATAATGCACATAGATTTATTCAAGAATGAAATTAAGACCTAAATTAAAAAAAATTATAAATTAAAATTTATGAAACTAATTTCACTTTGAAATCATAATTTCAAAATTACCTCAAAGGATTTTTTTGATATTTTCCTGAAATAGTTACTTTTTCGATGTAAAGTATAAAATATAAATTTTACAAAAACTGTCACTTTTATGAAATTATAATGATTTGAAAATAACATAAATTATTAAATTTTTTTTATAAAAAATATTTATATAATCAGAAAAATAATTTATATAAAAATATTTTTAACTGAGAAATATATTCTTAACAATTTAGAAATCCAAGTAATGGTTTATTTCAAAAAAACTATTTCAATTTCTCCAATATTAATAAAATATATAAAAGGTTAATTTTTTTTCATTTTGAAGGAAAATAATTCTCTTTTTATTTTAAGAAATATAGTTAATTCAACGATTATTAACATTATAATTGATATTGTGGAAAAATTAAATTTTTATTAAAATGAACTTTTTTTCGTAAAACATGTTTCATTACGTTTTTTACACATATAATAAAATGTATTTATGCCGATGCTAAAAAATGAATATTTTAAAATGGATTAAATATTTTAAATTTAGAGTAATTAATATTATTTAATAATATTAACTTATTATTTGGCCATAATTAGTAGTATAAATGGTAATTTGTTTTACCATAGTTGGTGTTAAAACTGGTTTATCAGGGGGGGGGGTTAAACTAATATATAATGGTAAAAATAACATATAATTTTTAAATAATTTTATTTTTTGAAGATATTTAAACCTCCTGTAATATTAAATTCTAATTATGGGACATTTTATTCCACCTTTATATGAAAATGAATTTATATTATTTAAATATTTTAAGTAATTCCATGTATGTCGCTTCCCCCACTTATAAAATTGGACCTCTTCAAATACATTATTCATAATCATTGAGTCCTACATCATAGAAAAGACCTACCTATTAATTTATTATATTACCTGCCATCTTTATTAAGGTTTTGGTATTCTCTTAGATCCTTCCTATGATGGATTACGTTGTAAGCCAAAGGAGGTCACTCAAAAATGAGGTAATCATGTTTGCCGACTATTTTAAAGTTTATTCCTTATCATAATAATTATAAATATATTTTATATATGAGAAAATAATAAATATAAAATAATAAATATACTAATATGTTATTATTATTATTTTACTACCATTTTATACACCATTTCCATTAAATGGGAAATGAAAGTATTACACATGGGTATATGTGGATTACTGTTGCCACATAACGACATGAGTCATTTCCCATCCCCATATTTTTGGTTTTTTATTATGATGGATTGAATATTTTTATATTATATTTTTGAAATAACAATTCTTTTTTAAATTATAATATATTATCTAAATTATTACCATTACATCATTTGGTAAATGATTAATTTGTTCATGCGTACAGGTGCACTACCACATCTATAAAGTGATGTGATTTGTTTTTCACTTATTTTTCAAATATCTATAAATAAGGATTGATTTGATGAATATATGTGATATTTATGATATATTAATTATTATTTAAAATTGAATTATTATTTTATGTTAATTTTTTTCAATCATTATAACATTGAAACATCACTCTTACATATGTATGAATTACTGTATCCACAAAGTGATGTAAATCATTTTTCATAAAAATATTATATAAATGTTTATAAAAGTGTATATAATTATTAAATATGATAATCATGAAATTATTAATGTTATTGGTATGATGTATTTATTAATGATATGTAAGGATCAACACTGTTAAACCAAAACATACATGAAAATGCAATAGTTAATACTCCAAATTGAAGATTTTAATAAAGAATTATTAATAAAAAGGTGTTGAAATGTTAGAATTGGATAATATATTATATAATAATTGTGTATGTGGTTATTTTAAAGAATCATAATAAATATTAATTTATTATTCATGAAGTAAAAATCACATACAAGTTAAGTCGATCTTGAGGTAAAGCTTTATTTAACAATCTCATCCTTATTCGGGATTGCTTACATTTTAGTCTCCATTAGGGAAATTATATGATATTTATATATATATTAAAACCCATATATTTTTATTATCGTATATGTATTTAAAGTGTTTTCAAATATTAGTTCCATTTTTACCTTCTATGGTACTTATTACCATTGTGAAATGGTTTTTTTAATAAAAATAAACATTATTTCTTCATTAGTGAATGAAATTTTTTCTTCAATTTCAATGTTTATAAATTTTTAGAAATAATAAAATTTTATATGATAAAAAAACAATTTAAATTCATTTTCAACCTTATTTTAGTATCATTTTAAAATATTAAAAATAATATTATTGTATTTTTCAAAATGAGTCACTTTTAACTGAAGGTGTTAAGTGAATCATTATTTTAATGCTGATCACACAAACACCTTTTCCAATCATCACAACTATTATTTTAATTTAATATTACTTTTAAAGTTTCTATGGTTATTATCAAATAATTTTTTTCCAAATATTATGATTTTTTTAGATTTTAAACAATTGATTTCAAAATTAATGGGTATTTCCATTAAGAAATATTGCATAGATACTTTTAAAGTATTTTATTCATGGTCAACATAAACTGTTGAATATTATTATTCAATGAGGATATAATCTAAAAAAACTATATACCCTATTAATCTTGATATCATATGATCATCTTTCTCTTGTGTTTGATTGGGGAAAATTTTAACATTATATATGATAGTTTTTAAATACAAATGTTTATGTTTATGTATTGAATAATTTTTTATTATTTATATATTGAATGCCTTAGACTGAGTATGTGAGGGGGGGGGAGTCTAATATAGCCCCTCAATGCATGAGTAGGCATCATGAGATAAACTAGTATGGATATTTGGCTTATGACTTACAAATTTATATATTTTGTCTTGGAACATGAACCTAAAGGTAAGGTTATGATATTTGACATTATATATTCTATAATTATGAAGATCTTATTTTTTATCCATATGATTATTTATGTGGCTATTTCATCCATGGATTTAGTCCCACTTTTATGATATTAGTTATATGGTATATTTGATTATTGTTTATATATTTTAAATTTTTCATGCATTATTTATCTTATAAAAGCCACCATTGTATGTTTTTTTTTCTGGTCATCTGAGATCAACCTTAATTATTATTTTTCCATTCCAAATATTTCCAAAAAATGTATTTATGAATGATTTAATATATATAATCGAAGAAATTATAATCCTATCACTATAATATTATGTTTTAATTCATGTTTTAAAAGGTAATGTGTGAATTAAATATGTAACTATTTTCTAAAAACTACCATACTATTTGATCCTTTAATATATGATCTTGTATATCTTATTCCAATTTAGTAAAATAATCACCAACTCTAGGTTACTAGAGTTGGGGAGTTACCATTAGTATCAATGGGAACTAGATTTGAGAAAACATAAACTAGAGAACATAACCCTATGGAATATTCTGATGATATGTTCAAGTATAGTATATAATAATATTTTTTTGTAAAGTATTGACTATATGGTTTTCCTATAAAAAACATCCCTATCTAGATATTGGTAAGGGGATATGACTGTGGTCCAAATGTACCAAATATTAAAAACTCTAAAAGGGGAAGATATGTTATTAACTCAATCATCACCAATGCATGGTGTGTGGACCTAAGACAACACAAATGGATAGAAACTCTCGATAGATATGATTCCGTTGATAAAATGATATTTATGAACCGTTACGAATTATTTGAAAATTTTTTATTATTTGATGAATTTACCAAAAATACTAAGATAATTATATTTTGATTACCTATAAATAAAACTTTAATTTATGCTAAGTGACATACCAAATTTAGTGAAATGCTTCAACCAACTTCACTAAATTGTGGGAATGTTGGTGATGATGGAGACTCGAGGAGGAAACAAGGAGATTCAAGGGTAAAGTGATGAGATGGAGCTTAGATTTATTCTCTAGGGATTTCTATGATGCAGAGTTTTGGGATGAACAATAGGGCTGAAAAATATGCCATGGACTGGCCAGATATAAAATAAGAATCATGAAGATGACACTACCAAATTTGGCATAATTGAGGAGTGAAGATTTTGGATGTCCTATAAGAGGATCTCCTACACCATGGAGTATCCAATTATTGCATAGAGGGAATTAGAGGCAGATTTTGTTTGTTCTCCCATTTTGGGGGTATTCGCACCATGGGTGTGGGCTATAGAATATCCCCCTTCAACGTTCTCAAGTCATGAGGCACAACAGATTTGGTTTCACCATGGTCCATTCATGATATCTATGGTCTTATAGGATTCTGGTATTGGTTGTGATATAGTGTAACCCATTGTTTTATAGGATATGTGTCATGGAGATAGTCACAAAAATTAGATGTGGATTTGACTAGACAGGTTGTGGCATGATCCATTGCACTGTACCATGGTCATGTGTTCTTTCCATAGTTTTGGGATGTGGAAAAGAAGGATATACTATATTGTGGTGTTTTATAGAATACGTATATGATGTTATGCCCCATCAAACCCTACCTTTTGTCAATTTTTTTGTTATTTCTAGGGAAACCCATGTGAGTTCCAATTAGGTATTTAAGCCCCAACCTTAGAGGATCAATTCATGGTTGTTTTTAGTAAGTCCCTTATTTTTCTTCTCGCTTTTTATTCATATGATTCATATAGAAATGTTTTTTTGGGAAATTAATGTTTTGATGATGTTTTGGTAAAAAGGTGACATGAGGTGTTGTTAAAAATGCTGATCAAAGCATTCTTTTTCTTTCTAGTTCTCAATAGTTGTCCACTCTTGTATTAAACTTCATTAACAATGTGCAAATCCTTATTTGAGGTAGGGGTTCCTTTATTTATCATCTAGTTGTATAATTAAAGAGTGGTTTATTCTCTTGTTATCTTTTGGGAAGATACTATTAACCAAATTAATGAATATGATGATTTTTTAAATGAAATTAAAGGTGAAGGGTAATTAATTTGCATGATTTACAGCCTTTTGACATTATTGATATTGTGATTATAGGAGTGTGATTCCATACTAAAAATTATGGTTATTTGGGTATTTTTTATGAAATGGTAAAAGTTATATGAAACTCTTATTGTTTTGTTGTTTTTAATAATTTAATATTGAATTGGATAACCAATTATATCGGGTTAATAAAATAATTTCCCCAAGAATTCTAGTTTTTATGAGAATATGCTTAAAATATGAATGTGGAAGTGATTAAAATAAAATTTGTGAAGTATAAAAAGAAAGTGTGAATGTGATGTGATAATTTTGGTATTGTGTGGTTGTGATGTGGGGTGGTAATGTGTATTTTTTATTTATATTGGGAATTTTATGAGTAGTTTATGTTGTACATGGTAGTTATGATGTGAAAACATTATGATATAAAAAGTGGATATGGTAGTGAAAGGGAGGTGATGCATGATTTTTATCATGAAAAAGATGGGTTGGTTTTGTGTTGTATGGTGTGGAAATTATTACCTAGGTATTATTTTAATTAAATGATAATGATTAAAGTTTAATGCATGAGTTGAATGGTTAATGAAGGAATGAATTATAATTGGCTGTATGGTTAAATGTGGTTGATCTTTATCATGAAATGAATGGGGTGGAATAATTAAATGGTTAGTAAATCGAGAATTTTTAAATTGGGTTAACATGAAATAAAAGTGGCAAAACATGGTTTTTGGATTGTTGTTTAGTGATGTACAGTTAGAGGTGGTAGTGAATGTGGAGGATGTTGTGATGTTTGGTGGTGATGATGTGGGTTGGGATAACGATTTGAGTCTAAACTAATAGGATTTTCCTATATGGTTATGTATATATATACATTGTGTATTCCTTGGGATTTTTATATGAACCCAACAATCTTTTAGATCTATATTGTAATAACCAAATGTGTGCGTGCGTGGGGGGGGGGGGTGTTTTTACCAATTTCTCAGAGGGGAGGACGGATGGATAGCTTCTTACTCTACCCCACTCTCTCTTCCAGTTGACATTAAAAAAAAACTATATTTGGTTTTTAGAATTCCAAAGTTCACAGTTGTGATTTTTTATGAGATTATGAGATGTACTATGTTGGGATTCATAAATTCTAGGTGTACCACTACAAGATTTTATTAAATCTATTTTTCTCAAATGAATTTAATTTCTTCAATAGATTCTGTTACATGTAACACTGAGTTTTAATGAACGACAATATAATATTAATATTATTACTTAAACATGAACATTAAAACATAGAAGTTAAACATAGAGGTATGAATAATAATAACTATATTTTTAAAATTATGTATAATGGTTTTTGGTAAATAATATATATTTATAAATAATTAATTATTTTTTCATAAAGTTTATATATTTTTAAATACATTTCTTCTCAAGAAATGATTTCATTCTATTTTTTAAAAAATAATAAAATTTATTTTTTCAACATGTGGGATATTTATTTAAGAAAATTAAATTTATTTTGGGATTGAATATATTAAAATTAACATAGGTAAATTTTTGATAATTTTTTAAAAATATTAATTCGTTGAAGAATAGTAAAAAATGCCGATTATTATTAAAAACCACATTTTTTTAAAGTATTTATAAATTTAAAACTTGTTTTAAAATGTTTTGAAGGTAATATTATGTCAATTATATTATTATTAATTCAATTATTTCATTATAATAAATTCCATGTTGGATTTTCATACTAAATCATTTTATCCTTTTGAAAACATCTTGTTCGAAAAATAGTTTTTCGTCATGTGGGTGGGTTTAATTTTAAGTTAAGTTCTTTCACTTATATGAATTTAATTTTAAAAATGGATTCAATATTTAGTAAAAAAATAATTAATATTATATAAAAAGTTTAACTTAATTTTTGGTTATAATGAATAGTAAAACTAGTAAAAATTAATTAACGAGGTTCTGGTTAAACCAGATTTACCGAAGGATAAAATTAAAATATAAGTGTTAGAATAACATATAAACTTATAAAATTCATATAGGGTTTCAATATATTTAAATTATATCATAAAATCTTGTATAATGATCTACTTTTTTGTTTTTTGGAATGTGTAAAATGTGGGTATAACATTTTTTTTAAATTCTAAGTGCATCGTCTCCCCCACTTATAAAAGGTCACCACCTCTCAGATCCTCTTCACACGTCTAAAGCCTTTTGTATTGGCTAATACATATCAAATTACATTACTTAATTCTATATAAACTTCCTATATTCCTTATTTTGATTATAAATCTCTCATAATAAGTCATTTGGTGCTAACCTAAGGAGATTGTCTGAAGAAGAGGTATCATTCTTAATCAAGAATTTTTATGTTATCTGTTCTTACACCTCTTTAAAATAATCTCCAATTATGAAAATATAATTTAAATTAAACATAAAATTTACTAATATGTTATTATGTTAATATAATAACCTATATCCATATCATCTTCCATCGAATGGGAAATGAATCGTCGATTGTGTGTACAACGCACTACTATCTTACAAACTGATGTAGTCTGTTTCCCATCACCACTTCTCATAGATTGATATAATTATGTATTTAATGTATATATATATATGTATATATATGTATATATATATATGATATTTATGACCTAAAACTTATTCTTTAATTATAATATCAAATCAAAATTATTACCTTCTAACCAATTTTAAAACAATAACGTTACTCAAGAGTACAGAAGATTATCGCCTTGCGTATCGATCTGAGGTGTTCTTCATTTTCATTTTACTTGTATGGTAATATAGATAGATATAATGAATATATTTGATATTTATGATATAAAAATGATTCTTTAATGGTATATTAATGCACTACATTAAGATTTTTGAAAGGAAAACTATGTGCGATAACTCATTCAACAGACCACATTGAGCTTAAATGACAAACACAGTATATAAACGTTATAACATAGCTGTTAAATTGGTGGGTATAAATAGTATTAAATATTTTATGAAATATTTATCTACATTTACTACTAAATATAAGTTATTTATAAATTAATATTAAATAATTAATTTTTTTCATAAAATAATTTTATTATACCAAAATATTCTTTCTACAAAAACTGTTTTTATTAATTTCTTTATGGAAAATATCATAATAAATTTATTGTTGATTGTTTTATAATTATCTGATAAAATTAAACTATTTTTTAAATTGTAATATCAAAATTTACTCTGGCTAAAATTTTAGTATATTTTTGGAAAATATTGATTTTCTTGTGAATAATGAAAAATACTAATTTTTCATAAAAATTTCATTTATTAACATTAAATTAAGTAAATTTTAAAGTCCCATTATGTTTTTAATACGATTAAAAATTAAATAATTTTTAAATAATTATATTAAATACCCTTAACTCTCCGTAATAGATTTTTTTTGAAAAACATTTCCCAAAATTAATTTCTTATTTTACTCCCCATATCCTATACCCCTCTAGGTGATAAAAAATTCATTACAAGAATGATTATGGTGAATACCTATAATGATTTAGAAGAAGTGGCATCATTCTTAACTAATTATTGTTATTTTATTTATAATTACCACCCATTTTAATATTATTTAATTATGATTATATAAAAACTAAATTATATCCAATATATTTATACGTTATTATGTTAATTTCATATCCTAAATCCATCTTCTATTCTATCTAGTGCGATACAAAATCCTCATTTGTGTGTATAGTGGACTACCACCTCGCAAATCGATGTGACTCATTTTCCATCATCACCTCTCATAGATTTATATAATAATAGATGAAAATTATATATTTATTTTTTATTATATTTTTACATATTTAAATGAGATATGATGTGATTCATTTTTTACTAATGCTTTACATGGAAGCTAATAAAGATAAATTTAACGAATATATGTGATATATGTGAAAAAGTCATTATATTAATGAAATATCTATCACTATAGAAATATAAAATTTCATTTTAATTTTTACACTAAAAATTGATATTATCCTTCATGTGCACTTGTGGAATTCTGTCTCTATGAAGTGATAAGATTAGTTTTTCAATACCATAACTAATGAATGATATATATAAGTATACATAATGAGATAATATGTAATTTACAATATTTTTATAATTATACAAGATAAACTAGCACTTAACTTATTTCTATGACGAGCATTGAAAAATGGAAAAGTTACTTATGCGTAGGTATGACCTACCATCTCCATGATTGTAGCTTAGTTAATTTCTCATTACCAAATTTCTTGATTTTTTAAAAATCTAATTGATTTATAAATATGATAAATATTTCATGATTGTTATTCTGTATTTTTATAAATAATGTTTTCTTTGTCGATGGTAAACATACCGAAACCATTTTTTAATAACGAACCGAACATCCTCAAATCACATGATATAGAATTAACTGATTAAGTATTTGAATATGTCATTAAAAAGTAAAAATTAAATTTTGTATGTATAAATTATTTAAATTTTTAATATTTACCAATAAATAAAATAATTTATTTAATATTTTTATGCAAGATTTAAATGACATAGAAGGAAAATCGGGACTCGAGGTAAGGGTTTTTTCATCTCACTTTTTATTTCTATGAGTCATATGCCATGTTCAACAATTTTTTTAATTGTGTTGTGTATATAATTCCCATTTTGAGTGTAATATAATTTATAAAAGATAATTTTTTTTAATTTTTCAATTTAAATGAATTTATCCATGGGGGTTGAGTTGCAAGTTACTAAGTGGTAAAGAGTTTCTTATCTCAATTTCCTTTCATTAGGTTCTAAATAATCTTCATTGAATCTATTTGGATATTATTATATTTGAATTGATCATTAAATTATATTATTATGTATCTAAACTTTTTTTATAGGGGTTTAATTTTTACATAATATATCCACTTATTATCTCCCATTTTAGTGATATGATCTTTCTATGGGATAATTATCCTAAATTCCTTTCTTTGGGACATATGTTTATGATATGAGCCTATATTACCTATGAGGTGTATATAATGAAATTTTTACACATAATATCATGAATATACCTATACTCAGGATATTTAAATTTTCATTTGACAGTATTTTTTCACGGGGACTATGATTGAATAGTTACCAAAGTTATAAAGGCATTATATTTCAATCTAATTCCTTCAGAGATTATTTATACTCAAGGTCATTTTAGAGGAAATCATATGATCTTATTTTATTAGACAAAATATCTTTCTTATCAATAATTTATTAATATATTTATCTTATTTTTCTCCCTTTAATCTTTTATTTACTGAAGAAATATCCACAAACCCATTACTAAGTGATACCGATCTTTTATTTTCTTTTAGATATGGAAACCTTCCCTTACATTTCAATGTTTTTGAAAATGTTTTAAAAAATATTCATTTTTAAAAATAAATGATTACCTAAATCCATTTTACATTAAATTTTAACTTCTTTTAAAATTTTTTTGTAAATAGAATTTCATAAAGTTTTCTAAATGGGTCACTTCTGACACACCTTTTCAAAATATTTTGAAAATTATGTTTATTTTTAGCATCTATAACATGAAATGTTTTTCTTTCCATCATTTCCATTTTTATTTCTACATTTTTATTTTAAAAGAAATAAAATTTCATAGTATTTTATGAATTTTTAATTTTCATAAGGGATCTTTAAAATGTGAATATTATTTTCCTCAAACAAATTTCAATGATCTTTTAATGTTATTTCAATTCATTAACCTTAAAAACCATATGGTTTCTTATGCTATAATGGTGATATTTTTCAATGATACTATCCATATTCTTTATCATGGTGGATTATGATTATTTAAACTTGATTTTTATGGAATCTAATTCTTTTTTCTGTGTTTATCTCTTTTCAAAGATATTGTTATGGAACCCGTTTGTTTTTCATTAGTTAATCATGTTTCCAGAAGATTGCTATGGAGATTTTTCTTTTCCATGGGTTAATTAGGTTTTAATGTGATTATTATTGAACTCGTTTATTTTTCTAGGTTTAATCAAATTATTAAAGGAATAATGATTACTTTTATGAGTTTTATGATAAAGTCTAAGCTACATATATTTTATTAATGGTTCATGGAAATTATATATTATGGGTGATCCAAGATAGATCTGGGTAATTTTGATATAGATTATATTATGGGATTATCCAGAAATCACTCGGTGAGTTTTATAGGGATTATATGATGGGTGAGAATAAATAGATGTCAAATTTATTGTGTAATGATTATGTTATCTGGAGAACTATATTTGAAGTGGGCTGTATGGTTATTCCAATTGATAGGGTTTTGTAAGGGATCTATGAAGACAATTTCCCAAGATACCAATATGTTTTTTTATTCTACTATGGGTTATACATGTTTCCTTTGACCAATTCAGATATCACATGGCACATGAGTATTGATTTAGTGGGATCATTCTTTTGTTGAAGCCTTATTATGTATTTTTATGTTTGATAATATAGGTATTTATGTGTATAAATATTCTTCTATTTTTATAGTTTAATTTGATTATGTATTCATACCTTTATTCTATTCTTATTATTAGTGTTTACATTTAACTATTAATAAATATATATACCCTTAATTAGAATAAGAGCTCACCCATCTTTAGTTTCCTTTTCCCCAGGTTATCATTAATGATATGGTATGAATTAATCCAAAAAGGGTTTAATATGGGTGATTATGATGATTTAATGTGAAATAATAAATCCAGGTTAATTAGGGGAAATTATCATTTAGACAAATGGGTATTATTTATATAAGAGTTTATCAAAATCATCTAAAACTCTAAATCAAAATGATCATTAATAATAAAATTGATCCAACATTTTGTTTTGATGTTTTATATTTTGGATTTTTAAAAATTAGGTCTAGTTTATCTGTATCAATGATAGAAATTTAATATTTATGATTTCATCATATGATTTGGTGGTGAAGGTTTGAGGTAGTTTTAGTCGATATCAAAGTAGAGCATAGATAACATTGATGTTTAAGATGGTTTCGTGTGAGGTTTTTATTTTTTGGGAAAGTGGGTATTTGGAAAAGAACCAAGAATAATTGTTGGGGTTTAATGTTTTTACAATCATTTACATTAGGTTCAAAAAATTTTCATCTTTCACAGAATCACCCAACAATTCCCACATTGATAAAAGAGTATGGCCATACTTTCCAATGGTAGGATATCAATTGGGGTTTTAAACCCATTTGTATTTTTGTGATCACATTAGTTGATAGGAAAGTAGGCCAGGATCATCACACCCTTTGGGGGGGGGGGTGTTTCATACTATGGGATTGTCCTATTGATTTATGATATGTTCCTAAACCTCTTTTTAATACCGATATGGGACTGGTTATCCTAATAAAACTATCAAGTGTTGAATCCTTCCACGTATGGGGGTGGCATTAATGATTTCATCTGTATTTATCCAATACTCTTCATCCATTAACTATTAATAGGTAGCTACTTATATTTTTAATCCGTCAACCCGTCACTTTGGAGTTTACTTCCATAAAAAAATATGATTAATCCATCTAGTAAGAGATTAAACCATTTTGAGGCATCATACATATCCCATTTCTAATAGTAATAAAAACCTCCATAGTTCATTGGAACCAAGTATATTAACATCATGTGGAAATGAAACATATGAGGGATCTTAAGCACTAGGTACTGAGCTCAAGCCCCACAAAAAAAACTCTGTATCCTATTCATAATAGGAATCAGAGTAATCATTGTTTGATTTTTCCCCAAAGACATACAATGATGTTGATTCCCTCATATGGGGGTAGTCATATTATTCTATTAAATGGGTTCTACAAACTAAGGTTTCCCTATATGGTGGTGGTTCATGATGTGAGTGATATGATCATTGAAAATCCCTAATTCCATAAGAGTAATTCTCAGTGTGAGAGATAAGGGGTGTAATGTAATCAGTCTCATTGCTTATAGATGCAGGACTTACACACTGGGGAAACCCTTATGCAGTATTTGAAATATATCTTGGGCCTTAGGAAAGTGTCTTACAAATCATGGTTATGGTTCTAATTTGAGAAATCATAGTTTAGTTGGTTATGCTTCCATTGATGTATGTGGAAGAATGATTTTTCCATGAGAGTTTTGGGTCCCAAGGGTTAGAATGAGAGAGTCATAGAGGGTATTACATCGTCATCAATTTAAATATAATAAAAGAGTACAACAGGAAAGAACATGAACGACAACCCAATCCACAAGGAGGGAGGCGGAGAGACATGTATCTACGGGGGTCTAAAATAATGAAGACCTAAAGAATCCCCTCTTAGAATGTTAACCCCTGTTGGTTTCAAGCTTTGGAGGTCATGAAAATATACGTACTCTGTTCTAGGAAAATCAAGAGATTCCAAATAGTCAGCCACCCTATTGCCTTCCCGCCAGGTGTGAGACAGCTTAGTATGAGTGCTGAGGAGAGAACGACACTTACGAATGAAATATTCAATCAACCAAGGAGTAGGTCCCATGGCCTGAATAGAATTGTGGACCATCAAGGAGTCGGTCTCAGATTCCATGATATGAAGGTTGCGCTTCCTACACACAGAGAGCCCTATGTACATTATCTTTGCATCTTCCACGAGAGAGGTACCATGCCCCAACCGGGCAGAGAAATCCAAGAGAACCGAACCAGAGAAATCATGTACAATACCACCTACAGTCATTACTCCAGATTTGCATATAGAGGGTATTACATGAATGTGGATTCCGATTATAGTTTAAATTATAAGAAGTATTCATACATATCCATTTTGGATAGGAATTATATAACTTATAGTTTAATTAGTATTATGCCTGAATATTTACACTGGACAAGATTATAATGTCCTTGGATATCTTCTTGACATGTCTTAATTGCCCACGTGACATATCATGATCATCTATATGATATGTCTATGGTTTTTTATAACATGTCTGAAGATGCATCAACATGTTTGGGTTACCTAGTATACATTTCCAAAGGCAAATTTTTGATCTAATTAACTTGTCCGAAAGAAATTGAAATATATTAATGTCATGTTGGTAGTACGTCGCATGATTAAGTATGACATGTCTAGAGGGAATCACATGACCTAGTTGACATTTATAAAGGGCCTGACATGACCTGGCTAACATATATAAAGGGCACCATATGATCTGGATGATTTTTTTGGAGAAAATAATGTGATCTGTTTTACTTATCTAGAGATCATTATGAGATCTAGACGACATGCCATGCTATTGTATAAAATGGATTACATGTATGGAATACCTTGAAATATTTTGATATAATTCCTAGAGTACTTCACAAGACTAGGGTGCATACCTAGATGGAATCAAACGACTTTCATGACATGTCTAAGGGACATCACTTGATCCAAATGGAATGTTGAGAAATAATAGCTTGACTTTGGTAACATTTTCTATTCTTATCACATTATATTTTAGGTCATGAGTAGCACATGATGATTATCATATCTATCCTCACTTAAGTACCCCTTCATTTTAAGTCTTTATTCTATCCTTTATTTCATATGCGCCTCAATTTTTTTCCAGTGTTAGCTCGTGTTTGGTTTTGTGTGACCCAGTCCACACGAATGACCTACTTTGCATAACCCATATGACATAACAAAATTAATCCATGTGATCTATATAGTGATCATATGAAGCACATATTCATGAAGCATTATCCCTCAAGATATTACCCAATTTTTTCTTGGTGTAACAATATTGAGATCATGTGAATTTACAATCCGAAAAGTTTGATCATATACTCCCATGTAGAATTCATCAATTTTTTGTTTTTTGGGATGAGGGGGAGAATTTATAGGCCTTATCAACTTAGTTATACAACACCTTACATAATGTGTATATCAAAAATTTGAGCTAGAGTCCGTGGAGAGGTTTTTTATCATGTGATTTGTATGATCCTACCATAGGTCATCCATGGAACAACATGATGATTGTAACTATGAATTTCTTTTTCAATATCCATGTTTATTGGATCCAAGATGATCAAATGGAGCAAAAGAGCCTCATCAAAGTTGGTGAGGACTCTCTAGGTGCATCCAAAAGACCCGATATCAAATCCGGGTGGAGGCATAATTCCGGGTTACTGTAGTAGGCACTGTACCAGACACTGTTCGGTACTATAGTAGCCGAAACTATTCATCCATCTGGGATTTCGGGCCACCGGTTTGGTCCTCGGGTCCTGTAAGGCTTTCAGGCCACCCAAATTCTTCAGGCCAGTTGATTCTCAAGGCTTTCAGGCCACCTTAAAGCCTTAGGGCCACCCCAAGGCCTTCAGGCCACATGAATGTAGGCCCCAGACACACTACAAAAAAGGAGTATCCCAAGAAGAGGATTTAGAGCAGGTGCACTTACTAGAGAAGAGCTAAATGGATTGTCAGAATGAGAGGGTATGGATATGACATCGGTACCAGCCTATTCTTGCATGGGAATCCTAGCCAGACGGTCATGCAAAGGTGGAGAGATACTATCAAGATGCAGATGCTGGGGAGGGGCAGTTCCTTGTAGATAGTATGTTTGAATTACATAAGACCTTTGGGTCATGTAATCTCTTATATCATACGAGGCATGTAATCTATGAGCCTACATGCCTTGTTAGGGTTCCCCCTCATCCCTTGAATGGGGGGTTATCAAAAATCAATAAAAATTAAGGCCTTCGAGCAATTTAGGAAGATGATCAAATGGATATCACCGAACTATGTTGACATGTTAAGGAGAATTCACATGTTCACTTTAACATTTCTAGGAGTGTTCAAAAGATTAGGATTCCCATGGAAATGATTTAATGTGATCAAAGATGGATTGTCAATGGTCCTTCAGGAGACAATGGTTTTTTTCAAAGGGGTCCTCTATGATATTGGGATAACATGTATAAGGTCCATCATTAGATTATTATGGCTTATCGAGGGGGCTTCACGTGATCAACTGTGATCAGGCGAGCCATAAAACCCATTTTGTATGAATATCAGTGTACCTTATTTTCACTTGAAGATTCCATATTCTCCTTTTTTAATTTTCTTATTTATTCTATAATGATAAGATATCTCATGAAGTCATGTGATCATTATTAGGGAAATCATTATCCTTGTCTATGACGTGTCACATGAATAATGATGGATCTCATGGTGACACACGAACATTTTAACATACAACACCTCTGACTGTTTGTGGGGATACAAGGGCATTATATAATTGAATTTATTTTTCTAATATCCTTATCATAATGTTGGTATCATGATGACAATATCTCATATGATAAGGTTGGTATATTGATAGAGTATTTACAAGGTCTCATAGATCACATGATCACATCGCATGATGATTAACATAACCCTCCCCCACATGAGTTTTCTTTCCTTATCCACCTTTATTTTATATGGGAGTTTTGGATAATGCTAATAAATAAACTACTAAAAAGTCATGTGATTTATAGGAATTCATCTAGTAGCCTCCACACAATCACCAATGCTTTCTACGATTCCTTCACAAGAACAAAGAGCCTCATAAAAGGGGATACATGTGATAAAAAGTTTACCATACAATGCACATGATCTATTCGCATGACCTTACAAATGTCCTAAGATCGTGTGTCATTTTAAAGGTGAAATGATCTATGTGAGTTGACCACCTTCTATTCTTTGGTTTTTAGAGAAAATAATACATATGTTATAGGTAGATCTTCTATTCTAGTCTTTTTCTTTCTCATTTGGTAAGAGTCAGCCAATTTCCCCATAAAGAGCATCGTCTACAAGGAAAAGGACTCATTACATGGAAATTAAATGCCCACATGTGTCCTTGAGGTATAATTCAGTCGGTTTTTTGGGAGAATATTATTCGCTTATGTGACGTTTAGTATTATTTAGAGTTGCCTTTAAACTAGGGGTGAAGAAGTATCTCATTCCCCCAAAAAATTTGAATCATCAGATCTCTCACAATTTCTCCAGTCATGAGATCCATTCAAAAGACCACATCAAAAGATTTTATTTCCATGAAATCATCACAATATTCAATTCACGAGACCTATTTGTGAGATATGACCATAAAACACATCTATAATATTGCTTCATGGGGATGTTTCATGAGATCTCTCCATGTGATCACACTACTTGACTACTTTGTCCAAGTATTAGTGCAAACAAAGATTGAATAAATTATTGGTAAGTACTTGAACCTTGATAACGGTCCTTGTTTGTATAAATTTATTTGAGGTTTTCATAACTCATTGGCTTGGTAACATGATAAATTTACAATTATGTGGTTTTTATAACCATCTCCAGGTTATGTGATCGTGAGTCTTATGACAAGTTTCATGGTGGAGAGATGCCCCTTCGGTCATATGATCCATAATATCTCATGGGTCATGTGGTTTAGGATAACTCTATCAGGTCATATAGTCATAGGACCTTTCTTAGTTCATGTGATTCACATGATATTATGGGATTCATGAATCTCATTGTTTTATTTTCTTCTTATCTAATACATCTTCATTCATTTATATAGATGGATTCTAGTTCCCATACATCTTCCACCATGGCTAGAGAGAGGGTCATTATTGCAGAGAATCATAACACTAACCCTCGATATCAGTGTACTTTGACAAAGAGGTTTTGAAGTGGCTTCTATCATTTGAACTTTAGATCTAACCCATATCACACCATCTTCATTTATATGGATTAAGTCTATTGAATTATGCTTTAATTCCCTATTCTGTCTAAAAACATCCATATTTATAGTTTTCAAACTTCGTGGACTATGTTTAAATAATGATTTACGAATGTGGTCAATAGGAAATGGTATAGTCCCACGGGTCATCCAATATGATGGTGAAATCCTCTCAGGTTTTATATTCTTGTGAATTTTCCCACCAGACCATTGTTCAATGTTATTTGAGTGCATTATTCCCCACTATAAATATTATGTGAAGTGTCTGGAGCTCAAAATGGGACTTCCAACCTATTTTCAATTTTTTAGACGAATTGGTGTGGCCATTATGGGTTAGATAGATCTTCTCAAAAAATTATAATCAGATACATGATATTTATCTTTATAAAGCAATATGTATATCTCAGTTCATCATCTATCATGTGTCGAATATTCATAAAGAACCAGTTAGCCATTAGTTCCATAGAACTAATTCATTTCATCTATCCCATAGTGAAGTAGGAATCATACATTAGGATCTCTATCGATTGGGTGGGATATGTCCAAAAGGGGAAACGCACGATGAGTTTTTTCCTACCAAATATGTCTGGGATGACCCTGAAAAACTCCATTCTTGGATGGGGACATGCTTAACAATATGAAAGGGAAGTCATTTTGGGATCTGAATAGTTTTTCACTAATATCCTTTAAGGATTGGATTAATATTTTATCTATCATGGGGAAGTTTGGATGACCACTATACACCTTCACCGGTTCACTTCACAACATGTCCGTGATAGTGAAGGACCATATTCGTAAATACTTAATGTCAGAAAGTATACCATGTGGGGATACTAGGAAAGAAAAGATATATCCTCAATCTTTAGGTAGGTGGGTTTCATAGCTGCGTTTCTAAATCAGTGGCTTTTCCCTATTAGGGATGCTCCAATGAGAACAGACCCTTCATTTAGTTGTACAAACTCTGACTCACATATACGTACTCTTGGGCCATATTTAAGAAGTATATATTCCTTATAGGGTTGGTATCCCTTTCTAGATCATATTTTCCTGGATTAAAGAGATTTTTTTCTATTATAAATACCATAATGCAATCAAGATTTTCGATGCCTCTCCTTGACCTTTTCTGTTGAATATTTCAAGGCTTGAGGTTATTCTCTTAGGCAAGGATGAGATAACTATCATGCTAACCCAATTTGATACTTTTTACTTCATGCCTTATCCCACATTGATTTGGCAAATTGTTGATAATGGTGGTGGACCTATCATTGAATGGTTATAAAAAATCACTCTTTGGGATGGGGTTATAATAGACCATATATATGATTTTATTTTATTCAAACCATACACCACTATTAGTTTTCCTACCAATTATGTTTAATTTAAAGGGGTTCCCTTGTTCCCTCAATTGGAGTGTGGGGAGGATGACACCTTGTGATTATCTACCAATTTTGAAAGATATGGGCATACAAGGAAACAAACGCAGATAGTATCCTTCCACATATTCCTTCCCCTAAATTATTATGTTATAATTATTCCCATGCTTTGGTAGAATCCTATTCTTGTAGTTTGTTAATTAGACTTGTTTGTTTGGTAAAAAACCCATCTGCTTCATTGATCCGCTTATCTCTGGCAATAGAGAAGCTTATTGAATATTTGGGAGAAACTTCGAGCAAGTGTCCTCATACTAGTGGAAACTATCCAATTAATGTCGCATAATTTTTTGAGTAATATGTTCCTTAAATGCGATCAACAACCGATGAATCATTTGAGTGAAAATCACATGCAACTTTATCTCCTGCTTCTTTATTAGAAAAATAATAATTCCCCTTTCTTATATAACTACCACAATAGTTATAGATGACCATAAATAATGTAGGATGATCTGGTAGGATATTCACACCTTGATCAGTAATACTATCTTGGAAACATTTCATGAACAAGAGGATCACTTTTTCTAGCTTTTTTATGATTTCTGGTCGGTAACCTTTGACCACCATCCAAGGTATGACATCATGATGAAAATTATTTTGACCAAAAAACAACTGCGTAGTAAAAATATGGTCTTTCATGATTTATATTATGGGAATAAACTTGTAAAACTACTATGGGAGGATTCAAAGGAACTTTAATAGAGTTATCGTATAATATCTCAGGTGCACATCTAGATGGATTCCATGACCAAAAATATAGTAAGAAATGTGAATATCTTATCTCACTCAAAGTCTAATATTTCAGAATCATCATCCTCATTAATGACTACTTAGAAAATAGTTAAGTATCTATATACTATTATCAAGTATCATTGTCCTTGGGAAGTCGTAGAAGAAGCTGGGCAGGTGGCTCTTTAACACTCAATGAACGCTTCCCATTAGACTCTGGAAAACTCGGATAATTCATCCAAAAAAATATTACCATAGTCTAATAAGAAATGTTTTACTTTTTTCTTGAATCCTCATAGAGGCTCTATAATTAGGATATTCTTTTTTTGGTATATTTTACCAATGAATGAATCTTATTTTATTTATATATCATTGTCCGGTTTTATTTCAATCATTATTTGCATGAAATTTCATTGATCTGATATGGTATGGATCATCAATTATAGCCTTCCTTTTCATAATATCATGAAATCGTAAATAACTATATTTGAATTCTTAAATCACAAGAAAAACTTATTGAGGAATCATCATGAATTTCCACTAATATGAGATTCCTTATTGATATACGTGATCCATTTGTACTGAGATCGCCTGATTCAAAAGGATAATTTTGGTAAAATGTATTTCTTAGAAGGGGAGTTCTATAATTGTTTGACTGAAGCTAGTTTACTTAGTGAGTTTAGCTTGATTTTTACAAGGGATAAAATAATATCCATACATGATTTATATAATTTTCTTTATATTGACCTAATTGTTTACAAAGATTCATATAGGGGAACTCTTTTAGGGAATGGAATCAGATTTTTCTCAGGGAACCATCCTATCTTTTTGGTTGGATAGGTTTTTTTCATGTCCAATTTTATGAGTGCTCAATATTTCCTAGAGCATGAAAGTTTCATTCCAGTTGAGTTGAGACTTAACGTATCCCAGGATTCCCTATTTGTGTTTTCAACCTGGAAACTATTGTGTCTCATTTGATTATCTATTTTAATATCTTGAGAACTATACCTCTATCATTCTATAGTTTAAGGTCTTCCATATTGTACATTCTATTGCAAGTAGTTTAGAGAATTTTATATTGGACTTTATATTGCATGTAGTTTATTGACTTTTATCATGGACTCTACACTACTGTATTTTAGGGTCTTTTAGATAAAACATTATTCTTTTTTCATTTATGGACTTTTATCATGAACATTATACTAATTTATTTTAGATTCTTTTATATTATCACATCCGCTTCTATAGTTTACGGTCTTTTAGCTCATACATTTTCTAATGGTTTTTAGGTTCTTTTTTCCTAGAACTTCTACTAGTTGTGGAGTATCAATATTCCTGAAGAGTTCAACAGTGCTACATACATGATGGGATTTTAAAGAATGAGTGTTCATGATGGGTTATGAAACCCTATATTACTAATTTATATTCTAAATAATTAATATTCATGAAGGATTATATCACCCTACATTCTTGTAGAAATCCAGATGGACGAGTCTTCATGATAGATCATGACACCCTACATCTCGACTAATAATTTTTTATGTACGGTGAAATACCATGAATAGCGGGTCTAATGAGATATTGTGAATATGGGTTGTGTAAGTAATATTTACAAAATCTTGAATTGGTGAATAGGTAATAGTTAAAATGTACCAGGGATACCCTAAAACATCCCATGGGGTTGAGTTATACCACTATGCCATTAGAGATCATGAAGGAAATAGTTATTTACTTACCATTAGGTGTTTTCCTCTAGTTGTTAGATTATAATCCCCTATGAATGAGACCATAGGTATTAAATTCATGGGCATGTAAAGGGGATCCCACTCTTTTGCAAGGGAGATGACAGATTTGTGAGGACTCAAAAGTCTAGACTATAAAGTAGGGTATGGAGAACACAACTTTCTAGGAAGGTTTCTAAAACCGTAGGGTAGTTTATCTTTGAGTTTTGGATACTCATACCCTATTCCATGTGGTTTCGAGTCACCTGGGATGGGAAATCAACGATTTCAAGAATGGAGTGTCACATTCTTCCTTTGAGAATGGATAAAATAGTGGGTGATGTAACATTGAGGATGTAAAATCCTATTTAATAGTCTATATATGGGTATTCTAAGTCATTTTATATGAATATATAAGTTTACTGAAGTCGGGAACTAGTGATTATACATCCACTATAAAGGATAGTTGGAGCCTGAAATGTTTTATGTGGTCGGGACAACAGATCATGGGTTTATGTATGGGGGATTCCTAGTATCCAATGGTCCCATTAGAGGATCCAGTACCTATTACTAGTCTTCTATGGGGAAAATCCAAGATTGAATATGCTGATGGACTGTGATGTTCAAAGATAAGGATATCAATTTAATAAAATGGGTGTGTTAGTTCAAACTTCAAAGGCGTGATAGTTGTTGACATAAATTTTAATATTCATAAATGGTTTGATCACCCTAAAAGTTTTGTTAACTCTAAATGAATATGTTACCATAGCATGGAGATGTAAAAAATCATTTCTATAACTGTTTCATGGACCAAGGGGTCTAGTGAGCAGGGATCAATTTTATCAAGGGCCACAAAATTGACCATATGAGATTTATTCCTTTCTCATTTATGATCTAAATGTTTTATAAACACTAGTGATGATGTTTTAGTGACTGTATGTTTTAATTTTTCTTAGGAATCCTGTTGTGGGTTTTCAACGTAATGAGTTTTATTTCTCTTTTATATGTAGTTTTAGGTCTTGTTATTTGGACCATAAAATGATAATGTTTAAGGTTTTACATCATTGATGAATGTGAATGTTGTTTATGGTCATGATGTACACATACATGGTATGGGGGAATGTTTCCAAATATCCTAAATATGAAACCCAATGTCAAGGGTACTCCAAAATACTTCTAAGTGGGAGATAAAAATGTTGAAAATAATTGATTAAGGTACTTATATCATTATTAATGATATGGGATAATCATTCCAAGGATGGACCAGAACACCCTTATGTAATAAGTTCTCTCTCGATGACATCAGGCTAAGAACGATCAGAAAGCCCTTCATATATGGCTAATATGTCCCTTTTTGGTAGGTTAAAGACCTTATGAATCACTATAAAGGAAAAATAGATAGATGTTTTTTCATTTATAAGGGCTATGAATGGTTTTTTGAAACCTACGGATCTTGGGAAATGAAGTGTGATTTATGGGATGAGGGTATTAAAAGTTGATGGAAGCACCCCATACTCTGGTTTACCAGTGTTAGGATTTTGTGGTCCTTTGATAAAGGATAATGATGGGTGATGGTCGGTATAAATTTTTGTCATGTAGTGGGGATGTATTTATCACATAGTTTAGTGTCATGTGATAAGTACATTGTCCTTGTAGTTTAACATCATGTGGTAAGGACATTTTATCTGTTCATTGTAGTTTAACATAATGCATTAAGGATGCAATAATCATTGTTAACATTGTGTAGGATATCCTTGGGATCACTCTGTAGTGATTGAGGGAATTTAAATTCAGGGAGAATCATTTATCCATGAATAGGCTTATTAGTGGGTATCCATGTGTAAGATCCCTTCTAGCACAGATTTATCACATTAAAAAGAAAGTTACAGGTAGATCAAGCTTATGAATTGGGAGAATGAGATTTTATCTGTCATACCTCTTTAAATATCGGTAAATGATTATTTTATAGTCTATTAAAATTTTAAATACCTTTTTTATGTAGTTTAACATAAAAAACTAGGAAATAAAAAGTTCTCTGTGTAGGTCTTACCCATACACTGGGAGAGGGAAAAAAATAATGTTGTGGATAGACATAGGATTAGAGATACTAACAATAATTTATATCCATTAATGATGAGAATCAATTCAAACATATTTCTTGAATGTTAAACTCCTCACAAAAGTCAAACCCATATGTAGAGGGCAACATTGTTCTCATTGGTGGTTGTGACTAGACATATGATTATAGATCAGCACATCATTGGATATCTTTTGAGGACATAAATCAAGATTAACAGAGTTTAAGAATGAGAAACTCTCCATTTAGTTTGACCCATATGCATAGGGGAGAATCTTTCCTATTGATTGTTTCAGCTTGACCTTGGATTGGGGATTTGAGAATCATTATGCATTCTATGAGGGAATGAATCAAGACACATGGAGTCATTGAATGGGAAACTATCCATAGAGGTCAGAACAATACACATAGGGGGAGGGGGGAAGTTCCCATTGAGTTTTGTAACGTAACCAAGGATTGAATCTCTGAACATTACTACATATTATGTGATGATAAGAATCATTCCACACATATTTATTGAGAAACCATTCAGTTTAACATCATGTTTCAAGGATCGAGGTCCCCCGATGTGAAAAATAAATATTTAAGGGGGACCTAAGATTAGAGATCTGGGTGTCCCTATGTATCCTACATTAGTAGGAATCAAGACACACATTTTTCTTGTATGGATGTGTGTTGGGAGAACAACACCAAGGATAGTGTTCCTCTCGGGTGAGGTCCATGGTAATGCATTGTTTTATGTCATGAAAGTGACATTAACCATGTAGTTTAACATTATGTGGAAATGAAATATGTTGTGACTATTATGGTCTTCCATCAAAGACCATACCAAACTTATCTTGAATTGATATGTCTTGATCATGCCTAGAAGCCACTACCAAAATTCCTAATCCCAGGTGAGCACTGATCGATGTGAGAAACAGGGAATAGAAATGGTTTCACTCAACCCACCTAGGAAATTAGAGAAAGGATGGAGTTATTTTATATCATGTGGTGGATAGTCTAAGATATAAGATCTAGATATCCCTATGTGTCTCATTGGAATTATAATCAATCCATACATAGTTCTAGAAAACTGGGTAGTATAGTTTCATGTGATAAAGAAATAAGACATGAAGTTTAATGTCATGTGGTATGAATAAAGAAGACTCGAGGTGAAGAAATATCATTACTAGAATAATGGATGATGAACTAGAAATAAATATATATAGTATTATAATATGAATCAAGCCACATGTTGTTCTTGGAAAATTGCGTATCTTAACATCATGTCGTATGGATGTCGTCCATGTATTTTAACATCACACGATAAGGGTGATTGTTTTAGGCCATGAAAAATAGGCCTTAAACATTGTCACAGAGTTTGATGTCTTGCTACTAGGATCAATATATTGTGACTTAGACCTAGTATTTGGGATCTGGGTGGAACTACATATCTTGTGTTGGTATGAATTAAGCCACACATAGTTCTTGAATCTAGAAATTCCCTATGTGGACCCGAGTCTCACACAGGGATAATGATATCTCATTTTTTTTCATTGATCTAGCTTGTGTGTGATGAGTCATTAGTGAGATGATGCTTCCCATGTAGTTTAATGTCACACAGTGAAGACATATTCTATATAGTTTAATGTCATATGGATATGATGTGAGATGTTGTGTAGTTTAAAGCCCTGTTTCTGGGAACTCTTATATACATTTTAACATCTTATAGTTATGATTCATTGTGTAGTTCAATTTTTTTTGACCATGACATAGTATCATGATTGGGGTGCATTCTCTATGCTATTTTCAAGAAACCTCAAGGGACATTAGGCAAGACTAGGTGATGTGTAGACACATTGGGGTTCCGTACAAACATTTCTATATAATTACAAGTGATAACATATCAATGTTTCTTTACAAATTGAATATATATATATATATCTCATTGAGAGTCATGGAGGTACCAATCAATGTATTTTGTGGGTATTCGTTTATTTATAGATTTACCTCTCTGAGCACATCAATGGTGGTGGAGATTCCCGCCTAATATTTGGGAAGAGATTTACTGAGGTTATCCTCTTCTTTTTACACCTATCATAATATGGAGGAAATATTATATAATTCGAGGGAATCTCAATCATTTTTAGGATGATAGAGGCTGTGGGAAGAGAAATTTTTATCCCATACTACTAGAGTTTTTTAGAGAGATTATAGAGATGATTACTTTCACTTATGTTTTCATTATGTATAGGAGGATACCGTACATGAAGGATTATATATACAATATCAATTAGGTTTACAGATAGTATATAATCTATTTCAAGTATACTCTAGGTATTCATAGGGGTAGTCCACAAGCCTATGGGGGATGAAACCTATATATCATCATTCACCATTATATGTTTTCCTTGACTTTTATAGAAACCTAATTAATCATATATGGATTCAAAATCCTTCAAGGGAGGACCATCACCGTGTAGCATGTAAAACTTTTCATCGATGTGGTATTTCAAGTAGTGATGATATTTTTGAAGTACCACTATATGGCTACGAATCCAAGGTATTACAAGTAAGAAATTATATAATTTGTCTTTCTATAAAACCATGTACTCAACATTAGGTGTGGAATACCTAAACAAATATTTCATTTGATCTTACTAAGAGTTATTTTATCTCTCTTATCATACCCTTGAATGGTTAGACTTGGGGGAGATAAATCATAATCGCCTTATCCCAAATGTTGGAGGGTTCAAATTGGGATATGTTTGATTTTAGAAACATTTTCAATCAGATCACATAATATGTTGTAATTTTTGATATTTAATGAAACATATAATCTTCTCGATCATACACTGTGAGAGATATAATAATAATACATTATGATGGCATAAAATCCAATTGATAAACATTTGCTGCAACGATTTATTTTTCAAAATAATGTGGGATCAAGAGGGCCGTAATTAGTGTCTCTCTCCGAGATTTCTTGAAATATGGAAAGAATCTAGGATTGTATAACATACTTCTTCTTCTGAAGACATCTTCCATAGATTAAGATGTCACAAATTTTAATATCCTTTGATAGAGAATATTTCTATGTTGTTTAAAATCATGAATCTAGAAATTTGTAAATAATTTTAAAGTTATTCCACTAGGTCATGTTGTGTAATTTAATGACGTGTTACTAGGACTTGGTATTGTAGTTTAAACTCATGTAATCTGGTAATATCATGGAATTTAATATCATTCCACTAGGACGTGTCATACTGTAGCCTAATTCTAGGGAATATTTCTTTTCATTGATGAATTTTAGATGAATCTAATGAATATTTCAAGAGTTTTAGGATCCTAAAACTCTACCAATTCTTCATTTTCATGCTTCTCAAACAAATATTTTAAGATTAAGTAACTATCCATCACGTACTCATGAAAGAAGTGATAGGGGAAGCAATTTTCATGGCCTATCTACCACACCACACATGACATCATCATTTATAAGGGTTTTATCAAATCATTCTCCATGGAATAATCAAACTAAATGTGGACAAGTTTTGTTGTGAAGGATTATACCATTTTTTTCATCAAGTTATGAGTGACCATGTAGCTTCTCTTTCATGTGACCTACACCTCTTTTGGTATGAGAACAGAACTGAATTTGAAGTCTATGGTGAAAATATATGGAATCACTCAGTTTAGGAGTAGGTGTTGAGGAATTGGAGTCTTTGGATGAGGAAACTTATTCCTAATTATGAAAGAAAACAAATCCTCTAAGAGGTTTCTAGAAATGACTGAGTTTGGATGGATTCCATAAAACTCTTGATAAGAAGGTGGAAAATATAGAAATTCCCCTAAACACGTGGGTTAGGGGTATTTGAAATATGAAAATGAACCCATCCCTATTGTCTAGGGAACTTCACTATAATCCAGGCTTCCATATGAGGGTTTTGGTATGTCATTTCAAGGGAGATATCCGGTGAGTATTTCCAAATTTATTTTTCGTAGATCATAATCCTCTTAATAAATTTGATGGATATTTTCCCCTAAAAATTTTTCTTATTATACTTAAGGGGATTTCATATCAAGGCCCCTAAAACCCCCTCTCCTCTATCGATGATAGGGTGGGTAGATGATGATGGGAGGCTCAATATAGACCTTAGAGACTGAATCCGATGTTGACACTCACAATATACTCCATTAAAATTACCTTATATAATACCAATATAGTGGTTAATATATTCTTTATATGATTGTAAGATAACCTTGAGCCATTGTTTTGATGTGAAAGATATAAAACGCAATCTAACCTACTGTGTTTTAGAAGACTACAGAATGTTATGGTTATACTTCGCAAGACTTTTCTTTTATTGGTCTGATGAGAATTCCTTAGATCTAGTTGACATCATATTGAAATAATTATTATATAATGATTCTACTCCTCAATGGTGTATCCTGTTTAATGGGTTTGTTCTCAATATATCCTTTTGTGGGATGGTTCCCACTATACCATTTGATGGGTTAGTTCCTATAATACGATTTTGGGGTACATTGCCATTTTTTGGGTTAGAGTCCGTAGTACAATTTGGTGGGTCAGTGTCCATAGTTCCATTTAGTGGGTTGATTCCAATAGTGATGTTTGGTGGGTAAGTGCCCAAAATACACTTTCTTGGGTTTATTACCATATTAAAAATGATACCATGGTGAAATATGATAAAACTTCTCCTAGCCCTATGAGTTGGGGTTCTCCCGAGGTTTCCACAGTCACCATTGTTTTCTGTGATAAAGTCAGAGGATCCTAGATAGTTATGATCTTGGATTGATTCTAGGCCACTTTCAGGATACAATTGTGGGCCTCAGTCATATTCTCCATAACAGAGAAATAATCATATTATAGAGTTTCATTATATGGATAACTTCAATAGGATCTCTTATTAGATGCCGCAATTTAGATGGTTAGCATAGGAACAACTTCATATATAGATCCTTGTGGAATTACATTCACACATCATTGATGATGACAAGAACCTATGGTATCCATCCTAGGAAGCTCTTGATTTTTTGAGATGAAATTGTGACTGTCCTAATCCTTTTCCCTTGTGTATGGAAGGTATATGTTGTTGTTCTCTAGGAATAGGCTCACAAAGCGGTTTATCTGGAAACTAGGGCCACCTCTTTTTTAGAGGCCTATTTTGGGAAATAAAGAATATGAGGATTCATACTCTAAAGGATTTCATGGGATGATTCCAAATTTGGTATGGAGATATTGATTTGGTACTCCTGAACCAAGACATTTACCAACTTGCACTAGAGGCATTGTGTTGGTGACAGCTTACATCAGGGCCTCGGGGCCAATGAAGCATGTAAGATGATCTTAGAATCCATTGTCCCATTTGATGATTCCATTTTTATTGTATGGAATCTAAGAAGTCCTAGAGAGGAAACAAGACACCTTATTAGTATAACACAAAATACAAGAGTATATTTTCAATCAATTACTTTCACAGTAAAATGATTTAGTGGTGGTCCCTTCTTTTTACAAAAGGGTTATCATAATAATAAAAATGCATCGAATCCACCATTTTTTCTCAAATAAAAAACGAAATTCCCCAATGAAAACCTGTAATTCTATATTTTTTGACTCGTAAAAGGGATGATATAGTTAAAATATTTCCCATCGGGTTCACCATTTTTGTTTCCAGGGAAAAAAGGAGTTTGTAAAATCCCCACGATTGATTGTGGGGGGGGGGGTTAAATGTCTCTACAATCATTTCCATTAGGTTAACCATTTTTTCACCCTTCATAGAAACTCTCAATGGTCCCCCATCCATAACTGAGTACATAACTATATTCTGAAGGCAGACAGTCAATTGGGGTTTCATACCCGATGAAACTTAGGAGCTCATATTGGTTGAGAGGATGGGAGGTTGGGCTCATCACCCCATTTTGGGTGGGTTGGTTGGGGGGGACTATTTTATAATTTTGTACTCTCATATAGATTTAAGATATGTTCTTGAAAGTTTTTCTAATTCTAATATGGGACCAACTACCCTAATAAAATGATTTTGTGTTTAATATTTCCATGTAAAATGGGGACTCCACTAATGGGACCATATGTGTCTATCCAAGTTTCATCATCTATTTCCCACTAATGGGTTGATTCTTATATTTTGAAGCCATATAAAAAGGCACTATAGAGTTTAATTTTATCCAGGGAGGTGATTAATATTTTCCGCATGAGACTGAACCTTTATGAGTTTTCCTACATATCTTATTCATAATATGAATCAAAACCCATGTAATTCATTGAAATAATGAAATTTAAAATCTTACAGAAAGGAAACATATGAGGGATATTTGGCATCAGGTATTAATCTTGAGATATAGGTAAGAATCCTATATGTACTATTAATAATATGAATCAGAGTCATTGTAGTTCGATCATTCCATCGAGAATTAATTTGAGGTGGGTTCCCTTTTATGGGGGTAATCATGTCATGCCTCTGAATGGGAATTACATACTGATGTTACTTTACCTTGTGAAGGTTTATGATGTGAGTGAGATAACCAGCGAAAATATCTAAGCCACATGATCCATTCTCAGTGTGAGAAACAAGGGGTAACATGTAATTAGTCTCCCTGCATATGGATAATGTACATACAGATTAGGGAAAACCCTATAGAGTGTTTGATATGTAGCTCGGGCCATCAAAAGGAATCATATGTATCATAGTTATGAAAGGAATCAGAGCCATTGTAATTCAATAGTCTTCTTACTCTAAAGATGTATATGGATGAATGATAATCCCTTGAGAGATATTTTTTCCAAAGTGTTATAATATCAGAGGCATGGAAGGTCTTACACCGAAGTGGGTGCCTATCAGAGCTCGAGGCTTAGGAAGGCACCCTATATATCCTTTTTGGACATGAATCCGAGGTCTCAATTTTTAGATGAGATAATTCTTGAATATCTTCAATGGTTAGGGTTATCATATCCCAAGATGTTTTCTTGACAAGTCCATATTATATTCTTGCAATATCTTCATTTTCTACTTAAATTGAATGGGGTGTCTTTATGTCATGTCCTAGGATGTGTAAACATGTTATATTAATCTAGAGGAAATGTCTAATGGAAACCACATGATCCCATTATCTTCTCCAAAGGAAAATGTATGATCTAAATGGAATGTTTTGAGGACATCACATGATCAAGGATAACATGTCTTAAGGGTGTCACATGACCTGGTTGACATGCATGGAGGGTGTCGCGTGACCTGGATGACATTTCTAGATGGTGTCATATGATCTGACTGATTTTTATAGAGGATATTCCATGATCTATTGGACATTTCTAGAGGACATCAAGAGATCTATCTGACTTTCCCTGGTGGTTTCCTATAACTTGGAAAACATTTTTAGAAGACCTTTCATGATTTGGATGGAAATACCAGATGAATTCAGAAGACTTTGGTGGAATACATAGGGGGCGGCAGATAATTGTTTTGACATGTCTAGGGAATATCTCATGATCCAAATGTCATGTTGAGAAAGTGTCCCAGAACCTGGGTAAACTTGACCTATTAATGTCTCAAGATTTGCGTAGGTCATACAAAGCACATTATGATTAGAGTCTGCATCCTTGCATAATCATCCCACATTTTTAGTCTTTATTCCATCCTTTTTGAATATGTTCCTCATGATTTGTCTAGTGTTAGGTCATTTTTGGTTTTTCATAACATAGTTGACATGCGGGACCCCCTTCGTATAATTAGGATGACACACTAGAAGCCCCTATCATAATCTATAGAATGGTCATATGAAGAACATATTAATGTCACATCATCACTCATGTCATTCCATAGATTTTTCCTTGTTGAATAATTTTTCAATTGAGGGACTTTACACTCAGAGAACTCTTCTCCTCTGCTCCCATGTAGCAGTCACCCATTGAGGGTGTTTTTTTTATGATGAGAGGGATAAATTTATAATATTCACAACCCTAGTTATGTGCCACCTTTCATGGAGTGTGTTTTAGAAATATGATCTGGAGTTAGTGGAGGGATTTTTGTCTCATATGCTTCATATGATCCTACCATGGGTTATCCATGTCACCTAATGACGACAAAAACCATGAGAATATTCTTTGATCTCCATATTTTTTGGACCCCAAATGATCAAAGGGATTTTTACTAACCATGTTAACCTACCAAAGATCCTTTAAAAGGTTTGGTCAATATGTATTGGAGTCTTCGTGAGATCAAGAAACACATAAAAAGGATTTCACATGGTCAAATATGGATTGTTTGGGGTCCTTCCCAAGATAAAGGTTGCTTTTCAGGGGGGGTCTCTACAGGACTAGGTTGAAATTTTCAATAGCCTTCACATGATCATACAACTTGTTGAGGGGGATTCTAATGATCAATAATGATCATCTGGGGAATATAACCCCTTTCAAACGAAGATCAACACAAATTAACTTCACAAGAAGATTTATCTTTTTTATTTTTTTCCCTTATTTATTCTACAAGGACATGAGATCTTGCAATGTTGGGAATGTTTTGTCGAGAAAAATAACTATCCTAGTTTTCAATGCATCGGGTGAACAATGATGAATCTCACAGTGACATGTAATAATTTCCATGGAAAATATATATGACTGTATATAGGGCATTAGGGGAAACATTTTGTTGAATTCATGTGTCTGAGTCCCTTCACATAATGGGGGTGGCATTCCCACATGATCTCACATGACAAAGTCAATATATTTCATGGCTATTTGCGAGGTCCTATGGATCACATGGGATTATCACATGCAGATTAACATAACCATCCTTTTCATGAGTATTTCATATATATATATATATATATATATATCTTTTTTAATAATTTGGTTTTGGATGATTGTCTAAAATCCACCATTTATATGTCATGTGATTTGGAGGAACTTGTATTGAATTCTCTAAATGATCCCCAATTCATATGAGGATGGCCGTGAAAGAACAAAGAGGATTATGAAAGGGGATCCATATGATCAAAATATTATCATAAATTACATACGATCAATTAAAATTACCTTATAAAGGTTATGAAATCATGTGAACTTTTAAATATTATGTGATATATGTGAGTTGGACACCTTATCTTCTATTGTTTTATAGAGAAAATAATACCAATGTTTCAGGTATTTCATTTATTATTGATATGACGATGTACATTTGGATGAAATAAATTGTTATATTAAGAGTTATGAATACCAACCATGATATATAAGATTCAGGATGATCATAAGTTTAGTGTCCTAGACACCTGTTTTTGGGTTTTAATGACGAGATCATAAATTGATTAATGAAATTTCAAGGTATGTTTTATTATGATGAAGTATATACAATGAATTGGTTTTATGTGAAGTATGTATTTAAGTTTTTTTTGAAATAGGATTTTATGTATTGGTAAACATTAGGGTTTATATGATCTTAGACATTGGGATAATTACGGGAACAAAAGTTTTATCATATAGATTACCACAAGATTGAAATGTTATTTGGTGAGTAAGTGATTAATTTTATTTCAAATGATGATCAACATATTTTTTTCCTCATATGATGAAAGGTATGAGTTAAAATTGAGGTTGAAATATGCTTTACATTTTTTGGTTATTATTGTTTTTTGAGATATAGATTCATTTTTATATGGAATGATTTAGTTTTAACTATGGCTACTACTGTTAAATTTTAGAGATTAATGTATTATTTCCTCATATGAGGTTTTATTCATTTTTGGAAAATTATCCCAGCATGTTATAACAATTTTGGTTATAGTTAATATCTAAATATAGGTAGAATAACTTTATTATCCATTTTATGGTTATATGGTCCTTTAAAATCCAATTTTAGTACTTTAGGAATGAATAAAATTCATCTTAAATACTCATTGATTGGAGAAAAAGATAATATTGTGGTGGAAATTGATTAAATAATCAAATTCAACTTATAAAAAATGAAAATTTCCTTACTCTACTAGTCTATATGGAAATGTAATTCTTCAACTATTTAAAAGGATCGTGAAACAAAATTTTATCATATTAACATCATTTCATAAGATATCAATGACCTTTCTCATATCTCTTTGGTTTACGGTTTTGTGGTTTTTAGCTTTCTATTAACCATTCAATTTAATATGATCGATAATCATTGTAAATCTATATCATTAATAGGGAATTATTATTTTATTTAATATCTAACTCTTCACTTCCAACCGGGGTTAGGAAAATTTGAAAACTAGTATGTGTTATTCCTGATGACCTTTACACATCATTTTAATTATAATAAAGAGGATGTTTTTTTAATCTTTATTACAATGTGATTCTATAAAAAAGGTATTTTGAAATATAAAACCTTTTATTTCTGAGATAAATAAAAATTTTGAAGATGTGGTTTTTTAAATGGGGGAAGATATAACAACAAGATATTTTAGAAAAGAAAACTATGTTCGAAAAGATATTTGACACACATCGTTGAGCATAAAAGACATGTAGAATACACAATCATTATAACCTAGCTGTTAAATTGGTGGGTAGGAATAAAATTAACTACGTTATGATATATATAAATTTCCCACTAAATTTAAATTTATGATTTTTTAGTAAATAATGAATAAAATCTTATTAAAATAATTTTATTCTTAAAAAATATGTTTTTTTGAATAATAATTTTTATTGTATTCTTTAAAGAAATATCATAATTAATTTTAGAAACTTTTAGAAGAATTATTTGATAAAATTATATTAATTATTTAAAATTATCTTATCAAAATTTATTTTGGATTAAATTTGTGTATTTTTTTGAAAATGCTAAATTTTCTGTACATATTAAAAAATAACGATTATTGTAAAAATGATATTACTTTTCAATAAAATAAATAAATTTAAAATTTACATTTTTTTGAATATTATTTCAAATTATAAAATTATTATTATTTATATTTAATACACTTTATTGAAACTTAATCAACATTATATTGGACTTTTGTTTAAGTAATTGTTTTTGTTTAAAAATCGGTTTTCTGAAAACTACTATAGGGAGCATAAATTTTTACTTTTTTAATTAATTAAGAAACCCATAAATAGTGTTTAAATATATGAAGTTTAATTATTATATATAATTTCATAATAATTTATATTCATACAATAATTATTATTAGTCATTGAGTAAATATATAATCATAATTTTCATGAAAAATACACTTCTTGAAAACCTTCTTTTCCATCTCATCTACGAGTTTCATTATAAATTAAAATTTTCAATTTTTATGAATTGAATTTGGTAAAAGGAATTAAATAATTATATTAATCATAATTTATATTATCTAATAAGTTCAAATAATTCTTGGAACATAAATAATATTGATAATAGTAAATATTAATTATCGTGATTAATGTGAAAATGATTTTAGCTAGGGGTTAAACTAAATATAAAAGGTTTAAAATGACTGAAAAACATTTCTAAAAACTTTTTTTATGGACATATCTTTACATTATAATGTATAATTCTCAATAATGGTCCATTTTGGATCCTTTTTTCTCGTAAAAAATTTATATACCCCTTTTTCATTTCAAAAATTATAAGTGTGCCACTAACCTCACTTATAAAAGGACACCCCTCTCATCTATTTATCTCATCATCAATGCCATATGGATCTACCAGTACATTCCAAAATTTGTTAATTAGTTTCCTAAAAACATAAAAGGTTCATTATTTTGATCATGTATCCATCCCATGAAGGCTTTTGGTACTAACCTAGGGAGGTTGTCTAAATAATAAGTATCGTGGTTAACCAAGAGTTGTTATTTTATTTATTATTCCACCTATCTAAAAAGTTCTTCAATTGTAGTTATATAATTTTAATAGTATATCCCATACAATTTTATGTTATTATGTTAATTTCATCACCTAAACCCTTTTTCTCTTCAATCAAATTGGATACAAAATCATCATTCGTGTGTATATCACACTAATGCTCCACGAACCGATGTCATTCATTTTCCATCATCACCTATCATAGGTTTATATAGTTATGTTTTAAAAGTATAAATTTTATATATTTAAAATATATATACTTATTTTAATATTTTATCACATATAAATGTTTTACATTCCATTCTCTTGATAATATGATAACGTCCCACGTGTGAACGACGGACTACTGCCCCGCGATGCGATGTGATTTGTTTTTCACTCATGATTTAAATAGATGGTGATAAGAATAAATTTAATAAATATATGTAATATAAATGAAATAATTATTATATTAATTAAATATTTATCATTCTAAAAAAATAATATATCATTTTCTTTCTTACACTAAAAAATTATAACATCGTTCTTGTCCATGTGTGGACTACCACCTCCACAGAGCGATGAAATTATTTTTTGTCCCCAAAACACATTGATGAAATATCTAATTATATTTAATAAAATAATAAGGTAATTATACAATTATTATAAATCAATAAATATAAAATATTTCATAACTTCATTCCATAATTATTGTTAGAAAATAGAAACATTACTCATGTGTACGTACGACCTACTGTCTCCATGATTTTAATATAGTAAATATATCATAAAAATATTTGATGATAGTTGGTAAAATTATAAATTTTCAATAAATATTATAAATATTTAGTGATTATAATTCAAGATAACATGAAATAATGGCCTCTTTGACTATATTCCACACACCGAAACCATTTCAGAACAATGATTTAGACGTCCTCAAAACACCAAACCTATAATTAATTGATTAAGTATTAGAATATAAAATTAAAAAGAAATAAAATAAATGCATTGATAATAAGTTATCTAACCTATAAAAGTTTCTTAATAAATCAAATAATTTAAGTTATATTATTTTATAGGAGTAAAAGGACAAACAAAGTTAGTCTTGACATGAGGTAATGATTTTCCTCATCCGATGTTTTTATTTCTCTGTGTCATATTCCATATTAAATAATTGTTTTTATTATGTGGTGTATAGAAATACTATTCTAAATTTAATATCACAAATACTTGATAAATAATAGAACTTTATGTTTTAATTTCAATTAATTTATCCAAGGGGATTGACATGAAATTTATAAAGTATTAATGAGTTTCTTACCTCAATTTCCTTTCATTGGGTTATAAAACAAATTTATTAACACCATTATTCCATGATTATGTGTGAATTAATCTATAAATTGTTTTAGTATGTATTGAAACTTGTTTAATGTGGATTTAAATTTGTTACACATAATATATACGTTGATTAACTCTCATTTTAGTGATGTGATCTCTGTAAGGGTTAATCATCCCAAATTTATTTCCTTGGGGAATATGTTTATAATACCCAACTATATTCTTTATGATGTGTATACACATCACCTTTTATATATTATATCAGTTATATCCATATTTTCCTGATATTTAGTGTTTCATTTTATGTTACTCTGTCATGGTGAATATTATTGACCATTTACCAAAGTGGAAAACGTTTTATGTTACAATCCCATTACTTTTGAGGTTTATTATGTTGGAGGTTCCTATATAAGAAATAAAATTAACCTATTTTATTAAACCAAATATCTTTGTTCTCCAGTAAATTTGAGTTTGATTAACATATTTGATCTCCATTTCCTTTATTATTGATCAAATAAATACCAATAAAGTTATTTGTAAGTGATACTGATAATATATTTTCTTTTAGATAGTGTATCTTTCTCTTCCAAATCCATGTTTTCTAAATTGATTTCAAATATTTTTTTATAAAAATATAAATTATTTACTAAATAGATTCTACATGATATTTTTACTTCTTTTAAAATTTTGAAAGTATTTTTCGTAATTGTTTTTTCAAATGGGTCACTTTTGACACATTTCATAATTTTTTTAAAAATAATTTTTATTTTTAAAATCCATTACATGAACTAATATTCCATTTTTCATATCCAATAATTTCCTTAAAATTTCATTTATATTTTTTCTATTTTTTTTAAAGAGGTTTTTTTTCAGAATATTTATGGAATTCTTAGTTTTCAAAAGATATTTTCAAAATGAAAAATGTTATTTTACTCAAAAATGTTTTATTTAAATTTTAATAGTATTTCTATTCATCAACATAAATAGACCTTATTTTTAAATATGAAAAATTGATATATTTTCTAATGATACCATTATCATTCTTTCTCGAGATGTATTATTATTGTTTCAAAGTTATATTTTGGGAACTATTTTATTTTCCACTTGTTAATCATATTTTAGTGAAATTGTTATGGAACGCATTTATTTTCCACATTTTAATCATTTTTGAAAGACATTTTTAAGTAACTAGTTTAATTTCAATTGGTTATGTTCGTTTAAAAATATATTATTACAGAACTTATTTCTTTCCTTTTTTAATCATGTAGTGAAATGAATAATGTTTGTTTTTATGATATTTATGATAAAGTGTAAGCTCTATGTACATTATTTATGAATTTGGAAAAAAATATATGAAAGGTGCACTGAGATATAACTGGGTAATCATAATATATTTTATGTGATGGGTGCACCTAGATGGTTCCAGGTGAGCTTGATATAGCATAAATTTGGGGGGAACCTCAAAAATGATTTAATGCATTTGGTACCGATTATGTTCTTCAAAACATTATATTACAAGCTAAAAGTATGGTTAACCCAATTGTATGGATTCTGTTAGGGTTCTAGGAAGATAATGTCTCAAGATACCAATGCATTTTTTATAATTATATGGGTTATAAATGTTTCCATTGATCAATATTGACATTACATGACTCATGAATACTAATTCTTGTGACTCTTTCCTTTATTGAAGCCTTATGATATATTTTATTTTCTGATGATCCATGTATTGATGGGTATGAATATTATTATGTTATTCTAATGAAATTTGATTATTTGATTATACTGTTATGTTTTTTATTCCCATTTTTGAAATTTATTTTTAATGCATATTTTTACACATACCAAGAATTTGATCTCATCTTTATTATGTTTTCATTTCCCCAGGTTATCAAGAATGATGTGGAATTAATTATATCATGAAGGGTTTGATATGGGTGGTGATGATGGAATATTGTGAAATAGTAAATTTGAGGTTAAGAGGGAGAATTAATCATTTAAATACATGGTAATTTTTAATATAAGAGTTTGTAATAATAATTTAAAACACTAAATGTAAAACGTTATTGAGAATGTATGTGATTCGATATTTCCTTTTGATATTTTATTTTTTGGATGGAAAAAAATTAGGTTACATTGATTAGGGTCAAATAAAATAATTTAATGTTTATGTTTTCATAAAGAGATATGTGAGTGCTTGTTTGTGGTTTTTATAATTATTATTTTCCTTTATTTAGTTCCATCCATTCCAAAAATATAATCAATATTCATGTATATGTATGGTCTACCATCTCAACAAACATTGTAATTTCTTTTCTATATATAACATTTTTATATTATTATAAAAAATATATAATGAATATATATGATATTTATGTCATGATTAACTTATTGGAGATGATTTAAATTATATTTAAGTATAAGGACCAAAACCATCAACCAGATCATTTACGAAAAATATAGTAGTTATCACCGAGAACAATGATTTTAATAAAAAATGATTAATTAATGTGTGATAAAAATCATATAAATAAATCATATATGGTATGAAATATATGGGTATTTTTCTAAATATATGTATAATAAATCTATATTTATAAAAATGTTTTGAATGTGTATTAAGAAATTTGAAACTCAAGGTATTGGATTTTTGTCTCACTTTTATTTTAGTGGGACACATTCCATATTTTTCATTTTTTCTTTTGAGTGGTGTATATACTACACATTAATGCATTTTTTTGGGATTTAAATTATTATGTTCCAAACTCGAATGCCACTTAATTGGTTCCCTGAGCTCAGTTGGAAACATGGCCTCAAGGGCATCTTCCCAAATTCTAGAGGTTACCGACTTGGAGTGAGGGCCTAGGGTTTGTTTAGGGTGAGAGTATTCCATCATAAACAGAGGTAAATAGTGGAAGAAATATAAGTAAATATAATTCACAATGAGAAATAGATACAAAAATAATAATAACTAAAATCACTAGAATAACTGATGATGATATATCATGTCACTAGAAAATTGGAAAACAAGGACACAAGGAAGAAGGAATAACATGTTCCCTAAAAGTATAATATAAATAAATTAACTATCCTAAGCATCCCGACATCTGACTTGGTCATCTGCTATCAAGATCAATCTTAACTGTAAGAAACCAAGTGTTCGAAGTAGTATGCTTCCCTTTTTCAAAACCTACAATCATGTAATCTTCCCCGAGTACCAAATGGCGCCCGAAGAGGGTGTGGGATAAATTTGATTGGGCCACTACAAATGGTGATTATAACATCCAACCCATGTAATTGAAATGTAATAATGTGAATGAATGTATATATATCTAAAAGCATTACAATGTAAATAAATATCCAATTACTTGCTTCATCCATCGATTGGTGTTGGATCATATAACCAAATAATTATTTTATTGTTCTAATTTAAAAATAAGTCACACATTATCATTGGGGAAGGTTATAATATGTAAAAACACAACCGTAATTGATAGTTATAATAAGTGGTTACATTGTCTTCACTAAGGCAACCAAGACCTTTGGGGTCCCTAACTCAGTAGTTACTAGGTATATATAAGGTTAAGAGTATAACCCAAGTAGAATAGTCCAAGGCTTTCCACAATTGTATGGTTACAAAATCCAAGGTGATCATCCTAAGTAAGATGGGGCTAAGCAGTGAATGGTCCCTATGGGCTTTAACCATAGAACATACTAGTCAATACTGGATCCAAGGAGTGTATCCATGGAATCCTTTAATACTTTATGATGGATCCTACGGTTTCGTAGTAGGCATCCAAGAATAGAAAAGGATTGGGACCTAGGTGGGTCTCAACCTTATCAACCCATATCCTTGAATCCGAATGTGGTTCTCGAGTGCTTAAGGCATACCCTGATAATAATTCAAAGTGATCTTGAGTCTGGACACTCAAATTTAATAATAAATTCATGTTTAATTTTTATTAGTTCAAGCATTTCATTTCATTAGTGTGGATGGACAAGTAGCGTGCAACCTTTATTAAATCCATTAATTAAATATTCAATAATTAAGGTCCATTCTGATACCTTATATCAACGTGGTAAGGGGTTTTATGGAAATTCAACCTATTATTTATTTCAATTTAATCCAGTCAAGTCATATACTTAATATAATTTCCTATTTCCATTTTTCATTTAATTATCAATTTAAGCACATACCTTAGGCGGGTCAAGTGGTGAGAATACATGGTACTTTACATTATATAATTTACAATACAAATCAATCCATTTAATATATAAAATCATATCCATATAAGGGTCAATCCAAGTCACTTCTGAATGTTGGCTCAAATGTTTCAAATACTAAAAACCCAATTTTGGGATTACATCCTACATGGTATAGATGGAGTAATTAGAATAACCCCCAAAAAGTTATCTCATATTTAGAAAGAGTATAACCATATGATTATAGTGAATATAATCATGGAATATTAATTCAATAAACAACACCTAATGAAATAGATGGTCCCCACATGATAATTCCAAAATCTACGAACTTGAGGGATGTGTAATAAATCGTCCAACTCAGGGTTGTGCGACTCTCCTCCTCCGATATCAGCCTCTGATTTGGATTAAAATAGATTAGATATGAGAAAAGGAAAAAACTCTCACACCTTAATAAATAGGTCGAGAGAAAGAGAGTATAATAATGTCTAAAAAGATATAGTACTTACCGTTGAAAATCCAACATAATGAATAAAAGCTCGATCAGATCCCAAACAAATGAAATATTTCAATCCATACCTTCAGCCATCAGGGATATCTTGAATTATGGAAAAATAGTTTAATCCCACATGAATTCAGATTTAGAGTAAGGAGGATGCTTAATTAGATCCTTAAGGGAAATGTAGTAAAATTAAAAAAAAATTTAGTTTGTGCATAATTTGTATACATGGTTTGAAAAACCATGGGCAAACCATCTTTGAGAACCTGGGGAAGAGGGGAACTGGCATGGTTAGGTTGCATGATTAGGAAAACCATGTGCCAACTATGAGGTAAGGCTCTATCTAAAAAGGCACTACACACATGGTTTGATCTAACCATGAAACATCCCTACACAGTTAACTAAAAACCATGTTCTAAGCCTAAGTTTCTTAGAAAAGTTGTGTTATAGCTCTAAAAAATCCATATAAACCCTCAGAACATTCACTAACTCATTATGCATCCATATTATGACCAAAATAAATAATTAGACTGAAATTTAAAGGATCAACACCAGAGTAAAAAAAACAAGATTCTTATAGTCTCCCCCATTAAAAGAAATTGTCCATAAGTTCACCTTCAAAGGGTGGAGAAAATCTCTCTGAGAACTACTCTGGACACTAGTCAGGCACACTGTTCTCCTTCTCCCAAGCCTCATTCTTCACACAATCATACTACCATACAACCCATACTAGAGGAAAAACTGAACTCAATGAGCCTTCTTGCTCTGGTCAACGTTGTGTAATAAGTACTCCTTAATGGTAACATCATCATCTAACTAAATTTCTTCAAGACCAAAGGCATGCGATAGGTCAGCATGATATTTGTGAAGTTGTGAATCATGGAAGACATCATGCATGACATGGTACCTTTGAGGAATTAGTAACCAATAAGCTACCTGGACAACTCTTTCTAGGATATCAAATGACCCTACATAAAAAGGCGATAACTTCCATTGCTTCAATAAGCATCTATACCCAATCCATGGTGATACCAAAAGAAATACATGATCCCCAACCAAAAAATTGAGAGGTCATTAACGATGATCAACATAAGATTTCTTTCAAGATTGAGCAGTTTTAATATACTTTTTGATCAGCTGAACCTACTCTGAAGTCTCATGAATGAGATGATTACCTAATAGGGTTAGATCCCTAACCTCCAACAATCACAATGATTAATGGAATGACCTACCATATAAGGAATCAACGGTATCTCTTTGAATCATAAAATATTTTATTATTGGAGAACTAAATTAGAGGAATATGCTTCTCCCAAGAACTGATGAAATCAGGGACACATGCATGGAACATATTATCTAGAACCTATGTTGTTCGTTATGATTTTTCATCGATATGAGGGTAAAAACTATGCTAGGGAGCACCTATGTTCCCTTATCCCTATGAAATCTCTACTAGAAATGTGATGTGAAACTACCATCCCTATCCAAAATGATATTATAAGGGACCTCGTGGTGTTGTATAATCTCATGAACATATATTATTCGCATCTCATCGACTTAGAATGTATCTTGAAAATGAATGAAGTGGGGTGATTTAGTTTGTTGGTCAATAACTACCCATATGACATCTATACGCCTAGAAAACTATTGTAAGATTATTATTAAATACATAAAAACATCTTCCGATCTCCATTATAGGACTGAAAGCAGCTGTAACAAGCCTTCTGGTCTCTAGTTCTCCACATTCACCTACTTATTAGTGGAAAACCTAGTGTTAAAGTCTGTAATCTAACAATTCGTCCCAAGCCACAAATACTGGCATCACATATATCTATAAATTTTGGAGATAAAAAGATGAAATGACCCCTGAGAATTTTGGGAATATTGAATTAACTCATATCTGATATTTTTGGGAACCCATACACAACCATGAATACATAGTATGCCATCTCAATCAATAAACCAATCCAGAGGTAGGTTATCTCATAATATAATCTCATGGAGAACCAAGACCTCACGATCTTAAAACTGTCTAGTCTTCACCTTCCCGAGGAGGGAAGAGGTAACTTCCAACGATGGGAGATATGACTACTCGTGAATATCATGAAACACTATATGGATCTTAGATAAGAGGTCCATTAACATTAATTAACCACTAGTTTCCCGTATTGCTTGTGATTGAGTTTTTTAACTCTGTGCATCATCCACATTGCCCTTCCCATGAAATTAGGTAATCCCAAAATCAAAGGATTGGAAAAATTCGACCCATCTCCCCTATTTGAGGTTCATGTCACCCTGAGTAAAGATATATTTGAGTCTCTTGTGGTTTGTGCACACCACAAAGCGATCACCTAACAGATAGTGTCTCCAGCAACATAAGGCATGGAAAATTGCTTATAGATCAAGGTTGTGCACTGGGTAATTTCTCCCATGGGTCCTAAACTGCCAAGATCCATACAAAATGAATCTTCCTTCTTCATTATCATTTCTCTTAGGCAAATGTATGATGCATTATAGAAGATGATATAACCTACACCTATCTCTGGAAGAATTAGAATATCTAATAAGACAAGCCTCCCTTTCATCTCTTTAAAGGGTTTCTCACATGATTCTGACCATAGTAACATGAAACCCTTCTTCATAAGGCCAGATAGAGGCAATGAAAGGTATGGAAAATACTGTATGAAATAGTTGTAATATCTAGCCAGCCCCAAAAATATTTAAATATCCAACACGTTCTTGGGATACTCCAAGGATACTACATCACTATTCTTTTTAAGGTCAATTTAAACTCCTTATTTTGATATTATATGACCCAAAAAGTGAACATTTTATATCCATAAGTGGAATTTAGCATGCTTGGAATAAAGATGATGCTCTCCCAATGTACATAGAATGGTCTCAAGATGTTTAGCATGGTGATTATGAGTATGATAATAGACCAATATTTCATCTAAAAAGACCACAAAAAATGAGTCTAGATAGGTGTGGAAGACCCTATTCATTAGAGATATGAAAATGGTGGGAACATTAATAATATAGAATGGAATAAAAAGGTACTCATACAGACCACACCTGCTATGGAAAGCTATATGAGGTATGGTTGATGGCCTTACTCGCACCTGATGATATCGTGATCTTTGGTCGATCTTAGAGAAGACCCTAGCTCCTATGAGATGGTTTAAGAGATCATCTATCCGAGATAGTGGATACTAGTTCTTGACCGTAAGCTGGTTGAACTTTCTATAAAACACACATAGATGTAAGTTTCCATTAGCCTCCTTGGAGAAAAGCACATGCAAACCCCAAGATGATTTATTGGGTTGTAAAAAACCTTTGGACTCTAAATCCCCTAATTTCTTCTTGATCAACTGATGCTTTGTAGGTTCCATAATATATAGATAAATGGACACTGGAGTTTCTCTAGGAACAATCTTCATAGTATGCTCTACCTTTATCTCATGAAGTAATCCAAAAAAATCATCAAGAATGATGTCTCTGAAACGATCCACTATTTCAGGGAAATCAAATATATTTAAACCCTGATCCTCTATGAAGAAATTTTCAATTTGGGTGGTCACTCCACCAATCCCATGATTTTGCAGTCTATCTCTACCAGCTTATACATCCCTCTCACCGTTATTTAGATAACTATTAGCCTCTATGAATGTAAACTATACCCTACAATGACTGCAATATATAAAAGCATGAAACTGAACCAACCAATCCATCTCAAGTATGAAATTGTAGCCTATCATATTGGGGAAAAAGAGGATATATAAGAAAGGGTAACTACCTACCTCAAGGGAGAAGTCTCTACATCAGCGTATTCCCTATGTTCGTACCCCAAATAGTGTATGAAGGGTCATTACACCATAATAATAGTGTATCTAAAGTATAAGAAATTCCATGATTGATAAATATATAAAAGAGTTTAGAGAACCTATATTAAATAAAGAAGATACTATAGTAGGTTCAACTCGAATACTACCTCGTACTATAGATGGTCCTAAAACCTGATCCTTGGGTATCGACTCTAGTGCAGGCAATCATCATGATCCACAACCCTATGAAATAGATGGAATACCATGATTATAACTACTATGTTGATACTGATACTGATCAGTGGTCTAGAAATCATGGCCATAACCACCACCTCGGCTAGTATTTCCAGTGCTACTCCAACTACTCGCCTAATGGGGCACAAAATAACCCACTCCTAAAGGTATTGATAGCTCAAATAAATTTCTACTCGAGGCTGGTGGAAAGGTCCCGAAGAAACTTGGAAGATGCCCCATTAATCCTCAAGCCCTTCACTCAATTGGATTTCTATCATAATACTGCATTAGGTGCCTCCATCGCCCACATTGATGACACACTATAGAGAAATCAAAACAAAAAATCTGGTTTTCACTCTCCAGAAAAGAAACCTCGAGGGAACATTTCATGCCACTGGGAGAAATACTAGCATGTGGTCGAAATGATCCTCTAAGACCAGTGCTATTGTTGTCCCTCAATTTGAGCTCAATGATAAGAGCCTTGTTGAGTATTGCAAAAAAAGTAGTTAGGAGAAATACATTCACTTGCATATGGATGGAAAACTAGATCCCATCTTCGAAACATCTAGCACGTGAAAGATCATCACCATCTACAAGCAGAGTAAATAATTAAAACACTGTGAAATGATATCAATATTCCATGAATGAAATATAACTCTGTTCGAGTTTCATGAAATTTATTGCTTTATCAGCTCTCGGTGTTTGAGGAAAGAACTGATCATATAATGTAGTCTGGAAATCTACCCATAACATGCCCTGTTGATGACTGACCTGGAAAATCAGATCAATCCAGTGCTTGGATGAATGAAACAACATATAAGTATAAAATTTGACCCTCTACTCTAGAGGTGTATCTAGATGCTCAAATATTGACAAGGTGGCCTATAGCCAAGACACAGTAGCCGATGGACCCTCATCCCCAGAAAAGGTAGGAGGCTGATGCTGCTAGAACACACAAGTCAGATCAACCATCGTAGGTGAATCTCATGGAGAACAATGCATGGACTACATCAGTTGTTAGAAAAAATCATGAACTTGGGAATCAGTGCCAAGTTTAGGTATAGAATTTGATGCCTCATCTGGATCTCCTGGAGGTAAGACTGGTGGCTAAAGGCCCACCATGTCTGGAGAATGATTATCACCACCCACCAAGTGTTCGATACGAGGATGTCTTGGTGGCATTGATCTAATAATGACAAGAACAAACCGTAGAAAAAGACTTAAATTAATATATTGCATCATCAGTGGAATCTAAACATAAGAAAAATTACTACCAAATAAATACTATCCGAACTATTCGCTTATATTTCCAGGTATTGATAAGTTCTCTAGTATAAGTTTCATCTCATTTTACATTTAATTACCAGGTTCACTCCTTTATCTTTTATAAACATGAAAATGTGAGATAATCATGTAAAACCAATTCAATTTAGAGGTCATGAATCACTTTTTAATGGATATCCATTTCCATTGAATTGGTGCACATACACCTCATCAATGAAAATGACACCCATTCATTTATAGCACAATCGCTTGACTAGGTGAATTACACATCCGAACCCATGAGGGATCATACAGCTCATGAATTGAGACTAGCAGTCACTCCATCACTACCAAGAGTAATACAATCTTAAGATAACTATTAGAGCATCACCAAATAATCCCAGACATATCAAGCTATCAAAATTAGTGAAAAGAACCTATATGGCATGGAAATTTGCATGACATTCAAATCCTAGGCGCCTATAATAATGCATGAAACAATTCTCCTTGCCATAATTTCATTAGTCCAAGGGAAAAATTTATTCTCAATAATAATAATAATAATCAACAACACCCCATATCATGTTCATCACGCAATGGTTAAATAATTTCAACAATACTAAGAAAAGGAAGAATAACAATTATAATTTAGGAAACTCAACTTTTACCACAATCATGGGTTCATGACACCAAATAACATCATCTGACCAAGATTGGAGCATTCCTAATCTCTAATCTATTGTATCCAAATAGTAAAGAAAGAAAGGAAACCCCTCTAGTACCACTTTTTGACATCCTATACCTGGATGTCACTTAATAAGTTCCCCTAGCCTGGTTGGCCACAAGGCCATAGTGCTAATCTCCACAAATTCCAGAGGCTGCAGACTAGTGGCGGGGGATATAGTGTGTCTGTGGGGAGACTATTCCATCATAATCAATGTGCAGTACAACAGATAAATATAAAAAAAGGTAAATAGTAGAAGAAATTTATGTAAACCAAAGGAACAATGGAAAATAGAGACAATAACATCCATAACTAAAATAACTGGAATAACTAATGATGATATGTCATGTCACTAGAAAACTGGAAAACATGGATACAAGATGAAAGGAATTATATGTTCCCCAAAAGTATAATAGTAAGAAAATAAGTTACCCAAGAATATTGATGACTGGCTTGATCATATTCTATCAAGATTTATCCTAATAAGAAGCAATCAAGTGTTTGAAGTTGAGTTCTTCTGTTTATCAACACTTACAATCTTGTAATCTGCCTTAGGTACCAAACGAAACACGGATAGGGTGTGAGATAAATCTCAGTTGGCCATGACCAATAGTGTCTATAACATCCGACCCATGTAATGGATATGTAATAGTGTGAAAGAGTTCATATGAAATGTAAAGCAGTACAATGTAACTAAATTCCCAAGGAACTTCTTCAGCAATCAGTTGGTGTCTAAACATATAACAAAGTCATTATTTGATTGTACCAATTTATAAATAAGTCACACATTATTAATGATGAAGGTTCCAAGATGTAACAAAGTAACCATAATTGATATTTAAAATAAGTGGTTCCATGGTCTTCACCAATGAAACCTAGATCTTCAGGGTCACTAACTTAGTAGTCACTGGGTCAAGATAAGGGTAAGTGTGTAATCCTGGGAGAATAGTCCATTTCTTTACACAATAGGTTGGCTACGAAATCTATGGTGATCATCCAAGGTAATAAGGGGATAAGTAGTGACTAGGCCTAATGAGATTTGACCATGACACCTACTTTTCAATAAAGGAACCACGAATTGTTTCCATGTCATCCTTTAATACTATGTGATGGACAATACATTGTCATACTGAGCATCCAAGAATAGAAAAGGATTGGGGTCTAGCTAGGTCTGAACCTAAGAAATCCAAATTCTTGAATCAGAATGGGGTTATCGAGTTCTCAATGCATTCCCTGATAAGAATCCAAGGATAGCTCATGTGCGGCCACTCCTGTTTAATAATAAAGTCATGTATAATTTATATTGGTTTAAGACTTACCTTATATTGGTGTGATAAGACGAAGTAGCATGAAACCATTACTAAATCGATTTAGGAAATATTAAATAATTATGGTCCATTCTGGTACCTTCTATCAATGTGGTAAGGGGTTCTAAGAACAGGCAAACTATTACTTGTTTACATTTTATCCAGTCTAGTCATATACTAAGTATACCTTCCAATTTCTATTTCACATTTAATTATAAATTGATTCTCTTAACTTAGGCAGGTCAAGTGGTGAAAATACATGGTACTTTACATTATGAAATTCCCAATATAAATCCTGATATTTAATTTAAATAATCTTACCCATATAAGTGTCAAGACAAGACACACCTGTATAGTGGCTAAAATGTGTCAAATACTAAAAAACCAATTATAGCATAACATCCTACAAGGGATGGTTAGAATTATGAATGTAACCACCAACAATTAATCACATATTTTGAGAGAATATAACCACAGAGTTACAATGAATATAAGCATGGAATATAAATTCAATAAACAACACTCGATGAAATCAACGGGTCCTACATGACAATTCCAAATTGAATGATATTGTGGGATGAGTTATAGAACACCCACACCTAGGTTGTATAACTCTCCTCCTCTAATATATGCCCCTGATTCATCTTAGAATAAAATATATTTGAGAAAAAGGAAAAAAACACCCACATCTTGAAAACGAGGTTAAGAGAAAGAGAGGAGAAAATTGGCTAAAAAGGACTTGAATAATTATTGATGCACATCCAACATGATAAATAGAAGCTCGATCAAATCCTAGAAAAAGTAGATTGTTCATTACCTACCATAGGAATTAAAAGAGCTCCAAAATGAGAAAAAATAGGTTAATCCCACTAGAATTCAGATTAGGAGGATAGAAGAAGAATAATTATATCATTAAAGGAAAATTAGTAAAATTACCCATAATTTTTCTAGTGATCGATTTGAAAAATGATTGCGAAGACCATGCATTGGTACATGGGGAAGAGAGACACTAGAACAGTTAGGCTACATTATTAGGGAAATAGTTCACTAACTTTGTGTTAAGGATTTATATAAAAAGGAACTTCCTTTATAGTTTGAGCTAACCGTGTGACCATCCCAAAACGTTTACTATAAACCATGGGCCAATCCTAGTTTTTTCCAAAAAAGTTGTGTTCTGGCTCCAAACATGCCCTGAAGACCCTTATAACTTCACTAAATCATTAGGCATCCATATTTGGTCAAAAATAACGAATTAGATAGAAATTTAAAGGATCCATACCAGAGTAAAAAACTACGGTATTACATATATTTACATTGATGATTCTTTCTTTAATTGGTCTTACGACTCCAAAGATAAAAAATTGGTAAAGGTTCTATGATACAATCTCTTTTCTTATCAATATTGTTCATGATTATATATTCAATGATAAAATCTTATAATCTATCTCTCAGAAAAATCATTATTTTTATTATCCCTTATTTTTTTATTTAAAGTAATATTTTTCCTTTTATTTACACTCTTTATATACTAAAGAGTTAAAAATAATGATTTTAAAGAAGTATGACTTTATTTCTTTCTTTGGACAAACATCCCTTTTCTTCCATGTCCATATTTTGTAAAAATGTATTAATGAAAGGCATAAATATTATAAAAAAATTATTTAAATTCATTTTTACACATGTTTTAAATTTTATAATATGGTTTAATGAAAATCTATTTTTCATTTTCCTAAATAGTTTCTTTTTTTTCTTTTTATTGAAAATGGAAAAGGAATCTTCATTTTATCTTGTATGACATGAATAATATTTATTATATTCAAGACCACTTAATTATTTATGGATTCCTTTACAAGTTCTGAATTTTATTTTCAAATAATTTTTTCTTTTGTATTTTTTAAAATTTTAGATTTTAAACGAGTGATATCAAATTAGATGGGATATTTTTTTCAAGAAATGTTCCAAGTGATCTTTCAAAATCATTTTCCTTCTAAGATGATATTTTTGATGGTAAAAAATCTTTAATGGGGATATCATCTAATGATAACATCATTACTATCTAGGTAGATGGGTTTTTATTATAATGGGAATATATTTCGGTAACCCATTCCTCTCGAATGGGTTATGCAATGTTGAAATGCTTATGAAACATATCTCTTTGAAACATGTTATTTTAGGAAAAATTGCTTATCAATCCCATTTCATTTTATTGGGTTATAATATGATGAATGTTTTATGATCTTATAGAAAACATATGTATTATTTTAATTATGTGATGTGTTGTTCCTTTATAAATATGGGAAAGGGGTACATTATAACCAATGACAGTGGTCACATTATAACCAAGGAAGATGGTTACATTATAAAAATGGTTGAGTGGTTACGTTATAAAATAAGAAGGGTGGGACTGTTATCTCCATCTAATGTATTTGAAAATAATGAATATATCATAAGATAAATAGGGTTGGAATGCTGGGTGAACCTAGTTTAGTAAGGGACATTGTCTAATATAAGAGTCGTAGGAGTGAACTTGAAATTTTATAATGCATTGTGGAGTAAACCCAATCCATTATGATTATCTTGGGAGTGAAACCTGTCTACAATGATGGTTTGGGAATTAATACCGATCCACTATGATATTTTATGATGTTATCCTTGACTACTAATTATTTGTTGATGTTTACACATATTGCACAAAACTCATGTATTATGCCCATCATATGCTTAAATGGATTATATTATTGATTCCTTTAGGATTAATTTTTTATGAACTACAAATATTTATAAATTGTGAAAATGTTAGGATCTATGATATTCAATTTATGTATTTCAAATTTTATTCTTGTGTTCTTATACCCTTATTCTCATATTAGGTTTATATCTCCCTTGTTTACCCTTTCTAAGAATTTGAGTGAATGCTTTGCTATGTTTCATTTCCCTATGTTTTAAAGAAATTTATTATATATCATAAGTATAAGAGGGGTTATGGAATTGAAAAACATATTGGGAGATGATGTAGTTTACATATGAAGTCATTGTTCATATATCCATGTTTCTGAGGCCACTAGACCTATAGGATTCAAGTGTGGATCATTATGTTATATAATGAATATTCATCTACTAATATGTAATTTATATTCATGGAAATAATGGTTCTCTATAGTCGGTATAAAATAAAGGTTTATTTAAATTTTAGAAACTAGGATGAGTTACCTTTATTGAAAACCCTAGGTATAATTTAAATTTGAGGAAATAATTATATAGTTTTAGTTAAGGATAAAGAAACTTATTTCCATGAAATTACATACATATAAAGATATTGCATGTGGATTTGCCTTTATCATGGTTGTATATAGGGGAAATAACATCCAAATGGGAATATTGGGATTTGGATTAATCATCACCAAGTGAATGATGATATTCCTTACTGCACACCTATGTTGACACTCTTGGGGGATTTTTTTTGAAATTCACAAACACATTACAAATCACCATTAACTATTTGAATATAAGATTACCATGAATGACCTAGGTTAAACCTTAGATTTCATTGATTTAAAATAAAGGGTCATGGTTTATATATCTAATGATTGATTTATCACTCTGATCAAATATTTCTGATGGTCTTGCAAAAAAAATTTGATTTTAAAAATGGATTGATGATATAATGTTAATGATGAGCAGGTAACATGTATTCTCAAATAATGAAGTACCATATTTGAGATTATTTCTATTAATTCATTTATATCAGAAAATGTACCATGTATTTATCATTAATATGGTTAATTATTAGATGTTAAATTCACATTAGAAAACATTAATGGTATGATGATCAAAACAAAAGTCTATGATTTGTTTATGGTTGAAGTTTATGGGAGTTTTCTTCATGAAAATTTTATTATTACCCCTTTAGTTGAATTTGATATTATTTTAGGCATGTAATAGATTTCTATATATGAAGACCCAATCAATTTATAAGGAAGTTAAGTCACACATTATATTCCAAAACAACTGAAGATCATCTATCAGTTAAAATATAAATATTAATTTCTAATGGAAATTACATCCATTATATGAGTATTGATTCTTATTAAAAAGTGGTTTTTATCATAGGTTGTTAGGGAGAAACTCAATATCGATTATATGCCTATTATGAGGGATTTTTATTATGTATTTCTAAAATTGTTTTCCATAATTCTAACAAATCACGAAGTTGAGTTTTTATTAATACTAATACCAAGTTCTATACCTACTTCAAATACTCCCCATAGAATGACCTCAATTGAGTTGCACGAATTGAATAAAAAACACTAGGAGAATCTTGAAAAGGGATTCATTCAATCAAGTGTGTCATGTTTGGGTGAACCAATTCTTTTGGATAATATGAAGGATGGATCAATGTAACTATGCAATGAATATCAAGAGTTGAATAATATCACAATCAAGAACAAGAATCCATTACCTCATATTTATTGATTATTTAATGAACTATGAGGAGCTCAATAATTTTCTAAGATTGACCTTAATTCTGTATATAATTATTTGAGGGTCTAAAAGGAGTAAATACCTATGAAATCATTATTAACAATGTATAATCATTATAAATATATAGTGATTCTATTAGTTCTTACTAATTCCCCATATATGATCCTGGATTTAAGGAATTGTCTTTGGAGATTTCGTTAATCATATTGGGGTAGTCTTATGGATGATATTATTATCTATTCAAAGAGAATGAATGATAGGGAATATCATTTGATGATTGTAATGAAGACTATAAGGAAGGGTAAAATATATAATTTTTTTAAAATTGTGGATTTTGGCTACAAGAAGATTCATTTTTGGGGTCATATAATCTCAAATGAGGGTTTATCAGTGGATTAATCAAAGGAAGATATTGATGAATATTAGGGAAGACCATCCATGGTGAATAATATTTTTAGTTTTTATTATTGGGATGGATATCATCAATAATTTTTTAAGAATTTATGAAGACTATATAATCCACTCACCAAGTTTACACTAATGGAAACTAAGTTCTTTTTAACAAATGAATGTGAAGAAAATGTAAAGGAATTAAAGAGAAGGTTTGTCAGTGTACCCATTATTACATTTTCTTATAGGGGATATGGGTTTTTAATCATTAGTGATGTATCCAAGTAGAGGTTGGTATGTGTTCTCATGAAAAAAATTCATGGTTATAGTTTATACCGCATGAAAAGTTACGTTTCATGAAAAGAATTACCCAAATTACGATTTATAGTTTGTTGTGACAATATTTTCATTAAATATACTGAGAAATTATATTTATGGTGAAAAGTGTGATATATATATATATAATGATCATAAACGTTTAATTTAAATTTCCACACCAAAATGATGAATATGTGGAAGAGGAAATGCTGGGATATGATTAAAAATTATTACTGGTCAATACATTACCAGCCTAGGAAAGTGAACAAGGTGGAAGATGCTTTGAGTCAAAATGACCATGCCAACTTATCCATGATAAGAATCACATAATATCCAATATTTATATAATTATAAAGTATTGATCTTGAAATAATTATGAAAGGGGATAAATCTTATATTTCTTTGATGACTGTTCAATAATCTATCCATGTAATGATTAATGTGGAACAAAATGTAGATGTACAGATATAGAAGATGGTGAGAAATTTTCATATGGTTAACCATAATTTTAATGGAATTACATGGATTAAGAACCATGTACATGTTATTTCCAAATTATATTTAAATAAAGAGCTATTGGATGAAACCCATAGAACTTTATTTTCTATTAATCCGGGAAGTAAGAATATATATAGATATTTGATGATTATTTATGATGGGAGAACATGATTACATATATTGATTAATATGTATCTCAGTGGTTGGTATGTAAGTATGTTAAATCTATGAGATAGATATATAATTGGATTTTACAAGAATTACCCACACCAGAATTAAAATGGGAAAATATCACTAAGGTCTTTGTCATATAACTCCCCAAAATGTATGAAGGCCATAATTATATTTGGGTCTTAGTAAAATACCTTATAAAGTTAGCACACTTAATCACTATTAGAAAATATTCTTCTCAATATCACCTTTTCTGGTTATATATTAAGAAATTTGTAAGTTAACAAGGAGTGACACATTTCATGGTATCTGGTCAAGATCCAAAGATTACATCCATGTTTTGGTGAATTCATCAGTAGGGTCTAGATATAGTGTTATGTTTAAGAACAGTTTATAATCCTTAGAAATATGGAAAATATGAGAGGACCATTGAAACCATATAAGATATTTTTATATCTTGTTATATCGATTTCAAATGTGCTCAGGATCAACACCTTCCTCTAGTCAAGTTTTCATACTATAATATTTTTCACTAAATCATTTAGATGGATCCTTATGAATGCATCTATTGAGAGAAGATTATAAATACAAAGGGATGGTTTGATGTTTTGGAAAGAAATATATTGTGACCTAAGATAGTAGTATAAATGATAGACAAAGTTAGAGCCACTCCACAAGACATAATGTTAGGTCAGATTCAATAGATAATTTATATTGAAAATCATTTGTGTGATATAGAGTTTGAAATTAGTCAGAAGTTTTTCCATTGAATTTATCTATGGAAAACGTTTCTGAGAATCAGAATGGAATTAAATACGGGTTTAGGTATATTGTCCCTTTTGAAATTCATGATCGATCAGGGATGGTTTCTTATCGCTTGATGCTTCCACTGGACCTCTCTCAAGTCCACGTTGTATTCCTTATTTCACTAATTATGAAGTACATATCTAATCTCTAACATGTACTAAACTCACATGTCATACAAATGGATCATGAATTTCTCGATTCAGAACAAACTTCATAGATTTTGGATTAAAGAGAGAAGGTTATAGGAAATAAGACCATGTACCTGGGCAATGTTTTCTGGAGAAGCCACCAACTTAAGGAATCTACATGGGAACCTAAGGATATGATGATACAAAATTATCCTCATATGTTTGTATGAAAGTGATATAATTTAGTGGGTGAAATTGACTTTAAGGGGTTTAATTCCACACCATGATATTTTATGAAATATTTTTTTCTCAAAATAATTTAATTCGTTCGATAGCTTGCGTTACACGCAACCCCTAGTTTCAGCGGACCACAATATACTATTAATAATATTTTTTAAAAATGATTATTATAAATTTTTCTTTAAAAATATATGTATGAATTAGAATAATCACATTTCGAAAATTATATATAATTATTTTTGATAAATAAAATACACTTATAAGTAAGCACATAATTTTTGGTAAAGTCTTTATATACTTCAAAATGAATTTCTCCTCAAAAAATGTTTTTTTATTTTTTTGAGAAAAAAGAATGATTTTTTCTATGTTTTAGGAAATTTATTTGAAAAAATTAAAATTATTTTTTAATCAATATTTTCAAATTTTTCATAGGGTGTTTTTTTGAGATATTTTCTGAAAAGATAAATTTTTCATTGAATAGTAAAAAGTATTGATTTTTATTAAAAAAAGTCCTTTTCATTTGAATTATTTAAAGAGTTATATTGTAATGCCCCGACCCTAGTTACCCAGAGTCGGTGAATTATTACATGATATTGGAATGGTCACAAAATATCAAGTCTCGAAAGACCGTTTTGTTTATTAGCCTTGGAAGCACTAGATAAATTCATAAGACTTACATTACATCATAAAGTGAAAAAATACAAAAAAAAAGTCTCCATAGTCCACACTAATATCCACTCAGACTATTCCTGCAGGTCAGTTATAAAATACTTTTCACATCCTGGGAAAAATAAAACATAGAAAGGGGAGAGGTCAGATCGTCAGTAAGGATAACAATATAGCGAAAACTTTCATAAATAAGCATAAACATTTAGGGCAATGTATAACTAAAACAAAAGACTTTTAAACATGAACTTAAGAATAATATGGAAAAAATGAAATGAAATAATTCCATTTACTTATTCACATGGATATTCTACTAGTCAAACAATCACATGCAATATCAATAACCACTTTCATAATGATAGAATGCATAATGCGAGACTATCATAACCACATAGTGAAGGCCTTTTTCGAAGACTACAAATAAGATGTTGTCAAGGACTTGTGCCAAGACACTAGTTGGTATCATATGACCTACCGATGCATCAAGGAGCTGTAGAAGGCTCCACCCATCACTTACTAAGTCCAATGCATTTCTCATATGAAATGATTGAAACATAACATAAACATTCATATTAAAACTAGCATACGAAATGTCAATACTTTACCCAAAAACCATGACTGGTATGAAAATAGCACATCCAAAATCAAACATAACTCATTCAATACAATATTGAAGATTTTATTGTAACATATTAACCTCAATCGATAATAATGATGGATATTGACATAGATGAAAATAATCATCAAAACTATTTGAGAGAAATATCCCCATTTTTTTTGAAAACAATTAATAGTCACACTATTTGTCAAGAAGACGGTTAAAACAAGATTTTTTTAATCATAGTGTCCCATACCACTTTGAATCATTTAAAAGTAATTTCAATTTTAAAACCTTAATGTCCATATAAATAAATCATTAGAACCATTTTTTAAAACATGGACATTAATGAGAAAGACTAAGAATAAAAAATCTTTAAAACATTTTAAAAATGATATTTTAGTTAAAGTTTCTAACCAAATGAGAGAAGATTGAATACAAATAATTGAGGAAATCAAAACTTTATAATATCATGAGAATAAATGATTTCATGATATTCTATGTCAAAGGATAGTATATACACCATATAAAGGTGATTTGGTGTATAACAACAAAGAAGTCTCAATGGAATGTAAATTGAGATGAAATCTCTTATAAAGACTATATCTTTAGGTTAAAGACAAATCAACGACATAATTATGTGTGAAAAATAAAAATAAGCTCAATATTATTGGATATTCAGTGTAAATAAATTATAGGGCATTCACACATATTCTTGTAAAAACAACACCAATGAATTCGATGTTTAACTCAATAAATGGAGATTGAGTTAAAATTACTATTATCAAGTTCATATTGATGAATTGAGAATTTATCAATGGAGTGATTTCGTGTATAAAAATTTATCCACAAAAAGGGGATTGGAAATTATGACATAATCAAATGAATAGTGATTCCACACAAAATCTTGGAGTAAAATAATCAATGAAATATGCGTAAATCCGAATGAGTGGAAATTGAAAGTTCAAATTCCCCTATCTATTTGAAAAATTTAAAAACATACACCCATGAAAGAAGGATCATACAATGATTATGTAAATACTTATAAATTAAAGTATATTACTCCAATAATAAAATCATGGACAATACATACTCCACACAAAAGGAAATAGTGTCCAATATAGCATGAATCTCATGGGAATAAAAAGTGAGATGAAAAAACCTTACTTCGTTGTAATTAATCGAGTCATAAGAAAAAATGTTAATAAACACCAAATTAATCATAGAATACCATGAATATAATGAGAATCATGATAATATTTATCAAATGGAAGTACACAATACTCCACATCTAATAAATAAGTGTCGAACAATGGAAATATCACAGAATTAAAAGTTAGATAAGAAACCCATTACTTTTTATTTTTTCCTTGGTCAAGGGAAGTTTAACATCCTGCATAATGGTGTAATTGTTGTTATTATATTATAAAATAATTATATACGTTAATAGGATATCATATATGATCTTTTAACATTGATTTTTAATAATATCTTTGTATTATCGTCGTTTCAGGTGATAACGAATTCATTTTATTTTATATTTTTTGTTATGTGGGTCATATTTGTTATGTATAGGAAGTATATTACTCATATAAAGAATTATATCATGTCTCTAAGAATTATTTTTAGTCATCAAATTAAATTTAATCTCCAATGGATATGTTGAGGAATGAATCTTATCTCGTTCATGGAGACGGTAATCCGTACGTACGCAAAAGAGACAATATCATTATTTTGATATTAAAATAATATATAACTGGATGGTATATCATATATACAGAAACATTATCATGTTATATTTATTATTTACATGAATTACACATCATTATTATACCCATCGGAATAATAATGTATTGAATAACAATAACACCATGACGTGGAGGCGGTAATCCGTAGGTACGCACGTATGGTGACATGTCATTCAAAGGATGGATAGAATAATGAATATGGATGTAAAATATTTATAATAACATCCCAGTATATATAAGACACTAGATTTATTATTTTTGAATTGAAATAACAAAGAAAGAAGAAGTGGAAGATGAAAAGAACTTGAAATAGGGTGGTGAAATTATTACCTCTTCTTCGGGTTCTTCCTTTTGATTTGATCAAAAGGGATCCTTAAAATGGATTTAAGATCAAAGGAGGTCCTCTAAGATGAAGGGAGTAATGTTGAGAGGGAATTTGGGTAGGGTTTGGCTGAGACAAATGGCATTTAAGGTGTGAATTAGAGAGAAGGGGAGTGTCGTTTTATAAGAGGGGTGAGGGACACCTTAGGAAAAGATAGAAATATTTTTTTTATAATAAAATAATTTTCGGTTTCTAATGGCTCAAAAATATATTATTTAAAGGATAAGGTGGGGATGGGTCGAAAAACACTCATCCAATAGGTTTTAGATAGGTTAGGGTCACTATATTAACATTATCTTTTACATTTAACTCTTAGTTAAATAGTTTGACATTTACCATGTCTCTTTGTATATTTATATTATATGGTTAATAATCTTACAATATAATTCCAATAGAACATCAAGTGGTTAATTCATGATAAAAAAATCATTATATAATTCATTTGGCCAATACTTAGATTTTTAGGAATAGAATATCAATTAATAATATAATAATTGTTTTAAAAACTCGTTTATGTCAATTTTGACACTATTTGGTATTTTGTTTTTGCTAAATTCTTAACAGCATTATTACTTCGAAAAAAATTCATCTAACCAACCCTAATGTGTCATATTAACCTATATATCTAGTGGAACTCATAAAAAGTCTCAAATTACATTTATTTGGATATTTATAATATCAATTATTTTAATATTTCATTAATTAGGTAATTACTGCATCACCATTGTGTTATAAATAAATTAGATTATTGAATGTCTAAAAATTATAAATAAAATACCATTACATATTAAATATTATTATCTTTATAATGAATATTTATAATAGAATTTATATTATGTATAACCCTATATTAAAAATGGTTTCGTTATTGAATTTTGATTTTAACTCTTTTAAATCTTCTTTAAATTAAATAATAATAAATGTCCTAATCTAATCCATGTGGACCAAATAGGTTCATATTTTATTCCTAAGATTGTTTTTGGTAAAATTATATGTATCCAATAGAATTAGGACTTGTTTTAGGGTAACAATAATATCATTTTTACCCTTAATTACCCAATTTACTTTTAACCATGGTAAATAAAAGATCAAAGTTACTATTTACCAAAAATGATTTTTATCTTATTGAACCATATTTTACTACTTGATATCAACCGTGTCTCTAAGATTTTTTAAATTTCACTCAATGAAGCGGTAAAATTATGTTTTATCTGAAGTTGCAAATTCTCCTAGGAGATCGGTAAAAGACGGTGACAAGTTCAATAAAATTTTTATATATCTAAAATTATTATAAACTGACTCCAATGAATTAAATTGAAATTATATAGGTATTATCTATCTATTATGACATAAAATAAATTTAAATAAAAATAAATAATTATTTGAATAAAAATTAGGGTTTAAACTATAACTCAGCGTTTTCACTGTTCATCAAAAATTGAAAGATTTCAGAAAAATACAAAAAACTCACCCAAAGATAATTTCGATATTCCGAACCCAAAAATTAATTCCCTTTTGAAAGATAAAATTTATAAAATTTCAAAAAGTGGGAATTAATATTCATAACTGCTAGTTTGGTTGGTTGTGGTGTGTGTTAAAACTCGAAGTTGTGTACAACAGACACTACTGTATTATTAAAAGAGAGGTGTACCATAGATGCTTGGGGTGTTACATTCTTCCCTCCTTCAATAAATTGCATCCTCAAAATTTTTAAAATATGGATTGGGAATATAATGGAATGTGCCTCATCGGAAAAATAGTCAATAAAACTATCACTTTAAAAGAATGAAAGAGGAGTACAAAGGTCACCCAAGACAACCCATACTAGGATTCCATGTATGAAAACATTGATATGGAAGATAAACTAAGTGTCATGTTTTGATGGAGGGGGATAAAAAACATGATCAAGAGATAGTAAAGAGTAAGAAAACCAAAAACTTGTGATGGGACAAAGGGTCATTAGTTTCACAGTATGAAAAATAAACAGACAACTTTATTTTTTGGTTTAAGTTACATTTCATAAAGATGACGAGTTTATTAATGATATTGAATAAGAAAATAAAGAGGTATACTTACTTTTTAAGTAGAGTTTCATTCTTTAATAAATTTCTACCACTAACTAATTTTATTAAACGATGAGTATTAAAGAAGACATGGTCACATCGGAAGAGAAAGAATAAACTTCTAGAGAATCACATGATCCACAAAGAATAAAATATATATTTTCATTGTCTTTAGAGATTAATCAACACCAAAACGGTTAGTACAAAATCTGATGATACCCCAAAAGGATATTCCTTTATAGAAAGAAACACTAATCTTAATTTCTAAAATTAAACCAAAAATACCCCAAAGTTAAATAAAGAACATTCAATAATTAATTGTCCTTATAATCCTTCCATATAATTCAAACTAATATTGAAACCCAAAACATAGAAGAATTTGGTTATGTAGTCTTCCACATTAAATTGTATCTCCAAATGACATCAACTACTCTTAAAGTCACATAATTAAAAGTAATTAACCTAATCAAATATTCTCTATTATAGGTTAATCATTTCCATAAATAACCCAAATCACTATAAATCAACAATAAAAACATAGATAAAAATTCACCATTACTCCTCAAATGGAGTCCCATAGTATTCTATTTTCCTTGGCCATATAGTGTTCCCAACAATGCGAATTTCATCCAAAATAACATTTATCACTTTATCACTAAATCATTTTTCTATACTAAGGGTATTCATTTGATAAGACATAAGATCCCAAATCAACTTATTATTGATCAAAAAAATCATTTAACTAAAAATAATTAGTCACACTATCCAAGGAATTCACGTAGTCTAGTGGTAGGTGATAAATCCCAATCATACTCTGGGTGGGGGTTCGATTCCTATAGCTTTGTCTGACATGATGGGTTGTCACACGGTTTGCGTGTTTTCCTTTTTCAAAAAATATATTTTATAACATTACCAAAATTTCCTCAAATTACCATAACATAATTTAACCACAAATGTTATCTCATACCTTGCATTTTAATACCAAAATATAATAACTTGAAATTTCATCAAACCCAGGGATTATATAAAACCAAATTGTTATTTATAATTATATCCACAAGAGAAAAGATAAGTCTTCCTCAAATATCATTTTCACATGACAAACTGTAGGGTTACAAATTCAAGAGATAATTATTCCAAAGTAATCCCATCAAAGAAGAGCC